>JAEIFP010000156.1:0-1292929 GCA_018903935.1 Drosophila insularis | reverse complement strand
CACTTAGAGCAGCTCAAGCCACTTTGAGAAAATGTTGAGGCTGCAATCAAAGATAAACACGAATGCTGTTATATGGTATACATGCGAGGCGGGAGCAGTTGTCCGCAAAAATGGCTCCTCCACCAGTAAGACCCTAGTTGATTCAGCCTATCAAAGTCACACAGTTCCCTCGTGGGCAATCAAAATATTTGACAGAGACAGCCTGGCTTGGCCTACATTCCGTGAGTTAAATACCGCGATTTATATTATTATATTATTATATATATTATATTATTATATATATTATATTATTATATATAATGCAAGCCTAACACAAATGGAGAAACTTTACCACATAAGTTGCAAAACTCCCGGTGAAGCCAGAGCCATTGTTTCAAGGTCAGCCTTGACTAATGAGGGGTTGCAGTCCGCGTGGAATAACCTCACTGCGCGGGACAAAAATAATCGATTATTTATTATGAGCCAAGCCAGCTTTTACAGATCTCAGCTGTATCCTAAGAGTCCAGCAAAGCTTTGAGAGAGCTGCAGATGGGAATACAAGGTTGCCTAAACGGTCTTGAGTGATCCGGGGCTGGTACACACAATTGGGATATCCTTCTCATAGTAAATGTCCATATCCACTAAATGATCGCCATCGTGAACTTAAGACGACAGATATCCCTGAACCCAGTTCTAACGGTCAAGCTTTCCATCCGTAAGCCAATGGCAAGAACTCACTCCTTTCCCGCTCAAGTACAAGGTAGGTCAGCACCTGGCGCTTGCATTTGGCAGTGCAATGCTGGCAGCCCCGGCAATCTGTGCCGCTTTCAGATTTCCTCTCCTGGCGAACCGCCGCGACAGTTCGAGGCAGTAGCCGTTGTTCTGCCTAGTGTGGCAGAATGCGGTCACATTGTGGGGAGTGACGAGCAGTTCTCCTGTATATCTAGAGAAAGCCTTCGTATCTCCACTTTTTTCCTTGTATTGTTTTATCCCGGAATTAGTAAAACGTGTGTGTTATTTTAGCTATAATAAAGTACAAAAGATTAAAACGAAGCATTTTAATTTGAAGACCCCGTAGAACTTGGCTAATATCGAAAATATTTGCAACCGCCAATTGTTAATGCTACCCAAGTTTTACGCCCTCCCACGAACATTAGGTTAAACAAGTGGTGCTGCACCCCAAGTTCTTCTCCGGTGTATACAGCGCAGAGTGGTTGCGCCCATAGGCCAAAATTCAAAAATTTAAATGCAAAATATTAGTTAAGCACTTAAATCATAATATGGAAGACTTAGACCCAAATCCGTCAACACATGCTCATTAACCGCATGCCCATTAGTCGACCCTATTTCATCATCACACGCAATGCCCATTGGTCAACCCCACTCCGTCATCACATGCCCATTAGTCGCATGATCGCCTATCCCAAGTTACAGTCCGATCGCTAGGATAAACAACAAGCCTACACCCCACTTTCCCAGGCCCTTGAAGAATGGTGTCGGGTTCGGTGCATACCCAGAATCACGCCACAAATTTCGGCAATAAACAAAGAATGGTCTTGCACACTTGTGTAAACAAAGAATGGTCCCACGCACTTTGTGGACTATTGGACTAAGCCAACGGCGCCGCCTACGACGACGCCAAGTACCCAAGCCTTCATCCAACATAATCGATTCATAGCAAATCAGTCTTGAGCCTAAGTTCACATCATCCGGTAACTCCGCTTTAGCTCCGCGGAATTCACTCAGAGTCAGAGTCTTTCAGTAAACTTCACTGTAATTGTAATCAAGTGACTTTAAATAAAACTTTATTTTTTATATCTCGAGTGAAGGAAGTGTTTAATTGGCGCCCGAGCAAAATAAAACTTGATCGTGTGTTAGCGACAGATACCAGTGGTCGTGACCGAGAAAACGCGTAAATTGCCTTAAGTGTCGGCGAAATTTAAAAAAAAAAAAAAAACACTATATCGAGCTACACCAAGAATCAGACAGGGTCAAATTAATCGCTGCAAAATCCTCCAAGATCCATTCCGAGGAAACTGATAACCCGAAAGTGTTTGCCCAGGAGCGTTAGTACCTTCAACGTTGGAAAAGCGAGTCCTCCTACAAGCCGATCAGTAAAAGCACCGAAGATGTTAGTAATAACGTAAGTTAAGTAAAATAAAATTAAGTGAAAGAAAAACATAATAAGAAAAAAAGAAATTGTGTAGTCACAGTGGAAAAAATTATAAATCAAAACGAAAGTTAAAATTTGAAGAGGAAGAAACAAAGAAAAGCAGAAGCGAAAAAATTCTTTATTAAATTGTTTTACATTTTATGAAGAAAGAAAACAAACTAGAAATAAGTAATCCTAAGAAAGGAGAGAAATAATTCAAAACTTCTATAAATATATTTTTTTTTACAAAAAGAGAAAAATAGCCATATAATATTGAAAAATTTGCATAATACCACAAAACCTAACATATAAGTACCAAAACCATTTCCATCCAAGATTAGCGGACATACCGCTATATTTTTGTTAATATTGACATACATAATTTTCGCGGTATTATATCGTGACATCATAATATTTGCGATACCGTAACATTTATTTCCTTGAAGTAAACTTGATCTAAAACATTTTTTTCAAAATGACTAAAGACAGCTGGGTTAAAGCAGCAGTCCTCCAGCAGGGTGGTATTCAGGCAGCAACATCCGATGCTCCGACTGCATCCACCTCAAGTGCAGCAACCGCGAACAGAATAGAGGCACTGTCAATTCAAGGATTAGATGTAGCCATCCAGAATATTTTGTCGTCTCAGTTACTAGAAATGATAAAGCAACTAAATTACTCTCAGCCAGGACATGTCCCCTTTAGGGACCAGACAGCTAGCGTCCAGGATAACTGGCATGAATTGGACAGGGTGCCAGACATCGTAAAAAATCTTGACAAATTCTCAGGTAGTCGTGAAGAATTCTCAACATGGTTTGCTTCCGCCTCGCGTTTGATGGAACTGTATGCTCCCCTCCAGGGAACACCCAAATACTTTGCAATCCTTTTGACCATCCGAGGCAAAATCACAGGCCATGACTTCTACTTCGCCGTCTACCAACAGATGTCGTTAATACTAGATCAAATCGAAACCATTGGTTATACTCCCGAGACTATGGAAGCCATGGCAAAACAGGTCAGGAATAGAGCTCTAGATACCATCATTAGAGGTCTTAACGGAGATCTCTCAGACAGAATGAGCTTGGCTCAACCCAGAGATCTGAGGCATGCATTGCAGTTGTGTGAGATGTTGGATAATAAAAGGGCTAGGAACAATATTAGCCATCGTGACACTCGTCCACCCGCAGGACCAAAACCCCTACAGTATCCAAAAAATAACGTGCAACCTCAACGATTGTACCTACCGGCAATTCCACCCAAACCTTATAATAGCAACAACTTTTATAATCAAAAACTAATGCAAAATGTGTTCATTCCCCAAAACAAATTCCCTCAGACTAGTAACCCCGTGTTCTTCAATGCACCACCGAGGCCTTTTGCCCCGAAGCCACAGCCGGCACCAACTCCAATGGATGTCGACGGCTCTATTCTGACAAAAAAAGTTAACTATATGAACAAGCCAAACGCTAGTTCACCACAACAATTTGCTCTCAAAAGAGTCAACCAACCCACTACAAATTTTCCCAATAAAGTACAGAGACAATTCCGTATTGAAACAGGTATGTCAGGCGAACAATATATCACCATACCCTCTCAAGAAGAGCACTACTCCGACACGTCCGATTATAAGGCTGCTTACCAAGGCCAGGAAGACATTTTTGGATCAGTCCCATATTCTGAGGTTCATGAATATCAACAGCAGGAGGAATATCTTACCTCACAAAAGGACAACTCAGAGTTAGTCCCACAGAATACAGAGGAAACCAGGTCACAATCTCAGGAGCCGCAACAGCCACAAATTGAGGACACCGTTAATTTTTTAGGTTAAAGTGTTCCTCTTTGCCGTACTTTGTTGTCCGGGACAAAGACGGAACAGCATACAATTTTTTAATAGATACCGGCTCGAACAAAAATTATGTACAACCAGAAATAGCCAAAAATATCAAAACAAATGAGCACAAATTTTACGCGAACACCGTAGGTGGTCGCATACTAATCACCAGCCATATCCATTTGGGTTTATTTAACGAACCCAACAAACCTATAACTTTCTTCCTATTACCTAATTTGAATCCGTTCCATGGGATTCTGGGAAACGACACACTAAGAAATTTAAACGCCATTATTGATGTGGGTAAAGATCTATTACATGTCAACAACTCCCATGTTGTTAAAGTAAAGCAGATGCGAGCCCATCAGGTCAATACGATCAAATCAGATGAGCTCACCAATCAGCAGAAACTAGGGTTAAAGGCACTCCAAGAGGAGTACGAATCGCTATTCGCAGACCCAATTAAAAAATTGACATACGCTACTAATGTCCAAGGAGAAATCCGAATGACAACGGACTCTCCAGTCTACACCAAGCATTACCCATACCCAGCTTCGCTAAGAGAAGTAGTAGAAGAACAGCTACAAGAATTACTACGAGATGGTATAATACGACCCTCACGGTCACCCTATAATTCCCCTGTATGGATAGTCCCTAAAAAAAACGACAGCCTTGGGAATACAAAATATAGGATGGTCATCGATTATAGAAAGCTCAACGCAGTTACAGTTTCGGATAAGTACCCTATCCCCGAACAGCAACAATAAGTATTTTTCCGTTCTCGACCTAAAGAGCGGATTCCATCAGATTTCCCTTAAGGAATCTGATATCGAAAAGACGGCATTTGCCGTAAATGGAGGGAAATATGAGTTCACAAGACTCCCCTTCGGGCTAAAGAATTCCCCATCAATATTCCAAAGAGCTCTTGACGACATTTTGAGAGAGCTCATTGGAAAAATTTGTTACGTCTACATCGATGATATAATAATATTCAGTAAATCGGAGGAAGAGCATTTCCGACATCTAGCTCTAGTATTTTCTACCTTGTCCAAAGCAAATATGAAGGTCCAAGTTGATAAATGCAAATTCCTAAGACATAGCGTTGATTTCTTAGGCGTCGTAATTTCAAGGGAGGGAGTTAAAACCAATCCAGAGAAAATTCAAGCCATTAAAAAGTTCCCCATACCAAAGAACCTAAAACAACTGAGGTCCTTCCTGGGATTAGCTAGTTATTACAGAAGATTTATCAAGGATTTCGCTAAGCTAGCTAGACCTCTGACTGCGTTATTGCGAGGAGAACATGGGAGAGCTAAAAAGAATGTCTCAAGCAAGATTGAAATCCGATTCGGCGAAGCCGAACTCGATTCCTTAGAGAAAGTAAAAAATGCATTGGTGTCACAAGACGTAATGTTAGCATACCCTGATTTTAAGCAAGAGTTCCATCTAACCACTGATGCCTCAAACATTGCACTAGGAGCTTCTCTAGAACAGAACGGTAGACCCATTACATTTCTTTCCCGTGCGTTGTCCAAAACCGAAGAAAACTATGCCACAAATGAAAGAGAAATGATAGCAATAGTATGGGCATTGGATAAACTAAGGATGTATGTATACGGCAAATCCAAGGTCATAATTTACACTGACCACCAGACTCTCACTTATGCTCTCAGTCCGAAAAATAACAACACAAAACTGAAGAAATGGAAAAGTTACCTGGAGGAATATAACTACGAGTTAAAATATAAACCGGGTAGTTCAAATGTGGTAGCAGACGCACTCTCTAGAAACCCTACCAGCATAAACGCTAGTATCACGTCAGCCACAGTCCATAGTGATGAAAGCTCAGGTCATGAACTCATTCCAACAATGGAAATTCCCATTAATGTCTTTAAAATCCAATTGTTTATTCTCACTGGTGATAACGAATCCACCACCTTCGAAATACCGTTCCCCACATATCACAGGCATACAGTAGTGCGAAGTAATTATTCCGAAGATGATCTTGTAACCATTCTAAAAAAAAAAATGGATCCTAGAATAGTAAATGGTATTTTCACTTCCGAAGGTATCATGGGAAAAATTCAACAGATATTCCCCATCATTTTAGGAATTACAAGGCAAGATTCACACGAGTCCAAGTTATAGACGTCCATGATCAGAGTCGACAACAAGATATCATAACTAAAGAACACCTTAGAGCCCATAGAAATTCCATTGAAAATAAAAAACAAATTTTATCCGAGTATTTTTTTCCCGGTTTGAAGAAAAAGATCGAAGCAATGGTAAACTCTTGCCAAACGTGTAAACTCTCGAAATACCAAAGACACCCTCCGAATCAAGAAATACAACCAACTCCTATTCCGACATATCCAGTCCAAATAATCCATATAGATTTATATTCCACCCAAAATAAGATCATTTTAACCGCAATAGACAAATTCTCTAAGTATGCACAAGTGAAACTCGTAAACTCGAAAGCAGCGGAACACCTTAAAGTACCCTTACGCGAGTTACTGATAGCTTTCAAGATGACCAAAACCGTGGTAATGGATAACGAGAAGGCTTTAAATTATGCATCAATAAAATTTCTCCTGAATGATCAGTTAGGGATAGAAGTCCACACTACTCCACCATATACTTCATCTAGCAACGGCCAAATTGAAAGATTCCATTCTACATATACTGAAATAATGAGATGCTTGAAGTTAGAGCACCCGAAATGGAATTCGAGGATTTAATATTCAAAGCAGTGGATGAATACAATAGAACAATCCACAGTACCACCAACAAAAAGCCAATAGAAGCCTTTTTTGCAACAAATTTAGTTCATACCCCAGAAAAGTTAGCACTGGAAAGGGAAAGATTTCAGAAAACATTTTAAAGAAGCAAAATAAAGACCTAGGGTACCACAATAAAACAAAAAAAGCCGTCAGAATTTACGATCCAGGTGAAATCATCTATGTTAGGATTAATAAACGATTAGGTTCGAAACTAACGTCTAGATATAAAAAGGAAATAGTAGCCGAAGATCTTAATACCAAGGTTAAAACCAGGTCAGGCAGGATAGTTCATAAAAACCACTTGAAGTATTGATCAAAATCCTCTTCCGACAGATTGCTCATGTTACCACTTTGCTGGGGTCACACAACCATACTAGACTACACTAAGTCAAGAGTGGTCATGTTGGAAACCGGGTTAGACGCGCGTCAGAACGAAACTTTTAAAATCATTCACGTCATCGAGTTAGAAAAGTATCAAATGGCCTTATCCGTCTTAAAAGAAGTCGTTAAGAATTCGACAAACCTAAGTCCGTATGAGCCTTTTTTGGCGTATGAGATAACGCGAATCGAGAATGAACTGAGGAGGCTCCAGCCGATGAAGTTCAGAAGCTAAAGATCGCTCGAGATACTTGGCACGGCTTGGAAATGGTTAGCGGGCACACCCGATCATGAAGATCATAAGATTGTGGTAGATAAGATCAATGAACAATTGGAAAACAATAACAGGCAGGTCGTAATTAACAGTTTAATAAAGGATAAGATAAATGATTTAATTAAGATAACTAACACTATATTAATTAGAGGCAAACCCGAATCCAATGATAAACAAAAAGAAATCAAAATGACCAAATTTAAATTGAGTCTCCTAAGAGAAGAAATAACAAATATCATTTACGCAATCGATTGGGCTAAGGCCAATACTGTAAACTCACTAATATTGTCCTCTACCGAAATAGATTTCATCGAAACAATCAAAGAAGAGAGTCTAACATTTATAAACATTGAAGAATTAATAGAATTTGCGGAGGTCAATGTAGCCTCAGACGGTAAATCACTTCTTTATATCATTAGCCTACCTAGAGTAATTAACGAAACTTGTAAAAAAACACTGGCAATACCAATTAAATATCAAATGCAATAAGAAATACTTCGGGTTAACCAATAAGAATAAATGTAAAATTCATAATGACAAGACAATTTGTAAACTGGAAGACATGACTAATTTAGAAAACAGTAAATGTGTAGGAGCCTACTTGCAAAGAAGGAATCCACAATGTAAGGTCATCAATAACCAACACGTGAAATCTCATTCAGAAATAATGCCAGGTACCTTGCTGCTAAAGCAATTTCAAGGGGACATCAACATCAATGGAGAAAACATTACCCTAGAAGGCACCTTCATAATTCAGGCGGAGAACGCGACAGTCATCATAGAAGACTCCTGGTATATTGTGAAGACACGCTTTGAAGTCGAGGTTCAACCGCCGCTGTTACTTTTACTATCAGATAAGCAACAGAGAGGCGAAAGGTTATCATTGGAAATAATCAAGGAGCTACACTTTAATAATACCAATAATCTGGAGCGAATACAAAGAGACAACTTGATTATGTCTTCGTCGAACTGGATCATTCTAACCCTTCTGGCAGCTGCAACGCTAATATATTGCATCATAAAAAAATATCGCAGCTACAAAACAGGCAACCATGGTCCACCAATGGAGGTCTCAATTTCGACAGTCCAATATGTCGTTGCGACCGAGGACGTCCGCACTTAAAGGGGGAGGAGTTAAGCACTTAAATCATAATATGGAAGACTTAGACCCAAATCCGTCAACACATGCTCATTAACCGCATGCCCATTAGTCGACCCTATTTCATCATCACACGCAATGCCCATTGGTCAACCCCACTCCGTCATCACAGTCTTGAGCCTAAGTTCACATCATCCGGTAACTTCGCTTTAGCTCCGCGGAATTCACTCAGAGTCAGAGTCTTTCAGTAAACTTCACTGTAATTGTAATCAAGTGACTTTAAATAAAACTTTTTTTTTTTATATCTCGAGTGAAGGAAGTGTTTAATTTATATAAATAAAAAGTAAGCATAGTTCTCAATAATACACTTTTATATAAACTTGTTTATATGTATGTATAAACTCTGTGTATAAACTTTTTAATCGGCACTCGCTTTTGTCCCAAAACATAACTGTAAATTCTAAAAATGCTTTTGCAAACAAATTTACAGAAATAAGAAACATATTCAAGAAGGTCTCATATTTTTGTTTCTCTCCAAATTAAAATAAATTTTAATGGAATTTACAGTTAAAGGTTTGTATTAATGTTGTGATTGAAATATGATAATTGTGAAATGTTGATTAAGTAACGAAGATTATTACATGTATGTTTCGTGTGTGTCTTTTTTGTTTACCTAAGGGATTTATTATGTTCCCCCCGTATTCCTCCAATGTAATTCATGACATTAAATAAATTCCTCAATGTATTTATATATTAGAAGTACTTAAATTGGCTACAAATATTTGAAAACATTGAAATCGTAAGAACAAAACTAATCATCTCTCTTTTTTCAAGGTTATGTTGTAGAGCGTTTTTGCTGTTCTTTGTTGTTGTTTTCATTTGCTTTCATTGCTTTTGCATGTTTTGCTTTGGACCAAATTTAATTCTTATTTTAATTTTGTTTTGCTAGGCTGTTCTTATCAGTGCGGACTTTTGCGGATATACATTTTTGATATTTGATGCGCTCAACAGGGAATTCATGCAGAAAAAGCGGGAAAGGTTTTTTAATTTTCTGCAAAACAACGTAAAGGAAAATGGGTATATTGCAAATCCAGTTGAACTTAAAACTTGTGTTTAGTACAGATGCAATAAAAATGCTAAGGAAAATGGGTATACTGCAGATCCAGTTGAACTTAAACTTGTGTTTCCTACAGTGGCAAAAAAAAAATGCTGAGTATTGGCTGAACTATAAGCGCAACAACACTCAAGTTTTAAAACTTAAACGCACTTGGCTTTAAGGAAAAAAAAATTGATTGATTTGGACAAAAGGAAACAAATGAAAGTCGAGGACGTCCCAAAAAAATTTTATCGAGAGTTCAGAAAAGACAAAACGACAAAGAGTAATTAATATTTTATAGTATGGCATAAGTATTTTGACAAGTTTTTGGAGGCGTCGCGCCACAGAATCCACTAAATTTTTAAGGACTTCTAGAGGTATCTCTTCCCATAAGGAAGAGAGCTCAGAAATCGTTTCTTCTCTGGTTTTGTTTAACGCTTCTGTTATTTTGCGCTTAAAAAGAGATCAGACGTTTTCTATGATATTTAGATCTGGATTTTTAGATCAAAAAGTTGGTGATCATGGGGCGTTGTCCTGCTGGAGAATAAACCACTGCCTGATGAGCCTATCTCGGAAAGGAAAGGCATTTTTATTGAGGGTGGTCAGGTATTGGCCTTGGTTCATCGAACCAGAGATGGGAATGAACATCACAGAGCCTCCACCATGTCTCACTTTTTGACACTTTTTTTCTTTGCTCGAAGGGCAGCTTTACAAATACTTTTTTTTTTTTGAAGAATTATACTCAAAGGAGTTCTCATTTGTCCACAAAACACTTCTCCAGAACACTTCCTCAAAGTCAGCAAATCGGCTGCTTTTTGAGGCTTCAGCAATACGTTTTTTTTTAAATTCCCGTAGTAGGAGTCGGTCATCAGTCAGGGTAGTTTTCCGCTTCGCGCATGTTCTACTTTTTGTTTTTATTTATTTGGTAGTGCACCGTTTGTCGAGACACGTGGTACTCTTTGGCAATGTCCACTATTTTCTTTTTCGGCGTGAAACTTAGCTACCATTGCCTATCTGACTTCCAAACTTAGCTCATCTCATTTTTTCACGATCTTAAGTATTTATTAAATTTAAATTCAAACGACTTTTGGTTGAAACGTGCTCAAAAGTGAAATCGCACGTGCATGTTATCAGCAGAAAGATAATGCAAAAGGTAAACAATGAAAAATTTGACATGCAGAATTATTTACTGAATAATATATAATAAAAAGCTCTTATTAGAATCTTTGTTTTATCCATCATTTTTGCACCGCTACACCGTCTGCAATGCCAGCACCGAAAAGTCATAAACAGTTTTGTCAAAATATTTGTGCCGCGTAGTGTAAGTAAATCTCGAGCCGAAGTTGAACTTTAAGGCTTATTGTAACATACAGCATTGCGAATAGTATAGCATCAAAACGAGCTTATTGACAACATTGTTGACGATTCAGTAAATAATTTAATTTTAGTAGGAAAGTGGGGATTTGAAGGTAGCACTGGACATTCGGAATACAAACAAAAAGCTTTGAATAACAACTTGGATGACTCTAGTATATTTGTTACATCGTATGTGCCGCTGCAGCTAATAATCAAATCTAACGAGCCTAAAATCATTTGGAAAAATCTCCGACCTTCAACTACTTGCTACTACAGACCTATGAGATTTCGATTTGAGAAGGAGAATTGGCGTTAAGTGTGGAAGAATATTACAAAGAAAAAATAATAATTTAGAATGTGCAGCATGTTCAGTGTCGGGAAGGCAAATTCATATTGAACTTAAGTTACTGGTGATACAAATAACTTTGCTGATTCGTTTTACTTAAAAATAGAACATTTTTTTACTCCATGTGATGTTTTCTGTTGGCCAATAAGCAATAAACTGAACTCATCATACATTCTTATTTCACCAGACGCTTGAATTTGCATCAGCCAAAAAAAGGTGTGACCATGCAACTTAAAGACCAGAATAATGAAATACAAAAGATCGTTTACATTCAAATTTAACTTAAGCAAATGGGAATTCGGTAACCGTTCCTCAACATACTGCCGGGCCCTGAAACAAGGTTTCTGAAACAGGCAGGGAAGCCACCTTGTTTATGGGATTCCCATCTCCCAGGGTAGAGATGACCCATCTCTCCTGTAGCTGTTTTTAACTTAAGGGCTCCTAGTAGACAATCTGGGCGGGGGGGAGTATGAGAGTCCTTCACTAATACGAGGTCATTAAGCTTCAGGTTTGCCGGATTCATTATCCATTTTGGCCTCTGCTGCAACTTCGCGACGTAAGCTAGTCAACTACCTTTTCGAAAAGTCTTACAAAATGGCCTAACTGTCTGCCAGTAATCCAATCAACTTGCCAGCACTTGGTCCAAATCCCCATCTGGCACTGTGGTGTAAAGACGACCGATCAGCATGTGAGCGGGCGAAAGATATCCAACGTCTGTATCGGAAGTGGCACAAAGGGGTCGTGAATTGATCACCGCTTCCACCTGTGTTTACAACGTATGCATTTGTTCGAATGTAAGAATGGCGTGGCCGATTACTCGGTGTAAATGAAGCTTGACAGAGCACATAGCCGATTCCCATTTGCCTCCCTAGTGAGGCGCATGTGGCGGTATAAACTGCCTTCGATCGATAACGCCTCTACTAGCTTGTTACTGTGCAGCTGAGATTGGAATAATTGTTCCATTTCGTTAAGATTTCTTTTGGCTCCAACGAAATTCCGCCCATTGTCGCTGAACATCGTCACACATTTGCCTCGCCATGAAAAACAACGTCTAAGAGCAGCCAAAAAAGTATCAGTGCTTAGGTCTATTGCCAGCTCCAAATATGATATATTTTTTCCTTTCCTTTTCGAGCGTTCCTTAATTTGTTTGTCTTAATTATGATTGGGCCAGCATAATCACAGTCTGTATTTTCGAACGGAAACGCTTGCCGAACTCTCCCTGCCGGTAGTGCGGCCATAAATTGTTATGTGATCGCTGTCTGAAACACCTTAGACAGTTGTGAGTAACTTTACGAATCAGATTTCTGGCTCCCATTATCCAGAAACGTTGATGACAAAGAGTGCAGAAACTCCTGGGTGTAAATTATGTTGATGCTCGTGTTCTAAGATCAGGTGAGATGTTTGGTACTCGTAATCTGAAATAAGGTTATAGATTTATCTATCATTTTCGTTACCTAAGTTAAGTTGCCAGCCAGTCGGGACCCTTCCACCATTCCGAGACCGATTCCGTGGGTATTGGACACCCATTTTCCAAGCTCTAGCTGTGCTCGACTTAATAGTTGAATAAGTTAATCTTTGTTACGTATGAGTTGGTCTTCCGTGTTTGCCCCAATCAAGAACATCGTCCACATAGAAATCTTCCAATAGAATCTTGGCAGCTGTTGGATATTTATCTTTTAGGTCGATTGCAAGTTCTAACACACGTACGGCTAAAAACGGTGCACAGGCTGTTCCAAAGGTTACCGTACACAGCTGGTAATATTGCAGCTCTTCAGTTGTATTTTCTCTCCATACAATTCGCTGATAATTCCGATGGTTTTCAGAAATCTATATTTGCCTAAACATTTTCATTATGTCTGCGTAAAAAGCAAACTTGTGAGTTCGGAAGCGTAAAAACACCTCCATTAGGTTACGCTGAATACATGGGCCCACTAGTAACTCGTCGTTTAATGATCTGCCACTCTTACCCTTATAAGATCCATCAAATACAATTCTCAGTTTGATACCAGTAACCGGATGGTGAGAGAACATGTGTTCTTTAGGTGCACTCGTCTTCTCTACCTCATCCAGAATGGGCATATGTCCCAGAGCGATGTATTCGCGCATGAACTTGGTACACGCGCATGAGCTTGGTATCCTTTAACCTCTTTTCTTTCTGAAGGCGATGTTCTATTGAATAAAATCGTGATGCTGCTCCCTAAAGAGTATCTGCAAATTTAACATCCGAGTTTTTAAATAGAAGCTTAAGATTATACCTTCCATTTGAGTCCCGAAAGTGTGTAGATTGAAAATGAATCTCGTCCTTCAGATCATCAGCAATGGGCGGTAAACTGCCACTTAATTCTTCCAATTTCCAAAACCTTTGAAGCAATGTATTTATTTCGATCGTTAATGCCAGAAATGCTGTATTTGATCCTTGTTTAGCTGCAATTGAGGTGACCACCCACCCGAATATTGTGGATATTGCAATTATGTTTCCATGTTCGTGTAATACTTTGTCTCCTGTGAATGCGGACCACAAGTAATAGCTACCCAACTAAATGTCCATATGCTTAGCGCTGGTTTCCGGTGTATTTGTCAGTTCTAACCCATCGAAAACTTTCAATACGGGCTGGTCGACTTTATCCTTTGGCAATAGAGTGGTTATGTTACCTAAAACATGACTTGTAATATCTAGTGTATGCTTCGAGAACCTTGATCTCAACTGTACTATGCTGACCCCTCTTGAAGTATCGGCCTTGATTTACGAAATTCCTGAGACAAGAATTCGAGATGGTGAGCGTGAGAGGCCCAGTAACCGTATGTAATGCTCCGATATGTATGATAGTTCTGATCTACTATCAAAGAGAATACGACAAGTGTCCCTTTAAATTTAATGCCAAAACTAGAGCTGTTGGCAATACACTCATTGGTTTCCCTTGCGGCTGTAGATGTACTGCAAAACGTGATAAATAACTCTGTGATTCAATAGATTGGACTTTCTTTACTTGCTTAGTTTCGGCAATTATAGCTACTGTGGGATTAATGGGATTAATTGGCGATGTAGCAGCGTGTGGTGCTTGTCCTAATAATGTTTGCATATATAATTTGACTCACATCTTGAAATAACATGGTCAGGCCTTAGACAACTGAAACACAAACGTTTCTCCTTAGCAAATGAGTAGCGCCTCTCCATGGAGAGGGCCAAGAACTGCTCACAGGTGTATACAGTATGTTCCTTAGACTCACATTTAAGACACCATCTTGAGTCTGTGGAAATTAGTATCCGAGTAAAAATCATAATCTTTGATTGTGCGACTTGCTCGCAACGGCTTAATTAGAACTCTTCACAACGTTCTCCGAGAAATCTGAGAAAATCCTTAATGGTTGGAGATGTTCCCACACCGCTGTAGGACACCCATTTGCATTGCGACTCTGCATCAATTTTATCAAGTAGAAAATAGATCACCCAGCAGTCAAGATCAGTTTGTCCAAGCGCATGCAGGCCACGTACAACTTCACTTGCCCCATCGGCAATCTTGCGTGGAACGTATACATCTGTCACCCTTGTTGATGGCAGACGTCTAAAAGCTCCAAAAGCGAGTTAACGACATGAGGTCGACAGGTCGATCATAACGTTCCATTAGGCTTGTCCAAGCCGTTTCGTACGCCGCACAGTTGGGCCTCTGCTCGGATAGCGTTAAAAAAGATTTTTCATGATCGCGTATGGCAAAAATGATATATGCAATCGATAGGGAATACTTCAGAGATTATGAATCCAAAAAAAATTTTTGAAATCGGTTGAGATTCATAGGTGCTAGAAATGGCCAAAGTTGAGATATTTTTAGTAAAAATTTATAATTTAAAAAAAAAAATCCCAACTTTAAAACTGAATATTGGGCGATTTCAACAATCGATCTTGGATTTTTTTGGTTTATCTGAAAAATATGTTCTTTATTAAAAGCATGTTTCATAAATTTTAATAATTACTTAAATCGTTAATGAACTAGAAGCGCTTAAAAGATGTACTAAATTTTTGAACTTTTGTGGAATACAACTAACAAGTATCACCTAGTATCACTACCGGACTACATACACTAGGTAGGTGAAATATTTACCTATCTGATGTATATGGTCCCAATATGCGTAGACCATAAAACTAAGGCAACCTCGCCTAAAAAATGCGCTGCAGGTATAAGGAAGAAGAAGAGCGCATGCGTATTGGCCTGTAGTTTCTGTGTATTCAAATGATAATATTGCGTAATGCTGTTTTGCAAATACTACCCATTAATATATATGCCTTTCTACAATATTAAATTGCTAATTACCTGCTTTGGAAAAACTGTCAAGACAAGACAAGTTGATAAAAAATTTGTCCTAGTTGTAGGTTGGATGCAAATATTAAGTTTTTTACCTAATTAATACAAAAAGGGTAATACCGATTTTTCATTCTACCTAGTTAATTCAAAAAATATAACATAAAGAGCTAATTGTTCCTCTCGTTTGCGACAGTTTATTTTTAACTCCATAAGTGGAAACACCTTGATTTTTTCCTGACAATGATTGATCGAAAAGTGTTAAAAGAAATTACAAACACTTCCTCAACGTTATGGTGTCCAATTTGCAAAAAAACTCAAAAAGAATTTCAGGACTTAGACGATTCAAACGAGTGAGGAGAACTGCTACGATTATGGAATTTCTCCGTTGTATTGCAGAATAAAGTGTATGGATTTTATTCTGAAGCTAGCTTACACACTTCCCCGGCCAGGAGAAACAAAAACGGATAAAACATCTCGCGAGGATATTCAGAGCAGGAAGGAGATTATACAAGCTGAATTCTCTCGAAACCTGGGACTAAAAGTTGACTGCCCAAATTACGGATACGGAAACACGAATGATGGAAATACTTCAAGGAGATTTTTTGAAAATGATGAAATGACATCTTTAAGAACAGGTGTTAGTCAAGAGATCATTAAAAGGTTGGCTGTTATATTGAATGTTATAAATTGCAAGGAAATGGTAAATGGTGAAAAATTTGCCGAATATACTTCAAAGACTGCTCAACTTTTGACTGAATTGTATCCGCAAAAAAAACTTACCCCAACGGTACATAGGATTTTGGCTTACGGAAAGGATTTAGTAGAATATCAGTGTTTACCAATTGGAGAGCTATCCGAAGAAGCACAGAAACGTAAAAACAAGGACTACAAAAGGTTCAGATATACTAATTCATTAAAAACTTCTCGTGTTAGACAAAATGAAGACCTTTTTAACATGCTAGCCCACTTATTGCATCACTGAGACAAGTGCGATCACGAACGGATTTGGAAAATAGCAACGATACTCCCGAAATGTTGAGTTTATTAGACATTGATATAAATATTGAAAATTATTTTGAAGAAAATCAGCCATCAATAGCAAATTTTCAAAATTAACCTAAAAAAAATTTTTTTTCTTTGTGTAATTATGTTAAAAAATCAAATTAAAACATTAAAAAATGTTATATAGTTGTTTAAAACAATGAAAAATTCTATTTGTGATTGAAAAAAAACCGATTTCGCTCCATTTTTAAAGGAAAAACATGCTTGGAAATATTTTCTGACTTTGACCTTGAATATTACAGCACCACGAACACCCAGCACTTTTGACAAACATTCATTTTGAAGCTCCATGTATTCTTTATCATAAACTTTTTAAATTTTTAGAATCGCTTTGTTGGTGTAGAAGCTATGATTTTTGGAATGTAAAATGCTAAAAGGCCCCACTGTGCGCCGCTCCTGTTAACGGCAAGTGATCAATTAAACTTGCAGCTTCATCACAGAGAAAAGACTTGAGATACTGAAACTTTTGAGCTTTATCCAGATTCACATATATACTCCACATAGTCGCCACCAAAAGGCTTGATGTGTAACTTGGGCAGCTGGACCAGACCCCCTAACGCCGAACAGGCAGCTCCCCGTTGGAGTTTCATCTGCTTGTGTAGTATCTGCGATACTACTTCGTTGACTCCCTCACTGCTTTTACTGGGTTAACCAATCTTTCCAGTTCCTTTAAATGCAGTTGTGCAGTTAAGTAGTTCATCTCATGGTCTCCGTAGTCACCCATGGGGTCGACGTACCCTTGCGATTTTTGAAAATCAAACAAACATCAGTGGATTGATCAAACTCCTTCTAGACGGTGTCGAGTCTGGTCATCATAGTATCCACCACATCCGCTGTGCAGTTCTCAGGCGGATTCTCCGAAAATGTAAGCAGCCGCGTGAGGCTGGACCTTAACCTGGTGCGTGTTGCCTTTAGTTTTTCCATCTTAAACTTAAGTAGAATTGCCTATTCCAACAGAATCTAAGACCGGCTCGAAGGACCAATTTTATGGTGAAACATAAAATAACTTTGCTGGTTCGTTTTACTTAAAAATAGAATTTATTTTACTCCATGTGATGTTTTCTGATGGCCAATAAGCAATAAACTAAACTCAACATACAGTTTACCAGACGCTTGAAATTGCATCAGCCAAAAAAAGGTGTGACCATGCAACTTAAAGACCAGAATAATGAAATACAAAAGATCGTTTACATTCAAATTTAAATTAAGCAATTGGGAATCCAGCAACCGTTCCTCAACAGTTACAATCAACAATGGTTGTCGGGAAAATATGTACTGCTCTCAGTGGCACACCCTCTGTCAAACGCTACATTAATGATTTGGAAAAATGCTTGGAAAGAAGTGTACATTAAAAATTTTTCGAGGTTGGATAATTGCCATTGCATTCATATATAAGGTTTTTGAATACTTTATTCATATGTACATATATCGTAAAGATTGGATCAAAAGCTTTGCCAATAATAACTGCACTGGGGAAAAAAAATGCTTTTGGAGAGAAGAACTAACATACAAACTGAATTTCGTGCAAAAATTGGAATAATAGTAAACAAGCCTAGAACTGGGGGAAGTGCGAGTCTAAATGATGGCAATACGGCAAGGAATCCAAAATTGTAATCCATTCCTGTGATATTATCAATTACGCTTTTCTTTTGATTGTAGAATTTTCTGAAAAAGCCACAGAATCTCGGAACAAACTGTTAAGAAGTCAGCACACCAGAAAAATATCACGCACAGCTCCATATAGAGATTTTATGAACAGGTTGCTTTTATGTTCCGATCCCTTAATAACAGAGCAGAGGGTGTTACCGCGCAGACAAAAATAAAAATTGATTTATTAGAAGATAAATTCTATATATATAATAGTATTTGATTTCTATTTAAAACTATGTTATTTTTCCCATTTTAGAATCTATTTTATTTTATATTATATATTTTTTTAGAAGTTTTTTTTTATGAAGGCTTGCAATGTTTAAAATTTTAATTTCTAGTCATTACAATAAAACGGCTTGTCATTTTTAAGTTACACTAATTGGATCAAAAAAATACAATTCAGCTATTCCGCACATGAAATATAATTTAAAGTTAATGAAAAAAATTAGATTTTAACTAGCAACATTTAGAACTTGAATATTTTGTACATACACTAATGAAATTAAATTTTATTTATTATTCCGGCTCATGCTCCAAAAATAAAATACAATGCTCAAATATCCTAATGATTTATTAGGAATAACCATTGACGCGATTAAGTGTCAAATTTAAACATTTACTAAGGCTTAAAGGTATACCTACTTATATTTACAGCTTTGAAGGCTATTTTATAATTTAACTGAAAGCCTTATACATATGTAGTATTAAATAAAAGAATGAAATTAAAAATATACCGAAAATAGAAAAAAAGAAAGAATAAAAATATATTTATTAAGAAATTATTAGTTTAAAAGTTCATTATTCAATTATGTTTATAATAATTTTATATAAATGCTGAATAACAAATTCGTAAGTAAAAAATAAAGTAATTAATGTTATCTACATATCTATATAAATAATTAAACTTCGGGTTTGTTCAAGCACTTATAATTTGAGATCTGCTGAACAAATTTTCATGGTTATTGATTCGTAGGATTTGTCTCCGCCCCGAATAAAATCTTAAAAACAATAAATTATTGTCGGAAAACCCGTTAAAACAACCGAAAAAGAGAAAAGATACCCTATGCAAACGTTTTCTAACAGTCTATTTCAATAAAGTTCAGTGTTGTTTTAATGTCATTGTAGTGCTCTGTAATTTACTATGTATTTTTTGAAAAGTATCGGATTTTGTGCATTGAAACTAAAAATTCGAATATTGTGTTTTGTGCAGTGAAATAATAAAAATTCGAATATCATGTTTTGTGCAGTGACATAATAAAAAATACAAATGTCGTGTTATGTGCAGTGACATAATACAAATTCGATTATGTTTTGTGGAGTGTTATGTAACATATTTTCGTTGAGCTTTTCGTACAGATGAACAAATGTGTTACCTTATGTGCGGCAGTTTGCTGGTTAGGTTAGGATTTCTAGCGCCAGATCGCGGAATGATTGAGGCATTTAATAGAGAATTGGAGCGTGAAAGTGAATTGATCCACATGAATAAATCCAATCAGTTCAAATGAATGTACCACTGCTAAATCACAAGCAGAGAGAAGTCTATGATACACTGAATAATGCAATTGATGATGGAAATGGTGGCTTATTTTTTTTTTGGATGCCCCTGGTAGGTCTCAAAAGACAATCCTCATGTCATTGATTTTATTATCTTGCGATTTCCGACAAACTCTGCTAGTCATTCCAAGATGGCACTTGAATGTTGTATACATGCTATATGCTGCTGTATGCTACAGTAGCATGTTCTATAATATCAAGTGATCACTGTACTCAGTGAAATAAATTAATAATATTATGAACATATTGTATCACTTTGTTACAATATTTATGGATACAACATTCAAGTGCCATGCCTCCATAGAATGGTGCTGGACATAGCTGAGTCGGCGAATCTAACACGTGCGACCACTCTGTCCCCAATATGCAATATGATACATCCTCACTCTTTCACTGCGGCGGCATACGTATATATGCATACTTATGTATATACATAAATATTTTTATGCAAGCATTCATACTTATATACATTCATACATTTATACATAAGCAGAACGCTCCTCTGCCGGCGTCTTTGGCAGCGCAGCTACGCGGTCTAAGCCATACTTTACCGTTGTTAGAGAATTAAGAATTATTCAATAAATATCATGAGAAGGGTGAAGACAGGTTTTGTCTTAAAAAATTGCTGAAAGAGCTTGACTTCTTTAAGTCATCTAAAACAAGCAACAAGCCCGAAACTCACTTTCACTCAGAAAAAGCAATTGTAAACGTAACAGACACTAATAAAAAAAACTTTTTCTTTTCTTTTTTAAAAATTCTCTCTTTAAACTTCTCGAAAAAAATTTTTTTAATTCTTCTTGAATGTTTGATAACACAATAAGTAAGTTTGATGATATATTTGATGTACCTAAAATGGGTCGAATAGATACGAAGACAGTGGACTCCACAAACGTAATTAATAAAATAGAGTCATCAAATGTCGATTTAAGGTTTATAAATGTTCTTTTATTAATAATTGTAGTTATTATGAGCGTATATGTATTGTATAAAGCATACAGACTACACAATAAATGTGTAACGAAAAGAGCCTTAAGCTATGACATGCCAAGACAGGAAAAAAAAAGAAAAACACATGCTAATGAATTTGATAAGATCTAAACCACATATGCAACAATTTTTATAAAAGTTCATTTGATTATATGTTATCAAAACAAAAAAAAAAAAAAAAAAAAAATATTCCCTATAAACATTTTAAAATTAAATATTTTACGAGAATGTTAACTGATTCAGAAAATGAGTAAATTAGACAATTATTTCAGGAATATAGTAGATAAGACTCCCAATATAGTATCAGATTTAATTGAGGTTTTTAGAAGCAAGCAAAGTAACTCCCCTCAACGCTCGATATGTTTAGTACAGATTAGGTTAGCTTACCTCGATATAACTGGAGAAGATTTCCCAGTTCAAGGAGGCACTAGGGTACACCATACGTTTGCTGTTATTCAAATGCAGCAGGCACACTTTGCTTCTATCTAATAGATAAAGCCCAACAACAATAAAAAAATTTTTTTTTTACTTATCCAAAAAATCAGGCTTCTTTTAAAAACACATTACAACAGCTTTTTGAAGTCAAATCAAACAGCAGCTATAGCCTTCTACAATGATTGCAAAGAAAAAGCAACATTGACATTGCGGCGACAAATAACAGTCAAAGAAGTTTCTGATTTAAACACTAGTACAACTTTACATAGTACAGAAGAAACAATGACGCAAACAGTGGTAGAATTTATAAACACAGCCAACTGGCTTTTACGTACTTTGATGGTGATAAAGGTCAAGCGGGTAATACCCTTAACTCTGAAATAACGATTGATGAAGTAATACAAAAACTGTCAACAATCTTTAAAGGTTGAATCCGTAGATCTTTTAACAGCAAAAATTAAAAACTTGCAGAGAAACCCTAATAACTGTGTTTCATACACGAAAGAGATTACTGAATTGACCGACGCAATTAAAGGCGCATATATTTCGGATGGTTTTCCAAACGACCAAGCCGTAAAATACACTACCAAAGTGGCAGTAAATGCTATGGTAAGCCATACTAAAAATCAAAGAGTCCAGATATTAATGGTCATTAGACCGCGGTAGACGCCGCTATAACAACAATGGTAATTGGAGAAACAACTCGAACTGGAACAGGAAAAAAGTTAGTACTCTTAATAGATACAGGTGCGGAAACATCTATCTTAAAAGAAAATTCAAACACTTTTCAATTCAGAAAATACAACTGTCAATTAGATTTCAATCCATCCGAAGAGTGGCTAATAATTAGATCCAGCAATCTAAAATATCCGATATATGTACGAATATCGTACAGTTCTGGTAATAATTTAATAGTTTTGCCAGCAAGATCCCAAGTTGTCCGAAAAGTTGAGTTAGATTCACAAAAACATAGTGTATTGATTCCAAAGCAAGAAATTCAGCATGGTATTTACTTAGCAAATACCATAACCAACTCCCGAAATGCAGTAATAAGATTGCTAAACACAACAAATATAGACCAAATAAACAATTTAAAATATGAACTAAGCTACGAAGTAGTCGAAACCAATCAAAAACCAACGAGAAAAAAACAGTACTAACAACACTATCAAATGAAGTAAGTAAGTCGTCTCGCCGACTTGGATATACCATACACCAGTAAAACAAATATTTTAAATTTATAATAACCAATGCATTTTCGTATTTTTAAAAAAATCTGTTTGCATGCTTTTTAGAAGCATATCTTAGTATTTCGCTCACTCAAGCATTCGAGCACTTTAGCGCCCCCATCAGCCAACGGCCACTTCCGGCCATATGGAAAAACGTTTATATGCATAACTTGACTATTTTTATTCCGATTTTGATCAAATTTGGTATTTTGCTTGATATTAGTATCAAATTTAAGTGTGCTAAATTTGATTGCACAAGGTAGAAAATTATGGGAGATAATCAAGTTTTTTCAAATTACGGGGGCGGAAAGGGGCGTGGCAAAATCTTTACACATCAAAACTGTGCGCAATTACTAAGCAAATATTTATACCAACTATGGTGTCTCTAGCTAAAATAGTGTTTAAGAAAATTGGTTTTATGTAATTTGTGGGGGCGGTAGGGGGAGTGGCAAAATTTTTATAAACACAAAATGTGCGCATTTATTAAGCAAATATACATACCAAATTTTGTGTCTGTAGTTGCTATAGTGTTTAAGAAAATCGGTTTTATGTAATTTGCGGGGGCGGTAGGGGGCGTGGCAAAATTTTTATAAACACAAAATGTGCGCATTTACTAAGCAAATATACATACCAAATTTTGTGTCTCTAGTTGCTATGGTGTTTAAGAAAATCGGTTTTATATCATTTGCGGGGGCGGCAGGGGGCGTGGCAAACATTTGAAACAAACTCGATAAGCGTACATATGACACGAGTCTACATACCAAATTTGGTGGCTCTAGCTCTTATAGTCTCCAAGATCTAGGTGTTCATACAGACGGACGGACGGACGGACGGACGGACGGACGGACAGACGGACATGGCTAGATCGTCTCGGCTGTTGATGCTGATCAAGAATATATATACTTTATGTGGTCGGAAAAGCTTCCTTCTGCCTGTTACATACATTTTGGCGACTTTAATATATCATTTCACCCTATGGGTGTATGGTATAAAAATTTTCCGCCACAATTTCACAGTCAACTTACAAAGTTATGCAAGAAATATAGTGATGTATTCGAACTAGAAACCGAATCAATAAAAACGGATAATTTTTATAAACAAAAATTAAGACTGATGGATGATGAACCTATCTACATTAAAAATTATAGAAACCCTCATAGTCAGAAGAATAAAATTCAAAGACAAGTCCAAAAATTAACAGACGACACAATAATCGAGACCTCCGTTTCTGCTTACAATAGCCCACTAGACCGAAAAAATCGTTACCAAATTCCGAAAATAAAAAGTCAGATTAATAAAAATTGATAAATTTCCACTCCCTAGAATTGATGACATCTTGGAGCAACTAGGTAGAGCAAAGTATTTTCCAAGCCTTGACTTAATGTCAGGTTTTCATCAAATTGAACTTGAAGAAGAGTCACGAGACATTAAATCCTTTTCAACATGTAATGGCTCATATAATAATGACTATAGCATTCACTGGACTTGAACCTTCGCAAGCATTTCTTTACATGGATGACTTAATAGTCATAGGTTGTTCCGAAAAACATGTGCTCAATAACTTAACAGATGTTTTTTAGAAATGTAGACAACACAACCTAAAGTTACATTCCGAAAAATGTTCATTCTTTATGCATGAAGTCACCTTTTTGAGACATAAATGCACAGATAAAGGAATCTTGCCTGATGACACAAAATATGATATAATTAAAAATTATCCAGTACCACATGATGCGGACAGCGCTAGAAGATTCATTGCATTTTGCAATTATTACCGAAGATTCATACAAAATTTCGCTGAGTATTCTCGTCACATAACAGGATTATGTAAGAAAAATGTAAAATTTGAATGGACAAGTGATTGTCAAAACGCGTTTGAACATCTAAAATCAGCATTAATGAATCCCACTCTGTTACAGTACACAGATTTTAGCAAAGAATTTTGCATAATCACAGATGCAAGTAAATACGCATGTGGAGCAGTCTTAACGCAAAATAAAAATGGACTACAGCTCCCAGTTGCATACGCATCTAGATCTTTTACAAAAGGTGAGAGTAATAAGAGTACAACAGAACAAGAGTTAGCAGCAATTCCTTGGGCAATTACTCATTTTAGACCATACATTTATGGTAGACATTTCACTGTCACAGTTCGAATTAATCAGTCAAGCAGAGCAGACGTGTCCACGCTTATCTCACTTAACTTGTAAAACGAACAACTAAAAACAAAACACAAAAAACTTACAAAAGCAAAATCACAGTGCGAAACAATTTACTGTTAACAAAAACGAAAAAAACAACAACCTAACTAAAATTACAACATCAACTGCAGCATGCAAAAACCACCAGACCTGCATAGCAGGTCAAATACCCTACAATTTAAAAACGAAAAATCTAACTAATCAATGTATTTCAATATTTAATAATGAAACGCACCGACGTAAACAAAAAACCCTGCAAATTATTCACCTTTCCAAATTAAAAAAACTGCGCAGTGGCGAAGTGGAAGATGGCAAACTCTTAGCAAACGGATTGTAGGAAACAAAATCAATGTCACAAGCCATGAAACTCATACAACTCATCGCATTAGATAATACAACAAATGTAGAAGTGTCTGAACACAATACACGAAACCATTCCAAAGGTGTCATATATTGTAACAATCTCCGCGAAGTTCAAGAAGAAGTAATACTGCAAGAACTCAAACAAGACAAAGTTACTGAAGTTAAAAAAACACTAAAGCGACAACAAGATAAACTACAAGAAACCGGCTTAATAATTCTTACTTTCGGCACAATTGACCTACTAACAGACATTATAATTGGCTATCAAAAAGTCAACATACGCCCATACATTCCACTACCATACGGATGCCGCAAGTGTGGTCGAATTGGACACCCAACTAAACCATCAGCACAGCATCTTCGACCCCAAATGCCCTACCTTTATTAAAAATAAAAAAATTCAAGCCATACGTACAATCGAAAAGACAACAATCAGAGAAGGTCAACAAATATACAATGAAAGACACAGAGTCCCACAATCATCCTACGCCGCAACAGCTAAATTACCATCCCAACAAAACCATTTGCAACAACCCCAAAGAAAACCCGTACAATACGAAGAAGACATCAACGTAAGCGCCTCAACATCAACAAAAACTCAAGCCACAAAGTTAAACACACCATCTCAATTAAGCTCCCAAATAATCAACGAATCTAAAATTAGAATATTTAAAAAAAAACAACAATAATCCAACACTTGCAACTACACTTTAGCTTCAGCTTTTTCGTCGACTGCTGTGTTAGTTGACGTAAATAAATAAAGAAATAAATAAATAAATAAATAAATAAATAAATACACTCAAATCTAAAAACCCAAAAAAAAACTACAAAAAGCAACATTAAGTCTATACACAATTCAACCAGCAAAGATAACGATTCCGACATGATTACTGAAGACATCTTAGAATAACAACTTAATTTAAAAAATATCCATACTGATCTCTCAAACAAAACAAACAATACAAAAAAAAATTCCCTCTTAAGTTATGATTAAGATAATTCAATGGAAATGTCACGGCTACCTCAACAACTACGATCAGGTACAACTATTAATTAAAAAATTCTCCCCACAAATATTAGGCCTTCAAGAAACCCATTTTAAAACCACTTCACCAATCCCTACCCCAATCAACTACACCATCCACACCAAGAACTCATTCACGATCGCTTCCGGAGGTGTGGCTCTACTCATTCACAATAGTCTAGAACACAAAGTAATCCCACTTAATCAAGATTTTGACTCTATCGAAGTTGAAATCCTATCTAAAATCCCATTCAAAATAATCTGACGTTACATACCGCCCCAAAAAAAATTTACCACATCCCAGCTAGATCTTTTCCTTCAAAACACAAATAAGCCAAAAATAATAACTGGTGACTTCAACAGCTAGCACCATATGTGGGGTTCAAAAACCAACAACAAAAGAGGCAAAACGCTAGCCAAATTTATCACTTCCTCCAACCTTATCCTTCTCAATGACGGCACTCCAACACACCTCAGTACACACAACACACTCACTCACCTAGACCTCACCCTCCGAACTAATGCTCGAAAGCAGCTGGGAAGTGTCAGAAGACCTCCACGGTAGCGACCACGCCCCCATAATTATTAAACTAATCACGCCAAACCCCACCGACAGACCCAGATCACGATTCAAAACCGATAGCGCAGACTGGCCTCTATTTGCAAAATATACTCAAAAACTAACTGAATCAATTCCAAGCAGTAACAATATAAACAAAGAAACAGCCAACATTCAAAAAATCATTTGCACCGCAGCTCACTTTACAATCCCTCAATCATTCCTCCAAAAACACCAACAAAACGTTACCTGGTGGAACAATCAACTCCAATTGCTGCGTAACAGCAAGGTACGATCGTGGAGAAAACTAAAACACAACATTAACACAGAAAACATAATTGAATATAAATATGACAATGCCATATTCCGTCGCATGTTAAAAAGAGCAAAAATAGCAAGTACAAATACCTTTACTGCACAAATCAATCCACAAACCTCATCACAAAAAATGGCACAACATTCGACGCTTTTGCGGCCTCAATCCCTCCAAAAACATCCACTGCATCCTCAACCCAATCTCATCCCAGCAGATCGGAAATCGCGAACATCTTTTGCAAAAACTGGTCAGACGCAGCCAACGACAACAACTTCCCTACAAACTGTTCTTCAGCTAAACACAGTACTTTAGCATTAAAACCCACACCCACAGTTAACAAAAAAGCATTAGCCATAGAAAATGAAATGAAAAATCAAATCACTAACTGGCAAAACACCTGGCCAAGACAGAATTAACTATGCAATGATAAAGAACTTAGACAACAAAACTAAGACCCGAATAATTCATCTTCAAAATTTAATGCTAAAAAATTATCCCAATACGTAAACCATCCTCACCAAAATCCGATTTAAACTCTTACCGACCAATTTCATTAAACCCCTGCTTATCTAAAGTCCTTGATAAAATTGTTGCAAAAAGACTGTGGTGGTTTGTCAACAACAGCAAACTAATACACAACAGTCAAGTCGGCTTCGAAAAAGTCAAATCTACTATAGATAGTTTACTTTTTCTAGACCATCTCATATGTAGAACGCTCTCAAACAGAAAACATGCATCAATCGTCTCCCTTGACTTCACAAAAGCATTTGACAGAATAGGAGTACACACGATACTCGACCAACTCAAAACATGGAACATCGGACCCAATATTTTCAGCTACGTAAACAACTTTATGACAAACAGAAAAATCATAACCAAAGTAGGAAACAACTATTCTATGGCATGCCCTTTACATAATGGTATCCCACAAGGGTCCCCCCCTCTCCGTTATCCTCTTCACCATCGCTTTCAACAAACTCAACTCAATCGTATCCATTCACAAAAACATCCAAGTAACCGCATATGCTGACGATTTTAATCTTTTCGTTAATATCCCTAATACCAAAAACCAAAACGTCGACCTAACCACACTATTCTCACAAATATCAGATTGGTGCGATTTCTCTGGAGCGCAACTATCCACTACAAAATGCAAACACCTACACATCTGTCGCAAACACAACTGCTCATGCCACATCCTTACAACTAACTATCAGTTAACACATGTTAACTGCTTGAAACTCTTAGGCATCCACATCAACAACAAATACAACTTTCACGACCACATAAAATCCCTAAAAGCTTCCTTAGAAAAAAAGATCCACATTTTAAAATGCCTATCAAACCACAAATTCAACTGCCACACATCCTCCCTAATTAACGTCACCAAAGCAATAATAATATCAAAAATTGACTACTACCTCCCCCTGTTTTCTTCTGCAAAAGGCATATCACTCGTTGCCTTCAGAACCACTCCTGTCAACAATATGCTTCACGAAGCCCAAATACCCCCACTACACATACGAAATCAAATTGCCACAGCCAAACTCTGCAAATCACTAACAAACTCACACAACTCCCCAATCATCAACATAATAAGAAGCTATAAACACAATAAGAAAGTTAAATACCAATCAACAATAGACAGAATCATCAGCACTGCCAAAGTCTTCGATATCCCACACAAACATTATCCCAGTAACCCAATAATACATACCCCACCATTGCACCTAAACACTCTATTAACGGATTCCTCTTTTAGAAAACATCTAAAAACCTCAATCCTCCTCTCATATACAACAAATTACTTAAACAAATCCTTGACGACAACAAAAAATACAAATCAATATTCACAGACGGCTCCCAAGTAAACAAAATCACATCTTACGCCATAACCAACGAACACAACATAATAAAATCAGGCTTATTACCATTTTATTCAACAGTTTTTTCTGCTGAAATTATCGCCATCACAGAAGCCCTCAATATTTTTAAACACAAGCCCGGCAAATATGCCATATACACCGACTCCCTCTCAACCGTAGACGCAATAGGAAACATCAACAACTCATCCTATTATCCATCCTTCATCCGAAACATCCTCACCAAATACCAACCAAAATTTAAAATCATCTGGATCCCCGGCCATGTACCCATTAAGGGTAACGAGTTAGCCGACCTTGCTGCGAAAGATGCTATCGTTCTTCCACTCATCCTAACCCCAAATCATAACTTTCAAGACATAAACAAATATTTAAAAAACTCCCTCAAAACACTTACAAGAAACACAATATACAACACATAAAAATGGTACCAAACTCTTGACCCGCAGGAATACAAAGCCCCCAAAAACACGCCAAGATCCCAACAAATTAAAATCACGAGACTTAGACTTGGCCACACCAACATCAACCACTAACACACCTCGACCCAACATTAAACACTACCTGTCCATTCTGCAATAATAAAAAAATAACATTACGCCATATCCTAAAAGAATGTCAATTCCTAAAAACCTCTTATAATAAAATATTCAAAATCTTGACCCAATTCAACTTGTTTTTGTAGGGGGGTCGAACTTCCTTCTGGTTTGGGACAGCTAGATGAATTTTCCCTTTTTCCTCTTTTCCTCCCAGTAAAATTTTGACACGTAGAGAAATTTGTATGTATATTCAGGTATATAATTCAACTAACTCTAGCTTACTTAAGAGCAAGACACCAAGCCCCGCTTGGAGCGAAGTGTGGGGAGTTCTTTTGTGGGGAGAGCGATGGGCATCATCGGGAGAGCGGCGCGAGGTGAAAGCTTTCGCCTCCTTTAACCCTTGTGTTGCCCGGTTGGGCATAAACATGCTCCCCCCCTTGCAGGAGTGCAAGACCCAGGCAGTCTAATGGCACGCTCCGGACAGGGTCCAGCCAAAGACTGTGCGCATCGCAATTGGCCGCCCGCCAACCCCGGGTAGACTCCCCTCCAACATGACCTCCGTGATCACATCCGGGCCCAGGACCAAAGACACTGACGACGGTCGGTAGAACGTATCATCCGCCAGGACGATGCCCTTGAACTTTTTGGCGATCTGCGGGTCCACCGGAGCGCTTGGAGTGCGGCAGCACAAGCCATCGACCACCTTCAGGATCGCCTCCAATCGCCATCCTTCACTGATTGGGGACCGGATCACTGCTGCCACCGCTTTCTCTGCCCCTATATTGACGGCTGTCAACTTAAAGGCCGTGGCCAGTGACGTCGCCATCGACGATACCGCAGAACAAGGGTCCACTAGGGCCCTCACGTCGAAGGTTCTTCCCCCCGTCTCAAGACGCACCATCGCCGTGGGCATCAGATGCGGATTGCGGTGCTGCAGCAGGGTGGTCAAGGTCAGTTTTGGATCGGAGTCTGGCGTTGGTGCGACCCTTCGTCTGGAGGACTCAGGGGTGTCTCGGCGTACGACGGAGCTGGGAGTGCGTCGACGTGGCTGTTCATGGAAGTGGAGCAGCGTGTGGTGATCCTCCTCACATATTCGGCACTTATCACCGCTTAAGCAGCTTCCTCCGGAATGTTGGTGGGCCAGGCAATTGGCGCAGTACTTATTCGCAAGCACTGCCCACATCCTCTTCTCCACATTCAGCCGCAGGAAGCGACGGCATCGCTTCAGAGGATGGATTCCGCGATAGACTCGGCAACGGAAGGACTCAGTTCCTCGCGAACATCTGCGCTCCTCTTTCGATGCCTGTACTGAACGCGGTCTCGGAGCCATGGAAATGGGATCTAGGTTGACGAATATCAGGAAGCTGCCGGGACAAAAATGAAGAAAGCGGATTAATGTAGGACGATAGAATACACATATTACTACTGGGAGCTCGGCCCTTCTTAATTGGGAGGAAGGACCAAGTGCTGTACGCTACTGTAGTTTTACATAATGGGTTTGAATTCGTTGTCGGACTGCACTTGCTGGGGACACCCTCGCCTCGATACAAAGCGAGCGAATGCTGCCAGAAATGCTTCGGTACTCAAATCCGACGTTGCTTCAAGGTGAATGGCTTTGGTGGAAAAGCAAACAAAGACACACACATATCCCTTTGATTTGCGCCAAGCGCGGCCGGTGAAACTCTTGATGTCGAAAGGACCTGCGAAATCTATCCCGGTGGTCGTAAAACGCCGTGCGACAGTGGTTCGCTGTGACGGAAGGGTGCCCACTAGCTGTGATTGCAGCCTTCTTTTGTAGATCACGCAGAGCTTGCATGAATTGACCACCGATTTGACTAGATTCCGCAGTCTTTGGAATCAAACGCTGTCGGAAGAGACGGACTACCAGTTGACTGCCCCCATGCAGAGAGATCTGATGCGTGAAAAGCACCAACAGCCAGACAATGGAATTACGACTGGCAACAGAATGGGGTTACACTCATCGTAACTGAGGGCCGCTGCTTGTTGCACGCGCCCACATGCTCGGATCACACCTGATGCGTCAATGAAAGGATTCAAATTGAGAATGGTGCTAGACGTGGGCAGAGATTTCTTCTGCTGTAGACACCGATGTTCCGTCGGAAAGTAATCACGCTGAGTGACTCGGATCAACGCCTGGAGTACTTGATTGATCTCGCTAGAGGTCACCTCCCCGGAGTAATCGTTTGGAAGTTTACGACATCTTCTGCCGAAGCGGATCACATATGCTATCACTCGTAAGGCACGTGCCAGATTGGAAAAACGAGATAGTATCTCGTTGGCTGGCTTATCGATTGCGAAGTGGACCTTCACTACCCGCTTCTCCAAGGTAGTGTCTATTGGGAGTGGTGTCGCTCGCTGCCAGGACTCTTGTGGTTCCCGTAGCCATGGTGGGCCGTGCCACCACAAATCCTTGTGTACCAGTTCCTGCGCACTCAGGCCGCGGCTAGGGAGATCTGCTGGATTGTCCTCTGAACGAACGTGATTCCATGGGGCGTCATTTGTTGCCGTCACAATTTTTGCTACCCGATTTGCGACAAACGTTGTCCATGTGCAGGGTGGCTTATTTAACCACGACAGTACGACGGTGGAATCTGACCAATAAAAAGCCTCCGCATTATCAACTGGAAGTTGCGGAAGAACTGCAGCTGCCAGTTCAGCTAAAAGTGTGGCTCCGCATAATTCAAGGCGGGGCAATGAAACCGTTTTAACCGGGGCTACTCTAGATTTCGCTGCAAGAAGGCAGCATGATATGCCTTGGTCATTGCTAACGCGCACGTAAATTGCGGCACCATAAGCCCGCTGTGACGCATCGCAAAAACAATGGAATTGGACGTCGGAATTTTGGTCATGAAGAACCCATCGTGGAATTCGTACCTGGTCAAGGAAGGAGTAGCTCTTTGTAAAATCCTGCCACCTGTGATGGAGTTCACTGGGCAATTGATCATCCCACCCTAGCTCTTGTAGCCACAGCTCTTGCATAAACACCTTGGCTTGAATCACAAAGGGAGCCAGCCAGCCAGCGGGATCGAATAACTTGGCGATCTGCCCGAGGACTTCTCGCTTAGTATAAGCTGACTTGAAATCTTGGGGTGAGATGACAAAATAAAACTCATCCGTAGTCGCTTTCCATCGGATTCCCAGTGTTTTCGCTGTGCTAGCCTCTTCGATATCGAGGAAATCAGCATTCAGTAAATGACTCTTTGGAATGCAACTGAGCACGCTCTTCACATTCGATGTTCACTTGCGCAAAGGAAAGCCAGCTGAACCAAGAGCGTCTTGAAGTTCATTGACCATTGCGATTGCCGTTGCTTCATTATGAGCCCCTGCCAGGACATCATCGACATACATATAGGACTTGATAATATCGCTAGCCAAAGGAAATTTGGATTGTACATCACTTGCGAGTTGCTGAAGTACTCGGATGGCTAAGAACGGAGCACAGTTAATGCCAAACGTGACGGTATTAAGCTCGTAGTCACCAAGTTGCCCCTCTTTATTTCGGAACAGGATCCTCTGAAATGGCGTATGGATTGGATCGCCCATAATTTGGCGGTACATTTTTGTGATGTCGGCATTGAAAACTACTCGGAAAAAACGCCACTTGAGAATCTGAGTAGTGAGATCGGACTGAAGTACCGGACCAGGGTAAAGTATGTCGTTGAGACTTACTCCGTTTGTGGACTTGCTAGAGGCGTTAAAGACTACCCGTACCTTTGTTGTGGTGCTGTCGGGCTTGAAAACCGCATGGTGTGGCAAATAAAAATTGTTATTAGTGCCGTCAAATGGAACCTGACGCATGTGGCCCAAGTCCAAATATTCTTGGATGACGGCGTCATACTCAGTTTTGGCCGGAATATTTTTAAGGAGCCGGCTTTCGTTTTTTAGAACTGAGCTAATGCCCCTGGTCTGGAATGACCAAGGTTGATGTTGGTTGGTTTTTGAAACGGAAGTGAGACCGTATATCTCCCCGAAACATCTCTTCTATTAGTCTTCTGGAAATTGACCTCGCAAACAGAGTCAGAATCTTCTACCGGTTTGCCCGGTAGATCCTCCAACTCCCAAAACCTTGTGAGAAGAGTTTCAAGTCCCTCCTCTCTGTTAACAGCGACCCTCGTGGTGAACGCGGCACATGAACTAACGGAGACCCCTTGCACCGGGCCTGAAATGACCCAACCGAATCTCGTCTCTTGAGCCATTAAAGATCCGCACACTTCGGTCTGGATGCCGGAAAGAGTCACCGCTGGTATGACATCAATGCCAAGGAGTAGATCGATCTTTGCCTTTAATCTGAAGGAGGGGTCGGCTAGAGTAATATTGGGCATTCCTTCCAGTGTGGCTTGGGCTATCGTACATGACGGCAAATCATCAGCAACTTGGGACGAGACAAAAGCTTCTATCTCTATCTGGACTGGAGGTCCATGCGATGACCGAATGCTTATGTGACAGACCTTCAAGGTTCTATTGACCTTTCCGTTAATGCCTGTCACTTCGGCCCTGACAGTTTGGAATGGTAACTTCATGAGTCGGAACATTCTTTCGGATATGAAATTGGCTTCCGAAGCCGGGTCTAATAGCGCCCGTGAAGCATAAGTAGTGCCCTTGTGCCAAAAGTCCACGATGGCTGTACCTAGCAACTTATCTAGTGAGGACCTTGCCTCAGAGGTAAAGTATGTCCGGACAATATTGTGAGAACTGGGCTGAGCTGGGACCGGCGTTGGATTATTCTCCGGTCGGGCGTCCTTGTGCAAGAGCGTATTGTGACGCCCCTTGCACGTGAAGCAATTGTGCTGACTCGGACAATCTTTTACTTGATGTCCTCTTGCGAAACAGTTCAGACAAAGGGACTTTTTCTTTATGTATGCCACCCTCTCTGGCACCGTCATCTGAAGGAAGCGGGGACATTGACGCACCGGGTGATTCTCCTTCATACAGAGATCACAGGATTTTGGTTTGGTGGTCACCTTGGCTTCAAATGTATTAGCCTTTCGGGTGGCTGGAAGCGGATTTCGTGGAGGTTTCGGTGTGGGAACCGAAATAGCCATTGCAGTTGTATTTTCCACTGCTTCGAGCGGACGGAAACGCTCAGTGAGGAAATCGTCCATCATTTGCCACTCTGGAATGGCAGTCTTGTCTCCCAGAGATTGTTCCCATAATGAAAGGGTATTCTTTGGCAATTTGATGGAACAGAAAAATACGAACATGCCTCCCCAAGTGGTTACTGGCACAGTGCTCAAAAGCGCGAATGGATGCCTGCAGAGCATTCTGATGAACCTGTAATGCTTTTCCGGACTCATGAGAAATTTGAGGCAGGTCAAGAAGTGCTCGGAATTGGCTGTTCACGATAAGTCGCTTATTTTCGAAACGCTGTTTGTGTGCATTCCATGCCGTTTCAAAACCATCATTTGTAAGCGGGAATTTTGCTACAATGAGGTTGGCTTCACCCCTCGTTTTCGCTTGGAGATGGTGCAGCTTTTCAACGGGGGAAATTCGTGAATCGCTTATGTAGATGGCTGTAAACAAGTCACGGAACGTGGGCCATTTTAAGTAATCTCCCGTAAAGACTTCTGTGTCAATGGGTGGCAATCGACAGCCTCGTTCTGCTGGTGCAGCGGTAGGCGCATGACGGTTCGGAGGAGTAGGAGCAGACCCTTCATGGATAAGCTCGTTTAATCGAGCCGTGCATCGCTCGTAAACTTGATAGCATTTGTCATATTTAGCTTGGATGGCTAAATCTTCAGAGTTATCGTATTTATTATCTGTGAGTGTCTCGCATTTCTCATATTCCTGCTCGACCTTCTCCCACAACGCTTGAACTCGATCACGACGGACTTGGAGCGTAAATACGCTGACCTCGGACAGTGAAGTGACGTGGGTGTCGACTTCAAACTGAATTAGTTTATCGCAAATGGAAACAAACTTCTTCAAAGCCATGGTGGAAGCAGCTAAAACCCCCTTTTGGTTTCGGACCGAGTGGTTCTTGGGGCGGTTACCGAAATCTGTGGAAGTGGTACCAATGATTTGACCTCTTTTTGGCTTGCTCGTCGTGCCTCTGACGTGGCTTGACGTGGATGGACGAGAGAGGGTCTGAAATGCTCGGGAGGGAGGAGTAGTAGGGCTGGTACTCCTCTGGCGCTGACCTGGAGCAGCAATTGAGGATTTGCTCGGGGATGCAGTGTTCTCAGATGCCTTCTCGTCCTTTGACGGGCTCGTGCTCATAGCCCCAGCGAGTGGCGGTTATAAAGTGTTGAGCTGGTTTGGCACGGCTTGAAAATTAGCCAAAAAGATCAACTGGAACGTTTGGGAAAAACTGGAACACTACCAAACCACTTAAAGAACGGCTTTGAAACGCCTTGAAATAGATAGAAAATCCAGGAAACGAGCTGGTACGTTTGGAATGACTTGGAACACTGCCAAAAAAAACCCTAGGAGCGGCTTGGAACACCTTGGAATTCAAATATAACTACAAAGATGCGACTTGGAACGGGTGGAACCACTTTGGAATTGAAATAGAACCAAAGATATGACTTGAAACGAGTGGAAACACTTTGGAATTGGAATCTAACTCCAAAGATACGACTTGGAACGTGTAGGAATACTTTGGAATTGCAATATAACTCCAAAGATGCGACTTGGAACGGGTTGAAACACTTTGGAATTCAAATAAAACCAAAGATACGAGTTGAAACGAGTGGAAACACTTTGGAATTGGAATCTAACTCCAAAGATACGACTTGGAACGTGTGGGAATACTTTGGAATTGCAATATAACTCCAAAGCTTGAAATATGGATGAAATTCCACCGATGCTAATGGTTCGAGAGGATCTTAGTATCCGGCTCGAAGGACCAAATGTTTTTGTAGGGGGGTCGAACTTCCTTCTGGTTTGGGGCAGCTAGATGAATTTTCCCTTTTTCCTCTTTTCCTCCCAGTAAAATTTTGACACGTACAGAAATTTGTATGTATATTCAGGTATATAATTCAACTAACTCTAGCTTACTTAAGAGCAGGGCACCAAGCCCCGCTTGGAGCGAAGTGTGGGGAGTTCTTTTGTGGGGAGAGCGATGGGCATCATCGGGAGAGCGGTGCGAGGTGAAAGCTTCCGCCTCCTTTAACCCTTGTGTTGCCCGGTTGGGCATAAACACAACTCCTTTCCCTACCAACTCCAAAAAATGTAAATATTATCCTTAAGTTCCTCACCCAAACAAAAATTGTAAACCAAATATAACCACAACAAGAGAGTCGAAAGCCCCAGCAGCCAGCACTCTATAATTTAGTTAGCTATATAATTTTACATTATAAGTTAACTGTACATAAATAAATAAAAAAATACAAAAATTTCACTGTCAAAACGGACCACAGGGCATTAACTTATTTGTTTTCCATGACAAATCCAAGTTCCGAGGTAACTAGAATGCGGCTTGAACTAGAGGAATATAATTTTAAGACAATTTCGTTGCCGACGCGCTATCGAGAATAAGAATAAAGGACTTATTAAACATACAACCCGATAACAAAATTCTGAAATCACTACCAGAAATCAAAGTAAACAGTCAAATTCCTGCGCAGAAAAAGAAAAAGAAAATAATATAGAAGATTTGCAAAAGCAATCTCTTAATGCTTCTAAGCCCAACGTATATGACGTCATTGTAAATGATGAAGTACGCAAAGTAGTGACCTTGCGAATAACTGATTTTGCGAGCACATTCAAACATGGCAAGAAAGTTATAGCAAGAATTGACATTTCCGACATGTATATAAATGGGATTCTCGACTCAGATCAATTTTTTCAAAGGCTCGAAAAAGAAGCCGGTATACTTAATATCAGCCAAGTCAAAGTGGCACCGAGCGAAAAGATCTTTAAAACTATTATTATTATTATTATAAGTATAGGATATAGTTGAAACTATCAACCTAACTATATTTTTACAAGCACTAAGGCCTTCGGCTTAGACACAATGAGGTCAGACTGGAATATCAAGGACAATAGCCAAGATAAAAAGGCATTACTATTGAAAGAATATGACACAATATATATCCCAATTTATAAAAAAAATTTAGTGTGAAAAAGCGAAAATAACCAAGCATACAAAAACCCCATTAACTCTAACTGTTTAAGATTAAACATCGTGTTCATCTGAAATGGCTTCACCAAATCAGATTGACCAAAGAAAAATACAAAACGAAAGATGCGACTTGGAACGGGTTGAAACACTTTGGAATTCAAATAGAACCAAAGATACGACTTGGAACGTGTGGAAACTCCTTGGAATTGAAATCTAACTCTAAAGATACGACTTGGAACGTGTGGAATCACTTTGGAATTGGAATCTAACTCCAAAGATACGACTTAGAACGTGTGGGAATACTTTGGATTTCAAATATAACTCCAAAGATGCGACTTGGAACGGGTTGAAACACTTTGGAATTGGAATCTAACTGTAAAGATACGACTTGGAACGTGTGGAAACACTTTGGATTTGAAATATAACTCCAAAGATGCAACTTGAAAACGCGTGGAAACACTTTGGAATTGGAATCTAACTCCAAAGATACGACTTGGAACGCGGGAAAAAAGAATAAACAAAAGCACGGAACACAAATTTTTAATAATTAAATATTATTCGATTTTTCCTCAACGTGACCCTTCAACATATATACCCCACAAAGTGCCTGCCAACCTAGGGTACACAGCACAGCTACTTTTGGTCGTTTGCTTTGTGCCGGTCTTTGGCACATGAGCTTGCAACTGTGCTGGTATACTGCAGTTAAGCGGTACTTAGGTATGCACGTATGTATGTATGTATATAGGCTGCAAGGGGTAGCGGGATTTTGTTCGCGGTGATGGAAAAATATATTTGTGTGCGAAAAAAATTAGAAATTTTTTGTGGAATATATGTATGGATATGTATATGAGTATCAATATGTAAAATTTTATGTATGGAAAAAAAATATGTACATATATGGATATGAATATATATATGTAAAATTTTATGTATGGAAAAATATGTATATAAATGTATGTGTATGGATATGTAAAATGTTGGAGTATATATATATGTATTTAAAAGAATTTTTTTTTTTTTTTTTTTTTAAATATGACAATATGGAATGGCGGTATGCAGAGGTGTGAATGGATCGGATTTCTTTTTTATAAATTAATTTTTTTTTTTTTTTTATATATTCTTTTGCTGTTTCTAACCGATATGCCCCACCTTTATACTTTTCACTTTCGGTTTTTTTTTTTTTTTTAAATCTTTATTAGTTGTATTGAAAATTTTCTTCTCTTCGTTGGAACCACCTTTCACTGCGCGCACACTTTTCCCAGGAGTGGACTGTATTTGCACAAAACCTTTATTTTTGGATTTTTTGGAATTTTGTCACATTCACACACTCTGCTTGCATATATATATTTTATATGTAGGAGATCACTTTTAATTTCGTAGGTTTGATTCACTGCATACATACATACATATGTGTTAATATTTTTTTGAAATTGCGAAAAAATATATATTGGAAATAGGCAAATAAAATATGGCGCCTTATATACTTGGCCTATATATGCCAAAGTGCGAGAAAAAAAAAACTTGAAGTGGGCGAACCAATATGGCGCCTTATGTACTGGACACATATATATGTATGACAATTTGGGGACCAAGATTTTCTCTCCTTTGAGGAGAAAAAAATTTGCGCGAAAGTAATTTTACTTGAATTAGGAGAATCAAGGGCAACAATTATATGTATGTGAGTATGGGTACGGATGCTGGAGGCATGTACATGTACTCATATACCTATAATTTGGAAAAAATTACTTAGCTTGAAATATGGATGAAATTCCACCGATGCTAATGGTTCGAGAGGATCTTAGTATCCGGCTCGAAGGACCAAATGTTTTTGTAGGGGGGTCGAACTTCCTTCTGGTTTGGGGCAGCTAGATGAATTTTCCCTTTTTCCTCTTTTCCTCCCAGTAAAATTTTGACACGTACAGAAATTTGTATGTATATTCAGGTATATAATTCAACTAACTCTAGCTTACTTAAGAGCAGGGCACCAAGCCCCGCTTGGAGCGAAGTGTGGGGAGTTCTTTTGTGGGGAGAGCGATGGGCATCATCGGGAGAGCGGTGCGAGGTGAAAGCTTCCGCCTCCTTTAACCCTTGTGTTGCCCGGTTGGGCATAAACACAACTCCTTTCCCTACCAACTCCAAAAAATGTAAATATTATCCTTAAGTTCCTCACCCAAACAAAAATTGTAAACCAAATATAACCACAACAAGAGAGTCGAAAGCCCCAGCAGCCAGCACTCTATAATTTAGTTAGCTATATAATTTTACATTATAAGTTAACTGTACATAAATAAATAAAAAAATACAAAAATTTCACTGTCAAAACGGACCACAGGGCATTAACTTATTTGTTTTCCATGACAAATCCAAGTTCCGAGGTAACTAGAATGCGGCTTGAACTAGAGGAATATAATTTTAAGACAATTTCGTTGCCGACGCGCTATCGAGAATAAGAATAAAGGACTTATTAAACATACAACCCGATAACAAAATTCTGAAATCACTACCAGAAATCAAAGTAAACAGTCAAATTCCTGCGCAGAAAAAGAAAAAGAAAATAATATAGAAGATTTGCAAAAGCAATCTCTTAATGCTTCTAAGCCCAACGTATATGACGTCATTGTAAATGATGAAGTACGCAAAGTAGTGACCTTGCGAATAACTGATTTTGCGAGCACATTCAAACATGGCAAGAAAGTTATAGCAAGAATTGACATTTCCGACATGTATATAAATGGGATTCTCGACTCAGATCAATTTTTTCAAAGGCTCGAAAAAGAAGCCGGTATACTTAATATCAGCCAAGTCAAAGTGGCACCGAGCGAAAAGATCTTTAAAACTATTATTATTATTATTATAAGTATAGGATATAGTTGAAACTATCAACCTAACTATATTTTTACAAGCACTAAGGCCTTCGGCTTAGACACAATGAGGTCAGACTGGAATATCAAGGACAATAGCCAAGATAAAAAGGCATTACTATTGAAAGAATATGACACAATATATATCCCAATTTATAAAAAAAATTTAGTGTGAAAAAGCGAAAATAACCAAGCATACAAAAACCCCATTAACTCTAACTGTTTAAGATTAAACATCGTGTTCATCTGAAATGGCTTCACCAAATCAGATTGACCAAAGAAAAATACAAAACGAAAGACAAACAATAATAAGTCATAAAGATTCATATATCGAGTATTGCCTACCAAACCAAACAAAACATGCATCCACACTCTGTGGCAAACACCTAAGATTATAACAGCGGCGCGGTGTCAAGTAGCCAACGGTGAGCATGAAATATAAACATCAGAATAACCATTTCTAAGAAAAATTGTCCCCTCCTAGAGTTTAAGAGTTAATTTATATACACAACACTTTGTAAATAAAAACAGTTCATATTTTGAATTCAACGCAAAATATTGCTCAATAAATAAAAAAGCATGCGTCCGATTTTAAAGGCAATTTGGCTAGTGGAGCAACTACAAACAGCAGCAGAGCAACAAGTAGTTGCAAAGAAGAGGCCGCTGGAGAAAGTACACTGCCAATATAAGAAAATCTGGTGCGATGACTGGCACCGGTACCGCCTGAGCCCATAGGCCCTGGACAACAGCAGCTAAGCAACGACACAATTGCAAAGAAGCAGCAAGGTAACACGATAGTTGCGAAGACGAAGAAGGCGACCGGAGGCGAGACGGAGTTAAAAAGAAGGCGATTCATCACCAAGCTATCGGCGAACTCTACCCATTGGCGGACAAGCAGCAGCGAACAGGATCATCAGGTAAGAGATAAATTGAAATAGTTATAAGTAAATACATCAACCTACATATTTTATTATTATCATTATATAATTATATCGATATCCAAATAAGTTAAAATGTTTCCAATAAGGCTGACAAATTGTTAGGGAAGCAGTTAGAGTTGCATACAAGATTAAAACAGTTAGATTCCTTAGACACTAGAAACTTAACTAACAAGGTGATCGAGGAAGTAAAAGAGATAAGGAATCGATGGATACTTAATCATAAAATTAGAATTGCTCGAGTATGGGACTTTCGAGCATCAGTATTACAGAGATAAATTACATGAACAGGTGTTAAGGATAGTTGCCAAATTATAGCCATAGGAGAGGCAAAAAAACCAGGCACTAGTAAGTCGGTGTGCGTTAAAGCAGGGGCGAACATGTCAGGGATGTTTAAAGATAGCAAAAGAGAGCCGCTCGGGGATGAGACCTCTCGTAATAAGAACGCTAATGTTAACCAGGAGAAAATTAGGGGGAAGGTTCATCAACTACAGGAATATTTGGATTTGTTACTAAAGATTTGCGTACAATAGACAATAGAACAGGCGAAATATATACTAAGAAAATAAAATTCTTGTATGAAAAGGTACAGATATACCAAGCTTATGTGAAGAATGAAACGTTTAAAGAGGTAATAGAGGAATTGGAGTTTGATGTTCTGAATACCTTTTTGGCATTAGAAAAGAAAATAAACGATCAGAAAAACTTGAAGGTTGATAATGTTACCGTGAGAGACGAACTACCGGTGTTGCCGAAAATTCAGGTACCCACATTTTCTGGATAGCCTAGAGAATGGGACCTGTTTGTGGAATTGTTTAGGAATTAATTGAAAAAAGAGAGCGAAGCGAAGAGCATGGTAGCTCACCTATTGTCAGGTTCAGCTGATAATTATAATGCTGATTGGGAATTGTTAACCAAGCGGTATGAAAAAAATCGGAGGGTATTTTTTTTTTTTTAATAGCGGACGTTGACGATACTATTTGAGTACGTTCAAGTGGCCCCTACGACACCAGGACAAAGCCTGTTACGCGCGAGGCCAAGCAGATAACTGCCCACCTCGCACTCGACCAACCGAGGGGTGCAGCCGTATGACGCACGGCACGAATCGCGTGGACAAATATACAATAGAAAAAACAGACAAACAAATAATACTATAGTTATCTATTAACTAAATGGGATAGGATAGATGTTTTAAGCATATTGATAGAAAACTCTGAGCTGATTACAGGGCAAAGAAGGTTGTAATCAGAGCAGAGGACCCTAAAAGGTTCATGCATGGCATAGTTAGAAGAACAACGACTAAGGGATAATGGTATCAAAGGATGTCTACTCCGTCTACATGGTACCGACAGATTTACCTGAGCTAATAACTCAGGCGAGTCGACATCACCAATTAGGAGCTTGTGCATGAAAATGACACCAAGCATAGTTCTACGGTTAGTAAGGGAAGGAAGGTTAGTCAAGAGAAGTCTACTAGAATACGAAGGCAAATTGACATTGCGATCGCAGCTTAAGCCACGAAGAGCAAATAGCAAGAACTGCTTTTGAACGGATTCAAGTCTAATCTGGTGCGACTCATATTGAGGTGACCAAATGCAAGATCCATACTCTAAAATAGGACGGACAAGCGAAGTAAAAAGAACTTTAGTTGTATAGGGGTCATCGAATTCTTTTGACCATCTTTTAATGAAACCCAGGACACTCATGGCCTTTGAGACCGTGGTGGAAATATGGGTGTTAAAATTTAACTTATGGTCCATAAGTACGCCCAAATCATTCATATTATTTAGACGTTCTAAAGGACTATTGTTTAAAAAACAAGTGACCAGTTGAGAAGAGTTACTTGCATTTCCTAGTGTTAAGATTTAGTAGATTAAACTGGCACCAAGATTGAAAGTTTTTAAGATCAGCTTGTAGCCGACTTAATGAATCTGTATCTTTATAAGTACGACAAAGCTTGACATCGTCAGCATACATAAGCACACGCGAGTGAACAATGACTGATGGAAGATCGTTAATGAATAACGTGAAAAGCAGAGGGCCAAGATGATTTGAACCCCTTGATAATTAGAGATGTAAATTATAAAAGGTTAGTGGTTGTAGATCTACGTTTTACAAACCCATGTTCCGAGCAATTAAATCGGATGGTTGATCTACAATGAATCCCCAAAAAAGTGTAAAGGGAGTGATTGACATAGTTAATGAGTCAGTGCATTTAATTAAAATTAAAACAAATTCGTCTGATGAAATTGAAGTAATATTTGCACAGCTCATACTTAGGAAATTTGACAGGGAGGCTTTACAATTATATGAGAGTTCGCTAAGTGCCATGAGGAAAGAAGAAAAAACCCGCAAAAGGTGGTTTCATATGGGGTTTTTGAAAATAACTGTCCGATTCGCAAAGTTGCCGGGCATAAAGCGTATAAGTGCTATAAATTTAAAAGTTTGACACCTATGGAAAGGTATGAAACGGCCAAAAAAGTACAGCTAGCTTTGCACACGACGCTTGAACCATTCAAGCAATAAAATATGCACTAATGAGATGGTCTTTTGATTGTGCAGTAAAGGACACCATACTCTACTCAATTTTGAAGAAATACAGGAGGGAGTTAACACTTGGGTAACGGCTCAATCAACACTGTTGGCTACAGCCCATATATAAGTTAAAAAAGAAAATGGAGAATTTAAAACTCTAAGAGCCCTAATTGATAGTGGTTCACAGAGCACTATTTTGTCTGAAGAGGCAGCTCAAATATTAAAAACTACCTAAAATAAAACAACATACAGAAATAAGGGGCGTGTTCTCAATAAAAGACACGAAATCAAAATATAAGGTAAAAATAGATTTGAAGACGCGAAATCCCGGGAAAATACATTTTAAGGTTAAGGCGATTGTGTTGCCAAAGTTAATGAAAGTTCTTCCATTAAAAACGGTAAACGTGGATATGTCAAAGCGGCAATCTTACGTACGAGCGGATCTTACGTTTAATAAACCTGGTAAGGTTAATATAATAATGGGGGTAAACGTATATACCCAAATCTTAAAAAGGGGACTTACAAAGATTGATGGCCTACTAGGCCAAAATACTTAATTTGTTTGGATCGTCTCGGGATGCACCAAATCAAAAAGAAATAAATCTATAGTGGCAACAATAGATGTCACAGATATGGAATAGCTGTGGGAGAAGAACAAAAGGAAATGTGAAAATAAATACAACACAATTCAAAACAAACCCAACAACAAAACTCAAGAAATAAGTCAGAATTTGACTCCTCCAGCAGGACCTCACCTTGGAGGTAAGATAAAAGCTGAGGTAAAAGAAACAATTTTTCAAAGTAATAAAGAAATAAATTTATGCACCCCGGCAGGACCTCACTTTGGAGTATATATCCCAGTACTAAAAAAGAATATTCAGGTGGCAATGGTTGAATTAAATAATGAATATCAAAAAAATAATGTCAAAATAGATTCTGGTAATAAATTGTCCGAATCTGTATTAAGAAAAGGGCTGATATTGCAAAATATTTAATAAAGGACAACCTTTAAGAATAAACAGAATAACAGCCCAAGTTTTACCTATCAGCGATATTTCGAAAAAGTGGAGCAAAGATCACATTGGATCAAGTCGAAAATTAAAAGTAGTTATTTTTAAAATTTACCACCTTATAAAAAGGCTAGAAGCCAACACAGTAATGCACATCAATGGGTAGATATCCCGAAACAAAAATTGTAATATGCCAAATATAAAATAATATGAAATCCAGTAGAAGCCAATTTAGTAAACCATACAGCAGAATTGGTAAGAATAGGAAGTCAGTTACAATCGGTAAAGGAACATTGACTAGGTTTTGAGCGTTTATCATGTAACTTTTCATGCTCCTTTAACAATAGTAATCTTACTAATAATAATATTTATAGAAATTTGTATAAGACAGATTGACCAAAGAAATATTCAAAACGAAAGACAAACAAAAATAAGTCATAAAGATTCATATATCAAGTATTGCTTAAAACCAAAAAAAACATGCAGCTACACTCTGTGGCAACCCCTTAAGATTATAACAGCGGCGCGGTATCAAGTAGCCAATGCTGAGCATGAAATATGTATAAACAATTTTCAACCCCCGAAAAACGTGGTTCATTAGAATAAGTATTTTTAAGAACAATTGTCCCCTCCTACAACGAGTGAATTATTTCCTTCGCCCTGGAAGCCCTTTTCAATAACTGAAGCGCCACTGGGCGCCCCGACAGGGTAATTGTGGATACGATCGGTCCACTTCTTACGTCAGAACAAGGAAATGAATACGCATTAACTTTAGTCTGCGACCTAACAAAATACCTTGTAATAATACCAATTAAAGACAAAAGTGCAAAAACAGTAGCGAAAGCTATATTGGAAGATTTCATTCTGCAGTACGGTCCAATGAAGACGTTCATTACGGACATGGGAACAGAATATAAAAATTCAATAATTGAAGATTTATGCAAAAATCTGCAATATAAAATCATAACTTCCATGCACATCATCACCAGACTGTAGGCAATGTGGAGCGAAGTCACCGAACACTTAATGAGTTCCTACGTTCATACATTTCAGTTGACAAAACTGACTGGGATGTATGGATGCGATACTTCGCATATTGTTTCAATACAACACCCTCTACGGCACATGATTATTGTCGAGTTGGTATTTGGGAAAACTTCAAAACTACCTAATAGTATAGATAATCCATATAATCTTATATAATCTGATAACATTGAAGATTATGCTAAGGAATCAAAATTTAGATTCGAACAGGCCTATTAAAGAGCCAGAATTATGTTAGCACAGCATAAAGCTAAAAATAAGGAGTTATATGATAGAAAAATAAACAATAACAAATTAGAAATAGGAAATAAAGTTTTATTAAGGTGTGATACGGCCCATTAGTTTGACCCTAAGTATTTGGGCCCATATACAATAGAAGCAATAGAAGATAGAGATAACATTTTAATTAAAGATAACAAGAATAAAAAACAAATAAAAAACAAAACAAACGCGCTGAGCGTAGATAGCTATACCAGAGGAATCAGATCGTCGCACAGGTTGCGCGCTGCCAATCTGCTCGGGGTTTTGCACGGTATCAGAAAAAGCGGCACTTGTGATCGCCGGAGTGGTGCCTTTCGACCTCCAGACGAAGGAGGTGGAAATAATCTCAGCTACAGACCGTGGATCTCTGGCCAGGCGTCGCGTGCGATCGGAAGCTAGAGACGCAAGCATCGACCTGTAGCAGGCTAGATGGGATGCGTCGGATAAAGGTAGGTGGACCCATAGATTAATCCCGAGCATAAAGAAGTGGACAGGGAGGACACATGGTACGGTAAACTTCTACCTGACCCAGTTCCTAAGCGGCCATGGGGGCTTCCTGCATCGTCTTGGGCACGATAGCTCTCAATTCTGTCCGGTCTGCCCCGGCGAGATAGTGGAAGATGCGCAACGCATCCTGTTCGTGTGCAGACGCTTTGACGACGGCAGGAGGGCGCTTGAACTGGAGGCAAACGTGGAAATATGCGCCGAACACCTTGTGGAACTGATGATGGCGAGAAAGAGCATGTGGGAGGCGGTGAGCAATTTCGCCGCGTTAGCAATCCGTGAGCTGCGTGTAGCCGAGCGTGGCAGGGCTAGACCTGGAGTGGCATAGGAGGTAGCAGCTATCCTGCGAAGCAATTCCCTTGAGGAAGTACCGCAGGATCCCAGCCGCCCAAGTTGTCAAAGCAGTATCTCCCCCGTTTCTTCCTTTTTCTGTTATCCACCTTTTTCTTTAATATTTATTCTCTACCCTATCCTTTGTTGTTAGCCCAATAACTTCTTTCATTTCTGTTCTATTGTTGTTATTTAATAAATAAATAAATGAATATAAAAAAAAGGCCGCTCCTCTGCCGGCGTCACTGGCAGCGCAGCTACGCGGTCTTAGCTGTACTTGACTATTGTTAGAGAATTAAGAATTTTTCAATAAATATCTACAAAAGAGTGAAGACATGCTTTGTCTTAATTTGACAAGGAATATATTAATATATTCCGCCAAACTTTACAATGCGACCGTGACATAGGTCAAAGAATCGACCTGGACATCGTGGGACAATAGAGCAGCAATAAAAAGAAGAGCATACGCACAAAAAATTTGAAAAATTTGAGTGAGTAGAGGTCAATAAAAAAAGTTCAAAAGAAGAAAGCCGGCAGAAGCGGCTTAAGAGTATGTCTACAAAAGAGGAAATTTTAAAAATATTGTTTGCCACCAACCCACCATTACGTTAGGAGGCAACAAAAGCATTACAAAACGAGCTTGACCAAATTGAGCAAGCCGAAGAAAACAGAAAGAACAAAAACTCAACCTCTACCATACTAAATAAACAGATTCCAATTATTAATGAAAATTGTAATGCCAGAAATGCTGCACTACCGAGGATCGAGATAAGGAAGCCAACGAAAAAGTGCCCAGATGACTGCTAGGGACCACTAGGCAGCGCCTTTTGCCTCTATACGTGCAGGCATTGCACGGCAGCCTGTGCAGCCGGCACCGATTTTCCAACAAAAAAGCAGCCTGTGCAGCCAGCACTGGCATCGTCTGGCGCGTCAAAACATTGCGTACGTATGTGTATGTTCGATAATGGAATAAGTAAATTTGATGATACATCTTTTATACCCACAATGGGGTTAATTGAAACGAAATCACTGTTATCAATGTTACCAAAGCAAAAAAAAAAAAATTTCGTTACAGTTACAGTTTGTTCAAATAAAAAGACAACATTTATATTGGGAATTTTTTTTTTAACGGTTTGTTAACTGATAACGGATTTAAAGCAAATGAGCACACTAAATAGTTACTTCGCTTAAATATTAGATATACATCCTAATATAGTATCCGATTTAATTGAGGTTTTTAGAAGCGAACAAAGTAACTCACCTCAACGCTCGATAAATTTAGTATAAGTTAAGATAGCTTACCTTGATATAACGAGAGATGATTTCCCAGTTCAAGGAAGCTCTAGGGTACAAATGCGTTTCATTCTCACAGTATGCTGTTACTCAAATACAGCAGGCACGCTTTGTTTCTACCCAATGAACGACACCCAGCAACAATAAATAATTAACCGAAATTTTTTTTAACTATATAGGATGGATAAGATTGAAACAAAACACTTGCAGAAATACATACCTTTCCTTGATTTCCTGACCTCAAGACCAGTAAACAAAAAATACAAGGAAATGAAGCATTTGATATTAAACAACTACAAATTTTAAAGAAATATTGTAGACCATAATGAAATAACATATCTAGTCCGCCGGCAAGAGACATACACTTAACGTATGCTTGCAATAAGTGCGAGTGAAAGCAATAGTATTCTGAGTGTCTATTGAGGGTGAGCGAGACGGTGATGTGAGTGAGCAAACGTGCACTGAAGTTAAGTGTATACTTCGGTAAGCTTCGTCTTCCGACGAGACCACCTTATGTTATTTAATCATGTTGTAGACCTTGTTGGAAAAATCCATAAACATATCATATAGCAGATTACAAGTAAATAGATCTAAAAATAAGGATGTGCCTAATTGGGTACATAATATTTTGAAACCCAATATAGAAACCATTAGTATAGGAGACTCAGATGAGGGCATAAAAGTGATAGATAAAAAAAAAAAAAAAACCTTTAAGCATGGAATGGGGAAAATTATTCCTACACATCCAGGGTATAAAAGAAAAGAAACTCTAAATAAGCATGCAAAAATTCTTGTTGATTCTTTCAATGAAGTGCGAAAATTAGTGCATGTCAATAGAGAAAAGATAGGTAAAACGAACTGGTCAAAGATTTCTAACCTATTAATCAAGTTGCGTGCAAACACAGTTAACTTACTAAGTTATGCGAAAAGTATAGTGATGTATTCGGACTATTGGATGATGAACCAATCTACACTAAAAATTATAGAAACCCTCATAGTCAGAAGAATGAAATTCAAAGCCAAGTCCTAAAATTAACAGACGACCCAATAGCCCACTTTTATTGGTACCGAAAAAATCGTTACCAAATTCCGAAAATTAAAAATGGCGATTACTAATTGACTATCGTCAGATTAATAAATAACTGTTGTCCGATAAATTTCCACTCTCTAGAATTGATGACATCTTGGATCAACTAGGTAGAGCAAAGTATTTTTCATGCCTTGACTTAATGTCAGGTTTTCATCAAATTGAACTTGAAGAAGAGTCACGAGAGATTACATTCTTCTTAACATGTAATAACATGTAATAGCGCCAAACTCGTTCCAGAAAATAAAGACTATAGCATTCACTGGACTTGAACCTTCGCAAGTGCTCGTGGAGGGGCGGAACGATATGTGGAGTACAACTTGGCGGGTGCCAATTTCTTCTGGGTCTGGTGAGTTTGGAGTGCAATTAAAACGCGCGAGAACTTCGTTTAAAATTAACGATGATTTTATTTAATTCACAAGGGATAAGGATACACACACGCAAATGCCTCGGTTTGAAAAAGTGACAAAATCGCAAAGTATAAATTCAGGAAAAATAACGGGTGTTCGGGTGAAAAACTCCGACGCAATTAATATGGCGATGTCCATCCGAAAATCAAGTCACGCCCCCCAGAGTGACTGTAGCCGCCGAGGATCAAAAAACCCTGCTCACTCCTCACTGCTCTTCGCCGATCACTGCTGTTCACCCGGTGGCGTGAAAATACCGCCCCCCATGCAACATGTTGCAATTGTCACCCTGGACATATGTAGGATGGGGGACGGCAGCGTCCTGGAGCGCCTAGATCCCACAGCAGCCGGAGACGACCCATCCGAACACTGTGCTCTGGGCTGCGGGAGTACCGCTATGACCGGGCACACAGCCTGGTTGGATGACCTCAGGATAGAGGTCTGCCCCGAGCACCACGGACACCGATGCCGGCCGATAGAAATTGGGGTCGGCCAGGATCAGGGTGGCGAGTTTCTCCCGGACCGGCGTCGACACTTCCCGAATGGGAGTGCGTATGAGCAGGTCCTCTTCGACCCGGACCTCGACTCGAGGACGGCCGTGCAGGCTTGGTCGACCCCGACCTTGGTCACAGACAACCCCAGGGACCGGGCAAAAGAAAGATTGATGCGGCTCTCAGCCGCACACGCATCGAGGAGGACGCGGGTCTCGCGTGGGGGCCTTGTCGCTATGGAGGGGCGATCTGAAGAACTGCAACGAAAGAAATTACGGAGGGGAGAGTGGATTAGTCGATGCACAGGAACGAACAACATGCACAGAGACGAGGACATTCGGACGGAACATAGAGGGATTGGGAGTCACGATAGTGTTTTAGGCTCAGGACTCCTGCTGTCTTGCAACAGACCCACGCGCTGTGGTGACATCAGCCATTCGGACGAGACCGTCAGCCCCGGGCAGAGTACGCTCAATTCGCCCTAACCGCCACTCGTTGGAGGGGAAGTTATCTTTGGACAAGATCACGAGGTCGCCGGTCTGGAGACTGCGAGCCGGTAATTTCCACTTATTCCGTTTGTGGAGCTCTTTCAGGGATTCACTCTTCCAACGGCGGCAGAAAGCCTGCTGGATTGCATTCAGTAGCTGCTATCGGTTGATTAGCGACATAGGATCGACCAAGATCTCCGGTTCCGCAGTGGATAAGAGCGGTCCTCCAGTCAGGAAGTGTCCCGGGCTCAGTGCCAGCAGATTCTCTGGGTCCTCGCTCATTGGAGAAATTAGCCTGGAGTTTAGGCACGCCTCGACTCCACACAGGAGCGTGGAAAGTTCTTCGAACATGTACTTAACAGTAGACGCGGACTTGTAAACTTAAAACTTTTGACCCCTGCTTCCCACAGTCCTCCCATATGGGGGGTGCTCGGCGGAATGAGCTGCTAGGATAAAATATGCTGGGGAAATGCCTTCATTATATTAAGCTTGGTGGCGTCCAGGAAGTCTTTTTAGAGCGCCTTTGCGGCCCCTACGAAGGTTTTGCCATTGTCGGAGTAGATGCGCTGTGGGCATTGTCTCCGTGCGACAAACCGAGAGAAGGCTGCGAGAAATCGTTCAGTGGTGAGGTCGGAGGTAGCCTCGAGATGGATCGCCTTCGTGCTGAAACACACAAAGACGCAGACATAACCCTTCGTAATGAGACACGCACGCCCGGTGTAATTCTTAATTTCGAAAGGCCCTGCAAAATCAATGCCCGTGTGGGTGAAGGGCCTGGAGTTGATGATGCGCTCTCGAGGGAGATCACCCATCATTTGAGTCTGTAGTCGTCGACGATGAACGATGCAGACTTTACACCCCTTGATGTGGGACTTCACCAGGTTCTTGATCCGTGGGATCCAGAATTTGGTGCGCAGATACCGCACAACGTGATGCGGTGGGCGAATTCGACGAGCAGGCGCGTGAAATGGGTATTATAGGGAAGACGTTAATCACACCGGAGGGATTCAGCGGCCCGGAGTCGTCCGTAGGAGCGGAGTATCCCATGTTGGTCGAAAAATGGGCTTAAATTGAGTAGCGTGCTGGATGATGGAAGGGGTCGCCCTTTACTAAGGGCCCGCATCTCCACGACGTATTCTCGACGCTGGGAGATCCGAGTCAAGGCGCGCTCGGCTGAGAGCAATTCGTCATTGGTGAGGTGGACCGTGGAAGGCGTCGAAATCCTTTTGGTGGCGAAGCGTAGGATGTACGCGGTGACTCGTAATGCCCTACCATAGTCATCGAGTAGGTTGGTCGCGGTGGTGTGGCACTGGACTCGTTGCTCCGGCTGGGTATCTGGAAATTCATTATGGAGAGTTGGCCAGCGCTCGGGATCCCGCCGGACATAGTCCGGCCCATGCCACCAGCGGCTACTGGCCGATAGCTCGGCCGCGGAGACTCCACGGCTTGCCAGATCGGCGGGGTTGTCCTCGAAACGCACATGTGACCAGCTTTGGCCACTGGTGCTTTTGGAGATGCTGGATACTTGATTGGCCATGAAGGTGGACCAATTACACGGGGGTTTATTAGGCCAAGCCAACACAATAGTGGAGTCGGTCCAAAACTGGGAGGTTGCAAGTGGTATTGGGAGTTCAGGAACGATCGACGCCCAGAGATCGGCTAGCAAAACCGCTCCGCACAACTCCAGCCGAGGCAGCGAGACCGTTTTGACCGGAGCTACGCGGGTCTTAACCGTTAATAAATGCACGCTTACTTGATCGCGATACCGAACCCGTTGTGTTCACCAGATTTTCCAAACGCCGATGAACAGGCATGTCAAGGAAACTAGCGCAAAGCCGTATTGGGTGATTCTCCCGATGGCAAAGCTTGCAAGACGCAGGTTTGAGCTGAGTTTTCGCGGGAAACGCTTGGACTTTCATCGTCGCGTAGGATTTGCGGGGGCCAATGGGGATGGCTGCGACACTTGGGGCCGACTTATGTTCTTCGGTGGCATCCAGGACACGATACCGATCGGTGGGAAATTGGTTCAAATCGTACCAAGTTGAGACGACAGTCTTATTTGGCACTGATTATTCCCACAGGAGGATTGTGGCCTTCGGCAATTTGCTAGTGCATATGGCGATAAGTAAGACATCCCAATTCTCAGTACTAACACCCGAGCGCTCAAGCGCGGTAAGACACCCTTGAAACGTAGTCTGCAGCTCTCGCAAGGATTTGTCCGACTCTTGTGCCACCGCGGGAATCTGAAGGAGTTGTCTGGCTTGAGTCTTGACAAGCAGACGGCTATTTTCGTACCGTGCGCTGAGGTTCTCCCACGTGGCCTGGAAACCCTCATTTGTCAGGGGGACTTAGCCACGATGGTTCTCGCTTCCCCTCGCGTCTTGGCGTTCAAGTGATAGAGCTTCTCCACTTGTGACAAATACGGATTGGCGATATAAATGGCAGCGAACAAATCGCGGAATGTGGGCCATGCTAGGCTGTCGTCATCAAATGTCTCCACCTCACACGGAGGAACTCTATGCCCCGGAGGCCCCGACGGAGCGGTTGGCTGACGCATAAGACTCGTCATCTGTGCCGAGAGCTGTTCGATGCGTTCTCCGAACAACGTCCCGCATCGCACATACGCCGCGTAAGCGGATTCGTGCTTCGCCTTGATGTGGCTTATGTTTGCTAGGCTTTCCTCGTCTGTTTGGGCCGTCAAGGCCTTGTGACAACGGGAGTATTCCATCTCGACAGTTGACCAAAGGGATTTGAGCTGCTCTAAGTGCATTTTAATGGAAAATAAGGGCACTTCAGAAGTTAGAGCTTCACTCTCACGAGCTTCAAACAGAGTCAATGCGTCGCACGCCAGAACGAAATTGGAGAGGGACATTCTGGATTGTTCTCTACGCTGTTGTGATACAGATCGGGTGACGGGAACGACCTTTGTGTTCGCTCGAGTCTTTAACCGAGAATCTATGACCCTTAGGTAGGCTGGACGAGGACGGACGGGACTTTGGAGATTCGCTGCGGCTGCGAGCAGACTGGGACTTGCGCGGAATGTCCGTACGCTTCACGGTCACCGGAATCTGCGGAGGCCGAACCTTCTCCGGAGTTGCAGAGGGAGACGAAACACTGTTAGACTTTGGCGCGGTCTTGGACGGCTCCGTGGACATACTTAGGGGACGACCTTACCGACGAAGTCCTAGTTTGCGAGCCGAAAATGCGGATCGAAAATTACACGTAGACAAAGCGGAGTGATTACAAAACAAGTTCAGATGGATTTGTAAGTAACGATGGGAGTACGTATAAAACAAAGCCCGGATGAAATATACAAATAAAGATGTATAGGGCAAAGAATATAACAATCAACTTAGAAAATAACTCCATAGAATTACGTTATTTTTCTAAAGGAGGGGGATGTAGCATGTTCTGTAATATCAAGTGATCACTGTTCTCAGTGAAACACATTAACAATATTATAGACATATTGTATCACTTTGTTACAATATTTATGTATACAACATTCAAGTGCCATGTCTCTTAAGTAACATCCCACATAGCATTTGGAAGACTGTTTTGTGACAAATCATTTTGATGAGTCTTCTTTGACTCGCTTTGCTGATGAAAAAATTATTTATTTTATGCGCGATTCAACGGCGACTCGAAAATGAATCCTCCATATGCTTAAAAGGCGATTTGCTTAAGGTGCAATAACAAAATGTAAAGCAATCGCCAATTAATCATAAAGGCGATTGAAATATGCTTGTTTTTAGTTGTTGTGCATTTCGCTCTTCTAGAACCTAGATGATTCCTAACTGTTTTTTTTTTTTCTCCCTCTGATTGTTCTCTCCAAATTGTAAAGCACGTGGCAAAATGTGAATTTTCGGTCATTGTTAATTGTGCAAGTGAAACAGAAAGGTCAGTAAGCATCACGGTGTGAATATATATAAGTAAACTATTAAAATTTTTTCAGAAACAATTCATATCAAAAACAGGAGGAGATGGACCTGCGCAGTTTTTGAGGGCAGCGATAAGGAAAGTTTTTACGGACGAATTGTCTTCTGACTACAGCTGGAAGGGAACAGCCACAAAGCCAAGCGCAGAAAAGTGCTATCTCGTGACATTAATAAAAAGTAGGTATATATCTCTACTATTGATGTTCAATATTAGTAATTTTTTGTACTTTCAGATATTTGTCACGCTAAATACAAATGCACCGACAAGGACATGAATGGCGTCCTTCAAAAGCATTTTGTCCATGCTAAGGATAGAATTTCCAAACGAAAACGTTATGTTTGAATGAATTTAAATTAACTTTTTTTTATTTTTCTAAAATAAATAATGGAAATTATAATTAAAAAAATAATCGCTTATGACTGGAAAGAAAATCGCTTATGACTCAAATAATGACTCAAAAAAGAGTCGCGCATGAATGAAAATGCATAGCAAAAGGGAGTTGCGTATGATTGAAAATGCGACTTAAATATGATTCGAAAGTGATTAAAGAAAGGGGTCATAAGCGACTCATCAAGATGAGTCGCGGCTAGGGTACCATTTTTTCCCGACGATTGGGTCATTTATGATTAGAAAATGAGCGCAAATATGACTATTTTCAATCGTCGCGCGACTCATAAAAGACTCATTTATGCTCTGTTAACTTCAAAAATGCTTGCTGGGATAATATACCATGAGTGCATGGTACTGGACATTGCTGACTCGGCCTAACTAACACGCGCGACCACACTGTCCCCAATATGCAATATGATACATCCTCACTCCCCCGCTGCGGCCGCACCCATACATATATACATATTCTTACGTAAACTTTTATACATAAGCAGACCGCTCCTCTTCCTGCGTCACTGGCAGCTCAGCTACGCGGTCTTAGCTGTACTTGACTATTGTTAGAGAATTATGAATTATTGCATAAATATCCACAAAAAAGTGAAGACATGCTTTGTCTTAATTTAACAAAGAAACAATTGCCTTAATATGTATATTCCCCCAAACTTTAAAGTTTGGTTATTTTTGCTTTTTGACACTTATTAAAATTTTGTATATATTGAGATATATCTCGTGTCACATTCTTCCAATAGTAATGCCTTTTTATTTTGGCTATTGTTCTTGATATTCCAGAATGGCCTCCTTGTATAGGGTCGTCGTGGAACGTAAACAGTATTGCTTCTTTTTCTTTATCATTATTTGATAATAGGGTCACCGGCTTGAGTAGCGCTACTCTTAAAAATTTTTAAATCTTGTTGCCCATATTTTTGAAAGATTCTATTGAAATGGTTTCAAAGATCTTTTCGCTCGGTGCCACTTTGACTTGGCTGATATTAAGTATACCAGCTTCTTTTTTGAGCCTTTGAAAAAATTGACCTTAGTCGAAAATTCTATTGGTATACATATCGAAAATGTCAATTCTTGCTATAACTTTCTTGCCATGTTTGAATGTGCTTAATAAATCGGTTATTCGCAAAGTCACTACTTTTCATACTTTGGCTGGATAGAGCTGATTTCAAGGCTCATTTAAAGGACCGCGTGTATTATATTTAATCTTTAAAAGTTTTATAAAACTTTTCATTACATTATAGTCGTTACTGGGTTAGTGCAAACGGCAGTGTATTTCAAAAAAATACAATTCAGCTATTCCGCAAATGAAATATAATTTAATAGTTATAGAAAAAAATTAGATTTTAACTAGCAACATTTAGAACTTGAATATTTTGTACATACACTAATGAAATTAAATTTTATTTATTATTCCGGCTCATGCTCCAAAAATAAAATACAATGCTCAAATATCCTAATGATTTATTAGGAATAACCATTGACGCGATTAAGTGTCAAATTTAAACATTTACTAAGGCTTAAAGGTATACCTACTTATATTTACAGCTTTGAAGGCTATTTTATAATTTAACTGAAAGCCTTATACATATGTAGTATTAAATAAAAGAATGAAATTAAAAATATACCGAAAATAGAAAAAAAGAAAGAATAAAAATATATTTATTAAGAAATTATTAGTTTAAAAGTTCATTATTCAATTATGTTTATAATAATTTTATATAAATGCTGAATAACAAATTCGTAAGTAAAAAATAAAGTAATTAATGTTATCTACATATCTATATAAATAATTAAACTTCGGGTTTGTTCAAGCACTTATAATTTGAGATCTGCTGAACAAATTTTCATGGTTATTGATTCGTAGGATTTGTCTCCGCCCCGAATAAAATCTTAAAAACAATAAATGTCGGAAAACCCGTTAAAACAACCGAAAAAGAGAAAAAGATACCCTATGCAAACGTTTTCTAACAGTCAATTTCAATAAAGTTCAGTGTTGTTTTAATGTCATTGTAGTGCTCTGTAATTTACTATGTATTTTTTGAAAAGTATCGGATTTTGTGCATTGAAACTAAAAATTCGAATATTGTGTTTTGTGCAGTGAAATAATAAAAATTCGAATATCATGTTTTGTGCAGTGACATAATAAAAAATACAAATGTCGTGTTATGTGCAGTGACATAATACAAATTCGATTATGTTTTGTGGAGTGTTGTGTAACATATTTTCGTTGAGCTTTTCGTACAGATGAACAAATGTGTTACCTTATGTGCGGCAGTTTGTTGGTTAGGTTAGGATTTCTAGCGCCAGATCGCGGAATGATTAACGCATTTAATAGAGAATTGGAGCGTGAAAGTGAATTGATCCACATGAATAAATCCAATCAGTTCAAATGAATGTACCACTGCTCACAAGCAGAGAGAAGTCTATGATACACTGAATAATGCAATTGATGATAGAAATGGTGGCTTATTTTTTTTTTGGATGCCCCTGGTGGGTCTCCAAAGACAATCCTCATGTCATTGATTTTGGTCACTGTACGTGCGAGATCCGAAATTGCGGTAGCAGTTGCTTCTTCTGGAATAGCGGCCACATTGTACGGCTCACCCAGCGTTACAATTTCCATTAAACCTTCAAACTACTAAACAACCGACATGTAATATTTGGAAACACCTCGCAACGGTTAAAATTTTAGTAGCATCGAAAATCATCATACGCGACAAAAGCACAATAGCGCACAAACCCGCATAGGAAGCACTAAACCGAACATTGAAAGATCTGCGCAATGACTGGAGATGTTTTAGTCGTGCAATAATTTTATTATCTTGCGATTTTCGACAAACCCTGCCATTCCAAGATCTATTGCTGCCGACGATGTAAACTCTTGCCTCAAAACATCAAAACTGTGGCGATATATAAAGAAACTTCAACTATCTATAAATATGAGAGTTGCATATTTAAACGATCTTTCTGCTGATAGATCGGTAATGGCGGTGTTCCTGTTGACGAATCGAGCGGTTTGTATCACTTCCTCGAAATTTTTGCAATTTCGTTTCATCAGTAAAGTATCCCGGAAATCAAAATCAAATCGTAGGTACTCCTGATTCTTTGAAATCTATCGACGGTGCAACAAACGAAGAAGCCACTAATTATCCAACTTAATTTTTAAACTCTTTGGAGATGCCAGGTTTACCATCGCACAATTTACAACTGAAGGTTGGCTCGGTAGTCATAATGCTTAGAAATTTAGACCAATCAAAACTGTGCAATGGAACACGTTTGGTGATAGGAAAACTGATGACCAATATGATTCACGCGTCAATACTTAAAGGAAAATTTAAAGATGAAGTTCTTATTCCAAGGATTCCGATGATCCCAACGGATATGCCCTTTGAACTTGAACGAATATCCAATTCGTCTTGCCTTCGCCATGACGATCAACTAATCACAGGGCCAATCCTTGACTATTTGTGGCCTCAATCTAAAAAATGCATGTTTTTCTCATGGTCAATTGGACGTGGCATGCTCACGTGTCGGAAACCATCCGCTCTATTTGTTCTTGTGCCTAACACCAATGTGCTTAAATGAAAGTTGTATGTTGTGTTTGACTTTTTAAATATGAAACAAAAAAACAAATTTTTTTTCTTCATATCTGAATCCCCAAACGAAATGTTGCAAAAAACAAAGCCATCAGGTTGCGAAACGCAGTTTGCCGGGTTTGTTAGTTATTATAATTATTAATTGAGCATAACGATTACAAAAAGTTAATTCTTGGATTACAAATTCATTTAGGAAGAAATCCTAAAAAAGGCGGTAATCATCCTAAAGATGATTATAAATATAAATATATATACAATAAATTGTGGTAGTTTTTACGACCTTTGTGTTATTATCTTAAGATATTATCAGGCTTCAGGTAATTTGTTCCAAATAAAAATAAAAAACGCAGTTTTTAATTTATTTTTTTCTTTCCGATATATTTCGGTTGCGCAGCGGCAACCGTCTTCAGGGCAACTGCAATAAAATACAAAAACATTTAGCAATTATATGACATTTAACAATCTTGTAACATACATTATTTGACATATCAGCACCGTTCTACGTGGAGTTAAGAACTAATTCTTGTCAAGTGTTCTTGTCGTGTGGCGCTTGATGACATGTAGCGTCTCCATGGTAAACCTTTTGTTGCATCTAATATTACTGTCTCTTCGAAATTCGGTGCATGGGCATTAGTTGCACAGTGTGTCATTAGTGCTGTTTTTGGTGTGTCTGAATAGTGTCTCATTTTATTGTCCGATTTGTGTTGTGAGGTCCTAGTTTTTAATTTCCATTTGGTCGTCCCCATGTATATCTTATTGCACGGTTTGTTTCCTTGTCCATTGCAAGGAATTTTGTATATTACATTGCTTCTAAATGTCATCTCTATCTTGGATTTTGTTTTGTTGAATATATGTTTGAGGGTATTGTCAGGTTTGTGTGCTATTTTTATTTGATCTTTGTCATAACATTCAGAATGTGATAGTCTTTCTGATAATTTAGGTATATAAGTTGCAGATAAGAAGGTTTTCTCATTTTTGGTTTTGTCAATGGGGGATTTATGTTTTTTGAATAATGTCTTGATTACGTTATCCGGAAAATCGTTGTCCTTTAAAATATTTATTATTTCCATCTTCGTTTCTTCATGGTATATTTTATCCGAAATGTTCAGCATCCGTTGGATACAGCTCCTTGCTGTATTTATTATCATCGTCTTAGGGTGTTTTGAGTTGAAATTGATTATTCGTCCTGACGCTCTTGGCTTCCTATACCATTTTAGTTTCAATTCGTTTCCTCGTCTGATAATCATAGAGTCCAAATACCCCAGTTTTCCATTGTCTTCCAGCTCCATAGTGAATTTAATACTCCTGTTAAATGAATTGTAGCATGTTTTGGAATAACATATTAACAACATTACAAACATATTGTAGCAATATTTATGTGCGCAACATTCAAGTGTATTGGCCTCTCAAGTAACATGACCACCCATGAGTGCATGGTGCTGGACAATTGCTGTGTCGGCAAATATAACACGCGCGGCCGCTTTGGCCCAATATGCAATATGATACATCCTCACTCTCCCGCCGCAACGGGATACATACATACATACTCTTATGTAAACATTTATACTTTTATACATAAATATGTTTATACATAAGCATACCGCTTCTCTGCCTGCATTACTGGCAGCGCAGCTACGCGGTCTTAGCTATAGTCGACAATTGTTATAGAATTAAGAATCATTCAATAAACTGAACTCAATAAACCCAGACCGATGTGTGTTTCATCAATCAGTGGACATTTTCTACTACATGGCGACCGTGACAGTGGTCACTAAAGATTATAAGGAGTGACCATCAGACGAAAACAACTTGAAAAGTTATTGGCTGGAAAACGAAAAACCAGTCCCCAAGGAATAAGGCCTGGACAAGGAAATCTACAATCACTGGAGGGAAATTTGGAGTTCAACAAATGCAAAAAACTGAGTGAGTAAAGAGTGAGTTATGTCAAAAGGGGGAGTGCAAAACAAAATAAAGAAAAGAATAGCACACATAAAGTGGCTATTATATGCGAACAAAAATCCACCTCCCTGGGCAACAGCCCAAAAGCTTCAACAAGAACTTGACTTTTTAAAGTCAACGTTACTTAAAACAAAAAAGAACATAACTCACGCTCACTCAGTGCATTTTGAAATAACAACAATAAAAACTAAAAAAACTCATCCTCCAACAAAAGAGCTACCAAAAAGGAAAAAAGAGTGCCCTGACGATTGCCCAGGACCATTGGACAGTGTACATTGCGAGTACACATGTATGCTGAGAACTGGTGCGATGACCGGCACCGGTACCGCCTGAGCCCATAGGCCCTGGACAACAGCAGCGGTGACAACGAGCGTGAAAGGCAGGCCGCCTTTTACGCCTTCGAGGGAGCATCAGCGGCCTAACCAGCGATGACCAGCTGATGCTGCTCATCTGACGTCTGACGTCTGACATGCTGACATCGACATAACTATAAAAAAAAAAACGTTAAATATTACATATTACATGTATTACACATACAAATAAGAAAATTTCAAATGTAAAAAAAAAAAAAAACCCATTGTTAAATTGTGCGGAATCTTATCTGCGCAATAGAAGTATAGCCTGTAAAGCTATGCGTCTATAAAAGGTAGAATTTTGTTAATTATACTTCATTAGTAGATGAAAAAAAAAGAGTCACTCTAATTTTTATGCTTCAAAATAGTATCAGCAAATTTAATGAGGAAGATACTACACCCAAAATGGGGCTAATAGATACCAAAACAGTGGACTCCACTGCGAACGTAATAAACAAAATAGAGTCATCAAATGTAGATTTAAAGCCAACAAATGCACTTTTATTAATAATTGTGGTAATAATGTGCGCATATGTGTTATACAAAGCATATACATTACACAACAAATGTGTAACAAAAAGAGCCTTAAGCCATGCTAATGATCTGGATACTATCTAGATAACATATGCATCAATTATTGTAACAGTGCATTTGAAAGAAACAAAAAAAAAAAAAAAAATAAATAAATAAATACACGAAAAAAAAAAAAAATCTAAAAATTATATATATCAATTGGTTAAGATGAGTACACTAGATGACTATTTTAGAAGAATAATAAAAAGGAATCCTACAATTGCAGCAGATTTAGTTGAGGTTTTTAGAACAGGTAATAATAACTCGGCACAGAACTCTATATGTTTAGTACAGATCAGATCAGCATATCTTGATATAACGGGAGAAGATTTCCCAATTCAAGGAAGTCCAATGGTACAGATGAGCTTTATAGTCACAGTACCAAATATATGTTGTTTCTCAAATTCAACAGGTACATTTCGCTTCTACTTGATGGATGAAGCCCAACAACAATAAGTTGTCAAAAAATTACCAAATTTAAATACAAATTGAGTAAGTATGAATAGAGTCGAAACTAAACATCTCCAAAAATATATTCCTTTTCTTGATTTCCTGATACACTCAGGACCAGTAAATAAAAAGTACAAGGAAATAAAATTTTGGATACTTAAAAACTACAAATTTAAAAGAAATATTGTAGAACTTATGGAAAAATCCATAAAAATAGCGTATAACAGATTATTACTAAGAAAACCTAGGTACAAGGAAGTACCTGCATGGGTACATAATATTTTTAAAGCAGACATAGAAACTTTTAATGTAGAAGAATCAGATGAGGACGACCAAGTAATAGAAACCTAAAAAAAAAAAAAAAAAAAAAAAAAAAAAAAGGAATAATAAAATTCTAAGCATGGAATGGGAGGAATTACTCCTCCATATCCAAAATATAAAAGAAAATTTCAAAAAATCCTATAAATGTGTTACACAAAATAGAAACATCCAAAAGGAAACAATAAACAAGCACGCAAAAATTTTAGTTGATTCTTTCAACGAAGCCAGAAATTTAGTGCATGTTAATAGAGAGAGAATAGGTAAAACAAATTGGTCAAAGGTTTCCAATCTATTGATCAAGTTACGTGCAAACCTAATCTCCATAAAGACAAAATACAATCTTAATATATTCATACCTACCGTACTTAATTCACCTCTGAGCATAGACACCAGTAAAAAGGAAACAGAGCACGAAGGTGAAGAATCTGAAACAAGCGAGGAAGAAATAGAAGAGAAAGATCTAAACGATCTAACAATTCCTGCGCTATTAACATTACCTGATACAGAAGCGTTGTCTGAACAGGACAACGAATCAGATTTAGAAATTGATACAAGTGTAATAAACACAATGGATAGGATGGCAGAATTAAATGCCCGGAGGGCATATATGAAAGATATAAATATAGCCATACCTGAATTTAACGGTACGAAAATGCAACTACAAAGATTTGTAACAGCTCTGAAGTTGGTAGATATGATGAAAGGCGATTACGAAAGTATAAAAGTAAAAAATTATTGGCCCAACACTATATGAAGTGCAACAAGAAACTTCAATTGATGCAATAATACAAAAATTGCAAGGCGTTGTAATTGGTGAAACATCCAAGGTTATAAAAGCCAAATTGAAGAACACAACTCAGAAAGGTAAAACCGCTGACAAATTTACGTCAGAAATTGATAATTTACGCAAAACCCTTCAAGCTGCGTATATCGATGAAGGTATACCAGCAGCACTTGCTCTTAAGAATAGCACAGACGATGCTATAGAAGCAATGATCGGAAATTGCGAACAAAGCAGAATAAAAACTATACTCGACTCTGGCAATTTCAAAACCATGGATGAAGCCATAGCAAAGTATTTACAAAAAAGTAATGAAATAACAGGCAATCCAAATACGGTTCTGTTAGCTCAAAGAAGCCGTGGTAATTATAATAACAAATATAATTATCGTGGTAGAGGCAATGGTCGTGGTTATTACAACAATTATAACAATAACAATAATTGCCAAAATTACAGACAAAATAGGAATAATAATTATAGAGGAAATAACCGAGGTTACAACGGAAACAATAGAGGTAACCGAGGAAATAACAGACAAAACGGCTATAATAACAATAATGTTAGGGTAGCACAAAATGCTTCGGGAAACTCCCAAGCACCTTTAGATACTCAGCAGTAATGAATAATAAGATTCATGCCATCAGTCTTAATCAAAATACGTTCGTTACCTTCACGAATGTAGCAACTGGGAAAAAGCTAGTATTTTTAATAGACACAGGATCGGAAATATCGATCGTAAAAAAAAATTCAGACAGTTCTCAAAGTGTCCAAACCAATAACATAATAAATATACAAGGAATTAGTCAAGAAGTAACTAAATCCATAGGGTTTACTTCTGTCGAAATACAATCTTCAAAATATATAATTCCACACGACTTTCACATCGTTAATAACCTATTCGCTATTCCATGTGATGGAATACTAGGAATCGATTTCATAAGAAAATATAACTGTCAATTAGATTTCAATCCGTCCGAAGACTGGTTAATAATTCGACCAAATAACCTAAAATATCCGATATACGTACCAATATCGTACAGTGCTGGTAATAATTCAATAGTTTTACCAGCAAGATCCCAAGTTGTCCGAAGAATTGAAATAAGTTCACAAGAAGACAGTGTATTAATTCCAAACCAAGAAATTCAACATGGTATTTATTTGGCAAATACCATAACTAAACCTCAAAACGCAGTCATAAGACTGCTAAATACCACAAATAAAGATCAAATAGTAAACATATCAAGTTTGAAGTATGAACCGCTTTCCAGCTATGAGATAATTGAAGCAAACAATGAACAGCGTGAGAACGCAGTACTAACTTCGTTATCAAAAAATTTTCCCCCACAGTTTCACAGCCAACTTACGAAATTGTGCAAGAATTATAGTGATGTATTCGGACTAGAAACCGAATCAATAACAACAAATAATTTCTACAAACAAAAATTAAGACTGGTGGACCATGAACCTATTTTCATTAAAAATTATAGAAATCCTCATAGTCAGAAAGACGAAATACAAAGACAAGTCCAAAAGCTTATAAAAGACGAAATAGTTGAGCCCTCTGTATCTCCTTACAATAGCCCACTTTTATTGGTACCTGAAAATAAAAAATGGCGATTAGTAATTGAGTATCGTCAAATTAATAAAAAACTGTTGTCCGATAAATTTCCATTACCTAGAATTGATGACATTTTAGACCAACTAGGTAGAGCAAAGTATTTTTCATGCCTCGACCTTATGTCAGGTTTTCATCAAATTGAACTCGAAGAAGAGTCACGGGACATAACATCCTTTTCCACATGTAATGGCTCATATCGCTTCACGCGACTACCATTCGGTTTAAAAATAGCGCCAAATTCGTTCCAGAGAATGATGACTATAGCATTCACTGGCCTTGAACCTTCGCAAGCATTCCTTTACATGGATGACTTAATAGCCATAGGTTGTTCCGAAAAACAAATGATCAATAATCTAACAGATGTTTTTGAGAAGTGTAGGCAACACAACCTAAAGTTACATCCTGAAAAATGTTCATTTTTTATGCATGAAGTCACCTTTTTAGGACATAAGTGCACAGATAAAGGAATCTTGCCTGATGACACAAAATATGATATAATTTAAAATTATCCAGTCCCACATGATGCGGACAGCGCTAGAAGATTAGAGGACGTTGACGATACTATGCGCAGTACGTTCAAGTGGCCGCCCCTACGACACCAGGACAAAGCCTGTTACGCGCGAGCCCAAGCAGATAACTGCCCACCTCCCACCCGACCGACCGAGGGGTGCAGCCGTATAACGCACGGCACGAATCGCGTGGACAAATACACAAGAGAAAAAACAGACAAACAAATAATACTATAGTTATCTATTAACAAAATGGGATAGGATAGATGTTTTAAGCATATTGATAGAAAACTCTGAGCTGATTACAGGGAAAAGAAGGTTGTAATCAGAGCAGAGGACCCTAAAAGGTTCATGCATGGCATAGTTAGAAGAACAACGACTAAGGGATAATGGTATCAAAGGATGTCTACTCCGTCTACATGGTACCGACAGATTTACCTGAGCTAATAACTCAGGCGAGTCGATATCACCAATTAGGAGCTTGTGCATGAAAATTGCACCAAGCATAGTTCTACGGTTAGTTAGGGAAGGAAGGTTAATCAAGAGAAGTCTACTAGAATACGAAGGCAAATTGACATTGCGATCCCAGCTTAAGCCACGAAGAGCAAATAGCAAGAACTGCTTTCGAACGGATTCAAGTCTAGTCTGGTGCGACTCATATTGAGGTGACCAAATGCAAGATCCATACTCTAAAATAGGACAGATGACCGAAGTAAAAAAAACGTTAGTTGTATAGGGGTCGTCAAATTCTTTTGACCATCTTTTAATGAAACCCAGGACACTCATGGCCTTTGAGACCGTGGTGGAAATATGGGTGTTAAAATTTAACTTATGGTCCATAAGTACGCCCAAATCATTCATATTATTTAGACGTTCTAAAGGGCTATTGTTTAGAAAATAAGTGACCAGTTGAGGAGAGTTACGAAAAAAAGTCATTACCTTTCATTTGGTAGTGTTAAGATTTAGTAGATTAAACTGGCACCAGGATTGAAAGTTTTTAAGATCAGCTTGTAGCCGACTAAATGAATCTGTATCTTTATACGTAAAACAAAGCTTGACATCGTCAGCATACATAAGCACACGCGAATGAACAATGACTGATGGAAGATCGTTAATGAATAGTGTGAAAAGCAGAGGGCCAAGATGACTACCTTGAGGTACACCAGAAGTCACAGGAATGGAAACGGAAAAAGAAGACTTAAAAAGTACCTTCTGTTTTCTATTTGTTAAATATTCACGAACCCAAGATAGGAAAAGGGGTGGAAACCCAATGTCGCTCAGCTTCGAAAGTAATAGGGTATGATTAACGGAATCAAAGGCTTTGCTGAAGTCAGTGTATATGACATCAGTTTGTTTACCATTTTTGAACCCCTTGATAATTATTGATGTAAATTCTAAAAGGTTCGTGGTTGTAGATCTACGTTTCACAAACCCATGTTGGGATGGCGAAATAATAGAGCTGCAAAAATGTTGCAATTGACAAGTTATAATTTTCTCAAAAGCTTTCGGAATAGCGGACAATTTTGAGATATCCCTATAGTTAGAGGCTTCGGACTTTTTGCCATTTTTATGCAGAGGAATGATATACGACTCCTTCCAAATAGATGGAAAAGATTAAGATTCGACAGACAATAGAAACAATTTTAAAATGGGTTTACATAATGCGTTTGCACAGAACCTGAGTACACATCCAGGAAGACCATCTGGCTCGGAGAATAAACGGGTTTAACTAATTTAAGTTCACTAAGAATAGAACCTTCATCAATCACTGGATTGAAAATGCAATTAGCCTTTTCTAAATGATAAGGATACGGACTTGCTCGATATTCCGTTGAGGAATAAGTTGTTTTGAAAAAACTCGCAAACATATCGGCAATTGCCTGATCAGTGCTCGCTTTTTTATTTTGAAAAGACAAAAAAGATGGGTGCACAGAGGTCTTACGTTTAGAATTAACAAAATTATAAAATTGTTTAGGGTCAGAAGAAAACTGAAGCTTACACCGCTGAAGATAATTCTTATAGCATTGTGTATTAAGCATCATGAATTTTGAACGAGCGACTGTATACAGAGCATAGTGTGATGAACGACGTGTTTTTTGAAACTTCTTATAATATCGTGTTTTCAAATTGCACAGCTCACGAGAGAACCAGGGAGGTTTGTTAAGCCGCTCCAGCCTACCAAGAGGCACACAAATATCAAAGAGTGAATTCAGAGTATCATAGAAAAAACGAACAGCTGAGTCCATATCTCTACAATTGTACAGATAAGACCAATCGGTAGTAGCAATGCTTTCATTAAGGCTGGCAAAGTCAGTCTTACGAAAGCACCTAGTTAGAGGTAACTCATTTGAACCAAGTAATGTTTACGGGGCCCTCGATACTTTTAGAACTATCGGCAATTTCCATTGGAATGTGTAATTGCCCGGACTTATCGGACACTACAATAGGCATCGTTTTTAAGATATCATTCCTAGGTGATATCGGTAATTCCTTACTAATAGCATTCACAACCGGGCTCTTAAACGATATCAATTGCTGTACATTAGGAGTGGACGGTGCATGAGACCGGTCGGGGACGATAAGAGATGCTGGCGGATCTACAGATACAGAAACACCCCAAGGACTGGTCCTTTTACGTTTCGGAGACTCATTCATAAGCGATAAACTTCTGAACTGAGTCTCCACCGCAGTAAACTCCGCTTCGAGTTTATTAAAACCTGCCCTTAAGGTGTCAAAACTATCTCTAGTCCGCCTCATGAAAGAGCGCATCTCATTCTCGACCTCCCGGCAAGCATCACATCCATATTTTAAGCCACCACCTTTAGCAATAGACTCCTTTATTCTGCCTGTGTAACCTGCACACTTAACGTGAACCGCATTGTCACACAACCAACAAAGAATATAATCATGGGAGTCAACCGCATTAGTGGCAACTATACAATTATTTTTTGAGCAGACAACCATTTTATCAAAAAGTTTAATTTAATTAAAAGGAAATACAAAAAATAAAAAATAGAAATTCTAAAGGTAAAAAATCTGTGAATAAGATTATACTGACCAGTTCTGACACAAGGGTTAATGTGCAGAGTAAGCCTTCACAACTAAAGAATTAAAAGAGATGAAAGCACAAAAACAAAAACACGTATCACAGAGTCGCGGGTAGGCAAAAGACGAGAGCGCAAATCAATCAAGAATAGGAAAGAGCGGGAGAGCGCGTCAAATTGAACAAATGCAACATCAATTTGTACGCAAGAGCGCGAGAGTTAGTTAAAAGCGGTAAAGACACAAAAGCAAAAGAGATAAGCAAAACAACAACACCGCTAATGCGAGTATTGTTCTATGTTTTGATTTTATTTAAATTTAAACAAAAGCGACAGCAAGTATTCGCAAAATGCAAATAAAATTCGGATGCTGAAATTATTATTAATTAATTTAACCGGTAATAAATTTAAAAGTTATGGAAAAGTATTTAATCGCGAGAAAAAAATAAAAGTTGATAAGCGCAAAAAAAACACGTCCGTCCTCTGCAACGAGTGAAAGATTCATTGCATTTTGCAACTATTATCGAAGATTTATACAAAACTTCGCCGAATATTCTCGTCACATAACAAGATTATGTAAGAAAAATGTTAAATTCGAGTGGACAAGCGATTGTCAAAATGCGTTCGAGCATTTAAAATCAGCATTAATGAACCCAACTCTACTACAGTACCCAGATTTTAACAAAGAATTTTGCATAATCACTGACGCAAGTAAATATGCATGTGGAGCAGCCATAACACAAAATAAAAAGGGACTACAGCTTCCAGTAGCATACGCGTCTAGATCTTTCACAAAAGGTGGGAGTAATAAGAGTACAACTGAACAAGAGTTAGCTGCGATTCACTGACATTTTAGACATTTAGACTGACATTTTAGACATTTTACTGTCAAAACAGATCACAGAGCATTAACTTATTTGTTTTCAATGACAAATCCAAGTTCCAAGCTAACTAGAATGCGACTTGAATTAGAGGAATATGATTTTACGGTAGAATATCTAAAGGGGAAAGATAATTTCGTAGCCGACGCGCTATCAAGAATAACAATAAAGAACTTACAAAATATACAAACTAGTAAAAAAATTCTGATAGTCACTACCAGAAACCAAAGTAAACAGTCAAATTCCTGCGCAGGAAAAGAAAAAGAGAATAATATAAAAGAGTTGCAAAAGCAATCTCTTAATGCTTCTAAGCCCAATGTATATGACGTCATTGTAAATGACGAAGTACGAAAAGTAGTGACCTTGCGAATAACTGATTCTTTAAGCATATTCAAACATGGCAATAAAGTTATAGCAAGAATTGACATTTGCGATATGTATACCAATGGAATCCTTGACTTAGGTCAATTGTGTCAAAGGCTCGAAAAAGAAGCCGGTATACTCAATATCAGTCAAGTCAAAGTGGCACCGAGTGAAAAGATCTTTGAAACTATTTCAATAGAATCTTTCAAAAATATGGGCAATAAAATATTGAAATTTTTAAGAGTAGCGCTACTCAAGCCGGTGACCCTATTATCAAATAATGATAAAGAAAAAGAAGCAATACTGTTTACGTTCCACGATGACCCTATACAAGGAGGTCATACTGAAATATTAAGAACTATAGCCAAAATAAAAAGGCATTACTCAATATATAAAAAAATGTAATAAGTGCCAAAAAGCAAAAATAACAAAACATACAAAAACTCCGTTAATTATAACTGAAACGCCACAAGAGGTTTTCGATAGAGTTATTGTGGATACGATCGGTCCACTTCCAAAATCAGAACACGCAAATGAATACGCAGTAACTTTAGTCTGCGACCTAACAAAATACCTTATAATAATACCAATTAAAGACAAAAGTGCAAAAACAGTAGCGAAAGCTATATTGGAAGATTTCATTCTGCAGTACGGTCCAATGAAGACGTTCATTACGGACATGGGAACAGAATATAGAAACTCAATAATTGAAGAGTTATGCAAAAACTTGCAAATAAAGAAAATAACTTCAACTGCACATCATCACCAGACTGTAGGCACTGTGGAGCGAAGCCACCGAACACTTAATGAATTTTTACGATCATACATTTCAGTTGACAAAACTGACTGGGATGTATGGATACGATACTTCGCATTTTGTTTTAATACAACACCCTCTATGGCACATGATTATTGTCTATATGAGTTGGTATTCGGTAAAACTTCTAACTTACCACAACAATTTAATAGTGTTGATAAGATAAATCCACTATATAACATAGAACATTATGCTAAGGAATCGAAATTTAGATTAGAACAGGCTTATAAAAGAGCCAGAATTATGTTAGAACAGCACAAAGCGAAGAATAAGGAATTATATGATAGAAAAGTAAAAAATATTGAATTAGAAATAGGAGATAAGGTTTTATTGCGTAATGATACAGGTCATAAGCTAGAATCTAAGTATTTAGGCCCATACATCATAGAAGAAATAAAAGATAGGGATAACATTTTAATTAGAGATACAAAGAATAAGAAGCAATTGGTGCATAAGGATAGGTTAAAAATTTTAACCAATTAATATATATATATATATATAAAAAAAATATAATAACAATAATAAAAAAATAAATTTATACATAATACAAATTAGAAAATAACTCCATATAATTACGTTATTTTTCTAAAGAGGGGGGATGTAGCATGTTTTGGAATAACATATTAACAACATTACAAACATATTGTAGCAATATTTATGTGCGCAACATTCAAGTGTATTGGCCTCTCAAGTAACATGACCACCCATGAGTGCATGGTGCTGGACAATTGCTGTGTCGGCAAATATAACACGCGCGGCCGCTTTGGCCCAATATGCAATATGATACATCCTCACTCTCCCGCCGCAACGGGATACATACATACATACTCTTATGTAAACATTTATACTTTTATACATAAATATGTTTATACATAAGCATACCGCTTCTCTGCCTGCATTACTGGCAGCGCAGCTACGCGGTCTTAGCTATAGTCGACAATTGTTATAGAATTAAGAATCATTCAATAAACTGAACTCAATAAACCCAGACCGATGTGTGTTTCATCAATCAGTGGACATTTTCTACTACAGAATTGAGGGTGGCCAGTGTTTTATCGATGTCATCTTGGTGTATTATTGTAAAAAGATCATCTACATATATATTTCGTCAATAATCTTGGTGGTCTGGTAAGTTTATCCATGGTAGTGTCCAGAAGATTTTCCATAACGATGTCCGCAATGACAGGTGAGGCCGGAGATCCCATTCCCATCGGCATTCTTTTTAATTGAATGAATGTTAGGTCCTTATACATATGTAAAATATCTATTCTCTTGGATGCAGAATTTTACTATTTCCATAAATAAAGCTTTTGGTATCCTTGTGTGTTCCTGTATTTTAGTCCATTTGTTCCTTATTGTGTCCAATGCTTAATCCGTTGGTATGCTCGTGCAATATTAGATATAACTCAACGGACATACAAATTTCTTAAACAACATGACGATATTTTGATATTAACATCTGACAAAGGAAATAAAACGGTAGCAATGAAAAAGATTGATTATGACCACAGAATGATGGCCATATTGTCGGATCTCAACACCTATAGAATCCTCAGGAAAGACCCAACAACAGGACTGCAGACAAAGAACAACAATCTGCTGGACAAACTACACAAGATGGGTGCTATTTCAAAGATTGAAAAGAACAGAATGATGACAACTACGGCGATCTCTCCAAGAATATATGGACTACCAAAAATACACAAAGAAGGGACACCATTGAGACCAATTTGTTTGTCAATTGGGTCACCATCTTATGGACTCTGTAAATACATTATACAAATTTTAAGGAATATAACATTGGACTCGAAATATAACATAAAAAACGCAACGGAATTCAAACAACGCATAAATAACACTTACATTGGTATCATTATTTCCGAGCCTACAAACGGATCTGGCATAACAAGGGGAACTTCAGGTATGCGAATCATGAGATTTAAATGCATTTTGGATATGTTGTAGAATGCCCTTCCGTTTGAAACTGGTAAAATATTTCGGCGCACTATTCTATATTCCTAATAAATCGCGTTTAAAGCTATAGCTTAATTAATTTCTGCTTCAACTTCTAATCAATTTTCTTTTGGTCTTAGAAGCTCGCAAAATGCACTCTTTTTTATTAGCTTTCTTATATCTGGACCATTTAATACACCTAGAATGAAATTTTTGGTCATATGTTTATTTCAACCCTTAAAAGAAAAAACTATATAAAATATCTTCTCTTATTTTTGCCACGCTCAATCTTGGAAATATTTGTGTTAAGCTTTGAAACGCTTCACCATCCCGATTCAGTACTTTAATAAAATTTTTGACAATTCCCAATTTTATGTGCAGTGGTGGCAGTAAAATTTTATTAGCTGGTATCAGTGGGGTATGGATTACATTTGCAACATTTATATTGTACTCTGTCCGAGCCTTCCATTCTCGCTTATCATATTGGTAACCGCGAAATCTGGTATCCCAATGACAAATGAAGCACATTGTTCGCGCCACCGGGTGAACAGCAGTGAGCGGCGAAGAGCAGTGAGGAGTGAAGAGGGTTTTTTGATCCTCGGCATCTACGGTCTACAGGAGGGGTGACTTGATTTTTCCCATAGGCATCGCCATTTAATCTACTACGAGATTTCAACCCGAACACCCGTTCTTCTTTTTGTGATTTGCATTTTTGCGATTGTAAAATTTTCCAACCCGCATCCTTCTCGTGTGTGTCGGGGCTTATTGTCACTTACTACAAATAAATATTAATTAGTTTAAAACGAATTCTCGCGCGTTTTAATTACACTACTCACGCACCAGACCCCTGAAGACTTTGGCACCCGCCAACCACTTGCGGCTTATTTGGATTCTTCCGCCCCGCGGAATTCCTGATAAGTACAAAATTTCATTATTCTTTTCATTTGCCCTACATACTAATAAAAGTGTGAGGTTTTCCCGCTTTTCCATAGCGACCTACACACTTTTATATATTGTATGTACATACCTGACCTGTTCCAAGGTTCCATGGTAGTTCCTAATCCTTAGCATGTTTGTCCAACGTTTTCGTTTTCCATTCCACGATTACCCATTTTTATTTAGGTTCTTTTCCTCAAACTGGTCCAATTCCACTTTTGTACATATGCATTCACATGTACATGTAGTTTTCACAGCTGTTTGCCAAGTCCGCGTAAAGGTTTAAAAAACAAAAAAAAATTATTAAAGTATTATATAAAGTGAAGTAAGTAAGTCGTCTAGCCGACTTGGATATACCATACACCAATAAAACAAATATTTTAAATTTATAATAACCAATGCATTTTCATATTTAAAAAGAACTGTTCACATGCTTTTCACAAGCATAACTTAGTATTTCGCTCATTCAAGCATACGAGCACCCTAGCGCCCCCACCAGCCAACGGCCACTTCCGGCCATATGGAAAAACGTTTATATGCATAACTTGGCTATTTTTATTCCGATTTTGATTAAATTTGGAATTTTGCTTGATATAAGTATCAAATTTAAGTGTGCTAAATTTGATTGCACAAGGTAGAAAATTACGGGAGAAAATCGATGGGGCGGAAAGGGGCGTGGCAAAATCATTACACATCAAAAATGTGCGCAATTGCTAAGCAAATATTTATACCAACTATGGTGTCTCTAGCTAGAATAGTTTTTGAGAAAATCGGTTTTATTTAATTTGCGGGGGCGGTAGGGGGCGTGGCAAAATTTTTATAAATACAAAATGTGCGCAATTACTAAGCAAATATACATACCAAATTTTGGTTCTCTAGTTGCTATAGTTTTTGAGAAAATCGGTTTTATTTAATTTGCGGGGGCGGTAGTGGGCGTGACAGAAATTTGAAATAAACTTGATCACTTTACATACTACACGAATCTACATACCAAATTTGGTGGCTCTAGCTTTTATAGTCTCCGAGATCTAGGTGTTCATACAGACGGACGGACGGACGGACGGACGGACAGACGGACATGGCTAGACCGTCTCGGCTGTTGATGCTGATCAAGAATATATATACTTTATGGGGTCGGAAAAGCTTCCTTATACCATTTGATTTCTCACTTCTTGTGCGTTCGAATTGGTTGCGAACTACTACTTGCTTACATATGTAAATACATACTTACATAGTCATACATTGATGCACGCACATATGTACATATCCACAACACATAATCCATTTCGGTGTCGCGCATTAATTTAACAAAAAAAAAAGGAGGGGAAAGGAACCCAACATTCAACTAAATGACAAATTACTTACGTTTTGTGTGAACAACGCGTGTGCATACATATCTACATACTTACCTGTGTACTTACGCATGTACGTACATACATATATCAAAGCATTCGTCCATATGCACTGATCGGGTATTGTGTTTGTTTTCGCGCACAACACTCGCGGTGTGTAAAAACGTTCGTTTTGTTCTTTTTCCTTCTTTCGCCTAATTATATCCCCGTCCATATTTATAAATAAAGATACAGATAATTCCTTCCGGCCATTATTTTGCCCACATATATATCTGTCCACATTTATCAATTATACATATAATTTTTTACGGCCAGTATTTCGCGCACATAAATATCCGCACATATATATATAAATCCATACATATATATATTTTTTTTTCACATACCGTGCCATATATATCCGTCCATATTTATAATTTATATATAATTTTTTCCGGCCAGTATTTTGCGCACATATATATATCCGCCCATATTTATAAATAAATATATATTTTTTCCAGCTCTATCGGGCCCATATATTTATATCGGCCCATATTTATAAATACATACATATATATATTTTTTTCCCCTAGCACTATCGTGCCCATATTTATATATCCGTCCATATTTATAAATTATTTAAATAATTTTTCCGGCCAGCTTTTGCGTACATATATATATCCGCCCATATTTATAAATAAATATATATTTTTTCCAGCACTATCTGGCCCATATTTATATATCCGCCCATATTTATAAATTATACATATATTTTTTCCGGCCAGTATTTTGCGCACATATATATATCCGCCCATATTTCAAAATAAATATATATTTTTTTTTGTTCCAGCATTATCGTGCCAAATATTTATAGATCATATATAATTATCATATGATATATATATATGATATAAGATAATTATATATGATCTATAAATATTTGGCACGATAATGCTGGAACAAAAAAAAATATATATTTATTTTGAAATCATATATCCAGATCCAGATTTATATAAAAACGTATTTTCTTTTTATCCTATAAATCTCTATTTATATATTTCATCCGTGTTTTGTGTTATACGTACTCCCATCGTTACTTACGAATCCATATAAACTTGTTTTGTAATCATTTCGCTTCGTCTACGTGTAATTTTCGATCCGCATTCGTGCGTTCGTATACTGTTCCGCATCTATCCCCATTAAAAGGGCTCCGTTTTCGACCCACATGCGAGAGAATTCTCCCGCAATCCTGCGGTGCACAGTGAGAAAGTTCTTGCGTCCCCATACAGTCCACTTCTCATTTTTTGTGGTTTTTCCAAAACCAAAAAAAAACGCACAAACTCGGTGTTCGTCTGTAAGGTCGTCCCCTGAGTATGTCCACGGAGCCGTCCAAGACTGCGCCGAAGTCTAACAGTCTTTCGTCTCCCTCTGCAACTCCGGAGAAGGTTCGGCCTCCGAAAACTCCGGTAACCGTGAAGCGTACGGATATTTCGCGCAAGTTCTCGTCTGTTCGCAGCCGCAGCGAATCCCCAAGATCCTGTCCGTCTTCGTCCAGCCTACCTAAGGGTCGCAGATTTTCGGTTAAAGACTCGAGTGAACACAAAGGTCGTTCCAAGCTTCCAACCCAGACCCAGATCCCGCACGTTGTTGTGACGCACTGTTCCGACGCTCCCGTCACCCGATCCGTATCACAACAGCGTAGAGAACACTCCAGAATGTCCCTCTCCAATTTCGTTCTGGCGTGCGACGCATTGACTCTGTTTGAAGCTCGTGAGAGTGAAGCTCTAACTTCTGAAGTGCCCTTATTTTCCATTAAAATGCACTTAGAGCAGCTCAAATCCCTTTGGTCAACTGTCGAGATGGAATACTCCCGTTGTCACAAGGCCTTGACGGCCCAAACAGACGAGGAAAGCCTAGCAAACATAAGCCACATCAAGGCGAAGCACGAATCCGCTTACGAGGCGTATGTGCGATGCGGGACGTTGTTCGGAGAACGCATCGAACAGCTCTCGGCACAGATGACGAGTCTTATGCGTCAGCCAACCGCTCCGTCGGGGCCTCCGGGGCATAGAGTTCCTCCGTGTGAGGTGGAGACATTTGATGACGACAGCCTAGCATGGCCCACATTCCGCGATTTGTTCGCTGCCATTTATATCGCCAATCCGTATTTGTCACAAGTGGAGAAGCTCTATCACTTGAACGCCAAGACGCGAGGGGAAGCGAGAACCATCGTGGCTAAGTCCCCCTGACAAATGAGGGTTTCCAGGCCACGTGGGAGAACCTCAGCGCACGGTACGAAAATAGCCGTCTGCTTGTCAAGACTCAAGCCAGACAACTCCTTCAGATTCCCGCGGTGGCACAAGAGTCGGACAAATCCTTGCGAGAGCTGCAGACTACGTTTCAAGGGTGTCTTACCGCGCTTGAGCGCTCGGGTGTTAGTACTGAGAATTGGGATGTCTTACTTATCGCCATATGCACTAGCAAATTGCCGAAGGCCACAATCCTCCTGTGGGAATAATCAGTGCCAAATAAGACTGTCGTCTCCACTTGGTACGATTTGAACCAATTTCCCACCGATCGGTATCGTGTTCTGCCACCAAAGAACATAAGTCGGCCCCAAGTGTCGCAGCCATCCCCATTGGCCCCCGCAAATCCTCCGCGACGATGAAGGTCAAAGCGTTTCCCGCGAAAGCTCAGCTTAAACCGGCGTCTTGCAAGCTGTGCCATCGGGAGAATCAGCCAATACGGCTCTGCCCTAGTTTTCTTGATATACCTGTTCAGAGGCGTTCGGAAACTATTAGACAGCAGGGACTTTGTCTGAACTGTTTTGCCCGCGGTCATCAGGTGAAGGGCCGTTCCAGTGCGCATAATTGCCATACCTGCAAGGAACGTCATCATACTCTGTTGCATCCTAGTGATGTGTCCGTGTCCCCGCCGTCCGCTGCGCAAGTCCCACCATCCAGCGCCGCAGAGCGTCCGTCCACGAGCAACCAACTCACAAATGCTCAAAGTTATTTTGCACCCCAGGCAGAGGGCTCTTAGGCACTGCGATTGTCATACTGCACCATCTTGGTGTGGAACACCATATTCGTGCGTTGATCGACTTGGGGGCCGATTCAACTTTTCTATCCGAGCGTGTCTTCAACATGGTCCAGCCCCCCTTTTATCCAGTAGACGCCGTAACCGTACTGGCATGAGCCAGAGTGATGGAGGCTGCGCCGACAAGGTCTGTCTGCTGATGCTGTCTCCCCCGTGTGACAGACTGAACAAGATTGAGGTCTCCGCCCTGGTCGTATCCAAATTGTCAGGGGCCATTCCATCGGCTCCATTCCTTAACACGGTTCCGACGCAGTGCCTCGATCGCCCCCTGGCTGACCCGTTCTACAACAAGCCCGCGCCTATTGACATGATTATCGGTGTAGACCTGTTTCCCCACATCCTCGGAGAGCGGATCAAAAAGGATATTGGTGAGTTCGTCGGGCTAGAAACCATCTTTGGATGGGTTCTGTGTGGGGCTATCATGCCTGACCCTCCGGCGTCTCGATCAGTTTTCGCTGCACAGACGCGAGTTAGTCCAGAAGCAAAACTTGAGGTACTCCTCACCAAGTTTTGAGAGGTGGAAGACCTTCCCGCAAAGCCGGAAAAGGAGGATGACGTATTCTGCGAGCGGAACTTCCAGGAGACCACCCAAAGAGGCAAGGACGGCCGATATGTTGTGTTCCTACCGTTCAAAGGGCCACTCAAGACCGATCGCGCTGTCTCAATTCCTGCGGAATGAAGCACGCCTTCTCAAGGATCCCGTCCTAAAAATGCAGTACGATGCCATTATTCAAGAGTACGAGGAATTGGGTCATATGATAAAAAAAACTTCTATCTCCCCCATCACGCGGTGTTTAAGCCCGATAGCACCACCACCAAGGTACGCGTGGTATTTAACGCGTCGAGCCCCTCCACACGAGTTTTCTTTTGCCCGGTCCCTGGGGATGTCTGTGACCAAGGTCGGGGTCGACCAAGCCTGCACGGCCGTCCCTGAGTCGAGGTCCGACAATACGTTCCGGCGGAATGTTATATTCCGGGTCGAAGAGGACGTGCTCATCCACACTCCCATCCGGGAAGTGTCAGCGCCGGTCCGGGAGAAACTCGGCACCCTGATCCTGGCCGACCCCTATTTCTATCGGCCGGCCTCGGTGTCCGTGGTGCTTGGGGCAGACCTCTATTCTGAGGTCATCCAACCAGGCTGTGTGCCCGGTCATAGCGGTACTCCCGCAGCCCAGAGCACCGTGTTCGGATGGGTCGTCTCCGGCTCCTGTGGGATCTAGGCGCTCCAGGACGCTACCGTCCCCCATCCTACATATGTCCAGGGTGGCAATTGCAACATGTTGCAAGGGGGGCGGTATGTTCACGCCACCGGGTGAACAGCAGTGAGCGGCGAAGAGCAGTGAGGAGTGAGGAGGGTTTTTTGATCCTCGGCATCTACGGTCACACCAGGAGGGGTGACTTGATTTTTCCCATGGGCATCGCCATTTAATCCAGTACGAGCATCTAACCCGAACACCCGTTCTTCTTTTTGTGATTTGCCTTTTTGCGATTGTAAAATTTTCCAACCCGCATCCTTCTCGTGTGTGTCGGGACTTATTGTCACTTACTACAAATAAATATTAATTAGTTTAAAACGAAGTTCTCGCGCGTTTTAATTACACTACTCTTGCCCCAGACCCCTGAAGACTTTGGCACCCGCCAAACACTTGCGGCTTATTTGGATTCTTCCGCCCCGCCACAAACACACATGTTTCTTGTATAACCCGCTTGCAAGCCAGTGAGTAGAGCAACAACTTTTAGGTCAGCGCATATCTTCCATTGATGTTTTTTATATTGAACACAATCCAAAATTAGTTTCATTGAATCGTAAGTTTCCTTCGTGTTGGAACTAATAGCAATGGGAACTGGATTTTTCGTGTTATCCACATATAGAGGTACTGCCTTCAAACTATTTTTGGGCGCATCAATAAACAATCGCCATTCCTCTTGTTTGTACTTGCAATTCATATGTTCCATTAGCCCAACGATATTTTTGCAGTATGCAAACGTATTATTGCTGTTTATTTCGAAAAAGTCCAAAAGCTCTTCTTGTCTCTTCCGATATCCGTATCCTTTCACATCCTTAGACAAAATGTTAACAGTTCGTAAATGATGTGCTAAACAGATTGCTTGCCTTTGCGACAATTTCAGTTGCCTTACCATCGTATTTAAACGACCTTGGGATATCTCGACATGTTGGCAAGGTTTATCGATTTGCGATGGCTCATACATTGATAGTAGCTCTTCAGGTTTGGTGAAAAATGTTGGCGGAATATATCTTTCTGTTGGGCTTTGACATCTAGGAATTGGAATATTCTCCGAGTGAGGTACCAGTTGCCGGTACATTGAACAAAGGAGTGATGATGGACGACCTCTCTTTTTGGCGACAAATATAGTTTGACTTGCATTCAAAAGCTCGGAAGCAACATTTAATTGGAAATTTATGAGTGGCAGATGCTTCAATTCGCCGTCTGTATATGATATGCATCTACATTAAAACAACCAACTGTTTACTAAACTTATGGATTTATGCACCAGTATACTATGCGCATGTACCATTTATTTGAGCGGTGGTTGATTTTGTACAATTGAAGCAGCATGTCCGCAGGATCAACCCCTTCCATGTGTTTGTTGTAACATTAGACTATACCTGAACGAGGTATATTTATAAACATCTTCTCTTTGCGGCACCATCTGTTGCATTCACTCATGAGGTTCTTACCTGCATAATTTGAAACTAATTGTACGCTCTTATTACACGGCGATAGTTTTTTAAAAAAAAAAAACAAAACATGACAAACTTCGATGGTTTCACCTCACAATATTTCGGGTCCTGCGAATCGAACTGCATCATTAGTTTTTTAAGTTATCACGATGGTTTCATACAATATTTTTTGCGGAAGTTTTTCGTCAAAGTTTTTTTTTTTGGCTCTTTGCTCCTAACTTCTAAAATATTACTTTTTTACAAACTTTCTTCAGCAAAGTTTCTTAGAATTGAAAGACTACAAAAGTTGGGAAGACATATAGCCTCTAAATCTGACCGCTCCCGAGATTTGGGACAAAATGTAAAAAAAATCGAATCTTGACCAAATTTTTTAAAATATTTTCATTCTCGCACTTTGCTAATATTAAAAATTTTCAATTCGAATCTTGATCATAATATGAGAATTTATTATGCTCAATGGCAGCAGAAGAGACACCAGATTTATCTAATTTACGATTTATAATATAACCATTTAATCAAATTGAATTTTTTTTAGGTATGTTAACTAAGTTCAAGTGCATATTATTTATTTGACAACAATATTTGCTTTATATACCATGAGCTTCATTTATTAAGTTCCAACATAAATCTGCAAGCAACGAGTCAAGCCTTTTCCCGCTATACGAATGTTCTAGTGGTGCAGCAACCTAATGAAATCGTTCTCCGTGTTCTTTTCGTCTTAGAAGCTCGCAAAATTCACTATTTTTAATTAGCTTTCTAATATCTGGTCCATTTAATACACCTAGAATGAAATTTTTGGTCATATGTTTATTTCAACCCTTAAAAAAAAAATTTGGAAAATACTCTTTTATTTTTGCAACACTCTTGGAAATATTGCATTGAATATAAGCATTGAAACGCTTCACCATTCCGATTTAGTGCTTTAATAAAATTTTTGACAACTCCCAATAAATAATCGCCATTCCTCTGGTTTGTAGTCGCAATTCTTATGTTCTATTAACCCAACGATATTATTCCCGTTTATTTCAAAAAAGTCCAAAAGCTCTTCTTGTCTCTTCCGATAGCCGTACACTTTCACATCCTTAGACCAAATGTTAACATATCGTAAATGATGTGCTAAACAGATCGCTTGCCTTTGCGACAATTTCAGTTGTCTTACTATCGTATTTAAACGAGCTTGCGATATTTCGACATCTTGACAAGGTTTATCGATTTGCGATGGCTCATACAGTGATAGCAGCTCTTCAGGTTCGGTGACAAATGTTGGCGGGATATGTTAGGCTTTGACATCTCGGAATTGGATTATTTTCCGATTGAGTTACTGGCAACTGTGCAGATTGAACACTTAGAGACCATAGAACTCTTCTTTAGTTTTGCGAGTTTATTCTGGCATGCATAACAGTTATCCGTATGATGACCTTGTGGATCTATCCAAATCATTGGAATGCCGAAACCCATTTTTGCACGCAACCTCTTTGACCAATTATGCAAATTTACGTCTCTGATCACTGGTAAATTAAAGTACTCCTCATAAATTGCTGCAGTTCCAGGAGATATTTTGCGTCTACTGCGAGGGCTCGTAAATTTTCCACATACGTAGCAAAATATAGCAAAACTTGTCGGACACTTGTTCATTTTAATTTAACCTCAATGCAGAACACTTCTAAGCGCAACGTTGAAGTCAAAATTATAATTTAAATCTATGCTTACATGACCAGTAGAGGTAATTTCTTAACGGTGCTCGCATAAGTACCCACCGATATCAGTGGAATAGCGGTAAAAGGCTTGAGTATTTAAAGCTCATGGGATATAAGTATTTCTAATATCAAGGGCGTAACCTGTATTTAACACCTTTTTTTTGTATCTTAACTTTTTTAATACATTTTGATTTGAAAAGCTATATAAAGTTATCAACTTCACCTTTAAGTAAATTGATTTAAATGCACCCCTCCCCCACCCCCCCGTGCACAATCCGGGCTACGCCCTTGACTAATATTGTTGTCAAATGAATAATATGCAGTTATGATACCGACTGTATAAATATTTTTCAAAACCTAAACAAATACAGTTAGTTTAATTTGGTTAACATATTTAAAAAAAATCCAATTTGATTAAATGGTAATATTATAAATCGTAATTTAGATATGTCTGGTGTCTCTTCTGCTGCCATTGAGCATAATAAATTGTCATATCATGATCAAGATTCGAATATAAAATTTTCAATATTAGCAAAATGCGAGAAGAAAACATAAAAAAAATTTGGTCAAGATTCGATTTTTTTTACATTTTGTCCCAATGCTCGGGAACGGACAGATTTAAAGGCTAGATGTCTTCCCAAAACTTTTTAGTCCTTTCAATTATAAACTTAAAAAACTAATGATGAAGTTCGATTCGCAAGACCCGAAATATGGTGAAACCATCGAATTTTGCCATGTTTTTTTTTCGACAATCACAGTGTTATTAAAAATTAATAAGAAAAGGATTATAAACTTTACGAATGGGGTATGAACCCAGTAGCTTAATTAACTTATATTTTTATATATTGGTGTATAATGCACAAAAGTTTTTGAAACTTTTAGAAATAGTTTAATTTTATTAGGTATCAAATCTTTGTCTTAAAAACCAAAAAATCAACTAAACGAATGTAGAGTACCTACTTCATAATACACACTAATATACAAAGGATTAACACCTATTGTTTTTTTTTTTTTTTTAATATTGTTCACGCCACCGGGTGAACAGCAGAGAGTGAGGGGTAGGGTTTTTTCCCCAAACCGAATTCGGTCATACTGAGGAGGGTGACGAGGGGTTCTGCTGTGAATCGCCATATTCAATCCAGTACGAGTTTTAATCCGAACACCCGTTCTTTTTCCTTGCGCTCTTATCTTTCGATATTGTAACTTTTCAACCCGAACCATTTCGTATGTGTCGGGATATCTTGTGAAATAAATAAATAAATTAGAATTAATTTTAACCGAAGTTCTCGCGCGTTTTAATTTCATCACGCACTCACCAGACCCTAAAGAAATTGGAACCCGCCAAGTTGTACACCACAAATCGTTCCGCCCCTCCACGAACATTGGTCCTTCGAGCCGGATATCCTTCCGCTATTCCAGCTTGCATCGGCGGAATTCCTGATAAGTACAACATTTCTTATTAAAATTCTCATTCACATTATATTCCATTACAAACTTATAAAAGTGTGAGGTTTCCCGCTCCTCCATAGCGACCTACACACTTTTGTATACTTGTATGTACATACCTGACCTATTCCAAGGGTTACATGGTATTTCCCGATCATTTTTGTTTTTATGAAGTGCATTTCTTTTCCATTCTTCGAAATTCTGATTGTCCAAAAGTCCAATTGCATAGCAATACATACATATGTATGTATAAACACAAATATACATACATACATGTAAAAACAGCTGTTTTCTAACCTACAAGTAGAGGTGTTTAAAATTCGAGAATTTATAAAGTACCACTTACCTTTACTTAAAGTGTAAAGCACACTCCACGGGCTGATCATTAGTCCATCGGCATAAATTATTTATGTCAAATAATTTTTAAATCCATACATACATACGCAAGCACACTCATACGTACATACCTATGTCCACATACAATTTGAATTCACCCACGCAAAATTAATTGCAGCCACTCCGATTGGCTTTCCGCAATTTAATAATTCGAAACCTACATAATTAAAGTAGGAAACTGTGATCTTCGTTAAACAATTTACAATTAATTAAATTCACAAAACATAAACAACGGCAGAACAGCTGACTCCCGATCAGTGCTGGCACTCAAGTCACATCAGTGCTGACACTTGAGACAAGCCGTGACTCGGTCACGACATCCATTTTTTCCTTCGTGATTTTCGTATTGTGCAAAAATATTTCAATCGACTGATTGAATTTAATTCGCAAAATATTTTCTAAAGAAAAATAAGTACATTTTTATTTATCTGGAATTAATATTTTGGCTTGTCTTGGTGCATTTTGATCTTTTCCTCACAGATCCATGAAATTGATCTTGACCGTTTAATGAAAATTAATTCCTAGTTTTTTTTTTTTCTTCATTGAAAAGTTATCGGCACTTTCAATCCTACTGATCTCAATTTTTCCATATTTTTAAATACTCTAATAAATTTCAACATTTTTCGACATTGTATAAATTTTAATATCGAAGTGATTATATATCCTTATAATTATTCACACAACTGCGAGGAAAATTATAAATCCTTCTAATTTCATTTATGCTATCTATGCTTATTCATTGTGTTCATTAAAAAGAGGAGACATTTCTCCTTCTCACTCCTTCTCTATCCTTAAATTATACAGTCCACTTACGGCTTCGTTTCGATCTCCTCGCTTGAAAGCTCTAGTTCCACGAAGTTATTTGTTTCCATTCGATTCGTAATAGCTCAGAGAACACTCAACGATGTGTCTTTCCGACTTTGTTGCCGTGTGAGAGGCCTTAACAGCGTTCGAGGCTCGCGAAGCCAAGTCTTTAACTGACGATGTGCCACTCGTCTCCATTAAAATTAACTTAGACCAGCTTAAGTCACTTTGGGCAAAAGTCAAGGTAGAATTTTCACGATGCCATAAGGCCTTGACGGCTTAAAAGAACGAAGATAGTCTGAAGCACATAGCTACAATCAAAGCTAAACATTAATATTGTTATATGGTATATGTGCGAGGCGGGACTTTGTTCGGAGAGCGAATCGAGTAGTTGTCCGCGAAAATGGCTCCCCCACCAGTCAGGCTCTCCGTCAATTCCACCCATCAAAGACACACTCCGCCGAGCGAAGTCGAAATCTTTAACGGAGACAGCCTGGCTTGGCCTACATTACCACTTAAGTTGCAAAACTCGCGGTGAAGCCAGAGCCATTGTTTCTAGGTCACCCTTGACCAATGAAGGGTTCCAGTCCGCGTGGGATGACCTCACTGCGCGATACGAAAATAATCGATTATTGATTATGAGCCAAGCCAAGCAGCTTCTACAGATCCCAGCTGTAACACAAGAGTCTGGCAAAGCGTTGAGAGAACTGCAGACGTCAATTCAAGGTTGCTTAATCGATCTTGAGCGTTCCGGGGATCGTACAGACAATTGGGATATCCTTCTCATAGCAATCTGTACGAGCAAAATGCCCAAATCCACCCTTTTGTTGTGGGAACAGTCCGTTCCCAATAAGACCGCCGTCTCATCCTGGGACGACCTTAATAGATTCCTAACTGATCGCCACCGTGTATTAGAGGCCACAGATGTCCTTCAACCAAGCTCTAGCGGTCAGACCTTTCCATCCGTAAGCCGAAATCCTACGGCACGAGCTCAGGCCTTTTCCGCTCAAGTGCAAGAGAGCTCAGCAACTGATGCTTGTATAATTCCGAATCCTGCGTCCCCCGATTCTTCCAGCAGCCCTCATGTAAACGTGGGAAGTAACTTCGCCTCCACTCGGAACACTGGCCTCCTGGGTACTGCGAGGGAAACTATTCATCATCGTGGCAAGCAGTTTCAAATCCGCGCTTGATTTGATATGGGATCCGAAGCGTCCTTTATTTCCCAAAGAATGTTTGAATTGATTAATCCTCCAAGCTGCATAGTATCAACTAGCATTCGCGGCATTGGGCAATGCGATGCTGGTAGCGGCGACAAAGTGTGCCGCTTACAGATTTCTCCTCCTGACGAACCGCTGCGACAGTTCCAAGCAGTCGCCGTGGTGCTGCCTAGTTCCTTGGGGATCGAGACATTGTTCGGATGGGTTCTCTGTGGATCCGTTACTGGAAAATCCAGAAGGTCTCGGTCCATCTCCTCCAGCAGTCCGAAGATGTCTCTAAGGACAGCAGCACCATCCGATTTAGAACGCAGTTCCAATTGCTTCAGGTGCCGCGTTTTTCAAGGGGCACACGCGCTCCGTCTGTGCCGACAGTTTCTTGAGCAACGGATACTGCCCGAACTGTTTGGCTCATGAGCATTCCAATGGTTCCTGCAGGAGCACATCAGGATGCCATCGATGTGGCAAGCAACACCACATGCTCTTGCACATCGACAGCTCAGTCGTGTACATCCAACCAAAAGAGCAAAGACCCGAAAGGCAGAACGCTTCCATCCCCCATCCTTAGACATGTCCACCGAGGCAATTGCAACTTGTTGCAAGGGGGGCGGTATGTTCACGCCACCGGGTGAATAGCAGAGAGTGAGGGGTAGGGTTTTTTCCCCAAACCGAATTCGGTCATACTGAGGAGGGTGACGAGGGGTTCTGCTGTAAATCGCCATATTCAATCCAGTACGAGTTTTAATCCAAACACCCGTTCTTTTTCCTTGCGCTCTTATCTTTCGATATTGTAACTTTTTCAACCCGAACCATTTCGTATGTGTCGGGATATCTTGTGAAATAAATAAATAAATTAGAATTAATTTTAACCGATGTTCTCGCGCGTTTTAATTTTATCACGCACTCACCAGACCCTAAAGAAATTGGCACCCGCCAAGTTGTACACCACAAATCGTTCCGCCCCTCCACGAACAAATTTATTAATCTTATTACATAATTAATTTATTCTATATATATATATGTGAAATAAAATAACAACTATGTATATATAAGGATATAAATATATAATATTTTATTAAATATTTGTATATTTTTATAAAAGTAATAAATGTTAGATAAAACGAAATTTTTGAATTGTGAAATTTTTTATTGTTTAATGTTAGCTATATAATAATAAATTAAATATTTATATATAAGTTAACACCATGAATTTCGCAAGTGCCACTAACATCAGGCCACTCTTCCTCTTCCCCTCGCATAAAGTGTTGGCTCAGCATGGATTGCTGGCCCAGCAGAAAGGAAGGAGAAATAAACATAGCAACCGCTTACGCAAGGGCCAATGAACCGGATTCGCGTACGACCGTTGGACGGTCATTGGCGCTGCGTCAGCAGCCAGCAAGGAGCTTTGGCGCTTCTTGGCTGTAGGGCCACAGAGCATTTCCATTGTGAAGAAGCAAGAGAGTAACATTTGTAAACCTAGATTTAAGTACATTCTGAAGAACTTGTAATGCTTGGGAAATCTATTGGATTCTTTATTGAGTAATTTCTCCTAATTCCTTCAACCAAATCCTTACTTAATCCTAAGGTGACTCCCTCATGACGGTGTGGGAGTTAACTGGCGCCCGAGCAAGGACCGCCTCGAAACCAATCGCGAGTGAGCAAACCGAGTGCCAGTGAAATGACAAAAAACCAAAAAAAGAAAAGATGAATAAAAAAGTCAAATCAAAACAAAAACCTCTAACCGTCTGACCAAAAAACAGATGACTACAGTCAAAAATTACATTAGCCCGAGTGAAAATTGAATGACCTCAGGACTTTTAAGTGGATGGCTGCCGCCTAACAAGCGGCGGCCCGGGTTTCAAAACGTCGTTGAGGGATAGTCATTCGATATATGTACAACTCGATTCTGTCTGTCAGTGTAGTCTGCCCGAGGGGCACTCGGTTTGTGTAAAGTGAACGGTGTTTGAAGCGGTCGCCTTTTAACACAAAAAAAAGAAAATTTAAATTTAAAAAAAAGGAAAAAATTCCTAAATCATGAGTACTTACATACTCAAACAACTGTGGCAACTAAAGGTTGCGAGTGGTATTCTAGATTTATGTAATAAAAAAAACAGCAAATGAAAATGTGAACGAATTAGTTTTAAGAAAATGTTTCGTCGCAGTGCGTGGGTATTGGCCGCTGGCTGTGTCTTCCACCGAAAGTGCCCCCTCAAACGGAGACGTGGAGCCCACTCCTACCTAAGCAGGTCCTTAACTGGACTAAAAGGGATAAATGGAGCCTCCCCTAACTAACAAAAGGGGACATAGCAGCAGGCTGTTCAGGCGTGCGACGAAAAATAAACCAAAAAGAAAAAAATGCTTACGACACCAAAGTTAAAAACAAAAGAAATATCAAAAATTAATTTAAATAAAAGATCCGCAATTTGTAAATCCGAAATGCTAAAATAAAAATCTTTAACATGAATGAAATGAAAAACACAAAATCAAAATAAATTCAAGAAATTTTTAAAGAAAAGAAATTGTTCAAGACCACAGTACTAATTATCTAATGTTTATTGACAGAAATGCCCCGATCCTTTAAGGAGGGATTGCCACAATCTTCAGAACACAATAAACCACACCAGCACTGCACAAAACAAAAACCATTACTAACCATAATCACTCAGGTAAGTGAAAAGTGACCAACAAACTTAAAAAAAGAAAATAAACAAGAAATTCTAATTAAACTAATTTATTAAAATAATTAAACTCAGATTACCTACAAAAAATTTATTTAAAATATTTATTTCACTGAATAACTTTAAAAAAAATTTGTTTTCCTCTTCTTTCGAAAAGAAAGTAAACACAGAATAATAATTGGAGTGATTGATTGAAATAATTAAAACCGTATTACCTACAAAAAAGAAAATTCATTTCAAATAATTGTTTCATTGACTTGCTTGAATTAAATTTATTTGGGAAGAGATGGACGAAATGAAAGAATCCATTTCCAATTTACTAGCTCAGGTAGCCCTTACGAAAGAGCTGAGAAAACAAAAAGAGAAGGTATCGACTTTAGAAGATAAGAATTCGGACCCCGTAGTTGTGGCGCATAGACCGCTCTCTAGGGCCCCTACTGAATTTGACCTAAGTCAGATAGCGACTCTGCCGGACTGTGTCAAAGAAATAAGGCTCTTTATGGGGGAAGCTGCTAAGTATCCAACCTGGATCAGGCAAGCAACAGTTATATTTCGGGACTATGAGGTCGCAAGGGATAAGCTGATATATAGAGCCGTCGTCCTGCACTTGAGATCAAAGATAGACATAGGCAGGGCGGACGAGATGCTCATCTCTAGCGATGTACCAAACGACGATTGGCCAGAAATCAGGAAGGTCCTTGCTGCAACTACGAGGACAGAAGGGAGATAGGGACTCTGGAATACCAGATGAGTATGATAGTCCGCGGCGATGGACGTATTTTACAATAACATTGTAATGAAAGGCGGAAGATAAATGGTTAGATGGTCAGGCTTATAATAATTCTTTATTCATAAGTTCGGGCCTTTAAATAGATTATGATTATCTTAGCTCATGCCGTGTGCAGGCCAACATAACTGGCCGTCTTGAAATGAATTTGTTAATAGCCTACACTGAGCGTGTGTGTACTTATGGATACCGCACCATACAGTGAAGGCTTTATCATAAGAACACTACACCGTTCTATATGTATATTACACCTACCTTTTTTTTGGGAATGAATTTATTTAAGATTCTTACTAACGGTATACGTATAAATGTAATTATTTTATATTTCACATGAATTGAATGTATTACAAACAAAAAAAATGTTTTAATTTTATGCGGAATTGTAATTTATTACTCTATTTAAATGAACTTTTACTCTGTTTATTTTATTTTTGTTGTTATAATTGTTATCTATTTTGCAGTTATTTTTTTTTTCTATCTATACTAACTATCTTATAGGGCTCTTTGTATCTATTATCTAGCTTATGTGGTCATTCATTCCTTAAAATTACTAAATCTCCTATCGATAATTCTACTGTATTTATTTTCTTATTGTAGATATTTTGATTAACTACCTTATGGTTTTCTACTAATATGGGAGTTGTTACGTTTTGGTTTGGTACAAAACGTCTATAATAGTTACAAAATGCAACAAATCTCTTTACTTCATTTGGATCTTTTGGAGTTGGATAGTCTTGTATAATTTTGAACTTGCTATCATCGGGAAGAATACCATTGTCTGTACACTTGTGACCTTACTTCATGGCTGAAAATGTACATTTGTCTGGATGTAGTTTTAGATTATATTTTCGGCATATTTTTAAACATATGTTTTTCAGAACTGCCTAATACAACTAAATCATCCATGTATAAAAAGGCTTGGAATGGTTGTAATCCGGAGAAAGCTAAGGTCATCATTCGTTGGAATGAATTCGGGGCTATTTTTATACCGTATGGTAATCTTTTAAATCGATATGAGCCTTTATCTGTGGAAATGTCGTTAAGTCTCTAGAGACCTCATCTAATTCAATTTGCTGAAAACCTGAAGTAAGGTCAAGACAAGAAAAATATTTGGCTCTGCCTAATTGATCAAGAATATCATCAATTCTTGGCAAGGGAAATTTGTCTGCAAGAGATACTAACAATATTGGACTGTTGTATTGGGATGCTGAAGGTTCTTTTACGTCATCTCTTATTAATTTGTTTATATGTTTGGAAATTTCTATTTTATGTGTGGGTGGGATTCTATAATTTTTAATATACGTTGGTTCATCTAAATTAAGTCTTAATTTTTGCTTATAGAAATTATTTGTAGATATTTTATCTGTTTTTAGCGCAAATATGTCTATATATATTTTGTATAATTCATTTAGTTTTTCTTTTTCAAATGATGGGAATTTTTTGAAAGTTTTTCAAGTTTCTTGTTATTATTATCATTTGAAATGTTGCTGCTGGATATTATTAGGTTATAATCATTTAGATTTTCTGATTTAATTTTCGGATTCAAAAGGGTGACCGCATTATCGTTTGTATTAATGAACCTTCCATAAGTTTGTTCACTATTTGCTGCTGTATTGGCAATGAAGACACCAATAAATGGAATCACTTCTGATCTTTCAAGTATTGAAACCGTGTTCTTGCGCACAACATTTCGCATATGCACAAATTTTTATTCGTGCCAGTCGTCTGGTCTCAATAGCAATCAATCCGCGTCAGTTTGATAGTCAAAAATACAGTTGTTTATTTGCAGTATCGATGAGCGTGTTGAGAACCTGTGAGGCTTTAAGAATTGATATGTCTGCTCCTGTGTCTACGGGCAGTGTACTTGTGAGGTGGCTACAATTGATTTTACATGATATGAAACAGCTAAGATTTAGATTTATTGTGAATATTTTGACTTCAAAAGTGGGTTTCTGGTTTCTTAAGAGTTCTGAGGGGTATCGGGGTTTTCCATCCCTGTTAGGGCACTAACGCCTCTTGTATTGGTATTTCGGTTATTTGAGTTCTCTCTGTTATTATGATATCCACCTCCACGGCCTCTTTGGTGGCGTGAATGATTTCTGTCTCGTTGGGCTCTGTGCGTATTGTTGTTGTTTGAGTTGTTTCTCCAGTTACCATTGTTGTTATAGCGGCGTCTACCGCGGTCATTATGCTGGGCAAAAAAATGGTATTATTTTGGAAATTGTCTGTGGAGCCAGATTCTACCGAAAGAGTGGTGAATCTTGCGAGGGCTTTATTAGCTGAATCAAAGTTTCCTGATTCCATTAATATCTGGACTCTTTGACTTTTAGTAAGGCTTACTATAGCATTTACTGCCACTTTGGTAGTGTATTTTACGACTTGATCGTTTGGAAGACCATCCGAAATATATGCGCCTTTAAGGGCGTCGGTCAATTTAGTAATCTCTTTTGTGTATGAATCACAGTTATTGGGATTTCTTTGCAAGTTTTTAATTGTTGCTGGTTAGAGATCTACTGATTCACCCTTAAAAATTGTTGACAGTTTTTGGATTACTTCATCAATCGTCATTTCAGAGTTTAGAGTATTACCCGCTTGACCTTTTAGTTTAAATTTTATAATTTCAATGGCTATGGCTTTGTGTGTTTCTTTTACGTGAAGCGCTCCAAGAAAGCCCGGTAGATTTTTGATGCCACCATCAAACTATGGTAAAAGCCTGGTGGCTGTATTTATGAAGTCTTCCACTGTAATGATTTTTTTTTTCTTCTGTAATTGTAGGGTATTTTAATATTAATATTTATATTTAATATTTAATTAAAAAAAAATATATATATTTTTATTTTGTTTGTAGAGTATTTGAACTTCGTTATTGAGAAACCTTGATCATATATTTTGAGTATGATAGGCTATTGGAAAAATTTATAGACAATTTTTATATATATTTTTTATATATTGTTTGCTCTTTTTATTCGTTTTATTTTCTTTATATTCTATTTTTATGGTAGCGTCGCCAAAGTCGCCTCTTGCCACAAAGGTGCCTATAGGCTAGCACTCTTTTTCATTTATTTTTTGTGATTTTAATGTTTTTATTGCTGCTGCTGCTGTCGTTTCTGTTGCTGTTTCGCCTGCTTCCGTTTCTGGTGCAGCCCTTTCAATTGTTCAATTTTACTCTAGATTCGGCACGCTTCTGGTCATGGTGGTGGCGGGTCGCAGTTTACTTGTGCCAGTAGGGCCGCACGTTGTTTCCGGAAGCGAACCAAATGGCCGCCTGGGCGTTTTGGCATTAAAACCAGGGGGATGGGTGTTAATGCTTCCTTCTCCCTGCGTCATCTTGCCAGCTCCGCTCGTGCTGCAGGTTTCCTGGCCCGGTATTGTTCAATTGTTAGAGGCCTTGGTCCATCTAGTGGACAGTCCTTTAGTGCCTTCTGGAGGTTTTTTTGGTTACCCCTTGGCATTGGTCCTTTATTTCGCCTTATTTATGGCAAAGATTTTTTCTTCTTCTTTTTAATTCTTTTGCCATTAGGCAGGATTGTCTTGTAATGGTTTATAATAATCCTTTAATAATAAGTTCGGGCGTATATATAGGCAAAGTTATGCTTACATTGTAATCTTAGCTTATGCAGTGGGGCCGTGAGCAGGCCAACATAACTGGCCATTTTGCAATGAATATGTTAATGGCCTACACTGAGCGTGTGTGTACTTGTGGATAAATTGAATATGCCTCTATGGTGTACCGCACCATACAGTGAATGGTTTATCATAAGAACATTACACCGTTCTTTATATATATCACAATATCCCCTTTCATTGATCGTAGCGGAACTCAGGAATGCAGGGCACGATAAAAAAGCCCTTGAAGCCCTCATAGGCTCGTATCACGAAAGAGTCTTGCGGGTTTTCATTAGGGGACTATCTCAAGAGATGTCGGGCTTGATAACGGTGGAACCTTGCCAGAGGCATTTTCAATTGCCCTGGATCTAGACAACGTAATGAAAAGGAAAAACTTAGCTTCCCCGACCACTTCCGTTAGGTCACCATATCAACCACGGACCGCTTATTGGCAGTAATACTGACCAATCAATTCCTCCCCGAGTTTCAACAACCCCTTGATTTACGCAAATCATAGGACCCCGGTCCTATACCAGACCCCGTTGGTACCAAACGCGTACCGTAGCCAACAACTTACTAGACCAGCTATGAAAATGGAAGCAGCAATCTCAGGTCAGTCCAAGAATCGATTCCCAAACTAGGGAATCGAAGAGGGCATCAATAGAAGCCCAAGTGAATCAATGCAGTAAGCTACACCCCAAAGCTAGTGAGGGTATCCAAAATATTGAATGATGCCGGCGATACCGGTTAGCGAGGCAGACGAAGGTATGGCCCATGGAGCAAAGCAGCACTCCGACGACCTTGTGGTCCAAGATCAAATAAATTTTATGGGCATGACCCCTTAAGCGTACCATACATAGAATACCAAGGTAGGTATGGGGAAGTGCGACAGTTTCTTCTGACGGGGCTTCGGCGCTGCAAACCCCATTCCTAGTACAATCAACTGGAGGCCCCCATTCGCCCCTATGGGCCATAACATCCAACTCACATTTTACACCTTACCAAACCTAAAGAGCTTGACGGTATTAATGGCGATGACAAGTTAAGGCAACTGAAAACAAAAATTTCTCAGCTGCATTGACAAATTTTCGAAGTTTGCCACGCTATTCCATATAGAGTCAAAATCAGCCCTCCACTTGCGTGAAATGTTAGCGGAGGTACTGCACTATTTCACGGCACCCAAAATTCTGGTAATAGACAATGAACGAGGGCTCCTTTGCCCCAAAGCTCTAAATTACTTAAAATTGCTGGATATAGTCGTGCACTGTACCCCTACCCAACGGAGCGAGGTCAATGGTCAGGTGGAACGATTTCACTCGATATTAATTAATTTATTTATTTATTTATTTATTTACGTCAACTAACACAGCAGTCGACGAAAAAGCTTAAGCTAAAGACAGATAGTAATTAATTGAAGAAGATAGCTTAGCTATATACACAACTAAACATCCCCGACCCGGTGGAGGTGTTTTATTTGCATAAGGTGCCAGCTATGCCCCGATTCACAGCCAATGTGGTCAGGGATGAGTTGCAGCCAATCCAAGTCCAGAATATTTTCATTGGTTTCGCTGTAGATGATAAAAAAGTATAGCGCGAAGAGAAGTGACAGAAAGATGAGGAGATATAAGGTGAGAAAGGTTGTTAAATGATTGGCAACGAACACGAAAAGTTTCGTGAAGAGAGTAGATAGTCAGACATCTACTAAGGTGAATAGGAAAAAAGTTTCTGGTCCGACGTGAGGGAACACAAAAATATAGCGTATCTAGTAAATTAGTAGAAATGACTTCGCCGTTGACTAGTTTATGGAGAAAGAGAATGCCAAAAACGAGCATACGGTTGTAAAGTGAAGGAAGATTAATAAGAAGAAGTCTGTCAGAATAAGAAGGTAGGCGAAGACTCGAGTCCCAATTAAGACCGCGTAACGCAAACTTAAGGAATTGCTTCTGTACCGATTCAATACTACGCTGGTGAACATCATATTGCGGGTTCCACACTGGCGAGCAATATTCTAAAGTAGGGCGAACTAACGAAGTGTATAAAACCTTTGTTACATAGGGATCATCAAATTCTTTGGCCCAACGTTTAATAAAGCCAAGAAGGCTGCATGCTCTATTGACAATTGAAGAAATATGAACATTAAATGAAAGTTTTGGGTCAAACATAACACCTTAGTCTTTGAACGATGGTATACCATCTAACAGAACAGACTTAATAGAGTAATGAGCTAGGAACGGAGACAAACGACTGAAAGTCATAAAAGAACACTTAGAGGCATTAAGGTGTAATTTATTAACGTGGCACCAATTACAGAACGCATCGAGATCAGATTGCAAGTACTGTTGGAAAGAAGGATCATTATAGGAATAACAAATCTTGACGTCATCCGCAAACATGAGCACGCGTGAATGGGCCAAGGCCAAGGGCAAATCATTTATAAACAGTGTAAATAACAGTGGGCCCAGATGACTGCCTTGGGGTACACCTGACGTAACTCGAACAGTTTTAAATATCGAGGAACGAAAAGACACCTTTTGGGTTCTGCCAATTAACCAAGCCAATAGTTTCGGTGAAAAACCCATGATGTTAAGTTTCGCGAGAAGCATAGAATGATCAACCGTATCGAAATCCTTACTAAAGTCAGTATAAATAACATCAGTTTGACACTTTTTACGGAAGCCATGGTGTACAAGGGTAGTCAATTCTAAAAGGTTAGTAAGCGACGAACGACCTTTCATGAAGCCATGCTGACAAGGAAAAATAGTGGATCTGGATAGGTAATGAAGGGAAGACGTAATAATTTTCTCAAACAGCTTTGGTATTGCCGAAAGTTTGATTTTTATTTTAAGCCCTTTCTAGCGTTTTGGAGTGAAAAGCTCATCTCCTTTAGCAATCCCATTTTAAAATCATTTGCATTTTCCGAGACATGAAAAATTTCAAAAATCGTTTCATTTTTTTTAACAAAATTTATGCACCAATAAATAAAACTGTCCTGAATTATTTTGAAAAATACTATTCTGTCCAGATTTAAGGTGTTTTCACTTATCAAGTTAAAAAAAAGGGTCGTTTTATATTTTTTGAATGACCTAGGTAGAAGGCAAAAACACCCATTAATGTTTTAATTAGGTGAAAAACGAAATATTTTAAAATCAATTAGGTAAAAGGAAATAAAAAAGGACCAACCTGCAACTAGGTCCGATATTCCATCAACTTGAGTATCATTTACCTGTCCTTGTCAGTTTTTGCTAAGAAGATAATTAACAATTTTACATTGTGGAAAGGCGTATATAAGTTATAATAAGACTTGGTTGACTTTCTTGGTTTAATTATCATCCGCGCAATCGCGTCGGATTGAGTGCCAAATTACAACTAACACTACTATTCTTATTCTAATGATCATCCCGAACTTCGATGCATTGCCGAACGATGGAAAAAAATGCTCTCTTGCATTCAGCGCAAGTGTCGCTATTCACGAACGCCGGCTTAGAAGTCCGTCGTCTAAAAGCATTGTCAGCATTATCGCTACATAAATAATGCTGAATGCTAGACTTGGCCGACTGCAGATTCTGAGAGTTGTTAACTACTCCCCCACTTAAAGTATGAGCGTCGTCGCGCATTCCAGATTCTTGCAGGATAATTTAGACGCGCTCCTGTTGACTCTTCCTCTTAAGGTAAAGTGTAACCAACAAGGTGACAGCCACTAAACAACATAGAGCAAATGAAATTGATGACGCTATAACTGGTCTATTGTTTACTTGGGACTTCAGTTCTTCAATATGTCCTCAGATTTTCCTCGTCCGTAGCGCCGTTGATGTTGATGAACTGGGCTGGAATCTCGTTGACTATGATGATTCCTTAACGACCATCGACACTGGGTTTAAGTGACTGGGCTGCGTGTTGTAGTGGACTGCGGTGGTTGCTTGTAGTTGTTCTGCGCACGTGAAGCCCAATCTTGATGATCCACGGCGTAATTTTGGCGATGAATTCTCCATCACAATCTGCTACGGCGTCTTCGGGAATTAGTATTATTACTCCGGCGTGTGACAGGGAATACTGAAATCTCTTTACATAATTACTTAGGCTTGGGAAATATTTATACCTCGTTACGCTAACTTCTGTGAAATCTTTATTTATAATTGCTTTTAGGTCATTATCATTTAACATTATAGGATTCATTCCGATGATAGATGCCAAAGTGATTGCTATTATTAAATTTTCAATTTCGAGCGTTAAAATTCTATTTCTTGACATAAGGCCAGTCTGCTCTATTGTTTCCCTTAATGCGAAAGTATCATTTTAGTAAGGTCTACCTAAGGTTGTCCTTATGGACCACCCTCCCTCTTATTAGAACTCTTGTTCCCAAATCTGCTTCTACTTTTTCTTCGACATATAAGGGGCCTAACTTGTTGCCCAACCATCTGTTACTCCTTACCAAGACAACTTCTCCTACTTCGAATATTCTATTCCTCCTTGAGGGGTTTAGCCTGTTTAGTTGCATTTGCTGTGCCTTATGGAGTTTACCTATTATGGCCTGCCTTACTTCGTCTGGTATGGAATGTATTGCCTGTGATACCTCTTTGCTGGGATAAGCACCTTGCCATGTCGCCTAAGGTGCTATGAAACCGTTCTATTTGTTCATTTGATGTACTATGAAGCAGAGGGGCATTGGCTACGTTGATGTCGTAAAGGTTTTTCAACATGGACGTTATGGTCTCGGAATTCAACGATGCTTCGTTGTCGCAGTAAATTGTTTTGGTTTTTGGAAAAAAATTGATTAGCTGTAATATTGGGCTTTTTATATCAGATATTGTACGTGACGTTATGAACTGAACTATAGCAAACTTGGAAAATTTGTCTAAGGCCGTCAGAAAATGTTTTCCAGCTGTGGAATAAATATCTATATGTAAAATTTCTCCTGAATAAGACGGAATAGGGATAACTCAAAGCTCTGGCTTTTGGGGTGGCGATCGTAGTTGGCCTTGGCACAAATTTTGCAGTTCACAACAATTTCTTCAGCAATTCTGTTTATGTTAGGGAAGAAATATTCCTTGATCACCTGTCTTTCGTTTTCCTGGGCTGCTGAGCGCGATTGTGTTCGGCCAAAACTATATCCTTTTGCTCATCTTTATTGAAGATGTCCAATACCCTATACTTGCATTACGAAAACTTTGTGGAAGGGAAAGCTTCCACAAAACCATGCTGTATGCGCGCTAAGATCGGTAACACACAATGGATAGCATTCACCACTTCTGGGCTAATAGCCTCATTGACTTTGTCAATCAACGTGTCCCGATCGTTAAAAAAAATTTCGTGTGTAACCTTTTGCTTGAAAAGTACTGAAGTACGTTGCCATGGATGTTCAGATTCCTCCAAAATTATCTGGTTTCTAAACAATTAACGGGTTTATCAGTGGCATCAATTGTATACGACGAAGATTGCTCGCTGTGAATTGTTTCCCCATTAGACTGCGGTAGATTTTCCACGGCATTTATGTTTTGCCTGGATAAGGCATCTGCTACATGGTTTTCCTTGCCAGGTTTGTAGAAAACTTTGGCCCCGTGTTCATCGATAAACGCCTTCCACCGCTTGATTTTCGAATTTGGGTTTCTATCTGACACAGCGAATGGTAACGGCTGATGATCAGTATAGATATTAAGATCATTTACACCATACAAGTAATGGCGCAAGTTTCCCAGAGCCCAAACAATCGCCAGCAATTCTATTTCATTGGTTGCATAATTAACTTCTCGATCTTTAAGCGTTCTCGAGATCATCGTTATGGGTCTACCTCCTTGGGACAGCACGGCTCCGATACCGGAGGAGGAAGCGTCCGTCGTGAGATTAAATGGTTTTTTAAAATCTGGGTAATGGAGGATAACGTCTTCCGAAGCCAGGATATTTCTAATCTTGTCGAATGCTCTAAATTGCTCCTTGGTCAATTCGACGGGGATTTTCTTAGAGCTTTGTTTGCTGACTTTTCCATTTTGTCCTTTCAGGATGTCCGATAACGGCTTTGCGATTGCAGCAAAGTCTTTAATGAAACACCTATAATAGCTTGCCAGCCCTAAAAACGACCTTACCGCGAACAAACTAGGTATTGCGAACTCTTTTATCGCTTTCACCTTCTCCTCGCTCGTCCACTGCAGGACACGACAAAACCCAAAAACTCGACAAGTTTTTTGAAAAAGCACGATTTTTCTTTAGCGACTCTCATATGGCGGCTAAAAGACACTTGAGCACCTGATTTATGTCCCTTATGTGATCATTCTCGGTTCTTGAAAAAATGATTACATCATCGACGTAGACATGACAAGTGTTGCCGATATGGTCTCGGAGCACGTCATCGATCGCTCTTTGGAAAATACTTCCTTCGTTCTTTAAACCGAACGGCAGCCGGCAGAACTCGTATTTTACACCATTAACGGAAAAGGACGTTTTTTCACGGTCTTTTTCCGCAAGGGCGATCTGGTGATATCCTGATTTCAGATCCAATGTCGTGAAGTACTGAGCCTTTCCAAGGTTCGCTAGTATCATATTGATACTATCAACCATGGTTTTCTCGTTTAATTTGCGGAAGTCTATGACCAACCGCTTTTTTCTCGCCCCTGAATCATCTTTTCCTTTCTTACCAACGACCCAAATTGGGTTGTTATAAGGAGAGCGTGACGGCCGTATTATGCCATTCCTTAACAATTCCTTTATCTCGGTGTTGACAAAGCCAGTTGCACTAATTGGGAACGGGTAAAGTTTTGAATAGACTGGCTCCTCATTTTCGGTTCGGATCGTTCCCACAAGCGAAGTATTAAAAGGTAGTATTCCACTTGGGTCTGCGAAAACCTTTTCGTTCTCCTTCATCATGTTTACGGACTCGCTTTTAACAATAGAGGGAACCTCTATTTCCTCAATCTTAGTAAAATTGACGTTCCGGCATTTGTGAAAATGGATCTCTTCAGATCCGTGTTTGTGTGTTATGATCTTGTTTTGAAGGTTGATAGTGGCGTTAGCCTGCGTTAGCAGATCTAATCCAATTATACCATCGAAGGTGGACAATGTTGGTAGAATAAAGAATGGGCTTTCGAGCCCTAAAATAGACGCGAGTAATTTCTTCCGTGCCATGAATTGATTTTATCCTGAAAGGACATTGGTGCAGTTAATGCCCTCGAAGCTACTTCTAAGGTAGTTTTTCGAGGCCCCTGTATCAATAAGGAGCTTTAAAGTTACCCCGCTACCGTTCGCTTGATGAACGGGAGCAGGGACGCACCGCTAAAAAATTAACGTTATCCGTGCAGTCATTATCATCTAACTCTTCAACGGCTGCATCTGCGGCCTTCTCGTACTCCTCATCTTCTTGACGTAAGCTCTCTTGTGATAAATGATTAATCCTCTGTCTCCTTTGATCGGAATTCCTATCAGGGGTGTTTACCCTCTTGAGGCTAGGGTGGCCCCCATTCTGCCCAAAACGTGAAGAATTGTTTGACTGGCCCTGTTGTTTTTGAAAATTAGTAGGTTGTCGAAATTTAGAAGAAGATGGGTCAACTTCCATTTTTTCTATTGGATCCTGCTGGGCCTTGTTTCCTTGTTCCATCCTAAAGTATGGGTTTTTTCCTTTATTACTGCCTTTTTGATCATTTCTTTTCTAATCTGCTGCTGATGGCTTCCTTTATTCCTTTCTTCTAAGCTTCTGGCGTAATTCGATGCGATTGGCTTCAACCTCTCATGATTCACATTCCAATTTCAACTGCCGCCGTGTGCAGACGTGTTTTTTAATGCACTCCGCAAAAATTGAGTGTAATAAAAAAAAAAAAAAAGTCTGCGTTTGCAAAAAGTTGTGTAGGGCTCTCAGTCACCTCAGAGACGCCTATTTACAATCATATTGCTATTAGATTGCTCTAATAGCAATAAATACTAAGTTGCAACAACAAAGTGCGTAATTTTTACAAAAGCCATGTCCACCAATTCGGGCCCAAGCTCTCTCAATCCCCACCAGCAACAGCTACAAGAACTAATTGTACAACAACAACGTGAGCGTCGACTCTCGGTCCAACGCAACAACGCGTACTTTTCGGTGGTGTCGCCGACCCCACCGAATGCTAACGTAAGCAATAACACCGAAAGTGCCAGCCACTCAGCAATTAACAGCAACCTACCGTGGAGAGAGCAGTGTGCTTCTCCATCAATATCGATAACTGGGTCACCGATTGCACCAACCAGCACCGTCAGCTCGTTGACAGCAACTACTGCAACGTCTGCCGAAGTATTGACCTGCCTCAAGCCGTCAACGACAAGTCGCCCAGAGTCAGCCACAATAGTAAACCCAACGACTTCTGTCCAAACTGGAATGGACAGATATATTAAAATAACTAAGCGGAAGCTAAGCCCGCAAAAGAAAAAAAGTGGCAATACGCCGAAAATAACCAAACCAAATGAACGAGTAGCACCCCTTAGCGGGAATCGTTTTAAAATTCTTGCCGATCAGCAAGACGATCAAGCCGGCGCTGTAGATAAAGTTAAATCGGCTAGACCACCCCCTTTATACATCCGTGGAGCCAACTGCAGCGCCCTGATTTCGAAGCTAGTAGAAACAGTAGGGGCAAATAACTTTGTTGTAACCCCTCTCAATAGGGGTAACATTAAAGAAATTAAATGTCAAGCCCAAACTGAGGACAATTTCCGCATCATCGAAAAGTACCTCCGTAATGCTAACATCAACTTCTATACCTACCAACTAAAAAGCAGTAAAGGGCTCCAGGTTGTGTTAAAGGGGATTGAGCCATCGGTCCCTACTCAAGAAATAGCAGACGCGTTGGTCGAAAAAGGGTTTGCGGTCAAGTCCGTTGTCAACATCATCAACAGGAATAAAGTCGCACAACCGCTCTTTAAAATCGAGCTCCAACCAGATGCAAAGCGGTCGAAGCCAAATGAAGTGCACCCGATCTACAACCTACAGCTTCTACTGCACAGAAGAATCACCGTAGAGGAGCCCCATAAGAGACGCCAACCACCGCAGTGTAAAAACTGCCAGGAATACAACCACACCTCTAACAATTGCAATCTTAGGTCAGTGTGTGTTGGCTGCGGCGAACATCATGAAGGTGGAATTTGTACCAAGGACAGAAACAACGTCGCACTAAGACTATGCAGCAACTGTGGAGGGAACCACACGGCCAACTACAGAGGATGTCCTGTCTTTAAGGATCTTAAATCACACCTAAACGGGCGCAAACCCCCAGCCGGACCAAAAATCATCTTCAACGCCTCCAAAACTACACCGGAGGTTTTCTTCGCCAAGGCTGTTAGATCATCCAACATGACTGCTACAACCAGTCCTAGTGTATCCTTCGCTAGTGTGCTCCGAACTGGACAGACGGAGCCCGCGAAAGAGACCCCGTCACTCCGCCATCTACAGAATCCGCAACCTAGCGCACCAGAGCTTGGCCAGCAAACTCCAAGTGGTCTAGAGGCCCTATTGATCTCACTCAATCAAAACATGACCACTTTTATGACGTTCATGCAAAACTGTATGCACGAACTAATGCGGAATCAAAACCTGCTTATCCAGAAGCTTATCGAGAATAAATAATGGCTTCCCTACGTCTATGTCTTTGGAATGCTAACGGCATCTCCAAGCACAAAAATGAACTGCAACTATTCCTAGACTCAAGTGAAATCGACGTTTTGCTGATTTCGGAAACACATTTAACATCAAAAAATAATTTTCAAATACCAAAATATACCTTCTACGCAACAAACCATCCAGACGGAAAAGCTCATGGCGGGACCGGTATCCTAATCAATAACCGTATAAAACACTCGTTCCTCAACAGATTTGAAACACAGCACCTACAAGCAACTGCTATAACCGTCCAAACCAGCTGCGGCAACACTACATTGGTCGCCCTGTACTGCCCACCACGCTTCTCAATCTCTGAAAAGGAATTTACCGATTTCTTTAACACACTCGGAGATCGCTTCATTGCAGCAGGGGACTATAACGCCAAACATACGCACTGGGGATCTCGCCTGGTAAATCCTAAAGGAAAGCAGTTGTACAACACAATAGTCAACCCTCTCAATAAGATGGATTGCGTCTCACCGGGTAGGCCTACTTATTGGCCCACAGATCCACAGAAAGTGCCTGACTTGATTGATTTCGCAGTAACCAAGAGGATTCCACGTAATCGGATCACTGCGGAAACACTACTAGATTTAACTTCCGATCACTCTCCAGTGCTATTCACATTATTAACAAGACCTCAAGTACTTGATCGCCCATATAGGCTTACAAACAACAAAACAAATTGGCTTAAATTTAAAATGTACATGAGTGCCCACATTGACTGTTCGCCGAAACTGGATGCTGCAGAGGACATTGATATGTGCGTCTCTGCACTTGAGTCGATGATGGGAGCTGCAGCAAGAGTATCTACTCCACATGCCTCTTCTTACACCAAACCTGTTGACAGGCCTACGAACCGGCGGATAGAACAATTAGTAACGGAAAAACGACGTCTAAGAAGAGAATGGCAGATTACTCGATCACCAGCAGCAAAACTTCGCCTAAGGCAAGCTAATCGCAACCTCTCCAAGGCGTTAAGACAAGAGGAAAAATGGGCTCAAAGGAAATACATAGAAAAGCTCAGTCCAACCAGCACTAAACATCCTCTGTGGAAAGCCCACCCAACTTTAAGCGCTCCTACAGAGACAATTTCACCGATAAGGAGTCCAACCGGTGGATGGGCCCGCAGTGACGAAGAGAGGGCAAACGTATTTGCCACACATCTTAAAATGGTTTTCCAGCCAAATCCAACATCAAACTCATCTGTACTTCCCCCTTCGAACACATTAACGGATAGTGAGTACTCGGAACTCCAATCGGACGAGATCACTGCAGTTATTAAAAACCACATAAAGCCGAAAAAAGCCCCTGGCCATGACCTAGTCACACCGAAAATGATCCTAGAACTCCCTATCATTGCAATACAATATATCTGCAAACTGTTCAACGCTATAATAAAAATTGGCTACTTCCCAAGAACATGGAAAAAGTCCACTATCATCATGATTCCTAAAGTGGGAAAGGACAAAACCCAGCCATCATCCTATAGGCCAATTAGTTTGCTGCCATGTCTTTCGAAGCTTTTTGAAAAGGTCCTGCAGATCCGCCTAAACTCATTTCTGGCATCGGAGAACACAATCCCTTCACACCAGTTTGGCTTCCGCGAAAAACATGGTACAATTGAACAAGTCAATCGCATAACATCCGAAATACGAACAGCATTCGAACTAAAAGAATACTGTGCGGCTGTCTTTCTCGACGTTGCCCAGGCTTTCGATAGAGTTTGGCTGGAGGGTCTGATGTTCAAAATCCGGCAAAAACTGCCACAGTACACACACAAACTCATGGAATCTTACCTTTACAATAGGAAATTCGCTGTAAGATGTAATGGCTCCGTCTCCGCTGATTTTGAAATCAAAGCTGGTGTACCGCAAGGCAGTGTACTCGGGCCATTGCTCTACCTGCTGTACACTGCAGACTTACCAACGAGTTTAGGACTTACAACGTCCACTTTTGCCGATGACACGGCAATCCTTAGCAGATCCAAATGCCCAATACAAGCCTCTGCAAAACTAGAGGAACACCTTAAGGTGGTAGAGGAATGGCTAGCAACCTGGCGTATCCGGGTCAACGAGCAGAAATGCAAACATGTTACATTTACGCTTAACAGAAGAAACTGTCCAGCTCTAATGCTAAACAACGTACCAGTTCCTCAAGCCGTGGATGTCACTTACCTGGGCATCCACCTAGACAGAAGACTAACTTGGCGCAAGCACATCGAAGCAAAAAAGTCACAGCTTAAACTGAAATCGAGTAGCCTACATTGGATCATCAATGCTCGGTCCCCTCTACGTCTGGAGTATAAAGTCCTCCTATACAACTCCGTACTGAAACCCATCTGGACTTACGGAGCCGTACTATGGGGAAATGCAAGTACCAGCAATGTCGATATTATACAAAGAGCGCAGTCGAAGATTTTAAGATCAATCACGGGGGCCCCGTGGTATATACGAAACGACAACATTCAAAATGATCTAAATATACCTAGCGTAAAATCTGAAATAGGTACTCAACAACTAAAGTATTCTGCGAAACTGGATGCACACCCAAATGTTCTTGCCAATTCCCTTACGCGAACTAATAATAGAACTCGTCTTAAAAGAAATGACAGACCAACCCAATAACAAGTGATTAGGGCCGCCTGCAATATCCCCAGGATTTATCTTAAGTACTAGTCTAAGAAAAATATCTCAAACTTGTTGTTAGGCTCTAATTTAAGAGTAGATTCAACAAATATATATTAAACGTTAAAAAAAAAAAAAAAAAAACCTCTCATGATTGGCTTCAACCTCTCGCGCTAACGCAAGTGCTGCTGGTAAACTACCGGGCTGAGCCGCAAACAAAACATCAGTCAGATTCTTCCTCAGTCCAGATATAAAAAAGCGAAGTGCATCTGATCTGTATTTTTCGTTCATGTGGTTGGCAATAACCGTTTCATATGACATTATAGTTTTGTTGGTTAGAAGCGTTAGCTTTTTTTCAACCTCGTCGTAGAATTGAAGTAAGGACATACTACCCTGCCTGAGGGTACTCATTTCTTGCTCGATTAAATGTATGGGGCGTTTGTTCGCATATGTAAACTCGAGCCTATCTATGATGGCATCGAAGTTGAGTTTTGTACTAGAGGAGGATAGTGTGAGATCTGCTTGACCACTTATCTTATATCTCAAAATTAGTACTGCCTGATAGTTGCGGGAGCTACCTTGATAGGGGCTATAAATTTTATAGGCGGCTTTTGCAGCTTGGCGCCAGGAAACATACTGTTCTTGTGCGCCAACAAATTCTGGGACAGATTTAGCCGCATCGAGGGGTTCATCGCAGACTACCCCGGGTACTACAGAGATATCCTCATAAGCTTTTATTGTATGTAGGCTCGGCTACTGTCGCCTTATCCAAGCGACTCGTCAACTTCCTAATTTTTATTTCGAACTCTGCTCTTTGAACCTGAAGTGCAGCATTAATTGCTGTATTTAAAATTAAATTCAGTTGTTCGGCGTCCATTTTGGTGCTGATTACCTCCGTTTTTAGCTTAAACTTTTAAATTCGGCTAATACTCGTGAATGTGACTCTAATATAATAACACTGTGGGTTGATAAGTGAACTAAAGCAAAACAATGCGCTTCTATGTAACAGTTCGAAGGAATAATCAAAACTAGTTCTGCCGTTTTGTATATTGCAAACGAAAAGAAAGGACCACAACCAATTTATTCGTTTTATATGTTTTACACAAACAAGAGAAGTAACGAAAGCAAAATTGACAAAAATAAATTGTCTGTCTGTTGCCGACAGATTCGCATACAACGCAGAGCTTGGACTGAGGTTTATCAAATTCCACTGCACCGTTTCTTTTTTTTTTTTTTTGCTATCATTTGACTTTGGTTTAATTGCAAATTTTTCTGTGTGCTGTCGTTTACCGTTGGTTTAATCGCAAATTTTTCTGTGTGCTGTCGTTTACCGTTTAATCGCAAATTTTTTTAAGACGCATATCACTTTGACATCTATTTGAATATTTATTCGCTTATTTCTTCGTTCTTTAATTGACCAAAAGTATTAAACAAAGGTTTCACTTACATATTTTTCATCTCTTGTTTTCTAGCTATCGTTGTTTGCTGTCATTTGCCGGAGTAGAGTTCTCGATCATTCCACTGCTGGTAGCTAAGGCGCTGAACGTCGACGCCCCTCGATTCCCTCTCCGCTGACCAAACTGTCCGTTTACAATTGGGTTTTTAATAACTGCCTGATTTTCACTTGTGACTGCGAGCTCTGCTGTTAGCTATTTAACTTGGCCTCTGCTTTTCTTTATTGCGATTGGTCTTTAGAAAGACCGTTTGAGTGATACTGATTTGATTGTGCAGCACAGTGCCTTTGATAGCTTTTGTTCTGCTTAAATAACTAAATGCGTTGTGCTTAGTTATTTTATTATTGCTTGTCTATTCGACTTTTAAAGAGGTCGTTTTGACATTTTTTTGTTCATGAACTGATAGTAAACTGGTACAGTAAACCGTGAGTTCCACTTTTAGTTGGGCGCCAGTTATAATAAGACTTGGTCGAATTTCTTGGTTTAATTATCAGCCGCGCAATCGCGTCGGATTGAGTGCCAAATTACAACTAACTCAACTATTCTTATTCTAATGATCATCACGAACTTCGATGCATTGCCGAAAGATGGAGAAAAATGCTCTCTTGCATTCAGCGCAAGTGTCGCTATTCACGAACTCCGGCTGAGAAGTCCGTCGTCTAAAAGCATTGTCAGCATTATCGCTACAAAAATAATGCTGAATACTAGACTTGGCCGACTGCAGATTCTGAGAGTTGTTAACTTATATACCCAGCTAGAAATACCACCTTACAAAACAGCAATTTCGAATGTTATCAATAAATTACAAACATGCCACAGGCAAAACTGCATGCGCTTATTTTCTTCTTATATCGCGGCGGGGTTTTTAGACGAGGTATCACTAATTTTATGGTTTACGATTTTATCTCACACTACTTCGCACATTGGAACCATATACATATGATAGGTACATATTTCAAATACCCAGCGTTGATCCTTGCTAGTTATATTCCAAAGAGTCAATATTTATTTTTAAACGCTTCTAGTTCAATAACAATGTTAATAATTATTATCAAAAAGCTCTTCTACTTTCTGATGTGACGGTCGTGCTTTTTCATAGCACCTGAGTTTTTATCAATATTTATTGTTTCTCTCAATTTTTAATTGTGCTTAGTTTGTTTACTCTTTCGTTGCCAAATTAATTAGTTTTTTTTCGTGATTAGTGTTTGGTGCATTTTATTTATATTTTTTTTCCTTTTCTCTCTCGTCATTGCTTCTGTAGTTACTCCCCTCACCGCCCCGATCATACCATCAGTGCTAGTGTTTTTTTTTTATTTTTTGTTGTTCTTTCTTCTTTGTGCTTGTGCTCAGCTTCTCTCCCGCGTAATTACTTTTGTAACGCCGCCTCTCAAAGCTTGTGCTTTCTTGTGCTGTGCACTCTAGCTGTTTTTTGTTTTATTTTTTGTATTTATTGATTTTATATCGATAATTATCTTAGTGCTGTGTATTTAAATTTTAAATTTTCTATATATTTTTATGTATTTTTGCCTTGTGTTTCTTTTGGCGTTTCAATGGCTTGTTGTGTACCTACTTGCAAACATTCTGATCGTTTTGATGATCAGTATAGAGCAATATCGTGTTGGCTCTGCGATAATCTTATTTACTTAAAATGTGCTGGCCTTAACGGCCGCGACTATGACAAATTTTCTAGTTTATCTGTGTCTAAGCCTGATCTTGGCTTAATGCGCTGGACTTGCCCATCTTGCGCCAGTCAGCAGCTTGACTTTAGCCGTATGTATAGGGATCTTCGTTTAAAGTTTCTTTCTTTAAACAAACTGGCCAAACAGCTGTCTAACGAGTGTGACTGTAGCGTACATTTATTGTCGCAATTCAATTTCGCTACACCTTCTGTGAAGTTGGCCAAGAAATTTACCCTTGAGTTGCCTCATAAGCAGTCGCCAGCACTCTCTATTACATATTCCCCCATTTTACTTTCGCCTACACCATCTTCTTGTCCCTCTTTATGCTCTTCTTTTCAGATTGAAGTACCCAGTACAAGCCCTGGTGTACCTCAATCTGTCCCTCACGGGAACTCTGATCAATTACACGATCAAGCTGGCTCTCAATCACTTGTGGATTCCAATGCTCCTCCGCCTTCACTAACTGTAGTGCCTCATCGCAAACAATTATTTATTTCTAGGCTTGCTCCAGATACTTCTGATATATGCCCCGCTAAGGTTTTAATTCAAAAGTTTAAGTTTTCTAGGCCTCGCGAAATCTCCTCTTTTAAAATTACAGTACCAAATGAGTATTTCTCAGCTATGGTAGACCCTAATTTTTGGACAGGTGGCTTAGTTGTACATGCGTTTGCGCCCAATAAGCGCTCCCGTCCGTTGCCTGTCCACCTTCCTAATTTATCTTCTGCTTCAAAAAACTAATAACGTCTAGTCTTTGCATTCATTATCAAAATGTAAGCTCTCGAAACTGTTCTGTGATAGTCAAACCTTTTCGGCTGACATATTAGCTTTTTCTAAAACTTGGCTCAACTCTTCTGTTTTGGACAACGAGATTCTTTCTAATAAGTTATTTCTTTATTTTTTTCTTGATCGTGTTGGTCGTCGTGGCGATGGAGTACTCATTGCTGTCAACTCGAATCTGTGTTCAAGTGTTGTGCCGATTGATCTGCCCTTAGGTGTTGAGTTTATTTATATTCCTCCAGCTTCAGATATCATGACCTACATGCACCATGCTGATGCTTTGCAAACTATTTTTAGTCGTCTTAAAGATCGTGATTTCCTCATAGTCTTAGGTGATTTTAACTTGCCTAATATTTCTTGGCTGGTTGACGAAAATTTTTTAATTCCTTCATCTCAACATGTTTTTCCTGATAGCCTACTTGACTGTCCGCTATATCAGTTAAATTCTTTACTTAACTCTTCTAAAAGAATCCTCGATCTTGTTTTTGTCTCGGATCCCTCAGTTAGTTCTGTATCTTAAACACAGCCCCTTGTGAATCCTGAAGATAGTTATCGCCCTACCATTGAAGTTATTATTTCTAACAATTCCGTTACTAATTCATTTAATAACATCTCAAAACCAATTTCAATCTTCTTAACAACCTTATTTCCTCTTTTGATTGGTCATTTCTGTTTGAGTGCTGTGATATATATTGTGCAGTGAAATTTTTCTACACTGCACTTAGTTATCTAATTGGTAAATGCGTTCCTTATGTGAATGTCTCTACAGTCTCCAGTGCGCCGGTCTGGTTCACACGTAGGCTGTCTAATCTCCGTAACATTAAGTCGAGATTTTTTAAAAGGTTTAAAAAAACTGTTTCGCGACTTGACTATGAAAATTATTGTGTAGCGAAATCTCAATTTTTCCTTTTAAATACTCAATGCTGCAATAATTATATCGTCCGCTGTAAGGTTGAATTCTATAAGAACCCCAAAAGATTTTACAACTTTGTTAATTCTAAACGACGCTCTAACCTACTACCTTCCACTTTCAGACTTTATGACGAGACTGCTAATAATGATTCAGATATTGCAGAACTGTTTGCTAAATTCTTTCAGTCGACTTATTCTACTACTGTTTCGGATCCCACACCCTATCCCTTTTCAATCCCACATTTAAATTGTATGTGTTTTCCTAGTATTACTGAAGACTGTATTATCTCTAGCTTGTCATCTATGACGTCTTCCTTCGTTCCCGGTCCTGATAATATACCTATTTGCATCCTTAAAATGTGTTCGATTTCCCTATCTAAGCCTTTATCTCGGTTATTCTTTATATCGAGTGAGACTTGTAGCTTTCCCGATATTTGGAAGGAGTCTCTTATTATTCCGCTTTTTAAAAAGGGTAGCAAATCGGATGTTTCTAACTACCGTGGCATTGCCAAACTTTCGGCAATACCAAAGCTGTTTGAGGAAATTATTACGTCTTCCCTTCAACACCTATCCAGATCCACTATTTCTCCTTGTCAGCATGGCTTCATGAAAGGTCGTCGCTTACTAACCTTTTAGAATTGACTACCCTTGTACACCATGGCTTCCGTAAAAAGTGTCAAACTGATGTTATTTATACTGACTTTAGTAAGGATTTCGATACGGTTGATCATTCTATGCTTCTCGCGAAACTTAACATCATGGGTTTTTCCCCGAAACTATTGGCTTGGTTATAGTCGTATCTTATTGGCAGAACCCAAAAGGTGTCTTTTCGTTCCGCGATATCTAAAACTATTCGATTTATGTCAGGTGTACCCCAAGGCAGTCATCTGGGCCCACTGTTATTTACGGATGTGTTTACGGATGACATCAAGATTTGTTATTCCTATAATGATCCTTCTTTCCAACAGTACTTGCAATCAGATCTCGATGCGTTCTGTGATTGGTGCCACGTTAATAAATTACACCTTAATGTCTCAAAGTGCTGCTTTATGTCATTCAGTTGTTTGTCTCCAATCCTAGCTCATTATACTATTAAGTCTGTTTTGTTAGATGGTGTGCTATTAATGAAGAACATACTTTTGAGATAAAAATTCAAGATCGATTGTTTAAATCTCCCAACATTCAGGTTGTGACTTTTTGTAAAAATTGTCATTTATTCCTAATTATTAAAAATGTGTCAACCCATGAATCTTGCAACCATGAATCTTACCCGATTTCCAAAATTTTTTGGATTCATAATCTCTGAAGTATTTTTTATCGATTGCATATATCAATCGCGATCAAAACGCGGCCAGAGACCCAATTGTGCGAACGTCCGGTAATTTCACCTCTAAATGTGTCCTCATTTATCAAATGAATAGAATTAGTTTTTTGAAGTCAGAATACGGAATGAATCCATTAATCTATTGTTCAAACAACTTAGCCTAAATACATGGTTTTCTTATACCTACATATATACATTGTATATATACATGTAGTGTCATATGGGTACATATGTGCGAAGGGGTGGTAGCCCTGGATGCAGTGCGACAATGTGGCATCATCAGTACTAAGAAGAGAGAACGAGAGAAGGAATGATGGAGACCAGACGTAGGGTCATAGGGTCTCAACAGCTCAACCGTTGAAAACAAAAAGAACAGAACAGAAGAACAGAAGAAGAGACAGAATAAGGTTGATAAAAATGTTAGGTAAGTCGTCTCGCCGACTTAGGTATACCATTCACCAGTAAAACAAATATTTGAAATTTAAAATGCCAAATGCATGTTTTTAAATAAATCTGTTGACACGAGCACCCTAACACCCCCACGAGCCATCGGCCAGCTCCGGTTATATGGAAAAACGTTTATATGTATAACTTGGCTATTTTCAGTCCGATTTTGATCAAATTTGGTGTTTTGCTTAATATTAGTATCAAATTTAAGTGTGCTAAATGACGAATTACGAGGGCGGAAAGGGGCGTGTCAAAATCTGTTCACATAAAAAATGTGCGCATTTACTAAGCAAATGTTTATACCAAATTTGTGTCTCTAGTTGATGTAGTGTTTAAGAAACTCGGTTTTATTTAATTTACGGGGGCGGTAGGGGGCGTGGCAAAAATTTGAAACAAACTTGATAACTGTACATACTACACGAGACTACATACCAAATTTGGTGACTCTAGCTCTTATAGTCTCCGAGATCTATGTAGGTGTTCATACGGACGGACCGACATGGCTAGATCATCTCGGCTGTTGATGCTGATCAAGAATATATATACTTTATGAGGTCGGAAAAACTTCCTTCTACCTGTTACATACATTTTGGCGACTTTAACCATTTCACCCTATGGATGTATGGTATAAAAAGGTGCCAAATATCAAAAATATTAAAGAAGCTAACGTCGACAGTGCCGAAGTTTATATACCCTTGCAGTCCATGGCCATAATATTTTTACATGTTCCAAACTCTTCTTCTGTAACTCAATTCATTAATGCACAGAACCTTTCAAATAAAATTTCCATTTCTTGTTCTTCTTCCCCATCCCCTTTTACACGCATGCCTCGGTTGGCACGCATACACATATAGTTTATGTAGCGTTGCGTCTGTATGTGTGCATGCGTGTGCTCTATTGATTTGATGATGACGTAGAAGGCAGCAAGTTGAACCGATTTATATCGGCTGTAACTTGTGTTCTATATATCCGATCAGATTCAAATTTTGGGACCTGATGTTTTATTACGATTACTATCACATTAGTAAATTTCATTGCGATACTCCAACTGCTTCACCTACTTTTCGTATTCAACTATATGATAGAGTGGTTCGATCCTTATGATTTTCAAACTTGATCTGCCTACAGTAATAAAAAGCACAGAAAATAGTTCAGCCCGATAGCTTTTAAGATGGCTGAGTAAAACGCATACGCACAGACGGACAGACCGACATGCCTATATCGACTCAGCTTCAGCTCAGCAGTCGATGTTCTGCAGTCTGTAGTCGGTGTTCATCAGTCAGAAGTATCAGCGCCAGCAGTCGTAAGCACCAGTAAGTAGCCGATAAAAAAAACTTTCACGCTTATCAACTTTTTTTTTCTCGCTATTAAATACTTTTCCATAACTTTTAAATTTATTATCGGTTTAATTAATTAATAATAATTTCAGCATTCGAATTGTATTTTCATTTCGCGAATACTTGCTGTCGGTTTTGTTTAAATTTAAATAAAATCAAAACTTACAACAATACTCGCATTAGCGGTGTTGTTGTTTTGCTTATGTCTTTTGCTTTTGTGTCTTTACCGTTTTTAACTAACTCTCGCGCTCTTGCGTACAAATTGTTGTTGCATGTGTTCAATTTGACGCGCTCTCCCGCTCTTTCCTATTCTTGATTGATTTGCGCTCTCGTCTTTTGTCTACCCGCGAGTCTGTGATACGTGTTTTTGTTTTTGTGCTTTCATCTCTTTTAATTCTTTAGTTGTGAAGGCTTACTCTGCACATTAACCCTTGTGTCAGAACTGGTCAGTATATTCTTATTCACAGATTTTTTACCTTTAGAATTTCTATTTTTTATTTTTTGTATTTCCTCGTTTAAAATAAATTTTACTCAAAAAATAATTGTATAGTTGCCACTAATGCGGTTGACTCCCATGATTATATTCTTTGTTGGTTGTGTGACAATGCGGTTCACGTTAAGTGTGCAGGTTACACAGGCAGAATCAAGGAGTCTATTGCTAAAGGTGGTGGCTTAAAATATGGATGTGATGCTTGCCGGGAGGTCGAGAATGAGATGCGCTCTTTCATGAGGCGGACTAGAGATAGTTTTGACACCTTAAGGGCAGGTTTTAATAAACTCGAAGCGGAGTTTACTGCGGTGGAGACTCAGTTCAGAAGTTTATCGCTTATGAATGAGTCTCCGAAACGTAAAAGGACCAGTCCTTGGGGTGTTTCTGTATCTGTAGATCCGCCAGCATCTCTTATCGTCCCCGACCGGTCTCATGCACCGTCCACTCCTAATGTACAGCAATTGATATCGTTTAAGAGCCCGGTTGTGAATGCAATTAGTAAGGAATTACCGATATCACCTGGGAATGATCTCTTAAAAACGATGCCTTTTGTAGTGTCCGATAAGTCCGGGCAATTACCCATTCCAATAGAAATTGCCGATAGTTCTAAAAGTATCGAGGGCCCCGTAAACAAGTTGACTGCTGCAGTGGGTGACTTGTCCAACGTTACTGCTGCGGCTGACGCTTCGGGACCGCGGCCTCTCGTTGGCATACCACCAAAGAAACATATATTTGTTTCTAGGCTAGACCCTGTTGTCACATCTGATGATGTAATAGCCTATATTCGGAAGAAAGTTAACGTCTCGAATATTGCGGTGGAGAAGTTTAAATTTTCTTATTCTCGGGACATTTCGTCCTTTAAAATTAGTGTTTCTGCCAATATCTTCGACACCATATGTCGAGAGGATTTTTGGCCGAAACATATAATAGTTAAGGAATATACTGTAAAAAAGAAAAATCGGCAACCGATTCGCTTGCCAACAACAACCACTAATACTATTCCTGCCACATCAGCATCTGCTGGTGTGTCAAAAAACTAGCTTCGTCCCTTAACCTGGGTTACCAGAACGTTAGAGGACTGAAATCTAAACTTCCTAATCTCTATGTAGATAGTCTTTCTTTTGAGCATAACATTCTAGCTTTTACAGAGACGTGGCTTAAACCTGATATTGCTGATGCATCGGTTTTTCCCACAAACTTTTCTATATTCAGACGTGACCGAATTTCACGGATAGGTGGTGGCGTTCTGATAGCTGTTGATGCTGCTTTATCATCTGAAATGATTCAATTTTCTAGTACCCAGGAGATTGAGTTTGTCGGTGTTAAAGTAAATTTTAAATCTTTGCATGCTTTTATTACTTGTTCCTATATTCCACCTTTGTCAGACATGGTGGTATATTCAAATCATTTAGAGGCAATTCAGTTTGTCTCCTCTTTGGTTTCCAGTCGAGACATGTTCATAGTTTTAGGTGATTTTAATTTTCCCGCTTTAGCATGGTCACCAACAGATGAATGTACCACGTTGCTGCCCTCTTTGTCACATGACTTTATTGATGGCCTTCTAGGCTTATCTTTATCCCAAGTCAATCCTGTCTTAAATTGTAATGGAAAATCGTTAGATCTTATTTTTGTACTGGTTTCTTCTTATTGTGATGTTTCTAGGATCGAGCCGTTTGTTCTCCCCGAAGACAAATTTCATCCTACATTAAATTTAAAAATTGATCTGCCCTTGCTTTCACCATTACTTGGTTCAAATGAGTTACCTCTAACTAGGTGCTTTCGTAAGACTGACTTTGCCAGCCTTAATGAAAGCATTGCTACTACCGATTGGTCTTATCTGTACAATTGTAGAGATATGGACTCAGCTGTTCGTTTTTTCTATGATACTCTGAATTCACTCTTTGATATTTGTGTGCCTCTTGGTAGGCTGGAGCGGCTTAACAAACCTCCCTGGTTCTCTCGTGAGCTGTGCAATTTGAAAAATGTGAAGACACGATATTATAAGAAGTTTCAAAAAACACGTCGTTCATCAGATTACGCTCTCTATACAGTCGCTCGTTCAAAATTCATGATGCTTAATACACAATTGTATAAGAATTATCTTCAGCGGTGTAAGCTTCAGTTTTCTTCTGACCCTAAACAATTTTATAATTTTGTTAAGTCTAGATGAGCGACATTGGGTTTCCACCCCTTTTCCTATCTTGGGTTCGAGAATATTTAACAAATAGAAAACAGAAGCTACTTTTTAAGTCTTCTTTTTCCGTTTCCATTCCTGTGACTTCTGGTGTACCTCAAGGTAGTCATCTTGGCCCTCTGCTTTTACACTATTCATTAGCGATCTTCCACCAGTCATTGTTCATTCGCGTGTGATGATCTTAAATACTTTCAATCTTGGTGCCAGTTTAATCTACTAAATCTTAACACTACCAAATGTAAGGTAATGACTTTTTTTCGTAACTCTCCTCAACTGGTCACTTATTTTCTAAACAATAGCCCTTTAGAACGTCTAAATAATATGAATGATTTGGGCGTACTTATGGACCATAAGTTAAATTTTAACACCCATATTTCCACCACGGTCTCAAAGGCCATGAATGTCCTGGGTTTCATTAAAAGATGGTCAAAAGAATTCGATGACCCCTATACAACTAAAGTTCTTTTTACTTCGCTTGTCCGTCCTATTTTAGAGTATGGATCTTGCATTTGGTCACCTCAATATGAGTCTCACCAGATTAGACTTGAATCTGTACAAAAACAGTTCTTGCTATTTGCTCTCCCTGGCTTAAGCTGGGATCGCAATGTCAATTTGCCTTCGTATTCTAGTAGACTTCTCTTGATTAACCTTCCTTCCCTAACTAACCGTAGAACTATGCTTGGTGTCATTTTCATGCACAAGCTCCTAATTGGTGATATCGACTCGCCTGAGTTATTAGCTCAGATAAATCTGTCGGTACCATGTAGACGGAGTAGACATCCTTTGATACCTTTATCCCTTAGTCGTTGTTCTTCTAACTATGCCATGCATGAACCTTTAAGGGTCCTCTGCTCTGATTACAACCTTCTATTCCCTGTAATCAGCTCAGAGTTTTCTATCAATATGCTTAAAACATCTATCCTATCCCATTTAGTTAATAGATAACTATAGTATTATTTGTTTGTCTGTTTTTTCTCTTGTGTATTTGTCCACGCGATTCGTGCCGTGCGTTATACGGCTGCACCCCTCGGTCGGTCGGGTGGGAGGTGGGCAGTTATCTGCTTGGGCTCGCGCGTAACAGGCTTTGTCCTGGTGTCGTAGGGGCCACTTGAACGTACTGCGCATAGTATCGTCAACGTCCGCTAAGCAAAAAAAATTAGCAGTACACGGAACCCGAGATTTAAGTTGCATATTGTAATCATTATTCGCCCGTCCACGATTTATAATACTATTAATAATATAATACATTTGAGGACTCATTAGAGGACTCCATCTTACATTTACGGGGTCAACCGATCGCGGTCTTTGGAAATACATGATTGGAAAGCTGCCAGTAGCAAGAGTGAAACAGCGAAAGTTTCGACAGAAGTTTTCGATTTCAAAAAAACGAACTCCAATTTCGCAAGAAGACGTTATGCTCTGGCGCCAAACGAAATAAACAGGACGAAAACATTAGGCGAGGGAAAACAGACAGAAGAAAGACGCCAAGCTCTGGCGCCAAACGAAATAAACGAAACGAAAACATTAAGCGAAGGAAAAGAGACAGCAAGAAGACGCGAAATTCTGGCGCTAAACGAAACGAAAAAAGAGACGAAGGCAGCAAACGAAATAAGAGAGACGAAAAGAGCTAGCGAAAATTCAGAAGTAAAAATCGCGAGCAAGCTTCCAATAAGAGTGTTACGAAATCGCATCATTTCGTCTGACCAAGATGACAAATTAGCCCCGATGTCGCACCCAGGTGAAAGGGCAAATGAATTAGAGGCAATTGTGCACAATGATGGAAATCAGGCTGGAATAAACGCAGCATTGCTAGTTGAGAACACTGCGACTTTCCAATAGCTGGTACAAATATTTTCTCAAAGGTCCATGCCGACCAAATAGATAAAAAAAGTTGGTGGTGGAGAACTTTGCCAAAATCATCCCAGAATTCTGCGGAGTAGGAACGTCTGTACAACAGTGGTTTCACTACACTACACTACACATGCTGTAGGTCAGTTCAAGGCAGATGCATGCAGATCGATAGCATTTTTGGTAGTGGACGATTGCGCAATTGGAATTAAATTCCTTTTGGGATATGATTTTATATCGAAGTTTCAGAAGACGTCAACTCCCGTTGGATATACCTTACACAGTTATTTGCGATAGAAACTGTCACCCAAAATCAAATAAGTATTTACAACGTAGTGGAAACAAATACTGATCCAGACGTGCCTTCACAGTATACTCGTGTTGTTCAATCAATGATTGAAGATTGGACATGCACCAAGCCGAAAAGCCATTACCGAAGCGGATGTGATCAAGCATAAGATGGCTGAAGGATGATACAATACGACGTGATCGTAATAAAGAAGGATGGCAATAATCGAGTGTGCATTGACTACCGGCAGTTAAACAAGATGGTATTGAAGGATTGTGTCCCTGTGCCTATCGTCGAAGATGTTTTGGAAAAATTGGCCAATGCAAAAGTTTTCACCATCATGGACCTTGAAAATGGATTCTTTCACGTTCCAGTGGAGGAAAGCAGAAAAAATACACCGCATTCATTAGGAAAGAGGGACTTTTTGAGTTCAACCGCGCGCCCTTTGGCTTTTGCAACTCCCCAGCCGCTTTTATTCGTTTTGTTAATGACGTATTTCAAAACCTCATTAATGATAACTTGTCGATATTTACATGGACGATATCATAATACATGCCGAAACAGTCAACGAATATCTCTGAAATTGAATTTGTGGGTCACTAAATTGGAAACGGAAACATAAAACCGGGAGCAGAAAAGACCAAAGCCATTAAAAAATTTCCAATGCCAAAAAACATCAAGGCTGTTCAGGCTTTTCTCGGAATAACTGGTTTTTTGCGCAAATTTATAAGAGACTACACATTGATCTCCAAGCCGCTGTAAGATCTATTGCGAAAAGATATCGAATTTAAAATGGGCCCGAAGAAACAAAACGCTGTTGAAGTCTTGAAAGATGCCTTAATAAAAGAGCCTGTTTTGAAGTTGTATCGAAGGGATGCCAGAACCGAAATACATACCGACGCATCTAAAGACGGGTTTGGTGCTGCATGAGGGTCAACTTCACCCCGTTCTGTTTTGGAGCAAGAAAACCTCAGAGTCTGAAGCAAGGATATCCAGCTCGCATCATAAGTGATTATGGATCAGCATTTACATCGGCTAGTTTTGAAGAGTATACGAAGCAAAATGGAATTGAACATATCTGGAGCACCATCTGGAGGAAATGGATAAATTGAACGTGTCAACCGATCGATCCTTAAGATTATATCCAAGCTATCATCAGAGGAGCCTGAGAGATGGTGTAAGATCGTACCGAGAGTTCACAAAGCGATTAATTCTTCTGTCCATAAGTCCATAAAGCGGTCTCCATTTGAGCTGATGCTCGGCGTGAAAATCAGGAGCGGAACCGAAAGCGATATCTTACAGTTGCTCGAGAATGAAATGTTTGATACCTTTGACTCAGAAAGGCAAGAGACGCGTGACAAAGCAAAAGAAAATATACGGATGGCTCAAAAACGTTATAAAGAACAGTTTCATAAAAACCGAAAGAACGAGGTCAGATACAACGTTTGAGATCTGGTGGCCATTCGTAGAACCCAATTTGTAACAGGCAAAAATTTGGCAAGCGAGTTTCTAGGACAGTACGAGATAGTGAAGCTGAAACGTGCAGGACGCTATGATGTTCGAAAAGCAGGAGCAGACACCAAGGGACCAAAATATACGACCACTAGCAATGACAATATGAAATTCTGGAGTTTTGTAGCAGAAAACGAGGATGCATGGTCATCAGAGACTGATGACTAATCAGGAAGGCCAAATGTGGGATGGCATAAGGTATTTGAAGCGTGGTGGCAACTATCTTAGGCAGATTGGCAGATTGGTCAGTAGTCGATGTTCAGCAGACGATATGCAGCAGTCAGTAGTCGGTGTTCAGCAGTCAGAAGTATCAGCAGTCAGCAGTCGTAAGCAGCAGTAAAGAGCCGATAAATTAGCAGTACACAGAACCCGAGATTTAAGTTGCATATTGTAATCATTATTCGCCCGTCCACGATTTATAATACTATTAATAAACTATAATATAATACAATTGGGGACCCTTCAGAAGACTCCAGCTTACATATATACTTTGTGTGACGTTGATCACAAGACAGGTGTTCAAGCTGAATCAAACTATAAAGGTAAACATGCATTGCATTGCATTGCTTCAGCTGTGAATCCACAGATCATAAAAAAGCGGATTGTAATGTGGTTACTAAATGCTTTAACAAATAGAAAACAGAAGCTACTTTTTAAGTCTTCTTTTTCCGTTTCCATTTCTGTGACTTCTGGTGTACCTCAAGGTAGTCATCTTGGCCCTCTGCTTTTACACTATTCATTAGCGATCTTCCACCAGTCATTGTTCATTCGCGTGTGATGATCTTAAATACTTTCAATCTTGGTGCCAGTTTAATCTACTAAATCTTAACACTACCAAATGTAAGGTAATGACTTTTTTTCGTAACTCTCCTCAACTGGTCACTTATTTTCTAAACAATAGCCCTTTAGAACGTCTAAATAATATGAATGATTTGGGCGTACTTATGGACCATAAGTTAAATTTTAACACCCATATTTCCACCACGGTCTCAAAGGCCATGAATGTCCTGGGTTTCATTAAAAGATGGTCAAAAGAATTCGATGACCCCTATACAACTAAAGTTCTTTTTACTTCGCTTGTCCGTCCTATTTTAGAGTATGGATCTTGCATTTGGTCACCTCAATATGAGTCTCACCAGATTAGACTTGAATCTGTACAAAAACAGTTCTTGCTATTTGCTCTCCCTGGCTTAAGCTGGGATCGCAATGTCAATTTGCCTTCGTATTCTAGTAGACTTCTCTTGATTAACCTTCCTTCCCTAACTAACCGTAGAACTATGCTTGGTGTCATTTTCATGCACAAGCTCCTAATTGGTGATATCGACTCGCCTGAGTTATTAGCTCAGATAAATCTGTCGGTACCATGTAGACGGAGTAGACATCCTTTGATACCTTTATCCCTTAGTCGTTGTTCTTCTAACTATGCCATGCATGAACCTTTAAGGGTCCTCTGCTCTGATTACAATGCTGATCAATATGCTTAAAACATCTATCCTATCCCATTTAGTTAATAGATAACTATAGTATTATTTGTTTGTCTGTTTTTTCTCTTGTGTATTTGTCCACGCGATTCGTGCCGTGCGTTATACGGCTGCACCCCTCGGTCGGTCGGGTGGGAGGTGGGCAGTTATCTGCTTGGGCTCGCGCGTAACAGGCTTTGTCCTGGTGTCGTAGGGGCCACTTGAACGTACTGCGCATAGTATCGTCAACGTCCGCTAAGCAAAAAAAATTAGCAGTACACGGAACCCGAGATTTAAGTTGCATATTGTAATCATTATTCGCCCGTCCACGATTTATAATACTATTAATAATATAATACATTTGAGGACTCATTAGAGGACTCCATCTTACATTTACGGGGTCAACCGATCGCGGTCTTTGGAAATACATGATTGGAAAGCTGCCAGTAGCAAGAGTGAGACAGCGAAAGTTTCGACAGCAGTTTTCGCTTTCAAAAAAACGAACTCCAATTTCGCAAGAAGACGTCATGCTCTGGCGCCAAACGAAATAAACAGGACGAAAACATTAGGCGAGGGAAAACAGACAGAAGAAAGACGCGAAGCTCTGGCGCCAAACGAAATAAACGAAACGAAAACATTAAGCGAAGAAAAAGAGACAGCAAGAAGACGCGAAATTCTGGCGTTAAACGAAACGAAAAAAGAGACGAAGGCAGCAAACGAAATAAGAGAGACGAAAAGAGCTAGCGAAAATTCAGAAGTAAAAATCGCGAGCAAGCTTCCAATAAGAGTGTTACGAAATCGCATCATTTCGTCTGACCAAGATGACAAATTAGCCCCGATGTCGCACCCAGGTGAAAGGGCAAATGAATTAGAGGCAATTGTGCACAATGATGGAAATCAGGCTGGAATAAACGCAGCATTGCTAGTTGAGAACACTGCGACTTTCCAATAGCTGGTACAAATATTTTCATAATACATACGATATCATAATACATGCCGAAACAGTCAACGAATATCTCACGAAATTGCGAAAAGTTCTGGATGTAGCAGCTGAGTACGGGCTAAAAATAAAATGGTGGAAGTGCCGATTTCTGCAGACTGAAATTGAATTTGTGGGTCACTAAATTGGAAACGGAAACATAAAACCGGGAGCAGAAAAGACCAAAGCCATTAAAAAATTTCCAATGCCAAAAAACATCAAGGCTGTTCAGGCTTTTCTCGGAATAACTGGTTTTTTGCGCAAATTTATAAGAGACTACACATTGATCTCCAAGCCGCTGTAAGATCTATTGCGAAAAGATATCGAATTTAAAATGGGCCCGAAGGAACAAAACGCTGTTGAAGTCTTGAAAGATGCCTTAATAAAAGAGCCTGTTTTGAAGTTGTATCGAAGGGATGCCAGAACCGAAATACATACCGACGCATCTAAAGACGGGTTTGGTGCTGCATGAGGGTCAACTTCACCCCGTTCTGTTTTGGAGCAAGAAAACCTCAGAGTCTGAAGCACGGTTGCATAGCTATGTACAAGAAGCAAAAGCTATATTTCTAGCTTGCAAAAAATTTCGGCAGTATATTCTTGGAATTAATTTTAAGCTTGTAACTGATTGCGCTGCGTTCAAACAAACATTGAGTAAGAAAGACGTTCCTCGGGAGGTTGCCCAGTTGGTTCTATACTTGCAAAACTTTGATTTTGAGGCAGAACACAGAGCAGGAGAGCGGCTAAAACACGTGGATTGACTAAGCCGATACACAAGTCAAATAATGTTAGTATCGTCAGTAGTCACAGCGAAGATTATAAAAGCTCAGCAATAAGATACGATGATTAAAGCAATTTCCGAAATTCTTAGAAGCAAACCGTATGACAACTTTAAGCTTAAAGGAGGTTTGGTGTACAAGGTAGTACAAGCAACAGATTTCCTCGCTATACCAAAATCCTTAGAAAGAGAAATAATTACAGAAGCTTACAACGCAGGGCACTTTGCAGTGCAGAAAACTATACACGCAGTACAACAAAGTTTTTGGATACCACATCTGGAGGGCAAAGTGATGCAGATAATAAAAAATTGTATTAAATGCATTATCTACAACAAGAAACTTGGCAAAAAAGAAGGGTTTCTATATCAAATCGACAAAGGATCTGAACCGCTGCACACTTTACAAGTGAATCACCTCGGACCGATGGATGCCACATCAAAACTGTATAAATACATATTTGCAATGGTCGATAGTTTTAGCAAATTTTTATGGATGTACCCCACAAAAACCACTAATGCCGACGAGGTCATCAAAAAGCTACAGGAATGGTCAGATACATTCGGATATCCAGCTCGCATCATAAGTGATTATGGATCAGCATTTACATCATATCTGGAGCACCATCTGGAGGAAATGGATAAATTGAACGTGTCAACCGATCGATCCTTAAGATTATATCCAAGCTATCATCAGAGGAGCCTGAGAGATGGTGTAAGATCGTACCGAGAGTTCACAAAGCGATTAATTCTTCTGTCCATAAGTCCATAAAGCGGTCTCCATTTGAGCTGATGCTCGGCGTGAAAATCAGGAGCGGAACCGAAAGCGATATCTTACAGTTGCTCGAGAATGAAATGTTTGATACCTTTGACTCAGAAAGGCAAGAGACGCGTGACAAAGCAAAAGAAAATATACGGATGGCTCAAAAACGTTATAAAGAACAGTTTCATAAAAACCGAAAGAACGAGGTCAGATACAACGTTTGAGATCTGGTGGCCATTCGTAGAACCCAATTTGTAACAGGCAAAAAATTGGCAAGCGAGTTTCTAGGACAGTACGAGATAGTGAAGCTGAAACGTGCAGGACGCTATGATGTTCGAAAAGCAGGAGCAGACACCAAGGGACCAAAATATACGACCACTAGCAATGACAATATGAAATTCTGGAGTTTTGTAGCAGAAAACGAGGATGCATGGTCATCAGAGACTGATGACTAATCAGGAAGGCCAAATGTGGGATGGCATAAGGTATTTGAAGCGTGGTGGCAACTATCTTAGGCAGATTGGCAGATTGGTCAGTAGTCGATGTTCAGCAGACGATATGCAGCAGTCAGTAGTCGGTGTTCAGCAGTCAGAAGTATCAGCAGTCAGCAGTCGTAAGCAGCAGTAAAGAGCCGATAAATTAGCAGTACACAGAACCCGAGATTTAAGTTGCATATTGTAATCATTATTCGCCCGTCCACGATTTATAATACTATTAATAAACTATAATATAATACAATTGGGGACCCTTCAGAAGACTCCAGCTTACATATATACTTTGTGTGACGTTGATCACAAGACAGGTGTTCAAGCTGAATCAAACTATAAAGGTAAACATGCATTGCATTGCATTGCTTCAGCTGTGAATCCACAGATCATAAAAAAGCGGATTGTAATGTGGTTACTAAATGCTTTAACAAATAGAAAACAGAAGCTACTTTTTAAGTCTTCTTTTTCCGTTTCCATTCCTGTGACTTCTGGTGTACCTCAAGGTAGTCATCTTGGCCCTCTGCTTTTACACTATTCATTAGCGATCTTCCACCAGTCATTGTTCATTCGCGTGTGATGATCTTAAATACTTTCAATCTTGGTGCCAGTTTAATCTACTAAATCTTAACACTACCAAATGTAAGGTAATGACTTTTTTTCGTAACTCTCCTCAACTGGTCACTTATTTTCTAAACAATAGCCCTTTAGAACGTCTAAATAATATGAATGATTTGGGCGTACTTATGGACCATAAGTTAAATTTTAACACCCATATTTCCACCACGGTCTCAAAGGCCATGAATGTCCTGGGTTTCATTAAAAGATGGTCAAAAGAATTCGATGACCCCTATACAACTAAAGTTCTTTTTACTTCGCTTGTCCGTCCTATTTTAGAGTATGGATCTTGCATTTGGTCACCTCAATATGAGTCTCACCAGATTAGACTTGAATCTGTACAAAAACAGTTCTTGCTATTTGCTCTCCCTGGCTTAAGCTGGGATCGCAATGTCAATTTGCCTTCGTATTCTAGTAGACTTCTCTTAATTAACCTTCCTTCCCTAACTAACCGTAGAACTATGCTTGGTGTCATTTTCAAGCTCCTAATTGGTGATATCGACTCGCCTGAGTTATTAGCTCAGATAAATCTGTCGGTACCATGTAGACGGAGTAGACATCCTTTGATACCTTTATCCCTTAGTCGTTGTTCTTCTAACTATGCCATGCATGAACCTTTAAGGGTCCTCTGCTCTGATTACAACCTTCTATTCCCTGTAATCAGCTCAGAGTTTTCTATCAATATGCTTAAAACATCTATCCTATCCCATTTAGTTAATAGATAACTATAGTATTATTTGTTTGTCTGTTTTTTCTCTTGTGTATTTGTCCACGCGATTCGTGCCGTGCGTTATACGGCTGCACCCCTCGGTCGGTCGGGTGGGAGGTGGGCAGTTATCTGCTTGGGCTCGCGCGTAACAGGCTTTGTCCTGGTGTCGTAGGGGCCACTTGAACGTACTGCGCATAGTATCGTCAACGTCCGCTAAGCAAAAAAATTAGCAGTACACGGAACCCGAGATTTAAGTTGCATATTGTAATCATTATTCGCCCGTCCACGATTTATAATACTATTAATAATATAATACATTTGAGGACTCATTAGAGGACTCCATCTTACATTTACGGGGTCAACCGATCGCGGTCTTTGGAAATACATGATTGGAAAGCTGCCAGTAGCAAGAGTGAGACAGCGAAAGTTTCGACAGCAGTTTTCGCTTTCAAAAAAACGAACTCCAATTTCGCAAGAAGACGTTATGCTCTGGCGCCAAACGAAATAAACAGGACGAAAACATTAGGCGAGGGAAAACAGACAGAAGAAAGACGCGAAGCTCTGGCGCCAAACGAAATAAACGAAACGAAAACATTAAGCGAAGGAAAAGAGACAGCAAGAAGACGCGAAATTCTGGCGCTAAACGAAACGAAAAAAGAGACGAAGGCAGCAAACGAAATAAGAGAGACGAAAAGAGCTAGCGAAAATTCAGAAGTAAAAATCGCGAGCAAGCTTCCAATAAGAGTGTTACGAAATCGCATCATTTCGTCTGACCAAGATGACAAATTAGCCCCGATGTCGCACCCAGGTGAAAGGGCAAATGAATTAGAGGCAATTGTGCACAATGATGGAAATCAGGCTGGAATAAACGCAGCATTGCTAGTTGAGAACACTGCGACTTTCCAATAGCTGGTACAAATATTTTCTCAAAGGTCCATGCCGACCAAATAGATAAAAAAAGTTGGTGGTGGAGAACTTTGCCAAAATCATCCCAGAATTCTGCGGAGTAGGAACGTCTGTACAACAGTGGTTTCACTACACTACACTACACATGCTGTAGGTCAGTTCAAGGCAGATGCATGCAGATCGATAGCATTTTTGGTAGTGGACGATTGCGCAATTGGAATTAAATTCCTTTTGGGATATGATTTTATATCGAAGTTTCAGAAGACGTCAACTCCCGTTGGATATACCTTACACAGTTATTTGCGATAGAAACTGTCACCCAAAATCAAATAAGTATTTACAACGTAGTGGAAACAAATACTGATCCAGACGTGCCTTCACAGTATACTCGTGTTGTTCAATCAATGATTGAAGATTGGACATGCACCAAGCCGAAAAGCCATTACCGAAGCGGATGTGATCAAGCATAAGATGGCTGAAGGATGATACAATACGACGTTTATCATCTAATTTGGCGAGTCGGATAGTGATCGTAATAAAGAGGGATGGCAATAATCGAGTGTGCATTGACTACCGGCAGTTAAACAAGATGGTATTGAAGGATTGTGTCCCTGTGCCTATCGTCGAAGATGTTTTGGAAAAATTGGCCAATGCAAAAGTTTTCACCATCATGGACCTTGAAAATGGATTCTTTCACGTTCCAGTGGAGGAAAGCAGAAAAAATACACCGCATTCATTAGGAAAGAGGGACTTTTTGAGTTCAACCGCGCGCCCTTTGGCTTTTGCAACTCCCCAGCCGCTTTTATTCGTTTTGTTAATGACGTATTTCAAAACCTCATTAATGATAACTTGTCGATATTTACATGGACGATATCATAATACATGCCGAAACAGTCAACGAATATCTCACGAAATTGCGAAAAGTTCTGGATGTAGCAGCTGAGTACGGGCTAAAAATAAAATGGTGGAAGTGCCGATTTCTGCAGACTGAAATTGAATTTGTGGGTCACTAAATTGGAAACGGAAACATAAAACCGGGAGCAGAAAAGACCAAAGCCATTAAAAAATTTCCAATGCCAAAAAACATCAAGGCTGTTCAGGCTTTTCTCGGAATAACTGGTTTTTTGCGCAAATTTATAAGAGACTACACATTGATATCCAAGCCGCTGTAAGATCTATTGCGAAAAGATATCGAATTTAAAATGGGCCCGAAGGAACAAAACGCTGTTGAAGTCTTGAAAGATGCCTTAATAAAAGAGCCTGTTTTGAAGTTGTATCGAAGGGATGCCAGAACCGAAATACATACCGACGCATCTAAAGACGGGTTTGGTGCTGCATGAGGGTCAACTTCACCCCGTTCTGTTTTGGAGCAAGAAAACCTCAGAATCTGAAGCACGGTTGCATAGCTATGTACAAGAAGCAAAAGCTATATTTCTAGCTTGCAAAAAATTTCGGCAGTATATTCTTGGAATTAATTTTAAGCTTGTAACTGATTGCGCTGCGTTCAAACAAACATTGAGTAAGAAAGACGTTCCTCGGGAGGTTGCCCAGTTGGTTCTATACTTGCAAAACTTTGATTTTGAGGCAGAACACAGAGCAGGAGAGCGGCTAAAACACGTGGATTGACTAAGCCGATACACAAGTCAAATAATGTTAGTATCGTCAGTAGTCACAGCGAAGATTATAAAAGCTCAGCAATAAGATACGATGATTAAAGCAATTTCCGAAATTCTTAGAAGCAAACCGTATGACAACTTTAAGCTTAAAGGAGGTTTGGTGTACAAGGTAGTACAAGCAACAGATTTCCTCGCTATACCAAAATCCTTAGAAAGAGAAATAATTACAGAAGCTTACAACGCAGGGCACTTTGCAGTGCAGAAAACTATACACGCAGTACAACAAAGTTTTTGGATACCACATCTGGAGGGCAAAGTGATGCAGATAATAAAAAATTGTATTAAATGCATTATCTACAACAAGAAACTTGGCAAAAAAGAAGGGTTTCTATATCAAATCGACAAAGGATCTGAACCGCTGCACACTTTACAAGTGAATCACCTCGGACCGATGGATGCCACATCAAAGCTGTATAAATACATATTTGCAATGGTCGATAGTTTTAGCAAATTTTTATGGATGTACCCCACAAAAACCACTAATGCCGACGAGGTCATCAAAAAGCTACAGGAATGGTCAGATACATTCGGATATCCAGCTCGCATCATAAGTGATTATGGATCAGCATTTACATCGGCTAGTTTTGAAGAGTATACGAAGCAAAATGGAATTGAACATATCTGGAGCACCATCTGGAGGAAATGGATAAATTGAACGTGTCAACCGATCGATCCTAAGCTATCATCAGAGGAGCCTGAGAGATGGTGTAAGATCGTACCGAGAGTTCACAAAGCGATTAATTCTTCTGTCCATAAGTCCATAAAGCGGTCTCCATTTGAGCTGATGCTCGGCGTGAAAATCAGGAGCGGAACCGAAAGCGATATCTTACAGTTGCTCGAGAATGAAATGTTTGATACCTTTGACTCAGAAAGGCAAGAGACGCGTGACAAAGCAAAAGAAAATATACGGATGGTTTAAAAACGTTATAAAGAACAGTTTCATAAAAACCGAAAGAACGAGGTCAGATACAACGTTTGAGATCTGGTGGCCATTCGTAGAACCCAATTTGTAACAGGCAAAAATTTGGCAAGCGAGTTTCTAGGACAGTACGAGATAGTGAAGCTGAAACGTGCAGGACGCTATGATGTTCGAAAAGCAGGAGCAGACACCAAGGGACCAAAATATACGACCACTAGCAATGACAATATGAAATTCTGGAGTTTTGTAGCAGAAAACGAGGATGCATGGTCATCAGAGACTGATGACTAATCAGGAAGGCCAAATGTGGGATGGCATAAGGTATTTGAAGCGTGGTGGCAACTATCTTAGGCAGATTGGCAGATTGGTCAGTAGTCGATGTTCAGCAGACGATATGCAGCAGTCAGTAGTCGGTGTTCAGCAGTCAGAAGTATCAGCAGTCAGCAGTCGTAAGCAGCAGTAAAGAGCCGATAAATTAGCAGTACACAGAACCCGAGATTTAAGTTGCATATTGTAATCATTATTCGCCCGTCCACGATTTATAATACTATTAATAAACTATAATATAATACAATTGGGGACCCTTCAGAAGACTCCAGCTTACATATATACTTTGTGTGACGTTGATCACAAGACAGGTGTTCAAGCTGAATCAAACTATAAAGGTAAACATGCATTGCATTGCATTGCTTCAGCTGTGAATCCACAGATCATAAAAAAGCGGATTGTAATGTGGTTACTAAATGCTTTAAGTGTAACAGAATAGGCCATATATCACAGCAGTGTCCTGAAAGGAATCAGAAATCAAGTAAATATAGTGCGGAAGACCGATGAAGACAGCTGATAAAAGAAATTTTTTATTGATGGTAAAAAAGTTATTTGTTTGGTGGATACCGCCGCAGACGTAACTATTATGATACGAGACAAATACGAGAAACTTATTCTGGATCGTCAGATGCAAGAGCACGTCGAAAAATTGTTTGGCCTTGGATATGTTGTTACGGAGGTTATAGGCGAGGTTACTACTACAGTTAAGGTAGATTGAGTACAGAACACACAATACTGATCGTCCCAAATTCCAAATTAGAAGCTGATGTACTTATTGAATACGACTTTGTCAAAAAGTTTATGGTGATGATGGAACCCAACGGATGTACATACGTTTAGCCTTCACGCTGATGAGAGAAACCAATTGAATGTTTTAAACGTGGTACGCTCTTTACGCTCATTAATTAAGAACTATAAGCCGAAAGATAACCCGTTGAGTTTCCCGATAAATAAAGTTATGTATACTGGCAAATTGTATTAATATCGTATTTAAAGAAAGTCCCAGTCGTCGAATCGGGAAATGAACAGACAATTGTAAAATAACAAGTGGACGAGTGGCTAAATCAAGGATTCATTCGTAAGTCCAACTGAGACGTGGCAAGCAGAGTAGTGCTAGCAAAAAAGAAAGATGGATCACACAGACTGTGCATGGATTATCGAAAATAAAACACACTCGTATTGAAAGATAGATTTCCAGTTCCAATCGTTGAAGAGGTGTTAGAGAAAATGCAACAAGCCAAATACTTTACAGTCATGGATCTTAAAAAGGGATTTTTCCATGTCGACAGAGAAAAATAAAGTCGTAAATATATAGCATTCATGACTGTTTGTGGCGGGGCGGAAGAATCCAAATAAGTGAATCGCAAGTGGTTGGCGGGTGCCAAAGTCTTCAGGGGTCTGGTGCGTGAGTAGTGTAATTAAAACGCGCGAGAACTTCGTTTTAAACTAATTAATATTTATTTGTAGCAAGTGACAATATATCCCGACACACACGAGAAGGATGCGGGTTGGAAAATTTTACAATCGCAAGAAAGGCAAATCAAAAAAAAGAAGAACGGGTGTTCGGGTTGCAATCTCGTAGTAGATTGAATATGGCGATTCACAGCAGAACCCCTCGTCACCCTCCTCAGTATGACCGAATTCGGTTTGGGGAAAAAACCCTACCCCTCACTCTCTGCTGTTCACCCGGTGGCGTGAACAATGACGAAGCAAGGGCGTTTTGAATTTAATAAAGAGCCTTTCGTGTTTTGGTTTGCAGATTAAATGGTCGAAAAGTCATTTTTTGAAAGGAAGAATAAATTTTCTGGGCCACGAAATAGAAAATGGAGTAGGTAAAGAGAAAGTCAAGGCAGTCAAAAATTTGAAGTTGGCAAAAAATATCAGAGGTGTTCATGCATTTTTATGACTAACCAGCTACTATAGAAAATTCATACGTCATTATGCAATAATAGCAAAACCGCTGAACACTTTGCTAAAAAATATGCAGAGTCCTCAAATAAAAGCGATTGAAAAATTGAAAGAAAGTTTCATGGATGAATCCGTTTTGAAAATTTTCAAACACACATCTTACAGCAACATGATGACAAGAGGCATTCCGTATTTTGTTGGGACAAAAAAAAACAAGCGATCAGGAGGAAAAATTACACAGTTATTTTCTAGAGGTCAAGGCAGCATACCTAGCTCAGACAGATTGTGCAGCTTTCAGAAAGACAGCGGAGAAGAGGGATGTGCCCCGATAAGTCGTACAGTGGTTGATGCACTTTGAAGATTTTTGCTGTAAAATAGCTTGTCGATAGCTTTAATCGCTTTCCAGTAATGTGACAATACAATTGTCACAACGAAAGTACACGCTCAGTACTAACAGCACAAAATAATGATGAAAAGTTAGCAGCAGTATTCGAGATTTTACAACATAAAAATAAACTTTTGTATAAGCAGGTCGATGGATTAGATTTGTTGGCAGTTCTGAAAAGCATGGAAAAAGAGATAATAAGGAATACTCACAGCTTTGGACATACGGGTGTTCAAAAAATAAAGCATGCTATTCAACAAGATTATTATATTCCGCATTTGGACAAAAAAATTGGTCAGTTCATCGCAAACTGCGTGCAGTGCATAACACACAACAGAAACTTGGGCAAGCGGGAAGATTTTTTGCATTGCATCGATAATGGAGAAGTGCCACTGGACACGCTACACGATGCTCATTTAGGGTCATTGGATCCAACTTCGAAAAATTACAAGTACATATTTGCAGTCGTAGATGGGTTCTCTAAATATAAATGGCTATATCCTATAAAATCGACATATGCCTCGGAAGTTGTTAAACACTTGACTGAATGGGTCACAATTTTTGGAAGTCCCCGTCGTATCATCAGCGATAGAAGTACAGCATTTACGTCTAAACATTTTAAAGAAATTTTGTACAAACCATATGATCGAACACGTCGAAACAACTACAGGAGTCACAAGAGGCAACGGACAAATAGAGAGGGTCAAAAGAGTTATACTTTCTGTCTTGGCGAAGATGTCAGCTGTAGATCCTCAGTGGTACAGGTACACCGCACAGGTGCAACGTACTATAAACTCAAATGTTCACTGGTCGACCAAGTTCACACCTTTTGAAGTTATGTTCGGATTAAAAATGAGAAACGAATCAGATCTTGAGTTACAAAGAATTCTGGAAGAAGAACTACTAGATGGACTTCAAAATGAGCGAAATGAAATAAGGGCAGAAGCAAGACAGCAAATACTAGAGGCGCAGACCAGATACAAGCACCATTACGACCAGAGACGCAAGGCATGCCACGGTTATCAGTTGGGTGACCTAGTAGCTAATAAAAACACACAGTGCGTATCGGGAAGAAGCTGTCGAATGCATCATCAGTAGTAAGAAGAGAGAACGAGAAAGGCTGTACCAAAAGTTGCTTAAGTTGTATTTAAAGTTGTTAATGTCGTAAAAATAGCTTTAAAGCTAAAAGTTCTCACCTAAAGATATTGTGTCAGAGTTCTGTTTATCCTAATTTGTTCAATTGCATATTTTGCTATCTAACTATTTTTAAAATAAACAACAATTATTGTATATGCACAATAATTCTTAGATACATATGAATGCAGGAGGCGTGCAAATTTTATGTATAGGCTGACTACTAGAGCTGCAAAGTGCTCAACGTTTTCCAAGCGCTGGGTTCGGTTTGTATATAAGCTGTAGATCGCATTTTCCGGACAGAGGCCCAATTGTGCGAAGGTCTGATAATTTCACCTCTCAATGTGTCCTCGTATATCAAATAATTAGAATTAATTCTTTTAAGTCAGAATTCGGAATGAATCCATCAATTTATTGTTCAAACAACTTAGCCTATATATATTAGCCTATATATATTATATATATACATATGTATGCAGAAGGCATGCATATGTTATGTATGGGCTGACCACTAGAGCTGCAAAGGACTCAGCGTTTCCCAAGTGCTGGGATCGGTTTGTATATAATAGAGAGCTGCATGAATGAGAGCAAAGTCAAAGTCAATTGAATCCATTCGAATTGAATTCAAATGAATGAGTGACAACTACACAATGAAATGAATGAGTGTGAGTTAGAACTTGTCATATCTCTAAAAATACGTTACTCTGTTTAATGAAAGGCAATGAATTGAGTGTCAAAGCATTGAATTGTACTAAGGCACTCGAATCATTAGAATTATTCGAATTGACTCATTTTATTGGGATGTTTAAAAGCAACAAAAACTAATTATTTTATAAAAAATGTAGGGAAAATAATGGCGAAATGGGGGCTATTAAAATCAAAATATGCTATACACCAAAAACTTTAGTACGCAGTTTTGGATTTCACAATCTGGGACAAATCTTGTAAAATCTAATTTTTCTAAATATATTATAAAAAAAAATCATATTCTCTAATCCATCATATACACATCATATATTACTTCATTAGTTGGAAAAAAAATTCACCTCTATCTCTGTAGGGGGTTTGAACCCGATAACAACAGTATTGTAGTCTGTGTAGGTCCCCACTGAGCCACTGACCACACAAGTTTTGTCGTATAGTAATCACATATAGTTCAAAAATATACAATACAAATAAATACTAAAATCAGAATTGGAATTCGAATGCATTCGAATCATAGCAACTCATTGACTCACTTTCTAACTCATTCAATTCGTTTTGTTTCGTTTGAATGTTGTGCGACTGATTTTTACGTCGCACACTCATTTACTTGAAGTCGATTTTCAAAGTCATTCAATTCATTCATTTGGTTTTGAATGTTGTTAACTCGAATTGATTTTTCTATCATTCATGCAGCTCTTTAGTATATAAGCTGTAGACTGCATTACTTTTGCCTTTGAATGTATATACATATTTTTACAATACTTTGGGTATTTATTAGACATCTGCATGATTTCATTAACATACTAAATAAAACGATTACACTCGAATTGAATTGAAGTAAGTGAGTGAGAGGCTCATACTGAGTGAGTGTATATGAGTATTGTATTGTTTCCGTACTCATCGCATGTGTCCTGTTTGTGTCCTTTTCATAAAAGTTTTTTGTGTAATATTTCCAGCTTTAATTTAGTTTAAATTAAATATACAGGTTAAGTGCGCAGCGAACACGAGAAAAAATATTACACAGAACATAAGGGAGAAGCTGCGAAATGGAATGTATAGCTTAATAGAAAAGAGGCGTCGAAGCGAAGTGTGGGTATTTTTCTCTAAAATAAGAAATGAAAATGGAGAAGAAATAGTTGACATTGTAGCCTGTAAGATGTGTTTGACTGTTCAAAAGTTCATAGGAAGTAAGTACTTCAAATTTAACCAAGCATAAATGCTATTTGATAACGGAACGACGCTGTTTAATTGCTACAAATTCAGAAAATATTAATAAAATAATGTTTTTGCATTCAAACTTATACTAAATGTATTTAATATGTTTAATATAAATATTATAGTGTAATCTATGAATTTGCTTCCTGTTTCTGTAAAAAAAAAACAAATAAAAACCACTGTATGTGTATACATATGTATGTATGTTTCTGTAAGCACAGCAAAAAAAAAAAAATAACAAAAAAACCCCAACAAACGCTTTGTCATTCGAATACATTCGACACCTGTCAACTCATTCGACTCATTCATTTTGTTTTAATATAGTGTGATTGAGTGTAGCCCGAGCTAACTCACTCACTCATACTCATTCTCTTTCTAACTCAACTTATTTCGAGTGGTGTATATTTGAATGTGTTTTTTTGCCAGTCATGCAGATGTTTGGTATTTATTTATTGGTATTTTTGTCGGTATGTTTTAAGTAAATGTTATACCCTTTAAAGGGTAGTTATGCTACATTATTAAACATTTGATGTTACATTAGAGAATTTGATGTTTCACTCATACTCATTCTGTTTCTCACTCATATTCACTCAACTCCTTTCGAGTGGTGTATATTTGAATGTGTTTTTTGCCAGTCATGCAGATGTTTAGTATTGATGTATTGGTATTTGTATCAGTATGTATTAAATAACTACCCTTTAAAGGGTAGTTATGCGACATTATAAAAAAATTTTATGTTACATTACAGAATTTGATGTTTTACATTAAGAATTATTAATAAATTTAATTATTATATTCCAACTACTTCACCGATTTTTCGAATTGCACTTAATGATAAAGTAGTCTGATCGTGGCGATTATAAAATAGGAAAATTTTCCGTTCCGGCCAGTGCGGTTTGATTTCTGGTGTTGCAAAACGATTTTTAAAACTTTGAAGTATGAACGCGACTGTGTAAAAGCTCAGGAGTTGAAATCATCTTTTTAGCAGGGACTTTTATAGGTGAAGAAGTGACAATATAGATCGGTAGCGTAGAATCACTTACTATAGTAATGTAACACACATTTCTAAATTGTTTTGAATTTTTGATAAGTGCGGAAGCTGTTTGCGTGAGTTGTCTTTGATATGTTGACATCATAAGGTGCCGCCAGACGAAATTCACCCATCTGTGAATAGATTAAAATAAAACTATTAAAATATATAAACATTTTTATAAAAGACAATCAAAAATCGATTGTACCAAAATCATCAACACATTTTTTGTTTGAACCAACTATTGTGCTCTTGGTCAGAAGTTTGCAATGCATAAAACCGTCTAACCGTCCGTCCGTCTCGATCGACACGAACTCCTTCTAGACTTTAAGAGCCACGGATTTGAAATTTATCATGTAATTTTGCATATTAATTATTTTTTTCTAATTGCTGCTCTACAAGACATTGTTGAATCGCCTTCTTACGTGCGTAACTCAGTCATACACAGAGACTTTTACATCCCGTCAGTTAATTGCGAGATCTGGAGGTTTGGCATTTGGTACTTTTCTAGGCTAGAAACTCATAATAATGCACTGGCCCTCTGTCTGCTGGACAACAGAAAGTAGACCAGACGTCTAAAGAGATGTCACCCGTGACCTGCCATTTAGACCAGAATCATCAGTCCATTCCACCCAAATTTCATGTCTATTTTCGATAATATAGGCTTATTTACAAATATACAAAAATTGGTTTTTCTATATACTGCAGGGTTTGTATATCTCGTATTCAGCAGGATTGGATCATTATATAGCTCCCATACAAACGAAAAATTCGCAAGCAGTGCATTTTATAGGACTTTACATTTGTCAATTTAATATATCTGTTCATGACTGTGCCAAATTTTTTATCAATATCTGAAACTATATCTGAAAACAGTGTCTTTTATCAATAACTTGGTTAATTTGAACGCGATTGTTATAAAAAATATATACAACTATTAATGACTGTGCCAATTTTCATACAGATCGGATGACTATATGCTTGGCCCGGCACTTTGGTTTACAGCCATATTTGGAATCAATTTTTTAATCCTTCAGATATCCTGACCCGAAGCTCGTATTCCGACTTATGAGCACTTAAACTAGACAGAACTAGTATTCCGTCCGAGAAGGCACTTCAACTGCTGAGGTATCATAATCCTGATGTGCAAACCTCGGACTGGAAGGATCCACTGTGGATTTGAGGCACTAGCCAGACGGGTCACCGACTCTCATTGGTTACAAATGACGCGCAGGAAGGGACAATTAAACTCGCCTCGCAGTGTGAATCTTGCAGCCGTGGAGCTGAGAGCTCTCCAATTCAACTTTTATAAAAGCAAAGAGGCGTCGGTGGAACTCCACATAACAAAAGAAGAGGCCGCCGATGTCGCAAAGTGGGCGATACAGCTAATCTAGCGTAACGAAATTAATTTCTCAAAATATAAAAACAATTGTGTAGTAATGGTAATTTTTATCTTAGTTGGACTCTTCAATGCACTCTATTTAATTATTTTTTGCAACTTCAAAATTTTTGTTATTGGCTTTCAAAGCTTCTTCCGACATCATGCCAATCGGAAGTGGTACACATTCTATAATTTCGACTCCGTGATTTTGTGCATTTGTACACTTTTTTCGCCGATCGCATGGATTGAATATTGGCTTTTCCCGCTTTTGGGCAACATAAATCTGTGTTTCGGTATTTTGTGTTTGTGAGCTCAGTGCTTATTAACGATGTACATCTTATGGACATAGATGCTATCGATTTGCTAGAAATGAACATATTACTATCGCATATTACTTTCGTTACGATAGATCAGCCAAATCGTCCACTGTGATATCGCCCGGCTGCAGTAATCGTGAATAGCGACCTAACACTAATGAATGAAGGGTCCTAAGAAAGAAAGAAAGAAAGGGCCCGACATCTTAAGATAATGGCCACCCAAGCGTTGAAAAGTGACGAGTGGACACCAAACAGCAATAACAACAGAATTTATTCGAATTGATTTTTTCAATTCCAATGGAAAATTTTTTATTAGCATTGGTTTTTTGATTTTTTCAGATTTTTCCAAAAAATACAATAGCTAGAGGCTCTTAATTTGGCATATATAATCATTTTAAAATAACGCAGATTGTGCAGAAGTTTCATCCATGGGTATTTCCTTATCACAAATAGAATTTTTTATTATTTTAAACTATGTATATTAGAAAGGGCGAGTAAAACACGTCCGTTCACATCAATGGTCACTCACAGAATGTCTTTTTATTTGATTTCTATCGTAATTTAACATTATCTATCTTTTTGTGAGAGAGCGCTTATCTTTATCTTAAGATTAATGTAATGCACAGTGGATGTTATTGTAGTTTATCAGGGGGATACTTATACTTAGATATTACTACAGTATATAAAATTTTTTAATTATTTTTATATTTATTGTTATTTGCAATCTATTCGACTGGAGTTTCGAGTACTAAATGGACAATAAGCAAATATTATAAAATGTAATCATGAAATGGGGTTGGAATCACCAGTCCTTTTCTGGTCTAAATGGCAGTTCGAGAGGATGACATTCTTTCACACGTCTGGTCTGCATTCTGTTATCCAGCAGTTTGAGGGTAATTGCATTATCAATGGTAATTGCAAGTACGTTTTTCGGAACTAAAGCTGCTGTTTTTGAAAACCTTTCGGAGTCGGCCGTATCTCAATGATGCAATAAGTTTTTTTTTTTTACGTTTAATATATATTTGTTGAATCTACTCTTAAATTAGAGCCTAACAAGTTTGAGATATTTTTCTTAGTCTAGTACTTAAGATAAATCCTGGAGATATTGCAGGCGGCCCTAATCACTTGTTATTGGGTTGGTCTGTCATTTCTTTTAAGACGAGTTCTATTATTAGTTCGCGTAAGGGAATTGGCAAGAACATTTGGGTGTGCATCCAGTTTCGCAGAACACTTTAGTTGCTGACTATCTATTTCATATTTTACGCTAGGTATATTTAGATCACTTTAAATGTTGTCGTTCCGTATGTACCACGGGGTCCCCGTGATTGATCTTGAAATCTTCGACTGCGCCCTTTGTATAACTTTGCAAACTAATTGGCCTATAGGATGATGGCTGGGTTTTGTCCTTTCCAACTTTAGGAATCATGATGATAGTGGACCTTTTTCATGTTCTTGGAAAGTAGCCAATTCTTATTATAGCGTTGAACAGTTTGCAGATGTATAGTATGGCGATGATAGGGAGTTCTAGGATCTTTATTGGTGTGATTAGGTGGCCAGGCCATGGCCAAACCATGGCCAGGGCCTTTTTTCGGCTTTATGTGGTTTTCAATAACTGCAGTGATCTCGTCCGACTGGAGTTTCGAGTACTCACTATCCGCTAATGTGCTTGAAGTTGGCAGTACAAATAAGTTTGATGTTGGATTTGGCTGGAAAACCATTTTAAGATGTGTGGCAAATACGGATGCCCTCTCATCATCACTGCGGGCCCATCCACCGGTTGGACTCCTTATCGGTAAAACTGTCTCTGTAGGAGCGCTTAAAGTTCGGTGGGCTTTCAACAGAGGATGTTTAGTGCTGGTTGGACTGAGCTTTTCTATGTATTTCCTTTGAGCCCAGTTTTCCTCTTGCCTTAACGCCTTGTAGAGGTTGCGATTGGCGTGCCTTAGGCGAAGTTTTGCTGCTGCTCTCTTCTTATACGTCGTTTTTCCGTTACTAATTGTTCTATCCGCCGGTTCGTAGGCCTGTCAACAGGTTTAGTGTAAGTAGAGGCATGTGGACTTGCTGCAGCTCCCATCATCGACTCAAGTGCAGAAACGCACATGTCAATGTTCTCTGCAGCACCCAGTTTCGGCAAACAGTCAATGTGGGCACTCATGTACATTTTAAATTTAAGCCAATTTGTTTTGTTGTTTGTAAGCATATAAGGTCTTGTTAATAGTGTGAATAGCACTGGAGAGTGATCGGAAGTTAAGTCTAGCAGTGTATCCGCAGTGATCCGATTACGTGGAATCCTTTTGGTTACTGCGAAATCAATCAAGTCAGGAACTTTTCGTGGGTCTGTGGGCCAGTAAGTAGGCCTAGCCGGTGAGACGGAATACATTTTATTGAGTGGGTTGACTATTGTGTTGTTTAACTGCTTGCCTTTAGGATTTACCAGGCGAGATCCCCAGTGCGTATGTTTGGCGTTGCAGTCCCCTGCTGCAATGAAGCGATCTCCGAGTGTGTTAAAGAAATCGGTAAATTCCTTTTCAGAGATTGAGAAGCGTGGTGGGCAGTACAGGGCAACCAATGTAGTGTTGCCGCAGCTGGTTTGGACGGTTATAGCAGTTGCTTGTAGGTGCTGTGTTTCAAATCTGTTGAGGAACGAGTGTTTTATACGGTTTTTGATTATGATACCAGTCCCGCCATGAGCTTTTCCGTCTGGATGGTTTGTTGAGTAGAAGGTATATTTTGGTATTTGAAAATTATTTTTCGATGTTAAATGTGTTTCCGATATCAGGAAAACGTCGATTTTGCTTGAGTCTAGGAATAGTTACAGTTCATTTTTGTGCTTGGAGATGCCGTTAGCATTCCAACGACAAAGACGTAAAAAAGCCATTATTTATTCAGATAAGCAGGTTTTGATTCCGCATCAGTTCGTGCATACAGTTTTGCATGAACGTCGATAAAAATGGTCATGTTTTGATTGAGTGAGATCAAAAGGGCCTCGAAACCACTTGGAGTTTGCTGGCCAAGCTCTGGTGCGCTAGGTTGCGGATTCTGTAGATGGTGGAGTGACGGGGTCTTTTTCGCGGGCTCCGTCTGTCCAGTTCGGAGCACACTAGCGAAGGATACACTAGGACTGGTTGTAGCAGTCATGTTGGATGATCTAACAGCCTTGGCGAAGAAAACATCCGGTGTAGTTTTGAAGGCGTTGAAGGTGATTTTTGGTCCAGCTGGGGGTTTGCGCCCGTTTAGGTATGATTTGAGATCCTTGAAGACAGGACATCCTCTGTAGTTGGCCGTGTGGTTCCCTCCATAGTTGCTGCATAGTCTTAGTGCGACGTTGTTTCTGTCCTTGGTGCAAATGCCATCTTTATGATGTTCGCCGCAGCCAACACACACTGACCTAAGATTGCAATTGTTAGAGGTGTGGTTGTATTCCTGGCAGGTTTTACACTGCGGTGGTTGGTATCTCTTATGGGGCTCCTCTACGGTGATTCTTCTGTGCAATAGGAGCTGAAGGTTGTAGATTGGGTGCACTTCATTTGGCTTCGACCGCTTTGCATCTGGTTGGAGCTCGATTTTAAAGAGCGGCTGTGCGACTTTGTTCCTGTTGATGATGTTTACAACGGACTTGACCGCAAACCCTTTTTCGGCCAAGGCTTCTGCTATTTCTTGAGTAGGGACCGATGGCTCAATCCCCTTTAACACAACCTGGAGCCCTTTACTGCTTTTTAGCTGGTAGGTATAGAAGTTGATGTTAGCATTACGGAGGTACTTTTCGATGATACGGAAATTGTCCTCAGTTTGGGTTTGACATTTAAATTCTTTTATGTTTCCCCCATTGAGAGGGGTTACAATAAAGTTATTTGCCCCTACTGTTTCTACTAGCATCGAAATCAGGGCGCTGCAGTTGGCTGCACGGATGTATAATGGGGGTGGTCTAGCCGTTTAACTTTATCTACAGCGCCGGCTTGATCGTCTTGCTGATCGGCAAGAATTTTAAAACGATTCCCGCTAAGGAGTGCTATTCGTTCATTTGGTTTGGTTATTTTCGGCGTATTGCCACATTTTTTCTTTTGCGGGCTTAGCTTCCGCTTAGTTATTTTAATATATCTAATCCGTTGGGTTTATTATTGTTGCTGACTCTGGGCGGTTTGTCGTTGACGGCTTGAGGCAGGTCAATACTTCGGCAGACGTTGCAGTAGTTGCTGTCAACGAGCTGACGGTGCTGGTCGGTGCAATCGGTGACCCAGTTATCGAAATTGATGGAGAAGCACACTGCTCTCTCCACGGTAAATTGAGTGGCTGGCACTTTTGGTGTTATTCCTTACGGCAGCATTCAGTAGGGGCGACACTACCGAAAAGTACGCATTGTTGCGTTGGACCGAGAGTCGACGCTCACGTCGTTGTTGTACCATTAGTTCTTGTAGCTGTTGCTGGTGGGGATCGAGAGAGCTTGAGCCCGTCTGAGAGCCCTTTTCTACACTAAATTTTTGCGGAGTGCTTTTAAAAACAAGTCTGCACACGGTGGCGGTTGAATTGGATGTCGATATAAAAACAAATGCATTTATTAATTTATATTAATTAATTAATTTATAAACAGTCTTCGACTAACACTCAACGCGTTCGGTTGCCTTCTCAATTAACTCGCTTCCGTTAGTTTCCCGACACCTTATCAACTTTTACATTCTTCTTTCGTATCCCCTTGTTCTTTAGCACGCGGTCACTTATTTGCGTACGCACACAAACAGATTTTCCAGTGACAGTGACAGCCCAAAAGCTAAAAAGAAAAGACAACATCAAAAAATCCCTCTCGATTTCCCTGGACTCCCTGAAGTTACACCATCAGGGCAAAACTTCAAATGCATAAGCTTGTCTGCTAAGAATGAGGCGAAACCTATATCGAAATAATAATAAATAGGGCCATAAAGCTTATCAGCCCTGATGTGCTCTTCATCTCACCACTACGCGATGGCAACCTTCTCCTGTTGGTAAAAAGCAAAAAAGTCGCTGACAATTCATCAAAACAAACAACTTGCCGGGTATTTGCGAGGTTACATGCAAATTGCACGATTCTCTTAACAACACAAAGGGCACAATCTACGCACCCTTCCTTAATAACATACCTGAAAAAGAAATTGTTTCGGAATTAAAACTGCAGAACGTTGTATCAATATATAAATTCACTAGGAAACCCGAGGGAAAGGCAAAACCATCAGGTGTTGTACTAGTCACCTTTGATCTTTTTACTCTTCCAAACAATCTATCCACGATAGACTGGAACACAGTCAAGATAAGGGAGTACATCCCCAATCCCATGAGGTGTAAAACTTGCCAACTTCTTGGACATACCGTCAAGCATTGCTCTAATCCCGCCGTTTGTGCCAACTGTAACCTTCCACCCCACCCCAATGAAGAATGCACCCGTACGCAATGCGCAAACTGTGGCGCCGACCACGCAGCTTCTTCACCTACCTGCAATAAATACATTGAATAAAAAGAAGTACTCAAAATAAAAACGCGTAGTAAATGTACATTACGCGAAGCTAGATTGCAATTCTCTTGCCTACAAATGAAGAAACTATCTTCACACCAACAGACGACTGAATGGATGACTCCTCCTCTTAATCAGACTTATTCCAACCCTTATTCTAAATTTAATATTTAATATAACATGTCATTCCTTTTAACATCCCAATGTCTATTAAAATCTTAAATTGGAATATGAACGGATATACAAATAATTACCATGAACTCAGTATACTAATTAGGGAAAAAACCCAGATGTTATATGCATCCAAGAAACCCACCTGGCTAACACCTCTAAAAATACAATTTTCCCTAAACCATATATTGGTTACTTTAAAAACTTTAATTCAACCCAGAAAGAAGGAATTGGCTTCCTAATAATGCGCCACATCCACCATAAATATATTGTTACTAGCAGCAAGATTCTCAGCGATGCACTTTTACTGGACTTCAACAATAAAATAATTGTAATTAATCTGTATATACCACCAACACAAAACTTTCATGAAAATGATCTTTGGTGTCTTGTCAATCACAGCAACCCAGAGCCCGTTGTGGGGTTCCGCATGCTCAAACGCTCGTGGTAAAAAAGTGGAAAAATGTATTTCCCAATCCAACATCGCAATTCTAAATAATGGATCACCCACCCACTTCTCAACCCATTCCACATTTACTTGTGTTGACATCACGATGGTTACAGCAGATATTTTACACAGGTGCTCCTGGTCAATTTACAATTTCTTACACGGCAGCGACCATTTTCCCAGCATAACCAATATTGTCACACAATTCCAGCCCGCCAGAATAACCCACGAAATACAAAACTGATGCAGCAAATTGGGATAGATTCAAGTCAAATCTTCCTCTATATATAACCGATTGCTTATACAGCAACATCCATCAGGTTGCAGCCAAACTGACCAAAGCCATTCGCAAGGCCGCAAATGTGTCTATCCCAGAAACCAAAGGTACACCCCTCAAAGTCAACCCAGCCTGGTGGAATAATAACACAATGAAATTACGCGATGAAAAACAAAAACTATGGCAGATCTTCAAGCGCAACATGAATGAATACACATAACTTAATTGCTTATGAAAAAACAAATGCAATATTCAAAAGAGAAACAAAGATCGCAAAAAGATCAGCTTTCCAAAGCTTCACTTCACGGATTATTGCCAAATCCTCTTTAACTCAAATCTGGACCGACGTAAAGCGATTAACAGGCTCCACCAGCACCCCACTAAAAAGCCTTAAAGTTGACCAACGTGTATTAACATCAGCACATGAAATTGCAGATGCGTTCGGTGCTATGTGGTCAGATTTATCTAATGATAATAGCTTTTCGCCTGAATACATTGTCAATAAGGATATTGCACTTCATAGAACGTACACCCCAAATAGTGTTAGCCCCAACGCCAAATACTTAGAGAGTGATATATCCTTGTGTGAACTTAATGCATCACTTGCGCATACCAAAGGGAAATCTCCCGGCTTTGACCGAATTTCATACCCCATTATTAAAAGACTCACTGACGACGCCAAACTCATGCTGATTAAAATCTACAACGATATGTTACGGTGCGGTTCATACCCCCACACATGGAAAATGGCAATTGTTTTGCCTATCCCGAAACCAAACAAGCCTGCGCACTCGATCAGCAGCTTTCGGCCAATCTCTCTCCTCTCCTGCCTCAGCAAGCTCTTCGAAAAATTCTCTCCCGCCGTCTAATGTGGTTCGTCAACAAAAATCAGCTTATTTCTCACAATCAAGCAGTCTTCAAACGCAAACACGGAACGATTGACTCTCTTCTTCGATCCATCATTTCGTGTCGGATGCCCTTTCAGTAAAAAATCATGTCTCCATTTTAGGAACTGATTTTGAAAAAGCATTTGAACGCGTTGGTATACACGCAGTTCTTAATCAACTCGACCAATGGAGAATTGGTCCAAGGATCTTTAATATAGTAAAGGCCTTTATGGCTCAACGCTTCGTTCGAGTTCGGGTTAATAACACACTTTCCAAGCCCTACTGCTTATACAACGGTATTCCGCAAGGCTCCCCACTCTCTGTAACTTTATTTTTATTCGCTTTTGAAAAATTAAACTCAACCGTTCTTAAACACAAAAACATACAACTCGCAGTATACGCAGACGATGCTATCATTTACACAAAGATAAAAGATACTATTGTCGCTAACAATACCCTTACACGAGTTTTAAATACTATAAAAAGGTAGGGAGACCTATCGGGGGCCGCACTTTCCATTGAAAAATGCAAAGTTCTTCATAATTGTAGAAAGCAACCCTGCTCCTTTACTCAATTATCTTTCAATAATAGAACCATAGAGCTAGTTGATAACTTAAAAATACTTGGAATTGTATTCGATAAGAAATTTATTTTTGTACAACACTGTCTAGAATTAAGATCCAAATTAGAATCCAGAGTAAATGTTATTAAATTCTTAAGCTCAAAATTTTCAAATATCTACATTAAAACGTTAACATATATTATACATTATACATTATATACCACATGAGTGCTTCTAGCTCCTTTAGTCTCCGAGACCTAGGTGATCAAAAGGAAAAAACGGACGCACGGACTTACATGGCTGGATCGACTCGGTTGTTGATGCCGATCAAGAATATATATACTTTATGGGGTCGGAAAAGTTTCCTTCTGCCTGTTACATACATTTTGGCGACTTCAATATACCATGTCACCCTATGGTTGCATGGTAAAAAAAAATTCCACTACTTATTTAATTTAAGGAGCGATTTGGAGCGTTTGCCGTCTTTGACAAAACAAAAAAACTTCCGTCGGGTCAAGTACAAGGATTAAAAAAAACTTACATCACTCGTTTATGTGCTCATCAAATTTTACTTTTTCTTCTATATGATGAGTCTTAATAAACTTTTGTAGAATTTAATTTTCATTTCGCGTTATGTTACTTGTTTTGTTAATTGCATATTGACTCCCATGATTATATTCTTTGTTCGTTGTGTGACAATGCAGTTGACGTTAAGTGTGCAGGTTACACAGGTAGAATGAAGGATTCTATTGCTAGGGTGGTGGCTTGTAGTATGGATGTGGCGCTTGCGTGAGTTCGAGAATCAGATGCGGCTTTTTATGAAGCGGACTAGAGATAGCTTACACCCTTGGAGGGCTGGATTTGACAAACCCTAAACGGAGTTTTCGATGGAGACTCAGTTCAGAAGCTTATCGCGTCGGAACAACCGTTGGGGTTGATATCGTTTAAGATGATAAATCGGGTTTTTGAGGTATTACCCGATCACTTGGTAAAATTCTCTCAAAAACGGTGCCAATCCTAGGATCCGATTTGTCCAGGCAATTACCCATTCCTATGGAAATTTCAGAAAACTTGACGCGGCCTCTCGTTGGCATACCACCAAAGAAACATATATTTGTTTCTAGGCTAGACCCTGTTCCTCGAAACTGAATCACATTTCAAGGTTAACCACCAAGATAACAAGGATGAGCACGTGGAAGATGAAGAAATGCCGGAAGATCAGCAAATACTTTTGCAACAATTAGAGGAGGAAATGTGCCTCAAAAGAGAATATCTGCGCCGTAAGTACGCCCTACTAACCCGAGAGTACACTCAAACGGAGAAGCGAATGAGCAACCACAACATGCTGCCGGAATAAACCGACAAATAATGATAACGGATGCCATGCAAAACCAATGGCATAACACACAACAAGAAGCTGCTCGACAATCAATGTTGAGGGAATTACCAGCCTTCAAAGGAGATCCTGTCTAAAAGGTAGGGCACTTGAAGCCGTGCGAGACAGCTTACTGTTCCCAGAAATGCTGCCGAACGTTATAAGTACTTTGAGAATGTACTTTGGGCGCCCGGAACACAATAAAACTGTTGATGGAGAATGTGCGAAATTTGCCTCCTCAAAAGGGCAAACTAGGACCGCTGATCGAGTTTGCATTTGCGGTGAAAAATCTGTGCGCTACCATTAGGGCAAGCAAGCTAGATGCGCACCTAAACAACCCTACGTTATTGCAAGAGCTTATCGAGAAGATGGGACGTGATATGATGCTTAATTGGGCCCTACATTCAAAACCCAAACCCTACCCGAACACACAGCACCTAGCAGATTGGTTGTTTAAGTTGGCTGAAGCGGCGAGTCGTGTCTCCACGCCAAACATATTACTATAAAGCGAAAAGGAGAGAATCAACAGAGGAGTGATGCATACACATACCACAGCATCCACAGAGAACCATAAGCACATCCTCTGTGCAATATGCAAAGGACACCACAAACCACTGTCTTGCGAAAAGTTGTTGCGGATGTCAGTCGAAGCCAGATGAAACCCGATAAATAACCATCACCTATGTGCTCAGTATCTCAAAAATCACAAGGGAGCCTGTTGGAGTCGCGTAGCTTGCGACATAAATGGCTGCAAAGCAAAACATCATCGTCTTCTTCACAAGGAGGTGACGGAAAGCGCCCTGCACAATCGTTCTAATCACCTTGCACTCCAATTCGAAATCCGTCGATATCTACGCCTTTATGTATGACGGATCGACTCTACCACTTGTATAAGAAAAATTGGCTGATGCGCTCGAAGTGAAAGGTTTCGCCAATCCCCTATGCATTAGATGGAATAGCGATGTTAGTCCGCAGGAGCCGGAATCCAAGCAGCTGAACTTGAGAATCTCAAAACAAGGACACGGCAATAAATTATTTAAAGTAAACGAAATCTGTACAGTTAAGTCCATTGGTCTTTCAGCCGAGACGATGATAGCAGATAGGATAAAACAGAGATATCCGCATCTAAAAAACCAGCCTATCCCGAGCTTCATTAACGCAATGCCTCAAATGATAATTAGCAGCAATAACCCGAATCTCATAGCTTCACTAAAGGTGTGCGAAGGAACATGGCAGCAACCAATTGCTGCAAAAACGAGACTAGGATGGACTATATATGGCGGATCGGGACGATCTGGTGGAGGACTCAACCTGCATCGGTGTCAATGCGATCTGCATTTGCATGAGATGGTTAAAAAACATTTGCTAACTGAGGAAAAATCACCGCCGATGTGTATTTCCAAATAGCTTGCTAGTGGCAAAACGACGACTCTTATGCATGCAAAAGAAAATGGCAGCAGACCCTCCTTTTGCAAATGAGCTACATAGTCAAATACAAAACCTGATAGCGAAAGGCTATGCCAGAAAATTAGAAGAGGAAGAAGTCGTGGAGAAACCCGAAAACGCATGGTACTTGCCCATTTTTACCGTACGAAATCCACATAAACCTGACAGGGTCAGATTGGTGTGGGACGCGGCAGCTCAATCATCGGGAGTAGCCCTAAATGACTTTCTTCTAAAGGGACCCGATTTGCTCGTGCCCTTGCTGCAGATTATGTATAACTTTAGAATGAGAGCAATTGGCGTGAGCGGTGACATCGCCGAAATGTTCCATCGAATAGCAGTTAGAGAAGAAGACGCTAAAGCACAACGATTCCTATGGCAAAATCAGACAACAGGCGTCATAGAAACTTTCCAATTAAATGTGTTGACATTTGGAGCCACGTGCTCACCCTGTATAGCGCACTATGTGCGCGACCTGAACGCTAAAAAACACGCAGACGAGTTTCCTTCGGCAGCTAAAGCTATTCAGAGAAGTCACTACGTAGACGACTACATCGATTCATGCCATTCAGAAGAAGAAGCCATTACATTAGCGAAAGGAGTTAGAGAAGTCCATGCACGCGGAGGTTTCCATATGCGCAAGTGGTGTTCGAATTCCAAACGGGTACTCGCTGCGCTTCGCGATTCAACAACCTACGAAGAAAAACAGTTCTTTAATAGTGAAGAGATACACTCTTATGAGAAAATATTGGGCATGCGGTGGAGCCCACGTGAAGATACCTTCACCTATGCACTAAAGTTGGTACGCCTGAAGCGCAACATAATAGCGACAAAAGTCGCACCAACCAAAAGGGAAATTTTACAAGTTTTGATGTCAGTTTTTGACCCCATGGGTTTTGTATCCTGTATAATGATGTATCTCAAAATACTGCTCCAACAAGTTTGGCGATCGAAGATTGATTGGGATGAGGAAATACCAGCCAATCTGCAGGATATGTGGCAATCATGGCTGTCCTTCTTACCCTTGATAGAGAACGTGAAAATTCCGAGATGCTATTTTAAAAATTGGCTTGCACACGACTGCCGAGTTCAAATTCACGTATTCGTGGATGCGGGAGAAGACGCCTACTCTGCCGTTGCGTATTTCCGTATCGAACAAAATAACCAAATACTTTTGAGTCTCGTTTCAGCCAAATCCAAGGTAGCTCCGTTGCAGCCGCTCTCGATACCCCGGTTGGAGCTACAGGCAGCAGAAGCTGGAGCGCGACTGATGAGAAACATAATAGCGCAACATGAAATCGCCTTTGAGGAATGTTACTTATGGACTGACTAGAAAACGGTACTAGCGTCGCTCAATGGAGATATGTGAGCTCACAGAGGGCAAAAACTGGAGATGGGTGGTACCAAGCAAATTAAAAGTTGTGGTCATCGCCACCAAACGACAACCCAAGCCTGAAACATATACACAATGGTTCGAAGGAACCAATTTTCTAAAACTACCGCCGGCAGATTGGCCGGAAACTACCAATGAAAGGACAGTCACTGAGGAACTGCGTCCTCGATTCCTTCACATGCGAAGGGAATCTGTAAGAATCAATTACGAGTACTTTTCAAAATGGAATCGATTGACAAGGGCAATTGCATGTTGGCTTGCCTATAAGAGGAAATGGATCAAGAAAATACGTATATCAAATGAGAACACAAACCAACTGGCATCCCAAATTAATGAAGCCAGAATGTTTCTATACCGGAACATACAACAAGAATGTTACAACGAAGAATATACAGCCATCGAAAACGGCCACCACGTTTGCCGAAGCAGTCCGCTATGGAGGTTACAACTCTTCTTGAATGACCATGGAGTATTGTGTGTACGCGAACGAACCAGTCGCTTTCCTGAACGACGAATCGCTCTACCCATCCAACACTGGGCTACAAAGCTGAAACAGTAATTGAGATGAGGCAAAAACAATTTATTCCAAAACTAAGACCTCTACTTAACGGGATTCGTCGAAATTGCCAACAATGTAAGCTGAGTAGTGCTCAACCCATTGCACCGTTTACGTATGTAGGAGTTGATTATTTTAGGCCGCTAACAGTTATCGATGGGAAAAAGTCATTGAAAAGATGGTGCATGCTGATAACCTGCCTCACGATGCGAGCAATAAGTATTGAGATAGTGCATAGTCTGGTTAGTTTGTGGTTACAAATTCATGACCAATGGGTTTAAGACGTCATATAACGCGCCGAGGTACACCAAAGGAAATATATAGCGATAACGGGTCTAATTTTCACGGACCGATGCCTTTTTTTGAGATAAACTTCAAGTGGATGATGCAAAGATGCATCGAGAATTGTCGCAGCAGGAAATATCGTGGTACTTCAACCCACCGTCAGCTCCTCACAAGGGATGAGCCTGAGAGCGCTTAGTGCGCTCCATCAAAACCGTGTTTTACCGTAAAAGACCAAATCAAAAATTCTCAGATGAGTGTCTTCTTACCGCCATGGCAGAGGTGAAAATGACGGTCAACTCCACGCGCCTGACATACGTGTCCCTGGACGACGAAGATCAAGAAGCTCTCACGCCAAATCACCTGTTGCTTGGCTTATCAAATGGAGAAAAACCGATTTGTGATCCTGAACAAATTGACTATAAATGGTCGCTCCGCCAGAGCGATTCACCAACCTATTTTGGAAACGCTGGGTCAAAGATATGCTACCAAACATAACACGAAGGTCCAAGTGGCATAAAAAGGTAAAGCCAATTGGAGTAGACGACATCGTTCTTATAGTGGACGGAAATCAGCGTCGGAATACCTGGACAAAGGGTCGAGTGGTCGAAGTGACTACTGCGGCGGATGGTCAAGACCGCCAGGCGAAGGTACAGACACAACTAGGTGTCCTCTTTAGACCAGCAGTAAAGTGAGCAGTCCTCGATGTCGGAAAAGATGAAGCCAGCTCCAGTCGCTCGCTTGCTGGAAGGGGAATGTTGCCGAAATTCGAGCCTGCAAATAAACTGCATTGTAGCACAAAACGGAACTCTGTCCGAGCAATCAGAATGACGCTCTTTAAAAAGTTAATAAACTCTCTGTCTCATCTTACTCTTGCGGTACTTTATTATAAAAATATAAGAAGACACATAAGCGCGAAAAATACGCAGCTGCATTGATCTAAGTACATACATAAGAAGCACGGGTTCAGTTGTTTTTTCGTAGCCAAGAGGCCAAGACTAGAGTAAGTGAAATGAGATTGTACAATTATCAGCTATAAGAAATTTGAATTTGATTTATAACCTGAAATTACTTGTAGAATTGAAAAGCTTAAGCTGACCTTACTTGAGGAAAAAATGGATTAAATTTATTTGAAAGGCACTGGCGGAGCTAGATTAGCTAGTCGAACGAGCAACAGGGGTATTTAAAAATAGAACCTTTAAGGGTCCTCTGCTATGATAGCCAGGATATCAAGGAGGAGATTTAGAGGAGAAACTTGAGTTTCTGTACTACATGTAGGAGAATTTTGTAAAATGTCATCATGAGCCGATTACCGAACTAACTAATGGACTAACAGAAGATGACTTCTTAATAACGGACTACTTCAACAAAATGAAAAAAATGAAAGCAGTTGTAAATATTACAGTGGAGGACTGGAAGAACCATTTGCCGAAGATTAAACAAAAAAGCAAGCTCGCCAGATAGAGGAACAGCGAGTCATGATCCAATCAGAAGTGGTACTTTAAATTAAAGCTTTCTGGAGAAGGAAAGATATTGATTACCCACCCGGAATTAACATAAGCCAACTACAACACTGCCTGGTCAGTACTGCAGGAAAGTTTTAATAAAAAACCAGATAAGAAATTTCTCCCTAACAGAAGAGATATGCAGGAAATAAAAAATTTCCTATCGTTTTTGCAACAGCGCTTCCTAACATTAGAGGCGATTGGAAAACCAAGAAACGAAAATTGCAACGATGAAACATTAAATCAAAAGAAGACAGCAGCAGCAGCATCAGGGACAAATAGTACTTTGTGTTTTCCCTGAGAAATCAAAGTGAAAAGTAATAAAATTAAGGTTTTTTTTTTAATACCTTGTTGATAATTAGCGACACCAACATTTCGATTTGAAATTTTCAGACTCAATTTTGCATTAAAAAGAATTTGCTTTTAAGAATTTTTCACAAATTTATTTAAATTAACTCTTAAATCTCATGAATAAAAAAAAGGCGACTGTGTATTTAATCTTTCACTCGTTGCAGAGGACGGACGTGTTTTTTTTGCGCTTATCAACTTTTATTTTTTTCTCGCGATTAAATACTTTTCCATAACTTTTAAATTTATTACCGGTTAAATTAATTAATAATAATTTCAGCATCCGAATTTTATTTTCATTTTGCGAATACTTGCTGTCGCTTTTGTTTAAATTTAAATAAAATCAAAACATACAACAATACTCGCATTAGCGGTGTTGTTGTTTTGCTTATCTCTTTTGCTTTTGTGTCTTTACCGTTTTTAACTAACTCTCGCGCTCTTGCGTACAAATTGTTGTTGCATGTGTTCAATTTGACGCGCTCTCCCGCTCTTTCCTATTCTTGATTGATTTGCGCTCTCGTCTTTTGCCTACCCGCGACTCTGTGATACGTGTTTTTGTTTTTGTGCTTTCATCTCTTTTATTTCTTTAGTTGTGAAGGCTTACTCTGCACATTAACCCTTGTGTCAGAACTGGTCAGTATATTCTTATTCACTGATTTTTTACCTTTAGAATTTCTATTTTTTATTTTTTGTATTTCCTTTTAATTAAATTAAACTTTTTGATAAAATGGTTGTCTGCTCAAAAAATAATTGTATAGTTGCCACTAATGCGGTTGACTCCCATGATTATATTCTTTGTTGGTTGTGTGACAATGCGGTTCACGTTAAGTGTGCAGGTTACACAGGCAGAATCAAGGAGTCTATTGCTAAAGGTGGTGGCTTAAAATATGGATGTGATGCTTGCCGGGAGGTCGAGAATGAGATGCGCTCTTTCATGAGGCGGACTAGAGATAGTTTTGACACCTTAAGGGCAGGTTTTAATAAACTCCAAGCGGAGTTTACTGCGGTGGAGACTCAGTTCAGAAGTTTATCGCTTATGAATGAGTCTCCGAAACGTAAAAGGACCAGTCCTTGGGGTGTTTCTGTATCTGTAGATCCGCCAGCATCTCTTATCGTCCCCGACCGGTCTCATGCACCGTCCACTCCTAATGTACAGCAATTGATATCGTTTAAGAGCCCGGTTGTGAATGCTATTAGTAAGGAATTACCGATATCACCTGGGAATGATCTCTTAAAAACGATGCCTATTGTAGTGTCCGATAAGTCCGGGCAATTACCCATTCCAATGGAAATTGCCGATAGTTCTAAAAGTATCGAGGGCCCCGTAAACAAGTTGACTGCTGCAGTGGGTGACTTGTCCAACGTTACTGCTGCGGCTGACGCTTCGGGACCGCGGCCTCTCGTTGGCATACCACCAAAGAAACATATATTTGTTTCTAGGCTAGACCCTGTTGTCACATCTGATGATGTAATAGCCTATATTCGGAAGAAAGTTAACGTCTCGAATATTGCGGTGGAGAAGTTTAAATTTTCTTATTCTCGGGACATTTCGTCCTTTAAAATTAGTGTTTCTGCCAATATCTTCGACACCATATGTCGAGAAGATTTTTGGCCGAAACATATTATAGTTAAGGAATATACTGTAAAAAGAAAAATCGGCAACCGATTCGCTTGCCAACAACAACAACTAATACTATTCCTGCCACATCAGCATCTGCTGGTGTGTCAAAAAACTAGCTTTGTCCCTTAACCTGGGTTACCAGAACGTTAGAGGACTGAAATCTAAACTTCCTAATCTCTATGTAGATAGTCTTTCCTTTGAGCATAACATTCTAGCTTTTACAGAGACGTGGCTTAAACCTGATATTGCTGATTCATCGGTTTTTCCCACAAATTTTTCTATATTCAGACGTGACCGGATTTCTCGCATAGGTGGTGGCGTTCTGATAGCTGTTGATGCTGCTTTATCATCTGAAATGATTCAATTTTCTAGTACCCAGGAGATTGAGTTTGTCGGTGTTAAAGTAAATTTTAAATCTTTTAATGCTTTTATTACTTGTTCCTATATTCCACCTTTGTCAGACATGGTGGTATATTCAAATCATTTAGAGGCAATTCAGTTTGTCTCCTCTTTGGTTTCCAGTCAAGACATGCTCATAGTTTTAGGTGATTTTAATTTACCCGCTTTAGCATGGTCACCAACAGATGAATGTACCATGTTGCTGCCCTCTTTGTCACATGACTTTATTGATGGCCTTCTAGGCTTATCTTTATCCCAAGTCAATCCTATCTTAAATTCTAATGGAAAATCGTTAGATCTTATTTTTGTATTGGATTCTTCTTATTGTGAGGTTTCTAGGATCGAACCATTTGTTCTTCCAGAAGACAAATTTCATCCTACATTAAATTTGAAAATTGATCTGCCCTTGCTTTCACCATTACTTGGTTCAAATGAGTTACCTCTAACTAGGTGCTTTCGTAAGACTGACTTTGCCAGCCTTAATGAAAACATTGCCACTACCGATTGGTCTTATCTGTACAATTGTAGAGATATGAACTCAGCTGTTCGTTTTTTTTATGATACTCTGAATTCACTCTTTGATATTTGTGTGCCTCTTGGTAGGCTGGAGCGGCTTAACAAACCTCCCTGGTTCTCTCGTGAGCTGTGCAATTTGAAAAATGTGAAGACACGATATTATAAGAAGTTTCAAAAAACACGTCGTTCATCAGACTATGCTCTGTATACAGTCGCTCGTTCAAAATTCATGATGCTTAATACACAATGCTATAAGAATTATCTTCAGCGGTGTAAGCTTCAGTTTTCTTCTGACCCTAAACAATTTTATAATTTTGTTAATTCTAAACGTAAGACCTCTGTGCACCCATCTTTTTTGTCTTTTCAAAATAAAAAAGCGAGCACTGATCAGGCAATTGCCGATATGTTTGCGAGTTTTTTCAAAACAACTTATTCCTCAACGGAATATCGAGCAAGTCCGTATCCTTATCATTTAGAAAAGGCTAATTGCATTTTCAATCCAGTGATTGATGAAGGTTCTATTCTTAGCGAACTTAAATTAGTTAAACCCGTTTATTCTCCGGGGCCAGATGGTCTTCCTGGATGTGTACTCAGGTTCTGTGCAAACGCATTATGTAAACCCATTTTAAAATTGTTTCTATTGTCTGTCGAATCTTCCTCTTTTCCATCTATTTGGAAGGAGTCGTATATCATTCCTCTGCATAAAAATGGCAAAAAGTCCGAAGCCTCTAACTATAGGGGTATCTCAAAATTGTCCGCTATTCCGAAAGCTTTTGAGAAAATTATAACTTCTCAATTGCAACATTTTTGCAGCTCTATTATTTCGCCATCCCAACATGGGTTTGTGAAACGTAGATCTACAACCACTAACCTTTTAGAATTTACATCAATAATTATCAAGGGGTTCAAAAATGGTAAACAAACTGATGTCATATACACTGACTTCAGCAAAGCCTTTGATTCCGTTAATCATGCCCTATTACTTTCGAAGCTGAGCGACATTGGATTTCCACCCCTTTTCCTATCTTGGGTTCGAGAATATTTAACAAATAGAAAACAGAAGGTACTTTTTAAGTCTTCTTTTTCCGTTTCCATTCCTGTGACTTCTGGTGTACCTCAAGGTAGTCATCTGGGCCCTCTGCTTTTCACACTATTCATTAACGATCTTCCATCAGTCATTGTTCATTCGCGTGTGCTTATGTATGCTGACGATGTCAAGCTTTGTCTTACGTATAAAGTTACAGATTCATTTAGTCGGCTACAAGCTGATCTTAAAAACTTTCAATCCTGGTGCCAGTTTAATCTACTAAATCTTAACACTACCAAATGTAAGGTAATGACTTTTTTTCGTAACTCTCCTCAACTGGTCACTTATTTTCTAAACAATAGCCCTTTAGAACGTCTAAATAATATGAATGATTTGGGCGTACTTATGGACCATAAGTTAAATTTTAACACCCATATTTCCACCACGGTCTCAAAGGCCATGAGTGTCCTGGGTTTCATTAAAAGATGGTCAAAAGAATTCGATGACCCCTATACAACTAAAGTTCTTTTTACTTCGCTTGTCCGTCCTATTTTAGAGTATGGATCTTGCATTTGGTCACCTCAATATGAGTCGCACCAGATTAGACTTGAATCCGTTCAAAAGCAGTTCTTGCTATTTGCTCTTCGTGGCTTAAGCTGGGATCGCAATGTCAATTTGCCTTCGTATTCTAGTAGACTTCTCTTGATTAACCTTCCTTCCCTAACTAACCGTAGAACTATGCTTGGTGCAATTTTCATGCACAAGCTCCTAATTGGTGATATCGACTCGCCTGAGTTATTAGCTCAGGTAAATCTGTCGGTACCATGTAGACGGAGTAGACATCCTTTGATACCATTATCCCTTAGTCGTTGTTCTTCTAACTATGCCATGCATGAACCTTTTAGGGTCCTCTGCTCTGATTACAACCTTCTTTTCCCTGTAATCAGCGCAGAGTTTTCTATCAATATGCTTAAAACATCTATCCTATCCCATTTAGTTAATAGATAACTATAGTATTATTTGTTTGTCTGTTTCTTCTCTTGTGTATTTGTCCACGCGATTCGCGCCGTGCGTTTTACGGCTGCACCCCTCGGTCGGTCGGGTGGGAGGTGGGCAGTTATCTGCTTGGGCTCGCGCGTAACAGGCTTTGTCCTGGTGTCGTAGGGGCCACTTGAACGTACTGCGCATAGTATCGTCAACGTCCGCTATAAAAAAAAAAAAAAAAAAAAAAAAAAGAACTTATACAAATATTTATTAGCGGAAAGAACTTAATAAGAAGAAAAGATAAAGTTTCTTACCTCTGTAGATTCCAAAGACCTCCAAAATAAATTGTGTTAAAAAGCAGAAAAAGAATTCTTAGTACCTTTAATGGATATAACTTATCACTTTGGCGGCCAAGACTGACCATTTGGGGGAAGGAAACCGGTCATTTGGCGAGGGAAAAATTAACAGTTTCAAAGTTTCAATTTCGGTTTTTGTAGGTAAACCGCTACAGACCCCATAAAGATCAATAAATAAAAGTCCTTAGTAGTAGAAGTTTGTGGTTTTCAAAATTGTTACATTTGAAACATAAGTTGTTTTATGTTTTTTTAGTATAATAATGGTGGCTTTTATAATTGTTGGATCCATTGAGGCAGGAGCTGTCTTCCTTATTTATTTTATTTATATGGCTGAAAATGGATTCTTGCCACGCACTTTGATGGGTCTCAGTTTGCAATGGTTTAATGATGCAAATAATGATATTGCCGATAGCTATGGACAGGAGTGGGTAAGTTTTAATTAAGCAAGAGAAATTAAAACTCAGAAACCTTTATTATTCCTCAGAGGCTCGCAAGTATTTGCAAACTGAGATGTCCACCATATCACTTATGACAATTATTGTTATGCAATGCACCAATTTGATTTTATGCAAAACTGGAAGAGCTAATATTTTACATCATGGGTTTTCAAATACTTTACTCAATATATCTGTCATTTATTATTGATATTTTGCTGTATTTTTCAGTGTGAAAAGTTTAATATGACATCCGCAATAAAGCGGCTTGATGGTGTGCAAATATTCAAACTGTGTGTCAATTTCTTTAAGTCTGATCGTCCATATGGCGAAAACTTGCTCTTTGAGGGCATGTTTCCAAAGCGAAAAAACATAACAAAATGTTGCAAAATAGAAGCCGACTGCAATGTAAGCAATTCTGAAATAAGAAGTACAAAAATCATCTATTTTATTAATTAAATATGAATCCAGAAGATTTTTTAAATCGGTTACCTATTGGGATTTAAAGTAGCCCAGAGTTGAGTCATTTTTAGTAAGTACGAAGAAATAATAATTTTACAAAAATTCGCAACTTTAAAACTTAATATTGGGCGATTTTAACAATCGATCTAGGCTGTTTTTATTTTTTTTTTTAAACTGGGTTATTTGTTAGTATTTATCTGTTGCATAAATTTTAACTATTACTTAAATTGATATTAAACTACGATCGTTTTAAAAATTCACTAAATGTTGACGTTTTTTGAACTTTGGTGCAATAGAACTGACAAGGATGAACTAGTATCAACGATGGATTACATACACCGGATGGATTAAATATTTATCTGTCGGATGTATATAGGCTAAAACTAGAGGCACTTCACCTAAAAAACACGACGATGGTATAATGAAGAAAAAGAGCACATGCATATTTCGATGCAGATTGTGCGTTGTTAATTTTTTTAACATTGCCCAGGAATGTTTTAAAAATGCTATTAGAATATCAAAGCTAACTTCCGCTATGCCGAAGATTTTACACCCCCAATTTTTTTTATTCATCTTCGCTCGTTCCCTAAGCAAACCACGGCACGCACACACATATAGTTTATGTAGCGTTGCGTCTGTGGAGCAGGCAGCGTTTGAGCAGAGCCGGTTCATATTGAAACATGTGTTCCATTTATCCGATTGGATTGAAATTTTGGGATCTAATGTTTTATTTAATAAGCTATCACATAAGTAAATTTCATGGCAATAGTCAATTTCATCCCAATAGCTATTATGATTAGCTCTTAATCATTGGGGGGTGTGCGTGCCGTTGGGGTACGGAAATTAAATCCTTGCTACTGCAAGGTGACCCCCTCAATAAGAGGAGGTTAACTGGCGCCCGAGAAGGGACCGTCTTCCGTCACGTCTTTCGTTAATAAGTGTTTTAAGCGAGTATGTTCCCAAAACAAAGTTAATAAAAAAAATAAACGCAATTAAAAATGAATGGAAAAAAATCTAACAGTCTTTATCTTGTGAATGCCCACCGAAAAATTAAAGTGGATAGTTATACAACAAAAGTACTGGAATCGATGCCAAGAATTTGTGTGTTGGATGAGCATCAGCAAATACAATTCTTTCAGTTGCTCTGCATGTGCCGAATAATTCAATAATTCTTAGTTGATCTGGGATTGCCGCGACGATGAAATGTTGGATGAAATGTTTTAATTACTCTGCGTGTGCCAAAGTTCCTTGGAAGCTTGACAAACGCAATAATTCTAGTTGATCAGCGACCGTCGCTACGCACCTTCCTATGAAATAAAAAAAACCGCAGATCAAATATTTCAATTATAATGCGTGTTTGTGTAGCAAACAGTTCTAGTTAATCTAATTCCTTTGAAATAAAGAAACGCAAATCAGCCCTTGATTTAATGTACAATTGTCGCTTCAAGATCACTCTCCCTAAATCTGTCAAACAGTCATTTCGTAGTTTATTTTTAATATCACCTTGCCAAGGATAAATAAATTCTCTGACAAATACATAAGTTAATTTTTGTTTTCTGTAACCGTGGTTCAAATCTTTGTCGGCAAATGGCACAGGTAAGAAATTCATAAAATAATCAACAAAATTTTTTTTTTTTTTTGTGTTGCCAAGTGGATGCAGAGTGTTGGTTTCAAAAAATAAAAATAAAGTTTAATTTTTTGTGTCCAGGGTTCAAATCTCCATCAGTGAATGAGATAAAAATAAAGAATATCCGGTGAAAATTAAAGTGGTTGGAACTCAAAAAGTTAATTTGGAAGTCGAATTTTGCATCCTCATTGGCGACATAAATAAATGAACATTATAAGAGAAAAAGGGAATAACATTCCTTCAGCAATTGATGGGCACTCGGCGGTCACCTACAAAAAATAATTAAATGATTGTCAAATCCACCGCGAGTGGTAAACTTGCCAAAGAATAGAAAAAATAAAAAATGCGCAGGTATTGGCCACCAGTGGTGCTTCAAACCGAAGGTATCCTCCCGAGTGAGGATGCGGAGTCACCTCCACCTCTAGGTCCTTGTTAGGACTAAAAGGGATAACGGAGATCTCACTCAACCGACATAAGGAAGCTTCACGATAGACAGCCTTGCGACAATTAAAAACGAAAGTATTCAAAAATTGAAAACAAAAAGCAAATAAAATTGTGAATAAGCAAAAAAAAAAAAAAAAAAAAAAAACACAACCCGAATTAAACCCAAACATACCGAATTGAAAATAATTTTGATTCAGCAATAAAGAAACTTTGAAAACAAAATTTAATGATAACATCTAAAAATCATACCGAATTTTATACAAAGGATAAGGAAATTTCATTTTTGAAATAAACTGAAAAATTTTTTTATTATTTTTAAAGTGGATCAGGACAATCTAGGAGCCGTTTCCGGAACTATGGAAACGGCAGTAGCCAAAAGAGGAGCTCTTCCGATTCCGCCAACCCCTTTAGGAATGAACAACGATTATTTCATATGGCGGCACCGAACATGATCGAACCCTTCCCGCTAGCCACTGACGGTGGCGTAGTAGAAGAACCCTCGTACATGAACATTGCAGGAAACTCCGCCTCCGAAAATATTGAATATGCCACACGCGTGGTACTTACCCAGCTATCAAATTCGAAGAAAATCGAGATCGAAGATCAAGTAAATTTTATGAACAAGTCCTATCCAGCGTACCCCACATAGAATACATTGATGCAGATAAAAAAGTCCGACAGTTTTTAATCAACACTGGCGCAAACAAAAACTTCATTAGTCTAGATCTTTCAGAGGGTGCTATTCAACTACAAAAAATTTCACAATTCCTTAATGACCTTTATTCGGTCCTCTGGGTAGTGATATTCCACTAACCTTCTTTACTTTTCCTAATTCAAAAAGTTTCGATGGAATTATAGGAGATGATACACTAAAGAAATTGAAAGCGAAAATTTATAGGGAACATAAACCGAGAATCGACGCAACTTAATTTTGTGCTAGAAGAAGGGCACCCCCAGGAAATCAAATCCATTATTGAGAAGCTAATTAATGAGTTCGCTTCCGTATTCGACCCGGTTGCCCCTGGTGGCTCTGTAGAAACCCGTATCAAAGCAACAATTCGGACTAATACCCAAGAGCCCATTTATTCTAAATTCTATCCCTATCCAGTCAACATGCGGTATAAGGTTGACCCACAAGGCGCTGAACTTCTTCGTGACGGCATGATACGACCCTCAGAAAGTTCGGATAATTCTCCAGTGTGGGTTGTCGCAAAAAAAACCAAAAACAACCAATTGATTACAAACGATTAAATGCTGTTACAATACCAGACACCTATCCAATTCCTGACATTACATCTACATACGTTAGCTAGTTTAGGCAAGGCAAAACTCTTTACGACTCTTGACTTAACTTCTGGGTTCCATCAGATACATATGGATCCCGCGGATATACCAAAAACCGTTTTCTCAACTCTTAGTGCAAAATATGAATTTCTCAGACTACCCTTTGGGCTAAAAAACGCTCCAGCCATATTTCAGAGAATGATTGACGATGTTCTTAGAGACTATAAAGGAAAAATTTGTTATGTTTACATTGATGCCATAATTGTTTTCAGTGCAACTTATAAAGAACATTGACACAACCTCAGGGCAATATTTTCAAGGCTTCGTGAAGCAACCCTACAAATAAATTTGGAGAAGACACACTTCCTGAAAACCAGTGTTGAATTCCTGGGCTTTGTTGTTTTATTTCAAGGGATTAATGTAGATAGGAAACAAGGAGAGTGAATGTTAAAAATACCGCCTCCCATTAACCTGTAACAGCTCAAATCCTTTTTAGGCATGGCACACAGAAGATTCATCAAAGATTATGCGAAAATTGAAAAGCCCCTAACAAATGTCACCAGAGCAAAAAACGCGCAAATCAAGGCCTCACAATCCAAGAAAGTTTTCATTGAGCTTGGTTCACTGGAACTAGAATTGTTTAAAGACCTTAAGATCCTTCTTTCTTCATCGGAGGTTTTAGCTTTTCCAGATTTTACAAAACTTTTTCATCTTACTACCGATGCATCGGACTTTGCTCTCGGTGCCGTGTTATCTCAGGTTAGCTCAGGAGAAGATCGTCCTATAACATAGATCTTGAGATTGCATGCTGTTAGCCATTGTTTGGGCTCCGGACAACCTGCGAACGTTCTTATATGGAGCCTCCATAAAAATCTATACGGACCAACAGCCGCTTACGTATGCCATGAGCAAAAGGAATTTCAATGCAAAGTTGAAACGTTGGAAGGCGAAAATTGAAGAATATAATCATGAGCCGATATACATATAAACCAGGCAAAGCAAACGTGTTTGCGGATGCGTTATCGCGTATCACCCATTCCCCCGATCAAACGGACACAAATCTGTTGGTCCTGCATGACACAGATTCGTTGGCAACAATGCACAGTGGACAACAAGACGCTTCTGTCCTTATCCCACATATGGATGTTTATAGAAACCAGATTATTTTCGAACCATCACGATCTGTCTATTCTTGTATTAACCCACACCCCGGGTTCAAGCGTCACCTAGTTCTATTGAAAACATTGACCACTTCAGAGATAACTAGTTTGCTAAAGACTTACATCAATCCATCTGTAATTTATAGAATAAAAATAACCGAAAGCCATTTACAAATATGACAGACACCCCAATAAGCCCCTTCTACAGCCAACCCCTGTACCGAACTATACTTGCGAAATTCTACACGTGGACGTCTTCATGTTGGAAAAGCACAAGTTTCTTAGCTGTATAGACAAATTTTCCAAATTCGCCAAGCTTTTCCCTCTAGAATCTTAATCGGCTCTCAAACTACGTGAAAAACTAGCAGAAGTGCTTCACTATTTCACGGCACCTAAGATTTTGGTGATGGACAATGAGCGGGGCCTCCTTTGTCCAACAGTTCATAATTACCTAAGATCATTGGAAATAGAGGTATACTACACCACAACGCAGCGAAGCGAAGTAAACGGACAAGTCGAAAGATTTCATTCAACATTCTTAGAAATCTACAGGTGTTTAAAAATAGAGTTTCCGTTACTTAAGGCAACTGAACTTGTGCCTATGTCAGTTGACAAGTATAATAACTTGGTCCACTCAGTGACGAAACGAAAACCGGCTGATATTTTACTTGACAGAATTTCCCGAATAAATTATCAAGGGCTAACAAATTTCAAACGCGAAACATTTGTGGACATCAGGGGGCTGATCGAATGTTGACAAGAACTTCCCATTAATAGACAAGTTAAAATCAAAAAACCCATTCAGTACGCCGAAGGGGAAACAGTCTTTGTTAAAAATAAGCAGATCAAGGGTAAAGAAAAGAAGTTATACAGCTAAGAAAAAGTGCAGGAAAATATAAAAGTGACAGTTCGTACTAAGTCTGGTAAACTCTTTCACAAGGCAGACCTTAAATCTAACCGTAAGCGTCCATAATTCTCACATTTGGCCTTACTATTATTAATTTTTTCTGTTTTTCTTTGGGTATGTCGCGACTAAAAAATTATTCGAAATCATTATCTTATATTAAAATAATTATTAACTGGCACTCTTCACAAACCTGGTAAATAATAATAAACAATACCATTTAAGAATACTAACCTAACATTATACCAAAGCCTGCTCGAGCCGCTGACCTACACCATACCAACTTTACAATTGAAGATGCAAGACAAAAACCTGCTCTGATTGCTGATAGCTATGCTGACAAGACATTAAATGTACTTGGCAAAATGTAAACTGTTGTCCTATCTTGCTGACCCAGAACCTATCTATTGGGCATTCATTACGGGTATCACCTACACACTGAAACTGCAACCCGTTGATCTGCGGGACGCAGATCTTTAGAGAGGGAGGAGTTAACACCACACAGCGGCATCAGCAGCAGCAACAGCAGCATCAGCGGCTGCAGCACCAGAGCAGCCGCAGCGGCATCAGCAGCAACAGCAGCAACAGCAGCAGCAGCAGCAGCAGAACTGACCAAGAGGCCGAGAGCAGCAGTTGCTGGGTGGTGGGCACCCGAGTGACGTGGGAGGAAAAAATAAACCATTATAACGTAAGATCGAACCAGTGTCTTAATCATTGGGGTGTGTACGTGCCGTTGGGGGACGGAAATCAATCCCTTGCTACTGCAAGGTGACACCCTCAATAAGAGGAGGTTAACTGACTATGAATATATATATCCCTTTTATAAATATTTAATTTTTAATTCCCTAATATAAAACTTTTTCGGAAACGAGTATACATAATTTAAGGTAATTGAAAATTGGGAATTACCTTAGAATTTGATTTTCTTCTTATCTAAATTGAATAGAAATCAATCCTACGAAAATGAAATTTCTCCGAAGTATTGTCAAATTAAGTATATTGAATTAATTTTGAAGCATGGCTCACTCTCAGCCAGGATAAGCAAAACGGATAATACACCTTGTGAGAGTGTAGAAAGAAGTAGGTTGTACTGATAAAAATTTTAATCCTTTCGGAAGCTAGGATTAAAAGTGCTAATAAAATATCAAATAATGCAAATATGTCGAGCACTTCTTTTGACAATGAAAAAATTAACATTTTAATAACAGGTGTTATTCAAGAGATCATTAAAATTGCAGGGAAATGGTAAATTGTGCGAAATTTGCATTATATGCATCAAAAGTAGCGTTACTTTTGACTGAATTGTATCCGAAAAAAAACTATGTAGCTTACAGTACACAGAAAGGACTTGTATCAGTGTCAGTGTTTACCAATTACAGAGCTATTCAGAGAAGCACAAGAATGCTTAAACAAGGACTACAAATGGTTTTGATTCACTACTACATTCAAAATTTCTTGCGTTCGACAACATGAAGACCTTTTCAACATGCTGCCATTCTTTTCTGACCCACTTAATGCATCAATTTTAATTCAACTGCCGCCGTGTACAGACGTGTTTTTTAATGCACTCCGCAAAAAGTGAGTGTAAAAAAAAAAAAGACTGCGTTTGCAAAAATTTCTGTAGGGCTCTCAGTCGCTTCAGAGACGCCTATTTACAATCATATTGCTATTAGATTGCTCTAATAGCAATAATAACTAAGTTGCAACAACAAAGTGCGTAATTTTTTACAAAAGCCATGTCCCCCAATTCGGGCCCAAGCTCTCTCGATCCCCACCAGCAACAGCTACAAGAACTAATTGTACAACAACAACGTGAGCGTCGACTCTCGGTCCAACGCAACAACGCGTACTTTTCGGTGGTGTCGCCGACCCCACTGAATGCTAACGTAAGCAATAACACCGAAAGTGCCAGCCACTCAGCAATCAACAGCAACTTACCGTGGAGAGAGCAGTGTGCTTCTCCATCAATATCGATAACTGGGTCACCGATTGCACCGACCAGCACCGTCAGCTCGTTGACAGCAACTACTGCAACGTCTGCCGAAGTATTGACCTGCCTCAAGCCGACAACGACAAGACGTCCAGAGTCAGCCACAATAGTAAACCCAACGACTTCTGTCCAAACTGGAATGGATAGATAATTAAAATAACTAAGCGGAAGCTAAGCCCGAAAAAAAGTGGCAAAACGCCGAATATAACCAAACCAAATGAACGAATAGCACCCCTTAGCGGGAATCGTTTTAAAATTCTTCCCGATCAGCAAGACGATCAAGCCGATCAAACTAAGGACAATTTCTGCATCATCGAAAAGTACCTCCGTAATGCTAACATCAACTTCTTTACCTACCAACTAAAAAGCAGTAAAGGGCTCCAGGTTATGTTAAAGGGGATTGAGCCATCGGTCCCTACTCAAGAAATAGCAGAAGCCTTGGCCGAAAAAGGGTTTGCGGTCAAGTCCGTTGTCAGCATCATCAACAGGAACAAAGTCGCACAGCCGCTCTTTAAAATCGAGCTTTAATCAGATGCAAAGCGGTCAAAGCCAAATGAAGTGCACCCAATCTACAACCTTCAGCTCCTATTGCACAGAAGAATCACCGTAGAGGAGCCCCATAAGAGATACCAACCACCGCAGTGTAAAACCTGCCAGGAATACAACCACACCTCTAACAATTGCAATCTTAGGTCAGTGTGTGTTGGCTGCGGCGAACATCATAAAGATGGCATTTGCACCAAGGACAGAAACAACGTCGCACTAAGACTATGCAGCAACTATGGAGGGAACCACACGGCCAACTACAGAGGATGTCCTGTCTTCAAGGATCTCAAATCATACCTAAACGGGCGCAAACCCCCAGCTGGACCAAAAATCACCTTCAACGCCTTCAAAACTACACCGGATGTTTTCTTCGCCAAGGCTGTTAGATCATCCAACATGACTGCTACAACCAGTCCTAGTGTATCCTTCGCTAGTGTGCTCCGAACTGGACAGACGGAGCCCGCGAAAAAGACCCCGTCACTCCACCATCTACAGAATCCGCAACCTAGCGCACCAGAGCTTGGCCAGCAAACTCCAAGTGGTTTAGAGGCCCTTTTGATCTCACTCAATCAAAACATGACCATTTTTATCGACGTTCATGCAAAACTGTATGCACGAACTGATGCGGAATCAAAGCCTGCTTATCTGAATAAATAATGGCTTCCCTACGTCTTTGTCGTTGGAATGCAAACGGCATCTCCAAGCACAAAAATGAACTGTAACTATTCCTAGACTCAAGCGAAATCGACGTTTTGCTGATTTCGGAAACACATTTAACATCGAAAAATAATTTTCAAATACCAAAATATACCTTCTACTCAACAAACCATCCAGACGGAAAAGCTCATGGCGGGACTGGTATCCTAATCAAAAACCGTATAAAACACTCGTTCCTCAACAGATTTGAAACACAGCACCTACAAGCAACTGCTATAACCGTCCAAACCAGCTGCGGCTACACTACATTGGTTGCCCTGTACTGCCCACCACGCTTCTCAATCTCTGAAAAGGAATTTACCGATTTCTTTAACACACTCGGAGATCGCTTCATTGCAGCAGGGGACTGCAACGCCAAACATACGCACTGGGGATCTCGCCTGGTAAATCCTAAAGGCAAGCAGCTGTACAACACAATAGTCAACCCTCTCAATAAGATGGATTGCGTCTCACCGGGTAGGCCTACTTATTGGCCCACAGATCCACAGAAAGTGCCTGACTTGATTGATTTCGCAGTAACCAAGAGGATTCCGCGTAATCGGATCACTGCGGATACACTGCTAGATTTAACTTCCGATCACTCTCCAGTGCTATTCACACTATTAACAAGACCTAAAGTACTTGATCGCCCTTATAGGCTTACAAACAACAAAACAAATTGGCTTAAATTTAAAATGTACATGAGTGCCCACATTGACTGTTCGCCGAAACTGGATGCTGCAGAGGACATGGATATGTGCGTCTCTGCACTTGAGTCGATGATGGAAGCTGCAGCAAGAGTATCTACTCCACATGGCTCTTCTTACACTAAACACGCTGACAGTCCTACGAACCGGCGGATAGAACAATTAGTAAAGGAAAAACGACGTTTAAGAAGAGAATGGCAGATTACTCGCTCGCCAGCAGCAAAACTTCGCCTAAGGCATGCTAATCGCAACCTCTCCAAGGCGTTAAGACAAGAGGAAAGCTGGGCTCAAGAAATACATAGAAAAGCTCAGTCCAACCAGCACTAAACATCCTCTGTGGAAAGCCCACCCAACTTTAAGCACTCCTAGAGAGACAATTTCACCGATAAGGAGTCCAACCGGTGGATGGGCCCGCAGTGACGAAGAGAGGGCATCCGTATTTGCCACACATCTTAATATGGTTTTCTAGCCAAATCCAACATCAAACTCATCTGTACTTCCCCCTTCGAGCACATTAACGGATAGTGAGTACTCGGAACTCCAATCGGACGAAATCACTGCAGTTATTAAAAACCACATAAAGCCGAAAAAAGCCCCTGGCCATGACTTAATCACACCGAAAATGATCCTAGAACTCCCTATCATCGCCATACAATATATCTGCAAATTGTTAAACGCTATAATAAAAATTGTCTACTTCCCAAGAACATGGAAAAAGTCCACTATCATCATGATTCCTAAAGTGGGAAAGGACAAAACCCAGCCATCAGACTAAACTCATTTCTGGCATCGGAAAACACAATCCCTTCACACCAGTTCGGCTTCCGCGAAAAACATGGTACAATTGAACAAGGCAATCGCATAACATCCGAAATACGAACAGCATTCGTACTAAAAGAATATTGTGCGGCTGTCTTTCTCGACGTTGCCCAGGCTTTTGATAGAGTTTGGCTGGAGGGTCTGATGTTCAAAATCCGGCAAACACTCCCACAGTACACCCACAAACTCATGGAATCTTACCTTTACAATAGGAAATTCGCTGTAAGATGTAATGGCTCCGTCTCGGCTGATTTTGAAATCAAAGCTGATGTAGCGCAAGGCAGTGTACTTGCTCTACTCATTTATTGTGATGCTATGTGCCATATAGAGCTGTAGACCCACACATTCCCAATAAACGCCCATACCAAGCACTTGAATGTTCGAATGTGCTTGGTGGGTGGTGCATTTGAGTTGTTATTCCAGATTGCAACCATGTCTACCATAGCAGTTATTTAAGTTGATTTGTACGATCTTCTTTTTGTCTTGCTAGATTTTTGCTCATCTGGGGTTACAAGTGCACAACGGCCTCTACCAGTGTAGTAGCTCACATCCGTGCGTTTTGCCTCTTCACATTTAAAGCAAAATGGCTAACTGTTGAATGAGGATGCTTTGCGATCAATCTTTCCGCAACCAAGAAACCAGATTGTGGTACTTTGAGTATATATTTTGGGCCTGTCTCCCTCGAATCGGACATTCTATCGTTCTATCGTGACTGTTACAGAGCGCGGAAAAGTTGGTGTCACAAATCCTTGAGATAGCTTAGAGTATTTATATCGCTGTACTATAAATCTAGAGGTTGTTACGTCTATTTGGCAGGACGTTAACATAGATTTCAGTGTGATGCATTGAAAAAAAAAGCTGTAAAGTTACGTAGTTTAATGTGTTGTATTGAAATGGCACAGTGACAAGGATTTAAGATTTAATTCACCAGATTCTAGCATAAATTTCAATATGTTACATAGAATGCACATATGTAGTTACCGAGGCGTTAGTTGAATTACCGGAGTTTAGCAATAATCCTATATTTAATAAAAGTAGTGTCGCGAAAAGTTAACCTATCATAATTCAGCTTTCATGAACTTTATCAGTTTTCAGCAGAGTCCATTGCTATAGTCTAAAACACTTACACCAGGTCAGTTTGGTTGGAGTGGATTCAAGACCCACTGATTTATGAATACGAACATTGAACAATACACGTATTTTAATCTAGGAAAAGTTTAAGCATGTTAATATAGTTAGGTTAAAATGAAGTAACTACGTAAGACGATTTCAGTACACCATTCACCAAGTGAAAAAAATTATTTAAATTTCGAAAACCAAATGTATGACGTAAGTTCATTTCACATTTCACAACTCTGCCCTTGCAAATTGCCTTCTAAAGCACATTTATACGTTTATTTTCATTGTTTCTAGTCTGGTTTAAAAAAAAATTTGTAGAAATTAGTAAGTCTAAAGCACTTATTAGCTGTGTTCGGTTCCGATACTCAAAAAATTGCGTCAGGCTATCGGGTTTTTGTAGTTTTCGGGAGCTTTCACTTTACATACTGGTAGCTCTAGCTCTTATAGTCTCCAAAATGTAGGTAATGTTTTAGGTTGCAGACAGTGTAGTACCATGTATCTCTTGGCAAAGCGAATGAGGTCCGTCGTTTCCGCATTTATGCTCATAGTGCGGTTTCCACCGAGACAACTGGCGTCCCTTCTTATGTATCCAGCTCCAGCTCTTATGTATATGCTCCAGAAGTTTTTCTAGCGATACGGTGAGCAGCTAACTCATGGCCGTACAGATCGGGTCTAGAGTTAACAATCCAGTCTTCTTGATAGTGACACTTTGTACATTATTGTCGCAGGTTTAATTGACTTAATTGGTCCAATGCGAGTTTAAGTGGTCCAATGGTGGCAAAAATCCAATGATTTTTATGATACACGAATGATCCGTTTGCGTGTTGTATCTGACACGTTGATGATTTTGTGTTTTTGAATAGTTGGAACTCACAATTGTTATTAAAAGTAAACGTCGTTTGTTTATCAAAACAAATATATTGCTTTTTGTTGAGATTATGGCATCGTTCCAAATCTGCTCTTGAGAGTCCAATTGATTCATTCTGTTCTTTATTGACGTCTATAATTTGAATTTTAATGTATGTATATAATTACAATCCCATGAGTTCCAAATACTGGAGTGTGTACCAGATTGTATAGTTGGACTGCCTGTATTGCTACTAATGGAAATGTGACTTTAAATATCACATGGTGGTTTGCGATTGTGTCTTGTGCCTTCATTAATCTTGCGCCTTGCATTTAATTGCAAGACATCGTTATCTGGAACTGGCAACTTTAGGCTTAATGGCAGGTGTCTCTTAAGTTGGTTCAGATGTACCCGAAGCTGGCCTGGTGATAGTAATAACGGGCTTCTCCTGCTTTAATGGGCATCTGGACGTTGACGCGTACAATGCGAAGTACGTACAAGTGGCCCATATGCTAATTATGAGATAAATGTGATAAAATATTATATTTAGAAAAGTAACAGAGGCGTTTGATCTGATTACGGGATAAATAAGATTGTATTAAGAGCAGAGGATTCAAAAAGGTTCATGCAAAAAATAGTAAGTGTTGTCACCCTGGACATATAAAGGATGGGGGACGGCAACGTCCTAGAGCGCGTAGATGCCACACGAGCCGGAGAAGACCCATACAAACACAGTACTTTGGGCTGCGGGAGAGCCGCTATGACCGGGCACACAGCCCGGTTGGATGACCGACACTTTCCGGATGGGAGTGCGGATGAACAGACCATCCTCTACTCGTAAAATGACCTTTCGATGGAACGCAGGATGGGTATTTACCAGAGAACTGGAACGAGTATGATTGAGAAGAATCAATCAAACTTCAAAAAATCAAATCATTTCGCTCAACACCTATGTTATAACATGTTTACTTCGTTCACTCACTTAAAACGAAAAAATCATTCAGGGTATCGCAACCAATTGGTTTGAATCAGTTGCTATAATATTAGCTTCTCGAACAAGTCACAACCTTGATTGTTGTAGCAAAATCGCTCACCCGAATTGATCGTTTGTAAAATTCGATTCAAGACAAATGAATAAACCCGAACTAACATCGGATTTTGTGCACATGATTTGAGTAGAGTTTGACATTTAAAATCGATATGAATTACGATATGACTGTGTACGTAATTATTACAGTTATAAGGAACAAGTTTAACTATGTGAGCAAAAAAAAAAAAAAAAAAAAAAAAAAAACGAAAATAATAGACAGAAACCTTTAACTTTATTAAATTTAGATTAGCCCATTTTTTTTTCTATTACCTTAATCAGCAAAATTTAAATGCAGATTTCTTTATTGAAGTTTTATTTATAAAAATACTTTTATTTAAAAAAGAGAATTAATTTTATAACTTCCATACTTCATTATCCATTTTGGATCCAATGGAGTGGTTTGGAACAGTCAGTCTCATGATCTATGTAAATACATTGAGTATTTCTCAAGCAGGAAATTCTGAAATTTCATTTTTTGTTGTTGTATTATTTCTCTTTTTTTTTAAATTAAAGTATTTTTATAAATAAAACTTCAATAAAGAAATCTGCATTTAAATTTTTGCTGATTAAGGTAATAGAAAAAAAAATGGGCTAATCTAAATTTAATAAAGTTAAAGGGTTGTGTCTATTATTTTCATCGTACGTGTATGTATGTATTTAAGATGTACAAACATAAATAAAGGGGGAAAAAAAATAAAAATGTGGGAAGCAGTAAATAAACATAAGATATTAAAGAAAAAAAAATGTACATGAAGCAGATTACGTTTATGTATTAAAAATTTTTATAAAACGAATTTAGGAAAAGCAAGCTATCAACCGCTTTCGATCCAAGTCTATTCCGCTTTTCGGTAATAATGTTGCCAGCCATAGAAAAAAATCGCTCAGCCGCTGCGCTACTAGCTGGTATGGAGTGAATTCGGAACGCCAACTTAGATAAACCAGGATATTTTTTCTGGTTCATTTGCCACCACTCCAACAAATTAAACTTGTCGCTCATTTCAACAACTTCCTTGCAATATCTTTCAACTTCTTCTTCAGGTGTTTCGAATGGGTTTCTTGTCGATTTCATCAAATTAGAAAAGAAAAATGAATCGCCTAAAGTATCGGATGGTGAGACATGGTTGTTTGAATCGTTCTGAGCTTGCTCCCCGAAAGAAAATTGTGTTGACGAAGCGCTGGAAGATGTAGTTGGAGACAAAAAGTCATCCTCCGGGCTTGCATCCAAAATGTGGGTACTGCAAAATCTTTTGATGTAGGCTAAATCCTCAAGTTGCATATTTATCGCTGGTGGATATAAAAAGAATGCAGCTTGATGCCAGATACTTAAATTGGCGACCCAAACTTCATCAACGTTGTGAAGAATCTTTGCTTTCAGTTCTGCAATGGCATCGATATCCTCAGCTTTTGCCATGCAAATGGTCTTAATTGTATGTATCGACAGGTACACATAACACAGCGATGGGGAGCTGCAGAGTTGCAATTTTTTAAAGATGATTTCAAAACTGCCACACAACTCAACGAGGGCTTGTAATGTTGTTATATTAATATGCAGCATACGTTGGCCTCGTTCGTTGTTTTTCAAAATATTGTTGATTTCGCCCCAATTATCGAGTATAGACTTCAGCATCCTATAATTAGAGTTCCACCGTGTTGGGCATTGGCTTTTTAGCGAGGTGGGAAGAAGGTACTGCAAACTAGCCTTTTTAAAATATTTTACAGTCTTTCTGCATATTTCTAACATATCGGTGAGCTCTGCGGTGGCTGCAAACGACTTGTCTAACACATTCGAAAATAAATGACTGCTGCAGCTTAGACGTGTATTGTTCTCCAATGCTTTCACCATATTTGTTCCTCTGTCGGTAATAACTGTAATCTTTTGTATGTTATCCACACCGAATTCATTAAAAAGGCATCTTAGTTTTTGTAATACATTTGCACTTGTAGACCTTTCAAAATCCATAGATTTCATTCCCAAAACCAAGTCAATGTATTTAAAATTTTTTCGGTAGTGGAGTGTCACGCCTATGCAATTTCGCCTCACATAGTTGTCCGTCCACATGTCAATTGTTGCTGATGCACCTTCATTGTTCACAGTGTCTATTATTTCATCCTTAACTTTTGAACATGGCGTGATACTGTTGTGGGATCCGGTAGTAAGTCCTCCACATCCACATTTTCGCCATACTTTGCCCCGATTTTTATGAAAAACTTGACCAGTTTTAAAAAGCCAGCACCTCCAACTGAAGAAAACGGTCGACAGTCTTCCGTGACCCACGCTGCACATCGTTCAACGGCTTCAGCCTTATCCAATGTGGATGCTATTTTTAGACATTGTGGTTGCTTTGCTGTTTTGAAACAGCCATGCCTAGCCAAATTGGATGTCTGATTCGCCGTGAATTTTAGAACAGCACAGCAAATGCGGCAAAATACAAAATTTGGCAATATCGTATTATCAGACCTTATTATTTCCGACAATACTGACCAAATCGCACTGCGTCCTTTTCGTTTGGTGGACAGAGTAAAGTTTCCATTTTCGATTTGCTCTGTTATGAACTCCGAATTAATTTCCTCCATTTTTTCCAAGAACTTGTATTTTTTGTTTTGGCGATGACAAAAATTCGATAAATAATTCTTATAGTCAGTCAATCACACACAATCAGAAAGTGTGATTGTGAGCAAACAGACGATAAATCCTTCGAACAAAACAAAAATCTTCGGTCACTCCCATTTGCCTAAGCAAAAGATTCGTTCCGCTCAATCAAGTTGTAGGAAAATATGCGGTCATACAGAATGAACTACTAGCAATACTTTTTTGAGCGTTCGTGAGCGTTCGATTCGAACCGATACAGCCCATTCACTCAATACATAGGACCGCATCGAACAAAATCAAACTCAATGATTGGGTGCACCGTAAAATTTATTACTCATTGCAGTTCTCTGCTATTTACGCCTGGGGGGCGCTGGCTGGCTGAGGCGTCGGGCTGGGGCACGTCAACTGGGTAGTTGGTCGACTATATGGAACAGCGTGTGATGCTTTTGCCCGCACCATCGGCATCCGTGACGACTCCGGCACGCGTCGGACGAGTGTTCGTGTGTCAAGCAATTCGGGCAGTATTTGTTGAAAAGAACCGCCCGGAGCTGCTTCTCAGCACGGAGGTTCAGAAATAGCTGGCACTGCCGCAGCGCTTGGACTCCTCGGCAGGCTCGACACCGGTAGGAGTTTATCCCGTCGCCATGGTGCGGCGAACGTGTAGGGGCCATGTCACTGTGAAAAGACGTTGTAAAGGACTGAACCGAAAAGAAGTTACTGGATGGAAAGCGGGAGACTGCGAGCAAGCGAATTCCACTTATTCCAGAGATCCTTAAGGTATTCGTCCTTCCAGCGGCGGCAGAAGGCATGATGGATTGCCTTCAGTCACTGCCATCTATTAATTAAGGACTTGGGCTCGACCAGGATATCAGGCTCGGCAATGGATAAGATAGGTCCTCAAATAAGGAAATGTCCGTGGCTCAATGCCAGCAGATCCTCTGGGTCCTCGCTCATGGGAGAAATTCAGACACGCCTCAATTTGATAATAGAGTAAATCTTGTAAAATAAATTCGGCCTCCAACAGGCCCCCCATATCGGGCACGCTTGGCGGAATAAAATCCCAGGATAAAATCAGCTGGAGAATGAATTGAAGATACTTTGCTTGGTGTCGTCCAGAAAGTCTTTTTCGAGCACCTACGAGGCCCCTACGAAAGTTTTGCCATTATCGGAGTAAATGCGCTGTGGACATTGTCGCCGTGCTACAAACCGTGAAAAGGCTGCAAGAAATCTTTCAGTGGTGAGGTCGGAGGTCGCCTCGAGATGGATTGCCTTCGTGCTGAAGCACACGAAAACGCAGACATAGCCCTTCGTAATGAGGAACGCACGCCCCGTATAATACTTGATCTCGAAGGGACCTGCGATTCAATGCACGTGTGGGTGAAGAGTCTGCAATAAGTGATGCGCTGTTAAGGAAGATCCCCCATCATTTAAGTTCGCTGTCGCCGACGATTAACGATTAACTTTACACCCCTCGATGTGGGAAGTCTAAATCCGTGATACCGCACCATCAGCTGATTGCCACCATGCAGCGTAACACGATGGGAGAGTTTTTTCGAGCAGGCGCGTAAATTGGGGACTATATCTCCGCGGCGTATTCTCGACGCTGTGAGATTCGAATCAAGACCCGCTCAGCGGATAGTAATTCGTCATTGCTGAGGTGGACCGTGGAAGGAATCGAAGTATTTTTAATGGCAAAGCGTAGGAGGTATGCGGTTAATCGCAGAGCCTTACCATAGTCCGAAAACCGCTCGCTGACGTCGTCGAACAGAGTGGTCGAGGCGGCGTGGCACTGGACTCGCTGCTCCAGCTGAGTGTCTGCAGGTTCATTAATGAGAATTGGCCAGCACTCGGGATCACGCCGAAGCCAGTCCGGTCCATGCCACCAGAGGCTACTGGTCGATAACTCGGCAGCGGAGACTCCACGGCTTGCAAGATCTGCGGGGTTGTCCTCGGAACGCACATGTGGCCAGCGCTGGGTACTGGTGCTTTGGGAGATGCTAGATACGCGGTTGGTAACAAAGGTGCACGGGGGCTTATTAAGCAAAGCCAACAATATGGTCAGTCCAAAACTGGGAAGTAGAAGGTTGGAGTGGAAGAGATCGGCTACGCGAGTCTTAGCCATTATTGGATGGACGCTTATCTCGTCGCGATAACTGATCCGTACATAGAGAGCTGCTCCGTAGGCCTTCTCGAACGCGTAGCAGAAGCCATGAAGCTCCCACTCGACATCACCGCCGGAGTTTAGCGAACGGGGGATGCGAAGCCGACTGAGGCTTGGATAATCCTGCAGGAACTCGTGCTATTGATGTACATAGAAGGGGTTGCGGCAGAGCGTCATACCAGCCAAGATCGGTTAATCAGATTTGCTGCATGATGATTTTTGCTCGGGATTTTTACGAACGGGACTAACCAGCCAGCGTGGTGGAAGAGCTTCGCTATATGGGACAGGACTTTCCTCTTGGAGATCGACTTTTTCAGTGAAGGATCAGTGTCACAGTAGAAGACGTCCTCGGCGGTTTGACAGCGAATCCCCAAGGTTTTCAACACAACATATAGGACGTCCTTCCTTCTTCGGGTAGTCGTCTGGGAATTCCGCTCGCAGAACACGTCATCCTCTTTTTGCGGCTTTGCGGGAAAGTCTTGCACCTCCCAAAACTTGGTGAGGAGTACATCGAGCTTTGTTTCCGGGACGACTCGCGTCTGAGCAGCAAAACCCTGTCGAGACGCTGGAGGATTTGGCATTAAGGCTCCACATAGAACCCACCCAAAGATAGTTTCTAACCCGACGAAGTCACCAATGTCCTTTTTGATCCGCTCTCCGAGATTGGGTAAAAAGGTCTACACCGATAATCATATCAATAGGTGTGGGCCTGTTGTAGTACGGGTCAGCCAGGGGACGATCCAAATACTGCGCCGGAACCACTTTAACAAATGGAGGCCAGTTTTGACACGACCAGAGCTGAGATCTCAATCCTGCTCAGCCGGTTACACGGAGTGGACGGAGGGGACAGCATCAGCAGACATACTTTGTCGGCACATCCTCCGTCACTCTGGCCCATGCCAGTAACTGCGGCGTCGACTGGATAAAAGAGTGGCTGGACCATGTTGAAGACCCATTCGGATAGGAAGGTGGACCGAGTCGATCAACGAATATGGTGCTCCACAGCATCATGGTGAAGGATGACAATCGCGGTGCCTAAGAGCCCTCTGCCTGGGGTGGATGCAAAACCCCTATGTGCATTTGTGAACTGACCACTCGGTACCGCTGGCACGGACACGAACACGTTGCTAGGAGGCAACAAGGTGTGATGACGCTCCTGGCAGATAGGACAATTTTGAGCGCTTAAGCAGTCTTTTATTTAATGACCGCGAGCGAAACAGTTCAAACAGAGGCCCTGCTGTCTAATAGTTTTCGAATGCCTCTGGACTTACATGTCTAGGAAACTTGGGCAAGCCGTATGGGCTCATTTTCCTGATAGCAAAGCTTCCAAGACGACGGTTTGAGCTGGGCTTTTGCAGGGAACGCTTGAATCTTCATAGTCGCGGATGATTTGCGGGGGCCAATGGGGACGGCTTGAACACTTGGGGGCGACTTATGGTCTTTGGTGGCATCAAGGAGACGATACCGGTCTAAGAGGAATCCTGTTCTCACAGGAGGATTGTGAACTTCGGCCACCTGCTTGTACAGCTGGAGATGAACAGGACATCCCAATTCTCTGCACTAACACCCGAGCGCTCCAAAGCGGTTAACGCCGTCTGCAGCTCTCTCAATGTTTTGTCCAACTCTTGTGCCACCGCGGGGATCTAAGGGAGTTGTTTGACTTGAGTCATGACTAGCAGACGGCCGTTCTCATACCGCGCGGTGATGTTCTACCACGCGGCTTGGAAGCCCTCATTCGTCAGGGGGACTTTGACACAACAGTTCTCGCTTTCCCGCGGGTCTTGGCGGTCAAGTGGTAGAGCTTATCCGATTGCGACAGATACGGATTACCGATGTAAATGGCAGCGAACAAATCCCGGAAAGTATACAACAATGTCATTCAACTCATACATTGTGTGGTCCGTCTCTCTTGCAACACTTGACAACAATTAGCTAACACGGCATATTCAAAAACTCACGATTTAATGTAAACAACTTGAATCTGGGACTCGACATCCACATCCGGCGTAAAGCCGAATCAGCGGTCTTACTAGTCCTTATACATAGCCCTTATACAAGTTAAGACCAGGCATGCTATAAACCTATAAATATTTTATGACCGCGACCACACTCATCTTACTATAGTCAAGACTCGTCATAATGGGCATCGGCACAAACAATAACTACCAGACTAAACATTCCTATGGGAATGGTGTCGTGTTCAGTACATCAGACAGCAAGTCGCCCAATTCTACAATTCGGCAATAAACAGATCAAGTTCGGTACACCAGACTTCAAGTCGCCTAAATCAATTCATCGATAAACAGATCCCACGCCAGCGTTGGACTTTTGGACTCAGCAGACGTCGCTGTCACCAACGACGCCTAATACCAGAGGCTTCATCCAAACATAATCGATCAACCCAAAGTTAGTCTTCAACCTGAGTGCAAATTGTAACTTCATTGGAGCTCCGCGATCCTTGTTCATAGTAGTTGTCTTAAAGTCTTCCAGTAAATTAAAAGATTTGTGAACGTAAAACTAATAAAGATTTTTAAATAAATTTTATTTTTTTCCTACGGAGAACAAGGAAAGTGTTAATTGGCGCCCGAGCAGGGACCCTACGCTAAGAATCAGACAGGGTCAAAAATTCAATCGCTGCAATTTCCTCCAAGGTCCGTTCCGAGGAAAACTGATAACCCGAAAGTGTTTGCCCAGGAGCGTTAGTACCTTCAACGTTGGAAAAGCGAGCCCTCCTACAAGCCGATCAGTAAAGCACCGAAGATGCTAGTAATAATGTAAGTTAAGAAGATTAGATTTAAGAGAAAATTGTGAATCAAAACGAAAGTTAAATCAAAACGAAAGTTAAAAAAGAATGTTTCCAATAAAATCGAAATTCGTTTTGACAAAGAAGAACATGACTCTTTTGAGAAAGTGAAAAATTCATTAATTTCAGAAGACGTAATATTAGCATATCCCGATTTCAATCAAGAATTCCATCTGACTACAGATGCCTCGAATATAGCAATAGGTGCGTCACTAGAACAAAACGGGAGACCGATTACATTTATATCTAGAGCGTTATCTAAAACAGAAGAAAATTATGCTACAAACGAGAGGGAAATGTTAGCCAAAGTATGGTCCTTGGAATGTATCTCTATGGTAAGTCAAAAGTGACCATCTACACTGATCATCAACCGCTCACCTATGCACTTAGTCCGAAGAACAATAATGCAAAGCTGAAAAAGTGGAAAAGTTACCTGGAGGAGTACAATTATGAGTTGAAGTATAAACCGGGTAGCTCAAATGTAGTAGCAGACGCACTTTCTAGAAATCCCACTAGCATAAATGCTAGCAGCACGTCAGCAGCCACTGTGCATAGCGATGAGAGCTCAGGTCATGAACTTATACCAACAATGGACATTCCCATTAACGTCTTTAAAAACCAATTAATAATTCTCACCAGCGATAACGAATCAACGACATTCGAATTACCGTTCCCTACATACCATAGACATACAGTAGTAAGGAGAAACTATTCAGAGAATGATCTTGTAACAATTTTAAAAGCAAAAATGGATCCTAGAATGGTAAATGGTATTTTCACTTCCGAAAGTATTATGGGAAAGATCCAATCCATATTTCCGGAACATTTTAGGAACTATAAAGCAAGATTCACGCAGATTGAAACTACAGGTGTCCATGACCATAGCCAACAGCAAGAAATCATAGCAAAAGAACATGTTAGAGCCCATAGAAACGCATTGGAGAACAAAAAACAAATTTTATCGAAATTTTTTTTCAACGGTATGAAAAAGAAAATAGAAGCAGTAGTAAAAGCCTGTCAAACATGCAAACTTTCAAAATACCAAAGACACCCCCCAAATCAAGAAATTCAACCATCACCCATTCCTAGTTATCCAGGAGAAATCATACACATAGATTTGTACTCAACACAGAATAAAATTATCCTAACAGCAATAGACAAGTTCTCAAAGTATGTGCAAATAAAACTAGTTAATTCAAAAGCAGCGAAACATTTAAAGGTACCACTTCGCGAGTTATTAATAGCTTTCGGTGTGACCAAAACGGTAGTCATGGATAATGAGAAATCCCTGAATTCCGTGTCAATAAAATTTCTTTTGAATAATCAGTTAGGCATAAATGTCCATACAACCCCACCATATACATCGTCTAGCAATGGCCAAGTAGAAAGATTCCATTCGACATTCACAGAAATTATGAGATGTTTAAAGGTTGAGCATCCCGAGTTGGAATTCAAAGACCTAATATTCAGAGCTGTAGATGAGTATAATAAAACGATCCATAGCACCACTAATAAAAAACCAATAGAAGCATTCTTTGCGGTACACTTAGCACACTCACCAGAAAAACTAGAACTCGAAAGGAAAAAAATTTCAAAGAAAATTTCAGATAAGCAAGATTCCGATTTACAATATCACAATAAGAAAAAGGAACCTATAAAAATTTACGATCCAGGTGACACAATATATGTTAAGATCAACAGAAGGTTAGGTTCTAAACTAACTCCAAGATATAAAAAAGAAAAAGTAGCTGAAGATTTGAATACAAAGGTTCAAACCATGTCAGGCAGGATAGTGCATAAGAATCAGCTAAAATACTGATCCACATCCTTTTTCGACAGGTTAATCTTGTTACCAGCCTGCTGGGGACACACGACTATCTTGGATTATTCAAAATCTAGCAAGGCAGAATGGTACCTTTAAGATCATCCACGTGGTAGAAATAGAAAAGTATCAACAGGCATTGTCAGTATTGAAGGAGGTTGTACAAAATAAAACGAAAACAAATCCGTACTACCCTTTTTTAATTTACGAAATAACTCGAATCGAGAATGAAATCGAACGACTAAAGCCAATGAGATTCAGAGCCAAACGCTCTCTCGATATACTTGGAACAGCGTGGAAGTGGCTCGCGGGTAACCCAGATCACCAAGATCACAAGATTGTAATCGATAAAATCAGTGAACAGCTAAAGAATAATAACAAACAAGTAATAATAAATAACCTAGTAGAAAATAAGATAAATGATTTGGTCAAAATAACTAACTCTTTGTTACTTAAAAACAAACCCGAAACAGAAGATAAAGCAAAAGAAATAGAAATGTCAAAATACAAATTAAGCTTATTGAGAGAAGAAATCACTAATGTCATTTATGCAATTGATTGGGCTAAAGCCAATACCATAAATTCTTTAATTCTATCACCAGCAGAAATAAATATCATTGAATCAATTGCCGAAGAAAGCCTAACGTTTGTAAATATTGAAGAGCTAATAGAATTTGCCGAAGTAAGCATTGCATCTGATGGCAGAGCCCTTCTTTATATTGTTAGTATTCCTAGGGTAATAAAAGAACAATGTAAAAAAATTATTGCACTACCTATAAAAAATGAAAAAACAATAGAAAAAATAGACTATTGACATATACTAAAATGTAATAAACAACATTTCGGGTTAGCTAATAAGAACAAATGTAAAAATCTAAATGATAAGATACTATGTAAACTGGAAGATTTAATAGACTTAAAGAATAGCAAATGTATAGGAGCATATTTCTACAGAAAAAAACCAAATTGCCAAACTACGGCTCCCGGCACACTTTTGCTAAACCAATTTAAAGGAACCATCAACATTGACGGAGAAAATCTTACGTTGGACGGAACCTTCGTGATCCAGTCGCAAAACGCAACCATCAATATAGACGATGCATGGTACATCATGAAGACCAAACGTGAAGTCGAAGTCCAGCCGCCACTACTACAACTCATATCAGATAAAAAACATCAAGGCGAGATCTTATCATTGGAAATGATTAAAGAGCTACATCTGAACAATACAGATAACTTGGAAAAAATTCAAACTAATAACGTAATCATTTCATCATCCTACTGGATCATTTTAGCACTCTTGAGTATTACAGCAATAATCTACTGGGTATTCAAGAAGCGATGCATCCACAGACCAACAGAAAGCAATCCACCGATGGCCATGCCGATCACACCCGTATCACCCGTACAGTATGTGGTAGCGACCGAGGACGCCCGCATTTAAGAGGGGAGGAGTTAAGACCAGGCATGCTATAAACCTATAAATATTTTATGACCGCGCCCACACTCATCTTACAATAGTCAAGACTCGTCATAATGGGCATCGGCACAAACAATAACTACCAGACTAAACATTCCTATGGGAATGGTGTCGTGTTCAGTACATCAGACAGCAAGTCGCCCAATTCTACAATTCGGCAATAAACAGATCAAGTTCGGTACACCAGACTTCAAGTCGCCTAAATCAATTCATCGATAAACAGATCCCACGCCAGCGTTGGACTTTTGGACTCAGCAGACGTCGCTGTCACCAACGACGCCCAATACCAGAGGCTTCATCCAAACATAATCGATCAACCCAAAGTCAGTCTTCAACCTGAGTGCAACTTGTAACTTCGTTGGAGCTCCGCGATCCTTGTTCATAGTAGTTATCTTAAAGTCTTCCAGTAAATTAAAAGATTTGTGAACGTAAAACTAATAAAGATTTTTAAATAAATTTTATTTTTTTCCTACGGAGAACAAGGAAAGTGTTAATTTACATAGCCCTTATATATATATTATGTACTTTACTATACATAGCCTCTGCGTAGGTTTCTTAAATGAAAATCAATAAACCAGAAATGACTTCTAAGTTGAAATCGAAAAGGAGCAGTCGAGTTTTATTTGGCGTACAATCATATCAACAAAATAACTACAAGTCTCAAGACACCCAGAGAACCAAGGCTTCAGGGACACTGGACTGGTAATTGGCGCAGCTGGTCGTCGAATCAAATCACTCCCAAGGATGACACTAAGGATCTTCACTATTCTATTAATGTAAAGATAAAGATAAGCAGGTGCGTCCCCAGTGGCAACCCAGTGTAAAGAACAAATAAAGAATATGTGTACAAGTAAAGTAAATGTGTTACAAATACCCCTCTATCCAAGTAAAATACCGCAATATATTAAATTCCATGTTATTGTGACATAATATATATAAAAAAAAAAAAAATAAAAAAAATTAAATTGCAAATAAATAACGATGAAATAGTTATACCCTACAAAATAAATTTTCAATATATCAACAGACATCAAGTGCTGATAACTGTTTGATATTATTGAAAGAAAAAATAATATTACAAAAAAAAGAAAAATAAATAACGATGAAATAGTTATACCCTACAATATATATTTTCAATACGTCAACAGACATCAAGTGCTGATCACTGTTTGACATTTTTGAAATTCTTATATTGTGGCAGACATCAAGTGCTGATCACTGCCCAATAAAGGAAAAAAATAATAACGACAAAAGTGTTATAAAAACCAAAAAAAATTTTCAATATACATATCAACAGACATCAAGTGCTGATAACTGTTTGATATTATTGAAAGAAAAAATAATATTACAAAAAAAAAGAAAAATAAATAACGATGAAATAGTTATACCCTACAGTATATATTTTCAATACGTCAACAGACATCAAGTGCTGAACACTGTTTGACATTTTTGAAATAAATAATTCTTATATTGTGGCAGACATCAAGTGCTGATCACTGCCCAATAAAGGAAAAAAAATAATAACGACAAAAGTGTTATATCCTGCAAAATAAATTTTCAATATACATATCATAATTAAATTGCAAATAAATAACGATGAAATAGTTATACCCTACAAAATAAATTTTCAATATATCAACAGACATCAAGTGCTGATAACTGTTTGATATTATTGAAAGAAAAAATAATATTACAAAAAAAAGAAAAATAAATAACGATGAAATAGTTATACCCTACAATATATATTTTCAATACGTCAACAGACATCAAGTGCTGATCACTGTTTGACATTTTTGAAATAAATAATTCTTATATTGTGGCAGACATCAAGTGCTGATCACTGCCCAATAAAGGAAAAAAATAATAACGACAAAAGTGTTATAAAAACCAAAAAAAATTTTCAATATACATATCAACAGACATCAAGTGCTGATAACTGTTTGATATTATTGAAAGAAAAAATAATATTACAAAAAAAAGAAAAATAAATAACGATGAAATAGTTATACCCTACAATATATATTTTCAATACGTCAACAGACATCAAGTGCTGATCACTGTTTGACATTTTTGAAATAAATAATTCTTATATTGTGGCAGACATCAAGTGCTGATCACTGCCCAATAAAGGAAAAAAAATAATAACGACAAAAGTGTTATATCCTGCAAAATAAATTTTCAATATACATATCAACGGACATCAAGTGCTGATCACTGTTTGATATTATTAAAACAAATAATTTTTATATTGTGGCGGACATCAAGTGCTGATAACCGCTAAATATAATTTAAATAAAAAAAAATATATATATATAATATGTCTTCCTAATATAATTAATTTTAGAAAAAAAACCCTTTTACTATTGCCACACAAGCACTTTTACACTACGATCGAGCACTTTGTTGCTTCGACCGCAAGTTGAAACGCTATAAAAAAAAAAAAAAAAAAAAAAAGAGAAACCATACCCTTTTCCAACACAAGTGTTTCGTATCAAGTTACATTTTTATTACATATTCCAAGTCAACAAACAAAAATAAAAAAAAAATTTTTTTGCCTTAGTACACAAATTCTGTACACAATACAAAGTTTTCTGGTTCTTATGCCGTTGCTATTGGGTTCACACTGTATCAATAATAAAAAAAAATATACCACTCACACAAAACAATACACATTACAGACGTCTACTGAAATAAAATAAAAAACACAAATAACATAAAAAAGAGAGAGAGGAAATAATTCTAGATCAGCTGATTTCCCAAATATTTCTAAAAAAAAAAAAAAACAAAAAAAATTTTTTTTTTGAATAACACATTAAATATTAACACTCTAATTTTACATAAAACCACAAACAATTACATTATCTTTATATACAATACTTATTAAAATACACATCTTATAATACTACTATATATACTAGTTTTTACATTACCTTTTTTTATACACAAACAATTACAAAAAAAAAACCTTTAATTTCTTAAATATAATTTTGATACACACAAAGTCAAAAAAAAGATAAATAGAGATTTTTTTTTTTTTTTTTTCATTCTTTACAAATGTCCAAGAATAGTTTAGTAAGCAAGACCAAGTCCAGATTAGGCCTTAGGAATGGCTCTAGCTTGCCAGAAATTAGGGAGGAAGAAATTGCACAAACCGAAGCCATGACAGATTCAGGACACGCCACTAATCATTCTAGGAACACTAGCCCCGCTAGTACCGGGTTACCTTTGACCGACACAGCCAGTACTTCCCTTAACACCTCTATTAATATGACTCTTAACTTAACTGATGTTTTGGCTTTTGTTAAACGATTGCCTATTTTTAATGGAGATTCGGGTACCCTCGATAGCTTCATAACCAGTGTGGAGGAAATAATTATGCTCATCCGTGGCACAGACCAAACTCCATACGGTCAGATGTTATTGCGTACAATTCGTAATAAAATCAGTGGTAAAGCAGACCAAGCATTAAGTAATCTTGGCACAAGACTCGAATGGGACAATATTAAAGAAAATCTGAAACGCATTTACGGGTGCAAAAAAACGGAACCAATGCTTATTCACGAATTACAAACTCTACCGGATAATCTACCCTTAGGCAAGTTATTCTTTGAAATCACGAAACTAAGGAGTCAGATATTGAACCTCCCACCTGCCCCTGGGCGTCATATGCAAACCCCTTGCCCTATAACAAAAAGAATGTATATTGATGAAACGTGTCTCTACGCATTCCTAAGAGGCCTTCGTGACCCTCTCAAAACAATTATTAGAACCAAGGACCCTGCTAACATTGAGGAAGCGTATGAATGGTGTCAAAAAGAAAAAAGTTTTTACTATCAAGGTCAGAATAAAACACACAACTTTACTTCAAACAGAGGCAGACCATACGACAAGAACCAGACTAATAACGACTCTAACCCTAATAGGAACAATAATTCTTACAATTCATCAAACCAAAATCAAAATCAAACCAAATGAAGTACAACCAAAATCATAATAATAATTTGGGTCAAAATACCCAAAATCACCCTAACAGACAAAATAACAACCAGGGAAAGAATAATTCAAACTTCCACAACATTAATGAGGAAGGAAATTTTTCACAAACAGCCTCGACGAACCAGTCGGATACATAAATAGGAAAAACCATGGCTCTACAATCCTTTATGTACTACTAACCCCTCTCAATACAATGACCCCCCTAAAGTTCATGATCGATAATGGATCAACCTTTTCATTTTTGGACCCGAGCCTAGCAAACAAAGACAACGTCTTAGACGTAACAGACAATATTATTATCACAACTGTACTGCACAGTTACTCAATAAAAAATAAAATACTTTTAACAATGCCAACAGAGTTCAACGAACCAGGACAAATGAGTCCCCTACTTTTCAATTTCCACCCATATTTTAACGGATTGCTGGGTATGGATTTTGTAACAAAACTCTAGCAATTCACTCCCCGGACGAGATATTCGATGTAATAAACAAAGCATATCTCAAATATTTTGCAGAGTCTAAACTATACAAAATAGTTAGATGTTTATTTTTCCTAAAAGAACCCACAGACTCAGTCGAGATCGGAAACCTAATTAAAACATACCACACCAATAACAACCATAGAGGAATTGACGGGACGTACGAACACCTAAAACGAGAAATCTATACTCCCTTGTTAAAAGACAAAATCTCCCAAATTATCCGAGAATGCGAAGTATGCCTCACGCTAAAGTATGACAGACAACCACAAAAGCCACCTTTTGTCTTACCAGAAATACCAAACGGTCCGTTGGATATCATCCAAACCGACATTTATACCATAAATAATAACTATAACTTGACTATCATCGACAAATTCTCCAAATTCGCACAAGCCTACCCATTGACTAATAGAAACTGTATTAGCGTTATAAAAGCTTTTAAAACTTTCATGAAACAGTTCGGCTTACCTAAGAAAATTGTTCTTGACCAGGGGGCCGAATTTTCAGGAACAATTTTTAAAGACTTTATAGAGCAATATAATATTGAGCTACATGTTACTTCATTCCAACAGTCTAGTCAACAGTCGAAAGGCTACATTCCACATTGACAGAAATATATAAAATAATCCTTAATAAAAGGAAAGAATTAAAATTTACATTGGACCATGACGAAATAATCGACGAAACTATTATAACTTATAATAATGCCATCCACTCAAGTACTAATCTTACCCCCTACGAACTGTTTAATGGACGGACACATATTTTTGACAAGACTATTAAATTTAATAATGGACATGATTATCTCTCAAAATTAAACGAGTACCAAAGCACATTATACCCTTCTATTAAAGTACATCGAGAACAACAGACTACAAAACGGACAGAAAAACTGAACGAATCAAGGATAGAACCTCCCTCAATACCATAAGGCAACATAATTTTTAGAAAAGAAAACAGAAGAAACAAGATTACCCCTAGATTCAGCAAACACAAAATAGTACTGGATAACGGAATAACAATCAGAACAGCTAAAAGACAAAAATTACACAAACAAAAAATAAGGAAAATAACAAAAAATTTAAAGAACACACAATCACATGCGTTACCACCAGCAACTAACTCTACAATAAATTAAATACTTACAGGTTGTCATTAGGCATCACCCAACGCCTAGTAATCGATAGTTTGGACAAGGATCAGCCTTTTATTAAAGTTATCATAGGTGTAGCCAGGGTAGTGGACTCTTTCAAAATAATAAACCATGTAATAGACTTAAACGACTACGTAATAAACGCAAACAAAATAACAGATATAATCAAAAACTTACCCGATGACTTAGAATTGTCCGAACTAAAGCTTATACTTCATAAAAAAATAACCCAAGTCGTCGATAGGTTAAATACCTTACTTCCCAGCACTAATAGACCAAGGAGAGGGTTAATTAATGGACTACGTAATGTGGCTAAATTCGTTACCGGAAATATGGACGCCGAAGACGAAACAAAAATTAATAAAGAATTAGCAGATGTTCACAAAAACCTTGAACTCGAACAATCATTTCAAAAAGAAACATTTATTAGATTTAGCAGTATCACAGATCACATAAATAAAGAACAGGAAACAATTAGCAATTTCGTAAAAACCTATCAAAATAAAATATTTAAACAATTAGGTACAGCAGAACGAAACTTATAAATAAATCAATATATTGCTAAAATTAATTACAATATAGACATTTTACTCAATCATTTAAACAATATTGCAGAAAGCCTATTGTTCACAAAATTAAACATAATCCCTAAGTATATCTTAAACACAGAAGAAATTCTAAAAATAAAAAACATATTTCAACAACAAAATGTAACAATAAACTTGGATCACAAAATGTATAATGTTCTGTCTCTAGAATCAATAACAAAAAATAAAACACTTGTTTTTAAAATAAATATTCCTATACTATCAAAAGAACATTATGAATACGACCAACTAATATCCTTACCATTTAATAACACAAAATTTGTAACACTACCAAAACACATTATTCGAAATAAGCTAACAATTAAGGAATTAAAATCACCATGTATTAAGTTGGGCAAATTATATGTATGTGAGACCCCAACTTTACCTACAAATCCCCACTGCCTACCAAACCTACTTAACAACAGTATGGCGACTTGCAACGTCATCGACGGGGGTCAACCACAACAAATCTTCGTACCAATAAAGGGACTGCTACTAACCTTCAACGCAAAAAAACATAAACCTCACCTCCACTTGTATACCAGCCAAAACTCTTAGCGGATCCATGATCATCCACTATGATAACTGCTCAATATCCGTGGATGGCATTAAGTACGTCAACGCCGCCACCACTAACGAAGACAAATTCGAAATCAACTTACCACATATTAACAACTTGACCATAAACACTGCCACAAAAAATCCGAGGTTGTTAAACTTACACCTTTACGACCTACAAAACGATCAGGAAGTCTTCCAGATAAAACATCAAGCTGCCACGCATCTGACAACTGTCTATGTGCTCATCATCGGATTGTCAATAGCCACAACAGTCGCCTGGATCTATAAACGAAGGACCATTGCGTTTGCACCTCCCATCTTTAATCCAATTGTCACTCCAGCCACAACCGTCTTGGACATGCCATCCTTATGCCCATCGTTCCAAGTTAAGGGGGGAGGAGTTATCGCCAACGGCTCTGCGTCACCCCCGCTCAAACCCCCTCGGACATTGTCCCACTAACCACAACAATGTCATTCAACTCATACATTGTGTGGTCCGTCTCTCTTGCAACACTTGACAACAATTAGCTAACACGGCATATTCAAAAACTCAAGATTTAATGTAAACAACTTGAATCTGGGACTCGACATCCACATCCGGCGTAAAGCCGAATCAGCGGTCTTACTATACATAGCCCTTATACATAGCCCTTATATATATATTATGTACTTTACTATACATAGCCTCTGCGTAGGTTTCTTAAATGAAAATCAATAAACCAGAAATGACTTCTAAGTTGAAATCGAAAAGGAGCAGTCGAGTTTTATTTGGCGTACAATCATATCAACAAAATAACTACAAGTCTCAAGACACCCAGAGAACCATGGTTTCAGGGGCACTGGACTGGTAATTAGCGCCTGTCGAAATTAATGAAATTGGATAATAATAAATCGTTTCGCACACAAGAAGTGAAATATTGCGATTGGTGAACAAAGACGGATGCGTTTGTGGATTTGATTACAGGTGAGCGGCTCTTAGACACAAAATTCCCGATTTTTTTTTATTTAATAATTTTGTATTTTTTCCGATTTAGCGAACAGCTCTGCACTCTTCGGAAGTGAGTATATTTGGAAATATAAAAAAACTGGACAGACACAAAATGGATCGGAAGATACCGGATAGGTCAGGTATATACATACAAATGTAAAAAAGTGTGCAGGTCGCTATGGAAGCGCGGGAAGCCTCACACTTTTATTGGTATGTTATAAGGTAGGATGTCAAGATATTGTAATAATAAATGTTGAACTTATCAGGAATTCCGCCGATGCACGCTGGAGGAGCGGAAGGATACTCGGCTCGAAGGATCAATGTTCGTGGAAGGGCGGTTAAATCCGAATAAATACCAACTCCCGGTGGCGTGTACATTTAAATATGCAGTGTTTTAAGGATAGAGGAATAAAATTTCTGGTCTACGGCTTACGGGGTACAGATATGTTTAACTGATTCAATAGCTCAGGAGAGTCTATATCACCTATTAAAAGTTTATGAATAATGATACCAACAAGCATTACTCTACGATTAATTAAAGAACGATTATTGATTTAAAGAAGCCTACTGAAGTATGATGGCAAATTGACATTGCGATCCCAATTTAGACTGCGAAGAGCAAAAAGCAGAAATTGCTTTTAAACAGATTCAATTTTTCTTTGGTGCGTCTCATATTGAGGTGACCATATGCAAGATCCGTACTCTAAGATAGGAAGAATTAATGAAGTACACAGAATTTTGGTTGTGTACGGATCGTCAAACTCTTTTGACCATCGTTTTACACACCCAAGAACATTCAGAGCTTTACTAACTGTAGCAGAAATATGAGGATTAAAAGTTAATTTATGGTCCATTAGAACACCTATGTCATTGATAATATCTAACAGTTTTAAGGCAGTGTCGTTAAGATTATAAGTTGCTAAGTATGGAGTGCATCTATAAAAAGGTATAACTTTACATTTGCAGCCGTTGAGGTTTAATAAGTTGGATTCACACCAACTCTGAAGATGATTAAGATCGGATTGAAGCAGGCAAGAAGACGATATGTCTTTATAACTAAGGTGAAACTTAACATCATCCGCGTACATAAGCACACGAGAATGTGTCGCTACCAATGGAAGATCATTTATAAAAAGAGTGAATAGCAATGGACCCAAATGACTACCCTGAAGACTTAAAGAGGACCTTTTGTGTACGCTTAAAAAGATGCAGAATCCAATCAAGGCTGGGGATGCCAAGTCCGTTCAACTTAAATAAAAGCAGAGTATGATTAACAGAGTCAAAGGCCTTGCTGAAGTCAGTATAAATGACGTCAGTTTGTACGGCAGTCTTGAATTCTCTGATCGAGTGAGATGTAAATTCTAATAAGTTAGTAGTTGTCAATCTCCGTTTTTTAAACCCAGGTTGGGAGGACGAAATAATTGAGCTTCAAAAATGCTGCAATTGAGATATTGGTTTTTTCTCAAATGCTTTAGGTGTGGCAGACCATATCGTAATATACATATAATTGGAGGCTTCGCACTTTTTCCCCTTTTTATGAAGAGGAGTAATATATGATTCCTTCCAGATAGACGGGAAGGCGGAAAATGTGACGGACGGTGATTTACACCTTAAGTATTGGGCTACATAGAACCTCTGCACAAAACCTCAATACGTAGCCTGGTATTTCGTCAGATTATACAGATATGACCAATCATTAATTAACAAAAGTTTTTTAAGTTTAGTAAAGTTTGTCTTTCAAAAACACCGGGTTAGAGGCATCGATTTAGTATAACGAAACATAACCCCAAAAGGAAGGTCAATGGTTACATCCAAAGTTGGATGGAAATTGGTTTCAGTTTTCACTAAGGGATCAGTCCTGGAAACATTGCAGTCGAAAGAATCCAACACAAATACCAGATCTAGTGATCTGTCACGACTATTCCAGACAAGATTTATTTGAGTTAGGGACCACTCAAGCAGACCATGTATGAAACAATGTGACGAGGAGGGCAACAGTAATAAATAATCATATAAAGGGTCCAGGCAATCTCAGGTAAATTAAAATCTCCCAGAACAATGAGCAAGTGTTTTTCAGAGAGATATGAGGAAACAAGTTGAATAGCTTCCAAATGGTGAATGTAAACTGCCAAGTCGGACTGTGGTGGAATATACGAAAAAGTAATATTGGTAGAAAAAGAATTTAAAGAAATTTTAACAAAAACAAATTCAATCTCCTGATTGGAAGAATGACAATTACGGATGAAAACGTAATTCCGATCATGTCTATATGTTAAATATTTTGAGGGGAAAATTGATGCATCAGCAATATCAGGTTTCAGCCAAGTTTCAGTAAAGGCAAGGCAAAGTCAAAAGCTAAACTATCTCCATAGAGTCTAGGGAGTTTAGACTTCAGTCCCACGTACGATCTGATAGACCAGATTTAGGAACGAAATTAGTTTTTTGACTCGCCAACAGGTGCAGACGAGCGGGAAGGAACGTTATTCGAAAAGGCAAATAGCAGGCTAATCGGAGGCCGATTCCTCTTTTTTATTGTATACTCTTTTATAATAAGGTGTTCCGGCCAAAAATCTTTTTGATATATTTGGCAAAAAAGATCTGGGAACACACTTATTTTGAAGCACGAAATGTCCCGAGTATATATGAAAATCTGAACTTTTCCACCGCAATGTTAGGGGCTTGAACTTTGCCCTGGATGTAGGCAATAACTTCTTCAGAAGTAGTATTGGGATCAAGCCTCGAAATAAAAATTTGCTTTTTAGGTGGAACTACAACAAGGGAACTAGAAGTGATGCAGCTGATGCAGCCAGTACTTCACTAGCTCCTCTTGTAACTATTTTATTGGCAATATTCCTGGAAACGGATGTTTGCCCGGACAGTTCGGAAACTACAGCAGATATCGTGTTTGTAGAAGGAATACTGTCCCCAGGGGAAATGGAAAGAGACTACACACCTGCCAAAGCCGGACTCCTAAACGATATCAGCTGCTGTATATTTGGTGACATAAGGTCATTGTCAGAAGCCGGAACTGGTAAAGCTCCTCTTGGAGCTTATGAACGCAGGTGACAGGGTTTTAAATGCATCCCCAGTCCGTTTCATAAAACTTCCCATCTCGAGCTCCAAGCCACGACATGAATCACAGACCCATTTAAGGCCGCCACCCTGTGCAATACTATCCCGCACCTTGACTGTATAACCAGCACATTTAAAGTGCATTACAATGTCACACAGCCAATAGTAAAGAAAGTCTTCACTGGTCTTGCTGGGATTATTGCAATTATATTTGCAACAGTCATCTTTATTAATATAACCTAAATAAATATAGGTTAAGAGGGGCGTATACAAACCAAAACAATAACTATCTGCAATATGCAAATAAAAAAAAAAAGACAAAAACAAAATAAAAAAGAGAATATTTATTGTAGAGAGAGTACCACTATACAAACAAAAACAAACTGTGAACTGTAAATTGAGAGCGCGGGTGGAAGCAAAAAATAGAAACAAATCAGCAGCGCAACAACAAAATAATATGTGCGTTTCTTTATGTTTTGATATTAATAAGAATGTAAATTTAACTTAAAACTTCGCTACGAAAATAGCGAATATGTATATTATAAATTAACAGCAGATGAGCGGGTGCGGAAAAAAAAACACGACCGACTTCTATAAGTGAAAATATGTTTATGGCTTCTGTAAATATTTGCGAAATTTTAGTTTGAAATCGTTGCAAATTTCCTTCAATAACTGTCATCTAGGTAGTTAGCGTGATATACCATTGCAATGCCCTTAACGCATTGTCGTAGGCCTTGGTTATGTCGTTCATCTGCTGTTCCATTAGTTTCATCTGATTTTCAATTTGTGCTTCGTCTTGTTAAATGATGAAGCTAAATTTATAGCTGCGGCCATAGTTACATTCTCTTCAAATGCCGGCGTCTTAACGAAGAATGAAATAGTGTTTATGACTGTTGCAGGCGCCAAACTGACGACCAGCAATATAGTTGAAGTTATAATGGCAAGTTAACTCACATGGGATGCAGTCAACGATTTCGCAAAGGCATTGATGGGCTACGAGCCAGTGAAAGTATAGAGGGCCGTCCTACAGAGACTATTCCCTTTTCCCCTTTTTAAAAAAAACGAAACGTTTCATTGCAAAAGGAAGGGGGAAGGCCAAAAAAGAATGCTCATGCCACATAAGATAGTCTTTAGATGTGTGGTGATATTCTTTCCTCGTTAAATCCTTGTTCCTCTTAAATCCACTTTCCATTTAACTTTCTTTTATCATCTTATGACTAGTAGATATTGACAGTAGATATTAACGACGAATTACAATTACTAACTACTTTTGTATAAACAAAATCGCTAATAATATACATCAATCTTAGCATTAACGTTAATACGTAATTTTCTTCTACAGCGCTTTCCCAGAACAAACATCCTGTTCTCCTCGACGTTTATATTTCGTTGATTGCCCACATATATGATCCACGCAGCCTTGAATGTCTGGGTTTATTCTTTTGCTCCCCTCTTCCCGCAATTCTTTCTGGTCTACAAGCATTGCGATTAATTTTGTACACGGGTCACCCGAGCTTCCATCTCTCGAACATGCTTGGCTTTCATATTTATTCTCTGGTCCCTTCTGTGTATTTTCATAATACTGTGGATCAGTGATAAACACAAAAAAAGCTAACGAAAATTGTGAACATATCTTTGCCTCAACAGCTCAGTCGAGCAAAACCAACGAACTGGTGCTGAAATTTAGTTTTTCCATATGAATCCTATTTCTGTTGCACACGCCTTTTTCGGCAAATATTCTTGTCTTCAGCCAATGGGATCTCTTGTGATGGAAGGTACGCTCTTGTTGGCTTGCTTATCGCTTAATGTCTATCTCTTCTTTCTGACTTTTATCAGCGTGTTGCTTGCAAGGTCTATTTTAAACACTACCCCACAGCTCGCTTGTTTTTAAGTCAAGTGACCATGCTGAAATGACTGTTATGACGATATACTATCCCACTCACTTTGAGTTCATTTACATCACTTCATACGGTTTTTTTGTGTTGTAAGCGGAGCGGTACGTTTGTATATTGTTGAAATGAAAAAGTTTTTGCAATGTCTCTGTAAACTTGCTTCACGTTGACATATCACTTTAATATTGTCAAGTACATTTTCATGCTTAATATGTTTCTTTAAAACTGTTTTTGTGTTTTTTTTTTTTCTTGAAATGAGACAAATATGTAGGTTCATTTAACAAGTTTTTAACTAAAACTCACCAGAGATTTAAAGTTAATGCTAACTTTAACAAGTGGTAAAATTTCGATTTTTTGTTATGCCGCAAAAATGTTATGTATTGATTAGGGTAAGTTTAGGCATGCACCACGAGAAATTTGATCAAAAAGAATTCTGCGTTGAAATCCAATACCTTGCATTGAAGGGAAATTTGATCAAAAGAATTATGCGTTGAAATCCAATACCTTGCATTGAAGGGAAACTTTTTTGGCTTCACGATTCGTATACCTTGCACCCATGTAGAGTGATCAAGTTTATTTCAAATTTTTGACACGCCCCTTTCCGCATCCAAAATTTAAACAAAAGTGTTTTTCTCAAAGACTACACTACCTAGAGAAACATTTGGTATGCTTTCTAGTTTAGTAAAGGTGCAGATTTTGTATACGCACAAATTTTTCAACGCTTCCAAAAACTTGACTATCGTTCGTAATTCTTTACCACATTAAGCATAATTGAATTTGATAATATCCAGCAACATGTCAAATTTAATCAAAATCAGTCTAAAAATACCCGAATTATTGATATAAACGTTTTCCCAATATGCAGTAGTTTGCCGTGGGCTGGTGGCGGCGCTAGAGTGCTCGAGGCATGAAAACACAATTTAATAGACATGCATTTTGTATTCGAAATTTGGAATGTTTTTTTCAATTGGTGCATGGTATACCGAAGTCGGCGATACGACTTACTTACTTCATTAATGTTTTTCCGTTGTGCGACAATGCAAACAAAATAAATATACAAAATACATATGTATGTATACTGATACAACGGAAATAAGTGAGTTTAAATATTATGAATGTAAAAATATTATGGCCAAAGGCTGCAAGGCCATTTAAAATAAATTAACTCATTCGATATTTTTTAATTAACAGAATAGATTATGTCATTAAATATGTTTTTTACAAAAATGGTTTTTGCCGACCTCATAATGTTTAATAAAGAGTTTATTTTATTTGAAATTCCAACTCCTTCGCCGAGTTTTCTAATAGCATTAAATGACATTAGAATGATGATGTGCATACTTTAATAGCATAACTACCCTTCCATCATAATATTTGAAAGGGTATAACATTCACTTAATACATTTTGTCATAATAAATACAAATAAAACCCAAAGTATGGTAAAAGACCACATAGAAATACATATATTAACATTCCAGCGCAAAAGTAATGCGAGTACCGTTTATATAATATACATATATACAAAATATAATATATATTTGTAGATAGGCTAAGTTGATCCTACAACTACAACAACATAAAACGATGGATTCATTCTCAATTCTGACTTTACCAAATCAGGAGGTTTTTCATTAATATACGAGGAGATCTTCCTAAATGTCAAATGGCTAAAGGACACCTGCAACAAATTGGTGATAGATGATTTCTCCCGTAAATTTTTCGAACCCAAGAAGATCATCAGATACACAACCTGGACCAGCGTAGACAACAAGGCCCTGCATCGCTACAAAGGGCGCCCAAGAGTCACATTTCATCATAAATAAAATATTGTATGAAAAAACAAGATTTACATATGTAAAATGTTGAACTGAGCGATAAGATAAAGAGTCACAGTTTTTCACCGAACGTTCCTATGTGAGCTATTAAACTGATAAATATTCACTTTTATGCCAATGGCGTAAAAAGTAACGAAGTTATTGATAAAAGTCATTGTTTTCGGCCGATCATTCCTATGTGAGCAATACGATGTAATCATCTGATCTTGATCAAATTTGGCACAGTCGTTTAGAAGCGTAATAAACTCACCAATATTAAATGTCACGACAGTAGATGAGAAAATAACGAAGTTATTGAGAGAAGTCACTATTCGTGACTTTGCCGTTTGTATGGAAGCTATGATATAGTTGTCCGGTCCGAAATATACAACCTCTGCAGTATATACAAGCCTATATGCAAAATTTCAACTCTGTAGCTCTTACGGTCTGGGAGGAGTTTGTGTTGATCCAGACGGACGGACGGACGGACATGGCTATATAAACTCGTCTCGTCGTGCTGATCAAGAATATATATATACTTTATATGGTCGGAGATGCTTCGATCTATGCGTTCTATCCTTTTTGCAAGAGTATAAAAACTTACATGATCACCCAAAAAAAAATCTTTTCTAAATAAAATTTTGAAAAAAATGTGTCTAATTAACAAAAACCTTACTGTTCTTGAGGTAATAACGAATTAATACATATATGTATATCTATATAGTTTTCGTTTTCCCCCTAAATGTTAGGGGTAGTTCAACCCTAAATTTTTTTTTTTATTTTTTAGACAAAATTTTTAATTTCTATTTTTTTATGATACAACATACAAAAATACGTACAATCCTCAATTTTCACCCTTCTACGATCAACCCTTATTTTTTAATAGCCATTTTAGTAATTTCATCATTTTTCCTCTCCGGTCGATAACTGATCAATCGTCATTTAATTAGTAGTCCCCGCCAGATGTCTACAGCTGTCACTTCTGACTCAGTAAACAGCACGGAGTAGGGATGAGAACGAAGCCGGCCTCTTTTCTTTATCACTCCCTACACAGTTGTCGGCCATCATTATTGTTTATGACAATTATTATTTTTATATTCCCTCATCGTTCACAGCGCTCCATGCTTATTTCACGCATATACCACATTCTTACTTACACTAAGTATATACTACCTGTACCCTGCCACGTTTCGCTGTGGCATATTGTCAGTGAACGCTTAAAAATGAGGAACACAACAAAGCATAACTTTTAATACGTTTAATTCTGTAATAATTGTGGGTATACAATATTTTTTGTTTTTCCATTCTCCGCGTAAATATAAAGGCTATCTGGTTTACTGACACGGGAACACGCAACATACAATTGTCCATATGAAAAGCAATCCGCATGTTAATCTAAACTACATAATTCCAGAGATTGACCTTGAGCTTCATTAATTGTCATGGCGTATGCCAATCAAATGGGAAACTGGAATCTTCTGAATGGAAACGGTGTATCTGTCGGGAACATGGAAATCCTGGGAATGAGGACATCTTCACCTTTGAATGATCTAGTTAAGATCGTTGCTTCCACAACGTCACGTGCGATTGCAGAGGTTTGGCTGATAAATGTTCCGGAGCATAATTATTGGCATACCTATTTTCAATTTCAATGTGTGTTCGTGTGGTGGCATTTTAGGCATATCAAAAACTGTTCAAAAACTCCGTTGGTTAATTATCCGCTTCATCTGCCTCCACAACTGTGTCTATCGACTTCTATGTAATTTCCTCAGTTTCTATGCTGGATTGGATAACATTATTAAGTTGATAGACTTCTTTATTCTTGCAGCAAGGACCGCTCGTTCAATGAGCCAATCGTGATTCCTATAATTCATTTGAATATCAAGGAATACTTTTTCGATTAGTTCTTCTTTTGATGCAACTAAATTACAAAAATTTTCAGGCAATGATATTTTTCACGACGTCTCATGACAACTTCCCGTTCTGCAAACTGGACACGCATATTTGTCGTCAGCTGCAATGTACGTACGTGTCGCCACAATGTTGAATATTTCAGGCAAGCATTTATTTCGTCCGCTGGTGTCGATCGAGAAATGGATATGTTGCACATGGGAGTCTCGAAGATTTGCATGTTCAATTGCAACTTTTGTTTGGACATATGTTGTAAGTCTGCTTGCGGCGCAAATCCACTTCAACCGAAGCAGTCGGGTTTCCCATAACTCAGTTATAGATGAAGGGTAGCAAGCAGTCAATATAATTGCAGGCAATGCGCGAACTTGGTTTGGATGTGCAGTATTGCATGCATGATTGATGCAGATATCCCACTGCTGGTCGTTCTCCAATATATTTACCAATAACATCATGCGAAGGAAGAAACATTCATTTTGATTAGGATGAACTGTATAGAGTCTAGCAATTAAATTTTGTTTTAATATGCCAGCCGATCGAAGGATATGATCGGTACTTCTGAATAAAGCAGTGTTGTGACGAAGGCGTCTTCCTAACCTAAGGTGAAGAAAGCAGTTAGAGTTGTAGTAGGTGGATTTAGGACTCTCTCTTGCATATTTCCGTCGGTGAAATAGATTTGTTGACCATTCTTCAAATTAACTGCTAAGTGAACCACAGCTGGATTCCGTTCATGCATGAGAAACGACAAAATTCGCCATACAGCTGTATTGCTGCTAATGTATCTTCTATCCTGGTATTCTGAAATTTCATCGACAACCTGTAGAGCATTTCTGTCGCCATTTCCTGCTTCAACACCAAAAAATGCCATATCTCTGCCTTTATTCACGTACTTGCAGATGTATTTAATCGATTTCACTGAATTGCAACTACGTTTATGTGCGCTTTGAATGATTTTGACAACAGAGGCGAATATGGAACCACCCAACGATTTTCTGTATAGCATTTCTGTCGCCATTTCCTGCTTCAACACCAAAAAATGCCATATCTCTGCCTTTATTCACGTACTTGCAGATGTATTTAATCGATTTCACTGAATTGCAACTACGTTTATGTGCGCTTTGAATGATTTTGACAACAGGGGCGAATATGGAACCACCCAACGATTTTCTACCTCAATATCACCATTTCGCTTGTGTAAAGTTGCAGAAGTCCCCCGATCTTCAATTAAACGTCGCGTCGTCTATACAAAGGGTATTCATCGTCTCCTCTTACCGGTTGCAGCTGCACTATCTCGTCCCAAGCTGAATTGCAAGTGAACGCAATAAATAAATCTAGACGGACATAATACCTAACATATGCCATAGCATCTTGAGCATATTCCTGCATGTGGCGTGGACTACCTAAATATGAAGATGGTAAAATCGTGGGCTTTCCAACATTGGTTGTATTACAGTCATTCACAACGGCATCTCGCAAATGAATATATTCCTCGGAGCGAAGTTTTGTCTGATTCAATCTGAAAATAGCAAACGTTCTGTTTTAATTTTGGCGTACATATCCACAATGTACTGATGAAACATGACATTTAATATATGGTTGCTTTGATATTACGAACCATTAAACAGTATGCGTAAAAGTTCATGGCACTACACTTTTTATTGGTTTCTACACCATTTACTGGATGAACCATGTTCACATTGAAGTGATATCCATCGGCACCATCCCAGAATATAATCGAATACTGCAAAGCATCACAACAACGGTGAGTTTCTGCGACGTTTGTCAAATGATTGTTTCGTCGATGGAGAATAATATCTCACAGTTGGAACTGATCCCCGACTATGACAATCGCCATTTCGTCTATAGTTGGAGCATTATTTCTCCTGACATGTTTTCTAGTGGGTGTTTTGTCTGCGTGGATGACAATTTTGTGATTATCCGAGGGCATAATATCAAGCGCTGATTTGAACAAACGCACCAAATTGTTTCGATTGTGGGAAGCTCCTAAAGCTGCGAAATGATGGACCTCCTTACGGAGGTATGTATTCTAGATCGTTCATTGGCTTCGTCTCTATCATCACCGATGAAGTACATTTGAAGAAATTTATGTTCACTATCTGTAATTTATGTTCACTCATCGTTTAAAAAACTATCGTGTAGATTTCGATAAATTGTAAGAATTGTAAGAAGTAGTCAGTCGGCTCAATAACGTACACTTGCTACAAGGAGGGAAAATTTAGACCGACCAAGAATACAACTTAGAACAATCTCAGAACGAGTCAATTCTATCTAACCTGTATCTTACAAGGTTTCACGTTTACTAATAACCGATTTGGATGGTTTTTAAATATGTTGTAGAATGCCCCGTCACTTGAAGCTGTGTAAAATATTTCGGCGCACTATTCTGTATTTTTCTAATAAATCGCGTTTAAATCAATAGCTTCGGTGACTTATAGGTATGATGCAGAGGGGACTTCAAGCAGCTCGTCGGTCTAGGGGGTAGAGTACCTGCCTAAAAACCCTGTTTGAACCCCCGCCCAGATTAAATTAGTTTTGAATTTTTATACCCTTGCAGAGGGTATTATAAAATTGGTCAGATGTTTGTAACGCACTGAAGGAGACGTTTCCGACCCTATAAAGTATATATATTCTTGATCAGCATGAGAAGCTGAGTTGACATAGCCATGTCGGTCTGTCCGTCCGTCTGTTCGTATGCGTTTTACTCAGCCATCTTAAGAGCTATCGGGATGAAATTTTTTTTGGGGGCTTTTTATTAACTGGGAAAAATAAAGTATGAAAATTGGCAGAATCGGAACACTATATCATATAGTTCTGGAGGAAACATTTTTGCAAAAATTGGAGTATCGCTTTGAAATTTACCAATATGATAGTATTATATATAAAATCTCAGATCCCAAAATTTGAATCTGATCGGATATATAGAACACAAGTTACAGCTTGGTTCGGCTTGCTGCCTACTATATCATCATCAAATCAACAGAGCACACGCATGCACACATACAGACGCATCGCTACATAAACTATATGTGTATGCCTGCGAATCGCGGCATGCGTGTAAAAGGGGATGGGGAAGAAGAAGAAGAAATTGAAATGATATTTGAAAGGTTCTGTGCATTAATTAATTGAGATACAGAAAAAGAGTTTGGAACATGTAAAAATATTATGGCCATGGACTGCAAAGGTATAAAAACATCGGCACAGCCGAAGTTAGCTTCTTTGATAGTTTTTTTCCTTTTTAATTAATAATTATTTTTTACAATTGCAGAAAAGGTCTATTGATGGTTTTTAATTGGATACAATTTTTATTAATGTATGACGAAATTTTCGTAAACTCAAATTATTTATCGAGTTGTGCGCATGAGGTAATACCAACCAGATGCACGAATTCATTTCAAATTGATTAGAAGTTGAAGTTGTATATCCAAAAAGCACATTTTATAACATTTTCGTCGTATAGAAAAATGTATGATTTATATCACAACAATAAATGTAAAAGCAGAAATAATTTAAGCTATAGCGCCGAAATATTTTACCAGTTTCAAATGGAAGGGCATTCTACAACATATCCAAAATTCATCCAAATCGATGATTCGCATACCTGAAGTTCCCCTTGTTATGCCAGATCCGTTTGTAGGCTCGGAAATAATGATACCATATCAAACGAAATTAATTTCTCATCGTCACAAATGTAAGTGTTATTTATACGTTGTTTGAATTCCGTTGCGTTTTTTATGTTATATTTTGAATCCAATGTTATATTCCTTAAAATTTGTATAATGTATAATTCCTTAAAATTTGTATAATTATATTCCTATAATGTGTTTAGTTCCATCATTCTGTGGTCATAATCAATCTTTTTCATTGCTACCATTTTATTTCCTTTGTCAGATGTTAATATCAAAATATCGTCATGTTGTTTAAGAAATTTGTATGTCCGTTCAGTTGTATCTAACATTGCACGATCTGTTGCATTTATGTATTTCATCGCTCTATGCTCTTTTACCATTAAAGAGAATGCAGGACGCGCTGCCTCTTGTTTCTCTTTTTCCTTAATCGTCTAAACTATTTCCTCTCCATCGGCAATGTATTTAATGAGAGGGAGATTATAGTGTTCTATGGGAAGAGCAAACTTTGGACCCTTTGATAGTAATGATTTTATATCCTGCGGGAACTCCACTTCTGTCTCATTTACAAACCAATCGTCAGTTCTGTTGTTGTTTAAGAGAGCAAAGTTCCGTTTGTTGTTTAGTTTCTCATGTTTCATCCCATGATGTTCCCATGATGCTCTGTTCGTCCAGCTGTTTTCCAATAGTTTTTGTTGTCTCAGATAATTTGTTGTTGAGTCTTTTGAGAATGTTATGTTGCACGGTATGTTTCCTAGTCCATTGCATGGAATTGTATAGTACATTGCTTCCATTTGTCATCTTTTGAGAATGTTATGTTTATGTTTTCTAAGAAGGTTTAATATTTTTGTGTGAAAGAAATATGTAAGTGTATCTGTCCAATGTTTTGTTAATGTCTGGAAATGTGTTATTGTCAAACTTAAAAATATTATCACATCGTGTGGTAATTTTGATAAAATTGGGAATTAGTTTAGACTTTCTACATTTTAACAGAAATTTTAAACTACTATTCAGTCTTACTAATTTCTTGGAGGTCGCCTGATGTCTATTAATTGTTGTTTTTGTGTTGCTGTAGTTTCGTTTTATTTTCGCAAATCCCATGGTTTGGGTTGGGATCGGCGGGCCATCCGTTGTTGTCATTGTGGTATCTTTTGTGACCTTTGTGTTGTTATCTTAAGATATTATCAGGCTTCAGGTCATTTGTTCCAAATAAAAATAAAAAACATAGTTTTTAATTTATTTTTTCCGACATATTTCGGTTGCGCAGCGGCAACCGTCTTCAGGGCAACTACAATAAAATACAAAAACATTTAACAAATTTATGACATTAAACAATCTTGTAACATACATTATTTGACACGGCAGCACCGTTCGACGTGGAGTTAAGAACTAATTCTTGTCAAGTAAATGTCTGTATATGTGAGCGCAGTTGTCGGTATCAGTCTTAAAGTTAAGTCGTGTGGCGCTCGGAGTATTGATGATATGTAGCATCTCCATGGTAAACCTTTTGTTGTAGTGTCGCTCTTCATCTAATATTGTTGTCTCTTCGAAATTCGGTGCATGGCCACTAGTTGCACAGTGTGACATTAGTGCTGTTTTTGGTGTGTCTGAATAATGTCTCATTTTATAGTCCGATCTGTGTTGGGAAATCCTAGTTTTTAATTTCGAATTGGTCGTCCCTATGTACATATATCTTATTGCACGGTATGTTTCCTAGTCCATTGCATGGAATTGTATAGTACATTGCTTCCATTTGTCATCTCTCAGTTCTACTCTAAACCTCTCGGAGACAAGACGTGTTACTTCTGCGATTACCTAGGTGCCGAAAGAGCAATCAAAGAAATCCCACCAGCTAACAAAAAAACATAAAACAAGTGCACAAAACATTTTGTTGTATTTACAAAACACACAAAAATACAAAAACAACAAACACACTTCGTAGTGCAGGGCGCGAGCCCCAAAACAACAACAATGGGCAAACCGCCTGATATACACAGACTTACAACAACTCCAATTTACAGTAAACATGTAAAGCTAGACAACCCAAAATATATCGTGATTAACAGAAAAGACAACGTTTCATTTGAAAAAGTATCACCCTTTCTTATTAAAAAATCAATAGACTACACATGGGGAGGCGAAGTAGAAAGTTGCAAAAAAACCCGCGCCGGTTTTTTATTAGTTAAAACAAAAAACTATACACACGCAATAAAACTACTTCAACTGAAAAATATGGCAGATATAGAAGTGACAGCCTCTGAGCACAAATCCCTTAACCATTCTAAAGGAGTTATATACAGCAACGAGTTACGCAACATCGACGAAACAGAAATACTAAACGAATTAAAATCACGAAACATAACCGAAGTGCGCAAAATACTAAAAAAACAGGAAAGTAAGAGTCCGGATATCTTAACAACTACAGCGAACTCCAAATATTAATAACTAAACACACACCACACATCATATCCTTACAAGAAACCCATAAAATAAATAGCTACCACACACCCATACCTACCAACCACCAATTGTTAACAAAAAACACCGCTCCCTTCTATGGAGGCGTAGCATTACTAATCCACAAGTCCCTACAAACAGAAGAAATAGTTCTCAACGATGACTTTTACGCAATTTGCGTAGAATGCACATCTAAACAAAAATTTAGAGTTATATCTGCATACATTGCACCAAACCATTTTCTTTAAATAACCTCCAAGCCGTTTTAGAAACTTCACTCACACCTACGTTAGTCACTGGGGACTTTAACAGCTGGCATAAAAACTGGGGCTCAAACGCCAACAATGCTAGGGGAAAACTTATAGAAAAATTCATCGCCCAATCAAACTACATCCTACTAAACGACGGATCACCAACACATCTCAGCACCCACAACACATTAACAAACATCGACCTAACCTTTAGCAGCCCTATACTGAAAATTGACAGCTCATGGCAAACCGAAGATGATCTTTATGGAAGCGACCACTTCTCAATAATAATATCCCTTTTCGCCTCTACAACAACAAACACAGAATACACCACAGCCAAACCCAACTTTATCACGGACAAAGCAAACTGGACACAATTCTCTAAATTAACAGAAGAATACTCCTCAAAGATACCAACAAGCACAAACATAAACAAAGAAGCTGCCACAATAAACAAAATTATTATATCAAGCGCACACAAAACAATTCCCCAGACACACCATATAATTCGAAATCTCATAGTCCCCTGGTGGAATAAGGAGTTACAAACACTAAAAAATGAAAAAAGGAGAAAATGGCACAGACTAAAAAGAGAAATTACAACAGAAAACATCTTGCAGTTTAAAAGAGCTAATGCTCTTTTTAGACTAACTCTGAAAAAAGCAAAAACAAATTGCACTAAACAATTTACCGAACAAATAGCCCCCGACACACCACCTAAAAAAATTTGGAACAATATTAGAATATTTTGCGGGCTTAACCCCCAAAAACATATCCACTGCATTCTCAAATCTAACACAGACATATACTCCACCAACAAGCAAGAAATTGCAGAACTTTTTGGCAAACACCTATCAGAAGCAGCGTCAGATCTTAACTTCACAACCAAATTCACAAACTCAAAACAAACATCACTTAACAACATACACAATCACACCTATACCCCCAAAAAAAGAGCATTAGAAATAGAAAAGCCAATAACCCTCATCGAATTTAGAGCAGCACTTAACACTCTAAAAGGCAAGACACCTGGGTTGGACAGAATAAACTACACAATGATAAAAGAATAAAAAGAATCATAGACCTGCAAAACGCTATACTAAACAACTTCATTCCCCAAGCCTACAAGAACAGCATAACTATTCCAATACCAAAACCCAATTCAGATAAAATTTCACTAGACTCCTACCGACCCATATCACTCAACCCATGCCTATCAAAAATCCTGGACAAAATAATAGCAAAGCGATGACAAACTTATCCACAACAGTCAAACTGGTTTTAAAAAGGGGAAATCAGCTGTAGATAGTCTACTTCTAGTAGACCATCTACTAGCCAGAAGCATCTCCAAAAAAAACCATACATCCATTATTTCCCTTGAATTCGCTAGAGCTTTCGACAGAATAGGAATCCACGCAATCCTCGACCAACTAACAGAATGGAAAACTGGGAAAAAAATTCTAAACTATGTCAAAAACTTTATGACCAACCGTAAGACAACAGTACGCATACGCACAGCCTTCTCCACTTTTCAGGGACAACCGCTTTCTATAGTTCTATTTGTCATAGCCTATAACAAACTTACAGTAATTTTTAAACAACATCTGAACATCAGCCTAAGTGCATACGCGGACGACTTCAACCTTATATTAAAACTAAAAAACAGGAAAAATTTAAATATTAACCTAATCCCCATTCTTAGCACAATAACAAACTGGGGCGATTACTCAGGCGCTATGCTCTCCAACACTAAATGCAAACACATGCATGTTTGCAGAAAACAAAACTGCAACTGCACCCTAACTACAGGACAAATACAAATTAAAAACGAGACAGCAATAAAAATACTTGGCCTGTATTTCAACAACAAATACAGATGGAAAACTCACGTAGAAAATCTCACACGCAACCTCAAACAAGCAACTAACATAATAAAATGCCTATCAAGCCAAAAATTTAACTGCAACACATCCACCTTGCTAGACATAGCCAAAGCAATCCTTATCGCCAAAGCAGACTACGGACTCCCCATATACGGTAATAGCCCAAAATCATACTTACGCACTATCACATCCGCTATTATTGAGGCTTCAGAATTGCTCTCGGAGCTTTTAACTCAACTCCCACTCAAAACATCCTCTACGAAGCACGCGTTGCCACATTAGAGGATAGAAGAGAACTCATGACTGCCAACCTTATTAAATCCCTGCTCACAGCCAAAAACTCTCCTATCATTAGAATACTTAAATCATACCGATCTCCAAAAAAACAGAAACACAATTCTACAATAGACAATATAATAGAATACAAAAAAACCCACAACTTACCTTACCAGTCCATTACCCCTCGTCCCCAAAGCACAACACCCTGGAACACACAACAGATAAACATTGACACAACCCTACAAAATCTCTGCAAAAATAACACATCTCCAGAAATATACCGGGCAAAATTCAAAGCAAAGAAATCAGAAGATAGCAACAAATACACATATATATATACCGACGGTTCCCAATCCTACTCAACTTCCACTCTTGCCATCACATATGAAGGAACGCACATAAAGTCGAGCATTCTTCCACACTACTCGTCTATTTTTTCTGCCGAAACGATTGCAATCGCAGAAACTCTAGAAATTTTCAAAAACAAAAACGGGAAATACTGCATATGCTCAGATTCTCTATCTGCCATAAACGCAATATACAACGCAAATAACTGCGATTACTACAGCTCACTCATACGCAACACCTTACAAGCAACATTCCCAAAATTCAAACTGCTATGAATACCCGGACACGTAGGAATACTAGGAAACGAACAAGCAGATACCGCCGCCAAAAATGCAGCCAAAGAACCTCTAATAATTAAAAACAACTATAACATAAAAGACATACTGAAATACATTAAAAAAACACACCAATCTAAACTACACAGCTATTTATCAGAAACCTCCACCTGGTACAAAAATACAAATTACAGCAAACACAATAGCGCAAAGACCAAATCAAAATAACAAGACTTAGACTCCGACACACAAAGATTACCCACAAATACTACATTGACCGTACACCCAGAACGTGCCCATATTGCAACCAAAACAACTCAATAGAACACATACTCGCATCCTGCAACTCCTTCGTAAAACAAAGACTTGCAATATTTAATAACACCAACCCACTTGAATGCCTCTCAAACCTCACACCCACAAACACGCTAAAAATTCTACAATACCTAAAAAACACAAACCTGTACCACAAGATATAAAACATGTAAAACATTAACATTACTCACACATACAATAAGTTAACACTAAATTAAAACTAAGAAAACAATCTATATAAATATCTTTGTACATATCTAGACCTAGACTAGCATGAGCTGAAGGGCAACGCTGCCATAGCCATAAAAACACACGCTAGCCTATAATTTCAATTATAAGTTAGCTCTAAATAAATAAATAAAATAAAGATATTTGTCATCTCTATCTTGGATTTTGTTTTGTTGAATATATGTTTAAGGGTATTGTCAGGTTTGTGTGTTTTTATTTGATTAAGTTATCTGGAAAATAGTTGTCCTTTAAAATATTTATTATTTCCTTCTTCGTTTCTTCATGGTATATTATTTTCGAAATGTTTAGTATTCGTTGGATACAACTCCTTGCTATATTTATTATCATCGTCTTAGGGTGTTTTGAGTTGAAATTGATGATTCGTCCTGATGCTGTTGGCTTCCTATACCATTTTAGTTTAAATTCGTTTCCTCGTCTGATAATCATAGAGTCCAAACACCCCAGTTTTCCATTAGAAGCGCGCTGCTTCTTATTTCTCTTTTTCCCTAATTGACTGAACTATTTCCTTTTTTTTTTGTCTGTCGAATCTTCCTCTTTTCCATCTATTTGGAAGGAGTCGTGTATTATTTCTCTGCATAAAAATGGCAAGGAGTCCGAAGCCTCCTTCAAAATTATTCGCTATTCCCAAAGCTTTTGAGAATCATAACTTCGCAATCCCAAAATTTTTGATGCTCTATAATTTCGCCATCCCACCATGGGCTTATGAAACGTAGATCTACAGCCACTAACCTTTTAGAATTTACCTTTCGCAAAATGGGTAAGTCTCAAGTCTTGGCACACTCAGAGAGAGCACTCAATTACTCTCCAAATTAGTAACGTCGAAAATGACTAATTTTCGCAGGAAACAATCAGAAAAGCTTGCTATAGAGCCTGTTACCAAGCAACAAATATTCCAGATATAAATATCCAAGAGTGCAGTTTACAGTCTCAGCATAAGGTTGATTTTCTCTTCTGATGTACTGAACTCGACACCATTCCCATAGGAATGTTTAGTCTGGTAGTTATTGCTTGTGCCGATGCCCATTATGTTGAGTCTTGACCATTGTAAGATGAGTGTAGGCGCGTTCATAAAATATTTATAAGTTTATAGCATGCCTCGCCTTAACTTATATAAATAGGTTCAGCTCACGAGTTGGGACATAAATCGCTAAGTTAAGTTCATACGGCGAGAGGGGAGAAGGCAGAGGGAAAGAGAAATTAGCACGGAATTGTCGGCACCGAAAAAAAAAGAAAACTGCTCAAAAAACGATATTTGTGGGCTATTAATTTAATAAGGAGAAGTTTTATTTAATATTTTTTTTATTGGCCAACACAGAAGTCCGTAGAGTAAAGATCGAAAAAAAAGAAATAAAAATTCAGGTAAAAGGGTTTTAGCCCCCAAATCTTTATTAAAAATATTCGAAAAAATTATAAAAAGGGAGGTAAAGCGACATCATTATAGGATAACTTTTCAGCAATGCCGTTGCATCTTTTCGGGTGGTTCTTTCTATCCCTTTTTCTTTTATTATATCCATTGGTTAAGTCATGTTCTCGCCGATCCGATTACGATTTGTTTTATCTTGCACCCCTATTTAATTTTTAAATTTAAAGAATCCAAAAGGGCACCTGCGAGTCGAGATGACCACCTCACCAACTAGCCGTCGAGCCAGAGCCGGAACCTTAATGCGTTTGCTCTGGATCTGCAATTTTCTATTTATAAAGGCATTCTTTATGGTGACATTGCAGACGCCTAGAAATTGCAGTAGGTTTCCTTTCAGAAGGAGAATACGCACCACGGTTGCAAAGTTTACCATTAGGGATAACCAAATCTTTTCTGCATGTCTATACCATTTCTTGTGTTCAAATTTAAAGTGTATAAGATGCATAGGAATTGCGAATGTTGAACTTATCAGTAACTAATGTTCTGGCCATATCTAAAAAGTTTTAACAAGAGCGCAAATTTTCGCTCGTTTACAACAAACAGATAGTTCATGATTTTTATGATTTCATGGATTTTCAGCGTTCTATATGTGTACCTGATCACGAACAATGGGTGCAGCGAGTTATCTTTTAGCATAGGTTTCGTTTCAAAGCCGCTGTAACGCATAGGAGTACAAAAGAAGAGCAGTTAGACGCGATTATGACCTCGGAACAGTGGGAACAAAAAACCCAAGCTACGGCACTGGGTTTTTTCATTCATGTTTATGTGACTGTGTGTAGATAGGCCTCTGTCAGAAATAAGTCTAACTCAGTCAGTTCTATTTTTCTATATTCTTATCGAAACAGATTACTGACAGAATACTGCTGGGTAACGTTAAAACTCAAGATCAAGTGGAAGCACATTTATATGATTTGTTGAATTCACAAATTAGCAATTTTTTTCTTCTTTTTTTCGATCATAAGTTCCAATATTCAGGGGGTAAGCAACTAAATTATAATATATAAATATAAAAATTTTTGTTATTATAGCATCGGTGTATTTTAATTAAAGCAAGTAGACAGTAACCTCATATTACTTTATATAAATTAAGAATAGACATTAGTTTTTTAGTCGCTATAATGGTAAATTCGGATGAGAAAAATCAGAGTGGATACCTACACATTTGCACACTATGCCAGAAACAAATTTTAAAAATTTACCAGAGCAATTCTCAACCAAAAGTGGGCACAGGTTGTACAAAAAGTGTCTGATGACTCACGCAACCACGAAAAATTACTGTCCCACCGGCAAAGTTTCATTTTTCGAGATGGTTGCCCAGAGTACTAGGTTTTAAAAGAATGCATGGGAACAGGCGACAACAAGCCGCATGCAGAGAACACCTCCGCAGCGATAAAAATAATCAAGCTATATATAGGCAGTAACTAGCATCCCAACCAGAGCAGCCACCAACAACTACCGAAAGCATTCAAAATATGATATTGCAATCGATGTGATCAATACAGAAGGATCTTCTAAATCAATTGTCTGCTCAAAAGGCTCAGCTAGTGGGAAGGACCGTATTTCAATTGAACTCTGGAGACCATTAAATGAGAATCCAGAGGTAGTCCCAGTAAGAAATTGGAAGAGACAGAGTGATAATGCTGTACAACTCCAAGAAGCTTCAATTTAGACTTGCTCCAACGACCAAATAAAGTGGGTCATATCATGAATAGCTGGAAACTGCGGTTCAATGGCAGTTCAGGCGGGTTAAGCCTCGACAATTTTATCTATCGAAGAGTTTTATTTATATTTTATATTTTATATTTTATATTTTATTTGCAGGCACTAACAAAACAATTTCGTATTCTATCAAAAATGGATATCCGGGAGACTATAAGTGATCAAAAGCAAAACGATAAAGAAAGTTTTGACACGTTTTCCGATGCTATAGTTTTGCTGATGGAGAGTTCGGAAGGGAAATCTGTGGGCAGAAATTCGGCACGAAATTTTTAACATTAAGATTAAGTCGGTTCAAGAGATGTGGAAAATTTGGAGGCGTCGAGAAAGATTTTTAGAAGACATTATAAGAGAGTAAACCGTCCAAAAACCAATCTAACATAGAAAAGAGATCGCTGAAATATCACAAGAAAGTCAAATGAAATGAAATGTTCGAGAGAGTGGTGCGAGGTGAAAGCTCGCCTCCCTCACCCCTTAACCCTTGTGTTGCCCCTTGGGCATAAACATGCTCCTCCCTTGCAGGAGTGCAAGACGATGAGTGCTAATGGCACTCTCTAGACAGGGTCCAGCCGAAGACAGTGCGCATAGCGAATGGCCTCCCGCCAACCGCCGGTAAACTCCCCTCCAGCATAACCTCCGTCATCACGTCCGCGCGCAAGACCAAGGACACAGACGATGGTCGGTAGAGCGGTTCTTCGTCTGGAGGACTCTGGGGTGATACTCGGAGTGCGTCATCTTGGCTCCACGTGGAAATGGAGCAACGTGTGATGGTCCTATTCTCATATGCGGCACCTATCGTCGCTCAGGCGTGCTTCCTCGGAGTGTTGGTGGGCCAGGCAATTGGCGCAGTACATGTTTACCAGCACTGCCCGCATCCTCTTCTCCACGTTCAGCTGCAGGAAGCACCGGCATCGCTTTAGAGGATGGACTCCGCGACAAACTCGGCAACGGAAGGACTCAGTTCCTCGCGAACATCTGCGCTTCTCCTTAATGTAGGACCTTACAACACAAAAACTGCTACTGGCAGCTCGGTCCTTCCTATTTGCGAGGAAGGACCAGATGCTGGACGCTACTGCAGTTTCACATAGAGAGTTTGAATTCTTTCTTCTGGAGGAAGAAAGATCAGTTTCCCGACTTGTCGTTTCACAACATCGCGAGCGGTGAGCAGATCGACGACACGGACGTTGCCACCATTACCAGGGTACGTTTGGTGCATTCGCCCGAGACGTAATTCATTGAATGGAAGGTTGTCGTCCTTGAGATCGCCTTCTTCAAGAATTTTACAAGGAAATCGCCACTTGTTCCTTTTATGTAACTTCTTCAGAACCTCATCTTTCCACCGAGTGCAGAAATGCTGACTCACGGTCTTGAGACGCTGCCACCGGTTAATAATGGACGGAACCTGGGGTGAGGAACATTCCAAGTGATGTTCCAAATCAAAACAATGTAAAAAGTACGAATAGAACATTGATAGAAACATGGGAGCTGCGATCAAGGCTTACGATTCACGGTCAAACATAGTTATGGCCGATCGAACCACACGCAACCGCTATCAATTTCGTCCAAGCGGGAAGATGCATGGGACGCAGAGAGCAAGAGTTTGGCTACTGCCGATGTGCATGCAAGGCAATATTACGAGAGCGCGAGACGCGAGAGCGTTGTTGGGCAGCTTGTGGGAGCAACAAGGGGAACATACAAGTCGAAGAGGGAGGGCTAAGCATTGGAGAAGCCTTCTATATGTTGGGAATGGATTGTATGTGGTGTATTACGATACAACTATATTAATAAATAAGTAGGCGAATGATCATGTTAACTAATTTAGACAATAGATTAGTTACATATAAAATAAGTATAGCAACGATGTATGCTGAATAAGCGTCATACACCAACGGGAGAAGCTGGGCGACAAATAGAAAGGCGCCAGGAATGAAAAGAAAGTGACGGATGCCCGCATAGCAATGGAGGCTCTATGCAATCAATGCAGAGGAACAATGACATAACACTGATGGGAGCGCAGCCGTAAAGAAAGTGGATACAGCTGCTCCAAGGATTTGCGGTACTGTTACCACTCCTGGCAACAAGGGAATGCGTGGGTTAAAGCAATGGGCCGATGGAAAAGTACCAGCTGTATGCTGTATTACACCAATCGATTCCGGAGGCCAAAGATTCGTCTATATAAAGGCAGCATAAATCAAGGAAAGGGATCAAGTCATCAAGTCGTGATCAGGGTAACAAGTTTCTTAAGGCCTTAAAAGTAACCTTAGAAACTGATCGAGCAAAAGAAGCCCTGAAAAAAGTATCCAGAACAAGTCAAAGAACTGATAAGGCTCCAGGCCAATCTGTAAGCTGTTGGGAGGCACGGGGATATATCCTACTGCCAAAATTCCAGGATCTATATATCCTGAAGATCACCACCACACATCACTAATGAAAATTCTGCTATAAAGCAACGACCACGGGATCTATCCCAGTGATCAAGGAGCACGCAAGGCCATCTTAAATAAGCAACAGAGGTGCTGAGGTGAAAGTAAAATCCGTAGAGACTCAGGAATCGCTATAGAATGCAAACGAAAGGTCACAGGATTTATCCAAGGGCCAACCGACGTTCATGAGTTATCCTTGTGGAAACTAAAGGAGGAATTGCGAGTTTGGACATCGCGACGAAGGGCCTGTCGCAACAAGCAAAAGGAGAATAAGAAGCAAGGGAGAGACCCGTCAGAAACAATAGGAGTTGAGAACTCCTGAAAAGTATACTTTTGTTTGAAAGTGGCCTTACAGAACAGAGTTTTGAAACTCTTAACTCCAGCCTTCCACAACCCTCCCATGTGTGGTGCCCCGGGAGGTATAAAATGCCAGGACAGATTCTGATGGCTATAGTGGGATAAGATGTTCTGCTAGGTAGAACTTAAGAAATCTTTTCGAGAACTTTGGACGCGCCTACGAAGTTCCATTGTCGGACTGCACTTCATGGGGAGACCCTCGCCTCCATAGAAACCGCGCCAATGTACTTAGGTCCGAGTTGAATGGCTTGGCAAATACAAAAATATATCCCTTAGATGTGCGATAGGCGCGGGCGGTAAAACTTTTGAGGTCAAAGGGACCTGCGAAATCTATCACGCACACCTTGCATGAATTATCCACACTGATATTCTCGCTGACATGGCGTACATGACTGAGTTCACTAGAGGTCACCTTTCCGGAGTAGTCATTTCGAAGTTTCCGATACTTTTTACCAAAACGCACCAAGTATGGTACCACTCGTAAGGCACGTCCCAGATTGAAAAACCGGGATAATATCTCGTCGGCTGGTTTAGTGATTGTGACATGGACTTTTACTACTCGCTGCTCCAAGGTAGTGTCTAGTGGAAGTAGGGTCGCGCCTCGCCAAAACTCTTGCGGTTCCCGTAGCCGTGGTGGGCCATACCACCACAAATCCTTGTGTACAAGTTCCTGCGCACTCAGGCCGCGACTAAGGAGATCTGTCGGATTGTCCTCTAAACGAACGTGATTCGGCGGTGGATTTGCTAGAGGCGTTGAAGACTACCCGTACCTTCGTTGTGGTGCTGTCGGGCTTAAAAATTGCATGGTGTGGCAAATAAAAGTTGTTATTACTGCCGTCAAATGGTACCTGACGATGTGGCCCAAGTCCAAATACTCTTGGATGACGGCGTCGTAATTAGTTTTGCCCGGAATATTTTTTAGGAGACGACCCTCGTTATTTAGGAACTGAGCCATTGCACCTGGTCTGGAGTGACCGAGGTTGATATTTGTTGGGTCTCGAAACGGAAGTAAGACCATACGTCTCCCCGAAACATCGCTCCTTGTGGTCTTCTGAAAATTGACCTCGAAAATGAGTCATAATCTTCTACCGGTAACCGGTAAATCCTCCGCCTCCCAAAACCTTGTAAGAAGAGTTTCTAGTGCATCCTCTCTGCTTAAAGCGACCCTCGCGGCAGACGAATTAACGGGGACCCCTTGCAACAGGCCTGAAATGACCCAGCCGAATCTCATCTTTTGTGCCATTAAAGTGCCGCACACTTAGGTCTGGTATGACGTCAATACCCAGAAGCAGATCGATCTTCGCCTTTAATCTAAAGGAGGGGTCAGCTAGCTGGATATTGGATATTCCATCCAGTGTGGCTTGCATCGGCAACTTGGAACAGGACAAAAGCTTCTATCTCTATCTGGACTAGAGGTGCATGGGATGACCGAATGGGATGATCGACCTCCAAGGTTCTGTTGACCTTACCGTTAATGCCTGTCACCTCCGCCCTAACAGTTTGGAAAGGTAACTTCCTGAGCCGGAACATTCGTTCGGATATATTCGTTGGCTTCTGAAGCCGGATCTAAAAACGTCCATGAAGGATAAGAAGTGCCCTTGTGGCAAAAGTCCACGATGCCGGCAGGCCATTCTGTAGATTCTGTAATGCCTTTCTATACTCATGGGATATTTGAGACAGGTCAAGAAGTGCTCTAAATTGGCTGTTAACGATAAAACGCTTATTTTCGAAACGCTGTTTGAGTGCGTTCCATGCGGTTTCAAAACCATTATTTGTAAGCGGGAACTTTGCTACAATGAAGTTGCCTTCACCACTCGTTTTCGCTAGGAGATTATACAGTTTTTTAAAGCCCAATGGTTGGCCTGGAACGGTTTGGAAAACGAATAAAATCCACAAACACAATTTGGAAAGTCTGGCTTAAAGCGCCTTGAAAATTAATAAAAATTCAAAAGACGAAATGAAACGTTTGGGATTTCTAGGAACAGTACCGAAAGGCCCAATGAATGGCTTTGAACGCTTTGGAATTCGAATAAAAAACGCAAAGATACGACTTGTAAAAGTTGGTACGCCTTGGAATGAAACAACAGATTTTGAAAATTCGTTGCCAACCGTCACACGAGGAATGGTACGCAAGGTAAGGTGCGCTGTTTTTACTAGAACTGATATTTCTAGAAGTTTCTGGTCTGCAAAGCGAAACGATTGGGACAGGAATTAAACAAAGAATGATAAATTAATTTTCCCGAAAGAATAGAATTAAGCTTTGCTTTTTGAACCAAAACTGAATTGGAATCTAAAATGTTGAGATATGGGATAAAATGACGCGGAACACAAATTTTCAACAGTTAAATATTTTTCCTCAACGTGACACTTCAGCATATATACCCCACAAAGTGCCTGCCAACCAAGACTATTTTTTTTTATTTTTACATTTGTTCTTATTAGTGTAATAGGCCCAGTGTCCAAAGCATAAGAAACAGTGGTATTGCAACCACGGTTAAACACCGTTATAACAATTGATATAGATTCCTCACTCTCTGATTTCATAAAGCGGCTCTCGCTCTGCCTTGCATGAATTTGTAAAATGAAATCAACTCTATTAGTTTTATGTTTCAAACATTTGTTTTTGTCCAAAAATTGAAAAAGGGATGTCTGCGATGTGGAGGTTGATGTTGGCAGGCGTGGTTCGGCGCAATGGCGAGACTTCTGAGCGTTGAAAGAAGAAAGGTCGTTTTCCAAGAGTTTTTGAGTTTCAGTGATGATAGTAAAAGTAAGTAAAACGCTTCTTTTTTAAACCGAGGATCTAGCAAAGTTGCCACTCGAGGAACATTGCGAATTTCATATTGAAGTAGCCTGGACCTTATGCCCTCTAATAAGCAATCGCAGCTTTCGCGACCTTCGTCTGTTTTTAGGTCATTTTTTAACAATTGCAAATTATGCAGAAGTCCGCAAGTTACAGGAATTATTAATGATACCGTGACCAACGTTCGCGAAGAAGTTTGCAATGTTGCACACTCAAAAGGTTGCAATAAAATTTGTAAGTCTTTTTAAATTAAAATTTCGTCAGCCGAATACATACTGCGTATAGCAATGATTTGTTTTTAGAATTCTTTCAATCATATGGAATGCGCTATTCCATCTTGTAGGACATTCTTGCTTTAAGCTGTATGGCTTCTCTGTACATTGAGCTTCTTTAAATTTGGCGTAAGCTACTGTGCTTTTCTCAAAGAATCCCACAATACTTTTGCATTTTTCCGTAATAACTTTTATTTTGTCTTGATTCAGGCATTGTTGAACTATTAAGTTAATAACATGCGCAAAGCATGGCACATGTTTTTTTTAGCAATATCTCACTTGCCTTTATCATTGTTCGTGCGCTATCGGTAACAATGGCTGTAATTTTGTCCATAACATCCCATTCAATAAACACTGCAGATAGAGAATTCGCAATGTTTTCTGCAGAATAATTTTTCTCATTCTGCAACTTACTAGTGGAAAGTACTGCTGTGCGAAGTTGAAATTCTGGATCTATAAAATGGCAAGTTACGGACAAATAAGCCTCGTGGCTCGAGATGTCCAACAGTCGGTTGTCACAGCGCAATACTCCACTTCTTGCAAAATGCTTTTCAGTTTCATTCTCATGTTCATCAATAAATTATTATAACATGTTGAAAGCAATGTTGATCGCGAAGGCAATTCGTATCGGGGATCCAAAGCATTTACAAATTGCTTAAATCCCTCGTTTTCTACAATGTAAAATGGACATAAATCGGCCAAATCTTTCTTCCGTTTGGATGAGGATTCATATTTTTTATCCAAAAAAGCCGCCATATGTCCTGAAGCCTTCGGCACCTCCACTCACCGTTAACGTTGGGTGTACCCGCTTTAAATGCCCCGCCATGTTGAGGGGTATTTCCGCTGGTTTGATAAATTCTACCACATTTTAAACATTTGGCAGTTTTGCCATCCGAGGACTTATCAAAAAAATTCCACACATTGGACTGCCCATACCGCGCCTTTTTGGCTTGCGTCTCTTCCTCTTGTTGTTTTGTTGCCGCACTACAACCTACATACTCCCCTACAAATAACACAAAGCACAGAGGTTAACTTGGAAAGAACGTACAGTTAATATATATATGTAAGGAATGTACGTTCTAGCTTTTACTGCGTTTTTTTTCTAAGTGATGGAAAAATTGACAAAAACATCGAACATCGGAGAAAAAAATCTATGTTTTTTACGAAAGCAGAAACATCGATGTATCGATACTACATCGATGTTTCGCACAGCTCTACTTGCAAGCGAAGATGCTCTCTTTATTGTTGAATATCTAACTCTCTAATTACTCTGTCTGCGAGAGAGAGTCAGTTCGTAAGCATAATCCAAAGCGATCAGATCAAATAAATAAAGCAACGAACAATTAATAAGTGACAAAACCATATTATTTATACTACCATAATATCAGAAGTGGTTCAAAAATCTATAAAATGTTGAAAGATTTAAACAAAATTTCTACGGCCAGCCTAAAAAATTGGCTGGTGGCTTTGGGAATGGACACCAAGGGTTCCAAGACGGAGCTAATAGGCAGACTACTGGAAATTTCGGAGGATGTACGGAAGACCTCCAGTAGCTTCAACACCAGATGCCGATGCAACCGAAAATACAGTTATGTTAGAGGGACTACGCAACGAAAAAAAAGAAGCCAAGACTTCTAGAAAATTTGCATATCGCAGTCGCAAGCGGCGACGCCATGCAAAAGCAAGACTGCAATAGACGCGACGAAAATGAGAGTGGCGACGAACATACTTCAAAAGCAGACGATGAAAACGACGAAGAGAGTTCGGAGCGCGAGCGTGTATCAGAGATGGCAACGGCAATGGACCAGCAGAACAATGTGACCAGAGTAGCTGAGCAGAAAATAAATAATTTTACTTATGCTGGCTACCAGATGGCTAAGGAAATGCTGCTGGACTATAATGGCGGACCAGACGTACAAAATTAGATTGTACAATTAAATAATGTGTCTGCATTGTGTGAACTCAGCGAGAATCAACGTCATTTGCTTTGCGTTGGAAAACTTTAGAGCAATGCACTACAATGGCTACAAGCAAGCCCAAAACGTATATTGGAGTCAGTGGACAAATTGTTGGACGAGTTGGTGGTGGCGTTTGGTTCCAAGAAATCGAAAGCAGAGTTGCGGCGTGCTTTTGAGGCTCGCGTCTGGAGAGATACCGAGCGATTTTCAGAATACTTTGAGAATAAGGTGAAGCTAGCCCAACACGTCAATATTGAGGACGACGAGCTACTAGATTTTATCATAGAGGGAATTCCGGCTGCCAAGTAAGAAGTTCGTCGAGAAGCAAAACAGAGTACCCAAGAACTCGAGGTGCCATAATTGTAATTCGAGAAATCATTGGGCGAAGCATTGCCTAAAACCTTTACGTGTTCGTGGATCTTGTTATGGGTGTGGTGCCAAGGAATACCTCATATCGCAGTGCCCGCAAAGGAAGAAGCCAAAGGACGAAGTAAACAATTATGTAAGATATATTAAATTATTTTTAAGAGACTATATTCATAAACCAATAATTACAGAGTGCCTCATAGATTCGGGCAGCACCATTTTGTTTATAAAAACAGCAAAAGTGCCTAAGGATGTGCAGCTATATGATAATTTTGAAAACTTTTCCGGGCTAAATCAAAGTCCATTACAAATTTTTGGAAAAATACAATGTTATGTTTTGAAAAATTCAATAAAAATTTATTTTGATGTAATCGTTGTGCCTGACGAATCTATGCGTAGCGATTTAGTATTGGGTAGAGATTTTATGAAAAAATTTAATTTAGAAATTAATCCAGACGCGTTGAAAATGATTACGTTGGAAAAAAGCGAAGCGAAAGATGTAGAAATTAATATTAGAAATGTGTTGGTACAAAATTTTGAGAAAGAAATGTTAGAAATTAATTTATTAGACAATACAAAAGAAGAACCTGTGAAGGTGTTGATTTTAGGACTCGATGTAAGTTTGTCAAACTGTTAGAAGAATGCTTTATTGAGCAGAACAGACCAGAGAATCCAGATTTTAAATGTGAAATGAAGATAACTCTTGAAAGTACGAAACCCTTTAGTTGTTCACCTAGAAGGTTATCATATACGGAAAAAGAGAAATTACAGATATTAATAGATGATTATATAAAAGAAGGGATTATACAACCCAGTAATTCAGCATATGCATCGCCGATAGTTTTGGTCAAAAAGAAAACAGGAGATTTGCGTCTATGTATAGACTTTAGAAAATTGAACAAAAGTATGGCTAAAGATAACTAGCGTCTACCATTAATAGACGATCTCCTGGATCGCTTAGCACTAAAGAAAGTATTCACAAAATTGGATTTAAAAAATGGATATTTTCATGTGTTCATGGACAAGGAGTCGGTTAAATTTACATCGTTTGTAACACTATTAGGCCAGTATGAATTTCTTAGGATGCCACTGGGCTTAAAAAATGCACCGCATGTGTTTCAATGGTTTATAAACAGCATTTTTGATGACATGATTAGGGAAAACAAAATTATTTTATATATGGATGATATAAAGATTGCTGGCAAAAGTATTGAGGAACATTTGGAAACGTTAAAAGAAGTAATCAATACATTAGTGCGGAACAAATTAGAGCTTATAATGGACAAATGCGAGTTTATGCAATCTAGTGTAAAATATTTAGGATATTTAATCACAGAAGAGGGAATACAGCCGGATGAAAAAGGTTTAGAAGCAATAAAAAATTATCCAGTGCCAGACAAGACGCAAGCAGTTCACAACTTTTTAGGCTTGTGTTCCTATTTTAGGAGATTTATCAAAGATTTTTCAATAGAAGCCAAACCGTTGTATGATTTATTAAAGCAGGATAAACAATTTGAATGCGTTGAATTGTTTTTCAAATTTAAAAAAGAAATTGATTAAAGCACCTGTATTGTCTATCTATAATCCTAATGATGAAACTGAATTACACTGTGATGCCAGTGTTTCAGGGTTTGGAGCAGTTCTGCTTCAAAGAAAAGAGGATAAGCGGCTACACCCAAACCCTTATTTTTCCAAACGCACTACAGTAACTGAGGCAAAATACCACAGTTTTAAGCTAGAAACACTACCAATAATATATGCGTTACGCAGGCTTAGAATTTATGTCCAAGGAAACGTTTTAAATTACTAACGGATTGTAATTCTTTGACTTTGACTTTAAATAAAGTAGAGCTTCATCCAAGAATTGCTAGATGGGCGTTATAGTTACAGGAATACTGTTACGAGCTAGTGCATAGATCTGCAAACAAATGCAACATGTAGATGAGTTGAGTAGGTGCACAAACATTATGATCACAGAAGCTAATAGTTTTGAAACAAATTTAGTTATTTGCTGAACTTTGTCATGTAACATAATGTTAACATAATTTTACAATTTGATTATTTTTTATTCTATAATTACAATAACGATGAAACTGAATTACACTGTGATGCCAGTGCTTTAGGGTTTGGAGCAGTTCTGCTTCAAAGAAAAGAGGATAAGCGGCTACACCCAATTTCTTATTTTTCCAAACGCACTACAGGCGAAAAATTACAGTTTTGAGCTAGAAACACTAGCAATAATATATGCATTACGCAGGTTTGAAATTTATGTCCAAGGAAAACGTTTTAGAATACTAACGGATTGTAATTCTTTGACTTTGACTTTAAATAAAGTAGAGCTTAATCCAAGAATTGCTAGATGGGCGTTAGAATTACAGGAATACTGTTACGAGCTAGTGCATATATCTGGCAAAGAAATGCAACATGAAGATGATCACAGAAGCTAATAGTTTTGAAACGAATTTAGTTATTTGATAATCAAAAGATGAAAACATTCAGAGTATAAAAAAATGTTTAGAAGAAAGGGAACACAAACTGTTCGACATGCGGAATGGTATATTATATAGGAAAACAAATGATAGATACTTATTTTATGTACCGGAAGATATGGAAGAGCATGTATTATATAAATATCACGACGAATTAGGGCATATTGGCAGGGACAATATGATAGAAGCAATAGGAAGAGGATTCTGGTTTTTAAATATGAAGGAGAAGACAATAAAACATATAAGAAATTGTTTGAAATGTATAGCGTAATAGCGCATAGGAAAGGGAGATGGTCTTTTGCATAGTATACCGAAAGGAAATAAGCCCTTTGATACAGTTCACAGTGATCATTATGGGCCGGTAGATTCAGGAAGATCAAAGAAACATATTTTAGTTGTTGTAGATGCATTTACGAAATTTGTTAGATTGTATACCACGAAAACTACAAACACTAAAGAAGTCATTAAAGCATTAGGAGATTATTTTCGATCATATAGTAGACCGAAATGCATAATATCGGATCCAGGCAGTTGTTTTACATCGGGAGAATTTAAAAATTTCATGAAAGAAGCGAATATAAAACATATAAAAATAGCTACGGGATCGCCACAAGCAAATGGACAAGTGGAAAGGATTAATAGAAGTTTAGGACCTATGATTGCAAAACTCACCGAACCTGAGGATGGATTGTATTGGGATGTGGTCATTGAAAAAGTCGAATTACCTGCAGAGATGCTTTTTGGTTTAGCACAAAAAGGAGATGATTTGAAAGAAAAGTTAGACGAAGTGACAAAAATGTAGAAAATATTAGAAAACAGGCAGAATTAAAACGGTTAGCTCAGGCCGATAATGAAAAATACTATAACAATAAAAAGAAAGTTTCACTGGAATATAAAGAGGGTGATTTTATAATGGTTAAAAATTTTGATAGTACCGCAGAAATAACGAGGAAGTTAATACCGAAAAATAAAGGTTCGTATATGATAGCAAAAATTTTGAAAAATGACCTTATCAAGGCGTCTGGAGTGCCCAGCACTCAGCACTAAGACATTGGATAAATAAGTAAATGGTGGAAATTGTTATCAAACTATATATATACATCAGTACTAGGTTTAAGAATATAATTAAATTGTAAATTTATGTTAACATTACTTGACAAAGTTCGTCAAAATAATAAAGTAAAGCAGAGATTGTGGACAATCTTAAAGTCAGGACGGCCGAGTTGTAGTAGGCCCAGTGTCCAAAGCATAAGAAACAGTGGTATTGCAACCACTGTTTAAGCACCGTTATAACTGTTGATATAGATTCCTCACTCTGTGATTTCATAAAGCGTCTCTCGCTCTGCCTTGCAAGCGAAGATGCTCTCTTTATTGTTGAATATCTAACTCTCTAACTACTCTGTCTGCTAGAGAGAGTCAGTTCGTAAGCATAATCCAAGCGATCAGATCAAATAAATCAATCAACGAACAATTAATAAGTGACAAAACCATATTATTTATACTACCATATTAGTTAACCCGAAATATTGTTTATTACATTTTAGTATGTGTCCATAGTCTATTTTTATACCCTTGCAAAAAGGGTATATTAAGTTTGGTCAGAAGTGTGCAACGCTTAGAACGAAGCATCTCCGACCATATAAAGTATATACATTCTTGATCAGCACGACGAGACGAGTTCATATAGCCATGTCCGTATGTCCGTCCGTCCGTCCGTCTGGATCAACGCAAACTCCTCCTAGACCGTAAGAGCTACAGATTTGATTTTGCATGAAGGCTTGTATATACTGCAGGCGTTGTATATCTCGGATTCAACCGGATCGGACCACAATATCATATAGCTCCCATACAAACGGCCAAGTCACGTGAGTTTATTACACTTGTTAACGACTGTGCCAAATTTTATCAAGATCGGATGATTATATCGTATTGCTCACATAGGAATGATCGGCCGAAAACAATGACTTTTATCAATAACTTCGTTACTTTTCACGCAATTGGCATAAAAACGAATATTTATCAGTTTAATATACCTATTAATGACTCTGCCAAATTTTATAAACATCGGGTGACTATATCACATAGGTACCATAGGAACGATCGGTGAAAAACTGTGACTCTTGTTGTATTTTTTACCACAATTAAAGTTAAAGAAATTTGGTATGTATAAAGTTGAAAGGGTATATAAACATCGGCCCCGGCTCTCTAGTTTCTATTGTTTTTTCGTTTTGTATAGGTAATGCAATAATTATTTTACATTGTTCAAATCAAGGGATAACACTAGGAATACTAACAATATAAAGAAGAGCTCTGCCGTATACAATGCTTACTTCGGCAAATTCTATTAGCTCTTCAATATTTACAAACGTTATACTTTCTTCGGAAATTGATTCGATAATATTGCCTTCTGCTGGTGATAGAATTAAAGAGTTTATAGTGTTGGCCTTGCCCCAATCTATTGCATAAATAACATTGGTGATTTCTTCCCTTAATAGACTTAGTCATTTCTATTTATTTTGTTTATTCATTTGTTTCGGGTTTACTTTTAAGCAATAAGGAGTTAGTTATCTTGACAAAATCGTTTGTCTTATTTTCTACAAGGTTATTAATTATTACTTGTTTATTATTGTTTTTTAGCTGTTCATTAATTTTGTCAATTACAATCTTGTGGTCTTGGTGGTCCGGTGGTCCGTGTCCATAACTACTGTTTTGGTCACACCGAAAACTACTAACAACTCACGTAGTGGTACCTTTAAGTGTTCTGCCGCTTTTGAATTTACTAGTTTCATTTACACATACTTCGAGAACATGTCTATTGCTGTTAGGATAATTGTTTTCTGAGTTGAGTATAAATATGTGTATTATTTCAATTGGATAACTAGGAATGGGTGATGGTTGGATTTCTTGGTTTGGGGGTGCCTTTGGTATTTTTAAAGTTTGCATGTTTACAACCTTTAACTACTGCTTCTACTTCCTTTTTCATACCGGGGAAAAAAATTTCGATAAAATCTGTTTTTTGTTCTCCAATGCGTCTCTATGGGCTCTAACGTGTTCTTTTGCTATGATGTCCTGGTTTCTGGCTATTGTCATGGACGTTTGTAGTGTAGTAACCTGCATGAATCTTGCTTTATAATTACAAAAACGTTCCGGGAATATCGATTGGATTTTTCCCATGATACTTTCAGAGGTGAAGATACCATTTACCATTCTAGGATCCATTTTTGCTTTTAGAATTGTTACAAGATCACTCTCGGAATAATTTCTCCTCACTACTGTATGTCTATGATATGTAGGGAACGGTAGTTCGAATGTTGTGGTTTCATTATAGCCAGTGAGAAATATTAATTGGTTTTTGAAGACGTTAATGGGATTGTCCATTGTTGGTATAAGTTCGTGACCTGAAATTTCATTACTATCCACTGTGGCTGCTGACGTAGAAGGTACGTCTGCTACCACGTTTGAGCTAAAAGGTATATACTTCAACTCGTAGTTGTACACCCCCAGGTAACTTTTCCACTTTTTTAACTTTTCGTTGTTGTTTTTCGGACTGAGTGCATAGGTAAGCGGTTGGTGATCATATATAAGTCACTTTTCACTTGCTATAAAGGTACATCCTCAATTTTTCCAGGGACCATACTATGGCTAGCATTTCCCTCTCTTTTTCTTCCCTTTTAGATAACGCTCTAGTTATAAATGTGATCGGTCTCCCGTTTTGTTCTAGTGACGTACCTATTGCTATATTCGAGGTATCTGTGGTCAGTTGAAATTCTTGAATGAAGTAGGGTATGCTAATACTATGTCCTGTAAAACTAATGAATTTTTCACTTTTCCAAAGGAGTCAAGCTCTTCTTTGCCAAAAAGAATTTCAATTTTGTTTGAGACATTTTTTTTGTTCTGCTTTGTTCGCCACGCATTAAGGCTGTAAGGGACATGCTAGTTTAGCATAATTTTTAATCAACCGCCTATAATAGCTGGCTAGACCCAAGAAGGACCTCAGATGTTTCAGGTTCTTTGATGAGGGGAAGTTTTTAATAGCCTGCACTTTTTCTTGGTTGGTTTTAACTTCTTCCCTGGATAATACTAAGCCTAGGAAATCAACGCCATTTTTGAGGAATTTACAGTTGTCTACTGGTACTTTCATATTTTCTTCTGACAAGGTAGAGAATACCTCGGGCAAATGGCGAAAGTGTTTTTCCTCGGATTTGCCGAATATCATCAATATAAACATAGCATATTTTCCCTATATGATCTCTTAATATGTCATCAAGGGCTCTTTGAAATATTGATGGGGAGTTTTTCAAACCGAAGGGAAGTCTGGTAAATTCGTATTTTCCTCCGTTTACAGCGAATGCTGTTTTTTCAATATCAGATTTTTTTAAGCGAATCTGATGAAATCCACTTTTCAAGTCGAGGTCAGAGAAATATTTATTGTTGCCCAACTGAGCAATCATCTCTCCAATTTCTGGGATAGGATATTTATCCGAAATAGTGACTGTATTTAATATCCGATAGTCGATGACCATTCTATATTTTCTCCTTCCCAGACTGTCACTTTTCTTTGGGACAATCCAAATAGGGGAATTATAAGGCGACCGTGAGGGTCGTATTATACCATCTTGTAGTAATTCTTGAATTTGTTCTTTAACTACTTTTCTACTGGAGTGTCTGACGTCGTTCGAATTCCTCCTTGGACGTTGGTAGCGTAAGTCAATTTCATATCTGGGCTCGTAAATAGTGATTTATGCTCCTCTTGAAGTGCTTCTAACTTTAACTTTTGATGACCCGAAAGTTGATCTGAATTGATCGTGTGGACCTGCTGGGTTTGCATTTGTCTCACTTTAACAACATGAGAGTTGTTGACATGTAATAGATTCTTTTAATGTATCATTGCCTAAGATTTTATGAAACGATTTCAAATTAGGTAGTAAGAAAAAAAAGTATAGGTTTATTGGGTTCATTGCATGCGTCCATATACAGTTCCCTCATAGAACTTGTGCTCATTTGGTTTTATATTCCTAGCTATTTCTGGTTGGATGTAATTTTTGTTTGAATAGGTATCTATTCAAAAATTGTATACTGTTCCGTCTTTGTCCCGGACTACAAAGTACGGCAAAGAGGAACACTTCATCCTAAAAAATTGATGATGTCTTCAATTTGTGGATGAGAATCTTGGAGTATGGCTTGCAATACCTCTTTATTTTGCTTGAGCGGTGAAATATTCTTGTTGTTGCTGATATTCTGAAAATTGCGAGTATGGAATTACTTGGAAATAGTCCTCTTGCTCCTGATATTCGGACTGAAGTTCGGGCATGTTAATTTGAGGCTCCTCTTGCAGTGGAGTACCGTATGATTCATTCTGTGTTTTAGCTCCAATGTGGAACTGTCTTGGAATTTTGTTCGGGAAATTTGTTTTTAACAACATTGCTTGTGGGGGATTGATATTTGGTCTGTTTATGTAGTTTACTCTTCTGGTCATAATGGAACCATCTACTTCTATTGGTGTAGGTGTTGGTTGAGGTTTTGTGGCGAGAGTTCTGGGTGGTGCATTAAAGAATGCCTGGTTATTGTTTCGGAATGGGTTGTTCTGGGGAACGTTACTGTTCTGGGGAAAGTGATTCTGGGTTACAAATGTATTTTGTATCTGTCTGGGGTTGTACCAGTTGGTGTTAATGTGTGGCTTAGGGGAAGTACTGGAGGGTACGGCTATTGAGGGGTGTATTGTTTTTGGTATATTGTACGGGATTATGCGCTATATTCAGACAAGGGTATTGGTAACCGAGGCCAATAGAATTTTTAGCGCGTTTGTCATCTACTGCATCTATCAGTAGCAATGCATGTTTTAGATTAAGAAGCTGCGCTATACTTAACCTGTCTAATAGGTCACCATTCAAGCCTATAATGAAAGTATCTAGGGCTCTATCCTTTACTTGTTCTGACATAACAATCCTAACTTCGGGACTGTGCCCCATATCCTTGATTTAATCAATAATTAAGGACATTTGCTGGTGAACTGCGAAATAAAATTCATGGATCGTACTATTCTTTTGGCTCATGGAAAATAATTGGTACCCAAATCTCGTCTATCCGAATACTCTTCTAAAAGGCATTTCTAACCCTATCCAAATCGCTCCAATTGACGTGCAAATTTGGGGTTAAGTCTCTATACACTGGGTTTGTTAGTTGCGATGAGTTTAAACTCTCGATATAACTCTCCATTTTAGCTGCTAATAGACCATCGATAGCTGCATTTAGACCTTGTATGGATATGGCTTCTATGCTGTTGCCTGTTGCCGCTGTTTGCGGCTCTGTAGCTTGGCGAGTTCCCGATTGCAGCACTGAGGCTTTCACCCAACTGTCATCAGGCATTTTCGACTTCAAAGGGAAATTATTATTTCACCCGAAAAAAAAACAAGTACGTAATACGGGATATTGGTTTTTTTGAAAAAGTAAGAAAATTCGCGGCGCGATTTACAAAAGAAAAATGTTGGATGTAAATGGCATCCGATTCACGGGTTAGTTGTTAGTAAGGGTAACTATCTTAAGTGTTAGTTGATATAAGTAAGTACTATTTCATTCGTTTTTCGGTTTCTTATTGATTCTTCTGTTTGCCTTAGTACTATTTCATTCGTTTTTCGATTTCTTTTATGAACTTAAATAATTATTGGTTGGTTTCTTATTGATTCTTTTGATTTCGTTATTTTTAGGTAGGGGTACTCGCTTTTCCCACGAATCCAGACACTTGTTTTGCCAATTTTTCTCCAAACGGATGCTAGAGGAATTTAGCAGCCATAAACAAATTTTTTTTGGCCCTGTCTTACCTTAGCAAAGTTTTGTTTGGTTAGCGGTAAGCCGTACAGTTTTGCGTTTTTTCTTCACTTCACTCGATCAAGTTTTTATTCACAGGGTCCTTGCTCGGGCGCCAATTAACACTTTCATTGTTCTCGGCAGGAAAAAAATAAAATTTATTTAAAAATTCTTTCAAAGATTGCACTCAGGCTAAAGACCCCATGTAGATCGATTATGTTTGGATGAAACCTCTGGTATTGGGCGTCGTTGATGACATATACATATGTATATGTATACTAGCTGACGCGGCAAACGTTGTTTTGCCATATAAATAATTTCCTAGTAATTTCTAGTGTAGACAAAAAATAGCTTACTTATTGTAAGTATCTATGTATGTTAGAATGTGTATATTGTATGTATGTAAGAATGTGGCATATGCATGAAATAAGCATGCTGTGAACCATGAGGGAATATAAAAATAACAAAAGGCAAACATTATTTTTAAATTATTATAATTATTATGGTTTACCCACCCAGAGCATCCACGTATAATTGTCCGTGTGAAAAACATGGTGTTCTCAAATCTAATCCACAGACATCGTTTGACCCTGGGATTTGTTGATAGTCATTGCAAATGCCAATCTAATCGAAAACTGAATACGTTTGAATTGAATTGGCACATCTGTAGGTATAATAGGAATCAGTGGTATGGGTATGTTTTAACCTCTGAACTTGCCATTTAAAATCACGTTTTTCATTAATTTTTGAATGACTACAGCGATTGTGCCGAAATCGGTCGTTAATTTTCCAGTTTCATCTATAGCAACTTTTCCATCACCGATATCTAAGAGTTGTGTTGAAAATGTTTCAGCGGATTGATCTTGAAGCATTTAAACGCGGATATTTATTTTTGGCTTTAATTTTTCAACATTACATCACAATAGAGATAACTTTTAGCAAGCGTTGATCTCACCCAGTGTATGTTGAACGTGGAATGACTGGAAGTGTTTGTCTGAAATCACCTGAACGGACCAACAGAGTTCCGCCAAATAGTTTGTCACTGTTTTTAAAATCTTTCAATGTCCTGTTCAACGCCTCAAGTGAATGTTTTTGTGCCATAGTACATTCATCCCAAATAATAATTTTACACCGTTTCAGCACAGTGGCCATGGTCGATTGTTTCTTAATGTTGCATACTGCGTCAGGGTTATACTGAATATTTAGTGGCAGCTTAAATACTGAACGAGCTGTTCCACCTCTATGCAATAAACTTGCTGCAATGCCCGTTGATGCAACGGCTAATGCGATGCCACTTGATCGTATTTCAGCAAAAATTAGCGAAATAACGAATGCCAGTTCCACCCGTTGCATCCAAAAAGAAGATGTTGATGCAATATATCATCAGTCATTGAATCTTTGTGATTTTCCCATAATATCTGTGCTCGGGCTGGAAAATATGCAGTCAACACTATAGCGAATAGTCAACGAATTTGTATTGCTGTTGTAGTCTTCCAGCAAGCCGAGTGCAAGGCATGCATCTTTATACGTTGGATATTGTTGCCCATTCACTCTATGTATATCTTGAAATGATAATGGGCCAGTAACATTAACCAACAACAGTCGAAGATAAAAGCACTCAGCGTGGCTTGGATTGACTGTAAATAATCGCCCCAAGGCGTTTGATTTGAATAAATTAAGACTTGCAGCAACTGGTGAGCCTTGCTTGCGGGGCATTCATGTTTTTGTTTGAGTCCATGTGAAACTTGATGCATAAACAATAATGATGGCCGACAACTGTGTAGGGAGTGAGAAAGAAAGGAGACCGGCTTCGTTCTCATCAGAAGTGACACCTGTAGACATTTGGCGAGGACAACTAGTTAAACGAAGATTGATCAGTTATCGACCGGAGAGAAAAATGATATTACTAAAATGGCTATTAAAAAATAAGGGTTGATCGTAGAAGAGTGAATATTGAGGATTGTATGTATTTGTGTATGTATCATAAAAAAATAGAATAGATAAACTGTGACACGAGAATTTTATATATGTAGATGTCATCATCACAGTAATGGGGTTTCATTGCAAGATTATACGGCTTAAAAACTTTGGATTTCTAAAGAGTTATTTCTGTCAGTATTAAAGGGGGCTCTTGTGCACCCTTTGGCTTCGCATGGGCGAATACATAAAACCATGGAAAAAGTGCGTAGGTGTTTTAATTGGCCACATTTAATCAATGATGTAAAGGCACATATATCTGACTGTAAAAATCGCAAAACCACTAAAGCTCCAAGCTGTACTTTACGGCCACCCATGGGAAAAGCACCCGAGGCACAACTTTATTCATAGATCATATATACATTTTCTCGGTCCAATTTTGTTCTAAATCACTTCTCAAACTTTGTTTTTTTGTAAGCAGTAAAATGATGTAGTGAAAATGTCATAGAATATCTAGAATGGGAAATGTTTAATTTGTTTGGAGAGATAACAATTGGAAGAGATAACAATTTGGGTCGCGATTGTTTCAAAAGTTATTGGCTGACTATAAAATTTCACATACTACGACTGCGGTTCATTCAGTTCATCAAAATCTCAGCCATTCGGTTCTATGTGAATCCTAACAAAAAGATTGGGATGCAAGATTGATTTATATACGTTGTGCGCTACGAACTGCTGTACATGCAAGTCTGTGCACGTCCCCTTTTTTTCGGTGTTGGACAGCATTTTCTTTCTTCGGGGTTCACATTTAGGCTTCTGAAAACCGTTCAGTTGCTAGAAAGTCTTAAGTTTTCTACGGAATATTCTAGAGAATTAACGCCAGGCAAGCTAAAGTGCTACCTAAAATTCTTCACTAAAGAAAGCAGCGTTCTTATAGTTCACGTTCACGTGAGGTTTACTTACAGGTTGGACAGGAAATATAAGGGAGATATTTTAAGTGAAGTAGCATTCAAGCAGGCTATAATACCAAATTGGCACCACCTTTTATCAAAGCAAGAATAAGAGAAGAGTGTAGTAATGCCTGATATGAACTAAAGAACTTGTAGAAAGGGCCAATAGGTCGATATCACTGTGCAACACCAAAAATCAAACCGCACCGAACCTTTTTTTTCTGAAAGTACAAGTATTGAATAGCAAAACCTTATTTGGGTTTTTCAAAGTTAGCTCGTTTTTTTTTTTTATAGCGAGTTGAAATTTTTCATTTTGGGGGTATTTTTAAGTTTTTCATATGAGTTAAATATGACTTATATATCGATTTCTTCTTCATGCATTCGACCTAAATCATCCTTATTTATTGTAGAAATATTGTTAATGGTTAAATAAATTAATTTTATAAATGTTATATAACCCACAATGACTTTTTCAGCTACAGTTCTAGAAAAAAATACAATTAAGCCCTTTTTATACCATACACCCATAGGGTGAAATGGTATATTAAAGTCGCTAAAATGTATGTAACAGGCAGAAGGAAGCTTTTCCGACCCCATAAAGTATATATATTCTTGATCAGCATCAACAGCCGAGACGATCTAGCCATGTCCGTCTGTCCGTCCGTCCGTCCGTCCGTCCGTCCGTCCGTCCGTCCGTCCGTCCGTCCGTCTGTATGAACACCTAGATCTCGGAGACTATAAGAGCTAGAGCCACCAAATTTGGTATGTAGACTCGTGTCATATGTACGCTTATCGAGTTTGTTTCAAATGTTTGCCACGCCCCCTACCGCCCCCGCAAATGATATAAAACCGATTTTCTTAAACACCATAGCAACTAGAGACACAAAATTTGGTATGTATATTTGCTTAGTAAACGCGCACATTTTGTATTTATAAAAATTTAGCCACGCCCCCTACCGCACCCGCAAATTAAATAAAACCGATTTTCTCAAAAACTAATTTAGCTAGAGACACAAAATTTGGAATGAATATTTGCTTAGTAATTGCGCACATTTTTGATGTGTAAAGATTTTGCCACGCCTCTTTCCGCCCCCGTAATTTGAAAAAACTCGATTATCTCCCGTAATTTTCTACCTTGTGCAATCAAATTTAGCACATTTAAATTTGATACTAATATCAAGCAAAATACCAAATTTGATCAAAATCGGAATAAAAATAGCCAAGTTATGCATATAAACGTTTTTCCATATGGCCGGAAGTGGCCGTTGGCTGGTGGGGGCGCTAGGGTGCTCGAATGCTTGAGTGAGCGAAATACTAAGATATGCTTCTAAAAAGCATGCAAACAGATTTTTTTAAAAATACGAAAATGCATTGGTTATTACAAATTTAAAATATTTGTTTTACTGGTGTATGGTATATCCAAGTCGGCGAGACGACTTACTTACTTCATTTAGAGTAGTTGTGGAAGTATTTTTAATTTATAACTATTTTTTTTGTGAGAATAATAATAACATTTTCGAAGTATTCTTAATTGATAACTATTTTTTTGTGAGAATAGTATCAAGATTTATTTACAACAACAAATAAACTTTGAAATGTGCCAAATTAGAAACGAGTTCTTTTTGGTTGTGGTTCAATTTCTTTATCAAGATCAAAGTAATGCGATTCGTCAGTGGAGAACTCCATTCCGTCGCGTTCATCTTCCTGCACTTCTTCATTTTGACTTTCATCTTCTTCGAATTGAAATATTTGCTTAGTCCACCAACATATTTCGGCCAGTATAGCATCTGAAGATTTCAACAAAGTTTTGGCTGGCGACGAGTTCATTGCGTGGACATCGATAAAGGAGACCATCGTTGGGCTTTTAGGCAAAAATCGTTAACCTAATTTTGACGAGTCCGTGAAAAGAATACTTAATTCATTTTCGAAAATTTGAGTCCACATGTCGCTGAAAATTCACTTTCTTCACCACCATTTGGACCAGTTTAGTCGGCAGCTATCGACTGAATCAGATGAACAGGGAGAGCGGTACCATCAAATTGCCTTGCCATTTGAATTAAGGTATCAGGGAAAACGAGCTCCAGACATTTATAAAATTAATTTATTTAACCATTAACAATATTTCTACAATAAATAAGGATGATTTAGGTCGAATGCATGAAGAAGAAATCGATATATAAGTCATATATATAAAATGAAAAATTTCAACTCGCTATGAAAAAAAAAAAAGCTAACTTTGAAAAACCCAAATCGGGTTTTGCTATTCAATACTTGTACTTTCAGAAAAAAAAGGTCCGGTGCGGTTTGATTTTAATACCCTTCATTTTGTTGCATAGTGTATTACGCCCAGGATATCCGGCAATAGCAACTGTCAGTTCAGTTGGATCCGTCTTGTATCTGAAAATCCAAAGTTAGATTTTAGCGGGGAACCTGGTGCTTGTCCACTTTTCATACTGCAAGAACTGCACAGAGCGCACCAGCCCTCGACCTAAGAGAGATTCCAATTTTCACACCCCCCCGCAGCTAATCACACAAGGGAAAATAGAGTGGTCTATTAAATCTCTCGACAGCTACAAATTGCCTGGTCTATATATAGGTTTTGAATTGCTAATTGGAACTGATCCTACAGACATTCAGTTCAAGCTAATAGCGATAAAAGCACTGGTATACGGGCACTAGTAAGAACTATGAGCGCAGCCACAGACTATCTATTTCTATTGTTAGGATATAAGAGATTGAGTTAGGGAAAAATATAAATGCGAGCTTTTACTCAAGGTGCGTTTGTATCCGATTTTATTCATTTCCATTTCGTTTGGCTTAAGTTTAATACATGGCGTTTTGATATACATATATATTGTATTTATACATTTGGAGGTATGCAGAAGGCATGCATATTTATGTATGTTTTGACCACTTAAGCTGTAAAGTGCGCGCTGAGCATTTTCCACATACTGCACATTGCTTGTTTATAAAAGGAAGTGTAATGCTAATAGTTGCCGGGCAAAGATGCATACTTTCACGAATGTTGCTAAGTAGGCGAACCCGCAAAATGGGTAAGACTCAAGTCTCGGCACACTCAGAGAGAGCACTCAATTACTCTCCAAATTAGTAACGGCGAAAATGACTAATTTTCGCAGGAAACAATCAGAAAAGCTTTCTATAGAGCCTGTTACCAAGCAACAAATATTCCAGATATAAATATCCAAGAGTGCAGTTTACAGTCTCAGCATAAGGTTGATTTTCTTTTGCTCAGTGGTCAAGTGAAAAAAAAAAACAAAATCGGGATATCCTTAAATTAATGTAGTTATCAGTTTAATTTTTAAATTAATCCAGTTTTAAAATTAATAGCGAGAGCTACCAAATAAACCTCAAATCTTTGGCTGAACCCCAATTGTGGGTAAGTTTCGAAGAAATAAAATAAAATTTATTTAAAAATCTTTATTAGGTTTACGTTCACAAATCTTTTAATTTACTGGAAGACTTTAAGACAACTACTATGAACAAGGATCGCGGAGCTCCAACGAAGTTACAAGTTGCACTCAGGTTGAAGACTGATTTTGGGTAGATCGATTATGTTTGGATGAAGCCTCTGGTATCGGGCGTCATTGGTGACAGCGACGTCTGCTGAGTTCAAAAGACCAACGCTGGCGTGGGATCTGTTTATCGATGAAGCACGGAATTGTCGGCACCGAAAAAAAAGAAAACTGCTCAAAAAACGATATTTGTGGGCTATTAATTTAATAAGGAGAAGTTTTATTTAATATTTTTTTTATTGGCCAACACAGAAGTCCTTAGAGTAAAGATCGAAAAAAAAGAAATAAAAATTCAGGCAAAAGGGTTTTAGCCCCCAAATCTTTATTAAAAATATTCGAAAAAATTATAAAAAAGAGAGGTAAAGCCAAAAAAAAGAATATATATATGTAAAAAGACTATAACGAAATTGGCGAAAACTAGCAATGGTAGCAAAGCAAAGAAAACAGTGGCGATTAAATTTTTTTGGCGCGTTGATGATCTTCGCTCGAGCAATACGAGCCATTTAACTAACGATATTGTCTGGACGTTGACGTGTACAATGCGAAGTACTTTCAAGTAGGCCATGCGATACCAGGACATAGCCTGTTTCGCGTAAGCCCAAGCAGAGAGCTGTCCACCTCCCGCCAGACAGACCGTGGGGCGCAGCCGTATATCGGACGGCATGATCGCATGAACAAATACAAATAAAACGGACTAACAATTAAAATATGCTTAACTACAGCTAATTACGAGCTGAATGTGATAAAATAAAGAATTTTAGAAAAGTAAGAGAGGCTTCTGATCTGCTTACGAGATAAAAAATATTGTAATAAGAGCATATGAAAAGGTTCATGCAAAGAATAGTAAGAAATATTATGTTTGAAGGATAGAGGAATAAAATTCCTGTTCCTACAAGGAACAGATAGGTTTAACTGATTCAATAGCTGATGAGAGTCTATATCACCTATTAAAAGTTTGTGAATAAAGATAGCACCAAGCATTACTCTACGATTAATTAAAGAAAGAAGATTGATTAAAAGAAGCCTACTGGGATATGATGGCAAATTGACATTGCGATCCCAATTTAGACCTCGAAGAGCAAAAAACAGAAATTGCTTTTGAACAGATTCAATTTCACTTTGGTGTGTCTCAGGTTGAGGTGACCATATGCAACATCCGTAAGGATCGTCAATCTCTTTTGACCATCGTTTCACTAGCCCAAGAACATTTATAGCTTCACTAACTCCATAGGAACACCTAAGTCATTGATAATATCTAAAGGCTCTAAGGCAGTGTCGTTTAGATAATAAGTCGCTAAGTATGGAGTGCTTCTTTAAAAAGACATAACCTTACATTTAGAGCCATTGAGGTTTGGTAGGTTGGTTTCACACCAACTCTGAAGATCATTAAGATCTGATTAAAGCAGGCGAGAAGACGATATGTGAATGTGTCACTACCAATGGATGATCGTTTATAAAAAGAGTTAATAGCAATGGACCCAAATGACTACCCTGAGGTACTCCAGAGGTCACTTCGATGGTCTTAGAAAATAAAGACTTAAAGAGGGCCTTTTGTGTACACTTAAAAAGATATTGAAGAATCCAATCAAGCAAAAGGCTGAGGATGCGAAGTGCGTTCAACTTATATAAAAGAAGAGTATCATTAACAGAGTCAAAAGCCTTGCTGAAGTCAGCATAAATGACAGCAGTTGAGATGTTATTATTTTCTCAAATAGATATGGCCAATAATTGGAGGCTTCGGACTTTTTCCTATTTTTATGAAGAGGAGTAACATATTATTCCTTCCAGATAGACGGAAAAGCGGAAGATGTGAGGGACAGTGTAAGCAACTTAAGTATTGGCTTAACCTTAGACGTTGCTATGAATATAGCGTTGAATAAAATTGGTTGAGTTAGTTTAATTTAATATGCATATTATAAATTAACAACACGAAAAAAAACATGACCGACTTCGATAAGTGACAATATACATATATTCCCTAAATTGAGCCGAAATTTTTTTTAAATGTTTTTAGCTCCCAAAATTGCAATTTAGAATAATAATTTATTTGTAACTTTAACATATTAATTTGGTATTGTAAATGCTACAATCACTATATTTTTTTTCCACTACTATTTATAAACTTCCTCATTAATTTTAATTTGCTGCCAGTGTTAAAAGCCAAATTAGGAAACTAGTTCAAGGCGTCGCGTTAAAAATGAAAAAGATAAGAGATGTCTTGTCAGAGCATTGCTTCATCCAATACTATTTGTTTAAAAATTAATAAATTGTTTATGTTTAATTAGAGGGTTTTTATTTGGTTTCCGCTAGTATTGTAGTTGTAGGGATACCTACGCAGAGGGGCCATTCACTCTTGTACATGTTTTTTGCAATTGGCAGTCTGGACCAAACAGTCAAGGTAGGAAGGGCGAATAAAAACCTCGACATCATCAGAGGATAAGCAATGCCGTAGTATCTTTTCGGGGGCTTCTTTCTATCCCTTTTTCTATTATTATTCGTATTGCCTTAGTCATGTTCTCTCCGATCCAGTTACGATTTGTTTTATCTTTAATCTTATTGCGTACGCGCACGATCTACAATTTTTACCTAGCCCGATTATCTGATAACGGTTGCACGTTGCAGTAGATCGTTTTACTGGAATATTTATGTATTTAAGTGGTGTCTTTTAAAGTACTTTGGGTAATTGTATATATGGATTTATAATGAATGAATGAATGCTATATTCTTTGAGTTATGATGATGGTAGAATAGATATGCTACACGTCCCTTTTTTAGAAATGTAAGTAAGTAAGTAATATTTGTGTCTATTGACGAATTGTTGTAATATATTTTAAGTTACGTTATATTCGAGGAGATTGAGTTTGTCGGTGTTAAAGTTATTTTAAATCCTTGAATGTTTTTATTACTTGTTCTTATATTTCATTCCTTGAATGTTTTTATTACTTGTTCTTATATTTCATTGTCAGCCATTGTGGTCTATTTAAATAATGATTTAGAGGACATTCAGTTTGTCTCCTCTTTAGTTTTCAGTCAAGACATGCTTATAGTTTTAGGTTATTTTAATATAGTTGCTTTAGCGTGGTCACTAACAAATGAAACCACCATGTCGCTGCCCTTTATGTCACATGACTTAATTAATGGCCTTCCAGGCTTATCTTTGTCTTAAGTCAATCCTGTCATAAATTTGATAGATCTTAGTTTTGTATTGGATTCTTCTTATTGGATCGAATCATTTGTTCTTCCCGAAAACAAATATTATCCTACTTTAAATTCAAAAATCCATCTGCCCTCGCTATCACCATTACTTGGTTGTAATGAGTTACCTCTAAATAGGTGAAAAATTACTACTACCGATTGGTCCTATCTTTACAATTGTAGAGATATGAACTTAGCTGTTCGCTTCTTTTGTGATACTCTGAATTCACTCTTTGACATTTGTGTGCCTCTTGGTAGGCAGGAGCGGCCTAACAAACCTCCCTAGTTCTGTCGTGAGTTATCCAATTTGAAAAATGTGAAGACTGGATAGTATTTCAACATGTCGTTCATCAGATTACGCTCTGCATACAGTTGCTCATTCAAAATTCATGATGCTTAATACACAATGCTATAAGAATTATCTTTAGGATTGTAAGCTTCTATTTTCTTCTGACCCTTAACAATTTTATAATTTTGTTAAATCGAAGTGTAAGACCTCTGTGCACACATCTTTTTTGTCTTTTAGAAACAAAAAAAGGGTACACTGATCAGGCCATTACCGATATGTTTGCGAGTTTTTTCAAAACAAATTATTTCTCATTGGAATATCGTACAAATCCTTATCTTTATCATTTAAAAAAGTCTGATTGTATTTTCAACCCAGTGATTGATGAAAGTTCTTTTCTTAGCGACCTTAAACTAGTTAAACCTGTTTATTCTCCGGGGCCGGATGGTTTACCTGTATGTTGTCTCAGATTCTGTGCAAGCGCATTATGTAAACCCATTTTAAAATTCTTTTTATTGTCTGTCGAATCTTTCTCTTTTCCATCTATTTGAAGGAGTCGTATATTATTCCTCTGCATATCTTTCCTCAAAAAATCTTTCACTCGTTGCAGAGGACGGACGTGTTTTTTTTGCGCTTATCAACTTTTATTTTTTTCTCGCGATTAAATACTTTTTCATAACTTTTAAATTTATTACCGGTTAAATTAATTAATAATAATTTCAGCATCCGAATTTTATTTTCATTTTGCGAATACTTGCTGTCGCTTTTGTTTAAATTTAAATAAAATCAAAACATACAACAATACTCGCATTAGCGGTGTTGTTGTTTTGCTTATCTCTTTTGCTTTTGTGTCTTTACCGTTTTTAACTAACTCTCGCGCTCTTGCGTACAAATTGTTGTTGCATGTGTTCAATTTGACGCGCTCTCCCGCTCTTTCCTATTCTTGATTGATTTGCGCTCTCGTCTTTTGCCTACCCGCGACTCTGTGATACGTGTTTTTGTTTTTGTGCTTTCATCTCTTTTATTTCTTTAGTTGTGAAGGCTTACTCTGCACATTAACCCTTGTGTCAGAACTGGTCAGTATATTCTTATTCACAGATTTTTTACCTTTAGAATTTCTATTTTTATTTTTTGTATTTCCTTTTAATTAAATTAAACTTTTTGATAAAATGGTTGTCTGCTCAAAAAATAATTGTATAGTTGCCACTAATGCGGTTGACTCCCATGATTATATTCTTTGTTGGTTGTGTGACAATGCGGTTCACGTTAAGTGTGCAGGTTACACAGGCAGAATCAAGGAGTCTATTGCTAAAGGTGGTGGCTTAAAATATGGATGTGATGCTTGCCGGGAGGTCGAGAATGAGATGCGCTCTTTCATGAGGCGGACTAGAGATAGTTTTGACACCTTAAGGGCAGGTTTTAATAAACTCCAAGCGGAGTTTACTGCGGTGGAGACTCAGTTCAGAAGTTTATCGCTTATGAATGAGTCTCCGAAACGTAAAAGGACCAGTCCTTGGGGTGTTTCTGTATCTGTAGATCCGCCAGCATCTCTTATCGTCCCCGACCGGTCTCATGCACCGTCCACTCCTAATGTACAGCAATTGATATCGTTTAAGAGCCCGGTTGTGAATGCTATTAGTAAGGAATTACCGATATCACCTGGGAATGATCTCTTAAAAACGTTGCCTATTGTAGTGTCCGATAAGTCCGGGCAATTACCCATTCCAATGGAAATTGCCGATAGTTCTAAAAGTATCGAGGGCCCCGTAAACAAGTTGACTGCTGCAGTGGGTGACTTGTCCAACGTTACTGCTGCGGCTGACGCTTCGGGACCGCGGCCTCTCGTTGGCATACCACCAAAGAAACATATATTTGTTTCTAGGCTAGACCCTGTTGTCACATCTGATGATGTAATAGCCTATATTCGGAAGAAAGTTAACGTCTCGAATATTGCGGTGGAGAAGTTTAAATTTTCTTATTCTCGGGACATTTCGTCCTTTAAAATTAGTGTTTCTGCCAATATCTTCGACACCATATGTCGAGAAGATTTTTGGCCGAAACATATTATAGTTAAGGAATATACTGTAAAAAAGAAAAATCGGCAACCGATTCGCCTGCCAACAATAACAACTAATACTATTCCTGCCACATCAGCATCTGCTGGTGTGTCAAAAAACTAGCTTCGTCCCTTAACCTGGGTTACCAGAACGTTAGAGGACTGAAATCTAAACTTCCTAATCTCTATGTAGATAGTCTTTCTTTTGAGCATAACATTCTAGCTTTTACAGAGACGTGGCTTAAACCTGATATTGCTGATTCATCGGTTTTTCCCACAAATTTTTCTATATTCAGACGTGACCGGATTTCTCGCATAGGTGGTGGCGTTCTGATAGCTGTTGATGCTGCTTTATCATCTGAAATGCTTCAATTTTCTAGTACCCAGGAGATTGAGTTTGTCGGTGTTAAAGTAAATTTTAAATCTTTTAATGCTTTTATTACTTGTTCCTATATTCCACCTTTGTCAGACATGGTGGTATATTCAAATCATTTAGAGGCAATTCAGTTTGTCTCCTCTTTGGTTTCCAGTCAAGACATGCTCATAGTTTTAGGTGATTTTAATTTACCCGCTTTAGCATGGTCACCAACAGATGAATGTACCATGTTGCTGCCCTCTTTGTCACATGACTTTATTGATGGCCTTCTAGGCTTATCTTTATCCCAAGTCAATCCTATCTTAAATTCTAATGGAAAATCGTTAGATCTCATTTTTGTATTGGATTCTTCTTATTGTGAGGTTTCTAGGATCGAACCATTTGTTCTTCCAGAAGACAAATTTCATCCTACATTAAATTTAAAAATTGATCTGCCCTTGCTTTCACCATTACTTGGTTCAAATGAGTTACCTCTAACTAGGTGCTTTCGTAAGACTGACTTTGCCAGCCTTAATGAAAACATTGCTACTACCGATTGGTCTTATCTGTACAATTGTAGAGATATGAACTCAGCTGTTCGTTTTTTCTATGATACTCTGAATTCACTCTTTGATATTTGTGTGCCTCTTGGTAGGCTGGAGCGGCTTAACAAACCTCCCTGGTTCTCTCGTGAGCTGTGCAATTTGAAAAATGTGAAGACACGATATTATAAGAAGTTTCAAAAAACACGTCGTTCATCAGACTATGCTCTGTATACAGTCGCTCGTTCAAAATTCATGATGCTTAATACACAATGCTATAAGAATTATCTTCAGCGGTGTAAGCTTCAGTTTTCTTCTGACCCTAAACAATTTTATAATTTTGTTAATTCTAAACGTAAGACCTCTGTGCACCCATCTTTTTTGTCTTTTCAAAATAAAAAAGCGAGCACTGATCAGGCAATTGCCGATATGTTTGCGAGTTTTTTCAAAACAACTTATTCCTCAACGGAATATCGAGCAAGTCCGTATCCTTATCATTTAGAAAAGGCTAATTGCATTTTCAATCCAGTGATTGATGAAGGTTCTATTCTTAGCGAACTTAAATTAGTTAAACCCGTTTATTCTCCGGGGCCAGATGGTCTTCCTGGATGTGTACTCAGGTTCTGTGCAAATGCATTATGTAAACCCATTTTAAAATTGTTTCTATTGTCTGTCGAATCTTCCTCTTTTCCATCTATTTGGAAGGAGTCGTATATCATTCCTCTGCATAAAAATGGCAAAAAGTCCGAAGCCACTAACTATAGGGGTATCTCAAAATTGTCCGCTATTCCGAAAGCCTTTGAGAAAATTATAACTTCTCAATTGCAACATTTTTGCAGCTCTATTATTTCGCCATCCCAACATGGGTTTGTGAAACGTAGATCTACAACCACTAACCTTTTAGAATTTACATCAATAATTATCAAGGGGTTCAAAAATGGTAAACAAACTGATGTCATATACACTGACTTCAGCAAAGCCTTTGATTCCGTTAATCATGCCCTATTACTTTCGAAGCTGAGCGACATTGGGTTTCCACCCCTTTTCCTATCTTGGGTTCGAGAATATTTAACAAATAGAAAACAGAAGGTACTTTTTAAGTCTTCTTTTTCCGTTTCCATTCCTGTGACTTCTGGTGTACCTCAAGGTAGTCATCTGGGCCCTCTGCTTTTCACACTATTCATTAACGATCTTCCATCAGTCATTGTTCATTCGCGTGTGCTTATGTATGCTGACGATGTCAAGCTTTGTCTTACGTATAAAGATACAGATTCATTTAGTCGGCTACAAGCTGATCTTAAAAACTTTCAATCCTGGTGCCAGTTTAATCTACTAAATCTTAACACTACCAAATGTAAGGTAATGACTTTTTTTCGTAACTCTCCTCAACTGGTCACTTATTTTCTAAACAATAGCCCTTTAGAACGTCTAAATAATATGAATGATTTGGGCGTACTTATGGACCATAAGTTAAATTTTAACACCCATATTTCCACCACGGTCTCAAAGGCCATGAGTGTCCTGGGTTTCATTAAAAGATGGTCAAAAGAATTCGATGACCCCTATACAACTAAAGTTCTTTTTACTTCGCTTGTCCGTCCTATTTTAGAGTATGGATCTTGCATTTGGTCACCTCAATATGAGTCGCACCAGATTAGACTTGAATCCGTTCAAAAGCAGTTCTTGCTATTTGCTCTACGTGGCTTAAGCTGGGATCGCAATGTCAATTTGCCTTCGTATTCTAGTAGACTTCTCTTGATTAACCTTCCTTCCCTAACTAACCGTAGAACCATGCTTGGTGCAATTTTCATGCACAAGCTCCTAATTGGTGATATCGACTCGCCTGAGTTATTAGCTCAGGTAAATCTGTCGGTACCATGTAGACGGAGTAGACATCCTTTGATACCATTATCCCTTAGTCGTTGTTCTTCTAACTATGCCATGCATGAACCTTTTAGGGTCCTCTGCTCTGATTACAACCTTCTGTTCCCTGTAATCAGCGCAGAGTTTTCTATCAATATGCTTAAAACATCTATCCTATCCCATTTAGTTAATAGATAACTATAGTATTATTTGTTTGTCTGTTTCTTCTCTTGTGTATTTGTCCACGCGATTCGCGCCGTGCGTTTTACGGCTGCACCCCTCGGTCGGTCGGGTGGGAGGTGGGCAGTTATCTGCTTGGGCTCGCGCGTAACAGGCTTTGTCCTGGTGTCGTAGGGGCCACTTGAACGTACTGCGCATAGTATCGTCAACGTCCGCTAAAAATGGCAAGGAGTCCGAAGCCTCTAATTATAGGGGTATTTCAAAATTATCCGCTGTTCCGACAGCTTTTGAGAATCATAACTTCGCAATCCCAACATTTTTCCAGCTCTATTATCCCAACGTGGGTTTATGAAACATATATCTACAACCACTAACTTTTTAGAATTTACCTCTCTGATTATCAGTGGGTTCAAAAATGATGAACAACCAGCAAAGCTTTTGATTCAGCTAATACCGTATTACTTTCTAAGCTCACAGTCACAAATCAACTCTCATTGAGACCAAACGTGCCTAACAATTAACTCGCGAATAACTCCACATCAAAAAAAAACTCTAGAAACGGTAATCGTTTCTCTGCTTTCTTTTCGCGCTAAAATACTCCAACAACAATCTCCAGAACAAAAAAAAAAAACACAACTAATGGCGCTTGTCTGGCGACACTCGCCAATAATTACCACTAAGATGACCAAACCCCCGGATTTACTGCAATTTACAACAGACAAAAACAAACATTTAACGCACCCTTCTGCTGGACCAACATTTTTGATAATTACAAGAATTGAAAGCAACGATGGCCTTGCCCACGTCTCTCCTTTTCTTGTCCAAAAAGTCATAGATAACATTTGCTCAGGAAAAGTCACTAAAGTCTCAACTAACTTCAAAAGTGGAACATTGGAAGTCGAAACTGCCAACCTTTATCAAGCGACTAAATTAATTACGTTGACATCTTTCTCCAACAATATTAAAGTCGAAGTCAGTGAACACAAAACAAGAAACTTTTCTAAAGGTGTCATCTATTGCAACAGCCTTCGTGATATTACTGAAGACGACATTACCAGAGAACTATCTTTCCAAAATGTCATCGAAACAAAAAAAATACTAAAAAAAGACAGAGACACAAACTTACTAAAAGAAACAGGACTCATTATCCTAACGTTCGCTTCTCCACAATTACCAGAAGATCTCTCAATTGGTTACCTCAAAGTCAAAGTGCGCCCTTTCATACCACAACCTATGATGTGTAGAGATTGCGGAAGATTGGGTCACTCCACAAAGCGATGCCGAGGAAACAAACTATGCCTTCATTGCAGCAACCAAGTCCATCTTAAGACCGACGACCCTAACGACAAATGCCATAACCTGATCTGCTGCATTAACTGCAAGGAAGGCGGCTTCAACAACTACCATCACAGCTGTTCAGATCGTAAGTGCCAATCATACATCAAGAACAAAGACATCATAACCATCAAAACACTGGAAAAAACAACATTCAAAGATGCCATCAAAATTTACAACGAGAGACACATCCTACGGCTCTGTGACGGGAGACTCCAATACTCATCAGGTAAAACCCAGTAATGCCCAATTTACTGAACAAACAAACACAACACGCAATGCAACTGTCGACTACTCCGATATCTGCCCAACTACTTCGAGTACCCCCCAACCAAAAAATACAAGGAAAAACATCACCGACAGAATTGAATCCCCTACGGACTCCGATATGGATATTGATGCCAACATCTCACCTAAACCCAACCTTCAAACGACAATATTAAGCGATACTAAAATTAAGATATATCCAAAATCAGACAACAATCTTAAAACATCATTAAAAGCCAAACACACAGTCAAACCTAAACCAAATACTACAACATAAAATCTTTCCCTTTCGCACCACATATTATAATTAATAAGTAATTGCCTTCTATCCCTAAAATCTCCTCTTATACTGAATCATGTACTTAAAAATTATTCAATGGAATTGTAATGGATACGTAAACGACTACGATCAATTACAAATTCTAATAAAAAAATACTCTCCAAAAATAATATCCCTACAAGAAACCCATCTCAAACCCCAAACTAACATTCCAACACCTATTAACTACAAAATCTATGCACTAAACTCCTCCCAAGGATCCTCCGGTGGCGTAGCCATTCTAATTCACGATTCAATCGAACATACGACTATATCTCCAATCCAAGCCTTCGACACTGTAGGCGTAAAAATTAAATCCAAAATATCTTTCAATATAGTCAGCTTATACATCGCTCCCCACAAAAATTTCTCTATCCGCAATCTCAGAGATACATTCGACTCTCTTAATACACCCACTATTATCACTGGCGACTTTAATAGTTGGCACGCCCTTTGGGGCTCCCCAGTTAACAATCGTCGAGGCAATACTATTTGTAAATTCATTTACCAATCACCCCTAATTCTCCTCAACGATGGTTCCCCAACGCATTATTCCACCCACCACACATTCACCCACATTGATCTCACCCTCTCTACCCCTTCCATTGCCATGGAATCCTTTTGGGTAGTTGAATCCGACACCTACGGTAGTGATCACTTCCCTATATTATCTCTTTGAGCCAACCCCTCCTCCAAAACTTACACCAAAAATTCAAATTCGATTCCGCAGATTGGCCCAAATACATGGCCCTAAGTCTTTCTAACCATTCTCTCCGGCCCCCCAGCCAAAACTTAAACAAAGAGGCCGCTAACCTTATCAAAATCGTACGCGAAAGCGCCAATCTTAGTATCCCCCAAACCAACCCTTCTCGTCAAAATATTTGCAATGTTCCTTGGTGGAACTCCAAGCTATCCGCCCTTAAAAAAGATAAAAAAATTCTTTGGTCACGTCTTACAAATAATATATGCTTCGACAACATCGTCAACTACAAAAAAACGAACGCCCTCTTTAAAAGAGAACTAAAACAATCTAAGAGAAAATCTATTGAATCATTTACCGCTGAGATATGTCCTAGCACTCCTTCATCAAAAATTTGGTCCTCGATACGTAAGTTCTGTGGCCTCAAACAACGTCTCCCAATCCATTGTATCCAAAAATTCGCCTCTCCTACCACTACAATCACAAATAGCCAATTAATATCAGAAGAGTTTTGTTCTTTCTGGTCTTCGGAATCTGAAAATTCTAACTTCTCTAGCACCTTTTCGAACAACAAACAATCTACATCTGTATCGACTCATTTGTATTCCCCCTCTTCCACCGCTCTCCAAATTGAATTGCCCATTTCATCTATCGAACTCTCCATGGCCTTATCCAAACTTTCTGGCAAAACCCCCCGCCAAGATAGAATATCATACCCTATGCTGAAAAACTTACACCCTACAGTCAAAGACCGAGTAACACAACATTTCAACAATATCTTTAATAACCACATTCCTCAAAATTACAAACTAAGTAAAATTATCCCTATTCACAAACCCAATACTAATAAAACTAACCTAAACTCCTACAGACCAATCTCTCTTAACTTCTGCTTTGCCAAAACCCTCGATAAGATTATTGCCAATCGACTATGGTGGTTTGTCTCAGTAAACAAATCTATCAATAGCCGACAAAGCGGTTTTAGGAAAGGAAAATCAATATCAGACTCTCTACTATCGATAGACTATCTGATATCTTCCGCCCTTTCCACCAAAAACCATTTATCAATAGTCTCACTCGATTTTGCAAAAGCTTTTGATAAAATTGGCATACACTCCGTCATAGACGAGTTAAAACTATGGAAAATAGGTCCCAATATCATAAAGTACATTTACAACTTCATGACCAACAGGAAAATCGTTGTGAGTGTCAACGGACACTTATCCTCAGTTCGCCCCCAACACAATGGCATACCCCAAGGCTCTCCTCTCTCAGTTATCGTTTTCCTCATCGCTTATAACAAACTAAACAGAACAATTCTTGCTCATAAAAAAGTTGACTTTTATGCCTATGCAGACGACTATCTGATAGTTAAAAAACTCAACAATCTAAGCAGCTTTTCTCTTTACCCCCTTTTTAACGACATCCTCAAATGGTGTGACTACTCTGGAGCTAAACTCAGCACACCCAAATGCAAAAATATTCATTTCTGCAAAAAAAAAAGGTGCCAATCTTCTCTACACACATCCCTCGCTAACATCTCCTATGTCCAATCCCTAAAGATTCTCGGAATAGTCTTCAACAACAGATACAAATGGTCCGACCACATATCATACCTAATTTCCTCCCTCTCAAAAAAGCTAAACATTATTAAATGCCTGTCCAATAGCAGATATCGTTGCAGCCCCCTCTCCGTTCTAAATGTCATTAACCTCATAATAATGTCCAAAATCGACTATGGAATATACCTCTACGGTAATGCTCCCCAATCCCACACAAATAAAATAAAATCATTATACCACTCAGCCATTCGAATGGCCCTGGGAGCATTCAGAACAACTCCAACGCAAAACCTTTTATTTGAGTCAAACATATCTCCCTTTGAGAACAGAAAAACTTTTAGTGACTTCAAACTTATCAAACCCATCCTTCATTCTCACTCCTCACAACTTGCCACTCATATTAATAAAATTAATAAATCAAAAAAACCTCCACCAAGGATATGCTCAGCGCTACAAAGAGCTATAATTTTAAACAAATCTCTTCATTTCCCGACTACACCTCTACAACCTGCACGGGAAAAGTTCCCTCCCTGGGCAAATATCGACCAGTGCATAGACTGCTCCCTTCATGCACTACCCAAGTCTTCCACAACTCCCGAAACATACCGTAAATTATTTAAAGAATTCCAACAGAAATATCCCAATTATAGATTCATTTACACTGACGGTTCCAAAAATGACAACTACACATCTTTCAGCGTTGTCAACAACCACTCTACAAAACAATACCTTCTACAAAATCATAGCAGTATTTTTTCCGCTGAAATTATAGCAATCTTCTCCGCAACCAACTTAGCCAAAGTCCTGTCACATCAAACTGCCATCTGTACTGATTCACTTTCATCTATCCAAGCTATAACTAACCCCTACAATCTATCTTTCTATCCCTTTCAAATTAGACAGACTCTTTTAAGCCACCCAAATAAACTAAAAATAATCTGGATCCCCGGTCACTGCCAGATTTTGGGAAATGAGAAAGCCGATGAGGCGGCCAAAACCGCCAACGCTCCCCCCCTTATATTTACAGAAAACTATAATGTCTCAGACTTATTGAAACAAATTAAAAAAGTAAATAATCTCACTAAACTAAAACTATTTTCAAAAACAAACAACTTTTACAAATGCAATAACACAACAAAAACCAATATAACCAACTACACTACCTACAGCCAATTGTCTCGGCGAGATCTCGTTAGAATTACTAGGCTTCGCCTTGGACACACAAACCTCACCCATTCCTACCTCCTCAACCCCACCACCACCGCCTTATGCCAACATTGCAACTCTGTTTCTTCTGTTAACCACATCCTACTAGATTGTCCGAACACCTTAAACTTTAGAAAATCCCTTTTCCCATCCTCCAACCCACTCTCAGCCATATTTAACCCAACCTTAGAAAACCTATCCAAAATCGTTCAATTTTTAAAATCATCTAACATTTACGAGCTCATCTAAACAATTAACTATATATGTACGTATTACCTCACACTGTAAATATATACATACTTATTTTTAATTTTTTCTTTTTCCTCAATATAAACATGTTATAAGGCCTTTGTAGCCACTAAGCTAAGTTTACTTTTAATTTTACATTATAAGTAAACCGTATATAATAATAATAATAATACTTTCTAAACTGAACGACATTGGGTTTCCACCTCTTTTTCTTTCTTGGGTTTGAGAATATTTTACAAATAGAAAACAGAAAGTACTTTTTAAGTCTTCTTATTCCAATTACATTTTTGTGACATCGGGTATACCTCAACTTGGCCCTCTGCTTTTCATACTATCCATTAACGATTCCATCAGTCATTATTCATTCGCGTGTGCTTAGGAAAAATGACGATGTCAAACTTTGTCTCACTTATAAAAAAATAGATTTATTTAGTCGGCCACAATCTGATCTTAAAAATTTTCAATCCTGGTGCCAGTTTAATCCATTAAATCTTATAACTACCAAATGTAAGGTTATGAATTTTTTTCAAAAATCTCCTTAATCAGCTCCTTCTTTTCTAAACAATAGTCCTTTAAAACTTCTAAATAATTTGAATGATTTGGGGGTACTTATGGACCATAAGTTAACTTTTAATGCCCATATTTTCAACACGGTCACAAAAGCCGTGAGTGTTCTCGGTTTCATTAAAAGATGGTCAAAAGAATTTGACGACCCCTATACAACTAAAGTTCTTTTTACTTCGCTTGTCCGTCCTATTTTCTCACTATTTCATTAGAGTATAAATTTTGCATTTGGTCACCTCAATATAAGTCGCACCAGACTAGACTTAAAGTGCAGTTCTTTCTATTTAGCCACGAAGCTTAAGCTGAGATCCCAATGTCAACTTCTTCTGATTAATCTTCCTTCCTTAATTAACCGTAGAATTATGTTATCCTCTCCTATTTAAATCATAGATAGCTAGGTATTATGATTTATTTGTCTCTTTTTTCTAATGTATAATTGTCCACGTGATTCGTGCCGTGCGTTATACGGCTGCACCTCTCGGTCGGTCGGGTGGGAGGTCGGCAGAAGTACTACGGTTTGTCAAAACAAATGATGCAGTCCTTTGAATGAAGTGGATATTGCTGTCAATTTCCTCCTTTTTCAGACATTTTGGACATTTTTTGTATGGTATTTCTATAACAAAGCCAATTATACACTCGTTTATATCTTGTTTCTTAGTGGATTTTGTATAAATTTAATTTACTTGAATAATTTATGTCTCAGTCAACGGACTGATCTCGTAGTGAGCGGTTGTGAACGAACGAACAAAACTCTTGTCGATTCTCACTTTTCATCGTAAGCTTTAATTACTGCATATATCAGAATAGCTTGATTACCTACGAGCGTAAGGTTCCATAACGCCATTGTAATGTAAGCTCCCATTACACGACTTAAGCAAAGTACTAAATTTATACACAAACTTTTCGACAAATTTCTCACTATTTCATTAAAACTATTTCGATCGGAATAAAAACCTTTCTGCCAAATATAAATGCATTTAATACCGTTGCGACAAACGTAAGGAATGCTAAATGTAAATTTTTTTCCCTAAGACGCTAATTGTACTTTCAAAGCGGTACTATCTGGATTAGAAAAGCTTCCAATTGAAATATAAAGCAATTATTGTCTAGCCTAGGCTTGCAAAACACCGATGTTAAGGTTATCGACAAAACAACAAACAGGTTTTTCGCCATCGTGGGACTACTGTGGCGAACGCCACGAAACGACGAAGTGCACAAGCACCAAGAGCAGATGCAAACTGCGAGGGCCCCTCGCCATCACGCCTACACCAACCAAGCCTGTCCCTGCCGTCTGTCTTATTAGTGTCTACTTTTGCGTCGCTCTTTACAACGGAGCAAAACGAAGAGTTCCGTAAACTTCGCCCAGAGACCTACAACGGTCCATACTTTATTTGATAGGACTGCATTCTACACGTCTACGCCAAGGAATATTTCCCCTCAGATAAATTTTTTGAGCTATAGAGATAGCATCAACTTACATCCTACACCAACGCAATCAATTGATCTTCTCTTCATGGATGAGATAAATACTCTTCTAATGGAAATTATATTAAAGCAACTCTTCTAGTAAAGGTAAGCAGTTTTACGTCCTAACACAATTGACAGTTAAGTATGTGTACTCCAACATATAACTCTGCGAGCAATATTAATATTATGGCATGGAATTCCCGCGCTGTAAAACCAAAACAAACTGAACAAACTGATTTAAATTCCTAGAAGACTATAATATGCAAGTAGCTCTAATTAATGAAGTTTCCGTTATTGTTAGTAAGTCACATACCACTAGTCTACAAACCCACTTAATAGAAAACGTAGGCATACACATTAATCTACGCACTAATAATAGTCTGATATTATTTGCTGTATATTTTCCTGGCAACACTGCCAAATGCTTACCAAGAACCTGTAATTTGGTAGGCGATACTAGCCATATAAAAAACTACTATAAACTAGACATTATTAAAATGTCGCCGATCAATGGAAAACTGGAACTGTACTCGAGCTAACTCTTGGGGAAACATCTTAAATGTTCTCAAAACATTAGGTAAACTAAATATCTTACACCCCAAAGATCCTACCTACATTCCAGCATATCACAAAAATAAACACTCGTTTCTTGACTTACAAACTCTTATAATAAGCTAAGTAATAGAGTCGTCCACAAAAATCTATCTTCTGATCACCTCCCAGTTACCGTCAAATACTCTGTCTACGTTTAACTTAAAAAGAAAACTGTTCCAATTTTTAAAAAAGCCAACTGGCCATTATTTCGGAAAATATCAAGCGGCTCGTTTACCACTCCCGCTGCCCAGAATTCATAGATGACTCCAAGCCTCATCGATTCTGTTGTTGATTCAATTACTAGTACCGTGAAGCAAGCCTTCCTAACAGCAACACCATACAATTCTGGTATAGACGCTACAAGCTTAAGCTTCCAGAGCCCATAACCAATTTTTTTAAAATTAGAAAAAAGGTTAAAAAACAGTGAATTCAGTGGAGACAGACAATGGAAGCTTGCCAAATTACACAAATGTAGCAAAGGCAATTAAAAACAGAAAACAATTTATTCTGTCTCCATGACTCTGACACACCCTACGCGACCTGCGAAGAAGAGTGCAACCTTTTTAGAGATCCTTTTGAACTCCAGCATAAACCTACATATAACTTTTCCGATCAGGGAACTCTTGATAAAGTCAGCAGATCCTTGGCTGATCTCGCCTCTGACACAAACTGCAACTCTCAATTGATCAAGGTTAATGCTAGTGAATTGAACGCATAATAAGTGACATCAAATTTTAAAAATCTCCTGGCCTTCATTGAGTAGGAAATATTTGCTTTAAAACATCCCATCCAACGCAATAACCTACTTGACCCATATTTTCAACTCTTGTTTACAAGAAGGATACTTTCATAGAGCTTGGCAAATTGCCAAACTCCTGCCAATAACCAAGCCAAGGAAGCCTCTCGATAACCCTTCAAGCTACAAGCCAATCATCCTCTTAAGTGGGATGTCCAAAAAAAAAAAAGCAGGCTCAACGACTTTGTTGACTCGCACAACACCTCTCCGCCTGAGCAATATGGCTTTAGAGCGGCAATAAACTGTTCTTACTGTTGACTTCTGGATTTTAGTCAATCTGCTGGAGTCCCCCAAGGTTCAGTTTTGGGACCAATCCTATGTAATGGGTATGTACATGAAATCCCCAAAACTCCTAATTGTGAGTTGCCCATGTTCGCAGGTGAAACAGCTGTCTATTGTGCAAGCGCTCAATATGTTGACATCAAATCTACTCTCTAAACAGAGCTAGATTTCCTTGAATTAATCTACTATAAATGGAAAATCAAAATAAACCCCAGCAAAAGTAGTGCCATATTATAAAATAAGAGAAAGCCAGTCTTCTTTCCAGCGACCTAAAAAATTTCCAACCCCCCTTTACAGTGGGTGGACTCAGTAATAGATAAAATTTACAAAATTATTTGTGCGCTATACCCACTGATCCACAGAAAATCCAAGCTATCGATCGACAACAAATTTATCATATTGAAATCTATATTCATAGCCTTTACGAATCGACAGGAAATAAAACCATTATGCAGTCAATAAATTTACGGTAACCTTTATATATGTAAACCACCTGGATGTTTAAGACCATATTATACCCGAAACTTATATAATGCATTTCTTGTTGGCTCTAGTACTATGCCGCTTAATGTAAGTTAGCTCCCTATAGTAGAGATCTTAGTTTTTAAGTGAGTTTAAGAAGCATAAAGGTTTTCCTCCATTTTCCTTTTGATGAAAACATGTCACCTCCAGATACGAATTATTAGACTATAAACCCTTAAAATATCACAGATGAAAAGCATAAGCCTGAGCACTGTACCTCTACTTAAATTGAATTGAATTGATATTAGGTGTCTGGAATTATTTCTGTCAAGGCATTATGGTTTTTATCTAGATGCGAAGTAATTTTGAATGGTAATGCTTTCGACCTAGACTGTCCCAAAAAAATTAAAGTTTTTTTTTTTTAAACGCATACCCTCTTTATTTTGTTTGATTGGTCTAAAAACATCTAAAAATAATGTTTCGTCTATTTAGAATCACGGCAACCCGTGCCGAGTTGCGCGAAAACCTGTCGGTACTTGAATATTAGGCAACATGTCAGTGGAGTAACGAAGTTCCGAAAATTAAATTTGTTAGGGGACGTAAAACATCACATCATCGGTTCAAAAATTTCGCTCTAACGGGCAAGTACTAGCAGTGTTGTTTTATAATATTTGTGAAGTGAACTTAAGTGTCGATGAAAGTGCAAATCTCACAAATCGTGAGTGCATTATTTATTGGGAAAAGGCACGTATACCGACTAGATCAATACCTAACTGTGTTAAGAAACTAGTTAATTTATACCAAGTTTGGAGAGAATTACAAAAAATGCAAAAAAAAAAAAAAAACTCAAGAAGTTTTTGAACAGCGTCGACAGGAGTTTGTTTCAAATTTAAACACTTTGTTCGACATCGCACATATCGATGCTCTTTAATTTCTTAAAATCAATGAAGATAAGATCTTCTTCAAGCGCCAAAGGGAACCAGGGAACCATTTAGCCCGAGTCGAAAAAAAGTAACAGACAAAGAGGAACGCGCCATCAAATTATCGAGGATGAAAAGCGACGTGTTATATATTTTTCATCCTTATCAACATCATGCGAACAACGACTAGAAAAGTCGTCTCTCGACTATGAAATAATAGAATTAGAAAAAAATAGAATAGAAAAAAATATCTTAGCTCCCAAGTGCTCCAAACCTGCCTTATTATTATTTGTGTTTTTTGAAGGCCATGAAAAATTACGAAAAAATAGACAAAATATGTACATATGTATAATATTGTCACTCATCGAAGTCGATCGTGTTTTTTTGCGCTCTCGCTCAACTACTTTTTTTCCTTCTTTCGTGTACCTAATTTATATTAAATTAAATTATTTAAGCCAATTTTTATCATCTCTATATTGTTCGTGAAGTTTAAAGTTAAATTTTCATTTTTATTATTAACAAAACATTAACAAACGAACTTATTATTTTGTTGTTGCGCTGTTATTGATTTGTTCCTATTTTTTGCTCCTTCCCGCGCTGTCAATTTACAATTTACAGTTCACATTTAGTTTTTGTTTGTGTGGTGTTGGTGCTCTCTATTTCTTTTGTTTTCCCTTTTGATCGCTCTCGCGGCCGTAACCTTCGCGCTTGTGACAAGTTTTTATTGTTGTGTGTTTTAATAAAAAAAATATACTCTTGTTTTTGATGTCTCTTTTTCATTTGCATATTGCAGTTAATTTTTGCTTTGGTTTGTATACGCCTCTCTTAACTTATATGTATATGTATACATTTTTCCGTTTTTATTTACATATTGATTTATAATTTGTTTTTGATAAATCAATTATTTTAATAATGTCTGTCTGTTGCAAATACAATTGCAATAATCCCAGCAAGACCATTGAAGACATTCTTTACTGTTGGCTGTGTGACAATGTAATGCACTTTAAATGTGCTGGTTATACAGTCAAGGTGCGGGTATTGCACAGGGTGGCGGCCTTAAATGGGACTGTGATTCGTGTCGTGGCTTTGAGCTCGAGATGCGAAGTTTTATGAAACGGACTGGGGATGCATTTAAAACCCTGTCAGCTGGCGTTCATAAGCTCCAAGAGGAGCCTTTGGCGATGGAGGTTTAATTCAGAAGTTCTAAACTTTTGATTGAATCTCCGACGCGAAAGAGAGCCAGGTTTCAGGGCGCGTCCCTCAGTCTGTCGGCACATTCGTCTCTACCAGTTCCGGCTCTCGACATTGACCCTATGTCACCAAATGCACAGCAGCTGATATCGTTTAGGAGTTCGGCTTTGGCAGGTGTGGAGTCTCTTCCCATTTCCCCTGGAGACAGTATCCCACCTACTAACGCGATATCGGTTGTAGTTTCCGAACCGTCCGGGCAAACATCCGTTTCCAGGAATATTGCCAAGAAAGTAGTTACAAGAGGAGCTAGTAAAGTGCTGGCTGCTTCAGGTGCTGCTGCGTCTGCTGCAGCCGCTACTGCTGTGTCTAGTATTCCTAGTTCCCTTGTTGTAGTTCCACCCAAAAAGCAAATTTTTATTTCGAGGCTTGATCCCAATACTACTTCTGAAGAAGTCATAGCCTACATCCAGGGCAAAGTTCAAGCACCAAACATTGCTGTGGAAAAGTTCCGTTTTTCATATACTCGGGACATTTCGTCCTTTAAAATAGGTGTCTCTCCAGATCTTATTGTCCAAATATGTCATAAAGATTTTTGGCCGGAACACCTTGTTGTAAAAGAGTATACAATAAAACAGAAGAATCGGTCTCCGATTAGCTTGCTACCTGCCTCTGTGAATAACGTTCCTTCCGGCTCGTCTGCACCTGTTGGCGAGTCAAAAAACTAATTTCGTCCCTAACTCTGGCCTATCAGAACGTACGGGGACTAAAAGCTTACCTGTCTAGACTCTATATAGATAGTTTAACTTTTGACTTTCATATTCTTGCCTTTACTGAAACTTGGCTGAAACCTGATATTGCCGATGCTTCAATTTTTCACTCAAAATATTTAATATATAGATATAATCGGACTATCCGTAATGGTGGTGGTGTTTTGATCGCTGTTGATTCAGTGTTCTCGTCTGAAATTGTCCATTCTTCCAATCAGGAGATTGAATTTGTTTGTGTCAAAATTTCTTTAAATTCTTTTATATAATATAGGCATATTACTTGTTCGTATATTCCACCACAGTCCGACTTGGCAGTTTACATTCACCATTTGGAAGCTATTCAACTTGTTTCCTCATATCTCTCTGACAAAGACTTGCTCATTGTTTTGGGAGATTTTAATTTACCTGAGGTTGCCTGGACCCTTTCATTTGACTCTTTATTACTGTTGCCCTCCTTGTCACATTGTTTCATAGATGGTCTGCCTGAGTTGTCCCTAACTCAAATAAATCCTGTCCGGAATAGTCGTAACAGATCACTAGATCTAGTATTTGTGTTGGATTCCTCCAACTGCGATGTTTCCAGGACTGATCCCTTAGTTATCCCTGAAGACAACTTTCATCCAACTCTGGATGTAACCATTGACCTTCCTTTTGGCGTCATGTCTCGATATAATAACTCGATGCCTCCAACCCGATCTTTTCGCAAGACAAAATTTACTAAACTTAAAAAACTTTTGTTAACATATCTGTATACTTGCACGGATATGGACTCTGCCATTTCCTTCTTCCCTTGAATCGTTCTTTGATGTTTGTGTCCCACGTGTGACCCAAGGATGGTAGACCTGCTTGGCTCTCACGTGAGTTATGTAACTTGAAGAACGTAAAATCAAGATGCTATAAAAGATTTAAAAAATCCGGTAAAGCATCAGACTTTTCCCTTTATGTAGTTGCTCGATCAAATTTTATGGTGCTAAATTCACAATGCTTTAAGGATTATCTTCAGCGATGTAAACATAGGTTTTCTCGCGATCCTAAGCAATTTTATAACTTTGTCAATGTAAAACGTAAGACATCAGTACACCCGTCTTACTTGTCTTTCGAAAACAATAAAGCTGACACTGATCAGGCAATTGCCGATATGTTTGCTGATTTTTTCAAAACAACTTATTCCTCTTCGATTTATCAAGCAAATCATCCTTATTCTCATCACTTGCAATTGTCTAACTGCAGTTTTGACCCAGTGTTTGATGAAAGTTCGGTTCTTAGCGTGCTCAGCTCCGTCAAACCAGTTTATGCACCTGACCCTGACGGAATACCAGGCTGCGTATTAAGGTTTTGTGCAGAGGCCCTATGTAAGCCAATACTTAAGTTGTTTAAACTGTCCGTCACATCTTCCGCCTTCCCGTCTATCTGGAAGGAATCATTTATTATTCCTCTTCATAAAAAGGGGAAGAAGTCCGAAGCCTCCAATTATAGGGGTATTTCTAAATTGTCTGCCATACCCAAAGCATTTGAGAAAATAATAACATCTCAATTGCAGCATTTTTGTAGCTCAATCATTTCGTCATCCCAACATGGGTTTAGAAAAAGTAGATCGACAACTACTAACTTATTAGAATCTACATCTCACTCGATCAAAGGATTCAAGACTGCCGTACAAACTGACGTCATTTATACTGACTTCAGCAAGGCCTTTGACTCTGTTAATCATACTCTGCTTTTATTTAAGTTGAACGGACTTGGCATCCCCAGCCTTGATTGGATTCTGCAATATCTTTTTAAGCGTACACAAAAGGTCCTCTTTAAGTCTTCAGGGTAGTCATTTGGGTCCATAGCTATTCACTCTTTTTATAAATGATCTTCCATTGGTAGCGAAACATTCTCGTGTGCGTATGTACGCGGATGATGTTAAGCTTCACCTTAGTTATAAAGACATATCGTCTTCTTGCCTGCTTCAATCCGATCTTAATCATCTTCAGGTTTGGTGTGAAACCAACCTATTAAACCTCAACGGCTCTAAATGTAAAGTTATGTCTTTTTGTAGATGCACTCCATACTTAGCAACTTATTATCTTAACGACACTGCCTTAGAGCGGTTAGATATTATCAATGATTTAGGTGTTCTTATGGACCATAAATTAACTTTTAATCCTCATATTTCTGCTACAGTTAGTAAAGCTATGAATGTTCTTGGGTTTGTGAAACGATGGTCAAAAGAGTTTGACGATCCGTACACAACCAAAATTCTGTATACTTCTTTAATCCGTCCTATCTTAGAGTACGGATCTTGCATATGGTCACCTCAATATGAGACGCATCAAAGTAAAATTGAATCTGTTCAAAAACAATTCCTGCTTTTCGCTCTTCGCGGTCTAAATTGGGATCGCAATGTCAATTTGCCATCATACTCCAGTAGGCTTCTTTTAATCAACCTTCCTTCTTTAATTAATCGTAGAGTAATGCTTGGTGCTATCTTTATTCATAAACTCTTAATAGGTGAAATAGACTCCTGAGCTATTGAACCAGTTAAACCTATCTGTACCCCGTAGACCTACTAGAAATTTTATTCCTCTAGCCTTAAAACACTGTAGTTCCAACTATTCTTTGCATGAACCTTTTCGAGTCCTATGTTCTGATGACAATCATCTGTATCCCGTAATCAGATCAGAAGCCTCTCTTTCCCTTGTGAAAACTTCTATTTTAGCACATTTAGCTCGTAACTAGCTGTAGTTAATCATATTTTTAATTGTTTGTCCGTTTTATTTGTATTTGTCCACGCGATCGTGCCGTCCGATATGCGGCTGTGTCCCACGGTCGGTCGGGCGAGAGGAGGACAGCGCTCCGCCTGAACAAATTAAATAAAACAGATTTTTCGATTTTTTGAAACTAAGATTATTATTATTTAAAACTTTGGCCACGCCAACCTTCGCTTCTAATTAGTCTGACTGTTTTTGTTAAATTGTATAAAAATCGGACTATAAACATGCCAAATATACATACGTATAAACGTGTTATACAAGACTGAAGTTGGCCTTAGGCTACTGGCGGTGCTAGAGTGCACGGAGTATCATATCGAGCTGCAATTAAATTTGACACGTTAAAAGCTGTCTTTAGAATCCAAAAAAAAAAAAAACGTACTGCAAAAAACCAAATTGTGCATAAAAACGTTTTCACTGGTTTTCAACGCGGAGTTGGCCGTTGGCCGGTGGCGGCATTAACAGTCTAACAGATAGCTCCTGTGCTTGTAAGAGTTAACGTGATAGTGAGATACGCTTGCTAATCAACATGCAACCAAGATTTTAAATACATAAATACAGTTCTTATTTCAAATTTTTTATGTTTGTTTTGAGTGGTATACCAAAGCCAACTTACTTCATTTATATACTGTTTCTTTTTCTATTGTATACACTGTTGAAAAGAGGAAGAGAAAAAGACGGAAAGGTGGGCGAATGCAGGTGCATACACTTAGCACTGAACTTAAACTAAACCCACACTACAATAAGAGATTTACTGTTGAAATCCTGAATATAATCACCAACAAATATTAGACTAAATCAGAGCCCAGCGTAGTTTACTACGCGCCTCGAATCAATTCGAATTGTTTCATTTTAATTGGGATGTTTTAAAGCTACAACCGCATAATTTTATTAAAAATGCGAGGAAAAATAATGGTGGAATAAAATGAAGGAAATTGATTCTCTAATTATCTGAGTTTGGTTTCATACCTTCTGCGGTTATGATAAAAAGAACACAAGTTGCAGACAATATAAATCAGTCCTGCTCAAACTCTGCATTACTTCATTTCTCGTAATCAACATAGCAGTAGAGCGCACACAGACGCAACGCTACATAAACTGTATGTATATGCGTGGTGTAGTTTGCTTAGGGAATGAGGGAAAAAGTAAAAATTGCGGGTATATCAAAAAGTAATATTGAATAATAATATTACCAAGGGCTGCAAGGGTAAATATGTAAACATTGGCATAGCCGAACTTGGTTTCTTTGATATTTTCTAATGCCCATTTTGGTAATTGATTATACTTATATAAATTTTTCTGAACAAATTTGATGTCAATTAAGCCAACCAATTAATGATTCTGCATTAATATAATTAAAGGTTTAATGCGAATTATTAATTTAATTGTGCGTTTCAGCAAATTACTAGATATTTTTAACAAGCCGCATATTTTCTATAGTCCGATTTTAATAAAATTTTGTAGGTTGGTAGATATTGATAGGGCCAGCACCAGTGTGCTGGATATGGTTTCGATAATCAAAATGTTGCAGGAGGCAATCGTTTTTTTCTAGATTCTGGATCGAAAGTAGGCGTGGCAAAAGTGTTAAATATTAATAATCTGCATGCATACTAAAGAAATCTAATTCCTAAATTTGGTGGTTCTAGCTTTGTTAGCTTTCGAGAAAATCAGTTTTATTTACGTTCCGGGGGCAGAAGTGGCCGAGGCAAAAATTTTAAAAAAGAAAAATCTGTGCGTATACTAAGCCACCACATATTCCAAATTTGGTGGTTCGATCTTAGTTAGTTTTCGAGAAAATCAGTTTTATTTAATCTGCGGGGACGTAAGGGGACGTGGCAAAAATCTAGAATAAACTTGAACAGCGTTGGTATTAAAGGAGTCTAAGATCCAAATTTGGTGACCCTAGCTCTTATAGTCTCCGAGATCTACGGGTTCACACGGACGGACGGACATGGCTAGATCGACTCTGCTGTTGATCCTGATAAAGAATATATATACTTTATGGGGTCGAAAAAGCTTCCTTCTGCCTGTTGCATACATTTTGGCGACTTTAATAGAGTATTTCACCCTATGGGTGCATGGTATAAAAACGTCAACTCCTTAACGGATTTTTTGGATAGCCTTAAATATGGACTTTTGTAATATTATGAGCATTGAACAAAAAAAATTTGTCCATTGGCTTTGGAAAAAAAAATTGTAATTGAACAATTTTCGTTTCGAATTGAAAAATGCTGAAAAAACACAATTTTATTAGCATTATCAAGCTAAACATGATTTAAAAAATATCAAAGAAGCTAACATCAGCTGTGCCGAAGTTTACATATATACCCTTGCAGACCTTAGCTATTATATTTTTACACTTTTCATGCGTCTGTGTGTGCATGAGCGTGCTCTGATGATTCGAGCAATGACGTAGTAGGCAGCAGGCATTGCTGCCGTCAGCGGTTGATCAGAGACGATTTATATTAACTGTAACTTGTGTTCTATTTATTTTTAAGGATTTTGGGATCTGATGTGTTATTACTATTACTATCACATTTCATAGCGATACTCCAACTGCTTCCCCTACTTTTCGTATTCAATTATATTATAGAGTGATCCGATCCCAAAGATTTTCAAACTTGATCTGCCGACGGTAATAAAAAGCACAGAAAATTTCAGCCCGATAGCTTTTAAGACGGCTAAGTGAAACGCATAGACACAGACGAACAGACGGACATGGCTATATCGACTCAGGTTCTTATGCTGATCAAAAATATATATACTTTATGGGGTCGGAAACGTCTCCTTCTGTGCGTTACAAACATCTGACCAATTTTATTATACCTTCCGCAGGGTATAAAAATTTGAAAAATAAAGAAAAAATACAGAAAAATTTTAATTTTTAAAAATTAACAAAAAAATTTAAAAAGTTGAGATAAATTTAAAAAAAAAATTTTTTTTCTTTACTTGTATTTTTATTATAATTTTATTTATTTTTTCTAAAATTATTAAACAGTTTCATTAAATTTGGTGACCCAGTGGTCGGCACGGCCCATTCCCCGGACTAGGGCCTAGCTCTGCCGCAGCGCTGCCGCTTCACGTACACTGTAAACGCTCGTGTTTGTTCGCAATGTCACTTTGGCAAAAATTTTGATTGATGCTTGTTAGGAAAAAAAATGATTGCCAAAAAAAAAAATAAATCAGTTGCTGTTCAGCATTTGATGAAGCAACACTTGTTTAAAGGGGATAACTGGAATACACCGAAAAAATGAAGCAAGTAGGTCGTCTCGCCGACTTGGGTATACCATACACCAGTAAAACAAATATTTCAAATTTATAATAACAAATGCATTTTCGTATTTAAAAAAAAACTGTTCACACGCTTTTCACAAGCATATCTTAGTATGTCGCTCATTCAAGCATACGAGCACCCTAGCGCCCCCACCAGCCAACGGCCACTTCCGGCCATATGGAAAAACGTTTATATGCATAACTTGGCTATTTTTATTCCGATTTTGATCAAATTTGGTGTTTTGCTGGATATTAGTATCAAATTTAAGTGTGCTAAATTTGATTGCACAAGGTAGAAAATTACGGGAGATAATTTTCAAATTACGGGGGCGGAAAGGAGAGTGGCAAAATCTTTACACATAAAAAATGCAAATATTCATACTAACTACGGTGTCTCTACCTAGAATATTATTTGAGAAAATCGGTTTTATTTAATTTGCGGGGGCGGGGCCAAATGTGTTGGACGGACGGACGGACAGACGGACATGGCTAGATCGTCTCGGCTGTTGATGCTGATCAAGAATATATATACTTTATGCGGTCGGAAATGCTTCCTTCTGCCTGTTGCATACATTTTGGCGACTTTAATATAGCATTTCACCCTATGGGTGTATGGTATAAAAATGTTTAATGCCGATTCAGAAAATTTATTTTTTATTATTGAAAATATGGAGGGCGATGCGCAATGCGTTATTTGTCATAAAATTTTTCCTAGGCAGGTTAGGTCATTCTTTGAAAGACATTATGATACGCAACATAAACATTATGATACGATTGTAGGCGCTGAAAGTAGCGAAAAATTACCAAATATTTTTTACTTTTTGTTACTGATCAAATAATTTTTCCATGTGCATATTTTCAACAAAGCGACACAGATCCACTCGCGTCGAAATGCTGCAAGGGACTAATTCAGATTTTACGCTCTCGAGTGCAATTCGGGTTGACTTCGGCATGCACACAGATAGCAAAACGAGCAATTGCCAAACAAAAGTGCCCACACGGGCTATGGGCTATGTGTATAAGAAGAGAAGTTCTTTCCAAATTAACAAAAGTCTTGTTGTCTAACTGTCGAAATAATAGGGAAAGTTTTCGATTAAAATTGTTAATGGCTGCATATAAGTCAAATATTTTTTAATTTTTTCCCTGTAATGAAAGGTTAAAATCAAAAGATATAAAATATAATACATAATATATAATATATAATTTATATAATTATAATTTATTTATGTATTTATTTGTTTATATATAAAACCAGTGACTAAAAGTTGTCGCAACCAACACATAAATTTGGTGGACTTCGGAGTGAGATTACAAAGGTAGAGATTGGGGGCCAAAGACACAGCGATGCACACCCGATGTAACTACAATTGGTATCTGATCTTACTAAGAATAATCCATTTCTTTTATAGTCAAAATAGAGAGCTCACCAGTGCATAGTTCGACATAGTGTTTCTCGCGATTAAAAACTTTTATAAATTTAAACTCATTATCGGTTTAATTAAAATTTTAGCATCCGAATTTTATTTTCATATCGCGATTTCTTTCAGTCGCTTTTGTGCTTTTGCAAATCTTGAACAATTTCAATATACATAAATTAAAACTTACAACAATACTTGCATTAGCGGTGTTGTGGTTTTGCTTATCTCCTTTGCTTCTATATCATACATTTTACCGTTGTAACTAACTCTCGCGCTTTTGCGTACAAATTGTTGTTGAGTCTCCAAAACATAAATGGACCAGTCCTTGGGGTGTTTTTTCATCTGTAGATCCGCCAGCGTCTCTTATCGTCCCCGACCGGTCTCATGCACCGTCCACTCCCAATGTACAGCAATTGATATCGTTTAAGAGCCCGTTGGTGATGCGATTAGTAAGGAATCACCGGTATCACCTGGGAATGATCTCTTAAAAACGATGCCAATTGTAGTGTCTAATGGCAATTGCAATGGGTAATTACCCATTCCAATGGAAATTGCCGACAGTATCGAGGGCCCCGTGAACAAGTTGACTGCTGCAGTGAGCGAGTCGTCAAACGTTACTGCTGCGGATCATGCTTACCTCTATAATTATCAAGGGGTTCAAAAATACTAAACAAACTGATGTCATATACACTGACTTCAGCAAAGCCTTTGATTCTGTTAATCATACCGTATTACTTTTACTTCCTCTCTTCATTTCTTGTGTTCGAGAATATTTAACAAATAGAAAACAGAAGGTACTTTTAAGGTCTTCTTTTTCCGATTCCATTTTGTGACATCTGGTGTACCTCAAGATAGTCATCTTGGCCCTTTGTTTTTCACATTATTCATTAACGATCTTCGCTTATGGACCATAAATTTAATTTTAACACCCATATTTCCACCATGGTCGCAAAGGCCATGATTGTTCTGGGTTTCATTAACAGATGGTCCAAAGAATTTGACGACCCCTATACAACTAACGTTTTTTTTACTTCGGTCATCTGTCCTATTTTAGAGTATGGATCTTGCATTTGGTCACCTCAATATGAGTCGCACCAGACTAGACTTGAATCCGTTCAAAAGCAGTTCTTGCTATTTGCTCTTCGTGGCTTAAGCTGGGATCGCAATGTCAATTTGCCTTCGTATTCTAGTAGACTTCTCTTGATTAACCTTCCTTCCCTAACTAACCGTAGAACTAGACTTGGTGTCATTTTTATGCACAAGCTCCTAATTGGTGATATCGACTCGCCTGAGTTATTAGCTCAGGTAAATCTGTCGGTACCATGTAGACAGAGTAGACATCCTATTATACCTTTAACCCTTAGTCGTTGTTCTTCTAACTATGCCATGCATGAACCTGTTAGGGCCCTTATATCTGATTACAACCTTTTATTCCCTGTAATATGCTCAGAGCCTTCTATTAATAAACTTAAAACATCTATCCTTTTCTATTTAGTTCATAGATAGCTAATATCATTTGTTTGTCTGTTCTTTCTATTGTGTATTTGTCCACGCGATTCGTGGCGTGCGTGGGAAGTTATCTGCATAGGCTCGCGCGTAAAAAAAAAAAAAAAAAAATTCAACAATGTTTGAAAATTTCAATATGTGTTTTTGCACTCTGTCACCTTCAGCCATTCTCTTGTTTAATAACTGGTTATACAGGGTCACTTTTCTCACTGGACATGTTGGTCGATGCAACTTTTCGAGCTCTTTCCATATCTCACTAGCTCTTTCGCACTTTTTTATGGAGTTTAATTGTGGCGCTCTTATCGACAAAAACAGAACTGCCATGACTTTGTCGCTTTGACGTTTCCAAGGTACAAGCGGTTCATCAGTTTTGGAATCCACAAGTTCACCTCCAACCACTGACTACAAATCTTGATGTACCAACACGCTTCGCACAAGTGCACACCACGTGTCATAGTTGGCGACGCCAACTTTTCAATATTGTACATCGAACCGATTTTTCTTACAAAGTATGTTATGCCAAGAGAAATTCACGAGTGTATGAATACACTTACATATCACTGATGCTCATAACCTGTTGGTTTGTGAAAAGTAAAGTACTACAATGTTTGGTTGCTTATCTGAAGCTCAACTAGGGTTGCCGCATTATAATATATTATTATTATTATCCGAAGGTTTCTTCTCTGATATTTTTATATAACATTGTATTCCTCAATTAAACAGTCCACTTCTCATCGTTTTTTTTCCCAAAAACACTCTAATTTAGCCATTGAGGTCGTCAATGGAGTATGTTCATGGACTCATCCAACACCGCTAGACGTATAACAGCTTGTCATCACCTACAATACAAATACAATTTTATTTCACCCACACAAAATTAATAGCAGCCACCCCGCTTGGCTTTCCGAAGTTTAATAATTTAAAATCCACATAATTAAAGCAGGAAATCGTGATATTCGTTAAACACTTTAGAATTAATTAAATTCACAAAACATGAAGGTGACTCAGTCACGACTTTACATTTTTTCCATCGTGATTTTCGTATTGTGCCCAAAAAATATTTCAATCAGTCAGTATTTAAAAATAAAAATATTTTCTAAAGAAAAATAAGAATAATAGCATATATATGGAATTAATATTTTGTCTAGTCTCGGTGCATTTTGAGTTTTGCCTCACAGATCCATAAAATTGACCTAGTCCGTTTAATGAAAATTAATTCCGAGTTTTTTTCTTCGTTGAAAAGTTATCGGCACTCCTAATCATACTGATTTTAATTTTTCCATATTTTTTAAATACTCTTTTAAATTTCAACATATTTCCACATTGTATAAATTTTAATATCAAAGTGACTATATATCCTTATAATTATTCACACAACTGCGAGGAAAATTATAAATCTTTATAATTTCATTTATGTTATTTATGCTTATTCATTGTGTTCATTAAAAAGAGGAGACACTTTTTCTTCTCACTTCTCTATCCTTAAATTATACAGTCCACCTACAGCTTCGTTTCGATCTCTTCTCTTGAGAGCTCCAATTCCACGAAGTTGTTTTTTCCCATTGGATTCGTAATAGCTCAGAGAACACTCAACGATGTCTCTTTCCGACTTTGTTGCCGTGTGAGAGGCCTTAACAGCGTTCGAGGCTCGCGAAGCCAAGGCTTTAACTGACGATGTGCCACTCGTCTCCATTAAAATTCACTTAGACCAGCTTAAGTCACTTTGGGCAAAAGTCAAGGTAGAATTTTCACGATGCCATAAGGCCTTGACGGCTTAAAAGAACGAAGATAGTCCGAAGCACATAGCTACAATCAAAGCTAAACATGAATATTGTTATATGGTATATGTGCGAGGCGGGACTTTGTTCGGAGAGCGAATCGAGTAGTTGTCCGCGAAAATGGCTCCCCCACCAGTCAGGCTCTCCGTCAATTCCACCCATCAAAGACACAGTCCGCCGAGCGAAGTCGAAATCTTTAATGGAGACAGCCTGGCTTGGCCTACATTACCACTTAAGTTGCAAAACTCGCGGTGAAGCCAGAGCCATTGTTTCTAGGTCACCCTTGACCAATAAAGGGTACCAGTCCTCGTGGGATAACCTCACTGCGCGGTTCGAAAATAATCGATTATTGATTATGAGCCAAGCCAAGCAGCTCCTACAGATCCCAGCTGTATCCCAAGAGTCTGGCAAGGCTTTGAGAGAAGTGCAGACCTCATTTCAAGGTTGCTTTACCGGTCTTGAGCGTTGCAGGGCTCGTACAGACAAATGGGATATCCTTCTCATAGCAATCTATACGAGCAAAATGCCCAAACCCACCCTTCTGTTGTGGGAACAGTCCGCTCCAAAAAAGACCGCCGTCTCATCCTGGGAGGATCCGAGGCCACAGATGTCCTTCAACCAAGCTCTAGCGGTCAGACCTTTTCATCCGTAAGCCGAAAAACTACGGCAAGAGCTCAGGCCTCTCCCGTTCTGGCATTGTTGACAAACTGTGCTGCATACAGATTTCCGCTCCTGACGACCCGCTGCGACAGTTCCAGGCAGTCGCCGTTGTGCTGCCTAGTGTAGCTGAAGTACTTCCGTCCCGCGCCGTTCCGAATAAGGTTAAGCAGGATTCGTTCTACCTTCCACTCGCTGATCCGCAATTCCACCAAAGTGCTCCTGTGGATTTGGTGCTTGGAATCGAACTCCTCCCCACTATTGGGAAACGAATCATTAAGAATTTTGTTGGTTCTTTCGTGGGGGTCGAGAACATGTTCGGATGGGCTCTCTGTGGTCCCATTACTGAAAAATGCAGTAATTCTCGATTCACCTTCTCCAGCAGCCCGAAGAGAAGTTACGGGTAGTCTTGAGCAATGAATGAATGGTTCCTGCAGGAGCACCGGAGGATGCAATCGGTGTGGCAAGCATCACCACACGCTCTTGCACATCGACAGCTCAGTCGCGTACCTCCAATCCAAAGAGCAAAGACCCGAAAGGCACCCTCTTTCATTCGGACTTCTATCCAGAGGTCATCAGCCATCTTGCCGCCTACTCCGTCTGCTTCCAAAGTTCCCCCTCCATCTCCACCAGTGTCTGGCGATCCAGAATGCTGCCATCCCCCATCCTTAGACATGTCCAGCGAGGCAATTGCATCTTGTTGCAAGGCGGGCGGTATGTTCACGCCACCGGGTGAACACCAGAGAGTGAGGGGTTGGATTTTTCCCAAAACGGAATGCGGTCATACTGAAGAGAGTGACGAGAAGGTCTCCTGTATATCGCCATCATTACAGTCCGAGATTTTTCCAGGCCCACCCGCACTTTTATTTCCTATTATCGAGTTTTCTTTTAATCTAACCATTTCGCCTGTGAAGTGTTCGCCCCCAGAAGCAATTTGCACCCACCAACTATTAATACTTATTGGATTTAACCGTAAATTTATATTCTGCTGTGTTTGCTTCAAAAAACTAATAATTTCTAATATAACTAATAATTTCTAGTCTGAGCATTCACCATTAAAATGCGAAAGCAGTTTTAACTACGCTTTTGAAACAGTACTGAGACAGCGAATCCGTTACGACTGACATATTAACTTTTTCTGAAACTTGACTTAACTCTTTGGTTGGATAACGAAGTCCTTTCTGATAACTTTGTTTCCTATAGGCTTGATCGTGTTGGTCGACATTGCGGTGTTCTACTTCGTTCCGTTAACTCGAATTTGTGTTCTATTGTTGTTTCGATTGATTTGTATTTAGTAGTTGAGTTTATTTGTGTTAAAATTACTTGTTCCATCCATAACTTATATATTTCTTGTTGTGAAATTCTTCGTGCGTCAGTTAATTCAACCTATATGCCGCTGCTCTGCAAACGGTCTTTTGTCGATCGCGATTTTCTCGTCTTACCTGATACATTATTTCTTGGCTGGTTGATAATAATTACTCGTACTTAATTCCTTTTTCTCGTCATGTTTTTCTTGATAGCTGAGGATCCCTTTCACCAAAGCCTTTAAGTTGTTCTTCTACATACCAACTATTGTGTCTCTAGGTAGAATAGTTTTTGAGAAAATCGGTTTTATTTAATTTGCGGGGGCGGTAGGGGGCGTGGCGAAATTTTTACAAATACAAAATGTGCGCAATTTACTAAGAAAATATACGTACTAAATTTTGTGTCTCTAGTTGCCAAAGTGTTTGAGAAAATCGGTTTTATTTAATTTGCGGGGTCGGAAGCAGAGTCGTGTATCCAGCATTACATCTAGGTATTTGATGGCCCTCCTAGATGTGATAGTTTTGCCACCAACTTCTATAAAGGCGGTCTCTACTTTCTTCCTGCTATTAATTAAAACGGCTTCATTCTTGTGGGCTGCCAATTCAAGACCTGCAACAGCCAGCCACCGGACAATAGTTGCAATGGCGTTGTTGCATTTTTGTTCCGCTGCTGCAAGCTCCTTTTCCGTTACCACCACCGCGATATCATCGGCAAAGGCAATTATGCGTGTGCCCGGATCAAAATTTAGTCTGAGGACTCCGTCGTACATGGAATTCCACAGGAGAGGGCCCAGAACTGAACCCTGTGATACTCCAGCAGAGATGCTATATTCCTCCGAACCGTCCACCGTTGAGTATCCGAGGCGTCTATTTGTGAAGTAGCTGTCCACTATATGCAGCAGATGCCCATTATACGACTCCATTCAGCCGAATTAAATGCGTTCCTGATATCGAGAGTCGCCACAATGCAGTATTGTTTGGTTCCCCCTTTCCATCGGTTACCAGATATGGCGTCTCTGGCTGTGTCCACAACTGTGTTTATAGCGTCTATCGTTGATCTTGCCTTTCTAAATCCGTATTGGTTAGGAGAAAGTCCACCTCCTTGCTCAATAGCCTTGTTGAGCATACGCGCTATAAGCGATTCCAATATTTTCCCTGCTGTGTCCAGAAGGCGTATATGACGAGGCTTTGCAGGGGGGCTTGCCAGGTTTTGGTAGGAGTACCAGATTCTGCCTTCTCCATCTGGATGGAAAGGTTCCTTCTCTCAGGCATGCATTGTACATTTTTATGAACACATCAGGGTGCAGATTAACTGCCAGCCTTAAAGCTCTGTTGGGGATGCCGTCGGGGCCAGGAGCTTTCTTATTATTTAGTTTGTTGACGATTTCCAACAGTTCTGTTTTCGTGCACGCTGTTATTTCTATCTCACTGCTTCGAGTTGCCAGTGGTAGCTGGACCTGTTTTTGTGGGAAAAGTGAGCTGACGATTTGATTCAGGCTCGCTGCATCAGATGGCATTTAAGTTTTTCCGACATCAACGCGTTTGACCACAGTCTGGTATGCCTTTCCCCAGGGATCGTGCTCGGCAGAATCGCAAAGGCGCAAGAAGCATTCTCTTTTGCTAGTTATGATTGCATGCTTTAGTTCCAGCCGTTTGCTATGGTATTCAAGCCTTAGAGATTCAAAACTTTCTAGTCCTCTCGAGCGATGAAACAGTCGCCACGCACGGAAACACGCTCGTCTGGCTGCCGCTATATTGTCGCACCACCAATGTACAATGTCTCAATGCTATGCATAATGCTGTTCGCAAGGTTTTCTGCGCTGTTTTCACTCGTGTTGAACAGCAGGTTTCCACAGAAAGCAGGAATGCTCAAAGTATGCACTCTGAATGCTCCTTCGCTCACAGTAGTATGGTGAGGAGGTGTACTACGGCCAATGGAGAATATTACAATATTACCTCATGATCACTTGCGGAGTAAATATCGCATACTTTCCAGTTGGAAAATCGAACCAGTGGATCGCTTACAAACGTCAAGTCTATTATCGATAGCTGCTCTGTTAAAGGTTTTCTTGGACCCTGTGTTGAGTAAAGAAACGTTGAGAGTCGTCAGGGCCTCAAAAAGCAAACGGCCTCTTCTATCTGTGTGACTACTGCCTCATTCCATGGCCCATGCATTGAAATCGCCGCCAATTATAACTGGGGTGCAGCCCCTTGCATCGTCTACTAGTTCGGCAATGACCTTTCCAAATCTAGCGATAAATAAGCTGGGGGGTAGGTAGCAGCTATTTACCCAGTAGCTACCGCAGATCTGCGCTCTGACGAAGCCATCGTATGATCGCACATTAACCAGAGGTGCTTGGAGTACTCTGCAGGTCCAAAAAGAAGCCTTGTTTGTCAAGTCTGAGACCCAGACTCAAATACTTTCCATTCTGTATGATTCGCTGAGAATTGAAATATCTTCTGATACTTCGCGAATTGTTTGTTGCAAAAGATCTTAAGCCGCAATGCAATGGTTCAAGTTCAGCTGTATCACTTTTATTTTAGGCATCATCTTAATTTCTTTCGGTCCGCCTCAACTGAGGGCATAGCCGACTACCAGCTCTGTGGCCTATTTTGACCCTGCCTACGCCTGCTTCACTACAAAAGAAGCAAGTTTTCGAGCCATCGCACTTTGCAGCCTTATGGCCTGACTGTCCACATTTGAGGCAGCAGTTCGAGCTATCGGTTTGGCTGCTACATGGCCAAAGCCCAGGCATCGATGGCATCGAGTTGGTAGCTCTTCCAGCTCCTTGATGCTGCAGAGATTCCAGCCTACTTCCAGTTTACCCAGTTGCAATATTTTTTGCATTACCACATCCGGGGCTGTGATGATCGCCACCTGAGTATTGCGCTTTTATCCCGGTCGCATACTCTTCACTGTACACGTCGACGCATCAATATTCGCGTGTTTAACTAGAGCTTTAATAATATGGCAAGGCTCAGCTATGTCATCCAAATCCCGAATAATTGCGAACTTAAATTTCCTGAGAACTTTGACCCCGGCTGAGTCGCCTAGAACTTCGGAAATTTCGTCCATCAGGCCTCGGGAATCGCTTTGGGCGTTGCCTTATTCCAGCAGAAGCCCATTTTTGGCAGTACGCTTGACTCTGCTTACATGGCTGCGAACATGCTGCAGTTTCTCATCCGCTCGCCGGGTAAACAATGCCAGAACATCACTGTAGCTAACTCCAGAGCTCGGCTCAATCAGCAAGGCGACTGGTTTTGCCTCTCGGGGCTTTGCCTCCTTCACGCGGGTCTTACGTTTTGGGCCTACTTCTTGCCAGCCTTGGCTAGACACACTATTGCTGGTCCGGATTGCGATATGACCTTCATCTTCCCTCTGATCCCTTTTTTGCATCGAAGGGGTTGGCATCATCCTATGCCTATTGTTTAAGAATAAACATCGTGTTCATCTGAAGCGGCTCCACCAAATCAGATGCATTAAAGAAAATGTAATACAAATGTACTTGTGTCACAAACAACTAACATAGCATATGACTAGAATTACAATCAGCCACACGCGTTGTGGGAAAAAACACTTGTAATTGTAAACTAACCCAAAACGATCACAACGGCAGGATGTCAAGCGGCCGACGCCGTGCCCAAAATAATAATAATTTTTGAACCCCCGAATACGTGGGTGTGACTCGTACTAGAATAAGATCTCCTAAGAACAATTGTGACCTCCTAGAGCCTAAGATTCCCTATATAAACTCCGTACTTTCGTAAATAAAATCAGTTCATATTTTGAATTCAACAAATGAAGATTGGGTTATTCTTTCCTTCGCCCTGGAAGCCCTATTCATTTTGGTCCTTCGATAAAAAGGAACTCTGTAGTTTTCCCCCACCAGTGGTAAGAGACTCAGAGAATGAAAGCTCCTTAAAGCTCCTTAAAGTCTGAATTCTTATGATAAGATCTGACAAAGGTAGCAAAATAAAAAACTCTTGTTTTCCCCCACCAGTGGTAAGAGTATAATATAAAAAGCAAAATATTGCTTAATAAAAAGTGCGTGCGACCGAGTATATAAAGGCAATTTGGCTAGTCGAGCAACTGCAATAATTTCGGCGGCAGTAACAAAAAAAAAAACACAATATAAAAATATAAAGTTGGTGTGTGGCGTATTTGAAGCCCTAATATCAAAAAAAACAGTTAACTAGTGGATACATATGTACATACACTATATGTAGTTGCAAGTCGGCAACTACCAACAGCAGCAGAGCAACAAGATAGTTGCAAAGGAGAGGCCGATGGAGAACATACATTGCCAATAGAAGGAAGTCTGGTGCGATGACCGGCACCGGTACCGCCTGAGCCCATAGGCTCTGGACAACAGCAGCTGAGCAACGACACAGTAAAAAAAAAAAACGGCGAACTCTACCCATTGGCGGACAAGCAGCAGCGAACAGGATCATCAGATAAGATATAAATTAAAATAGTTATAATTACATCAACCTATTTTGATTATTATTATACACTTATTTCGGTATCCTAATATACGCATAAGAAAAAATGTTTTCTAATAATGCTGACAAATGGTTAGGGAAGCAGTTAGAGTTGCATACAAGGTTAAAGCAGTTAGAAGCTTTAGAAACTAGAAACTTAACTAGCAAGGTGATCGAGGAAGTAAAAGAGATAAGGAATCAATGGATACCTAATCATAACAAATTGCTACAGCAGGGGATCGATCATCAGTATTTCAGAGATAAAATTCATGAAGAAGTGAGAGGAGAGGAGAGGACAGGAGAGTCAGAAAAACCAGGCACTAGTAAGTCGGTGTTAGTTGTAGCAGAAGCGAATATGTCAGAAATGGGTGATGATAGCAAAGGAGAGTCGCGCGGGAATGCGAACTCCAGTAATGAGAACGCTAAGGTTAGCCAGGAAAAATTTGAAGAAAAGGTCTGTCAGCTCCAGCAATACAATAGAACAGGCGAAATGAAAAAATAAAATTCTTGTTTAGGAAGGTACAGGAGTGCCAAACTTATACAGATGAGCTATACAGATACAATGAAACGTTTAAAGAGGTCATAGAAGAATTGGAGTTCGACCTTCAGAATACCTTGGTGGCATTAGAAGAGAAAATAAACGAACAGAAAGATTTGAAAGTTGAGAATGTAACCGTGAGAAGCGAATTACCGGTGTTGCCAAAAATTCAGGTACCCACATTCTCTGGAGAGCCAAGAGAATGGGACCTGTTTGTAGAGTTATTTGCAGAATTAATTGAAAATAGAGAGGATCTAAATCTTGCTCTTCAATTCAATTATTTGAAATCCGCATTAAAGGGCGAAGCGAGGAGTATGGTAGCTCATTTATTGTCAGGTTCAGCTGACAGTTATAGTGCCGCTTGGGAACTGTTGACCAAGCGGTATGAAAATAATCGGAGGGTATTTTCCGAACAATTAAGTCGGGTCGTTGATCTACCGTTGATCAACAATGAATCCGCAAAGAGTGTTAAAGGAGTGATTGACATAACTAATGATTCAATACACTTAATTTAAATTTGTCCGATGAAGTTGACGTAATATTCGCACAACTCATACTTAGGAAATTTGACAATACAATTGTATGAGAGTCAGATTAGGAAAACAAACCCGCAAAAAGTGGTTTCATATGGGGTTTTTGAAAATAACTGTCCGATTTTCAAAGTTGCCGGACATAAAGCGTATAAGTGCTATAAATTTAAAGGTTTGACACCTATGGAAAGGTATGAAACGGCCAAAAAAGTGCAGCTGTGCACACGATGCTTGAACCATTCAAGCAATAAAGAATGCACTAATGAGATGATCTGTTCATTGTGCAGTAAAGGACACCATACTCTACTCCATTTTGAAGAAATACAGGAGAGAGTTAATACTTGTATAACGGGTGTTGGCCACAGCCCTAATACAAGTGAAAAATGTAAATGGAGGATATAAGACTCTAAGAGCCCTTATTGATAATGGTTCACAGAGCACCATTTTGTCTGAAGAGGCAGCTCAAATATTAAAATTACCTAAAATTAAACAACATACAGAAATAAGGGGCGTGTCCTCAATAAAAGCCACAAAATCAAAATATAAGGTAAAAATAGATGTGAAGACACATAACATATTGTCACTCATCGAAGTCGGTCGTGTTTTTTTTGCGCTCTCGCTTAATTTTTGTCTTTCACTCTTTCGTGAAGCTTATTTATAATATTCAATCTAAATTCATTGCCTTACTAATTCTTAATAAATCGCTATACTCATCGCGAAGTTTGCGTTAAATTTACAAACATTTATATAAATTTATTATCAAAGCTTTAACAAACGCAAATATAATTTTGTTGTTGCGCTGCTTAGTTTTTGATTTCGTTCTATTTTTTGCTCCCACCCGCGCTCTCAATTTACAGTTCATAGTTTGTTTTTGTTTGTGTGGTGTTGGTGCTCTCTATTCTTTTGTTTTCTCTTTTGATCGCGCTCGCGGCCGTTAACTTCGCGCTGGTGACAAGTTTTTGCTGTTGTGTGTTTTAATACAGATAAGTACAAATATTCTCTCTTTTTGTTTTCTCTTTCTAATTTGCATATTGCAGTTAGCTTTTGCCTTGCTTTGTATACGTCTCTCTTAACATATAAATACATTTTTCCCTTTTTATTTACATATTGATTTATAATTTGTTTTTGTATAAATCAATTATTTAATAATGTCTGTCTGTTGCAAATATAATTGCAATAATCCCAGCAAGACCAGTGAAGACTTTCTTTACTGTTGGCTGTGTGACAATGTAATACACTTTAAATGTGCTGGTTACACAGTCAAGGTGCGGGATAGTATTGCACAGGGTGGCGGCCTTAAATGGGGCTGTGATTCGTGTCGTGGCTTGGAGCTTGAGATGCGAAATTTTATGAAACGGACTGGGGATGCATTTAAAACCCTGTCAGCTGGCGTTCATAAGCTCCAAGAGGAGCTTTTGGCGATGGAGGTTCAATTCAGAAGTTCTAAACTTTTGATTGAATCTCCGACGCGAAAGAGGGCCAGGTTTCAGGGCGCGTCCCTCAGTCCGTCGGCACATTCGTCTCTACCAGTTCCGGCTCTCGACATTGACCCTATGTCACCAAGTGCACAGCAGCTGATATCGTTTAGGAGTCCGGCTTTGGCAGGTGTGGAGTCTCTTCCCATTTCCCCTGGAGACAGTATCCCACCTACTAACGCGATATCGGTTGTAGTTTCCGAACCGTCCGGGCAAACATCCGTTTCCAGGAATATTGCCAATAAAGTAGTTACAAGAGGAGCTAGTAAAGTGCTGGCTGCTTCAGGTGCTGCTGCGTCTGCTGTAGCCGCTACTGCTGTGTCTAGTATTCCTAGTTCCCTTGTTGTAGTTCCACCCAAAAAGCAAATTTTTATTTCGAGGCTTGATCCCAATACTACTTCTGAAGAAGTCATAGCCTACATCCAGGGCAAAGTTCAAGCACCAAACATTGCTGTGGAAAAGTTCCGTTTTTCATATACTCGGGACATTTCGTCCTTTAAAATAGGTGTCTCTCCAGATCTTATTGTCCAAATATGTCATAAAGATTTTTGGCCGGAACACCTTGTTGTAAAAGAGTATACAATAAAAAAGAAGAATCGGCCTCCGATTAGCCTGCTATTTGCCTTTTCGAATAACGTTCCTTCCGGCTCGTCTGCACCTGTTGGCGAGTCAAAAAACTAATTTCGTCCCTAACTCTGGCCTATCAGAACGTACGGGGACTAAAGACTAAACTGTCTAAACTCTATGTAGATAGTCTAGCTTTTGACTTTCATATTCTTGCCTTTACTGAGACTTGGCTGAAGCCTGATATTTCCGATGCTTCAATTTTCCCCTCAAAATATTTAATATATAGACATGATCGGACTATCCGTAATGGTGGTGGCGTTTTGATCGCTGTTGACTCGGCGTTCTCGTCTGGAATTGTCCAGTCCTCCAATCAGGAGATTGAATTTGTTTGTGTTAAAATTTCGTTTAATTCTTTTTCTGCCTATATTACTTGTTCTCATATTCCACCACAGTCCGACTTGGCAGTATACACTCAACATTTGGAAGCTATTCAACTTATTTCCTCATATCTCTCTGACAAAGACTTGCTCGTTGTTCTGGGAGATTTTAATTTACCTGAGATTGCCTGGACCCTTTCATTTGACTCTTTATTACTGTTGCCCTCCTTGTCACATTGTTTCATAGATGGTCTGCTTGAGTTGTCCCTAACTCAAATAAATCCTGTCCGGAATAGTCGTAACAGATCACTAGATCTGGTATTTGTGTTGGATTCCTCCAACTGCGATGTTTCCAGGACTGATCCCTTAGTTATCCCCGAAGACAACTTTCATCCAACTCTGGATATAACCATTGACCTTCCTTTTGGTGTTATGTCTCGACATAATAACTCGATGCCTCCAACCCGATGTTTTCGCAAGACAAACTTTACTAAACTTAAAAAACTTTTGTTAACTAATGATTGGACATATCTGTATACTTGCACTGATATGGACTGCGCCATTTCTGTCTTCTATAAAACTCTTGAGTCGTTCTTTGATGTTTGTGTCCCGCGTGTGACTCAAGGATGGTCTGATAGACCTCCTTGGTTCTCACGTGAGTTATGTAACTTGAAGAACGTAAAATCGAGATGTTATAAAAGATTTTAAAAATCCGGTAAAGCATCGGATTTTTCCCTATATGTAGTTGCTCGATCAAATTTTATGGTGCTGAATTCACATTGCTATAAGGATTATCTTCAGCGATGTAAACTAAGGTTTTCTCGCGATCCTAAGCAATTTTATAAATTTGTAAATGTTAAACGTAAGACATCAGTGCACCCGTCTTACTTGTCTTTCGAAAACAATAAAGCTGACAATGATCAGGCAATTGCCGACATGTTTGCTGATTTTTTCAAAACAACTTATTTCTCTTCGATTTATCAAGCAAATCCTCCTTATCCTCATCACTTGCAATCGTCTAATTGCATTTTAGACCCTGTGTTTGATGAAAGTTCGGTTCTTACCGTGCTCAGTTCCGTCAAACCAATATATGCACCTGGCCCTGATGAAATAACAGGCTGCGTATTAAGGTTTTGCGCGGAGGCCCTATGTAAGCCAATACTTAAGATGTTTACACTGTCCGTCACATCTTCCGCCTTCCCGCCTATCTGGAAGGAATCATATATTATTCCTCTTCATAAAAAGGGGAAGAAGTCCGAAGCCTCCAATTATAAGGGTATTTCTAAATTGTCTGCCATACCCAAAGCATTTGAGAAAATAATAACATCTCAATTGCAGCATTTTTGTAGCTCAATCATTTCGTCATCCCAACATGGGTTTAAGAAACGTAGATCGACAACTACTAACCTATTAGAATTTACATCTCACTCGATCAAAGGGTTCAAGACTGCCGTGCAAACTGACGTCTTTTATACTGACTTCAGCAAGGCCTTTGACTCTGTTAATCATACTCTGCTTTTATATAAATTAAACGCACGTGGCATCCCCAGCCTTTTGCTAGATTGGATTCTTCAATATCTTTCTAAGCTTACACAAAAGGTCCTCTTTAAGTCTTCATTTTCTAAGACCATCCATGTGACCTCTGGAGTACCTCAGGGTAGTCATTTGGGTCCATTGCTGTTCACTCTTTTTATAAATGATCTTCCATTGGTAGTGTCACATTCTCGGGTGCTTATGTAAGCGGATGATGTCAAGCTTTACCTCAGTTTTAAAGACATATCGTCTTCTTGCCTACTTCAATCGGATCTTAATGATCTTCAGAGTTTGTGTGAAACAAACCTATTAAACCTTAACGGCTCTAAATGTAAAAGTTATGTCTTTTTATAGATGCACTCCATACTTAGCAACTTATTATCTTAACGACACTGCCTTAGAGCGGTTAGATATTATCAATGATTTAGGTGTTCTTATGGACCATAAATTAACTTTTAATCCTCATATTTCTGCTACAGTTAGTAAAGCTATGAATGTTCTTGGGTTTGTGAAACGATGGTCAAAAGAGTTTGACGATCCGTACACAACCAAAATTCTGTATACTTCTTTAATCCGTCCTATCTTAGAGTACGGATCTTGCATATGGTCACCTCAATATGAGACGCACCAAAGTAAAATTGAATCTGTTCAAAAGCAATTTCTGTTTTTCGCTCTTCGCGGTCTGAATTGGGATCACAATGTCAATTTGCCATCATACTCCAGTAGGCTTCTTTTAATAAACCTTCCTTCTTTAATTAATCGTAGAGTAATGCTTGGTGCTATCTTTATTCATAAACTCTTAATAGGTGAAATAGACTCTCCTGAGCTATTGAACCAGTTAAACCTATCTGTACCCCGTAGACCTACTAGAAATTTTATTCCTCTATCCTTAAAACACTGTAGTTCCAACTATTCTTTGCATGAACCTTTTCGAGTCCTATGTTCTGATTACAATCATCTGTATCCCGTAATCAGATCAGAAGCCTCTCTTTCCCTTGTGAAAGCTTCTATTTTAGCACATTTAGCTCGTAACTAGCTGTAGTTAATCATATTTTTAATTGTTTGTCCGTTTTATTTGTATTTGTCCACGCGATCGTGCCGTCCGATATGCGGCTGCGCCCCACGGTCGGTCGGGCGGGAGGTGGACAGTGCTCTGCTTGGGCTCGCGCGAAACAGGCTATGTCCTGGTGTCGTATGGGCCACTTGAACGTACTTCGCATTGTACGCGTCAACGTCCAGACAATATAAAAAAAAGACTCGAAATCCCTGGAAAAGACATCTTAAGGTTGAGGCGATTGTATTGCCAAAGTTAATGAAAGATCTTCCATTAAAAACGGTAAACGTGGATATGTCAAAATGGCAATCCTACGTACTAGCTGATCCTACTTTTAATAAACCTGGTAAGGTTGATATAATAATGGGGGTAAACGTATATACCCAAATCTTAAAAGGGGGAGTTACAAAGATTGATGGCCTACTAGGCCAAAAAACTCAATTTGGTTGGATCGTCTCGGGATGCACCAAATCAAAAAACAATAAATCGGTAGTGACAATAACAATAGATGTCACAGGTATGCAACAGCGTTGGGAGAAGAACAAAAGTAAACGTAAAAATAAATACAATACAATTCAAAACAAACTCAACAACAAAATTCAAGAAATAAGTCAGCATTTGACTCCTCCAGCAGGAGGTAAGATAAAACCTGAGGTAAAAGAAATAATTTCTCAAAGTAAGAAAGAAATAAATTTATGTCCCCCGGCAGGACCTCACTTTGGAGGTACAGTGAAAACTATGGAAGAAATGGTATATATTCCAGTACAAAATAAGAATATTGAAATGGCAATGGTTGAATTAAACAATGATTATAAAAAAAAAAAATGTCAAAATAGATTCCGGTAATAAATTGTCCGAATCTGCATTACAAAAAGGGCAAACAAGGCAAAATATTTATAAAAGGACAACATCTAAGAATAAACAAAATAACAACTCAAATTTTAGCTATCAGCAATATTTAAAAAAAGTGGAGCCAAGATCAGATTGAAACAAGTCGAAAAGTAAAAGTAGTTATTTTTTAAATTTTCCACCATATAAAAAGGCTAGAAGTCAACATAGTAATGCACATCAGCAGTGGGTAGATATCCCGAAACAAAAATTGTAAGGCATTGGGCGATATTAGTAATATGCCAAATATAAAATAATATGAAATCCAGTAGAAGCCCATTTGGTAAACCATACAGCAGAGTTGGTAAAAATAGGAAGTCAGTTACAATCGGTAAAGGAACATCAGATTAACTTGTTTTTGATCGTCCATCATGTAACTTTTCTGCTTCTTTAACAAGAGTTATCTTACTTATGATAATATTAATAAAAATTTGTATAAGACAATTAACTATAAAAATAAATTCCAAAACGTCGCATTTGGAGGCCCTTGGCAGAATGTTTAAGAATAAACATCGTGTTCATCTGAAGCGGCTCCACCAAATCAGATGCATTAAAGAAAAATGTAATACAAATGTACTTGTGTCTAAAACAACTAACATAGCATATGATTAGAATTACAATCAGCCACACGCGTTCACAACGCCCAAAACGATCACAACGGCAGGATGTCAAGTGGCCGACGCCGTGCCCAAAATAATAATAATTTTTGAACCCCCGAATACGTGGGTGTGACTCGTACTAGAATAAGATCTCCTAAGAACAATTGTGACCTCCTAGAGCCTAAGATTCCCTATATAAACTCCGTACTTTCGTAAATAAAATCAGTTCATATTTTGAATTCAACAAATGAAGATCGGGTTATTTTTTTCCTTCGCCCTGGAAGCCCTATTCACCTATGTTGCCGCTGCAATTGCGGTATACTTTTCGTATTCTTCGAACGTTTTGGCCCACCTGAGAGGTGTTATTTAAAGTCGATGTTGACCCAGCATTTCCTATTGTAGCACTTAATGGGGGTTTCATGCATTCACATGTACAGTGGCATCTCCTGGATTGAAGTACCTCCGATACCGTTGCGATTTCTGCATCCGTTTGCTGCTCTCTACTTGCTCGCTGCGGCGGGACTAAACTTGGACTTGCTGTCTCCTCTGGTGCAACGCCCTTGCCCTGGAAAAGCAATATCAGATCTGCATGCAGTTTCTGAAGTTTCGTCACTTTTTCCCAAAGCGGGTTCGTAATCGAGCGATTTCGCCCATCTCTGCACTTTACCGTCTGCATTGAGATGGACTCTAGCACGAGTCCCATTTCATCTAGCTCCCTACACACTGGCTGCACTTTTACTCTTTTCAACGGTACACTCCTAGATTCAGGGCTTTTGGGGTGTTGGATGATTGAGTTTTCGACTCCTCACAGACTTGGTTCGCCATTAGACTGGAACTGGCGGCCATCAGTGCGCAGGCAGGATTCAGATCCAGATTTGCTCCATTTTTTTGGCTCTCTACTTCACTTTGGCTGACTCCCTGCTGTGGCGGAGACCGCTGCAGGTGCTGACACAATTTAAATTTATATCAATTTATTAAACTAAAAATAAAAAAAGAATATATATTTAGATTTTTTGAGCCAACATGGGATTTTAGCAAATTCCTTCGCCGGGATTTGAACCAGGAATACGGAATGCGTTGTATGTGTGTGGGCTACTGACAGCGCTTCCGGCAGCGTTTAACCAGAATTGTGTTCTATTTATCCGATCTCATGTTTTATATACAAAACTATCACTATTTTGTATAGTGGTCCGATCCTGACAATTTTGTATACTTGATCGTACCCGCGTTATAAAAAGCTTAAGTTTCATTGCAATAGCTTTTAGGATGGCTGAGTAAAACGCATACGCAGCGACGGACGGTCAGACGGTTATGGCTATTATAATATTATAAGATTGTAAAATAATAATTGTTTCAATTTCAGAGAAAACACTTGATTTAACTTTCGTTGTTCGAATCAGAACTTATGCAGAAGGCATGCATATGTTATGTTATCGAGACTACACAATCTACAAAAATCTTATAAACAAATCTGTCCCCCAAAATCTTCCAAGCGTGAGAACGCTTAGTAGGTAAAAATCAAGTAACCAATAAAAACCAAGATCCCTGGTCACCAGATAAAAAGCTCCCACTACTAATATCAAAAGCTCTGTAAACCGAACTATAAACAAATCTGTATGAATAATTTTAAGTTAGTTCTTAAGACGTTTTCTTCAAATAAAGACCAATATGTTCTCGAGCCTCAATTATCTATTTTTTTAAATTGATGAAAGAATTCAACAGTCTTTAATATTTTCCTTTCTTCTTTTTAATGGATGTTTTCCTATTCTATGTAACATTTCAAACATGATATTCTTTTAACCTATCCTTATGAACTTTTTGTTCCTTATTATTACCATTTTTATTATTTTTAATTTAGGTTTATCTTATCTACTATCTTTACATACACTATAGGTCCTAAATAAAATGGGTCTAGCTTATGCCCTGCTTTGGTTCTTAATAGAACTTTATCTCCTACACCTAATTCAAAATTCTTAGCTTTTCCGTCATATAATTATTTCTTATAAGCCTTGGCTTTGTTTCACATAACTTTAGCTCTATTGTATGCTATTTCTAATTGTTTATGCCCAAAGGGCAACACAAGGGTTAAGGGCTGAAGGAGGCGAGCTTTCACCTCGCAGCGCTCTCCCGAACATGCCCATCGCTCTTCCCCACTTAAGAAGGAAATTCTGCCCCCTACAATCACTAATCTAAAGTTTATTTCCTTAGTGTAGTCATTTAAATTGTTAATATGATCTACTTTATCTATTTGATTAAAATCCATGAAGTGGTTTGGTAATCGCCAAATACGAGTTCGTATGGACAATACTCATGCGTTGCTGTTAAATGTTCGATGACTTCTTCCTATTGTCCCCAATGTTTGGTGGTGATATGCAGTAGAGTTAAGATTCTTGATCTTCATATACTTGCATAAATCTGTTATTATCTGGTTTTTATACTCTGTTCCCATGTCCGAAATGAACGTCTTCATTAGACCGTTCTTGAGTATGAAGTCTTCAAAAATAGCTTTTCGAAATTATTATCAATATCTATTAGGGCTAGGTTCGGCATAACAAAATTTATTTTGTGCCCCGGTGAAATTAGAACTCGTTTGTGTTGTGAATTGATTTCTAGGCTTGTATTTATTTGTTTTATCTTTGGGCTTGTGCTTCCGCTGTGTGCCACATCAGGCTCGTGATTTCGAGACTTCACTTGTAAGTTCCTCTTCAGGACCACTCTTGAATCCAATGACCTTTCGTTTGCGTTCTCTGGCTGATCCTCTAGGGATGTTATTTTCATATTAGCACCCTTTTGTTGCTTCGTTGAGATGGTCTTTACGCGCTCTCTTGCCACCAGGACAAATCCCGCGGCCGTTACTTTGCAGCAGGATTTTCCTCAGTAGGATATATCCTCGTGCCTTCCAATAAACTACGGATTGGCCTGAAACCGCTTGATGTTTCTCTATGTGCAAATGCTTGGGTACGGTGTTTTTAGTCCTGTTCTAAGGACTTGTTGTCTGACAAACTTGTAAGGTTACTCGTAAGGTCTGAGTTCTTAGACTTTTATCTAGATCCTTTTCTCGGGATTTGTTTTCACTTGATAAATTTTTAGGGTTATTTAAAGAAACTTGTTGCTTGATCACGACTATGTTTGTCTTCCTTGATTGTTACTGCCCTTATATAGGCGTCCTATGGCCTCAGGAATTTGTTGGTGTAATACTATACAGCCCATCGGCCCACTGCTTTCACCCACGCATTCCATTGTTGCCATGCGTGGTAAAAGTCCAGCAAATCCTTGGCGCAGATGTGTCCACTTTTTTTATGGCTGTGCGCCCATCAGTTTCTTGTCCTTGTCCCGCTGCCTTGCCTGCATAGCGTCTCTGTCGCTATGCGGGCATACTTCACTTTCTTTTTCATTTGCGGCGCCTTCCTATTATCCGCCCAGCTTCTCCCGTTGACTTTTGACGTTGTCTCTCCTCTGTCAACGCAGGAGAGACAACGTCAATACCAGCTTTGCCCTCTCACCCATACTGGAATATATGTATATATGCTATACTTAACTAATGTATTGTTTTAATTAAGTTAACATGATCATTCTTAGTAAATGATTAATATAATTGTATCGTAATCTAATGCGTATATTCTATTTTGAATAGATCTCAACATGCTTTTCTTGATAGCCTACTTGAATGTCCGCTATATCAGTTGAATTCTTTACTTAACTCTTTTTAAAGAGTCCTCGATCTTGTTTTTTTCTCGGATCCCACTATTAGTTCTGTATCTCAAACACAGCCCCTTGTGAAGCCTGAAAATCCTTATCGCCCTACCATTGAAGTTATTATTTCTGATAATTCCGTTACTAATTCATTTAATAACATCTCAGTTTCTCGTCGTAGATGTTTTCGTAAAACAAATTTCAATCTTCTTAATAACCTTATTTCCTCTTTTGATTGGTCATTACTATTTGAGTGCTGTGATATAGACTGTGTAGTAAATTTTTTCTACTCTGCTCTTAATTCTCTTATTTACTACCTTCCACCTTAAGACTTAATGACCAGACTGCTATTAATGATTTAGATATTGCTGATCTGTTTGCTAAATTCTTTCAGTCGTCTTATTCTACTACTGCTTCAGATCCCACATACTATCCCTTTTCAATCCCACATTTAAATTGTATGTGTTTTCCTAGTATTACTGAAGACTGTATTATCTCTAGCTTGTCATCTATGACGTCTTCCTTCGTTCCCGGTCCTGATAATATACCTATTTGCATCCTTAAAATGTGTTCGATTTCCCTATCTAAGCCTTTATCTCGGTTATTCTTTATATCGAGTGAGACTTGTAGCTTTCCCGATATTTGGAAGGAGTCTCTTATTATTCCGCTTTTTAAAAAGGGTAGCAAATCGGATGTTTCTAACTACCGTGGCATTGCCAAACTTTCGGCAATACCAAAGCTGTTTGAGGAAATTATTACGTCTTCCCTTCAACACCTATCCAGATCCACTATTTCTCCTTGTCAGCATGGCTTCATGAAAAGTCGTTCGTCGCTTACCAACCTTTTAAAATTGATTACCTTGTACACCATGGCTTCCGTAAAAAGTGTTAAACTGATGTTATTATACCGACTTTAGTAAGGCTTTCGATACGGTTGATCATTCTATGCTTCTTACATTACACTATGCAACAAAATGAAGGGTATTAAAATCAAACCGCACCGGACCTTTTTTTCTGAAAGTACAAGTATTGAATAGCAAAACCCATTTGGGTTTTTCAAAGTTAGCTCGTTTTTTTTTTCATAGCGAGTTGAAATTTTTCATTTTGGGGGTATTTTTTAGTTTGTCATATGAGGTAAATATGACTTATATATCGATTTCTTCTTCATGCATTCGACCTAAATCATCCTTATTTATTGTAGAAATATTGTTAATGGTTAAATAAATTAATTTTATAAATGTCTCGAGCTCGTTTTCCCTGATACCTTAATTCAAATGGCAAGGCAATTTGATGGTACCGCTCTCCCTGTTCATCTGATTCAGTCGAAAGCTGTCGACTAAACTGGTCCAAATGGTGGTGAAGAAAGTGAATTTTCAGCGACATGTGGACTCAAATTTTCGAAAATGAATGAAGTATTCTTTTCACGGACTCGTCAAAATTAGGTGAACGATTTTTGCCTAAAAGCCCAACGATGGTCTCCTTTATCGATGTCCACGCAATGAACTCGTCGCCAGCCAAAACTTTGTTGAAATCTTCAGATGCTATACTGGCCGAAATATGTTGGTGGACTAAGAAAATATTTCAATTCGAAGAAGATGAAAGTCAAAATGAAGAAGTGCAGGAAGATGAACGTGACGGAATGGAGTTCTCCACTGAAGAATCGCATTACTTTGATCTTGATAAAGAAATTGAACCACAACCAAAAAGAACTCGTTTCTAATTTGGCACATTTCTAAGTTTATTTGTTGTTGTAAATTAATCTTGATACTATTCTCACAAAAAAATAGTTATCAATTAAAAATACTTCCAAAATATTATTATTCTCACAAAAAGTAGTTATAAATTAAAAATACTTCCATAACTACTCTAAAAAAGGGCTTAATTGTATTTTTTTCTAGAACTGTAGCTGAAAAAGTCATTTTGGGTTATATAACATTTATAAAATTAATTTATTTAACCATTAACAATATTTCTACAATAAATAAGGATGATTTAGGTCGAATGCATGAAGAAGAAATCGCTATATAAGTCATATTTACCTCATATGAAAAACTAAAAAATACCCCCAAAAATGAAAAATTTCAACTCGCTATGAAAAAAAAAAAACGAGCTAACTTTGAAAAAGCCAAATAAGGTTTTGCTATTCAATACTTGTACTTTCAAAAAAAAAAAGGTCCGGTGCGGTTTGATTTTTGGTGTTGCACAGTGTTATGGGCTTTTCCCCGAATCTGTTGGCTTGTTTAAAATCGTATCTTATTGGTAGAACCCAAAAGGTGTCTTTTCGTTCCTCAATATCCAAAACTGTTCAAGTTACCTCAGGTGTCCCCCCAGGCAGTCATCTGGGCCCACTGTTATTTACCCTGTTTATAAATGATTTACCCTTGGCCTTGGTTCAATCACGCGAATTATATTTGTTGAAAGAACGAATTTTATTCACTAGATATCTTTAGATATCTTTATTTATTTATTTAAATTTAGATTTAAATTTGATTAAGTTTGTTGAATTAAACGATATTTTTTTTCATTAGATATCGTGAGTTTCTTTATTAGTTTTAGAACTTGGACTTCTGTCCGGTTACAATTGAATCTTAAGACTGAAAATATAATTTGCTTTGGCATATGCAAATGCCCATTTCGTTTGTTTCATAAATTGTTGATCGAGCATTTGCAACGGGAGCGACGGCGACGCTTCCGTTGTTTATGCTTTTGAAATTTGATCTTGGTTCAAGTACCTCTGCATGATTATGCTGATCTCGTCGTTATCAACATTTCCATGCATAAGCTTATTTGTTTGTCCAGCTTTGGCTTTTTGTACAATTATGTTATTTGTTTGTGCGATTTTAATTGGTTGCATAACTCCTCCCCCCTTTGATGAGGGATTCTCCTGGATTCCTCTTTTACATTTGTTATAGAAATATATTCCTTTGAAGAGGAGTACAAGAGTAATTGATACTATGCCAAAACTGTTGGAAACTATTGTTTGTATTTTTATTTCTTTAATTGTTTTTGTGTTTTCTATTTCTTTTAATACGATTTCTTTAAACGTCTGCTTTTCGGTGAAGTTAAATGAGTTTTCCTCCTCTTCTTCATTGGCAAATGATTGTATATAAATTTCTTGGCTATTTTTGTAGTATGTTTCATCTATGAGGACTGTGCAATTTGTGAATTCTATGAGGAAGTTTCCTCTTAATATTTCGCTATTGGTGGTATTGTTGCAATTGTATTGAATTTCATTATCTTGTGCATTACTTATTAACAATGTAACTTCGTTTATTAATTTTGTCTTAAATTCTACATCTTCTATCATTTTACAATTTCTTTTAATTATACAGTTAGAGCTAAGCTTGAGTTCATTTATTGTTTTCTGTTCCTCGTATGTATAAGTTTTGTTCTCTATTTTTATTACTCTTTCGGGACTCATGTCGATTCTTTTGTTCTTCTGTTTAGTTAGTGGGGTTATTAAGAATACTGTGGTAGTTATTATGTTAGTTGGTATTTTGATTGCTATGATTATATTAGTGTCATTGGTCATGACTCCCATGCGAATTAATTTAATTTTGTAAAAATCTATATTATAGAGTATAAACTCTTCGTTCGTTAGTATTGAGGGGTGAAAGAGGTTATATTTAGCTGACGCTATTGTGTCCAAGATGCTGTCTACTTTATCATGCAAAAATTTCAACTTCAACAGCTGGTCATGATACATTATGTCTGTTCTGAGCATGGTATTATACGTCTCAATGTTGTTAAGAGTTTTGGTTATTTTTCCCTGTCATCCAATATTACTTCTTTAAGTGTGTTAATAGAATTTTGTAAGTCGTTATTTATTTTTACTTGTTTGTTAATATTGTTAATTATGTTATTTTGGTTTTCTTGGTTATTAAGGAGATGATTCATAATGATTTCCCTATCGTCATCATCCATGAGACCGGTGAGCCACTTCTGAGTTTTTCCTATTGCGTTGATAAGGCCGCGTTTTTGTCTTGCTAGCGATTTTGGGGTTATGGATCTTATTTTGATTTTTATAGTTTCTATCTCTGTATCTAGCCTATGCCTATCTTTCTTAACCAGAATTTTCGTATTATTCTGGATTATGTTGGTTAATTCTAATATTTCTTTTGGACTTATTATATGTAGGACCATTTTGAACTCGCTAACCAGCTCCACCGTACTTTCCCCCAGCGATATAAATTCGGTTTCAGCCTGGATCGGGGTTATGTTGATCATTGCCGTCGACAGTGTTGGCAACAGGCACATGATGAGGAGTGTCAACGTTATCTGAAAATTTTGTAGGTCTTTTAATGTTTGTTGTATGGATGTTTTGTAATTTTGTTTTCCTAAATTTGGGTTCTTCCTTGTGTCTTAAGTTTTTGTAATTTTTTATAAATCCTTCTGTTCTGGTTTCTATGTAAGTTTCCCTGTTATTGTTTAGCTTTGCTATTTTTTCAGCTTTTTGTGCTGACATTCTGTCATATAATTCTTTGTGATCGACTTTATAGTTTTGTACTTCGAACGGTGTAGATTTTGTGGTGGTGTGGTGTGTATTGTTGTAAAAGTATACAGCCCTGGCCATTTGTTCAATTATAGGTCTTTTCTCTTCTATATTTAGTGTACGAATTTTCTCTGTCAATGTATTATTAAGTCTTTCGACATCGCTATTGCCAGTATGACTATTTGGCTTTGTTGAGTGGTATTCTATGCCTTCTTTTTCCAGGAATTCCCTGACGTTCAAGCTATCGAATTCGTTGTCGAAGACAAATTTCTGGACTTTCCCTTTAATGGACAAGAACTGTTGAATGTGTTCTACTATTGTGATACTATTTCTATCGGTCAGTGGCAAGCAAGTGGCGTGTTTTGAGAATTTATCAATGAATATTATAAAAGATTGTTTTGAATTCACATATGTGTCCACATGTATTATCTCGTTGCAGGTTTTTGGTGTTTCTGTTAGATGGAAGTTGTTTTTAATGGGTTTCCTATCATATTTCCTACCACTGCAAACGTCGAAATTATTTATTATTCTGTGGATATGTGTTTTTAGATTGGGATGGTAAATTTTAAGTTTAAGTTTCTGATAGGTAGCAACTATCCCGCAATGGCCACTCTCGTTTTTATGAAACAGAGCTATTTGGGTGTGCAACTCATCTTCAGACTCTATGTCTGTAGCGAACCTGGTACATGTTACGAACCTTACTTTTGGATTGGAAGTGTATTCCTTTGTCAATATTTTTTGAAATTGGTAAAATTCATGGTCGCTTAGGTGTGAAAAAACTCCTATCTTTCCTGCTGTTATTTCTCGTCTGAGGATGTTTACTGCTTGGTTGTTTTACAAGTCTTTTTTGCTAATATAAATTCTCTTTCTGCCAAACACTTGTACTATGGTGTTGGGTTTCTTTTCAGTGAAAATTATTTGTGTTTTGAATCTGTTGACTGCCGTTTCTAGTATGGACATGTTAAAACCCTGATCCTCTTCTTTAGAGTGAACCGTTGCAGTCAGGGATTTGTTGTCTCCTTCGTCTGTTGATTCGACTTCCATTAGGTTAATTTTGTCTTCTTTAATCCTACTCAAAAAATCAGCAATATTATTATTTTTTCCTTTTATGTATTCTATATGGAAATTGTACACCCCTAGATTAATGAGCCATCTCTGCAGTCTTGGGCTTATATCTTTGCCCGTATATTTAGCCATCAGCCATTTTAAGGGTTGGTGATCGCTCTCGAGGTCGAATTCTCTACCATAAACATACGGTCGAAAGTACTTTACGGCCCACACTATGGCTAGAAGCTCTTTCTCTATAGTCGAGTTGTTGCATTCATGTTGATTTAATGTTCGGGATGCATATGCGATTGGGTGGCTCTCTTGAGATAGCACTGCTCCCACCGCGAAATTACTGGCGTCTGTAGTGACAGTGAAATTCTTGGAAAAATTTGGGTATCGTAGGACTGGACTGTTTGTAACTAGTGTCTTCAACTTTTCGAATGCAGCTATATAGCTTGGGTCGTCAGTGTTGATCGTCTCGTTTTTCTTCAGATACCTTGACATGGGGAATGCTATTTTTGCATAATCCCTAACGAACTTTCTGTAAAATCCTGTCATTCCCAGGAATGATTTAATCTGTTTTGCCGTTTTGGGTAATTTTAAATAATATTTACTTTGTCTGGGTTCGGTCTAATACCGTGAGTGGCCAGGATGTGGCCAAGAAATTGTGTTTCTTTCTTAAGAAAGTCACACTTATCTACTTGAATTTTCAAATTTGCCTCCTTCAAGGTTCTAAATATTTTCCTTAGGGTGGTCATATGTACCTAAAGGGAAGTGCTAAAAATTAATATGTCGTCCATGTAGACGACACAGTTGTCATTAATATGATCTTTCAAGACTTCATTCATGAGCCTCTGGAATGTCGATGGAGCATTTTTTAGTCCGAACGGCATTCTGACAAACTCATAGTGACCTGACGGTGTTGAAAATGCCGTTTTTGGTCTGTCTTCCTCTCTTACGAGAATTTGGTGAAAACCCTTCGCCAGATCGAGGGTTGTGAAATATTGGGATCTACCTAATTTATCCAATAGAGGGATTGGAAATCTGTCATCGACCGTGAATTCGTTTAATTTACGGTAATCGATGACGATTCTGAATTTTTTGACCCTGAATTATCGAGTTTTTCTCGACGATCCATAAGGGACTGTTGTAGGGTGAGTTACTCTTTTTTTATTATGTTCTGCTCAAGCATTTCCTTTATCTGTCTATTTATTTCTTTTTCATGTATTTGGGGATATCTATATATTTTAGAATATAAAGGCCTATCCACTGTGGTAATTATTTCGTGGGAAATCTGGTTTGTTGCTGACAAAACGTCCCCCTCTTGAAAAAATAAGTCGTCAGATTCCGCGAATAGGGCTTCGACGGCTCGACGTTCCTCGTCATTTAAATGAGCGAGGTTAAAGCGGTTTCGTATTTCTTCTCTGTTCACGGGTTGCAGAGCACAAGCATTGTGCATTGCTTCTGGGTATTCGTAATCCAAAAAAAAAATTTCTATCGAGTAATTGTACATATCGCTCTGTGTTGTTGATTTGAGCATTGAAGGCTTTTAAGAAATTTTGGCCTATTATTGCCGAGAAATTTTTGTTTGAGAAATCTATAAGTTTCCACTGTAGTGTCCCCGAGTAGGGTATCTCTTTTGGAAGTGGTGTTGTTACGGTGTATTTCACGACATTAATGCCGTTAAGAGTTTTATAAGAGCATGGTTTGGTGAGTTCTGTTTTGGGGTATTGAAATTCGAGAATTCTTGATTTTAAGATGCTTGTCGTCGCACCAGTGTCGACTAAGCATTTAATTTTTTCTTTTCCTATTGTCCACACTATTATGGGTAAGGTGCTCTAGGCAAGGAATCAAAAAATTTACCTGTTCTTCCTCTTCTTCTTCTGCATGATTTTCTTCTAAAGTCCCAATCTCCATGGGTGTGGGATCATTCTTTTGAGGGTCAACGCTCATATGAGACATTCTTGTCTGTCTTGAGCTGTTACCCTTGTTGTTATAGTTAGGTTGGTTGACTTGGTCACTCTGAGGTGGGCCGGTGCTAGTGTTAGTGTTAGCGTTAGTGTTGGTGTTGGTGTTGGTGTTAGTGTTACCCTGTTTGTTATAGGTATTGTTCGAATTTTTTCTATACCTCTGTAAAATAGCTCTGGGATCGTCCAGTGCTTTAATATTTGAATATTTCGTTTGTAAAGCATGCATAGATATGCCCTGATCGACATTAGTCCTGAATGGAGTGTCTATTTTATTCATTAGCATGTTTAACAAATCTCTATATACTTTATCATTTTCATACATGGCTGGTTTGGATTCGTCGAACATATATATTTTATTTATTTCGCACTTTGCTTTCTCAAACTCCTGGAACAAATCTCTTAAACTACTCACTTTGATGAATCTGCATCTATCGAATACGTCCTCGTAGGTCATCCTGGGTCGCATTTGCTCCATCAGTTTGGTCTTTATTTGGTCCCAGCTAGGCTCCATCCCCAATTTTCTGATGAAATTTGCTGCTGTTCCCGACACCTTTTCATTAGCGACGATGCTAGTGCCAAACTGGATCAGCAATGCGTCTCCCTGGCATAATGTCATGAGGAACTCCACAGATTTTATAAAAGCCAACACATCATGTTGGTCGTCGAGCTGCCTTAGCTGGCGAAACTGCTGGATGATATCTTTGACAGCCACTGGATTGGTTGTTGTTGATGTTGTTGCTGCTGTTGTTGTTGCAGTTGTTGTTGTTGTTGTTGATTTTGTTGCCTTAATAGATTCAACTCTCCTTCCTGTTGAAGCAATACTGCTCTTAAATTATCCATCTCTGCTTCCATTGAGGTTTAAATTAAAAAAATTTTTCGCGGATTAACTTTGGTTAATTCTGAATGTATTTGTCCGATTTCGACTGCGCAAATTATATTTGTTATTTATATTGTTATATATTATATTTGAAAGAACGAATTTTATTCACTAGATATCTTTAGATATCTTTATTTATTTATTTAAATTTAGATTTAAATTTGATTAAGTTTGTTGAATTAAACGATATTTTTTTTCATTAGATATCGTGAGTTTCTTTATTAGTTTTAGAACTTGGACTTCTGTCCGGTTACAATTGAATCTTAAGACTGAAAATATAATTTGCTTTGGCATATGCAAATGCCCATTTCGTTTGTTTCATAAATTGTTGATCGAGCATTTGCAACGGGAGCAACGGCGACGCTTCCGTTGTTTATGCTTTTGAAATTTGATCTTGGTTCAAGTACCTCTGCATGATTATGCTGATCTCGTCGTTATCAACATTTCCATGCATAAGCTTATTTGTTTGTCCAGCTTTGGCTTTTTGTACAATTATGTTATTTGTTTGTGCGATTTTAATTGGTTGCATAACTCCTCCCCCTTTGATGAGGGATTCTCCTGGATTCCTCTTTTACATTTGTTATAGAAATATATTCCTTTGAAGAGGAGTACAAGAGTAATTGATACTATGCCAAAACTGTTGGAAACTATTGTTTGTATTTTTATTTCTTTAATTGTTTTTGTGTTTTCTATTTCTTTTAATACGATTTCTTTAAACGTCTGCTTTTCGGTGAAGTTAAATGAGTTTTCCTCCTCTTCTTCATTGGCAAATGATTGTATATAAATTTCTTGGCTATTTTTGTAGTATGTTTCATCTATGAGGACTGTGCAATTTGTGAATTCTATGAGGAAGTTTCCTCTTAATATTTCGCTATTGGTGGTATTGTTGCAATTGTATTGAATTTCATTATCTTGTGCATTACTTATTAACAATGTAACTTCGTTTATTAATTTTGTCTTAAATTCTACATCTTCTATCATTTTACAATTTCTTTTAATTATACAGTTAGAGCTAAGCTTGAGTTCATTTATTGTTTTCTGTTCCTCGTATGTATAAGTTTTGTTCTCTATTTTTATTACTCTTTCGGGACTCATGTCGATTCTTTTGTTCTTCTGTTTAGTTAGTGGGGTTATTAAGAATACTGTGGTAGTTATTATGTTAGTTGGTATTTTGATTGCTATGATTATATTAGTGTCATTGGTCATGACTCCCATGCGAATTAATTTAATTTTGTAAAAATCTATATTATAGAGTATAAACTCTTCGTTCGTTAGTATTGAGGGGTGAAAGAGGTTATATTTAGCTGACGCTATTGTGTCCAAGATGCTGTCTACTTTATCATGCAAAAATTTCAACTTCAACAGCTGGTCATGATACATTATGTCTGTTCTGAGCATGGTATTATACGTCTCAATGTTGTTAAGAGTTTTGGTTATTTTTCCCTGTCATCCAATATTACTTCTTTAAGTGTGTTAATAGAATTTTGTAAGTCGTTATTTATTTTTACTTGTTTGTTAATATTGTTAATTATGTTATTTTGGTTTTCTTGGTTATTAAGGAGATGATTCATAATGATTTCCCTATCGTCATCATCCATGAGACCGGTGAGCCACTTCTGAGTTTTTCCTATTGCGTTGATAAGGCCGCATTTTTGTCTTGCTAGCGATTTTGGGGTTATGGATCTTATTTTGATTTTTATAGTTTCTATCTCTGTATCTAGCCTATGCCTATCTTTCTTAACCAGAATTTTCGTATTATTCTGGATTATGTTGGTTAATTCTAATATTTCTTTTGGACTTATTATATGTAGGACCATTTTGAACTCGCTAACCAGCTCCACCGTACTTTCCCCCAGCGATATAAATCCGGTTTCAGCCTGGATCGGGGTTATGTTGATCATTGCCGTCGACAGTGTTGGCAACAGGCACATGATGAGGAGTGTCAACGTTATCTGAAAATTTTGTAGGTCTTTTAATGTTTGTTGTATGGATGTTTTGTAATTTTGTTTTCCTAAATTTGGGTTCTTCCTTGTGTCTTAAGTTTTTGTAATTTTTTATAAATCCTTCTGTTCTGGTTTCTATGTAAGTTTCCCTGTTATTGTTTAGCTTTGCTATTTTTTCAGCTTTTTGTGCTGACATTCTGTCATATAATTCTTTGTGATCGACTTTATAGTTTTGTACTTCGAACGGTGTAGATTTTGTGGTGGTGTGGTGTGTATTGTTGTAAAAGTATACAGCCCTGGCCATTTGTTCAATTATAGGTCTTTTCTCTTCTATATTTAGTGTACGAATTTTCTCTGTCAATGTATTATTAAGTCTTTCGACATCGCTATTGCCAGTATGACTATTTGGCTTTGTTGAGTGGTATTCTATGCCTTCTTTTTCCAGGAATTCCCTGACGTTCAAGCTATCGAATTCGTTGTCGAAGACAAATTTCTGGACTTTCCCTTTAATGGACAAGAACTGTTGAATGTGTTCTACTATTGTGATACTATTTCTATCGGTCAGTGGCAAGCAAGTGGCGTGTTTTGAGAATTTATCAATGAATATTATAAAAGATTGTTTTGAATTCACATATGTGTCCACATGTATTATCTCGTTGCAGGTTTTTGGTGTTTCTGTTAGATGGAAGTTGTTTTTAATGGGTTTCCTATCATATTTCCTACCACTGCAAACGTCGAAATTATTTATTATTCTGTGGATATGTGTTTTTAGATTGGGATGGTAAATTTTAAGTTTAAGTTTCTGATAGGTAGCAACTATCCCGCAATGGCCACTCTCGTTTTTATGAAACAGAGCTATTTGGGTGTGCAACTCATCTTCAGACTCTATGTCTGTAGCGAACCTGGTACATGTTACGAACCTTACTTTTGGATTGGAAGTGTATTCCTTTGTCAATATTTTTTGAAATTGGTAAAATTCATGGTCGCTTAGGTGTGAAAAAACTCCTATCTTTCCTGCTGTTATTTCTCGTCTGAGGATGTTTACTGCTTGGTTGTTTTACAAGTCTTTTTTGCTAATATAAATTCTCTTTCTGCCAAACACTTGTACTATGGTGTTGGGTTTCTTTTCAGTGAAAATTATTTGTGTTTTGAATCTGTTGACTGCCGTTTCTAGTATGGACATGTTAAAACCCTGATCCTCTTCTTTAGAAAGAACCGTTGCAGTCAGGGATTTGTTGTCTCCTTCGTCTGTTGATTCGACTTCCATTAGGTTAATTTTGTCTTCTTTAATCCTACTCAAAAAATCAGCAATATTATTATTTTTTCCTTTTATGTATTCTATATGGAAATTGTACACCCCTAGATTAATGAGCCATCTCTGCAGTCTTGGGCTTATATCTTTGCCCGTATATTTAGCCATCAGCCATTTTAAGGGTTGGTGATCGCTCTCGAGGTCGAATTCTCTACCATAAACATACGGTCGAAAGTACTTTACGGCCCACACTATGGCTAGAAGCTCTTTCTCTATAGTCGAGTTGTTGCATTCATGTTGATTTAATGTTCGGGATGCATATGCGATTGGGTGGCTCTCTTGAGATAGCACTGCTCCCACCGCGAAATTACTGGCGTCTGTAGTGACAGTGAAATTCTTGGAAAAATTTGGGTATCGTAGGACTGGACTGTTTGTAACTAGTGTCTTCAACTTTTCGAATGCAGCTATATAGCTTGGGTCGTCAGTGTTGATCGTCTCGTTTTTCTTCAGATACCTTGACATGGGGAATGCTATTTTTGCATAATCCCTAACGAACTTTCTGTAAAATCCTGTCATTCCCAGGAATGATTTAATCTGTTTTGCCGTTTTGGGTAATTTTAAATAATATTTACTTTGTCTGGGTTCGGTCTAATACCGTGAGTGGCCAGGATGTGGCCAAGAAATTGTGTTTCTTTCTTAAGAAAGTCACACTTATCTACTTGAATTTTCAAATTTGCCTCCTTCAAGGTTCTAAATATTTTCCTTAGGGTGGTCATATGTACCTAAAAGGAAGTGCTAAAAATTAATATGTCGTCCATGTAGACGACACAGTTGTCATTAATATGATCTTTCAAGACTTCATTCATGAGCCTCTGGAATGTCGATGGAGCATTTTTTAGTCCGAACGGCATTCTGACAAACTCATAGTGACCTGACGGTGTTGAAAATGCCGTTTTTGGTCTGTCTTCCTCTCTTACGAGAATTTGGTGAAAACCCTTCGCCAGATCGAGGGTTGTGAAATATTGGGATCTACCTAATTTATCCAATAGAGGGATTGGAAATCTGTCATCGACCGTGAATTCGTTTAATTTACGGTAATCGATGACGATTCTGAATTTTTTGACCCTGAATTATCGAGTTTTTCTCGACGATCCATAAGGGACTGTTGTAGGGTGAGTTACTCTTTTTTATTATGTTCTGCTCAAGCATTTCCTTTATCTGTCTATTTATTTCTTTTTCATGTATTTGGGGATATCTATATATTTTAGAATATAAAGGCCTATCCACTGTGGTAATTATTTCGTGGGAAATCTGGTTTGTTGCTGACAAAACGTCCCCCTCTTGAAAAAATAAGTCGTCAGATTCCGCGAATAGGGCTTCGACGGCTCGACGTTCCTCGTCATTTAAATGAGCGAGGTTAAAGCGGTTTCGTATTTCTTCTCTGTTCACGGGTTGCAGAGCACAAGCATTGTGCATTGCTTCTGGGTATTCGTAATCCAAAAAAAAAATTTCTATCGAGTAATTGTGTGTTGTTGATTTGAGCATTGAAGGCTTTTAAGAAATTTTGGCCTATTATTGCCGAGAAATTTTTGTTTGAGAAATCTATAAGTTTCCACTGTAGTGTCCCCGAGTAGGGTATCTCTTTTGGAAGTGGTGTTGTTACGGTGTATTTCACGACATTAATGCCGTTAAGAGTTTTATAAGAGCATGGTTTGGTGAGTTCTGTTTTGGGGTATTGAAATTCGAGAATTCTTGATTTTAAGATGCTTGTCGTCGCACCAGTGTCGACTAAGCATTTAATTTTTTCTTTTCCTATTGTCCACACTATTATGGGTAAGGTGCTCTAGGCAAGGAATCAAAAAATTTACCTGTTCTTCCTCTTCTTCTTCTGCATGATTTTCTTCTAAAGTCCCAATCTCCATGGGTGTGGGATCATTCTTTTGAGTGTCAACGCTCATATGAGACATTCTTGTCTGTCTTGAGCTGTTACCCTTGTTGTTATAGTTAGGTTGGTTGACTTGGTCACTCTGAGGTGGGCCGGTGCTAGTGTTAGTGTTAGCGTTAGTGTTGGTGTTGGTGTTGGTGTTAGTGTTACCCTGTTTGTTATAGGTATTGTTCGAATTTTTTCTATACCTCTGTAAAATAGCTCTGGGATCGTCCAGTGCTTTAATATTTGAATATTTCGTTTGTAAAGCATGCATAGATATGCCCTGATCGACATTAGTCCTGAATGGAGTGTCTATTTTATTCATTAGCATGTTTAACAAATCTCTATATACTTTATCATTTTCATACATGGCTGGTTTGGATTCGTCGAACATATATATTTTATTTATTTCGCACTTTGCTTTCTCAAACTCCTGGAACAAATCTCTTAAACTACTCACTTTGATGAATCTGCATCTATCGAATACGTCCTCGTAGGTCATCCTGGGTCGCATTTGCTCCATCAGTTTGGTCTTTATTTGGTCCCAGCTAGGCTCCATCCCCAATTGTCTGATGAAATTTGCTGCTGTTCCCGACACCTTTTCATTAGCGACGATGCTAGTGCCAAACTGGATCAGCAATGCGTCTCCCTGGCATAATGTCATGAGGAACTCCACAGATTTTATAAAAGCCAACACATCATGTTGGTCGTCGAGCTGCCTTAGCTGGCGAAACTGCTGGATGATATCTTTGACAGCCACTGGATTGGTTGTTGTTGATGTTGTTGCTGCTGTTGTTGTTGCAGTTGTTGTTGTTGTTGTTGATTTTGTTGCCTTAATAGATTCAACTCTCCTTCCTGTTGAAGCAATACTGCTCTTAAATTATCCATCTCTGCTTCCATTGAGGTTTAAATTAAAAAAATTTTTCGCGGATTAACTTTGGTTAATTCTGAACGTATTTGTCCGATTTCGACTGCGCCAATTATATTTGTTATTTATATTGTTATATATTATATTTGAAAGAACGAATTTTATTCACTAGATATCTTTAGATATCTTTATTTATTTATTTAAATTTAGATTTAAATTTGATTAAGTTTGTTGAATTAAACGATATTTTTTTTCATTAGATATCGTGAGTTTCTTTATTAGTTTTAGAACTTGGACTTCTGTCCGGTTACAATTGAATCTTAAGACTGAAAATATAATTTGCTTTGGCATATGCAAATGCCCATTTCGTTTGTTTCATAAATTGTTGATCGAGCATTTGCAACGGGAGCGACGGCGACGCTTCCGTTGTTTATGCTTTTGAAATTTGATCTTGGTTCAAGTACCTCTGCATGATTATGCTGATCTCGTCGTTATCAACATTTCCATGCATAAGCTTATTTGTTTGTCCAGCTTTGGCTTTTTGTACAATTATGTTATTTGTTTGTGCGATTTTAATTGGTTGTATAACTCGCGTGGTCATGTTTGCGGATGACGTCAAGATTTGTTATTCCCATAATGATCCTTCTTTCCAGCAGTATTTGTAATCAGATCTCGATGCGTTCTGTGATTGGTGCCACGTTAATAAATTACACTTTAATGTCTCAAAGTGCTATTTTGTGTCATTTAGTCGTTTGTCTCCATTCCTAGCTCATTATTCTATTAAGTCTGTTCTGTTAGATGGTGTGCCATCATACAAAGACTTAGGCGTTATGTTTGACCCAAAACTTTCATTTAATATTCATATATCTTCAATTGTCAATAGAGCATGCAGTCTTCTTGGCTTCATAAAACGTTGGGCCAAAGAATTTGATGACCCCTACGTAACAAAGGGCGAACTACGCCCTACTTTAGAATATTGCTCGCCATTGTTGAACCCTCAATATAATGTTCACCAGCGTAGTATTGAATCGGTTCAGAAGCAATTCCTTAAGTTCGCGTTACGCGGTCTTAATTGGGACCCCAGTCTTCGCCTTCCTTCTTATTCTGACAGACTTCTTTTTATTAATCTTCCTTCACTTTACAACCGTAGGCTCGTATTTGGCATTCTCTTTCTCCATAAACTAGTCAACGGTGATGTCATTTCTACCAATTTACTAGATACGCTATATTTTTGTGTTCCCTCACGTCGGACCAGAAACTTTTTTCTCTTCACCTTAGTAGATGTCTCACTAACTACTCTCTTCACGAACCTTTTCGTGTTCTTTGCCAATCTTTTAATAACTTTTCTCACCTTATCTCTCCTCATCTGTCTGTCACTTCTCTTCGAGCTATACTATTCAATCATCTACAACGAAAACGCTAAATACATTCTGGACTTGGACTGGATTTGGATTGCTTGCCACTCATCCCTGACCATACTGGCTGTGAATCGGGGCTTAGCTGGCACCTTGTGCAATGTAATCAGATAGTTTTTCACCGGGTCGGGGATGTTTAGTTGTGTATAAAGCTTAGCTACCTTCTTCAATAAGTTGTTATCTGTCTTTAAGGTTAAGGTTTTTCGTCGAATGCTATGTTAGTTGACGTAAATAAGTAAATAAAAAAAAAAAAAAAATGAAATGAAGACATTAGGTCTATAGAAGTATTTGGCTTTTCCCAATTGGTCAAGAATATCATCCATTCTTGGAGTCCGTAGTTTTACTGAATTATTTGTTGCAATCATAGATCCTCTTTATAAAAATTATTTGTTGTAATTGATTTGGTTTCATGTTCGAATATGTCTGTATACTGTGTGCATAAATCTATTGTTTTTGTTTTGCATAGTGGCGGAAAGTTTTTTGCTAGTTTTTCATGACATCTTTAAGTCTATCGTTCCTGTATCTTTTTGAATTATTTCGTATTCACTTAGCATTTTGGTTTTTATTTTACCGATTTCTAATATTTAGGTTGAATTCGTTGTATTCTTCACTTTGATAAAAATGTTTATTTTTAAATAGAAATTGTATGTTCCTTCCTTAACGCCATCCATGTATTTTAATTATTGGTCTAACGGTACAATTTTTGATATTACAATGTTCTACCGAAATACTTGTTGGGGCACAACAAAATTATATACTAACTTTGGGATTAGTGGGCCTAACGGTACGTTTTTGTTTAGGAGAATTCTATTTTAGGCGCGTTTCATAATTATAACGCCACTTTGAATTATTCGTTTTTTTACTATAAATGTTAATCATTAGTGATAATTTTATTTCAAAATACTTTAAATTTGTTTGCCATTTTTGGCAATAACATTGAATATTCTGCGTGGCATACTTAATACTACATTTTTAATTGTCTCTAGGTCAATCTCCAGCCAAGCCTCCTCTATCGCATTTTTCAGTTCTTGAACTGTGTTGAACTGGCGATTTTCCTTGTAGACCTTACAGACTAAGATGGCCCACAGATTGAGGTCTGATGATCTTGATGGCCAAGACATAAGGGCGATCTCCTTTGAGGTAAACCACGACTTCGTCTCCCTGCTGACGTGGATTGTGGCATTGTCTTGTTGGAAAATCCAGTCTCTATCCTCATTATACCCTTGCAGAGGGTATTATAAAATTGGTCAGATGTTTGTAACGCACAGAAGGAGACGTTTCCGACCCTATAAAGTATATATATTCTTGATCAGCATGAGAAGCTGAGTTGATATAGCCATGTCCGTCTGTCCGTCCGTCTGTGCGTATGCGTTTTATTCAGCCATCTTAAGAGCTATCGGGATGAAATTTTTTTGGGGGCTTTTTATTACCTGGGAAAAATAAAGTATGAAAATTGGGAGAATCATATAGCTCTGGAGGAAACATTTTTGCAAAAATTGCAAAAATTGGAGTATCGCCATGAAATTTACCAATATGATAGTTTTATATATAAAATCTCAGATCCCAAAATTTGAATCTGATCGGATATATAGAACACAAGTTACAGCCGATATAAATCGGTGCAACTTGCTGCCTACTACGTCATCATCAAATCAACAGAGCACACGCATGCACACATACAGACGCAACGCTACATAAACTATATATGTATGCGTGCGAGTCGCGGCATGCGTGTAAAAGGGGATAGGGAAGAAGAAGAAGAAATTGAAATGATATTTGAAAGGTTTTGTGCATTAATGAATTGAGATACAGAAAAAAAATTTGGAACATGTAAAAATATTATGGCCATGGACTGCAAGGGTATATAAACTTCGGCACAGCCGATGTTAGCTTCTTTGATATTTTTTTCATTCAAAAATGGGACGAGACTGTTTTCCAACACATGGATGTAATCTCCACTCTTCATTCGTGAAGATACGAAGTGGAGATTCAGGCATCCAACTGAGAAAAAATCTGCCCAAACCATCACGCTTCCTCCTCCAAAATTTCGCTTAGAGAAAATTTCTGGCTCTTTTCTCAGGTCATGCCAATATCCCCGAAAACCATCAGGACCATCCAAATTTCACTTCTTTTCATCCGAAAAGATAACCTGCAATTTTTATCCTTGCAATAAAAACGAATTGGGTTATTATTTTGTGTGACTTACGGATGACCACTGTGTCTCCATATTTTGACGCCCAAAATCCATCCGAGCAAGTTTGTGTTCAGCTTTTAAAGCTGGAACGCAACTCATCAGCTTGTTTTTTATAAAGTTGGACCTATTTAGTGTCCGCCAAACAGTGGTACGATTAACATATTTATCGACTTCTCCTTGCAAGTCGCGTATTGCTAGCTTTATTGATAATTTTTCGCTCATCTCGCTCATCAGCTTGCGCGTGATTTCTCTGCCACTGCATCCTTCATCCTTATAAGCCAATATTTGACCCTTTTCACGGTCAGTCAAATTTTCTCCACGCGGCATGTTAACTCACAATTTAAATTTAATCACTTTTTCACAAAAAGAATACTGATCTTATCACTTGCACTGCAGAAACCTCATTAATTGAAAGTGGCGTTATAATTATGAAACGCGCCTAAAATAGAATTCTCGTAAACAAAAAAGTACCGTTAGTCCCACTAATCCCAAAGTTAGAATATGTTGTTGTTGTGCCCCAACAAGAATTTCGAGAGAATATTGCAACTACAAGAATTGTACCGTTAGATTAAAATTGAAAATATATTGGTGGCGTTATAAATGTGAAACGTACCTTATTTATTGGGAAGTTAAGAATGGAAGGCCTAAGTGTTAGAGTGTCACTGGTATGTGTACAATCTAAAAGGCAATTGAATATTTTAATGAATATATACCTATGTACCTCAAATGCCATCGCTAGGGATTGGAAAGTTATGTTCAACTAAATGATAATTATGTGGGATTGTATGCTTTCCTGTAGATAATTCTATAAATAAAACCATTTGAAAAAACTGAACCTTCGCCAATTCGTGAAATTGTTGTTGATAAATTTTTATCGGCATTGTCAAAAATATCGACTTCTTTTAAATTACGAAATATCTGCACCAGTATCAAATAACATGTTACATAAGTTACCTGTTTTCGCATTTTTAGTTTCCTCTTTTTGACCTTGTCTTCCACCATTGTTTATATTAATGTGTTGTAATTTCTACGACGAATAAAATTTCGACCTCCTCTTTTGTTGTTATTTGCACCACGTCGATAATACATGACTGTGTTACTTTGACCTATAATATCCATACAACTGTTTTCAAATTTTGGATTTTTACAATTTTATATTTGTAGAGTATACAACATAACAAGTGGTCATATGCCCAACTATAAAGTAAGAGTAACACCTCATAACATAACGACACATTGTTGCTATGTTTATACAATAACAAATATACATAAGTGCAGACTGGCCGCAGCGTGAGAACGCTACCGTAAGCACTTCTTGAGTATGTACCATTCGTACATATATATGCATATATACAAATACATATGGCATGCTATATACTCCCGTTCTGCCGCCACTGGGCGACAGAACTCCAACCCTCATTATGTACTTTAGGCTAAGTCAATTATTAAATAAAGAGAGACGATTCATTCTGAATCCGTCAACACCGAATACAACAAGCAAATCTTTTTAATTGCTACATGGCGACCGTGACAAGATGGAACAGCAACAAATGAATCAAAACCATCACCAAAAACAATAGCAACAGCAGCAGCAACAAAATTTCCATCAACGGGACAATTACAATTACAGCGATGGAGGGATAGCTGTGGGGAGACAAACAAAAACAAATTAATATCTGAGTGAGTAGAGTGCGGATGGATAAAAATCGACAAAAACGACATAAAAAGCGCGGCGGTGTTAAACAAAGACTGAGGTCGGAAATTGACCGTCTCAGCAAAATCTTGAACAATCAAGATAACCCGCCAGCATGGAACGATTCTGTTTCCATACAAGAAAAGCACTCGTTTCGTAAAGCACAACTAGTGTAATTAATAAATAAAAAAGAAAACCCATCCTGCACCTACCGCCAGATTACAAATATATATACTCCAGTAACTCCCCCTGTTCCAACAGCTATCCCAGAATATAAGAGGCAATGTCCCGCGGACCGTGAAGGTCTATTCTACAACGTTTGCTCTGCACTAACTTGCGTGCATTGTCGGCCTGTGCGTGAACCAGCACCGGCAACTTGAACGCGTCTCAGCTATAGACAGGCAGCGCTACAAAGAGCGCACCAACACATAATTTTTTTTATATACATATATGTTATACATACTATATACTTATTGTAAAAATTGATTAGAGTACATGCTGGGAGGCTGTACAAATTATAGGCAGGAGATCACTGTGTTGATTGATTAGAAAAAGATATACATTTTTTTTAAACAAGTAAAGAAAGAGAAAAAAGAAAAAAAAAACACGAAATTGAGTAAATAAAAAAAATCAAATGAGAATTTTAAACACTATATATATATATATTCGTCCAATAACATAACAATGAAAATAAAATAAACAAAACCTTTTAATTTCTACAATTATTTTCTTCTAAAATCTTTTAATTGCTACATGAAATTTTGCATTTAGAATTAGCTTCAACTAGACGTGATAATCACTATTAGAAATTATTGTAGAATATAAAGGATTGCCTATGATGGCATCAGCGCAAATTTAACGCTGGATAGGTTTTTATCTGGTTTCCAGTATAGTCTTGAATACTTTAAATATGTATTAACCTTCCACATGGCATAGAAAGAAAAATCATAATTACAATTACAAAAATACAAAAGAAAACTTTTCTAATAATATTTAAAAAAAAAAGAAGGAGAATAAACAACAAAAACAACTATGTCAGTGGGGCCGTAATTAGAATTGCAAAAGAAAAAACTTTAAAAAAAAAACCCCATACGTACATATGTTCGATAATAGCATAAGTAAATTTGATGATATATCCGTTATACCCACAATGGGGTTAATCGAAACAAAATCAGTGGACTCCACTGCAAACGTCATAAATAAAATTGAATCATCAAATGCTGATATGAGGTTAACGAACATACTACTATTGATAATTGTCACAATATTGGTGGCATATGTATTATATAAAGCTTACCTATTACACAACAGATGTGTAACTAAAAGAGCTCGAAGCCAAGCAAAAAATCCACAAGTCAATCAAGTGCCTCTCCCAGGATAGAAATACCTCAGAGGGCACTATAGAAAAGCACACAAAAATCATAAAAACCGATTTAGAAAAAATAAGGCTTCTTTTAAAGACCCATTACAACAGCCTTTCTAAATACCATCAAACAGCAGCTCTATCCTTCTACAATGATTGCAAAGAAAAAGCCATTTTGGCACTGAAGCGACATCAGATAACATTCAAAGAAGTTTCTGATTTAAACTCCAGTATAAGTTTACTTAGTACAGAAGCCAAAATGACGCAAACAGTGGTAGAATTCATAAACACAGCCACCAGGCTTCTACCATTCTTTGATGGTGACATCAAAAATCTACCGGGTTTCCTTGGAGCGCTTCGGGTATTTAACACCATAAAAGAAACGCACGAAGCAATAGCAATCGAAATTATAAAATCCAAGTTAAAAGGTCAAGCGGGTAATACCCTGAACTCTGAAACAACGATTGATGAAGTAATACAAAAACTGTCAACAATCTTCAAGGATGAATCAGTAGATCTTTTAACAGCAAAAATTAAAAATCTGCAGAGAAACCCCAATAACTGCGTTTTATACACAAAAGAGATTACTGAATTGACCGACGCTCTTAAAAGCGCATATATTTCGGATGGTCTTCCAAATGAACAAGCCATAAAATACACCACCAAAGTGGCAGTAAATGCTATGGTAAGCCATACCAAAAGTCAAAGAGTCCAGCTATTAATGGAATCAGGAAACTTTGATTCGGCTAAAGAAGCCATCGCAAGATTCACCACTCTTTCAGTAGACTCGGGCTCCACGGAAAATTTCCAGAATAATACAGTTTTTTATGCCCAGCATTATGACCGCGGTAGACACCGCTATAACAACAATGGTAACTGGAGAAACAACTCGAATTGGAACAATAATGATACCCACAGAGGCCAACGAGGCAGACATTATTCACGCCACCGAAGAGGCGGCCGTGGAAGTGATTATAACAATAACAGACAGAACCCAAATAACCAACAGAATGGTTATAACAACACCAATGTCCGAGTAGCACAAGATACTACTTCGGGAAACTCCCAGACACCTCCAGATACTCAGCGCTAAATAAAAAAATATATACCGTTAATTTGAGTCTCAATAATTTCGTATTATTCAAAAATGTTTCAATTAATAAAAATTTAACATTTCTGATTGATACAGGTGCAGATATTTCAATTATAAAAGAAAATACTGATGTCTTTCACGACATCCATACAAATAAAATTATAGATATTCGAGGCATAGGAGAAGGGATAATAAAATCCAAAGGATTAGCCTCAAATGAACTACAATCAGACAAATACATTATTCCATATAAATTTTATATACTTCATGAAGATTTCGCAATCCCCTGCGATGGAATAGTACGACTAGATTTCATGAAAAGATTTAATCGGCAAATAAATAAGAAATTGCTGTCAGATAAATTCCCACTCCCCAGAATTGATGATTTTCTTGATCAATTGGGTCGAGCTAAATATTTTTCATGCCTTGACTTAATGTCAGGTTTCCATCAAATTGAACTTGAGGAAAACTCAAGAAATATTACGTCTTTTTCAACAAGCAATGGCTCATATCGCTTCACGCGATTACCATTTGGGTTAAAAATAGCGCCCAATTCATTTCAGAGAATGATGACAATAGCATTCTCAGGCCTTGAGCCTTCGCAAGCTTTCCTTTATATGGATGATTTAATCGTTATTGGTTGTTCTGAACAACATATTTAAAACATGTTTTCAAACTCTGTAGAAAAAATAATCTCAAATTACATCCAGAAAAATGTTCATTTTTTATGCACGAAGTGACATTTTTAGGTCATAGGTGCACAGATAAAGGAATCTTACCAGATGACAAAAAATTTGACGTCATCAATAATTACCCAGCCCTACGGACGCAGACAGCGCTAGAAGATTCATTGCATTTTGCAATTACTATAGACGTTTTATAAAAAACTTCGCCGAATATTCACGGCACATAACGACATTATGTAAAAAGAATGTCCCATTTGAATGGACAACAGAGTGTGAAAAAGCATTCCAATATCTAAAAAGAAACTTGTTGAACCAAATTTATTACAGTACCCAGATTTTAGCAAAGAATTTTGCATAATCACGGATGCAAGCAAACATCCATGGAGCAGTTTTAACTCAAAACTATAATGGACTCCAACTCCCAGTTGCATATGCATCACGAGAATTCACTAAAGGTGAAAGCAAAAAGAGTACTACAGAACAAGAATTAGTACATTGGGCAATAACACATTTTCGACCATATATTTATGGCAAACACTTTACAGTTAAAACTGATCACAGACCTTTAACATATTTATTTTCTATGGTTAATCTTAGTTCTAAATTAACACGCATGCGACTCGAATTAGAAGAGTATGATTTTACGGTAGAGTATCTGAGTGGTAAAGATAACTTTGTGGCAGACGCCATATCAAGGATAACAATATCCGATCTAATTGACATGAACAATAAAGTCCTGAAAGTCACTACCAGGTACCAAAGTAGACAAAACAATTTCTGCGCAGAAAATACACAAAAACTATTGCCAAGGCAAAATCTTGAAAAAGCTTCCAAGCCCAACGTATATGACGTTATTGTAAATGACGAAGTACGAAAAGTAGTGACCTTGCGAATAACTGATTCCTCGACCACATTCAAATATGGCAAGAAAGTTATAGCAAGAATTGACATTTGCGATATGTATACCAATGGAATCCTTGACTTAGGTCAATTGTTTCAAAGGCTCGAAAAAGAAGCCGGTACACTTAGTATCAGCAAAGTCAAAGTGGCACCGAGCAAAAAGATCTTTGAAATTATTTCAATAGAATCTTTCAAAAATATGGGTAATCAAATTTTACAATTATTAAGAATAGCGCTACTCAAGCGGGTAACCCTCATCCAAACCGATGAAGAAAAAGAAGCTATATTGTCTACATTCCATGAAGATCCAATTCAAGGAGGTCATACAGGCATAAATAAAACAATTGCAAAAATAAAGAGACGATATTATTGGAAAACCATGACTAAATATGTAAAAAAGTACATTAATAAATGTCCAAAATGCCTGACGTCGAAAACGACGAAACATACAAGATCACCTATGATTATAACCGAAACTCCACAATATGCTTTTGACAGAGTGATAGTAGACACAATTGGTCCACTACCACGTTCGGAAAATGGGAATGAATACGCAATCACATTAATATGTGACCTGACAAAGTATTTAGTAGCAATTCCTGTTGCAAACAAAAGGGCAACAACTGTGGCAAAAGCCATAATCGAATCTTTTATTCTGAAGTACGGTCCAATGAAGACGTTCATTACGGACAAGGGAACAGAATATAAAAATTCCATTATAAATGACTTGTGCAAGTATTTAAAAATAGACAACATAACGTCTACAGCACACCACCACCAAACATTAGGTACCGTTGAAAGAAGTCATAGGACGTTCAATGAGTACATTCGTTCATATATTTCAGTAGATAAAACTGATTGGGACATATGGTTCCAGTATTTCGTGTATTGTTTTAACACAACACCATCAGTAACACATAATTATTGTCCATATGAACTAGTATTTGGTAGACAAAGTAACCTACCAATACAATTTAATAGCGTTAATACTATAGATCCAATATATAATATAGAAGACTATTCTAAAGAAGTTAAGTTTAGATTAGAATACGCGTGTAAGAGAGCTCGAATTCTTTTAGAAAAAATAAAATTAAGCAAAAAGAAATAAATGATAGGAAAGTAATACATTTTAAAATAGAAATATGAGACCAAGTTTATCTAAAGAATGAAACAGGTCATAAAATAGAATCTTCTTATATAGGACCATTTGAGGTCATTAGTATAGAGAAAAATAATAATGTAATTATAAAGAATAGGAAAAATAGGAAACAAAAAGTTCATAGGGATAGACTAATAAGGATTAACAAATAAAACACAAAAAAGAAATATATATATATATATATAATAAAAAAAAAAAAAAAATAACAATAAAAAAAAAAATTAATAATAATATATATATATATATAGATAGCTTTCCAAATTGAAAAAACATTTTTTTTTTAAATATATATATAGATATCTTTCAAAATTGAAAAAAAAACTTTTTTAAATATATATATAGATATCTTTCAAAATTGAAAAAAAAAAATAAGAATAAATAATAATTTCTTTTTCCTTACACAACATAATAGATAAAATATATAAAAATACTAATAATAATAATTTTTATATTAAATAACTCCAATATGTTACGTTATTTTTTTAAGAAAGGGAGGTGTAGTATGTTGTATGCCAAATGAGCATATGCCCACTGTATTGTAGAGTATACAACATAACAAGTGGTCATATGCCCAACTATAAAGTAAGAGTAACACCTCATAACATAACGACACATTGTTGCTATGTTTATACAATAACAACTATACATAAGTGCAGTAATAGAATCCGCCACTTATGCGGACTGGCCGCAGCGTGAGAACGCTACCGTAAGCACTTCTTGAGTATGTACCATCCGTACATATATATGCATATATACAAATACAAAGAGAGACGATTCATTCTGAATCCGTCAACACCGAATACAACAAGCAAATCTTTTTAATTGCTACAGTATTAATTAGCAAGTGGTTGGCTTAAACCTTCACCAGCCGTTTTATATTCTTACTGCAGATTAAGTAGCTGAGTAGATATTACTTATATCGATTCTCCTTTAACTGCTTTTGATAACTGAGTAACGATCTCAGCTATGGTTTTCTCATTGCTAATCAAATTTCTCGCATGGACTTTTAGTTTTGCTTTGATTAGACTTACGGCTCTTCCTGTTTGCTCTTGTTTGCCCTTTAGTCTTTCGATTAGACTTAATAAATAAAAGAAACTTTACAGTTTTCGGCCTTGCCATCAAACTCTGCTGTTAGAGATGATGCGAGCTTCAAAAACTCAGTTAACGTTTGTTCGTTGACTATTCTTGGTGTTTGTAGAAGATTGGGATTTAATAATGATCTAGTTTGGTTTCGTTTTTTATATGTATGCTTTTGTTAAGGCACTTAAGCGATTAAACTCTACGAGATGTTCTTTTACTAATGAGTCTATTTTAGCCCATTCTAAATATTTATTTTATTTTGTTCTCTTTAGTTAGTTCTCGTTCTCTTAGTTGGGATTTTCAAATTGAGATAAAATGCCTGTTGCTTAAATGTGAATTGTTTACTTTTTTGTATAAATTTTATATTTTATTTACGGAAATAAATTTTTGTAAAAAAGTACATATGATCAATAAACGTTTTTGTCTTCATATTTAAAAAAAAAATGTATAATTTTTAGTGATAATAGGATTTTTGTTTTACTTTTTTTAAATTTTTCCCTGTTTAATCAACTTAGTGTGTTTGTGCCGGGGCGGTTAAATCCATTAAGTATTTATAGTTGGCGGGTGTAAATTGCTTCTGCGAACACTTCACAGGCGAAATGGTTAGATTAAAAGAAAACTCGATAATAGGAAATAAAAGTGCGGGTGGGCCTGGAAAAATCTCGGACTGGGAGACCTTCTCGTCACTCTCCTCAGTATGACCGCATTCCGTTTTGGGAAAAATCCTACCCCCACTCTCTGGTGTTCACCCGGTCGCGTGAACATACCGCCCGCCTTGCAACAAGATGCAATTGCCTCGCTGGACATGTCTAAGGATGGGGGATAGCAGCGTTCTGGATCGCCAAGACACTGGTGGAGATGGAGGGGGAACTTTGGAAGCAGACGGAGTAGGCGGCAAGATGGCTGATGACCTCTGGATAGAATTCCGAATGAAAGCGGGTGCCTTTCGGGTCTTTGCTCTTTGGATTGGAGGTACGCGACTGAGCTGTCGATGTGCAAGAGCGTGTGGTGATGCTTGCCACACCGATGGCATCCTCCGGTGCTCCTGCAGGAACCATTGGAATGCTTATAAGCCAAACAGTTCGGGCAGTATCCATTGCTCAAAACTACCCGTAACTTCTCTTCGGGCTGCTGGAGAAGGTGAATCGAGACTTACTGCATTTTCCAGTAATGGGACCACAGAGAACCCATCCGAACATGCTCTCGACCCCCACGAAAGAACCACCAACATTCTTAATGATTCGCTTAACAAGGATAGTGGGGAGGAGTTCGATTCCAAGCACCAAATCCACAGGAGCACTTTGGTGGAATTGCGGATCAGCGAGTGGAAGGTAGAACGAATCCTGCTTAACCTTATTCGGAACGGCGCGGGACGGAAGTACTTCAGCTACACTAGGCAGCACAACGGCGACTGCCTGGAACTGTCGCAGCGGGTCGTCAGGAGCGGAAATCTGTATGCAGCACAGTTTGTCAACAATGCCAGAATCGCATTGCCGAACGCCGCGAACCCTTGTTGATACCTTGCAGCATGGAAGTTTAATCAATTTAAACATCCTTTGGGAAATAAAAGACACTTGAGATCCCATGTCAATCAACTCGCGGACTTGGAACTGCTTGCCACGTTGATAAATGGTTACCCTCGCAAAAGTTAGCCTCGCAGTACCCAGGAGGCCCGTATTGGGAGTGAAGGCGAAATCACTTGCCACGTTTACATGAGGGCTGCTGGAAGAATCGGAGGACGCAGGATTGGGAATTGTACAAGCATCAGGGGCTGAGCTCTCTTGCACTCCATAAAAAAGTGCGAAAGAGCTAGTGAGATATGGAAAGAGCTCGAAAAGTTCCATCGACCAGATATTAAACAAGAGAATGGCTGAAGGTGACAGAGTGCAAAAACACATATTGAAATTTTCAAACATTGTTGAATTTTTTTTTTTTTTTTTTTACGCGCGAGCCTATGCAGATAACTTCCCACGCACGCCACGAATCGCGTGGACAAATACACAATAGAAAGAACAGACAAACAAATGATATTAGCTATCTATGAACTAAATAGAAAAGGATAGATGTTTTAAGTTTATTAATAGAAGGCTCTGAGCATATTACAGGGAATAAAAGGTTGTAATCAGATATAAGGGCCCTAACAGGTTCATGCATGGCATAGTTAGAAGAACAACGACTAAGGGTTAAAGGTATAATAGGATGTCTACTCTGTCTACATGGTACCGACAGATTTACCTGAGCTAATAACTCAGGCGAGTCGATATCACCAATTAGGAGCTTGTGCATAAAAATGACACCAAGTCTAGTTCTACGGTTAGTTAGGGAAGGAAGGTTAATCAAGAGAAGTCTACTAGAATACGAAGGCAAATTGACATTGCGATCCCAGCTTAAGCCACGAAGAGCAAATAGCAAGAACTGCTTTTGAACGGATTCAAGTCTAGTCTGGTGCGACTCATATTGAGGTGACCAAATGCAAGATCCATACTCTAAAATAGGACAGATGACCGAAGTAAAAAAAACGTTAGTTGTATAGGGGTCGTCAAATTCTTTGGACCATCTGTTAATGAAACCCAGAACAATCATGGCCTTTGCGACCATGGTGGAAATATGGGTGTTAAAATTAAATTTATGGTCCATAAGCGAAGATCGTTAATGAATAATGTGAAAAACAAAGGGCCAAGATGACTATCTTGAGGTACACCAGATGTCACAAGAATGGAATCGGAAAAAGAAGACCTTAAAAGTACCTTCTGTTTTCTATTTGTTAAATATTCTCGAACACAAGAAATGAAGAGAGGAAGTAAAAGTAATACGGTATGATTAACAGAATCAAAGGCTTTGCTGAAGTCAGTGTATATGACATCAGTTTGTTTAGTATTTTTGAACCCCTTGATAATTATAGAGGTAAGCATGATCCGCAGCAGTAACGTTTGACGACTCGCTCACTGCAGCAGTCAACTTGTTCACGGGGCCCTCGATACTGTCGGCAATTTCCATTGGAATGGGTAATTACCCATTGCAATTGCCATTAGACACTACAATTGGCATCGTTTTTAAGAGATCATTCCCAGGTGATACCGGTGATTCCTTACTAATCGCATCACCAACGGGCTCTTAAACGATATCAATTGCTGTACATTGGGAGTGGACGGTGCATGAGACCGGTCGGGGACGATAAGAGACGCTGGCGGATCTACAGATGAAAAAACACCCCAAGGACTGGTCCATTTATGTTTTGGAGACTCAACAACAATTTGTACGCAAAAGCGCGAGAGTTAGTTACAACGGTAAAATGTATGATATAGAAGCAAAGGAGATAAGCAAAACCACAACACCGCTAATGCAAGTATTGTTGTAAGTTTTAATTTATGTATATTGAAATTGTTCAAGATTTGCAAAAGCACAAAAGCGACTAAAGGAAATCGCGATATGAAAATAAAATTCGGATGCTAAAATTTTAATTAAACCGATAATGAGTTTAAATTTATAAAAGTTTTTAATCGCGAGAAAAGAATAAAATTTTATAAGCGCAAAAAAACGCGTCCGTCCCCAGCGACGAGTGAAAGTTTTCCGATGTCGGTGATCGATGTAAGTTTGCCGGAGAAGTTTACCGAAGTTAATGTTGTTGCTTTTAAGTTTGCCAATGTCTTTTGAGATTTTTGTCGTGGCCTTGGAAGCTCGTGATTTGTTGCCGAGTGTTGGTGTTTAGATTATACAAAATAAAATAACAATAAGGCAATCATAATATAGAACAACTAGAAATGTATGCCATGTTAGTTTGTAACCCGATTGTAGATATCGATGACTCATCAGTCTTAAGTAGATCTGATATGGTCAGCAGTTAACAATAAAGACCTAGTGAATTAAGCTGCTATGCAATAAAGACGTATTTTGCTGACCTAACACTATGTCGAACTATGCACTGGTGAGCTCTCTATTTTTACTATAAAAGAAATGCATTATTCTTAGTAAGATCAGATACCAATTGTAGTTACATCGGGTGTGCATCGCTGTGTCTATGGCGCCCAATCTCTACCTCTGTAATCTCACTCCGAAGTCCACCCAATTTATGTGTTGGTTGCGACAACCTTTAGTCACTGGTTATATATAAACAAATAAAGATTAATTTAATTCAAGAAATACTAACGTCTTTCATTGAACATTTTGGTGACCCCGACATTGGCGGATCCAAGTTGAAAGATTAACAGACTTGGTGAAACCGTCATCAAGTGAGAAGATTTGGTCATCTCAGGCGTACAATCTCTCAACAACAAGGAAACTGTCCACTAGGCGACTATTTTCTTTGCACGCTTTGGAAGTAGTACAATCCTAAGCGAGGGCACAAATTTGTGAACATACCACATCAATCTGGGCTTCCGTCTGAAAAATCGCAATTGATTAACTTGGCAATCAGTGCGTACCATATACATACAAGGCAACTTGGCGACTAAAACAATTTATTGGAAAACTAGTAGTTGGTTTTCCGCAACGGGATAGCAGTGCATACCCATTAAATGAAAGAAGATCAACTAGGCGATCACTTCTTCAAAAACATTTAACAACGATTTGTGTCAACAGGGCGACCAAATCATAAAAAGTTATTTTCATGTAAAATAATGTTTGTTCAACTCTGTTGCATTTCCATAAAAAATAATTTTTTTTTTTTTTTTTTTTAACGTTTAATATATTTGTTGAATCTACTCTTAACTTAGAGCCTAACAACATGTTTGAGAAATTTTTCTTAGTCTAGTACTTAACATAAGTCCTGGGGATATTGCAGGCGGCCCTAATCACTAGTTATTGGGTTGGTCTGTCATTTCTTTTAAGACGAGTTCTATTATTAGTTCTCGTAAGGGAATTGGCAAGAACATTTGTGTGTGCATCCAGTTTCGCAGAATACTTTAGTTGTTGACTACCTATTTCAGATTTTACGTTAGGTATATTTATATCATTTTGAATGTTGTCGTTCCGTATATACCACAGGGCCCCCGTGATTGATCTTAAGATCTTCGACTGCGCTCTTTGTATAATGTCGACATTGCTGGTGCATTTCCCCATAGTACGGCTCCGTAAGTCCAGATGGGTTTCAGTACGGAGTTGTATAGGAGGACTTTATACTCCAAACGTAGAGGCGACCGAGCGTTGATGATCCAATGTAAGCTACTCGCTTTCAGTTTAAGCTGTGACTTTTTTGCTTCGATGTGCTTGCGCTAAGTTAGTCTTCTGTGTAGGTGGATGACAAGGTAAGTGACATCCACGGCTTGATGAACTGGTATGTTGTTTAGCATTAGAGCTGGTTTCTTCTGTTAAGCGTAAATGTAACATGTTTGCATTTCTGCTCGTTGACCCGGATACGCCAGGATGCTATCCATTCCTCTACCACCTTCAGGTGTTCCCCTAATTTTGCAGAGGCTTGTATTGGGCATTTGGATATGCTGAGGATTGCCGTGTCATCGGCAAAAGTGGACGTTGTAAGTCCTAAACTCGTTGGTAAGTCTGCAGTGTAGAGCAGGTAGAGCAATGGGCCTAGTACACTTGTAACGATCCTTTCTCGTCCCTTGGGATATCTATGCTATCTCTTGGGCCAGGTTCGGCACAACAAAATTTATTTTGTGCCTCGGTGAAATTAGAACTCGTTTGTTTAATTATTAGTTTTGTTGGTATATTTATTTACGATTATTTATGGGCTTGGTCGGATATGACAAGTTTCTCTGAAGGAGTCCCGAACTTGGACAACGCTGCTTGTGGCTGGGGTCCCTCGACGCTCGATCCTAGTCCGTCTCTCGTCCCTTGTGTCTCCTCTGGTTCCTGTTTCAGACTCGTGATATGAATATCTTGTTTGATATCTCCCTTTTTATAATAATGCCGGCGCGTTAATTGGCCTTAGGATATATCCTCTGGCTTTCTCTCACGTTCCTGGCGTATTCTGATTTTCTAGGGATGTTGTTTCCACCTCAATGCCTCTGACTGCGTTTCTAAGATGGTCTTTGCGTGCTCGTAGCCCCAAGGATAAATCCTGTGGCCGTTTGTTGTAGGGCAGGATTCTCGCAGCAATTGGTATTCGTCACGATATATAGATCCTGGAATTTCGGTAACAGGATATATCCTTGTACCTTCCAATATGCTGCGAATCGTACTGGAGCAGTTTGACTTTTCTTATTTCTGGCCTGGGCACGGTGTTCCAGTCCTATTCCAAGGACTTGCTGGTTATAGGATAATTTGAGAGGTTACTCGTAAGGCCTTCTCAAATTATTCTGACTCTCTTGATCCTTTTCCTCGTTTTGTTTCACTAGTATGAGCTTTTAAGGTTACTGGTAAGGCCTTAAAACTCCCTTGGTTGATCACGACTTGTAGACTTGATAATCTGATCACTTGATGATTTGCTTGATGGGCGTTGCCTTTATATAGGCATCTTCCACGGCCTCAGGAATGGATTGGTGTAGTACCGCTATACAGCTGGTACATTTCCATCGGCCCTCTGCTTTCACCCACGCATCCCCTTGTTGCTATGCGTGGTGAAAGTCCCGTAATTCCTTAGCGCATATGTCCACTTTCTCTGTGGCTGTGCGCCCATTCATTCCCTTGTCCTTGTCTTCCTCGTTTATATATACTGACATTGGCCGCCACTCGTATACCGTTGACTTTCTCTGCCTTCGCTTTTTCTGGCGGCGCTGCCGTCGCCCGTCGCTCCCCTCAATCCGCTTGTCATACCCAACTTTGCTCAAATTATTCCCATATTATAACTATGCATACATATATATATTCGTTGTACTTAAACTTAATCTATCATTTAATACTAATTAGCCTGAACTCAATATATAATGTTGATTGCTTTTATTTAAATCGCAATCCAAATGTACGCATTGTATCTATTAGATAGAGGGCTCATCCGTCCCCCTTCGGCTTGTATATTCCCTTTTTCAATCCACAAACCATTATCGTTTTTACACGTTCTCACTCTCCCCCCTACCCACCGATTCATCAGCATAGCCTTCACTTGGTTTTGTTTCGGCACCATGCATTCCCCGCACCCGTCTCGCGGGCTTGCTTAACCCTCACTTTCGCTCTCTTTCATTCGCATGATTTCGGCAGTTCGTGCTCCAACTGCTTTCGATCTCGCATGCGTGACGTAGGCAGAGAGCACCCATTGTCCACCGGTACTCTCTCTCGCGGTCATACACGCATAGTATACGTGTATTGTGGGTGTATGCTTATTCAGCGTATTGCACATGCATTGTATGTTAATGCATGCATCTCTATGGCCTCTTTATGCTCTTAAATTGTCTCACTGGGCCAATGCCCTTCTTCGCTTGCATTTATTTGCTCTTACACAGCCGATTTCGGCTATTATGCTTCCCACGCATCTTCCCGCTTGTACGAACTCGCTCGCGGTTGCGTGTGGTTCGATCGACCATGTTTGATCGTAACTCATTTGCCTTGAACTGGTTCGATCGACCAGTAACGAGCTTAGTCGTTGTTGTACACTTGGTTTGTGTCTCGGCTGTATCTTGCATCTGGTGCATTATTTACACCGTTGGATTGCTTTGCTGCTAGTTTGTTGTGTGGGATATTATTATCATTTATAATAATCCTCACACTCCCCCCCTTCTTCGGGAGGGATTTGCCCTCCCCTGTCCTTAGTACCTTGTGTTTGTTTTATATGTCCATTTTCTTGTCTCATTTTTATGCTTGTGTGTGTGTGTTTTTTTTTGTATGCAACGGCTTTGCCAATCTTGTTTTTTTTTTTGTGACTCAGATCGCATCTTTTATTGGCCCTTTGGCATCTTTTCTTGTTGGCGATTACTGAGTATCTTTTCGTTCTTGGTGGCGGATTAGGGCATCTTTTCTTTATCTTTTCCCCCTTATCAGTATCTTTCATCTATTTACCCTACTTATTATATCTTCATCTTACTTTGAGATGCGGTTTGTGACTTTGCTAGTTTTTTTTTTTTTATACGATGTACTTTGAGATTTTCAGCTCTATGTCATGTTTTTGAGTTCTCTGTTCAGCCGGCCGGTCTGTGCAGATTTATCGCTGCCATGTCATTAGAGTCGTCCATACTCATTGCTCATCAACTTTCTTGCCATCCTCTTCCTCGCATATTTGTTGCTTTATCTGGCTGATATGTGCTTGTCTGCTTTTTCCCGTTTGTTTGTGCCGTAATTTGCATATGACAGGCGATAGAAAACCTATCTGTTTCGAAATGAGTGGACTGTATTAATTTTTATTCGGTTATAGTGTAATTGAATGTAGTTAACAATGAACGCGACTGGTCTGTACCAATGTCAAAATGTAAGTGTTTTTCGTTCGCATGCATTTGATGCTAAGCAGCGTGATTTTTGCAAATTGAGAATAACGGATGTACCAACGCTGCGTTCACAAACAAATGTATACGTAAAGAACAATGGAAAATATACAGTAGTTCGAATACATGAATATTGACTTAAACTATTTAATGTCGTTTAATTCCCAAACATACCGCCCGCCCTGAACTATCGTTCAGAATAACGGTAGAACGGCCACCTTTACAATTGGGCGCTTGATTATTCCTCGCGCTGTCTGAATGCTGACGACTCTAACTTTCTCATCTTGTCCAGGATGAACTTCGGTTATGCGGCCCAGCAACCATTTGGAGGGTGGCAAATGGGGCTCTTTAATGACTACTAGCGTCCCGGGTTGCAGATTTAGGTTTTCGCGTTGCCATTTATTCCTGGGTTGCAGGGTAGATAAATATTCGTTGTGCCATCTTTTCCAAAATCCTTGGACCATAGCTTGCAACTGTTTATATCGTTGCAACCGATTGAGGTTAACATCTAGCAGATTAGGTTGTGGTATAGATGTATACGATTCACCCGTCAGAAAGTGTGAAGGCGTGAGGGGATCCAAACTTGTGTCACCAGCTGAACACAATGGTCTAGAATTGAGTATGCCCTCTATTTGGGCTAGAACTGTGGAATATTCTTCAAAGGTTAGTACATGAGCACCAACGACTCGTCGAAGGTGTGACTTGATTGATCTTACGCAAGACTCCCAAAGTCCACCAAAATGCGGTGAAAATGGAGGTATGAAATGCCAGTTTATGCCGTGTTGTGCGACAAAATTCGCTAACTCCTGTGGTTGGTTTTGTAATAGTAGTAACTCTCGTCTCTTTGAGTTCCTTTTGTGCACCTTGAAACGTGGTGCCGTTGTCAGAATCCATATCTGTGATTGGTCCTCTACGTGCCCAGAAACGCTCCAAAGCGGCGATAAATGCAGACGACGTAAGATCACTCACCAGCTCAAGATGAATTGCCTTTGTAGATAGGCAAACAAATACAGCAAACCATGCCTTTCCAAATTTTGGTGTGCGGCCTGTAGAAATCTTGATAGCGATAGGCCCAGCATAATCTACTCCTGTATGAAGAAAACATCTTAGTGGTTGGACCCTAGGTACCGGTAAATTAGCCATAATCTGCGAACTGGTAGCTCGTCTTTGCATGAAACAAATCTTGCACCGAAAAACCACTTTACGAACTATGTTGCGTGCTCCAATAATCCAATACTGTTGTCGAACACTGTTGAAGGTACCATCTATTCCAGCATGAAGACATTTCTTGTGATGATGTCGAACAAGTAAAACAGCTATAGGCGTAGATTTTGGTATTAAGATGGGATGTTTAGCGTTGTAGCTCAATGATGAATGATCGATGCGTCCTCCAACTCGCATAACTCCATCTTCATCCAAGAATGGGGTTAATCGAATAAGCTTTGATTTAAGCGAAAGTTGACATCCTTTGCTAAGAGCTTCATATTCCTTGTCAAAGAATGTACGTTGAACATATTGAACTAGTTGTTTATGGGCATGCTGAATTTCGATTGCTGTGATGTGTCTAGAGTTTGAATAATCTTGAAGTATGGTATCTGGAGTACGACGTAAATGATTAACAAATCGATAGCAATAGCATATAATTCTTAAAATTCGACTCCAATCCGAAATTTTGCTAGCAAGCTTTTGAAACCAATCGTCCTCCTCTAACGAATGTAGTGTGACTTGTGGGATTGCCCGTTTCTCCAGTGTAACGTTGTTGTCCGTTGATTGCCAACATTGTGAGTTGACTGCTGACCATGTTGATTTGGGATTGGACAGCCAACTCGGTCCTGTCCACCACAACTGATGCGCCACAAGTTTTGATGGTAGCATTCCTCTAGAGATGCAATCAGCAGGATTTTGTTCCGACCGTACATGTTGCCAACAGCTGCGTGGATATTCTTCTAAAATTTCAACTGTTCTATTGCAAACAAATGTGTTCCAGGTGCGCGGTGAGGCAGATAGCCAATGCAGAACTATCTCCGAATCTGTCCAACAAGAATTGCTAGAAATAGAAATTATTAGCGATTGTTTTATGATTGTCATCAATTTACTCAGCAGATGCGCAGCATTTAGTTCTAGTCGTGGGATCGATATTGGTTTCAGTGGTGCTACTCGTGTTCTGGAGGCAATTAGTGTAACCTGGTAACTGTCTCCGAATTTCACTCGACTGTACACCACAGCTCCATAAGCTTGTGCCGAAGCATCTGCAAACCCATGCAATTCAATGTCCGTATTTGGTATTGCAATATAGCGAGAAATCCGACAGGTCTGAAGTAGGCAAAGCTCGTCTCGTACTACGTGCCAGCGCGCACATAGTTTCTCTGGTAAAGGTTCATCCCCCGGCAACGAAGTTATCCAACTTTCTTGAAATAGGATTTTGAGCATAACTGTAATGGGTCCATAAATGCCAAGTGGATCATAAAGCTTCGCAATGTCAGATAACAAAGTCCGTTTGCTTGGAACTTGCACCTCCCTTTGGTTACTGAAATTGGCTGATAAATCATCTTTGCAGGGGTTCCAGTGTAGGCCTAGAATTTTTACAATTGTTAATGTTTCGTTCGAAGGGTGATGTTCACAGATTTCTTTTGGGATTGTTTGTAGAAGTGCGTCACAATTCGAACTCCATTTGTGAAGTTTGAAATTCGCTTCGTTCAGTAACGAAATAAGGTAAAGGGTACTTCTCTTGATAATCATCGGCGAGTTGCTTTAAAACTCGTACAGCTAGAAATGGCGATGGACCTAATCCATAAGTAACTGTTAACAAACGATAATGTTGAAATGGTTCGTCTTCTTCCTTGCGCCATATAATTCTTTGATAATTAGTGTGCTTAGATGACACTAAAATCGTGCGAAACATCTTCTCTATATCAGCGCAAAATACATAGCGATGCTGTCGAAAACGTAGACATACTCCCAATAAATCTCGTTGTATAGATGGTCCTTTCCAGATCCGTCAAATACAACGCGACATTTTGTAGTCGAGCTGCCTGGTTTAAGTACAGCGTGATGAGCTAAATATACACAAGTATCAGGGTTTTCGTCTATTTGCATCTGGGATAGAAGTTCCATGTGTCCTTGTTTTTGGTAGTCGTTTATAAACTTTACATATTGCTGCTTAAGTTGAGGATCCTTACGAAATTGTCGTTCCAATGAACTAAATCGTTGCTTAGCCTGAGACAATGTTGGGTAGATGGGTGGGGCTTCATCTTTAAATGTGTAGTTGACGAAGTACGTTCCATCTTGTGTGCGGGTATGTGTACTTCGAAAGTGTTGCTCTACTGGATCGGTGGCTTCAATTGTGGCTTTTGATGCTTGAACGTTGTCTATCTCCAAAAAAGTCCGAACCAGTGTGTCGAGGTCTTCATGAGCATGGTAGGAAAATACTGACATAACGGTGTCACCTGCAGCGCTATATGAACCTGCTATATGAATGACCCAACCGAAGTTTGTATTAAAAGCAAAATAATGACGTTAGTACACTCATGATTAGCGTAGTGACTTCAATACAGTTTGAATTGGTCCGCGAATATAGTTGAATTGTTGAATAGTTTTGTTACCCCATGCGTCGATTACAGTAGCCAAAAGAGTAGGTAGAATTGCTTGCTTAGCTTCCGCAGGAATAGTTTCCAAAGTGTGATGAGCAACAGCCGGACCAGAATGCGCCAATCCAGAGTTATGTGACTCTGCGTTACGATTTGCCCGCTGTGTTGACTCTCCTTGTACATTAGAGGCGTCTGATCGCTCTACATGTATCAATGTGTGGTGCCTCAATTTACATAGGCGACAACTAAAGGTTGACTTACATTTCTTGACTTGATGATCTTTACTAAGGCAGTTGTAACATAATCTGGTTTTATATACAAACATGCGACGGGAATTTAAATCAAGTTCTTTAAATTTCATGCAATTTGAAATAAAATGGGACTCATTGCAGTATGAACAATATTGAGTAACTGTTCTTTGCACAGTGGTATGATGCACGATGATTTGCCGTCGATTTTGAACACTGGGTGAAATGGTAGGCTGACACGTCTCCAACGCGTCGCAGCGACTTGTAAGAAATTCCAAAAAATCATCAATGGTCACCTTGTCACGATTTGAGTTGCTATGTTCCGCCCAGACTTGACGTGTGTCGACATCTAACTTTATCAGCAAAATATGTATAAGCCATGGCTCACGAGAATCACAACCAAGAGCGCTTAGCCCCCGAACAACTTCATCAGCACCATCCACGAGGTTTCGCAAATTGTTTACAGCAAGTTCAGTAGTAGCCGGAAAATTTAAGAATTTCGTGATAAAGGAACGAACGATTAGCGGTTTCTTGTAGTACCTTTGCTCTAACTTCTCCCATGCTTTGGCATAGTTATCGTTGGTAACCGTTATGTGTTTCACAAGTTTCAATGCATCACCTTCCAAGTATGATTTTAGGTAATGGAATTTTTGGCACTTACACTTTCGTTAGGTGTATGAAGTAATTGAGAAGTAAGCTCATCAGTTGAATTGTCTGGTTTCCGTAGCACGTTGGTAGCTTCTGAGAGTACATCATATGCCTTGTAGTAGTTCTCTTCGCACTCTTCAAGCTCCTCACTAGGGTCGACGTAGTTTTCTACCCCTTGAAATTGGCAATAATCCTCGCTAAGATTCATCAAATGATCGAACGTGTTTTTGAGTCTTAGTAAGCGATGGTACAATGCGTCTACTGATTCCCCTGAAACAACTGCCTGATATGCGTTGTTGCACGAACGTTTGAGTTGCGTAATAGTAAACGCACGTTGATTAGAAATGCGATTCATCGTTTGACAGTGATGGTTTCACAACTATTTTAAATACACTCTAATTAGGGTGATCGACCTATTAAATTCAGAAATCCGTTATCTTTAATCCCGATCCGATCTCTATCCGGCTCGAAGGACCAGAAAAATTGTATGTTTCGAAATGAGTGGACTGTATTAATTTTTATTCGGTTATAGTGTAATTAAATGTAGTTAACAATGAACGCGACTGGTCTGTACCAATGTCAAAATGTAAGTGTTTTTCGTTCGCATGCATTTGATGCTAAGCAGCGTGATTTTTGCAAATTGAGAATAACGGATGTACCAACGCTGCGTTCACAAACAAATGTATACGTAAAGAACAATAGAAAATATACAGTAGTTCGAATACATGAATATTGACTTAAACTATTTAATGTCGTTTAATTCCCAAACACTATCACTTCATATTGGCCTCCAAACTTTGGTGCCAGCTTTGCTGCAAATGCTTCTGCAGCATTTGAAAGGTGATGTTCTTTTGCCCATACTCTTGCTCCAATTACTGGTCTCCATTCTGTTCGTCTTAGATTGTAATGCCGAGCCTGATCCTGTGCAGCCGTCTCCAGATTACGCCGTATTAGTTCGAACAGCTCTTGCATTTGTTTTACCTTCGCCTCTGGTGGTATCATTTGCATCCCTGTGCCTGTCGTGACACTATCGTATATTGCACCCGGCATTCTTGGTTCACGCCCCTGTATTACATACGCTGGCGTAAATCCGGTTGACTCTGATTGGCTTATATTTACCGCTAGTGTTATTTCCGGCCAACTCTCATCCCAGTTGCGTTGATTTTCCCCCGTAAACTGAGCAATCATTGTTTTTACTGTTCTTGTTGCTCTCTCGGTTGGATTTTCTTGTGGTGTGTACGGTGCTGTCAGTTGGTGTTGGCATCCCCATTAGCATTTTTTTGAATATTCTGCTAGTGAATTGAACTCCATTGTCCGTTATCACCACTTTCGGAGCTCCGAATCTAGATAGTATCCTCTCTCGAAAGGCCTTAATTAGATTCTCTGCAGTTGCCTTTCGCATGGGTATCAGTTCTGTCCATTTTGAAAATCTGTCAATGATTACTAGTAGCATCGAATTTCCGTGTTTCGATCTTGGCAATGGTCCCACAAAGTCAACGCATACTGTGGCCCATGGTTCTTCCGGTATTTGTGTTAGCATCTTTCCCGCTGCTTGCTGTTGACTGGGCTTGTATTGTTGGAATATCGTACACTTTCCCACAAATGTCCTGATATCTCGTTGCATTCCTGGCCAGTAATATCTTGATGCAGTTCTGGCAATAGTTCGCCTGCTTCCTGTATGCCCTGCCGCTGTCGCAGTGTGGTTTTCGGCCATTACTTGATTCCGTAGCGTTTTCGGCACACATAGTTTCCATGATACCACCTCTTCTTGGCCTGCTCTGTGCGGAATGTTCCTGTATATCTATACTATTCAACCATTTCAACGCCATGTGATCTGTTACCACTTTGAATCGGTATCCTTCGAGGTATGGTTTTAATTTGCGTATCGCCCGTACTATCGCCAGACATTCTTTTTCTGTTGCCGAGTAGTTTTTATACCATACACCAATAGGGGTGTTTTTTTTCTGCTGGGTTTAATTCCCTTGACAAGTATGATAGCACTCTCTCTCCATCCTCCGTGTTTTGCACCAATATGGCTCCTAGTCCCATGTTACTTGCATGCGTCTGGAGCACGAACATTTTTGTGAAGTCTGGACACGCTAGTACCGGGCCACTTGTCAGCCTTTCCTTTACAGCATCGAATGCTGCCTGATGCTCCTCGTTCCAGTGCCATTTTGACTTTTCTTTAGTAGTTCGTTTAATGGGTGTGTTATTGCTGCAAAACCCGGTACGAACCGTCTGTACCAAGATGCCACTCCTAGGTACTGGCGTAATTCCTTTGCGCAAGATGGCGGTTCTAGTTGAGCTATTGCGGCCACCTTTTCTGGGTCCGTTGCAATACCGTTTTCTGTCACCAAGTGGCCTAGGAACTTTAGCTCTTTTCTGAAGAATTGGCACTTCTCAGCATTAATTCTTAAGTTTGCTTGTTTCAGTCTCCTAAACACTTCTTGTAGATGCTTCATGTGTTATTCTATTGTTTTGCTCACTATCACGATGTCATCTTGGTATGCGAATGCGTTTGGTATCATTTCTGTGACAATGACTTGGTCCAGTGCGCGCTGGAACGTTGCTGACGCTGAGTGTAACCCGAACGGCATCACTTTCCATTGGAATAACCCTTTCCCTGGGACCGTGAATGCCGTCATTGGTCTGCTTTTTTCTTCTAACGGAATCTGCCAGTATCCATCCTTCAGATCTAAACTGCTTATAAATTTTGCTTCGCGTAGTTGATTTAAGATGTAGTCTATGCGTGGCATCGGGTATGCATCCTTTAAAGATTTTGCGTTAATCTGTCTAAAATCTACACATAATCTCCATTTACCTGTCTGTTTCTTTCTCACCATCACTATGGGTGAGGTATATGGGCTTTGTGATGGTTCTATGCATCCCATTGTCAACAGTTCGTCGACCTTTGCATTGATTTCTCCTTGTATTTTTGGATTTTTTGGGTAATACCTTTGTTTTATTGGGATATCGTCCTTCATCGTTATGCGGTGTATCCCCACCTTTGACAGTCCCCTAACTCTCCCCAATTCCTTCAACTCATTGCTTAGAAAACTTTGTATTTCTTGTTGTTCACCATTCTGAGTCACCATGATGGACATTCTCTCCACCAGCCTGCCCTATATTCGCCTTACTGTCGGTATTCGCACTTTGTGGCGTCCACACGATATTTCTGTGTTCATAATCCTGAGGAAATTGCACCCTAAGATCAGTGCATCCATTCCTTCTGGCTTGACAAGGAATGGCATGTGAATTTCCTTATCCCCGAATCTCACGTATCCTGTCCATTGCTCTTCAATGTCTCGCACCTTTCCGTCTGCCATGTATACCTGTTTGTGTGTGTTCTCCCATTTTCCCTTATCCCTCGCTGTTTCCAGCAACTGCTTGCTGATGAAACTACTCGTGGCTCCGGAGTCAATTGTCGCTTTCATCTGGACTCCTGCTACTTCGATAATCGCTGACAATTGATCCTCTTCCTCTACTAGTTGGCCTATTAGTGGTGAGGAGCTTGTTGGCTGTGTCCCTGCTCGCCCCGGATAGGCTTGAACCGCCTTTCGTTTCCCGAACTCCAACAACATTCTTTTTTTCTTGTCCCAATCTTTCCACACTGCCAGCAGAAATTGAGTCTCTGATTGTTGCATTCCCTGGCCCAGTGTCCTGCTCCCCCGCACTTGCGGCACGCCTGATTTGGGTTCAAGACTCTTCCGTCTTGGATGTTTTTGTTTTGTTGGTTTGGTCTTGACTGATTCTCCATGCTGTTGTTCTGGCATCTTCGGTACTGCGTGACTGGTGGCCCGTGATTATTTCCTCCTCTGTGGTTTGATTGGTTGTTATGTGTTCTTTGAGTATTGTTTTCGCGATGGAAATCGAATCGCTCCTTTTCGAGCAGCTCGTGTTCTTCTGCCAACTGCATCAGTTCGTCTAGGTCTCTGACCCTGTGCGGCCGAACGAATATTTTTAAATCTGGAGAGCAATTTTCCAATATGACCTCCAATTGTTCGTACTCTGGTATTTTAAGGGGTCTCATCATTGTTTGCATGTCCACCATATAGTCCTTGAAGTACTCATTTTTGTTTTGTTTGCGATTTTTCACTTGATCAGCCAATTTGTTGAAAAATCCTCTCGGCAGGAAGTATTTCTTGAAGCCCTCCACAAACTCCTTCCATGTTTGCGACGTACCATTTGAGTGCTCTGTCTTTCAGTAGTTCTGGCATTGCTCTTGGGATCATGTCCAGCTCGATGCCATACATGTCTGCCGACAACTCGATCTGTTCTATGAACTCTAGTGGTCTGGAATTGCCATCAAATCTGAAAGTCCACTCCCTCACTTGTTTCGCCACTTTAGCGTATTCAGTGGTCCTGTTTGTTGTATGTGGTGCCGTTTTTTTGGGGTCTATCGTTTGTCTCCTTATGTCCCTCTTTGTCTCTGTGCTATCTAGGGCTCCTTCGCTTCCCCATCTTGGTGGTAAGTATGGAGGGATTGCTAGTGTGGCGATATTTATTTTCTGGAATTCCTCAGCCTCCTTGTCTATGCCATTTTCGCATGTTTTTGATGTGCTTGCTATTGTTTTTGTTTTCAGATTTTTCGAGTATTTCGTCTCCAATCTATTTATTTCCTCCTTCCAGTCTGGGTCCGTTTCATTCCTTTCCACCCACTCGCCTAGCTGTTTCCTCATTTCCTCCACTGTGCCGGTCATCTCGATCCCGATCCTTTGGCCTGTCTGTAACAGATCCTCCTTCTTCATGTGGTAAATCCATCCTTTTCCCATTTTGATCTTTTTTTTATTTTCAAACTGTAGTTTTATTTCTAAATTTCACCAGTATAGCACGTTGGGCGCCAGTTGTAACGATCCTTTCTCATCGCTTGGGATATCTATGCTATCTCTTGGGCCAGGTTCGGCACAACAAAATTTATTTTGTGCCCCGGTGAAATTAGAACTCGTTTGTTTAATTATTAGTTTTGTTGGTATATTTATTTACGATTATTTATGGGCTTGGTCGGATATGACAAGTTTCTCTGAAGGAGTCCCGAACTTGGACAACGCTGCTTGTGGCTGGGGTCCCTCGACGCTCGATCCTAGTCCGTCTCTCGTCCCTTGTGTCTCCTCTGGTTCCTGTTTCAGACTCGTGATATGAATATCTTGTTTGATATCTCCCTTTTTATAATAATGCCGGCGCGTTAATTGGCCTTAGGATATATCCTCTGGCTTTCTCTCACGTTCCTGGCGTATTCTGATTTTCTAGGGATGTTGTTTCCACCTCAATGCCTCTGACTGCGTTTCTAAGATGGTCTTTGCGTGCTCGTAGCCCCAAGGATAAATCCTGTGGCCGTTTGTTGTAGGGCAGGATTCTCGCAGCAATTGGTATTCGTCACGATATATAGATCCTGGAATTTCGGTAACAGGATATATCCTTGTACCTTCCAATATGCTGCGAATCGTACTGGAGCAGTTTGACTTTTCTTATTTCTGGCCTGGGCACGGTGTTCCAGTCCTATTCCAAGGACTTGCTGGTTATAGGATAATTTGAGAGGTTACTCGTAAGGCCTTCTCAAATTATTCTGACTCTCTTGATCCTTTTCCTCGTTTTGTTTCACTAGTATGAGCTTTTAAGGTTACTCGTAAGGCCTTAAAACTCCCTTGGTTGATCACGACTTGTAGACTTGATAATCTGATGACTTGATGATTTGCTTGATGGGCGTTGCCTTTATATAGGCATCTTCCACGGCCTCAGGAATGGATTGGTGTAGTACCGCTACCGTACCGTCCCTCTGCTTTCACCCACGCATCCCCTTGTTGCTATGCGTGGTGAAAGTCCCGTAATTCCTTAGCGCATATGTCCACTTTCTCTGTGGCTGTGCGCCCATTCATTCCCTTGTCCTTGTCTTCCTCGTTTATATATACTGACTTCCATCACTTTCATATGTTGGCGTTGCCTTCCCATTGGCCGCCACTCGTATACCGTTGACTTTCTCTGCTTTCCCTTTTTCTGGCGGCGCTGCCGTCGCCGTCGCTCCCCTCAATCCGCTTGTCATACCCAACTTTGCTCAAATTATTCCCATATTATAACTATGCATACATATATATATTCGTTGTACTTAAACTTAATCTATCATTTAATACTAATTAGCCTGATTAACTCAATATATAATGTTGATTGCTTTTATTTAAATCGCAATCCAAATGTACGCATCGTATCTATTAGATAGAGGGCTTCCCCATTGCTCATCCCTCCCCCTTCGGCTTGCATATTCCATTTTTCAATCCACAAACCATTATCGTGACTGTGACTGGTTCAATTGTACCATGTTTTTCGCGGAAGCCGAACTGGTGTGAAGAGATTGTGTTCTCCGATGCCAGAAATGAGTTTAGTGGGATCTGCAGGACCTTTTAAAAAAGCTTCGAAAGACATGGCAGCAAACTAATTGGCCTATAGGATGATGACTGGGTTTTGTCCTTTCCCACTTTAGCCAATTCTTATTATAGCGTTGAACAGTTTGCAGATGTATTGTATGGCGATGATAGGGAGTTCTAGGATCATTTTCGGTGTGATTAGGTCATGGCCAGGGGCTTTTTTCGGCTTTATGTGGTTTTTAATAACTGCAGAGATCTCGTCCGATTGGAATTCTGAGTACACACTATCCGTTAATGTGCTCGAAGGGGGAAGTACAAATGAGTTTGATGTTGGATTTAGCTGGAAAACCACTTTAAGATGTGTGGCAAATACGGATGCCCTCTCTTCGTCACTGCGGGCCCATCCGCCGGTTGGACTCCTTATCGGTGAAGTTGTCTCTGTAGGAGCGCTTAAAGTTGGGTGGGCTTTCCACAGAGGATGTTTAGTGCTGGTTGGACTGAGCTTTTCTATGTATTTCCTTTGAGCCCGGCTTTCCTCTTGCCTAAGCACCTTGGAGAGGTTGCGATTGGCATGCCTTAGGCGAAGTTTTGCTGCTGGCGAGCGAGTAATCTGCCATTCTCTTCTTAGACGGCGTTTTTCCATTACTTGTTGTTCTATCCGCCGGTTCCTAGGCCTGTAAACAGGTTTAGTGTAAGTAGAGGCATGTGGAGTAGATACTCTTGCTGCAGCTCCCATCATCGACTCAAGTGCAGAGACGCACATGTCAATCCAGCATCCAGTTTCGGCGAACAGTCAGTGTGGGCGCTCATGTACATTTTAAATTTAAGCCAATTTGTTTTGTTGTTTGTAAGCCTATATGGGCGATCCAGTACTTTAGGTCTTGTTAATAGTGTGAATAGCACTGGAGAGTGATCGGAAGTTAAATCTAGCAGTGTATCCGCAGTGATCCGATTACGTGGAATCCTCTTGGTTACTGCGAAATCAATCAAGTCAGGCACTTTCTGTGGATCTGTGGGCCAATAAGTAGGCCTACCCGGTGAGACGCAATCCATCTTATTGAGAGGGTTGACTATTGGGTTGTCCAACTGCTTGCCTTTAGGATTTACCAGGCGAGATCCCCAGTGCGTATGTTTGGCGTTGCAGTCCCCTGCTGCAATGAAGCGATCTCCGAGTGTGTTAAAGAAATGGGTAAATTCCTTTTCAGAGATTGAGAAGCGTGGTGGGCAGTACAGGGCAACCAATGTAGTGTTGCCGCAGCTGGTTTGGACGGTTATAGCAGTTGATTGTAGGTGCTGTGTTTTAAACCTGTTGAGGAACGAGTGTTTTATACGGTTTTTGATTAGGATACCAGTCCCGGCATGAGCTTTTCCGTCTGGATGGTTTGTTGCGTAGAAGGTATATTTTGGAATTTGAAAATTATTTTTTGATGTTAAATGTGTTTCCGAAATCAGGAAAAGTCGATTTCGCTTGAGTCTAGGAATAGTTACAGTTCATTTTTGTGCTTGGAGATGCCGTTTGCATTCCAACGACAAAGACGTAACAAAGCCATTATTTATTCAGATAAGCAGGTTTTGATTCCGCATCAGTTCGTGCATACAGTTTTGCACGAACGTCATAAAAGTGGTCATGTTTTGATTGAGTGAGATCAATAGGGCCTCTAAACCACTTGGAGTTTGCTGGCCAAGTTGTTGCGATTGCGGATTCTGTAGATAGTGGAGTGACGGGGTCTCTTTCGCGGGCTCCGTCTGTCCAGTTCGGAGCACACTAGCGAAGGATACACTAGGACTGGTTGTAGCAGTCATGTTGGTTGATCTAACACCTTGGCGAAGAAAACCTCCGGTATAGTTTTGGAGGCGTTGGAGGTGATTTTTGGTCCAGCTGGGGATTTGCGCCCATTTAGGTGTGATTTATGATCCTTGAAGACAGAACATCCTCTGTAGTTGGCCGTGTGGTTCCCTCCATAGTTGCTGCATAGTCTTAGTTCGACGTTGTTTCTGTCCTTGGTGCAAATGCCATCTTTATAATGTTCGCCGCAGCCAACACACACTGACCTAAGATTGCAATTGTTAGAGGTGTGGTTGTATTCCTGGCAGGTTTTACACTGCGGTGGTTGGTATCTCTTATGGGGCTCCTCTACGGTGATTCTTCTGTGCAATAGGAGCTGAAGGTTGTAGATTGGGTGCACTTCACTTGGCTTTGACCGCTTTGCATCTGGTTAGAGCTGGATTTTAAACAGCGGCTGTGCGACTTTGTTGTTGTTGATGATGCTGACAGCGGACTTGACCGCAAACCCTTTTTCGGCCAAGGTTTCTGCTATTTCTTGAGTAGGGACCGATGGCTCAATCCCCTTTAACACAACCTGGAGCCCTTTACTGCTTTTTAGTTGGTAGGTATAGAAGTCGATGTTAGCATTACACGGAGGTACTTTTCGATGATGCGGAAATTGTCCTCAGTTTGGGTTTGACATTTAAATTCTTTTATGTTTCCCCCATTGAGAGTGGTTACAACAAAGTTATTTGCCCCTACTGTTTCTACTAGCTTCGAAATCAGGGCGCTGCAGTTGGCTCGACGGATGTATAATGGGGGTGGTCTAGCCGATTTAACTTTATCTACAGCGCCGGCTTGATCGTCTTGCTGATCGGCAAGAATGTTAAAACGATTCCCGCTTAAGGGTGCTACTCGTTCATTTGGTTTGGTTATTTTCGGCGAATTGCCAGTTTTCTTCTTTTGCGGGCATAGCTTCTGCTTAGTTATTTTATATATCTATCCATTCCAGTTTGAACAGAAGGAGTTGAGTTTATTATTGTGGCTGGGTAACTTGTCGTTGACACTTGAGGCAGGTCAATACATCTGCAGTCGTTGCAGTAGTAGCTGTCAACGAGCTGACGGTGCTTGTCGGTGCAATCGGTGACGCTATTAATATTGATGGAGAAGCAAATTGGTCTCTCCACGGTATGTTGCTGTTAGTTGCTGGGTGGCTTGCATTTTCGATGTTAGTGCTCACGATAGCATTAAGTGTGGTCGGCGACATTACCGAAAAGTACGCGTTGTTGCGTTGGACCGAGAGTCGCTGCTCACTTTGTTGTTATACAATTTGTTCTTGTAGCTGTTGCTGGTGGGGATCGAGAGAGCTTGAGCCCGAATTGGTGGACATGGCTTTTGTAAAAAATTACGCACTTTGTTGTTGCAACTTAGTATTTATTGCTATTAGATTGTTCTATGATTGTAAATAGGCGTCTCTGAGGCGACTGAGAGCCCTACACAAATTTTTGCAAACGCGGTCTTTTTTTTTAAACTCAATTTTTGCGGAGTGCATTAAAAAACACGTCTGTACACGGCGGCAGTTGAATTGAATTGTGAATTGTTGCCCAGCATTGTCAGTATTTTTTCAAGATTACCCAAGGCAAATATTATTTCCAAAATCGATTTAAAGGATGCCTACTGGCAAATAGAATTAACGGAAGCATCCAAACCTCTTACTGCATTTACAGTACCAGGGAGACCGTTCTACCAATTCAAAGTTATGCCTTTCGACCTTTGTAATGCCACATCTACTATGAGTCGTCTAATGGATGAAGTAGTCCCGGCTGATCTTTGCCATTGTTTTTTTTGCTATTTGGATGATCTGTGTACAATTTCAGAGGATTTCTCATCTCATCTTTCGGTGTTAGCAAGAATCGCATAGAGAAAAGTCAGTTTTGTGTCGCAAGCATTAGTTATTTAGGATATGGAATAGACAGTAAAGGTATCTGCACCGATCCGTCAAAGATTGAATGTATTAAAAATTGGCCACCACCTAGGAATTTGAAACAAACTAGAGGATTTCTTTGAGTTTGCGGTTGGTATCGCCCTTTTATACCCAATTTTGCTGATCTCACTTATCCTATAACGGAACTGTTGTCAACAAAAAGAAATTTTGTTTGGACTCCGGAAGCTCAAGCTTCTATGAATAAGTTGAAGGAACTATTAACTTCTGCCCCTATCCTACAAAACCCGGACTTTAATAAGAAATTTTTTTTACACTGTGATGCCAGCGATTATGGTATTGGCACTGTACTTGTCCAATTATCAGACGCAGAGGAAGAAAAACCTATTGCTTTCATGTCTAAAAAGTTGAGTCGTGCTCAACGCAATTATAGTGTTACTGAACGCGAATGTTTAGCTGTAATACTAGGTGTTATTTGGAATTACAAGAATTTGAAGTAGTTACTGATCACTCTAGTTTGTTGTGGCTAATGCGTCAACAAAACGTTTCTGGGAGATTAGCTTGATGGATTTTTCGCTTGCAACAATTTAAGTTTAATATGTCGCATAGGAAAGGAAAAGACCACTTGATTTCTGACGCGTTATCAAGATTGCCCAACCTTTCGATAGAGGCAATAGAAATGGGTCCGATTATAGATCTGGACTCTGAAGCATTTTTGGACGATTGTTATATGCATCTGAAGAAGAAAATCACTGAAAATCCAGACAAATTCCCAGACATCAAAATTGTAGATAAACATTTGTATATTCGAACCGAACATGCTAATGGAGATCCTTATCAAGAGAAGCTTTCCTGGAAACTATGGGTACCGGATAAACTCAGAGGGGATGTTCTAAAACAAGCTCACGATAGCCATACCTCTTAACATTCAGGTATGCAGAAAACTATCGACAAGATACGTATAACTCTTTTTTGGCCTGGCATGGTAAAGGATGTGCGTGACCATATTCGTCAATGTGACACTTGTAAGCAGTCCAAAGCACCAAATTATACGCTTAGACCACCTATGGGACAGCATATTCCAACTTGTAGTTCTTTTCAACGGCTGTAAGGACCAGGACCATAGATAGATTTACTTGGTCCTTACTTCGTAGCAAAAATGGGTTTTGTCGGTTTGTTAATTGTTCTTGATCATTTCGGTAAATATCATTGGTTACAACCTCTGAAAAGTTTCGCTCTGAGGATATACAAGAATTTTTGTTAAAACAGATATTTCATTATTTTGGAGTACCGGAAATCATCGTTAGTGATAATGGTGTTCAATTTAAGGCTAATTCGTTTAATTCTTTTCTTACTGAACTAGGCATGAAACATCAGTACCCCTTTATATTCTCCGCAAAGCAACGCAGCTGAACGTATTAATAGTTCTCTGTTAGCGGCGATCCGTTCGTATTTAAAAAATCAGGATCAAACGCTTTGGGATCACCATTTAACGAGTATATCTTGCGCATTGCGATCATCGTTGCATCAATCTTTAGGTTGCTCACCCTTTAAAGCTTTGTTCGGACTGGAAATGGTTACTCATGGTTCAGATTATAAACTTTGAAAGGAATTAAAGTTGTTACAAGAGCCCATAACACCGCTCAATCAGACTGACCAGTTAAACCTTTTGCGACAGGATATAAGAGAAAACATTATGAAAGCATATGATCGAAATGTAGCACAGTATAATCTTCGTAGTAAGTCTGCCTCTTTCGCGTTAAGCAAATTCTCTCTAAATTTTAATGCTAAATTAGCCCCTAAGTTTAAAAAAGTGGAATCAAAAAGAAACTCGGAAACTGCTTTTATTGGTTAGAAGATATGCAAGGTAGAGAAGTCGGAACATTTCGCGCCAAGGATATACGAAACTAATTCCCACTAATATGCTGCCTAACGTTGCATATTATCGGGTGGTGTAGCGTGCGCTAGTTTAAACTTTCAAATTTTTTAAACTTAACGACTTTACGCGCCACTTTGCCAATAGCGATCAATCAATAAATAAAAATATTGGTATCGATCAATCGATTAATGCCTAATATGGGGATAGCGATAAGTGATCTATCGTTTTTCTTGAGGTGGCAACGCGCTTCGTTTTTTTTTTGGCTAGGCTTCATTTCATTTTAATACTGAGGAGAAAAGTTGTGGAAAAAAAAGCTGTGTCCCAAATCTTTGGTTATAAATTCTAGCAGGTATGTAGGTTATTTGAAATTTTTACCCCGCCGCCATCTGCATCTTACTCTATATCATAGATTGGAAACCTTCCATTTACCGGCCGATATTGCTGATAGTTTTTGTTGCGAGAATTATTTTTCTGAAAACCGGCGAGTTTTCAAATACCTATTTCTGGTGCCGAACTTTGAGTTGTCGTTGCATTGCGGAATTGGCATTCGGACATTGGAAAGACACCGCCAACTAAACACCGGCAGTGCCACAACGTTTTTCTGTTGGGGCTTACGGTGCAGCCAAAGTGTCTCATTTTCCTAAAGTTGTCCTAACCCTCGGTGTACCGGACTTTTTTTTGTACGGCAAGGCTTTAAAGGCGAGCGGCCCTATCTAACCTTCTGCCGCTGCTGACCCAGACAAAGCTTGGCTTTTAGCCAAATTCTGGATACTGCTTGCTGTCACCCGATTAAGCGCAATACATGTGACCACCTCAGAAGCTTCTACAATTTAAAAAAAAAAAAAAAAAAAAAAAAGATTGTTTTGTACGAAATCGTTAAGTGAAGATATTTTTCATTTCTGATCTTATTTTCTTTCAAAGCCCTAATCAAGTTTAAAAAAAAAAAAAATGAGAATGTGAATAAGTCAAATATAAAATCAATTAAAGTCTCGTTAAGGTTATATTAAATATGTAATTCAAGTCAAGAGTAACGGTAAATAGAGTAAATGTAAAAGCAAAGTGAGAGAAACGGAGTTCAATGGTGGTCATAAAGCGCAAAGGAGAAATCATCATATAAAACACCCTCCCACAGTGCATCAGCCACTAAACTATGGGGTAAGTGCCTAGTGTATTAAGCGGTATCAATTCGGCGACTTTCAACCAAGTTTTTGCGAACTGTGGAGGATGGTAGTCAATTGATACTCTGATTTTTTTTATGTAATTTCTGTTTCAGCGTTTTGTGATCAACCAAATAATTAAATTAAAAAGAAAAGATAGATTTCCGTAAAATAATGTTTGATTTGAAAAGAAATTAAAAGCAATGAGTGAATTTGTGCGACTTGAAAATTTAAAATAGCTCTAACGAATTAAAAAAAAAAAACACAAAAAAAAAAAGAAAGAGAACTTGAAATAAGATGAATAATTAAAAAAAATATTAATTTGATTTATTTGATATTCCTTCGATATTTTTTTTTATTCTTTAATCTTCTACAATAATTAATAATAGTTTTAGTCCCTCTTATTCAATAGTTTCATTTACTTTGAGTTCCATTGTTTTTCAAGTCTGAAAATTCTGAATCTCAAAATGTTGAGGCATACCAGACTAGCTGTTTAAAATTCGTCTGTATATATTTCTTTAAAATTTAATGTGTAAAAAAAAAATGCTTCTATCTGAAATTATAATGAATTTGAATATGATTGCTTAAGCTTTATTATTAATTTTCCTAGTGACATGGGTACATGAGTTGATATCGATCAGTTTTTTAATGGGAATCTTTACAAATAACAACAAAGATTCATGGTTGGTAGGGTATAGAACTGACAAGGTCCATCTACATCTTTGACCGTTTACTGAGGTCACTAGGAAAATTAATAATAAAGCTTAAGCAATCATATTCAAATTCATTATAATTTCAGATAGAAGCATTTTTTTTTTACACATTAAATTTTAAAGAAATATATACAGACGAATTTTAAACAGCTAGTCTAGCTTGTGAACAAAAGAATACACCTTCATTACTTTCGTAATTTTTATACCATACACCCATAGGGTGAAATGGTATATTAAAGTCGCCAAAATGTATGTAACAGGCAGAAGGAAGCTTTTCCGACCCCATAAAGTATATATATTCTTGATCAGCATCAACAGCCGAGACGATCTAGCCATGTCCGTCTGTCCGTCCGTCCGTCCGTCCGTCCGTCTGTATGAACACCTAGATCTCGGAGACTATAAGAGCTAGAGCCACCAAATTTGGTATGTAGACTCGTGTCATATGTACGCTTATCGAGTTTGTTTCAAATGTTTGCCACGCCCCCTACCGCCCCCGCAAATTATATAAAACCGATTTTCTTAAACACCATAGCAACTAGAGACACAAAATTTGGTATGTATATTTGCTTAGTAAACGCGCACATTTTGTATTTATAAAAATTTAGCCACGCCCCCTACCGCCCCCGCAAATCAAATAAAACCGATTTTCTCAAAACCTGTTTTAGCTAGAGACACCATAGTTGGTATAAATATTTGCTTAGTAATTGCGCACAGTTTTTATGTGTAAAGATTTTGCCACGCCCCCCTCAGCCACCGTAATTTGAAAAAACTCGATTATCTCCCGTAATTTTCTACCTTGTGCAATCAAATTTAGCACACTTAAATTTGATACTAATATCAAGCAAAATACCAAATTTAATCAAAATCGGAATAAAAATAGTCAAGTTATGCATATAAACGTTTTTCCATATGGCCGGAAGTGGCCGTTGGCTGGTGGGGGCGCTAGGGTGCTCGAATGCTTGAGTGAGCGAAATACTAAGATATGCTTCTAAAAAGCATGCCAACAGATTTTTTTAAAAATACGAAAATGCATTGGTTATTATAAATATAAAATATTTGTTTTACTGGTGTATGGTATATTCAAGTCGGCGAGACGACTTACTTACTTCATTTTTTTTTTATTAATATGAATTCCTTACTGTGTTCGTAAGTATTTTCTGCCAGTCATTCAATTGCCATTTAAAGTTAGTTTCAGTAGAGATCCTAATATAAATTAAATTTTATAATTAAAGGTAGAGATTTCAGCAAACTCCCCACCCCGCAAGAGCTACGGAAACAAAGGATGTCAATCCGCTGCAATTCACCTACCGCCTTTTCTCGGTTATCGGTTGATTTATCGTCACTGTGATAGGATAACAGATTATATAAAAATTATGGCGCAGAACGTGGAGCCGGATAGGAAGGTTACAGAACCTCCAACCAAAGTCTATCGACAACATCAAGAAAGATAGCCGCACAGTATTCTTCTTTCGAATGCTGTTCGTATTTCGGATGTTATGCGATTGACTTGTTCAATTGTCCCATATTTTTCGTGGAAGCCGAACTGGTATGAAGGGATCGTGTTTTGAGATGTCAGAAATGAGTTTAGTCGGATCTGTAGGACCTTTTCAAAGAGCTTCAAAAGACATGACAGCAAACTAATTGGCCTATACGATGATGGCTGGGTTTTGTCCTTTCCCACTTTAGGAATCATGATGATAGTGGACTTTTTCCATGATCTTGGGAAGTAGCCAATTTTTATTATAGCGTTGAACAGTTTGCAGATATATTGTATGGCGATGATAGGGAGTTCTAGGATCATTTTCGGTGTGATTAGTTCATGGCCAGGGGCTTTTTTCGGCTTTATGTGGTTTTTAATAACTGCAGTGATCTCGTCCGATTGGAGTTCGGAGTACTCACTATACGTTAATGTGCTCGAAGGGGGAAGTACAGATGAGTTTGATGTTGCATTTGGCTGGAAAATCATTTTAAAATGTGTGAAAAATACGGATGCCCTCTCTTCGTCACTGCGGGCCATAAAAATCTTTTTTGATCAAAAAAAATAAAAATCAAAAATAATGATTAAAAATGATTTTATTTTTTTCGCTCAAAATAAAACTCACTTTTGAAAAACGGCTTCCATGTTAAATATTTTCAAAATATTTTTGCACATCCTTAAGAAGGAGTTCAAGGACTACCACTCCATAAAATTTTTTAACATGAGGCCCTTTTTCAAAAGTGAGTTTTATTTTGAGCGAAAAAAATAAAATCATTTTTAATCATTATTTTTGATTTTTATTTTTTTTGATCAAAAAAGATTTTTATGGATAATTCTTATTAAATTACTCAAAATTAATGATCTTTTTTGAAGAAAATTGAAAAAAATCGAAATGTAATGATTATCAAATAAGTTTTTTAATATAACTTATAATGATTACGGTCCCTGCTTATTCTAGTACGAGTCACACCCACGTATTCGGGGGTTGAAAAATTATTATTATTTTGGCCACGGCGTCGGCCACTTGACATCCTGCCGTTGTTCGTTTTGGGTCATCAGCTTTAGCTTTTGACAAATGTATGAAAAATAAAAACAATGATAAAATTGGTATTAATACTAATGCAAAAAAAAAAAAAAATTTATGGAGTGGTAGTCCTTGAACTCCTTCTTAAGGATGTGCAAAAATATTTTGAAAATATTTAACATGGAAGCCGTTTTTCAAAAGGGAGTTTTATTTTGAGCGAAAAAAATAAAAATCATTTTTAATCATTATTTTTGATTTTTATTTTTTTTGATCAAACAAGATTTTTATGGATAATTATTATTAAATTACTCAAAATTAATGATCTTTATTGAAGAAAATTGAAAAAATTGAATTTTTAAAAATCTTTCCAAAAATGCATAGATGGTATCGAATTAAATATATTGGTGTAATCTATTCTTTTCTAAGTCCTCTATAAGTAAATGATTTTTTCATTTAAAAAAAAAAAATAATCATTATTTACGGTCCCTGAGAATAAGACCTCCTAAGAACAATTGTGACCTCCTAGAGCCTAAGATTCCCTATATAAACTCCGTACTTTAGTAAATAAAATTAGTTCATATTTTGAATTCAACAAATGAAGATCGGGTTACTCTTTCCTTCGCCCTGGAAGCCCTTTTCACTGAGCTTTTGTATTTCCTTTGAGCCCAGCTTTCCTCTTGTCTTAACGCCTTGGAGAGGTTGCGATTTGCATGCATTAGGCGAAGTTTTGCTGCTGGTAAGCGAGTAATCTGCCATTCTCTTCTTAGACGTCGTTTTTCCGTTACTAATTGTTCTATCCGCCGGTTCGTAGGCCTGTCAACAGGTTAGTGTAAGAAGAGGCATGTGGAGTAGATACTCTTGCTGCAGCTCCCATCATCGACTCAAGTGCAGAGACGCACATATCAATGTCCTCTGCAGCATCCAGTTTCGGCGTACAGTCAATGTGGGCACTCATGTACATTTTAAATTTAAGCCAATTTGTTTTGTTGTTTGTAAGCCTATATGGGCGATCAAGTACTTGAGGTCTTGTTAATAGTGTGAATAGCACTGGAGAGTGATCGGAAGATAAGTCTAGCAGTGTATCCGCAGTGATCCGATTACGTGGAATCCTCTTGGTTACTGCGAAATCAATCAAGTCAGGCACTTTCTGTGAATCTGTGGGCCAATAAGTAGGCCTACCCGGTAAGACGCAATCCATCTTATTGAGAGGGTTGACTATTGTGTTGTACAGCTGCTTGCCTTTAGGATTTACCAGGCGAGATCCCCAGTGCGTATGTTTGGCGTTATAGTCCCCTGCTGCAATGAAGCGATCTCCGAGTGTATTAAAGAAATCGGTAAATTCCTTTTCAGAGATTGAGAAGCGTGGTGGGCAGTACAGGGCAACCAATGTAGTGTTGCTGCAGCTGGTTTGGACGGTTATAGCAGTTGATTGTAGGTGCTGTGTTTTAAACCTGTTGAGGAACGAGTGTTTTATACGGTTTTTGATTAGGATACCAGTCCCGGCATGAGCTTTTCCGTCTGGATGGTTTGTTGCGTAGAAGGTTTATTTTGGTATTTGAAAATTATTTTTTGATGTTAAATGTGTTTCCGAAATCAGGAAAAGTCGATTTCGCTTGAGTCTAGGAATAGTTACAGTTCATTTTTGTGCTTGGAGATGCCGTTTGCATTCCAACGACAAAGACGTAACAAAGCCATTATTTATTCAGATAAGCAGGTTTTGATTCCGCATCAGTTCGTGCATACAGTTTTGCACGAACGTCATAAAAGTGGTCATGTTTTGATTGAGTGAGATCAATAGGGCCTCTAAACCACTTGGAGTTTGCTGGCCAAGTTGTTGCGATTGCGGATTCTGTAGATAGTGGAGTGACGGGGTCTCTTTCGCGGGCTCCGTCTGTCCAGTTCGGAGCACACTAGCGAAGGATACACTAGGACTGGTTGTAGCGGTCATGTTGGATGATCTAACAGCCTTGGCGAAGAAAACATCCGGTGTAGTTTTGAAGGCGTTGAAGGTGATTTTTGGTCCAGCTGGGGGTTTGCGCCCGTTTAGGTATGATTTGAGATCCTTGAAGACAGGACATCCTCTGTAGTTGGCCGTGTGGTTCCCTCCACAGTTGCTGCATAGTCTTAGTGCGACGTTGTTTCTGTCCTTGGAGAAAATGCGAACCTTCGTAATGTTCGCCGCAGCCAACACACACTGACCTAAGATTGCAATTGTTAGAGGTGTGGTTGTATTCCTGGCAGGTTTTACACTGCGGTGGTTGGTATCTCTTATGGGGCTCCTCTACGGTGATTCTTCTGTGCAATAGGATCTAAAGGTTGTAGATGGGATTTGACCGCTTTGCATCTGGTTGGAGCTCGATTTTAAAGAGCGGCTGTGCGACTTTATTTCTGTTAATGATATTGACAACGCACTTAACCGCAAACCCTTTCTCGGTCATCGCGTCTGATACTTCTTGTGTTGCAATCTTGTGTGTCAATCATCTTTAACACAACCTGAAGCCTCTTACTGCTTTTTAGCTGGTAGGTATATAAGTTGATGTTGGCATTACAGAGGTAGTATTCGATGATGCGGCAGTATTCGATGTCCTCAGTTTGGGTTTGACATTTAATTTCTTTTTGTTTCCCTTATTGAGAGGGGTTACAACAAAGTTATTTGCCCCTACTATTTCTACTAGTTTTGAAATCAGGGCGGTTCAGTTGGTTCCTCGGATGTATAGTGGGGGTGGTCTAGGATCTTGCTGATCGGCAAGAATTTTAAAACGATTCCCGCTTAAGGGTGCTACTCGTTCATTTGGTTTGATTATTTTCAGCGTATTGCTACTTTTTTTCTTTTGCGGGCTTAGCTTCCGCTTAGGTATTTTAATATATCTATCCATTCCAATTTGGACAGAAGGCGTTGGGTTTACTATTGTGGCTGACTCTGGGCGACTTGACGTTGACGGCTTGAGGCAGGTCAGTACTTCGGCGGACGTTGCAGTAGTTGCTGTCAACGTTGCAGTAGTTGCTGTCAACGAGCTGACGGTGCTGGTCGGTGCAATCGGTGACCCAGTTATCGATATTGATGGAGAAGCACACTGCTCTCTCCACGGTAAATTGCTGTTGATTGCTGAGTGGCTTTACTTTCGGTGTTATTGCTTATGGTAGCAATCAGTGGGGTCGGCGACACCACCGAAAAGTACGCGTTGTTGCGTTGGACCGAGAGTCGACGCTCACGTTGTTGTTGTACAATTAGTTCCTGTAGCTGTTGTAAAAATTACGCACTTTGTTGTTGTATTAATTGCTATTAGAACAAACTAATAGCAATATAATTGTAACTAGGCTTCTCTGAGGCGACTGAGAGCCCTACACAAATTTTTGCGAACGCGGTCAGTTTTTTTTTTTACACTTAAATTTTTGCGGAGTGCATTAAAAAACACGTCTGCAGACGGCGGTGATTGAGTGCTTTATAATAACAATAAAAAATAAATTTAAAAAAAAATACATTTTAAATTTGGCGTCAGCAATCTCTGACCTAGCCAAACCCAGGTAGTACACACGAGTACTATAGTTTGGCATCAGTCAGCAATTTTTAACAAATAAAAGAAACTCAAAAAATTAGTTTCACTGTCGTGGCGAATATCTGTGTAAAACGAATACGACTATTGGAAATAAAATTATTTATTGTTAAAAACTAAACAAAAAAGCGACTTCTACTTATTTCCTATTTTTATTTGTGCTACACCTGACCAATTTAAGGAACGAGTCGTAGCGTTCCCTGTCTTTGACAAAATAAATAAACTGCCATCGGGTCAAGTACTAGTTTAAAAAAGCATGTACATAGGAATATAAAAGAATATGGAGGAGTTTTATAATGAGCAGACAGAACAAGGAGAGGCAATTCAGGCCTTCATTCGAAATACCAAAAAAGATTCTATAGCCAGGAAAACGAAGCCATCCTATTTCGAGGAGAAACTTGAGCTCCTGGAGTACATGTGGGAGAACTTCGAAACAAGTCATCAGGAGCTAATGGACAAATTAAATAACGTGCCAACAGAAAATGACCGATTTGTAACGGACTATTTCAGCAAAATGACAAAGATAAAACTAGAGAGGCAAGCTCGTCAAAGAGAGGAAGAGCGAGTCATGATCAAACCACTGCTTCGCCACTGCTGCGCTGTTGGATTCATTGTCCTGGACATTAAGATAAATAGTGCCTGAGGAAAAAATGAATTATAAATCGGTAGTCGACAAATTATGGATGCAAATTGAAGAAATCCATTATGAGATTCATCGGCTAACTGACAATCGAGCCGAAGACGGATATAATATAGCTACGTTTGTGGCTACAGAAAATACAATGCTGAAATTCTGTGGGGCACCAGCAGAAAATGTAGTGATACAATCACCGCCTGTAGTACAATCGATACAACTACTACTTGCAACTACCCAAAATTCCCATTCCAAAATTTGATGGGGACTATCTGAAATGGCAACAATTTCATGAGTCAAATGTATTCACAATAGAGAAAATGTGGTACTTAAAATCAAACCTTTCTGGAGAAGCAGAGAGATTGATACGGCACCTGGAATTAACAGAAGCCAATTACAACACTGCTTGGTCAGTGTTGCAGGATCGATTTAATAACAAACGAGTTCTGGTAACAGCCATACTGACAAAGCTGTTTGATCACCCAAATGTGGGAAATGACGCAGCTTCTATAAAGAATTTGCATGATAACATCTTTGAATCTTTGCAAGCTTTAAAAAATGTAGGCGTCAATATGGAATCGTCAGATGCTGTCATAATGTTTCATATGACAAGGAAATTGGATAGATTCAACCAAGCACTATATGAGCAATCTCTTTCCAACACAAGAGATCTGCAGGAAGTAAAGGATTTCCTATCATTCTTGGAACAGTGCTTCCTAACATTAGAGGCGATTGGAAAACCAAGAAACGAAAATCGCAGCATTGAAAAACTAAGTCCAAGGAAGACATGCGCAACAGCATCTGGGACAAACAGTACCCTGTGTGCTTTCTGTGAGAAATCAAAACACAAACTCTTCCAATGTGGAAAAATTAAAATAAAATCCGCAACAGAGCGGCTAAATTGGGTGCAGAGACATAAATTGTGTGTCAATTGCTTCAAGCTGGACCATATGGCAAAAAATTGCTCATGGAGGGGATGCTTCAAAAGCGATAAAAAACATATTACAATGTTGCATTTAGAAACAGGCAACCAAATGGCTACAACTGCTTCTGCAGCGTCTGCATATGGAATTGGCAGAAAATACACTCAGTTGGCAACGGCCAAGATAGTGGTAAAAGGGATCAATGAAAGGAAATGAGAATTTCGAGCACTCTTGGATAGCGGCTCACAAGTAAATCTCGTCTCAGAGAAACTGGTAAAGAAATTATCGTTAAAAATTAACGAGACTCATGTGCACATAAATGGAGTGTGTGGTCAATCACAGATAAGCAAGGCGCGAGTAAGCTTGGTTGTAAGATCAAGATAGAAAAAGTTCGCAATGCTATTTGAGACATTTGTATTGCCACACATAATAGGTGACCAACCCACAGAACAAATAACGGAGAAAGTCACATTACCAGACAACCTTCAATTAGCGGACCCAACATTTGATAAACCAGGAAAAATTGATATGCTGTTGGGGGCTGATGATCACTATACTATACTGCTACCATCAAGAAGACGGGGCAACCGAAACCGTCCAACATTACAAAATTCAGAGTTGGGATGGATTGTTGCTGGCAGAATTAATATGTCAACGTCAGCTGCAATCACATGTACGGTAGGCATAACTAATCCAGAGAAATATCTAGAAAGATTCTGGCAGCTAGAGACACTAGAGCCAATAAAAAGGTATAGGAGTTCAGAGAAAGAGTATTGTGAAAAATTCTTCCTCGATACCCTACACACGGCGGCTGACAATCGACTAATTGTAAAACTTCCACTTGCTGAAGAAGCTTCATCCCTTGGAGAATCTCGGGAAGTAGCCATAAGAAGATTCATGTCGTTAGAGCGGCGATTGATCCCTGACATAAAAAAGGAGTATGTGAAATTTATGTCAGAATATGAACAGCTTGGACATATGAAGCAGGTAATGGTGGAGCAAATACCCAAGAACCATTACTTTATCCCGCATCACTGTGTACTAAAGCCTGAAAGTTCCACCACCAAGCTAAGGGCAGTAATTGATGAATCATCCAAAACGTCATCAGGAATATCACTGAACGACATTTTATATCCTGGACCAGTTGTACAGAGTCAACTCTTCTCAATTCTACTGCGGTTCAGGACACACAAATAGGTCTTCACTGCGGACATTGAAAAATGTATCGTCAAGTTTGGATAAACCCTGCCGATCAATTCAATCAGATGATTGTGTGGAGAGAGGATCCAAGTCAAGAACTGAAGTTTTATCGTTTAAAAACGGTGACTTATGGAACAACATCAGCCCCATATTTAGCGACAAAGTGTCTGGAATATTTGGCGCTAAAAAAAATGGAAAATTTGTCGTCTGGAGCATTGGCATTAAAAAATGACTTTTATGTTGATGATTGTCTTACAGGAGCAGGCAGTTTACCAGAAGCCCTGCAAGTAAGACAAAAGTTTTTAGAAATCCTGAGACCTAAGGGTTTCAACTTACGAAAGTGTTATTCAAATAGCAGTCAACTTCTAAAAGAAATTCCAAAGGAGGATACGATTGCTGACATTAATCTTGGTGATACACTGGAACAAACAAGTGTCAAAACATTGGGAATCATATGGGCACCCAAAGAAGATCAATAATGTGGAAAGGCTCAAAGGCACACAAAAGGAATAACAAGACGAGTGGTGCTATCTGAAGTCGGTCAAAGCTTCGATCCTATATTCCTATTCTCACCGGTACTGGTAAGAGCGAAAATGTTTCTTCAACATGTTGCTACCGAACGAATTGAGAGGGATGGTAAGCTGCCGCCGTATTTGGAGAAGCAATGGGAAGCCTACCGAGAGGATGTACAGCAGAGCCCGGCACTCATATCCCCCGGGGGACGAACACGTTCGGCACCTCGTATACGTGTAACGGAACGGCTGCCGAAGTCCTCACACAGAGCATGCGGGTGGATTTAGTTGCCCTCAGCATTTTGACGCGAGCACGTCTATGTCGCTTTGCTCGATCGCTACACATGAAAAAATTAATGCCTTCATTCTTTTTATGTAACTGGCAACTTTTGCAATATTCTATTCGAAACAGTCTAACAGATAACTATTTAGAAGATCTTCTTGGGATAAAAAGTTATCCAAATAATATAGAAGTAAAGCAAATAATTGACTTTCAAAAAATGTATTAATTCGAAATTATTGGTTTTCCATCGCACTTTTAATTTTTCTTGCTTTCGTCACATGCAATTTGCGCAGTGTAAAGCAACTTACACAGGCAAGCGCACACATACATTGACAGTTTTCGTTGGCTCTCTTTGTGCCGGGCCCTGGCCCGGCTGGAACTATGTGCAGCTGTACTTGGAGCTGAACTCACGGATAGAGTTCGACAGGATGTCCAATTAGAATCAGAAAAAGTTGAATCATTTCTCTGGTCAGACTCAATAGTAGTACTCTCTAGGAATAATTCAGGGGCATCACATTTCCACACGTTTGTGGCTAATCGGTTGACCAAAATACTTGCGGTATTACATCCAAGGCAATGGCGTCATGTGTCATCAGCGCTCAACGCAGCTGATGTTCTTTCTCGAGGCATATCAGCAGCCCAGCTTAGCACACATACCTTATGGTTATATGGACCACTATTTTTACATGGACCACAACGTGGCTGGCCAGCACAATTTAAGTCTACAGAGCACACGATGGATACCGCTGAGAAGAAAACCAAGCTATTCAGCAAGTTGACTGCCACTCCCAACAACACGAATGAATGGATATATACGGTAAATCATAGAAATTCATTTTACCGGCTACAGCGAATAGTGGCAGGAAACCAACGACTCAGTTAGAGTTGGAAGAGTTGGATCAAGCACGAAGAATAATCATCAAGCAAATTCAGGAAACAGGATTTGAAGGATAAGAATTACGGCACTTAAAGAAACGACCTGATCAACCATTAGATCGCAAAAGCACGGTGGCAACATTGCCACTAATACTGGATAAACATTCAATCATATGAGTAGCAACTCGGCTACAACAAGCACCATTGTCAACGGAAACAAGGAATCCATATCTCTTGCCGTATAATGATCCTGTGGTATTAATGATACTAAGGAAACTTCATGAAGAGAATCTTCATTGTGGACATGAGGCACTACGCGGAATAGCTAGGCAACAGTACCACATCATTAAGGTGAAGCCGATGGTCCAGAATGTGATCCAGGGCTGCGTAGCATGCACCGAGTACCGACCTCAGTTCTTTAAACAAGTCATGGGCGACTTACCTGAGCACCGGGTATCTCAGAATAGACCCTTTCTCAACGCCGGAGTACACTATTATGGACCATTCTGGATCCACCATAAAGTTCGAGGAAAACGTCCCGACAAGGCTTACATTGCAGTATTTGTATGCTTTGCAACCAAAGCAGTCTACCTTGAGTTCGTCGGAGACCTTTCCACCTCCTCATTTGTAGGTGCGTTTCACCGCTTCATTGGGCTCAGAGGACGATGTCAGACATTATACTGCGACAATGCAACAAACTCTGTTGAAGCAAACAACCAACTGAAGGAGCTGAAGGATACTATACACTCAGAAAAGGCTTGACAGCTCTAATCCCAGGCTATCTATTGATCGGAGAACCATTAGTAGCTCAACCTGATGCAGAGCCAGTAACACATTGGCTTCCAGGACTTCTGGACACAATGGTCTCAAGAGTACCTACAGAAATTGCAGGGTACATCCAAATGGAAGAAACCATATAACAATGTTAAAGAAGGCATGATGGTAATTCTAAAGGAGGATAATGTGCCAATATTGCAGTGGCCGATTGGACGACTTGTCAAATTATATCCAGGCCTGGATGGATACGTCCTCGTGATAGACGTTAAGACAGCCAGAGGCACCAACAAGCGGGCCATCCATAAATTGGCTCCCTTGCTCAGAGAGACGGGGATAAAACGTAAAATCGAAGCCGATGACACAGAAACCAATTCCCAAGAAGATCCTGGTATCGAGGACACAGCAGAGCCGGTCAGCCGGTCTGCAATGACGATCTGCCTAATTCTGTTGTTACTTCCTATAGCATTTGCTTAAATGACCAACATCACTCGATTCAACCCCAAACCAGGCATATACTACGAAAGTATTGGCACAGGAAGAATGGCAACATCTGACTGGACTATCGTAGCATTTTACGATCTCGAACCATATTGGTCCGACCTGAAGACATTTTCAGACGGAGTAGTAAAGGTTGGAGACATATACTTGTTAATGAAGGTTCCGAAGGCATGCACAGCAATGCAGAGACACTTCGAGCATGTCAACTCAGAGCTACAAACAGGAAATCATCTCCTTCACATAGAACTCCAACTACGATCGCCTTTGGATATAATTGGGAACATTGCGAACGGATTATTTGGTGTGCTGGACTCAAAGTATGCAACAGAGATGTCAGGCACCATACGAAAGGTTAAATCGAATGAGGACTATTTATTGACCTTGCTACAAAACCAGACATCTGTAATTGATTCAACAGTAAATATCATTAAGCGAGATGAAGCCACAATTGAAAATCAGATGAAACTAATGGAACAACAATGCGGTAAAGGCATTGTATTGGTATATCACGCTTACTACTCAGATGACAGTTATTGCAGGGACTTTGCACCGTATTCAAACCGAAATTTCCCGACTATTTACAGATGCCCATCATAGCAAAATAAGCCCGTTACTACTATCACCGGGCCAGCTTCGGGGACATCTGAATCAACTTAAGAGACATCTTGCTGAGCTACGTCAAATTAAGCAACATTCAAGGAAAACTGGAAATTCTACAATTCGGCAATAAACAGATCAAGTTCGGTACACCAGATTTCAAGTCGCCTAAATCAATTCATCGATAAATAGATCCCACGCCAGCGTTGGACTTTTGGACTCAGCAGACGTCGCTGTCACCAACGACGCCCAACACCAGAGGCTTCATCCAAACATAATCGATCAACCCAAAATCAGTCTTCAACCTGAGTGCAACTTGTAACTTCGTTGGAGCTCCGCGATCCTTGTTCATAGTAGTTGTCTTAAAGTCTTCCAGTAAATTAAAAGATTTGTGAACGTAAAACTAATAAAGATTTTTAAATAAATTTTATTTTTTTTCCTACGGAGAACAAGGAAAGATTTCTAAATAAATTTTATTTTCTTTCCTACGGAGAACAAGGAAAGTGTTAATTGGCGCCCGAGCAGGGACCCTGCTAAATAAAACTTGATCGAGTGTTAGTGATAGATATTAGTGATCGTGACCAAGAAAACGCGTTAAATGCCTTAAGTGTCAACGAAAATAAAAACATTATATCGAACTACACTAAGAATCAGACAGGGTCAAAATTTAATCGCTGCAATTTCCTCCAAGATCCGTTCCGAGGAAAACTGATAACCCAAAAGTGTTTGCCCAGGAGCGTTAGTACCTTTAACGTTGGAAAAGCGAGCCCTCCTACAAGCCGATCAGTAAAGCACCGACGATGCTTGTAATAATGTAAGTTAAGAAGAATAAATTTAAGAGAAAATTGTGAATCAAAACGAAAGTTAAAAATTTAAAAAGAAAAAAAAAAGAAAATCAATCAGTTAAATCCTAAAAAAGGAAACAGAAAAATTAAAAGAAGAAAATCAATTAGTTAAGTTCTAAAAGAAAACAAAAGAATCAAAAGAAGAAAATCAATTAGTTAAGTTTTTTTACAAAAAAAAAGAAAAAATCAACTAACCCTTAAAGTATTTATCCTTACTAACAACTATCCTGTGAACCAAAAGCCATTTCCAACCGCGCCGCGAACTTGCTTATTCTTACAAAAAACCTGATTACATATTCGACGCGATTGTGTTACGTATCTGTTGTTTTTTTGAGTGAAATACTTCCCCTTTTAAATTGAAAAATGCCTGATGATAGTTGGGTAAAAGCCTCAGTTCTTCAGCCAGGAAATCGTCAAGCTACAGAGCCACAAATGGCATCAACCTCAGGTTCTGCAGGTAGAAATATAGAAGCAGTTTCTATCCAAGGCTTAGATGCAGCTATAGATGTTATATTAGCAGCTAGAATGGAGAATTATATTGAGCGCTTGAATTCGTCACAATCAGAAAACCCTGTATATAAAGATTTAACCCCAAATTTAAATGACAATTGGAACGATTTGGAAAGGGTTCCAGATTTAGTGAAAGGGCTTAGAGAATTTTCAGGTAATCCAGCAGAGTTTGCAACATGGTTTTCCGCAGCTTCACGCATAATGGAGGTTTTTGCTCCCTTACAGGGAACACCAAAATATTTCGCAATACTGTTGACGGCTAGAGACAAAATTACCGGTCATGCAGACTCTGTGTTGAAAGCAAATGATACCGCATTGCATTGGGATGCAATCTCGAAATGCCTTTTAGAAGAGTATTCGGATAGACGAGATCTAGGTACACTGGAATACAAATTATTTTCCATGAGCCAGAAGAATAGTACCATCCATGAATTCTATTTTGCAGTCCACCAACAAATGTCCTTAATTGTCGATCAAATCAAGAATATGGGGCACAGCCCAGAAGTTAGAATGGTCATGTCGAAACAAATAAAGGACAGAGCTTTAGATACTTTTATTAGAGGCCTGAATGGTGATCTAGCAGACAGATTAAGTATGGCGCAGCCTCTTAATCTAAAACATGCATTGCAATTAATAGATGCAGTAGATAACAAACGTGCTAAAAATTCTATTGGCCTCGGTTATCAATACCCTCGTCCGAATATATCACATAAACCAGTACAACACAATAAGAACAATATGTTCCCTCAACCAATATACCCTCCAGTACTTCCCCCTAAAGGACACATTAATACAAACTGGTATAACCCCAGACAGATACAGAGCTATAATATTCCTCAGAATAATCCGTTCCGAAATAATAACCAGCCATTCTTTAACGCACCACCTAGACCATTCACCCCGAAGCCGCAACCAAAACCTACTCCAATGGAAGTAGACGGTTCCATCATGACCAGAAAAGTAAAGTACATAAACAGACCAAATACCAATCCCTCACAACAGCCAATTTTGTTGAAAAGAGTAAACCAGCCTATAACAAATTTTCCGAATAAAATTCAAAGACAGTTCCACATTGGAGCTGAAGCACAAAATGAATCATATAGTACTCCAATGCAAAAAGAACCTCAGGTTAATATGTCCGAAGTTCAGTCCGAATATCAAGAGCAAGATGATTATTTCCAAGTAGTCCCATATTCACAGTTTTCAGAGTATCAGCAACAGCAAGAATATTTCACCGCTCAAGGTGATATGTCCGAGTTAATTCCGCAAAATAAAGAGGTATCACAAACCATAGTTCAAGATCCTCTCCCACAAATTGAGGATACTGTCAATTTTTTAGGATGAAATGTTCCTCTTTGCCGTACTTTGTAGTCCGGGACAAAGACGGAACAGCATACAATTTTTTAATAGACACCGGTTCAAATAAGAATTACATCCAACCAGAAATAGCCAGAAATGTAAAACCAAACGAGCACAAGTTCTATGCGAGAACTGTAAGTGGACGCATCCTAATTTCGGAACATGTCCACTTGGGTCTTTTTAATGAACCCAACAAACCTATAATATTTTTTCTACTGCCAAATTTGGAATCGTTTCATGGAATCTTAGGCAACGATACATTAAAAGAACTTAATGCCATTATAGATGTGGGAAAAAATCTATTATACGTCAACAACTCTCATGTTGTTAAAATGAGACAAATGCAAACTCAGCAAGTCCACACGATCAATTCAGATCAACAACAAATATTTCTCTGTTCTCGACTTGAAAAGTGGATTTCTTCAGATTCCTCTAAAGAAATCTGATATTGAAAAAACAGCGTTTGCTGTAAACGGAGGGAAATATGAATTTACCAGACTCCCCTTCGGTTTGAAAAATTCCCCATCAATATTTCAAAGAGCCCTTGATGACATATTAAGAGAACATATAGGAAAAATATGCTATGTTTATATCGACGATATCATAATATTCAGCAAATCTGAGGAAGAACATTTTCGTCATTTGGCCGAAGTATTCTCTACCTTGTCAGAATCAAACATGAAAGTACAGGTAGACAAATGCAAATTCCTCAAACATAGTGTTGATTTCCTAGGCGTAGTAACATCAAGGGAAGGTGTTAAAACCAACCCAGAAAAAGTGCAGGCTATCAAAAACTTCCCCACACCAAATAACCTAAAACAACTAAGGTCCTTCTTGGGTTTAGCCAGCTATTATAGGAGATTCATTAAAGATTTTGCTAAATTAGCAAGACCCCTTACAGCCTTATTGCGTGGCAAACATGGCAGAACTAAAAAGAATGTTTCCAATAAAATTCGCTTTGGCAAAGAAGAACATGACTCTTTTGAGAAAGTGAAAAATTCATTAATTTCACAAGACGTAGTATTAGCATATCCCGATTTCAATCAAGAATTCCATCTGACTACAGATGCCTCGAATATAGCAATAGGTGCGTCACTACAACAAAACGGGAAACAGATTACATTTATATCTAGAGCGTTATCTAAAACAGAAGAAAATTATGCTACAAACGAGAGGGAAACGTTAGCCATAGTATGGTCCTTGGAAAAATTGAGGATGTACCTCTATGGTAAGTCAAAAGTGACCATCAACACTGATCATCAACCGCTTGACCGATGAGAGCTCAGGTCATGAACTTATACCAACAATGGACATTCCCATTAACGTCTTTAAAAACCAATTAATGATTCTCACTGGCGATAACGAATCAACGACATTCGAATTACCGTTCCCTACATACCATAGACATACAGTAGTAAGGAGAAACTATTTAGAGAGTGATCTTGTAACAATTTTAAAAGCAAAAATGGATCCTAGAATGGTAAATGGTATTTTCACTTCTGAAAGTATTATGGGAACATTTAGGGAACTATAAAGCAAGATTCACGCAGATTCAAACTACCGATGTCCATGACCATAGCCAGCAGCAAGAAATCATAGCAAAAGAACATGTTAGAGCCCACAGAAACGCATTAGAGAACAAAAAGCAAATTTTATCGAAATTGTTTTTCTCCGGTATGAAAAAGAAAATAGAAGCAGTAGTAAAAGCCTGTCAAACATGCAAACTTTCAAAATACCAAAGACACCCCCCAAATCAAGAAATTCAACCATCACCCATTCCTAGTTATCCAGGAGAAATCATACACATAGATTTGTACTCAACACAGAATAAAATTATCCTAACAGCAATAGACAAGTTCTCAAAGTATGTGCAAATAAAATTAGTTAATTCAAAAGCAGCGGAACATTTAAAAGTACCACTTTGCGAGTTATTAGTAGCTTTCGGTGTGACCAAAACGGTAGTCATGGATAATGAGAAATCCCTGAATTCCGCGTCAATAAAATTTCTTTTGAATAATCAGTTAGGCATAAATGTCCATACAACCCCACCATATACATCGTCTAGCAATGGCCAAGTAGAAAGATTCCATTCGACATTCACAGAAATTATGAGATGTTTAAAGGTTGAGCATCCCGAGTTGGAATTCGAAGACCTAATATTTAGAGCTGTAGATGAGTATAATAAAACGATCCATAGCACCACTAATAGAAAACCAATAGAAGCATTCTTTGCGGTACACTTAGCACACTCACCAGAAAAATTAGCACTCGAAAGGGAAAAAATTTCAAGGAAAATTTCAGATAAGCAAGATTCCGATCTACAATATCACAACAAGAAAAAAGAACCTATAAAAATCTACGATCCAGGTGACACAATATGTTAAGATGAACAGAAGGTTAGGTTCTAAATTAACTCCAAGATATAAAAAAGAAAAAGTAGCTGAAGATTTGAATACAAAGGTTAAAACCATGTCAGGCAGGATAGTGCATAAGAATCAGCTAAAATACTGATCAACATCCCTTTTCGACAGGTTAATCTTGTTACCAGCCTGCTGGGGACACACGACTATCTTGGATTACTCAAAATCTAGGGTGGTAATGTTGGAAACCGGAATAGCAGCAAGGCAGAATGGTACCTTTAAGATCATCCACGTGGTAGAAATAGAAAAGTATCAACAGGCATTGTCAGTATTGAAGGAGGTTGTACAAAATAAAACGAAAACAAATCCGTACTACCCTCTTTTAATTTACGAAATAACTCGAATCGAGAATGAAATCGAACGACTAAAGCCAATGAGATTCAGAGCAAAACGCTCTCTCGATATACTTGGAACAGCGTGGAAGTGGCTCGCAGTTACCCCAGATCACCAAGATCACAAGATTGTAATCGATAAAGTCAATGAACAGCTAAAGAATAATAACAAACAAGTAATAATAAATAACGCTAGTAGAAAATAAGATAAATGATTTGGTCAAAATAACTAACTCTTTGTTACTTAAAAACAAACCCGAAAAAGGAGATAAAGCAAAAGAAATAGAAATGTCAAAATACAAATTAAGCTTATTAAGAGAAGAAATTACTAATGTCATTTATGCAATAGATTGGGCCAAGGCCAATACCATAAATTCTTTAATTCTATCACCAGCAGAAATAAATATCATTGAATCAATTGCTGAAGAAAGCCTAACGTTTGTAAATATTGAAGAGCTAATAGAATTTGCCGAAGTAAGCATTGCATCTGACGGCAGAGCCCTTCTTCATATTGTTAGTATTCCTAGGGTAATAAAAGAACAATGTAAAAAAATTATTGCACTACCTATAAAAAATGAAAAAACAATAAAAATGAAGTAAGTAAGTCGTCTCGCCGACTTGGATATACCATACACCAGTAAAACAAATATTTTAAATTTATAATAACCAATGCATTTTCGTATTTTTAAAAAAATCTGTTTGCATGCTTTTTAGAAGCATATCTTAGTATTTCGCTCACTCAAGCATTCGAGCACCCTAGCGCCCCCACCAGCCAACGGCCACTTCCGGCCATGTGGAAAAACGTTTATATGCATAACTTGGCTATTTTTAGTCCGATTTTGATAAAATTTGGTATTTTGCTTGATATTAGTATCAAATTTAAGTGTGCTAAATTTGATTGCACAAGGTAGAAAATTACGGGAGATAATCGAGTTTTTTCAAATTACGGGGGCGGAGGGGGGCGTGGCAAAATCTTTACACATCAAAACTGTGCGCAATTACTAAGCAAATATTTATACCAACTATGGGGTCTCTAGCTAAAATAGGTTTTGAGAAAATCGGTTTTATTTGATTTGCGGGGGCGGTAGGGGGCGTGGCTAAATTTTTATAAATACAAAATGTGCGCGTTTACTAAGCAAATATACATACCAAATTTTGTGTCTCTAGTTGCTATGGTGTTTAAGAAAATCGGTTTTATATCATTTGCGGGGGCGGTAGGGGGCGTGGCAAACATTTGAAACAAACTCGATAAGCTTACATATGACACGAGTCTACATACCAAATTTGGTGGCTCTAGCTCTTATAGTCTCCGAGATCTAGGTGTTCATACAGACGGACGGACGGACGGACATGGCTAGATCGTCTCGGCTGTTGATGCTGATCAAGAATATATATACTTTATGGGGTCGGAAAAGCTTCCTTCTGCCTGTTACATACATTTTAGCGACTTTAATATACCATTTCACCCTATGGGTGTATGGTATAAAAATAGATTATGGACATATACTGAAATGTAATAAACAATACTTCGGGTTAGCTAATAAGAACAAATGTAAAAATCTAAATGATAAGATACTATGTAAACTGGAAGATTTAATTGACTTAAAGAATAGCAAATGTATAGGAACGTATTTCTACAGAAAAAAACCAAATTGCCAAACCACGAACAATCAACATGTTAAAACGAATTCAGAGGTGGCTCCCGGCACACTTTTGCTAAACCATCAGCATTGACGGAGAAAATCTTACATTGGACGGAACCTTCGTGATCCAGTCGCAAAACGCAACCATCAATATAGACGATGCATGGTACATCATGAAGACCAAACGTGGAGTCGAAGTCCAGCCGCCACTACTACAACTCATATCAGATAAAAAACACCAAGGCGAGATCTTATCATTGGAAATGATCATCTTACAATAATCAAGACTCGTCATAATGGGCATCGGCACAAACAATAACTACCAGACTAAACATTCCTATGGGAATGGTGTCGTGTTCAGTACATCAGACAGCAAGTCGCCCAATTCTACAATTCGGCAATAAACAGATCAAGTTCGGTACACCAGATTTCAAGTCGCCTAAATCAATTCATCGATAAATAGATTCCACGCCAGCGTTGGACTTTTGGACTCAGCAGACGTCGCTGTCACCAACGACGCCCAACACCAGAGGCTTCATCCAAACATAATCGATCAACCCAAAATCAGTCTTCAACCTGAGTGCAACTTGTAACTTCGTTGGAGCTCCGCGATCCTTGTTCATAGTAGTTGTCTTAAAGTCTTCCAGTAAATTAAAAGATTTGTGAACGTAAAACTAATAAAGATTTTTAAATAAATTTTATTTTTTTTCCTACGGAGAACAAGGAAAGTGTTAATTTATATAAACAAATAAAGATTAATTTAATTCAAGAAATACTAACGTCTTTCATTGAACACCGAGTTTCAGTGCCATAAAATGTAAACTAGCCGAAGAAAACGAAAGACGAACAATCAGGTCGATGTAGTAGAGGCATTCCCAGCATGCTCTATTGGTGGAGAGAGCGGTATCAACTTGAACAAAATAATGAAATTAATGATCTGGCTGGAAAATATTCTATGACGTCACAGCAAACTTCGGTTCACAATAACGCTCAGAGACGTTTTATTTTTACCAGGCTTGCAATACAATTTCGTATCGGTGGAAAAAGCGATTTCAAATGGATGCACCGTACTTTTTAATTTGGGAACTGCCAAAGTCACTGATGATAACGGCATTAATTGGGCCAAAAAGGTCTGTGGATTGTTTCTGTGTGAAACTAAAAATAAAGGGAAACTGTGTGTTTTTAAAGCCTCCGATGAGCTCGGGAAATGGCAGCTGCAGAACAAAAGAATGGTTCGTGGTTTGACATCAAGCATTAAAAAACAAGTGTCATGTAAGGCCGTTTGAAAAATCGCAAAATACAGCTACGAAGTTGCTGAAATTAATTCATAGTGATGTATGTGGGCCTATAAATAAAGAATCAAATGGTGGTGCCAAATATTTTATGACAATGATTGATGATTTGAGTCGAAATATTCATGTCTATCCCATGAAGTATAAGTCAGATGTGGCCAAAATAATTAAAGAACACGTTACCATTGTGCAAGGTGACTAGAAAAGGGTCCAAGGAAAAAATTTCAAAAAAAAAGGGAAGAGAGTATATTATGGTCGGATATTCGGCATCTTCAAAAGCGTATTGTTTATACGATAAGAAAAGGATTATAGAAAACTGTGAAGTTACAATGGTACTGGATGAATTAATAGATGAACCTAACAATTTCATGGAAGGTCAAGTTTTTTTCAAGGGAATACATTAGTTCCGAAGATACAGATAAAGTCAATCCGATAAATTATGTAGGCGATGAGGCTGCAGATAATGTTTTTATCTATGAGGAATCAAAAAGAGGACCAGCCAAACCTAAAATAGTCAGAACGGGTCCTCAAGGACGACCAACTAAACAATATAATGTTTTGAATGTAATGTTGGCAACCAAGACGTACCAGCAACAGTGCAGCAAGCAATAACGGGTCCACAGGCAGAGCAATGGTAAGCTGAAATACAAGATGAATATGTATGATGTCTTACTGCGAAACATTACATGGGAACAAGTTAAATTACCAGCTGGTGTGAAACCCTTTGGATGCAAATGGATGATTACCCTGAAGGAAAATGCAGCTGGAGAAATCGAAGGATACCAGATAAGGCTCTATATGCATGCATCCGTAGTTTTAGTATGACAAATCTGGCGGTGTGCTGAAGCTGAAAAAGTCGTTATACGGTCAAAAACATGCTGGCCGGGTTTGGAACACATAAAAAATTGGGATATGAGGCATGTGAAAGTGAGCCCTGTTTGTACACAAGATGTATACCGGATAAGACGATTGACGTAATCGCCGTATATGTTGATGACTTGCTGGTTGTGTGTTCAGACAAGCTAAGATGCTAGCTACTAAACAGGCTATTTCTTCTGAATTTCAGGTTGTCGACAAAGGTGCAAACCTTACATGTTGGTGCTTTTAATCTTGTTAAAAACCCTGTTTATCATGCAAGAAGCGAACATATTGATGTGAAGTACCACTATATAAGAAACTCATTTGGAGAGAATTTGTTTAGGCTAAAATACTGTCCAACAAAGGAACTGATTGGTGATATTCTAAATAAGAATCTATCATTTAAAATGTATGGCGTAAAGGTAAAGGTAATAGGTAAAGGTATAGGTAAAAAGCCGAAAGTAGATCAAGAAGCTCGGCAGCCTAAAGGTCCTGCTTAGAATTGACGAAATCCTAATTCAGTTGCGTTTTTTTCTTTTGTTTTCAGTTTTATAGTAATTTACCAATAGCAGAATAGGACTATTGAAGATTTTTAGTTGGAGACATTTTTTATGAATGTATGAAATACTCAAAGACACAAATAATTTATCATTTTGTGCGATTGAGGTAATACCAGCCAAATGTTGCCATTTATGTCAACAATGCGATACTTCATGGAGTCGGAAAAGCGTCCTTCTGCCTGTAACATGCATTTTGGCGACTGCAATACACCATTTCACCCTATGGGTATAAATAAGTTAAAGCGGCTCCAAGGCTCGACAACTTCTATTTGATAAAACGGCTGCAAAACTCCACAACTCTTATAAAAGAAAATCGGGAAATTTCAGCAAATGAAGACTGCATTAAAATCCAATCTCTTGTGCATTTCGAGGGAGAGGTTTTAAAAAAAATAATTAACTTTTTTTAAAGTTGTCATGTAAATATGTGCAAAGAAGCATCTTTTATAACATGTACATGGTGTAGAAAAAATTTATGTTTCTTTGATTTTTATCACAAAAATTGAAAAAAGCAGCAAATATTACGTCTATCTGAATGTCGGTGATATTTTTAAACTGTATTATTTTAAGCGACATTTCTATTTTTGTAAAGGCATAGGAAATGTAACCAAAACAGTTCCAGGCGGGGGTTGAACCGTTTCGTAGCTTTAAATGCAATTTATTTCACACAGCTTTCAACGATAGGGTAATCGCATACCTGAAATGGAATCATTTGTAAGATTTGGGGTATTGTCAGTCAAAACAAGTAGAAGCTTCTTATTAAGTTTCAGCAAAAAGAACTGACATCAAACTCTCACTCGGTACACAGGAACAGATGAATTCATATTTAGCTTGATGTCTCATAGGAAAATCGAAAGGCTTTGTCAAGCTCATATAGAATCAGAACACATCATATCATATAAGCTAACTTTGGATGTGCCGAAGTTTATATACACTTGCATTCCTTGGCCATAATATTTTTACATGTTCCAAACCCTTTTTCTGTAACTCAATTCATTAATGCACAGACAGAACCTTTCAAATATATTTTCCATTTATTGTTCTTCTTCCCCATCCCCTTTTACATGCATGCCGCGGTTGGCACGCATACACATACAGTTTATGTAGGGTTGTGTCTGTGTATGTGTCTGTATTCGTGTGCTCTGATGATTCGAGAAATGACGTAGTACGCTGCTGGCAGTGCTCTATTTATCCGATCTGATTGTCAATTCGGGATCTGATTTTTTATATCCAAAACTATCATTTCAGTTAATTTCATAGGGATACTCCAATTTCTTCACCTATTTTATATAATATAGTTATCCGATCCTAACAATTTTCATAGTTTATTTTACCCGGGTTACAAGTAGCTCAAATATTAAATTTCATCTCAAAAGCTCTTAAGATGGCTCAGTAACAGCCGTCAGGAGGACAGACGGACATGGCTTTAGCGACTCAGCTTCTCATGCTGATCCCGAATATACATACGTTACAAACATCTGACCAATTTCATAGTAATTGTCTGGACGTTGACGCGTACAATGCGAAGTACGTTCAAGTGGCCCATACGACACCAGGACATAGCCTGTTTCGCGCGAGCCCAAGCAGAGCGCTGTCCACCTCCCGCCCGACCGACCGTGGGGCGCAGCCGCATATCGGACGGCACGATCGCGTGGACAAATACAAATAAAACGGACAAACAATTAAAAATATGATTAACTACAGCTAATTACGAGCTAAATGTGCTAAAATAGAAGTTTTCACAAGGGAAAGAGAGGCTTCTGATCTGATTACGGGATACAGATGATTGTCATCAGAACATAGGACTCGAAAAGGTTCATGCAAAGAATAGTTGGAACTACAGTGTTTTAAGGATAGAGGAATAAAATTTCTAGTAGGTCTACGGGGTACAGATAGGTTTAATTAAAGTTTATGAATAAAGATAGCACCAAGCATTACTCTACGATTAATTAAAGAAGGAAGACTGATTAAAAGAAGCCTACTAGAGTCTGATGGCAAATTGACATTGCGATCCCAAATTAGACCGCGAATTTTAAATTTTACTTTGGTGCGTCTCGTATTGAGGTGACCATATGCAAGATCCGTACTCTAAGATAGGATTAAAGAAGTATACAGAATTTTGGTTGTGTACGGATCGTCAAACTCTTTTGACCATCGTTTCACAAACCCAAAAACTGTAGCAGAAATATGAGGATTAAAAGTTAATTTATGGTCCATAAGAACACCTAAGTCATTGATAATATCTAACCGCTCTAAGGCAGTGTCATTAAGATAATAAGTTGCCAAGTATGGAGTCCATCTATAAAAAGACATAACTTTACATTTAGAGCCGTTAAGGTTTAATAGGTTGGATTCACACCAACTCTGAAGATCATTAAGATCCGATTGAAGCCGGCAAGAAGACGATATGTCTTTAAAACTGAGGTAAAGCTTGACATCATCCGCGTACATTAGCACCCAATAATGTGACATTACCAATGGAAGATCGTTTATAATAAGAGTGAATAGCAATGGACCCAAATGACTACCCTGAGGTACTCCAGGGTCACTTGGATGGTCTTAGAAAATGAAGACTTAAAGAGGACCTTTTGTGTACGCTTAGAAAGATATTGAAGAATCCAATCAAGCAAAAGGCTGGGGATGCCAACTGCGTTTAACTTACATAAAAGCAGAGTACGATTAACAGAGTCAAAGGCCTTGCTGAAGTCAGTATAAATGACATCAGTTTGCACGGCAGTCTTGAACCCTTTGATCGAGTGAGATGTAAATTCTAATAGGTTAGTAGTTGTCGATCTACGTTTTTTAAACCCATGTTGTGATGACGAAAAATGCTGCAATTGAGATGTTATTATTTTCTCAAAAGCTTTGGGTATGGCAGACAAATACAGACAGAAATACCCATATAATTGGAGGATTCGGACTTCTTCCCCTTTTTATGAAGAGGAATAATAAATGATTCCTTCCAGATAGGCGAGAAGGCGGAAGATGTGAAGGACAGTGTAAACAACTTAAGTATTGGCTTACATAGGGCCTCCGCGCAAAACCTTAATACGCAGCCTGGTATTCCATCAGGGCCAGGTGCATATATTGGTTTCACGGAACTGAGCACGCTAAGAACCGAACTTTCATCAAACACAGGGTCTAAAATGCAATTAGACGATTGCAAGTGATGAGGATAAGGAGGATTTGCTTGATAAATCGAAGAGGAAGAAGTTGTTTTGAAAAAATCAGCAAACATGTCGGCAATTGCCTGATCATTGTCAGCTTTATTGTTTTCGAAAGACAAGTAAGACGGGTGCACTGATGTCTTACGTTTAACATTTACAAATTTATAAAATTGCTTAGGATCGCGAGAAAACCTGAGTTTACATCGCTGAAGATAATCCTTATAGCATTGTGAATTTAGAAGCATAAAATTTGATCGAGCAACATCTCGATTTTACGTTCTTCAAGTTACATAACTCACGTGAGAACCAAGGAGGTCTATCAGACCATCCTAGAGTCACACGCGGGACACAAACATCAAAGAACGACTCAAGAGTTTTATAGAAGACAGAAATGGCGGAGTCCATATCAGTGCAAGTATACAGATATGTCCAATCATTAGTTAACAAGAGTTTTTAAGTTTAGTAAAGTTTGTCTTGCGAAAACATCGGGTTGGAGGCATCGAGTTATTATGTCGAGACATAACACCAAAAGGAAGGTCAATGGTTATATTCAGAGTTGGATGAAAGTTGTCTTCGGGGATAACTAAGGGATCAGTCCTGTATCTGTATCTGTATTAAAACACACAACAACAAAAACTTGTCACCAGCGCGAAGTTAACGGCCGCGAGCGCGATCAAAAGAGAAAACAAAAGAATAGAGAGCACCAACACCACACAAACAAAAACAAACTATGAACTGTAAATTGAGAGCGCGGGTGGGAGCAAAAAATAGAACGAAATCAAAAACTAAGCAGCGCAACAACAAAATTATATTTGCGTTTGTTAAAGTTTTGATAATAAATTTATATAAATGTTTGTAAATTTAATGCAAATTTCGCGATGAGTATAGCGATTTATTAACAATTAGTAAGGCAATGAATTTAGATTGAATATTATAAATTAGCTTCACAAAAAATAAAAATTGTAATAGCAAAAAAAGTGTACCTTTAAACTCGTTTCTACCTAGGGTTTCTATCTAATCGGCAACCCGGCGTAGTCAAATTATCTTCAAATATAACAACACGATCCGAAAATTGATAAAATCGCTATATTTGGATAATAAACTTAGACGTGTCCAATTCGAAATATCTGTATTTATGTAATTTTTAACCTCGAAATTCTAGGTCTTTTCGCCAAGAAATGGTTTCAAAAACATTGATTAAATTTTGAGAAGATACATGATATATGATAGCCCCATCCTTCCCTATATTTTCCATGTTTCTAGTCCGATTTTAATAAAATTAATAAAATAGAGTGGTATAAATGAATAACACTAATTAGTGAGCTTTTGATATCTGTTGGTAGTATAGTCATTAAATAAATGTGTATTATATAATTTGCTAGGGCGTAAGTGGGTACGAGGCTACATCCCAGATCTAAAAGTGCATACAGACGGACAGACGGGCATGGCTAGATCGACTCGGCTGTAGATTTTGATCAAGAATATACAAACTTTATTGGGTCGGAAAAGCTTCCTTCTGCCTGTAACATAAATTTTGTGGACTTTAATATTCAATTTCACCCTATGGATGGATGCATTGAATAAAAAATTAAACAGAAATTTATTTAAATTAGAAAAACTAACTTTTTCCTTGCGACCGTTTAGTAATATCAATGTGCTGATCTCAAATCTCTACTTACAATTAGTTTTTCGTGTTTGTAACTCTAGTTCCTGTTACATTTATTACACACGAATTGTGAGAATTTAATGAAACAATCCAGTAGTAACAGTGAATGTGTTTGCATCAGCATGATATAATGAATCTCTTCCATTGCTATCGTCTTTCTTGAAGTGACCTTGGCTTATTTCACTATTTAGACTGTTATTCTCTTCCGATTCAGATTTGACAATTTTAGAACAATGAGTGTATTTTTTTTTTGTATTAGTGTTATTGCATTCCCTCGCTTCAATAATGTCAACACTGGCGTTACAATTACTCTCGGTTACACTGACCAACGAAGAAAATTTTATATGAGCTCTTATGATACCGGATATATTATCATGGTTATGTCTTGAATCGATGTGCTTCAAAGCAACGTTTCCCGATTGATTTTCATCTTCTGGTAAATGAAATGTTGCATATGGATATATCTCTTCAGAAAACTCTGGTATGTGATCAAGCACTGCTTCAGGTACAGATAATTTATGTAATGTACCATAAAAGCGTTCTCTTTGTGCATTATGCGTTCTATCTGCATTTCCTGAAAGAGCGCTTCTTGGATCTGCGGGATAATGCCCAATAAAAAAATTAATGGGTTCGATATAAATTACATACATAAATATACACTTAGATACTTACAGTGCCTAAAACATATAAACGCACCTATAAGAGCCAGAACCGTTCCAAAAAATGATGCAATAATAATAGCAACAAAGTGAACATCGGTCAAGACGAATTTTTCTCTAGGCCCCTTCTCACTATTAATTTCGCTTATTAATCCAACAAAATTAAGCGTTTGAAAGTAAAATTCCTTTGTCGTGGTGCCAGCATTATTGTACGCTGTAACACGTAAGTTGTAAGCTGTTCCTGCTTCTAAGTCGCCAATATTGTACCGTGTCTACAAATCAATAAATAAGTTGTGATATTTAAAGAATTGTTACAAGGACCTACTTTAGTTTCTACTTTGTTGGAAACAATAATCCATTCATTGGATGATTGAAGGGCTTTAAATTCTATACTGAAGTAGAGAATAGAACATCCACCATCGTCCCATGATGCCAAGTCCAGAATAATTGACGTTATGTTTGGACGAATAAAATTATGTTTATCTGGTGCAAAAGGCTTATTTCCTGACAAGAAAATAATAGATATTTACACTCTAGTCTCTAATTCTAAATATCGTGTTTACCAACTTAGAATCCTACCTTTTGTTTTTGCTGTCTCTATTGCGCTGTTTGGACTTGTGCCAATTTTATTGAAGCTGTTTATAAAAAACTGATATCGTGTTCCACATCGAAGGTTTTCAAGAACATATGAATTAGCCCGCCATTCTAAAACAATTTCCTGCCATTCAGCAGTGTCACGTCTATAATTTAAGGTAAACCCTCTTAGTGATGTTCCTCCCAAATCTTCAACTCTCCATTTAATAGAAACTGAGTGTTTTTGAACAGTATTGATAAAGACTATTGGAGTTGACGGGGGCACTACGAGAAGAAGAATTTTATTAACGATAAAATTAAGTATATAGATAAATATAGAAACATTCTCACCCTGTACATAAAGCTGATAAACGATTTGATCCGAACCTATAGAGTTTTTTATTGTACATGAATAGTTGCCTTCATTCCAACGTTCAACATTACGGAGGTGTAAAGTGTTTTCGTGATTTACATCCAAACGTATATTCTTCTTTTCCCGGTTATTTAAAACCTTCCATTCAACGATGACCTTTGGATATCCAACGAAGATACAAGCTAGTTTAATATCTGCTCGCCAACTAACGCTTAGTGATTGGCTGAATGAGACTATAGCGGCTGGTATAGACGAGCTGGGGATTAATTTAATGACAGGTGTGCTTGGACCCTGCCCAACTTTGGTCGAAGCAGTCACCCAAGATTCATACGATTCTTTCAAATTTAAATCCTTAGCTTCAAATTGACGTGTATGCGCTGACAGAACTTCCTTTAAGATCCTCATTTCTTGTCCTTTATCAAGGATTCTAATATAAATAGTATATTTTGTAATTAATCCATTGGGACGACGTGGGGGTAACCAACTGACAATAACTGAAGTCGCAGTGCTCACAACTGATTTTACGCGTTTGGGCGCATCTGGAACTGCCTCCTTAGTGATACATGACACTGCAGGACTTAAAAGTCCATCACCAGCCCGTGTAAACGCTAAAACTTGCACGCTATAGTTGGTGAACGGCTGTAACCCATGAAGCACCGTATTAAGGGCTGATGTAATTTTGGTTTCTCGACTACTGTAGTCATCTTCAAAATATACCGGCTCATAAAGTAACTTGTAACCCTGAACTATCCCATGGCAGAACTCTTTCGGTGGCGACTGCCATGATATTTGAATATTTTTTGAAGTTAGTGCAAGGCAGGTTACAGTTGTAGGGTGTGCCGTTGGGACGTCTTCCAGTGTACGACCTAATACTACTTCGCTAGGTGGTCCTTCGCCTTTTACGTTAAAGGCTGATACCGTTATTGCATAGTGTGTATACTTTTCTAATCCAAATAAACGGAAATCGTTTAGACCTTCGGTGGTTAGACTGCTAATCTTAGTATAGTTTTTGACACTAAGGTAAGGGGAACCGTGTTTTTGATAAGCAATTATAAATCCCAAAAGCTCTCCATTCCAGGAATCACGAAGAGGAGCTCGCCATGTTATTAACAACTGAAAAGTTTGTTGCTTATTATTAGATTTGAAATTACTATGAAACTTACTTGTTGCGAATCCAAAGGATCAACAGTTACATCCTGTGGGGGAGCAGATGGTAATTCAGAGTCTGTTTGCAAGAACAAAATGTCACTGGGAGCGCTGGTCCCTAAGTGGTTCTCCGCATACAAACGAATGTGATACGCAGTAGCTGGTTTGAGAGCATCTAAATTTGCGGTGGTTCTATCTCCAGGAATGAGGTGTTGGTTATTGTGTTCATGCCAAACATCTGCATAGAATAAATAGGAAAAATATTGAATGGACTGTTTTCTTTTTTAAAGTTTATACTAAGAGATTTGACTGTTTGATCAATAGATAAATAGAAGATAGATGTACAGTACAAAAGCAAAAAGTTCAAGGGTTCCCTACGACACCAGGATAAGGACATGTTACGCGAGAGCCCAAGTAGCTGCACAACTTCCACCCGACCGACAGAGGGATGCTCCGTATAAAGCACGGGACGAATCACGTGGACAAAAACACACATAAAATAGATCATAATATATAGACTACTACAGTAAAGAAGAAGGTTGTATGCAATTTTTCAGTGCTCCAGGTAAACAGGATCATTGCATACACCACAATAACAATGAGTTTTAATAAATCGACACCAGATGGTTGTTATATGGTCGAAAAGACATTGATTGTAAATTGGGAAACAATGTTTATATTAATCATCCGATTCTCAATTTTACCACGGACCAGGGTATTAGATAAATGTAGAAAAAACATTGTGTGTAGCATCATCAAATTCAGCAAGTGCAAAACTCTGTCGATCCTATGATTTGCAAGATGTTGCAAAAAAAAAAAACAAAAGTCCTTCACCTTGTTAGTTGTTGCACCAAGTGAAAATATATACATATTAAACTTCGATGACCAAATGCATGTCTTTTAAATTTTTTTACATGCCTCATAGCATATGCTATCTCGCTCACTCTTACAAAGTGAGTAATTACATACATTGGCCACGAGGTAAAAAAAAAAAAAAAAAATATAAAAAAACAATAAACAGTAATAATAACATGATAACAAGCTAATATAATAGAACATATAGGAAAATAATACATACATGCAAGTGAAAAAAAAAATTATCTCGCTCACAATTAGACCCGTTATTTTGGTTTTTTATACCATACACCTATAGGGTGAAATGGTATATTAAAGTCGCTAAAATGTATGTAACAGGCAGAAGGAAGCTTTTCCGACCCCATAAAGTATATATATTCTTGATCAGCATCAACAGCCGAGACGATCTACCCATGTCCGTCCGTCCGTCCGTCCGTCCGTCCGTCCGTCCGTCCATCCGTCCGTCCGTCCGTCTGTATGAACACCTAGATATCGGAGACTATAAGAGCTAGAGCCACCAAATTTGGTATGTAGACACGACCGCTACCGCCCCCGCAAATTATATAAAACCGATTTTCTTAAACACTATAGCAACTAGAGATACAAAATTTGGTATGTATATTTGCTTAGTAAATGCGCACATTTTATATTTGTAAAAATTTTGCCACGCCCCCTACCGCCCCCACAAATTAATGAAAACCGATTTTCTCAAAACCTATTCTAGCTAGAGACTATTGTCTCTAGTTGGTATGTATATTTGCTTAGTAATTGCGCACATTTTTGATGTGTAAAGGTTTTGCCACGCCCCTTTCCGCCCCCGTAATTTGAAAAAACTCGATTATCTGCAATCAATTTTAGCACACTTAAATTTGATACTAATATCAAGCAAACACCAAATTTGATCAAAATCAGACTAAAATGAAGTAAGTAAGTCGTCTCGCCGACTTGGATATACCATACACCAGTAAAACAAATATTTTAAATTTATAATAACCAATGCATTTTCGTATTTTTAAAAAAATCTGTTTTTGCGTGCTTTTTAGAAGCATATCTTAGTATTTCGCTCACTCAAGCATACGAGCACCCTAGCGCCCCCACCAGCCAACGGCCAACTCCGGCCATATGGAAAAACGTTTATATGCATAACTTGGCTATTTTTATTCCGATTTTGATCAAATTTGGTATTTTGCTTGATATTAGTATCAAATTGAAGTGTGCTAAATTTGATTGCACAAGGTAGAAAATTACGGGAGATAATCGAGTTTTTTCAAATTACAGGGGCGGAGGGGGGCGTGGCAAAATCTTTACACATCAAAACTGTGCGCAATTACTAAGCAAATATTTATACCAACTATGGTGTCTCTAGCTAAAATAGGTTTTGAGAAAATCGGTTTTATTTGATTTGCGGGGGCGGTAGGGGGCGTGGCAAATTTTTAATAAATACAAAATGTGCGCGTTTACTAAGCAAATATACATACCAAATTTTGTGTCTCTAGTTGCTATGGTGTTTAAGAAAATCGGTTTTATATAATTTGCGGGGGCGGTAGGGGGCGTGGCAAACATCTGAAACAAACTCGATAAGCGTACATATGACACGAGTCTATATACCAAATTTGGTGGCTCTAGCTCTTATAGTCTCCGAGATCTAGGTGTTAATACAGACGGACGGACGGACGGACGGACGGACGGACAGACGGACGGACATGGCTAGATCGTCTCGGCTGTTGATGCTGATCAAGAATATATATACTTTATGGGGTCGGAAAAGCTTCCTTCTGCCTGTTACATACATTTTGGCGACTTTAATATACCATTTCACCCTATGGGTGTATGGTGTAAATAGCCAAGCTATGCATATAAACGTTTTTCTGGTGGGGGCGCTAGGGTGCTCGTATGCTGGAGTGAGCGAAATACTAAGATATGCTTGTAAAAAGCATGTCAACATGAAATTATCTGACAGTGGTCAGAGGCAAAATGCCGGTAAAATATTAAACAAATGTTTAATATAATAAAAAGAAGATTTAAAAAAGAAATAATGATAATAAATAAAGAAACTATTTGACAGAGGTCAGAGGCAAGAAGTCGAAAAAAAAAATTTTTAACAAATGTTTAACAGACAACTATAATATTATCTGACAGTGGTCAGAAGCAAACAGCCAATGTGAAAAAAAAAAAATAAAAAAATAAACATGGTTTGGACAGAAGCAATTAATGAACAATTGATTTTTCTTCCAGAACTGAATAACAATTCGCAATGACTGAGAGCGTCATTAAGCCCTTTTTGTGCGAAAGTTTCAAAGTGAATGGGAGAAATGGCTACGAGCGTTCAAGATCTACTTAGAGGTGGAGGAAGTCGAAGCAGTGACTCAGAAGAGAACAAAATTATTACACCTGGGTGGTACGCAATTGCAGACGGTTGCATACGCTTTGCCAGGCGCTATAGTAGAATTTGACGAGACCGTTACAAATGATGTGTTTTCAATACTAGTTGATAAATTAACAGCCTACTTCTCACCCAAACAGAATTCAACTTTTGAAAGACACCTTTTTAGGAAAATTACCCCAGAAGAAGGGGAAACTTTTGGAAAGTTTATTTGGCGATTGCGTCAACAAATTCAAAAATGCAATGTAGGGACTACGAAAGCCGAAATGGAAGAAATATGTATGAAGGATAAAATTGTCGACACTTGGGCTAATACTGAATTAAAGAAGAAATTATTGGAGAAAGAACACACCCTTACTGAAATCATTGAAGCCAAGTGGACGAGGAAATAAATAAACAGTCACAGCTAATGCAGTTGAAGACGTTTCCAGAAACCATAAATAAAATATCTAATTGGAAGTCGACAAAAACTAATTAGAGCGAGTGTGGAAGATGTGGACGATCGGGACACACGGGAGACAGCCACATGTGCCCGGCACGCCAGAACAAATGCAATTGGTAACTTATTTGAGGAAATTCATTGCAGACCTAGCGGAACAAACAGAACCTTTACGTGAGCTGTTAAAAAAGGATCGGAAGTTTATTTGGGGACCAGCAGAGGAGATTGGGTTCCAAAAGTTGAAGGCAGATTTAACAAAGATTTTAAGTCTTTCGTACTTCGACCCCAAAAATAAAACGAGACTAATCGCTGACGCTAGTCCGTCCGTACTAGGTGCGGTACTGCTACAATTTAACACTAGGAACCATCCAAATATAATAGCATTTGCTAGCAGGAGTTTGACGGATGTAGAAAAGCGATACTCACAAACGGAAAAGGAAAGCTTAGCTTTGGTTTGGGCTGTAGAGAAATACTATTTCTACTTAATAGGACTAGAGTTTGAATTAGTGACAGACCATAAGGTTCTTGGGACTCGGCACTGTCAAATAAATTTTACCCATTCCGACATGAACTGTCGACTATTGGAACAATTATGCTAAAAGGAGTTCGGATCGTTATTCCATCTACATTGAGACAGAAAGTGTTGGGTCTGGCACATGAAGGGCATCCCGGCGAATCAGCCATGAAGCGAAGATTGAGATCTAAAGTATGGTGGCCCAAAATTGACAAAGATACCGAGAAATTTGTAAAGGATTGTTTCGATTGTATTCTGGTATCCCAAGCTACGAATCCACCGCCCATGAAGAGAACAGAATTTCCGAGCGGGCCATGGATTTTGGTCGCTTCAGATCTGTTAGGGCCACTACCCAATAATGAATATATCTTAGTGTTAATAGACTATTACTCACGATACATGGAGTTTAAATTTCTTCGATCGATTACATCAGAATCACTTATTGGGGCGTGTGGAGAAATTTTCAGTAGGCTGGGTTTTCCAAAAAAGTTACGAACCGATAATGGCCGGCAATATGTAAGTGCTGAATTCAAAAATTACTGTACATCGTGCGGCATAGTAAAAATTACAACACCTCCTTATTGGCCACTGGCTAATGGTGAGGTCGAAAATATGAATAGGGCTCTGGTCAAACGTTTGAAGATAGCTCACCAAAACAAGAAGAATCTTAAAGATGAAATTCCAGCTTTCACTTTGATGTATAATGTAACTCCTCATGGGACAACAGGCACAGCTCCAACAGAGCTTATGTTCAATCGAGTCATTCGGGCTAAGATTCCAGGGATACAAGATCTGGTGGGAAAGTTTACAGAGTCAGCAGAAAGGGATAATGACCGTATCAATAAACAAAAGAAAAAGGAAATTGCTGATAGGAGAATTGGAGCTAAGAAAGTAGATATCAATGTAGGAGAAAGGGTTGTTCTCAAGAATGTAGTTTTTCCTCATAAACTTACACCGAGCTTTGACACCACCGAATATGAAGTTTTGAAAAGAGAAGGGATTATAGTACAACTAGGTGCGAGTGGCAAAACGCTAATAAGAAATGCAAGCCACCTTAAAAAGGTTCCTGGTGAGAGGGAATTCTCGACTGTCCCCAACAAAGAATCAATCTCAGTTCCTGCCGAAATTCAAACCCCCGATCCTGTAATACAACCCAGGCAACAAACACCAGAAGCACAAGCTCCAACAAGGGATTGAAGCTCAAGCTCGTAAGAAAAGAAGGGATGTGGGAACCAGCACCAAGATGCTAAGCAGCAATCGACGCTTATAAAGGAGAGTGACTTTACTCTCTTTCATTTATCTTTCTCTATTCCAATTATATAGTTTTAGTGTACTCTTGCCAGTTGAAGCGGCCGCATTGAAGCGGATAAATACAAATCAATAATTGAGTTGAAACTCTTGTGTTATTATCAAAGTACCGGGTTATTACAGTTTTAATCGAAGTTCCCGCACGTTTTTAATTATTTACCAGCTCGCCATTTCAGAAATAATTGGCACCCGCCAACTATTTGTATTTTTATTTGGATCCTTCCGCCCCTCCACACACGCAAAAGTTCGATTTTAAGAAAACTAGATTTTTTATAAAAAAAACAAAGTGCGGGTGTTCGTGGAAAATTCTCGGCCTGCAATGATGGCGATATAGAGGAGAACTCCTCGGCACTCTCCTCAGTATGACCGCATTTCGTTTTTGGAAAAACGCTACCCCTCACTCTATCTATATCCACTTAACACAAAATTTGATTAAAATCGGTCTAAAAATAGCCAAGTTATGCATATAAACGTTTTTTCATATGGCCGGAGTTGGCCGTTGGCTCATATGTTTGAGTGAGCGAAGTACTAAGATATGCTTGTAAAAAGCATGCGAACATATTTTTTTTAAAAAAACGAAAATGCATTTGTCATTATAAATTTGAAATATTTGTTTTGCTGGTGTATGGAATACACCGAATACACGGCGAGACGACTTACTTACTTAATTTTTACAAAAAATCGCAACTTTAAAATTGAATATTGGGCGTTTTCAACCATCAATCTTGGATTTTCTGAAAAGTATGTTTTTTATTAAAAGCAATAATAATTACTTAAAAATACACTAAAAATTTGCGTTTTTTGAACTTTGGTGGTACAGAACTAACAGAACAACTAGTATCAATACCGGACTACATACACTAGGTACCTAAATACCTATCCCAATCTGCGAAAATTTGCGACACCGAAGCGTAAGCCCATTAACTAAGAAAACCTCACCCAAAAATGCGACGCAGGTATAAGGAAGAAGAAGAGCACATGCGCATTTGCGGCTTCTTTGTAATTAAATTGTAAAATTGCGTGATGCTGTTTTGTAAATACTACCAGTTCATACATATGTCTTTCTACAACGTCAGATTGCTAATTACCTGGTTTGGAAAAACTGACAAGCCAAGAAAATTATATGTAAAAGTTAATGAAAAATTTGCACTAGCAGGTTGGTCCTTAAATCCGGACTGATTACTATTTGTCAATATAATTCAAGACAGTTTTAATTATTAGTGCAAAAATGTTGTAAAAAGTGAACGGATTTTTGAACTTTTCCAAGTCTTTGAAAATCCAAATGATTTTTAAATGGGATTGCTGAAGGAGATGGGCGTTTCAGTCGGAGATGCTAGTACGGAGCTTCAGATAAAAATAAAAAAATATGTTCATGTCTTCTGTAGTTCCTTTGCGCCTGAGAAACAAAGGTTCTGATCATTGGAGCCCTAACTTGCCTTTATGTAATAAATATAAGCCTCTACCAGCATGTTGATGCACGAAAGTGTAACTTGCGAATTACTGTGAGCGAAGCATATACACCACGTCTCTCTCTCACTGTGCACGACACAGTTGAGATACATTTTTTTCTCTTCACAAAAAACAAAAAAAAAAAAAAAAAATGTAATAAAACAAATATTAATCCATAAAAAAAAAAAAAAAAATTTATTCTTTAATTATTCAAAACAGGTCAAAACGACAAAAGATTAAATATTTTAGGAAGAATCCAAAATAGATCACCCAACGGCTAATGTCGTAAATAGCGTAAAAATTATAGATCATAGGGAAAACTTAGAAGACATGGGAATACTATTGTTAGCCATTCTAATTCTTGTAGCCATAAATCTATCTCTGAAATTGTATGCAATGCATCAAAAAAATAATCAAAAAGAAATATGAAAGTAGAGCAGACGGCCTAAACACAGTGTAAAAATGGGTCAACCAGAATTAAAATATTTGAACAAATTTGTTCCATTTTTAAACTTCCTCATTATCAGAGGTGAAACCAATCCAAAATATAAGGACTTCAAATATTGGATTGTGCACAATAGACAGTTTGAAGTAAGAACAGTCAACCTAATAGAAAGGTCAATAGTAGAAGAATATAACCGCCTAAAGCGGTTTGAGCAACCCATAGAGACTGTTTGATCTGCCCAGTTGCAGATGGTACAAAACTCCAATGCTCAAATAGCATGTGGAGTGGAGTGAAAAAATAGGTCTTCTCCTCTTCGAATTCCAGAAAGAAGTTATTTTTATATTTCGGTTTCATGAATTAGAAGCTCTTCAAGAGCCATATAACAGAAGCTTTTGGAACATGTTAATGTAAATACAGTGGTAGAAATTCCAATGATCTTAAACAAATAATATATGAAATCTTAATATATACAAATCTAAGTTAACGATGACGTCTCCTCCAACATACTCCCCCATTGAAGGATGAAGTATGACTCCTTGAATTTACATAAACGTCATCTTTCAAAGGCAATGGAGCAAGTTTGCAGATTGGCCGGCGAATAATTTCTTTCTTGGTGCGAACATCGGCTACTCTGACCCTTCCATCTGCCCCAGTTATAGCTTCGACCACACGACCAGTAATCCAGCATTGCGGTGGAAGATTGTCTTCATGGATGAGAACTAATTGATCCCTTGCTATGTTGCTTTCGGGATGCAACCACTTCGAGCGTTCTTGCAATTGATGAACATAGTCGCGCTTCCAGAGTTCCCAGAAGCGTTGCTTGAGATAGGTCACCCTTTGCCAACGAAATAGATAAAAAAGTCTTGAGTCATTCTCTCGCGGTTCAGGAATTGCTTGCAATGAATATCCGATCAATAAATGTGCTGGCGTCAGGGCCTCCCCGTCATTGGGATCATCACTGTGAATGGATATTGGACGGGAGTTCAATATCGCCTCCACTTCAATTGCAATCGATTGAAGCTCTTCGTAAGTCAAATGAGAAGAGGTCAAATTTTTGATGAGCAGAGTCTTCATTGTCTTTACTGCGGCTTCCCACAAGCCTCCAAAATGGGGAGCGCGCGGTGGAATAAAGTTAAATTCAAAGCCGGCATTTCGGCTAAATTCCTCCAGATTTTGTACATTGAGTTCTGAACAGAATTGCCGGTTGAAGCTTTCAAGTTGCGAACATGCTCCGACAAAGCTGGTGGCATTGTCACAATAAATCATTTTGGGTATGCCACGTCGTCCGATGAATCGCTTCAAACAGAGAATAAAATTATTAGCAGAGAGGTCTGAAATTAGTTCTGTATGAATAGCTTTTGAAGAAAAGCAAACAAATATGGCCAAATATGTTTTGTAGGGAACCTTGCTTCAAATGCGGTACGAAATGAGGAATGGTCCACATAGATCCACTCCGCATATCAGAAATGGTCGCTCGGCTAGGAGACGGTCAGCTGGGAGGTTACCCATGATTTGTCGCATTAGTACTGGCTTGTAATGATAACAATGGGTGCAACTTTTAACAACCTTGCGGACCAATTCGCGAGCATTTACGATCCACACTGTTAGGCGCAGTATCGCTATCAGAACCTTAGCTCCCGCGTGAAGGTTTCGCAAATGAAGATCTTTAATATATTTATAAGTGAAATGATGAGTCTTTGCAAGCAATAACGGCATTCTAGCGTCCAATGGTATGTCAGCCATGGCAAGACGGCCTCCAACACGGATAAGTCCAATACTTCGAGGACCGATCTGTTCATGTGATATGAATGGATTTAATTTTTGAAGCTCCGGCTTCAGACTTTGTCCTGCTTGTAAGTCCTTTAGTTCTTTCGCAAACACATGACTCTGAATGGAAAAGATTATATGATTAAAAGCCAATTTAAATTCATCTTCTGAAACGTTTTTTGTAGCACTTATCGTATTATTTGTAATCGGAACTCGGTTGGAAACTCGTAAAACGTATGCGAAGAATCTCACAATCATACGAAACGATGAAAGTCTACTAATGATCTGCTCAACTATGCTCTTTTCTTTATAACTAGTGCTACATTTCAATACAAGGGTATTTCGCAATTCTAACTCTTTGGGCTCGAACTCTGTCTTTCTTTCAGATTTCGGCCAATGTAATGAATCAAATGCTAAGAACTTTGGTCCATTAAACCAAATTGTCTGCATCAAATCGCGAGCTGCGCATCCACGTGAAACAATGTCGGCGGCATTATCCTTTCCAGGCACGTGACTCCAAATGATATCCTGCGATTGAGTTTGTATGGTTGATACGCGATTGGCAATAAAGTTGATGGGCATTTTAGAGTTGATGGGCGCATTTTAATCCAATGAAGAACGACAGTTGAATCTGTCCAAAAATATGTTTTGCTGACAAGAGAATTGAATTTGTGTTTGATTTTAGTCCATGTTTGGCATAGTTGAACGGAAGCACAAAGCTCTAAACGAGGTATACTTTGTGATTGGGTGGGCGCAACTCTCGATCTCGCAATGATCAATGAAGTTACATATTTTCCGTTGTCAAATACCCTTGCGTATATGCAACATCCATACGCTCGATTTGAGGCATCCGAAAATCCATGGATTTTACACTTATTTTTTGGTGATGTGTTAACAAATCGATTTACGCGAACGATGTCAAGATTATATAAATCAGCTTCAAGTTGTTGCCATCTAGTCTGTAAGATCTCTGGCAATGGGTCGTCCCAGTCAAAGCAATCGATCCACAAGTCTTGGATCAGGATTTTGTAGCGTACTACGACTGGCGCTAATAATCCTAGTAGATCATAGAGCCTGGCCATGATGGATACTATTTTTCGCTTTGTTGGTATTGCAGTTAATGGAATATCAAATCGAAATAATATAAGATCTTCATTTGGCAGCCACGACATGCCAAGAGCCTTGGTGACATCACTATTGTCAATATTGAGATTATATTCATAATTTGTTGGTGCGCCACTGAAATTCCACTTTGTCAATTCTAAGCCTGCCTTGGAGAGCAACTTGGTAACTTCATTCGTCTTAGCATTGAGTTTTTCGATTGAGTCAGGTCCATAAAGTAGATCATCGACGTACATATCCTCCGCTAATACAACAGATCCAATTGGAAATAATTCTTTATATGCCTCTGATAAGAATTTTAAGGACCTGATTGCGAGAAATGGAGCGCACGACATCCCAAAGGTAACAGTATTCAATTGAAATAGTTAAAGAGGTTCTTGCGGTGACTTCCTCCACAAGATTTGTTGAAAACTTCTATCCTCAGGTGCGACGAGAAATTGTCTGTACATTTTTGTTATGTCAGCGGTAACGGCATGACGGTACAAACGAAACGAGAGAAATGTTAAGATCAGATCTTGTTGAATAGTAGGACCAACCATGAGTATATCATTTAATGATATATTTGATGATGATTTAGACGAAGCGTCAAATACTACGCGAAGTTAAGTTGATGAGCTTTGCGGTCTAAGGACACAATGGTGAGGAATAATGTAATGATTTCCCGGTTGCAAATGGTCTAACGACGCTGCCTCCATGTGATTCAACTTAAGATATTCATCTAAAAATTCGATGTACATTTCCTTTAATTGGTGTTGAGATGCAAGCCATCGTTCGAGTTGGAGAAAACGTCTTTTTGCACAGGAGACCGAGTCTCCAAGTTGTTCTGGCGATTCCTTGAAAGGCAACCGAACCTGTATGCGCCCTGAATCCAGGAATTGTGAGTGCACCTGAAAGTGAGTTTCACATGCTTGTTCTTCTGAGGTTAACGAAATCTCTTTATTTTCAATTCCATATATTTCATCCGTTTTCCAAAACCTTTCCAATAATATGTTAAGGTCTTGCTGTTGTGTTAAATTACAAGTGTAGTGTTGAGTTGATTGGGGTTCAGAAATCTTACCCCCGACGATCCATCCTAATGCAGTTTCCACTAGATAAGGAAGACCAATACCTAAACTAGTTTTACCCGTCTTAAGTAGATCAAACAATTCTTTTACGCTAAGCAATAAATCTACCTTTCTGGGCTTATAAAAGAATGGGTCGGCTAACTCAATTTCTTTGGGAATGGCCCAATTTGACACATCTAGTCTCTTTTCAGGCTGAGGTAGAGATATAGATTTAGTCACGATAAACTCCATATTCCATTCGTTTGGAAATATTCTTGAACGAATTTTGGTAGATACGGAATGTTTCATATGAGAACGTATTTCACCGATTCCAGTAATCTCATAATGATCGTAACGAAACGGAAGCTGAAGCCTTTTGGCTAATTCTTCAGTTTGTGACGAGTCACATTTCCATGGCGGTTTAAACTACGCCCATGTGGGGCCCCTCTGTATTATTACTATTATTCGTCATACGCCCATGGAGGGCACATTAAATACCTCAACATAAAAAATTAACTGTAGTTCTTTTTTCTAATAGCCAATACTTGCAATCGACGTCTCCCTCTCTTTCTAGCTACCGTCTTGATGCGGCTGCAGCGTCGACGCGTTGCGGAGAGAACAACCTTCCGACAGCGGACGCTGCGCTGCATGCCGACGCCAAAGAGCCCATGACAAAATTGAAAGTGAGAGAGGGAGACGGCGATCGTGACGCGTGCCAAAGCACAAGACGCATCGAATGTTTTCACCGTTAGGACATAAGTAGGCAGAACAAGGGTGGGTTTCGACAGCGAATTAGAATAAGTTGAAAATCACTTCTCCAGTAGCCACGGGAGTAATGAGTCACATTGTGAAACAGTGAGTGCAAAACAACAAGTGTAACACAGTAAAACCAAGACTAGAGACCGAGTACCAGCGAGAGATCCTTCAGGAATAGCAGGTGAGCCCATGACCAAAGTTCCCCTTTATTTTTACTTGAGTGCGGTAGGGACCCAGATTTCCAAATATGTTTGGGATTAATTAATTATTAATAAACATTACAACATGATCATTTAACCTAACCCGGCATTATTTCTTTATTCGGCACTGAATTTTTGTATACCCCTTTCCCTTCCCTTCTCCTTGGCCACTTAACCATTTGAGTGGAGCCGAAGGACCAGCGGACTTCGGCAGGATGAGTTATTCTCCTGCAGACGAAGTCAGTCGCTGGTCTCCAGGCTCAGTCACTCAAGGTGAGGAGGCAACGGATCTCGGCCAAGCGGCAGACGAGATCAGTCGTTGCAGTTCCTCTTCACCATCCCTTTTCCATAACCACATTAACATTCCCTTTCCCGCTTCCCTTTCCCGTCCAAGAGGCAACGGATCTTGGCCAAGCGGGCTTCGCTTGGCAGACGAGTTCAGTCGTTGCTACTCCTCTTGGACTCTCCTCCTATTCCTTTCCCTTCCCTTTTTCCCCCTTTCATGTGGTCTCAGTCCCCAATCTTAATACTCATCAAGGTCTCCAGATCAAATAAATGTTCTGTAGACTGGACTCTGGGACTGAGAATTGTACCCCAGCCAGAGCTTCCTTACAGATGGCGCCCGAGCAGGGACCTTGATGAGTATTATGACGGAAGTATTAAAATATATATATATATGTTTGTACATTAATATATATGTATATATATATATAGATGCATATATATATTAATATACGAGTCCACAAGAGAGTGAAAATTTTTACATGTATGCATATTCATCAATATATATTGGAGTCAACTCAGAATTAAACATATTTATTTTTTTTATATACATATATGTGTATTTGTGGTTAGGGTATTTAAAGGCCGCATATACGTGGCTGTTGTGCTGTACTGTCGCACGTTGGGTTTCGTTTTAGCGTTTTTTTTTATTGTGAAAAAAGAGAAAAGAGTTTTCAAAATGCGCGTGTGTGTGTGAAAAAAAAACGATGATGCTCGTGTGCAGTGGCTCTCACATGCGTGATACCGCATCCGATCGCGTGAGTGTGTATGAGTGTCACTGACTCTTGTGTATGTGTGCGCTCACGATCCGAATTGTAGAGATTAGCCTGAAGTGTAAATGTGTGACGTCACACATTTCCTCCAGGGCAGAGGAATCGCTGGTTCATTCGTGACGTACATATGCGTGAAGAGGCGACTCATAGACATTGGATACTTTCGTATGGGTATACATATGGAAGGGTATGCATTGGTATATCACCTAGTTTACCACACACATGAGCTGTATGATTATTTTTTTTTGTATGTTGCGAAAGCAACGGGAAATTTTTTTTTTTTTTTAAAAAAAAGAAAAAAAATATAATAATAAATAAATATATATAACATGCACACCATCATGCCATGCAAGGTGAGAAAATCGGCAGAGTCTCCGGTAGGGTTGCGACAGAATTATCAGCAGAGTCATCAACAGAGTTTTCGACAGGATTAATAATCTCATCAACAGAATATTCCAGGTAGAATTATTAATGGAGTCAGCTACTGAGTTACCGACAGAGCTAAAGATAGAGTCACCAATGGAACCATCGACAGAGCCGTACCAGGAAATCAGTGGGGGAAAAAATAGAGAATATATATATAAAGATATAACACGCGCAGAGCTAGGTCACGTTAAGTAAAAATAGCGGCAGAGTCTCCGGCAGGGTTTTGACAGAATGATCAGCAGAGTCATCTACAGAGTTAGCGACAGGATTAATAATCTCTCCAACAGAATATTTCAGGTAGAATTATTAATGGAGTCAGCTACTGAGTTACCGACAGAGCTAGCCATACAGTCATTAACGGAGCCATCGACAGAGTCGCCTATGGAAATTAGTTTAATTTAAAAAAAATGTTGGGTTTTTTTTTTACCACAGAAGAGAGAATAGCTAAAGTTGCCAGAAACAGATAGAACGAGTCTAGGTGCCTCTCAGAGAGCCATTAGCAAGGTTGTGAACTACCGCATTATGAGTTAAACGGGACTTGGGCATGGGTAACCTAAAATTCCGCCACTCTTACCCAAAGCAGCAGCAGAAGTCACAGCAGCGGTAACAGCAGCAGAGGAAAAGAGACGGAAGAGTGACGCACAAGGGACTATTTAAAACCAAGCCTATGCATTGGCAAAGTCAGTCAGTGTTTGGAACTCAACAAGAAAACATCGGTAGAAAAATTGCTTCAATCCGGAAGGATAGCAACTGGACAAGGATCATTATCAGGACTACTCACCAATACAAGGATTAACAACTGGACAAGGATCAACGAATGGACAAGGATCAACAAGGACATAGGACAAGGACATTCATCGCCAGGCTGAACTAAGCTTCAAGGACACAACGGAGATTAATGCAAAGGACATCAGGAAATTCGGCAGCAAGGACCACTATTTTCTCAAGGATATTCTAAACAGTAATCGGAGTAAACTTTTATTTTCTTTGGACAACATCGAGGGAGAATCAATCACGTCCCCAATAACTATATTCTACATTCAAGGATTTACCTATTTCAAATAAACAAACCGGATCGAATTCTACCAACAGGCAAGACCTTTCTTATATACATTTGAACCATTGCAAAGATTTTGTTCAAAATATTTAAACCAAAAACCACCTCGAAGGTTCCCCGGCGGCGATAATCCTCCTTTACGCGTCACCGTTTCTTACTCTTCTTTGAACAAACATATATACATTTTTGTATTTTCTGACCCCTCCCTAGCAGAATTTATTAAAAATTAAATAAAATATATATATATACGCATTGGTCAAATTGCATATCCACATCATAGTCTATCGGTTTACCGTAGCCATCTTCAATCAGTATCGGGTAGCCTACTGGGCGAACTCCGAGATCCTTAAGCGGTTTATCACTTATACTACGACTCCGAGTCTTTACTAACATACTAGCAATGGGCGTTCATTGGATAAGTCATCGTCGCAAAGCCGAATTGGAAGTCTTTTGTGACGAATTCGGATTAGACACCAGTGTAATAGTGGAAGACTTAAGAAATCGGTTCCGTGAGTTCGCCTCAAGGGAGGATCATCATCCTGAGGTATTGAGTCGACTCGCAGAAATCGAAGCCCAATTTAGTGCCGGGGACAAGAAATTAGATGTAAAGCCACAGTCCAGAGCACCGTCGCCTACTCCCGAAGGAATCATTTCTCAACTACCGGTGCCACAAGACACCAACTATCGTTCGGAATCGCATTCTGGTTCTCGTTCCGGTTCTCCGACGCCTTTCGGCATGCCTGGCTCAAAGATTAACATCGAACCCAGTGAGCGGAGTCGAGTCCATGAATCTATGGTAGGGCGTACTACTGGGAGCTATGCCTCGATCGTGGAACGTATAATTAAATGGGGAATTGCCTTTAGCGGATCTACCGACCCTATCTATTTCATAGAGCAAATAGAGGCTCGAGCCGCGACTTACCGTCTGAGTTTGGAGACACTGCCTCCGATGATAGCCATCCTATTGACCGGACGGGCCGAAAGCTGGTGGCAAACCAGCTGCTATCCGGAGATGACATGGGTCGACTTCAAGTCCGAATTCTTAGAGTTCTTTCTACTCCCACGCTATTTTGAGAAACTAGAGGATAGCATACGCGCTCGAAAGCAACGCCATCAGGAACCATACAAGGAGTATCTAGTAGACCTTCGTTTGATGATGAAGAGAGCTCATTCCTCAACGTTACAGGAACTCGACAGGATCTACGAAAATCTTTTACCAGACTATAAGCTGTATACCCGACGAAATGATATCCAAACGTTACCCGGCTTAACCAAGTTGGTGGTAAATTATGAGACGATTGGAGCAAGGCAGCGAGGACTCAACGCATGCCTGGAAAAGGAGCAACGCCGTTCAAAGTAAGCCCTTGGATCATACGCCTTCCAGCCTAAACGAGACTGCTAAATGTCAACTCTCCGAAGCACTAGTAGATACCAGTACAGCTTGCCGCAAATGTGCGGAAGCTGGTCACTTCGCCCGAGAATGCACGAAGCCCCGTGTGTTGTTCTGTTGGCAATGCGGACGAAGGGGGTACGTACCATCGAATGCTGCGGTCGTTCGGGAAACGGGCCATACCTCCGTTTCAATCTGGGCCAGACGGAGGGACCAGACTAGGACCTCAGCCCAGTAACCCCCTCCTCCTAAAGAAAGGCCGCATCCAACTCCATGTCTTCGTCAATAGAAAACCAATGGTAGCTACCTTGGATTCAGGAGCGAACAAGAGTTTCATAAACGAGGAAGTGACTCTTCAGCACTTCGCTCCGTTCCTTCTGCGAGACATTCATACTAATATTAACCTTGCCGATAATACTCGGGCAGCAATCAAAAGTTCTCTTAGGGCAACCATCAGTCTCGGGGCACAGACCGTACATATGACCTTGTTAGCGATGCCATCGATGATAAATCCTCTTATTTTGGGAGTGGATTTCCGTCGGAACATAGGAACTTCCATACGTTGTGGAGGTTATCTGTTACATTTGCCCCCTTTCGATAAGACCCACAGCCCAGTCCATTCTACAATTCAGCCGTCACTAGTGGCGGATGACCCCACGCAGCCTGATGCTCATATAAATCAACTGGATCCTGCAAAAACGTCCGCTATGCCCAAGGATACCTCTGACTCTCAGCATAGCAACCAACCAGTATGTCAAGCAGGCTCAGTTTTGCCGCCTCCAACACCTGACGCTGTCCGTAAAAACCCATTCCGCCGACCCGGCAGCAAAAAGGAACCGGTAACCGAGGTGGCCGCCCGTTTAGCCTCAGTAGAAGCTGAGATCCGTGACGAGGACTTAAAGTCAGAACTATCATCCAGTATGGAACAGGAGACTCTAGAGCCGGAACTTCAAGCGGTTCTTGACGCGGAAATCATTAAGTTCGACGGACTCAACGGCGTTACCCGAATAGCAGAACATGTCATTGTATTGAAGCACGATCGACCCATGAAGCAGAGGTATTATCCCCGTAATTCGGCCCAACAACAAATTATCAATGAAACCGTAGACGCCCTGCTGAAGGAGGACCGTATTAAACCATCCAAAAGACCTCACAGCGCACCAATCGTGTTGGTTCGACGGCGGAGGTAAGAAAACTGGTGATACTCGCATGTGTATAGACTTTCGACAGCTGAACGCTCAGTCAGTGCGTGACGCATACCCCTTGCCTCATATAAACCATATCCTAGAGAAATTGAGGAACGCGAAGTACATTTCTACTCTAGATTTAAAGAGCGGCAAATACCCTTAGAGGTCAAAAGTAGAGAGTGTACAGCCTTCACAGTGCCCGGACGCGGGCTATTCCATTGGAAAGTCATGGCCTTCGGCTTACATTCCGCTTCCGCCAAGTTCCAGAGGGCTTTGGACAGTGTGATTGGACCCGAGATGGAACCACATGCCTTCGCGTACCTAGACGATATTATCGTAATCGGAAAGACGCTCGAGGAACACCTCTCACACCTACTTGAAGTCTTTCGACGTCTACGAGAAGCCAATTTAAGGATCAACCGAGACAAATGTCGTTTCTTCAAGAAACGGATCCAATTTCTAGGTCATGTCGTCAGCAAGGACGGTATCCATACCGACCCTGAAAAGGTAGCAGCTATCAGTAACCTTCAGCAACCAACCAATGTCAAGGAGTTACGTCGATGCCTCGGTATCGCCTCTTGGTATCGTCGGTTCGTACCCAACTTCTCTGACACGGTGCAACCTCTCACAAGTTTGTTAAAGAAAGGTTTGAGTTGGTTTTGGAACTTAGAGCAACAACAGGCGTTCGATGCACTCAAGACACGTCTCACCACTGCCCCTGTCCTAGCTTGTCCAGATTTCGCTGTAAAGTTTTGCTTACAGACTGATGCCAGCGATGTTGGCCTCGGCGCAATGCTCACTCAGAGTATCGACGGTGCAGAAAGAGTCATTGCTTACGCTAGTCGACGTCTCTTGAAGGCGGAAGAAAACTATTCGACTACCGAGAAAAAATGCCTAGCAATAGTCTGGGCCATCAGGAAATATCGTTGCTATTTGGAAGGCTATTGCTTCGACGTGATTACAGACCATTTGGCTCTCAAATTGCTAAACTCGATAGAAAATCCCACGGGGCGTGTGGCCAGATGGGCGCTGGAGTTACAACAATACGAGTTCGAGGTACATTATCGACGAGGAAAGCTGAACGTGATTGCCGATGCCTTATCGCGGCAACCTTTGGATGTGCTCCACTGGGCACAACTAGTAGAACCGGAATGCAAATGGTGGCTAAAGATGCGGCAGCACGTCACGGAACACCCTGTGGATTTCCCAGACTATATATTCGAAAACGGCCAGATTTATTCCAGACGAGACCCCCACCCCGATGACCACGATTCTACACCTTGGAAACTATGCGTTCCCCTAGAATTTCGAGACTAAGTACTAAAGGAATGTCACAATGTGGTGACGGCTGGCCATTTGGGAATCAGGAAAACCACTTTGCAAGTGACCCAAAGATACTTTTGGCCTGGCCTCTTCCGAGATGTCGCGCGTTACGTTAGATGCTGCCTCGTCTGCTCGCAGTTTAAACCGGCGCAAATGAAACCAGCGGGCAAAATGATAACCCGTCAAGTCGCGGAGTCGTTCGATACCGTGTGTGCTGACTTTATCGGGCCTTTGCCGCGTTCTAAGCAAGGTAATACGATGTTACTAGTTTTCTTGGATTTATATAGTAAATGGGTCGAGTTGGTACCACTTCGTAAGGACACTTCAGCCACTTTGGAGAAGGCTTTTCGTGAAAGGATTTGGGCACGATTCGGCAATCCTCGCACCCTCGTGAGCGAAAACGGAACCCAGTTTACTAGCAAGCTTTTCAAAAACTTCTGCAAAACGTCCGGAATTATACTCCAGCATACCGCCCCCTATTCTCCACAGCAGAATCCTATCGAACCATCAAGACCATGATTGCACAATACCTGGAGAATGGGCAAAACACTTGGGATCAATGGCTTCCAGAAATAACACTAGCGATCAACTCAAGCGTCAACGACACCACCGGATTCAGTCCAGCCTACATCATATTAGGTCGGGAACCCCGTGTGCCCGGCGCTCTCTATGACCAAGTAACGGATGTCGCCGGTAACGAACCCCCTAGCCCTGATGAGCGCTTCCGACGAATGGAAGATATTTTCAAGCTCGTACATGAGAATCAACTGAACGCGACCAAGAATCAAAAGAAATACTACGACCTGAGACGACGCGACTGGCGCCCAAACATCGGGAGCATGGTCATGCTCAAGCAACATGTGCTGTCTAATGCCAACGAAGGGTTCAATGCCAAACTGGCGCCTAAGTATAAAGGCCCGTATAAAATAATCAAGTTTCTTTCCAGCAACGTCGTTAGACTACAAGAAGCCCAATGGCGTGAACGACGTACCGCCAGTCTGGCTGACTTAAAGTCCTTCAATAGTGACGACAGCGAACCACCAGAACTCGGTCTTTCTGAAGACATCGGCCTCGGGACACCTCGTACCCACGGCCCGCACGAGGCCACTGATTAACGATCCTTCAAGGGGGACCACTTGTTGGTGTGTGCGCCTGCCCCGACGAGGCTCAACAAGCTGTAGACTCGACTCGACCGGAGCGCGCGGCGATATTGTTGGTGGTCGAACTCCCCCCCTCGGCACAAAACATCAGACCCTCGGAGTCGGCCGACCCTGTTTGTTTGGAGGATCCGATGATATCTACTGGTCCGGTGCGGCAAACCTGCCCAGAAGAGACACTCGTCTCGGCTGCAACCGCGCTCTTTGGGTCAGCTCCAGTGCCTGTGTGCCCACCGGACATGACCCTTGCACAATATCGGCAAGATATGACTATGCCCCCGTTCCCCCAAACGGAGCCTCTCGTCTGGTCGGCAGAGCGCGTTTTCCGCGAGGAGATGTTCGTCCTGCCGTACCCAGGGCCGGACCCTGGTGAAGTACTCGCCGTCTAAGTTTTGGAACTTAGAGCAACAACAGGCGTTCGATGCACTCAAGACACGTCTCACCACTGCCCCTGTCCTAGCTTGTCCAGATTTCGCTGTAAAGTTTTGCTTACAGACTGATGCCAGCGATGTTGGCCTCGGCGCAATGCTCACTCAGAGTATCGACGGTGCAGAAAGAGTCATTGCTTACGCTAGTCGACGTCTCTTGAAGGCGGAAGAAAACTATTCGACTACCGAGGAAAAATGCCTAGCAATAGTCTGGGCCATCAGGAAATATCGTTGCTATTTGGAAGGCTATTGCTTCGACGTGATTACAGACCATTTGGCTCTCAAATTGCTAAACTCGATAGAAAATCCCACGGGGCGTGTGGCCAGATGGGCGCTGGAGTTACAACAATACGAGTTCGAGGTACATTATCGACGAGGAAAGCTGAACGTGATTGCCGATGCCTTATCGCGGCAACCTTTGGATGTGCTCCACTGGGCACAACTAGTAGAACCGGAATGCAAATGGTGGCTAAAGATGCGGCAGCACGTCACGGAACACCCTGTGGATTTCCCAGACTATATATTCGAAAACGGCCAGATTTATTCCAGACGAGACCCCCACCCCGATGACCACGACTCTACACCTTGGAAACTATGCGTTCCCCTAGAATTTCGAGACCAAGTACTAAAGGAATGTCACAATGTGGTGACGGCTGGCCATTTGGGAATCAGGAAAACCACTTTGCAAGTGACCCAAAGATACTTTTGGCCTGGCCTCTTCCGAGATGTCGCGCGTTACGTTAGATGCTGCCTCGTCTGCTCGCAGTTTAAACCGGCGCAAATGAAACCAGCGGGCAAAATGATAACCCGTCAAGTCGCGGAGTCGTTCGATACCGTGTGTGCTGACTTTATCGGGCCTTTGCCGCGTTCTAAGCAAGGTAATACGATGTTACTAGTTTTCTTGGATTTATATAGTAAATGGGTCGAGTTGGTACCACTTCGTAAGGACACTTCAGCCACTTTGGAGAAGGCTTTTCGTGAAAGGATTTGGGCACGATTCGGCAATCCTCGCACCCTCGTGAGCGAAAACGGAACCCAGTTTACTAGCAAGCTTTTCAAAAACTTCTGCAAAACGTCCGGAATTATACTCCAGCATACCGCCCCCTATTCTCCACAGCAGAATCCTATCGAACCATCAAGACCATGATTGCACAATACCTGGAGAATGGGCAAAACACTTGGGATCAATGGCTTCCAGAAATAACACTAGCGATCAACTCAAGCGTCAACGACACCACCGGATTCAGTCCAGCCTACATCATATTAGGTCGGGAACCCCGTGTGCCCGGCGCTCTCTATGACCAAGTAACGGATGTCGCCGGTAACGAACCCCCTAGCCCTGATGAGCGCTTCCGACGAATGGAAGATATTTTCAAGCTCGTACATGAGAATCAACTGAACGCGACCAAGAATCAAAAGAAATACTACGACCTGAGACGACGCGACTGGCGCCCAAACATCGGGAGCATGGTCATGCTCAAGCAACATGTGCTGTCTAATGCCAACGAAGGGTTCAATGCCAAACTGGCGCCTAAGTATAAAGGCCCGTATAAAATAATCAAGTTTCTTTCCAGCAACGTCGTTAGACTACAAGAAGCCCAATGGCGTGAACGACGTACCGCCAGTCTGGCTGACTTAAAGTCCTTCAATAGTGACGACAGCGAACCACCAGAACTCGGTCTTTCTGAAGACATCGGCCTCAGGACACCTCGTACCCACGGCCCGCACGAGGCCACTGATTAACGATCCTTCAAGGGGGACCACTTGTTGGTGTGTGCGCCTGCCCCGACGAGGCTCAACAAGCTGTAGACTCGACTCGACCGGAGCGCGCGGCGATATTGTTGGTGGTCGAACTCCCCCTCGGCACAAAACATCAGACCCTCGGAGTCGGCCGACCCTGTTTGTTTGGAGGATCCGATGATATCTACTGGTCCGGTGCGGCAAACCTGCCCAGAAGAGACACTCGTCTCGGCTGCAACCGCGCTCTTTGGGTCAGCTCCAGTGCCTGTGTGCCCACCGGACATGACCCTTGCACAATATCGGCAAGATATGACTATGCCCCCGTTCCCCCAAACGGAGCCTCTCGTCTGGTCGGCAGAGCGCGTTTTCCGCGAGGAGATGTTCGTCCTGCCGTACCCAGGGCCGGACCCTGGTGAAGTACTCGCCGTCACGATGGAGGATTACCGAGCCCCCGTCGCCGATGACCAGGGATCCAAGTCCCACTCTCCGTCCCACCGTGTATCGGACACCCCTCCGCGGCCCGTACATGAGTCTTCCAAAGCCCGAGCAGACCCAGCTCCACTCACAACGGACACCCCTCCGCGGCCCGTTTGTGAGTGTCTGGAGAGACGTCCATCTCTGGCAGTCATAGAAGTCGCCATGCCGGACACCCCTCCGCGGCCCGCGTATGAGCCGATAAGTCCTCCAACCGTCAGTGTCCGTGAGTGTCCGCCTGTCAACGAGGAGATGCCTCTGGATCTCTCTGGGCACCGCCCTCGACCAGCGTTCGCTCCAGCAAACGAGACCGCTGCTACACCAACTCACGCCAGCCTTGGGCTAACGCCACGAGGCTCTTTGCGCCGATCCACGGCAACTTATGTGTCAGAGGCCACCCCCGCAGCTTCTAACTGGGTCATCACACCGCCCGAATGGATCGTCAACACCCTGGATAGACGAGTGCCCGCTGAGATCCGGGATCGGGTGGCGGTAATCCACCACGATGGACCCCGCCGAAACCACCGCTTCCTCATGTGGGCGGAAGAGTATCTGTTCCGCATCGAGATCAAGCTACATGGGCGAGTCACGATCCGTTTCGTCCGGTCGAAGTAGGGACACCGTGTGACGAGTCACATTTCCATGGCGGCTTAAACTACGCCCATGTGGGGCCCCTCTGTTATATTACTATTATTCTTCATACGCCCTGCAGACGAAGTCAGTCGCTGGTCTCCAGGCTCAGTCACTCAAGGTGAGGAGGCAACGGATCTCGGCCAAGCGGCAGACGAGATCAGTCGTTGCAGTTCCTCTTCACCATCCCTTTCCCATAACCACATTAACATTCCCTTTCCCGCTTCCCTTTCCCGTCCAAGAGGCAACGGATCTTGGCCAAGCGGGCTTCGCTTGGCAGACGAGTTCAGTCGTTGCTACTCCTCTTGGACTCTCCTCCTACTCCTTTCCCTTCCCTTTTTCCCCCTTTCATGTGGTCTCAGTCCCCAATCTTAATACTCATCAAGGTCTCCAGATCAAATAAATGTTCTGTAGACTGGACTCTGGGACTGAGAATTGTACCCCAGCCAGAGCTTCCTTACAAGTTATAAATGTAAGCTCAGAGCACGAATCAAGTAATGCTCTTGTAAATGAAGTAATAAATTTTTTGAATTCTCCATATTTGCCGTCGAATTTAGGTAATTTGAGGGATGGAAGCCGATTATGATGTCCACCAATAATATAAGCCGATAAATTTAAGAAACTCTGTTCTTCTGGTTTTTCCATTTTACTTGCGCCGTAATATGATTGCCTTTGTTTCGAAAAAAGGTTTTCTATCTCTTCCCGATTCGAGTTTGCTGGATCTAGCTTCTCAATATTGGTTAAAACTTGTAATGCTTAATAAATGAGCTTTAATATATAGATCGTTTCTCTATATGACAATTTGAGTAATTACTCCGCTGTGCTTAATACTTAGCATGTGTTAAAGCTTACGAGTGTTTTACATGTGAGTGTAAGCCTTACGATCGCTAATGAGCGGCAATTGAGTCAAATTTTGAGTGGAAATTGGTAATGTAAATTAACACACTCAAGTTGACTTAGGTTATGATAGGGCTCCAATGTAAATGTCCCACGATGATATGTCTTGCTAAGGCCACGGATGATAATGTAATGATAAAGAAGTCCAATGACTGTCCAAGATGATGTAAAGATGAAAAGTCCAATGATGACTGTCCAAGATGATGATGTAACGATGAATGCAATTAAATGAAAGAATAAACGAATTTATATATATATATTTTTTTTAAGGTTTTTTTTTTTGGCTGTCACGGTCGCCAATGTTTGATCTGCCCAGTTGCAGATGGTACAAAGCTCCAATGCTCAAATAGCATGTGGAGTGGAGTGAAAAAATAGGTCTTCTCCTCTTCGAATTCCAGAAAAAAGTCATTTTTATATTTCGGTTTCATGAATTAGAAGCTCTTCCTGAGCCATGTAACAGAAGCTTTTAGAACATGTTAATGTAAAAACAGTGGTAGAAATTCCAATGATCTTAAACAAATAATATACGAAACGATGATAGTCTACTAATGATCTGCTCAACTATGCTCTTTTCTTTATAACTAGTGCTACTTTTCAATACAAGGGTATTTCGCAATTCTAACTCTTTGGGCTCGAACTCTGTCTTTCTTTCAGATTTCGGCCAATGTAATGTATCAAATGCTAAGAACTTTGGTCCATGAAACCAAATTGTCTGCATCAAATCGCGAGCTGCGCATCCACGTGATGTGCCCTTTCCAGGCACGTGACTCCAAATGATATCCTGCGATTGAGTTTGTACGGTTGATACGCGATTGGCAATAAAGCATTTTAGAGTTGATGGGCGCATTTTAATCCAATGAAGAACGACAGTTGAATCTGTCCAAAAATATGTTTTGCTGACAAGAGAATTGAATTTGTGTTTGATTTTAGTCCATGTTTGGCATAGTTGAACGGAAGCACAAAGCTCTAAACGAGTAACATATTTTCCGTTGTCAAATACCCTTGCGTATATGCAACATCCATACGCTCGATTTGAGGCATCCGAAAATCCATGGATTTTACACTTATTTTTTGGTGATGTTTTAACAAATCGATTTACGCGAACGATGTCAAGATTAGATAAATCAGCTTCAAGTTGTTGCCATCTAGTCTGTAAGATCTCTGGCAACGGGTCGTCCCAGTCCAAGCGATCGATCCACAAGTCTTGGATCAGGATTATGTAGCGTACTACGACTGGCGCTAATGATCCTAGTAGATCATAGAGCCTGGCCATGATCGATACTATTTTTCGCTTTGTTGGTATTGCAGTTAATGGAATATCAAATCGAAATAATATAAGATCTTCATTTGGCAGCCACGACATGCCAAGAGCCTTGGTGACATCACTATTGTCAATATTGAGATTATATTCATAATTTGTTGGTGTGCCACTGAAATTCCACTTTGTCAATTCTAAGCCTGCCTTGGAGAGCAACTTGGTAACTTCATTCGTCTTAGCATTGAGTTTTTCGTTTGAGTCAGCTCCATAAAGTAGATCATCGACGTACATATCCTCCGCTAATACAACAGATCCAATTGGAAATAATTCTTTATATGCCTCTGATAAGAATTTTAAGGACCTGATTGCGAGAAATGGAGCGCACGACATCCCAAAGGTAACAATTCAATTGAAATAGTTAAAGAGGTTCTTGCGGTGACTTCCTCCACAAGATTTGTTGAAAACTTCTATCCTCAGGTGCGACGAGAAATTGTCTGTACATTTTTGTTATGTCAGCGGTAACGGCATGACGGTACAAACGAAACGAGAGAAATATTAGGATCAGATCTTGTTGAATAGTAGGACCAACCATGAGTATATCATTTAATGATATATTTGATGATGATTTAGACGAAGCGTCAAATACTACGCGAAGTTAAGTTGATGAGCTTTGCGGTCTAAGGACACAATGGTGAGGAATAATGTAATGATTTCCCGGTTGCAAATGGTCTAACGACGCTGCCTCCATGTGATTCAACTTAAGATATTCATCTAAAAATTCGATGTACATTTCCTTTAATTTGTGTTGAGATGCAAGCCATCGTTCGAGTTGGAGAAAACGTCTTTTTGCACAGGAGAACGAGTCTCCAAGTTGTTCTGGCAATTCCTACAAAAGCAACCGAACCTGTATGCGCCCTGAATCCAGGAATTGTGAGTGCACCTGAAAAGAGTTTCACATGCTTGTTCTTCTGAGGTTAACGAAATCTCTTTATTTTCAATTCCATATATTTCATCCGTTTTCCAAAACCTTTCTAATAATATGTCAAGGTCTTGCTGTTGTGTTAAATTACAAGTGTAGTGTTGAGTTGATTGGGGTTCAGAAATCTTACCCCCGACGATCCATCCTAATGCAGTTTCCACTAGATAAGGAAGACCAATACCTAAACTAGTTTTACCCGTCTTAAGTAGATCAAAAAATTCTTTTACGCTAAGCAATAAATCTACCTTTCCGGGCTTATAAAAGAATGGGTCGGCTAACTCAATTTCTTTGGGAATGGCCCAATTTGACACATCTAGTCTCTTTTCAGGCTGAGGTAGAGATATAGATTTAGTCACGATAAACTCCATATTCCATTCGTTTGGAAATATTCTTGAACGAATTTTGGTAGATACGGAATGTTTCATATGAGAACGTATTTCACCGATTCCAGTAATCTCATAATGATCGTAACGAAACGGAAGCTGAAGCCTTTTGGCTAATTCTTCAGTTATAAATATAAGCTCAGAGCACGAATCAAGTAATGCTATTGCGAACTGAAACCCACCAAGTTTGTCTTGAATAAGAACGATTGCTGTTGGAAGCAATCCCCGCCGAGCTTGGCGAGTCACTTACTTTCGTCATGCGAATTATGAATGATTTGTTGTGATTCATGCTAGCAATGATGATAAATAGAAGGTCCGTCTGGTGGATAATTTCCCTGGACGTTTGAATCCTTTGCATGTTTGTGTGATGTAAACCTCCACAATGTCGACATCTATTCAATGAAGGACACTTTGAGGCTGGATGACCCTTATTGAGGCAATTCAAACAAAGTGACGCTGTCTTGACAATCTTGAATCGCTCAATAAAAGGTAGCGAAATAAAAATTGGACAGAATGATAACATATGCTCAATGGACTGATATTGAGTGCATCTGCTTTGGGCTGTAACAAATACTTTTGAAGTACTATGAATTTTGTCCCTGACGGGTCTTTCCTCTTGTCGGTTTCGCAGATACGCTTGCAAGTACTGGCAATGTCGACTGAGTATTTGATAACAGTCGGCCCAGTCTGGCAATTTATCGTATTCTTGAACCCGATCATATGCTTGTTTGGATTCAAGATCAATTTTCGATATAACAATATGAATAAGTACTGCCTTTAATACATCAGCTTCAGACCCAAGAGACAACAATGATCCGCGGAGAGCTGAAACCGTATCCAAAATTGTGCGGAGGGTACCAGCGTCTGCCTTCTTCATGCTAGCAATGTTAAATAAACTTGAAATATGTTCTACGAAAATAAGAACCTTTTTGTCATATCGCTCGTTGAGAAATACTGATACTTGAAATGGCGAAACTACGCTTAGAGCTTGGACAGATAGACAAATTATCAGATAGTTAAATTTGTCCACATTGGACAATAAGTTGTCTTCATGTACCATATTTGTAAATGAAGTAATAAGTTTTTTGAATTCTCCATATTTGCAGTCGAATTTAGGTAATTTGAGGGATGGAAGCCGATTATGATGTCCACCAATAATATAAGCCGATAAATTTAAGAAACTCTGTTCTTCTGGTTTTTCCATTTTACTTGCGCCGTAATATGATTGCCTTTGTTTCGAAAAAAGGTTTTCTATCTCTTCCCGATTCGAGTTTGCTGGATCTAGCTTCTCAATATTGGTTAAAACTTGTAATGCTTAATAAATGAGCTTTAATATATAGATCGTTTCTCTATATGACAATTTGAGTACTTACTCCGCTGTGCTTAATACTTAGCATGTGTTAAAGCTTACGAGTGTTTTACATGTGAGTGTAAGCCTTACGATCGCTAATGAGCGGCAATTGAGTCAAATTTTGAGTGGAAATTGATAATGTAAATTAACACACTAAAGTTGACTTAGGTTATGATAGGGCTCCAATATAAATGTTCCACGATGATATGTCTTGCTAAGGCCATGGATGATTATGTAATGATGAAGAAGTCCAATGATGACTGTCCAAGAAGATGTAAAGATGAAAAGTCCAATGATGACTGTCCAAGATGATGATGTAACGATAAATGCAATTAAATGAACGAATAAACGAATTTATATATATATATTTTTTTTAAGGTTTTTATGTTGGGACTTGCGAAGTGCAAGGTCCTGTCACGGTCGCCAATGTTTGATCTGCCCAGTTGCAGATGGTACAAAGCTCCAATGCTCAAATAGCATGTGGAGTGGAGTGAAAAAATAGGTCTTCTCCTCTTCGAATTCCAGAAAAAAGTCATTTTTATATTTCGGTTTCATGAATTAGAAGCTCTTCCTGAGCCATGTAACAGAAGCTTTTAGAACATGTTAATGTAAAAGCAGGGGTAGAAATTCCAATGATCTTAAACAAATAATATACGAAACGATGATAGTCTACTAATGATCTGCTCAACTATGCTCTTTTCTTTATAACTAGTGCTACTTTTCAATACAAGGGTATTTCGCAATTCTAACTCTTTGGGCTCGAACTCTGTCTTTCTTTCAGATTTCGGCCAATGTAATGTATCAAATGCTAAGAACTTTGGTCCATGAAACCAAATTGTCTGCATCAAATCGCGAGCTGCGCATCCACGTGATGTGCCCTTTCCAGGCACGTGACTCCAAATGATATCCTGCGATTGAGTTTGTACGGTTGATACGCGATTGGCAATAAAGCATTTTAGAGTTGATGGGCGCATTTTAATCCAATGAAGAACGACAGTTGAATCTGTCCAAAAATATGTTTTGCTGACAAGAGAATTGAATTTGTGTTTGATTTTAGTCCATGTTTGGCATAGTTGAACGGAAGCACAAAGCTCTAAACGAGTAACATATTTTCCGTTGTCAAATACCCTTGCGTATATGCAACATCCATACGCTCGATTTGAGGCATCCGAAAATCCATGGATTTTACACTTATTTTTTGGTGATGTTTTAACAAATCGATTTACGCGAACGATGTCAAGATTAGATAAATCAGCTTCAAGTTGTTGCCATCTAGTCTGTAAGATCTCTGGCAACGGGTCGTCCCAGTCCAAGCGATCGATCCACAAGTCTTGGATCAGGATTATGTAGCGTACTACGACTGGCGCTAATGATCCTAGTAGATCATAGAGCCTGGCCATGATCGATACTATTTTTCGCTTTGTTGGTATTGCAGTTAATGGAATATCAAATCGAAATAATATAAGATCTTCATTTGGCAGCCACGACATGCCAAGAGCCTTGGTGACATCACTATTGTCAATATTGAGATTATATTCATAATTTGTTGGTGCGCCACTGAAATTCCACTTTGTCAATTCTAAGCCTGCCTTGGAGAGCAACTTGGTAACTTCATTCGTCTTAGCATTGAGTTTTTCGTTTGAGTCAGCTCCATAAAGTAGATCATCGACGTACATATCCTCCGCTAATACAACAGATCCAATTGGAAATAATTCTTTATATGCCTCTGATAAGAATTTTAAGGACCTGATTGCGAGAAATGGAGCGCACGACATCCCAAAGGTAACAGTATTCAATTGAAATAGTTAAAGAGGTTCTTGCGGTGACTTCCTCCACAAGATTTGTTGAAAACTTCTATCCTCAGGTGCGACGAGAAATTGTCTGTACATTTTTGTTATGTCAGCGGTAACGGCATGACGGTACAAACGAACCGAGAGAAATGTTAGGATCAGATCTTGTTGAATAGTAGGACCAACCATGAGTATATCATTTAATGATATATTTGATGATGATTTAGACGAAGCGTCAAATACTACTCGAAGTTAAGTTGATGAGCTTTGCGGTCTAAGGACACAATGGTGAGGAATAATGTAATGATTTCCCGGTTGCAAATGGTCTAACGACGCTGCCTCCATGTGATTCAACTTAAGATATTCATCTAAAAATTCGATGTACATTTCCTTTAATTGGTGTTGAGATGCAAGCCATCGTTCGAGTTGGAGAAAACGTCTTTTTGCACAGGAGAACGAGTCTCCAAGTTGTTCTGGCAATTCCTACAAAAGCAACCGAACCTGTATGCGCCCTGAATCCAGGAATTGTGAGTGCACCTGAAAAGAGTTTCACATGCTTGTTCTTCTGAGGTTAACGAAATCTCTTTATTTTCAATTCCATATATTTCATCCGTTTTCCAAAACCTTTCTAATAATATGTTAAGGTCTTGCTGTTGTGTTAAATTACAAGTGTAGTGTTGAGTTGATTGGGGTTCAGAAATCTTACCCCCGACGATCCATCCTAATGCAGTTTCCACTAGATAAGGAAGACCAATACCTAAACTAGTTTTACCCGTCTTAAGTAGATCAAAAAATTCTTTTACGCTAAGCAATAAATCTACCTTTCCGGGCTTATAAAAGAATGGGTCGGCTAACTCAATTTCTTTGGGAATGGCCCAATTTGACACATCTAGTCTCTTTTCAGGCTGAGGTAGAGATATAGATTTAGTCACGATAAACTCCATATTCCATTCGTTTGGAAATATTCTTGAACGAATTTTGGTAGATACGGAATGTTTCATATGAGAACGTATTTCACCGATTCCAGTAATCTCATAATGATCGTAACGAAACGAAAGCTGAAGCCTTTTGGCTAATTCTTCAGTTATAAATATAAGCTCAGAGCACGAATCAAGTAATGCTATTGCGAACTGAAACCCACCAAGTTTGTCTTGAATAAGAACGATTGCTGTTGGAAGCAATCCCCGCCGAGCTTGGCGAGTCACTTACTTTCGTCATGCGAATTATGAATGATTTGTTGTGATTCATGATAGCAATGATGATAAATAGAAGGTCCGTCTGGTGGATAATTTCCCTGGACGTTTGAATCCTTTGCATGTTTGTGTGATGTAAACCTCCACAATGTCGACATCTATTCAATGAAGGACACTTTGAGGCTGGATGACCCTTATTGAGGCAATTCAAACAAAGTGACGCTGTCTTGACAATCTTGAATCGCTCAATAAAAGGTAGCGAAATAAAAATTGGACAGAATGATAACATATGCTCAATGGACTGATATTGAGTGAATCTGCTTTGGGCTGTAACAAATACTTTTGAAGTACTATGAATTTTGTCCCTGACGGGTCTTTCCTCTTGTCGGTTTCGCAGATACCCTTGCAAGTACTGGCAATGTCGACTGAGTATTTGATAACAGTCGGCCCAGTCTGGCAATTTATCGTATTCTTGAACCCGATCATATGCTTGTTTGGATTCAAGATCAATTTTCGATATAACAATATGAATAAGTACTGCCTTTAATACATCAGCTTCAGACCCAAGAGACAACAATGATCCGCGGAGAGCTGAAACCGTATCCAAAATTGTGCGGAGGGTACCAGCGTCTGCCTTCTTCATGCTAGCAATGTTAAATAAACTTGAAATATGTTCTACGAAAATAAGAACCTTTTTGTCATATCGCTCGTTGAGAAATACTGATACTTGAAATGGCGAAACTACGCTTAGAGCTTGGACAGATAGACAAATTATCAGATAGTTAAATTTGTCCACATTGGACAATAAGTTGTCTTCATGTACCATATTTGTAAATGAAGTAATAAGTTTTTTGAAATCTCCATATTTGCAGTCGAATTTAGGTAATTTGAGGGATGGAAGCCGATTATGATGTCCACCAATAATATAAGCCGATAAATTTAAGAAACTCTGTTCTTCTGGTTTTTCCATTTTACTTGCGCCGTAATATGATTGCCTTTGTTTCGAAAAAAGGTTTTCTATCTCTTCCCGATTCGAGTTTGCTGGATCTAGCTTCTCAATATTGGTTAAAACTTGTAATGCCTGTTTAAAACACGACTTAACAATTTGAGACTGACAATCTAATAAATAGGGTAATTTTTAAGATCGATTCTAGCCCTCAAACTTTCAATATTAAATGTTAAAGACGTTTTGGGCCCTTAACGAAAGAAATGTAGCAAGTTAGAAATAAATTAAACCTGAGCTAAACGAGTTCTATTTTTAAGAAAACACTCAAATGCATTAAGTTCCAATCAAGAGCTTAATAAGTGAGCTTTAATGTGTAGATCGTTTCTCTATATGACAATCTGAGTATTTACTCCGCTGTGCTTAATACTTAGCATGTGTTAAAGCTTACGAGTGTTTTACATGTGAGTGTAAGCCTTACGATCGCTAATGAGCGGCAATTGAGTCAAATTTTGAGTGGAAATTGGTAATGTAAATTAACACACTCAAGTTGACTTAGGTTATGATAGGGCTCCAATGTAAATGTCCCACGATGATATGTCTTGCTAAGGCCACGGATGATAATGTAATGATAAAGAAGTCCAATGACTGTCCAAGATGATGTAAAGATGAAAAGTCCAATGATGACTGTCCAAGATGATGATGTAACGATGAATGCAATTAAATGAAAGAATAAAGGAATTTATATATATATATTTTTTTTAAGGTTTTTATGTTGGGACTTGCGAAGTGCAAGGTCCTGTCACGGTCGCCAATGTTTGATCTGCCCAGTTGCAGATGGTACAAAGCTCCAATGCTCAAATAGCATGTGGAGTGGAGTGAAAAAATAGGTCTTCTCCTCTTCGAATTCCAGAAAGAAGTCATTTTTATATTTCGGTTTCATGAATTAGAAGCTCTTCCTGAGCCATGTAACAGAAGCTTTTAGAACATGTTAATGTAAATACAGTGGTAGAAATTCCAATGATCTTAAACAAATAATATAAGAAATCTTAATATATACAAATCTAAGTTAACTATGACGTCTCCTCCAACAGAGACAATTGATCTCTGTGAGAGTTAGGACACGAGAAAATTTTTTTTTTTAACAAACTATGGTTTCTTGGGATGAAATAATAGAAAGAGCTAGAATACATGCACAAGAATTAAACAAATCTTGTAAATGCCTTAGAAACATAGAGAAACATCCAAAGACACTGTAGCCAAACATACAAAAAGCATAACTGAGAATCTCCAAGCAATTATGGCAGTGTTAATAGAACACTATAGCAAGCTAAAGACATGGCATAAAACAGCCGCAAATGCGTGACCGAACAGAAGGCAATAACTGTTCTCAAAGGACACCATATCGAATTTAAACAAACAGCTGACATGGAAATTTTAGTAGTACTGGATGACCCAACACAGTTAATGTCTGATAAGGCCATTCCAGAAATAGATCAAGAAGAACCATTATTCTCAAGCGCCCCAAAGAAAATAGCAAAATGACTCAAACGGTCACTGATTTCTTGAAGCTAGTCTCAAACCTAATTCCAGAGTTTGATGGCAAGACAGAAAACCTCCAGAGGTTAATGGACGCATTGAATTTAGTAAATTCACTAAAAGGCGACCATGAAGAAACAGCAGTGTGCCTTATAAAAACAAAACTTAAAGGCTACACTAGAAATCTAATAACCTCTGAGCAGACGATAGAAGCAATAATTGACCGTATTGCCAATAATGTCAAAACAGAATCGGTAGCGTCACTAACTGCTAAACTAAAAAACCTACCGCAGAGAAATAAAACAACAAGTCCGTACGCCCAAGAGGTAGAAAAGCTACACGATGGTACAACCGTCGAAGCAGCCAAAAAGTATACACTTTCAATCGCCACAAAGGCTTTAACAAAGAATTGTATAAACAATCAAACGTAACATACTAAAAACAGGCATACATGTATTTGGTAACATGAACGAACTTACAACAAAGTTCGTAGGCAGTTGCACATCGGAAATAGGACCTACAAACTCAGTCCTGCACTACCGTCAGCAACAATACAACCTAAATGGGCAAAATAATTACCGTGGCAGAGGTAATTACCAAAATAACGGTTATAGGAATACCAATAATACAAATGGATATCGTGGAAACTCACGATACAATAACCGAGGAAGAAATAATTCAAACCGAGATAATTTCAGAGGTAATTCAAACCGAGGTAACTCCAATAATGGAAATGGAATAAGCCCATAAGCCCCAACAGATATTCAGGTGAAACTGGTGCAGACATATATAATGAAAGAAAAAACAGATACCTTTGAAGGTATAGATACTTCAAATACAATTGAAATATCAGGAATCGGCGAAGGTTCAATTATTTCCAAAGGTCTAACCCTTATAGAACTCCAGCAAAATAAATTCATAATTCCACACAACTTTCACATAGTAAATGAAAATTTTCCGATACCATTCGATGGAATTTTAAGACTAGATTTTTTCAAAACCTTTAATTGCCAATTAGATTTCAGTGAACCAAACGATTCTCTAATATTAATATTTAGACCAAATAATTTAGATTTTCAATTATTTGGTCCGAATTTTAAAGACCAAAAGAGTAAAAATTTTAAATTGGAAAAACATAAAATATGAACCATTACAGAATTACGAAATAGTACAGAAAACTTACGACCAAAGACGTCAATCAGTAATGCAAAAACTGAGGACAAAAAACTGAAGAGCTCTGCACCAAGTATACGGATATATTCGGTCTAGAAGCCGAATCAATTACAAGAAATAAGAAAACAAAAACTAAGATTGAATGATAAACAGCCAGCTTACATAAAATATTAAAGAATACTCTCATATGGAAGAAATAACAAGACAAGTCGATAAACTCATCAAGGACAAAATAGTTGAACCCTCAGTGTCCGAGTATAATAGTCCGTTACTACTGGTGCCGAAAAAAGGCCTACCAGGATCAGAAAAGAAAGCCGATAAATTCCCATTACCAAGAATAGATGATATTCTTGATAAACTAGGCATAGCCAAATATTTTTCATGTGCAGATTTAATGACCGGTTTCCACCATATAGAACTAGAAGAAAGATCGCGAAGCATTACTTCATTTTCCACTAGCAATGGATCTTGTTAGTTTACTAGACTACCATATGGTTTGAAAATAGCACCAAATTCCTTCCAAAGAATGATGACAATTGCTTTTTTTGGATTAAATCCGTCACAAGCATTCCTTTACATGGATGAATTAATAGTCATCGGCTGTTCTGAGAAACATATGCTCAAAAACCTAAAGGATATTTTTGACATATGCAGAAAACACAACTTAAAACAGCATCCAGAAAAGTGTTTATTCTTTATGCACGAAGTAACATTCTAGGGTCACAAATGTACTGACAAAGGAATATTGCCAGATGACACCGAATACGATGTCATTGAAAAATACCCAGTACCAAAAGATGCTGATAGTGCTAAAAGATTCGTAGCGTAACTACTACAGACGTTTTATTAAAAACTTTGCAGAACATTCACGTCTGATAACACGACCATGTAAGAAAAACGTAGATTCTGTTTGGTCTGAAGAATGCCAAAAAGGATTTGAGTATCTGAAACAAGCTTTAATAGAACCCACCCTGCTGCAGTATCCAGATTTTATGAAAGAATTTTGAATAATAACAGATGCTAGCAAATATGTCGTGGAGCAGCTTTGACTCAAACTTATGGTGAGAAGCAGTTACCAGTAGCATACGCTTCTCGTTCATTCATTAAAAGTGAAAGTATTAAAAACTCTATTGAACAAGAACCAATGAGTACATTCGTTCATATATATCAAAACTGATTGGGATGTATGGTAATAATATTTTGTATACAGTTTTAACACAACCCCATCAGTAAAACATAAATACTATTCCTATGAAATTGTATTTGGTAAACAAAATAACTTACCAATCCATTTTAATAGTATAACTGGAATAAAACCTTTATATAAAGTAGATGATTATGCTAAAAAAGTTAAGTTTAGATTAGAACTATCATATGTATAAGAGAGCTAGAATAATGTTACAAGGAAATAAAGGAAAACAGAAAAATTATAATAAATCAGTAGACTTTAATTTACAAATAGGAGACAATGTTTTCTTAAAAAACGAAACTGGTCATAAGCTTATATAAAACCTTTATATAAAGTAGATGATTATGCTAAAAAAGTTAAGTTTAGATTAGAACTATCATATGTATAAGAGAGCTAGAATAATGTTACAAGGAAATAAAGGAAAACAGAAAAATTATAATAAATCAGTAGACTTTAATTTACAAATAGGAGACAATGTTTTCTTAAAAAACGAAACTGGTCATAAGCTTGATTCAGCCTATTTAGTACCATTCAAGAAATAGCTAAAAATAATAACATAAAAATTAGAAACGATAAAAATAAGATACAAACAGTACATAAGGATGGATTAAAATTATAAAAAAAATTTAAAAAAAAAAAATATACTACAATTTTTTATGTATTTGACTACTATTAAAAATATATAGATGACAGCCCTGGATGCGGTGCGACAATGTAGCATCATCAGTAGTAAGAAGAGAAAACGACAGAAGGAACGATAGAGACCAGACGTATAAGTAGAAGGTGTACCAAAGTTGCTTAAGTTGTATTTCACGTTGTTAAAGTCGTGAAGTTGCTAAAAGTTGTCACCTAAAGTTGTTAAGTCAAAGTTCTCTGTTCAATTGACTATTTTGGTATATATTTAACTATTAATAAACAACAATTATTGTATACACACTAGAGATCTGCACGAATACATTCGAAATGCAAAACGAAATCCCTCTACACTTTCGGAACTCGTTTTCACACTCGTATTTTTAAATCGAGTATATCAAGCATCTCATATAAACGAATGAGTTTAAACGAGCAGGTCTTCTTTGCTTTTCTCTTTTCTACGCATAAAAAAAAGATACACACTTTGCAACTACTCCAGTGAGATTGAAACAAAACCAAAATTAAATTGGCATTCGAAAATTATTGAAATTTCATAAGTATGACCATACTCACTAGTACTTGGAAGTACCAAGTAACTTGAAAGAAGTACCGTATTCATTTGTTTCGTTTCTAGTCTTTCTTATTTGTTTCGGCTTGGTTTGATTTTGTTTTTTTTTTTTTTTTGTTCGGCTGGATACATTCAGGAACTACGAAACACAAAACTTCGAGACTTTTCATCTCGTTTCATTCGATCCGAAGCAATATTATTAAACCAAATATAGGAAAATTTGTAAGTATTTGAAAGACTGAGGCAAATGAGTGTATTCGTGCAGGACTCTATTACACACAATAAATCTTACATTGATACAATTTAAACTACCTCGAAAAAAGAGGAAAAAATATTTTTCTGACCAGACACAAACAAAACAATTTTTCTAACATATATATATATTACCTTTAATCAATCATTAATTATCATTACTATTAATCAATAAATAACTCCATAATATTACTTTATTTTTTTAAAAAGGGGAGGTGTAGTATATTCATACCAAGCAGTCCTCGGTAGATGAGTTGTCTAAGTAGCCCAGTCAATTAGGTAACTGAACACCGAGAATCCGAGTTCGAAACCCAAGCTAGTGTATGGATGTAGTTATCGTCTAAGCCGAAGGCTTTAGTTGCCAGTGCTTGTAAAACATAGTTAGGTTGATAGTTTACAACTTACCTACAACTTACAACTACTTATAATAATAATAATAATAATAATAATAATAATAATAATAATAATAATAATAATAATAATAATAATAATAATAATAATAATAATAATAATAATAATAATAATAATAATAATAATAATAATAATAATAATAATAATAATAATAATCATAATAATAATATTCATACCAGAAACCAGTTAATTCAAAGAGCTCAACATGTAACTTTGTTGCAAGTATAAACAATTAAAAATGTACGCAATAAAATATAAGTGTGCACTTGAATATGACTTTTTCCTGGTATGTTACCATAAAAACGTTTCAGAAGCTAAAAACATATTAGAAAGCCAAGTTATAGAATTTAGTAGAATGTGCAATAAAATCAACCTGTCATTCAACATTTTAATTTAAGACAAAACATAATATGCAATAACGTAGCTATAAGAGACGTAGATCAAATTAATTATTTAGGAAGGCTGATTATGATTAAATCAAACCAATCAAATATGTTTCATCATATGATCAGTGGCTGTCGTTTTGGCACCCATCCCAAAAATTCAATTCTTTTCTATAAAGCCTTTACAAGGAACAGGTACGAATATGCAAGCTCTTCATTCGCAAATGGATCTAAAACGATAATGGGTATCATAAATACTCATGCTAACTTACACTCAGCCAGCGTATAGAATTAAATTTACCACAGCAAATGAACTGGTCAAGGTCTTCGCTCATGGCCTGCAAGCAGCGCAGCTACTGCCCACTTTCTTTCATGCTAATAAAACAAGTTATTCCAAGGTGTATGCTGAATTTAAAAATGACCTGGACAATATTACACCCAACAATATTACACCCAACTTCCATTCGGACACGAAAAATTTTCGTAGATGCCTGTATAAAGAAAATTTTAGGAATTCAAATTTTGACCTGACTTACATAGATGGTTCAGGTTCTGAAAATTTTACAGGAAGTGCTTTTTTTCACTTAGGCTCCAACACCACAAAAAACTATTACAGCATTAGAAAACTGTCATCATTGACTGTGGAACTCACAGCTTTGAAAAAAGCAGTGGAGCTCGCTGATTCAAATCACCTCTGCAAAGTAGCGTTCCTAACAGACAGCCTTAAAGCAATCCAAACAATTAGAAACCCCAAGAACAAAAATTGCATTTCTCAGAGAAACCTTAAAAATATAGAAAACAGTTATAATATTTTCTCGGAGGAAGTACACCACATACCTAGTCACTCAAACATAAAAGAAAATAATTTAGCGGATACCGCAGCCAAAAATGCCAGATACCATGCAGTGTTCCCGCTCATAAGCTGGACAATCAACGATGCTATAAATCATATGTACAACGAAATAAAACTGAAATGGGAAAGACCATACATTGAATTTTGTATAGAGCGAAACAAAGGATACTGCTTTCTATATCGTTATGTGTCATCGCAACCATGGTTCAAGGGAAATGACTTATTTCATGGACTGGAAATAAAACAACTAAATAGAATAATAACCGGTCACGCATTTGACAAAAAAACTTTATTTAAAATGAAAGTCGTAGATAACAACTTATGCGATACCTACAATATTACAAAAAATATTACACATATTGTATTAAATCGGCCAAAACACAATGCCGAATGAATTTCGCAACACTAACAAAGTACAGAAGTAAATTAATCAAAACTAAATGTACCCGTCGCGTTTGTATAACAGCATACGTTTGGTTCGGCTCCTGCGTTGGTGTGGGTGACAAAATTTATCCACTTTCCCCCAAATTTTTCACTTGTTGTTGCTACCAGCAAATCTTCCTCGTTTTCACACCGCTACGGAACAGCTGATCGAGCCAGTGTTGGGAAACGACAGAAATAAGGGGAGCCCCTAGCCAATATCGGGCAGGTGGCGCCTCTGAGAAATCCGCAAATAATAACCGTTCCTAGCGGGATTTAAATTTAAATTCAAATTCAAATGCAAATTGACACCAATTAAAAACTTAAATTTTGCCCCCGCCCCTGAGTCCTAAATGGACAGTCTTACTGCATCGATGGACCAGCATGATCGGCAAGGGATATTTCCCCTTAGCGACTGCATGAGCGAAGATTTAATTTTTGCAAGGCGTCCGCTAATCGGGAATTCCCCCCCTGCAGCACTTGGAGCAAACTGCGTGTTAGTTGCAACGCGGGCTATTCTAAACCGCCCAGATGTGTCGGCAGCAGCGTCAAGCCCTCCAGTGAAGTCACATATCGCTGAACTAGATGAACTAGGTTCGCTAGTATGGCAATTAGACTACACGTTCAACAACAGAGACGATAATAAAAAGCCAAACCTGAGCACTAAGCAGTCTATTGTCAAAATGAAAGAACTCCAAAGGCAAATGGCCGCAACAGAGTCCTCCCAGCGACAAACACTAGCGACTCTCCCAAACGCCCAATAGAGTATTCGCCGCCCCAGCGCAAAACACCGCCTAAAAAAAGGAAAAAGATGCGCCAATCACAAAGCCATCTACATAGACAAGCCCACTGCGCACTGATCAACAAGCCAGGCATCATAACCAAGATGAGTGACAGAAAGTCACCAACAAAAGAAGAAACAGGGCGGCGGCTCAAAAGCAAAAGCTGCCAAAACAGAGGCCGGACGCTATTTTGATAGCAAACAAAGGCAACCTAACATACAGTGAGATGCTCAAGTTAGTCACATGCAGTGAGAACGAGGCTATAAAATCGCTTGAAGCCTCTGCTTTAATAAGCGAAACCAGGCTGGACATCAGAGAGCTTGACGGGGAAACCAGCAAAGAAGACATAGTATCAGCATTCGGGATCAGGCTTAAGGTAAAGATCGCTATAAAGAGTTTGCGAAAATCTAATTCAGGCTGCCAGCGAGCAACAGTAAGTGTCCCACCTACGGCAGTTAGCGACATCCTTCAAGCCTGCCTCCTGCCCCATACGCCTAGACAATACCCCGAGAAGGTGAATAAAATGCCTAAAATGCCACATCGCGTCCAAATGCACCAGCGAAACATTTCGAACTGGCCTCTGTCTGAGATGTGGCAAAACGGGGCACAAGATAAAAGAGTGCAATAATAGCCCTTCATGTTGCCTCTGCGTTGCCAGTGGAATCGCTGATTATGAGCACACGGCAGGTAGTCAGAGGTACCCTTACGGGCCGAAAGGGACGTCAACAACAAAACAATAATGAGAATTATTCAAATAAATCTCAATCACTGCGAGGCAGCACAAGACCTGCTGTCACAGACTTACAGAGAGCTCGGCACAGACGTTGCTATTATCAGCGAGCCTTATAAAAATGTTACCTCCACGACATGGGCACAAAATAATTCGGGAAAAGCCGCGATCTGGGCATGCGGGACCACACCGTGCCAGATAAAATTCTCTGCATCTTTAAACGGTTTTCTAAGAGCCAAAATAAGAGAATACTGGATTTTTAGCTGCTATCTACCCCTCATATACCCTCGGAGAATTCTGCGGTGTAATAGAAGAGCTGTCGGATCAGATCCGATGCCACAAGCCGGCAATTGTTGCTGGGGAATTCAACGCATGGGCAGCGGAATGGGGCAGCTCCTCCACCAATGCAAGAGGCCAAGCACTCCTTGAAGCATTCGAGTCAATCGACTTGGCGCTCCTAAACTCAGGGGACTGCTTCACATTCCAATGGGGCAACATAGGATCTATAATTGATCTAACATTTGTCACCAGTGCACTCTGCCCACACGCACGGTGGGTATGGAGTCCCCAGTATACAGCTAGCGACCACAATGCAATTATCTGAATAATTAGCGACGTTCGGAACGGCAATTAACGAGACTCCAAATATTCAATTCGAAGTTGTTAGATGTCCCAGTCTTCACCAGAACTCTAGAGCACCTCAATACCGAGTCATATTCAGCAGACGAGGTTAACGCCTGGCTAAGCGCCGCGTGCAATGTCTGCATGCCCCGGAAAAATGCCTGTCCCAAGAACCACAGACCAGCCTATTGGTGGAACGAAGATTTTGCCAAACTCCGTAAGTTGTGCCATCGAGCCAGAAGGAGATCCCAGCGCACTCGGGCCAGTGAAGACTCTGAGTCTCCCCGTCTAGGATTTGAGGCGAAGCGCAGAGAGCTTAAGATGGCAATTCGCCGTAGCAAAAAGTCTTACTTCAACGCACTACTCACGGACGCAGCAAATTATGTATTAGGCAGGTCATATTTATTTATTTATTTATTTATTTATTTATTTATTTATTTATTTATTTATTTATTTATTTATTTAAAAGCTTAAGCTAAAGACAGATAGTAATTAATTGAAGAAGATAGCTTAGCTATATACACAACTAAGCATCCCCGACCCGGTGGAGGTGTTTTATTTGCACAAGGTACCAGCTATGCCCCGATTCACAGCCAATGTGGTCAGGGATGAGTTGCAGCCAATCCAAGTCCAGAATATTTTCATTGGTTTTGCTGTAGATGATTAAAAAGTATAGCGCGAAGAGAAGTGACAGAAAGATGAGGAGAAATTAGGTAAGAAAGGTTGTTAAAAGATTGGCAAAGAACACGAAAAGTTTCGTGAAGAGAGTAGTTAGTCAGACATCTACTAAGGTGAATAGGAAAAAAGTTTCTGGTCCGATGTGAGGGAACTCAAAAATATAGCCTAACTAGTAAATTAGTAGAAATGACTTCGCCGTGGACTAGTTTATGGAGGAAGAGAATGCCAAAAACGAGCCTACGGTTGTAAAGTGAAGGAAGATTAATAAAAGGAAGAAGTCTGTCAGAAAAAGAAGGTAGGCGAAGACTCGGGTCCCAATTAAGACCGCGTAACGCAAACTTAAGGAATTGCTTCTGTACCGATTCAATACTACTCTGGTGAACATCATATTGCGGGTTCCACACTATTGCTCATATTGGAGAGTAGGGCGAACTAACGAAGTGTATAAAACCTTTGTTACATAGGGATCATCAAATTCTTTGGCCCAACGTTTAATGAAGCCAAGAAGGCTGCATGCTCTATTGACAATTGAAGATATATGAACATTAAATGAAAGTTTTGGGTCAAAAATAACTCCTAAGTCTTTGAAGGACGGTACACAATCTAACAGAACAGACTTAATAGAGTAATGAGCTAGGAATGGAGACAAACGACTGAAAGTCATAAAAGAACACTTAGAGGCATTAAGGTGTAATTTATTAACGTGGCACCAATCACAGAACACATGGAGATCTGATTGCAAGTACTGTTGGAAAGAAGGATCATTATAGGAATAGCAAATCTTGACGTCATCCGTAAACATGAGCACGCGTGAGTGAACCAAGGCCAAGGGTAAATCATTTTTAAACAGGGTAAATAACAGTTGGCCCAGATGACTGCCTTGGGGTACACCTGACGTAACTCGAATAGTTTTAGATATCGAGGAACGAAAAGACACCTTTTGGGTTCTGCCAATAAGATACGACTTTAACCAAGCCAATAGTTTCGGGGAAAAACCCATGATGTTAAGTTTCGCGAGAAGCATAGAATGATCAACCGTATCGAAATCCTTACTAAAGTCAGTATAAATAACATCAGTTTGACACTTTTTACGGAAGCCATGGTGTAGGGTAGTCAATTCTAAAAGGTTAGTAAGCGACGAACGACCTTTCATGAAGCCATGCTGACAAGGAGAACTAGTGGATCTGGATAGGTGTTGAAGGGAAGACGTAATAATTTCCTCAAACAGCTTTGGTATTGCCGAAAGTTTGGCAATGCCACGGTAGTTAGAAACATCCGATTTGCTACCCGGCGGAATAATAAAAGACTACTTCCAAATATCGGGAAAGCTACAAGTCTCACTCGATATAAAGAATAACCGAGATAAAGGCTTAGATAGGGAAATCGAACACATTTTAAGGATGCAACTAGTTATATTATCAGGACCGGGAACGAAGGAAGACGTCATAGATGACAAGCTAGAGATAATACAGTCTTCAGTAATACTAGGAAAAAAGAAAAAAAGGGATAGCGTGTGGGATCCAAAACAGTAGTAGAATAAGTCGACTGAAAGAAGTTAGCAAACAGATCTGCAATATCTGTATCGTTATTAGTTATCTGGTCATTAAGTCTAAAGGTGGAAGGTAGTACATTAGAGCGTCTTTTGAAATTAAAAAAGTTGTAAAATCCTTTGGGGTTCTTATAAAATTCAACCTTACAGCGAACGATATAATTATTGTAGCATTAAGTGTTTAAAAGACAAAATTGAGATTTGGCTATACAGTAATTTGCATAGTCAAGTCGCGAACCAGTTTTTTTAAATCTTTTAAAATATCTCGATTTAATATTACGGAGATTAGAGAGCCTACGTGTGAACCAGACTGGCGCGCTGGAGACGGTAGAGACATTTACATTTACATTTACTTACAGAGAATTAAGAGCAGAGTAGAAAAACTTCACTGCACAATCTATATCGCAGCACTCAAATAGAAATGACCAATCAAAAGAGAAAATTAGGCTATTAAGAAGATTGAAATTTGTTTTACGAAAACATCTAGGACGAGAATTTGCGATGTTATTAAATGAATTAATAACGGAATTGTAAGAAATAGTAACTTCCATGGTAGGGTGATAAGGATCTTCAGGTTTCACTAGGGGCTGTGTTCGGGATACAGCACTAACAGTGGGTGTTTAAGATTAAACAACGAGTTCATCTGAAATGGCTTCACCAAATCAGATTGACCAAAGAAATATACAAAACGAAAAAAAAACATAAAAACAAAAATAAGTCATAAAAGATTCATATGACAATTATTGCTTAATACCACACAAAACATGCATCCACATTTTGTGGAAAACACTTAAGATTATAACAGCGGCGCGGTATCAAGTAGCCAACACTGAGCATGAAATATAAACATTAGAATAAGCATTTTTAAGAACAAATGTCGCCCCCTAGAGTTTAAGAGTTCATTTATATACACAACACTTTTGTAAATAAAATCATTTCATATTTTGAATTCAACGAATGAAGATTGAGTTATTATTTCCTTCGCCCTGGAAGCCCTATTCATTTTGGTCCTTCGAAAAAGGAACTCTGTAGTTTTCCCCCACCAGTGGTAAGAGACTCAGATATTGAATCAGCTCCTTAAAGTCTGGATTCTTATGCAAGTGGAAATGCTAAGATCAGCTGAAGGTAGCAAAATAAAATAAGTCTTGTTTTCTCCCACCAGTGGTAAGAGACAGAGTATAATATAAAAGCAAAATATTGCTTAATAAATATAAAGTGCGTGCGTCCGAATTTAAAGGCAGTTTGGCGAGTGGAGCAACTGTAGTAATTTCGGCGACGGGAGTGTATTTGTGCGTGGCGTATTCGAAGCCCTAATATCGAAAGTTAAAAAAAAAATGTTTTTGTGTATATATACACACTGAGTTGCAAGTAGGCAACAAAAAAGCAGCATATCAGCAGCAAGGCAACTACTAAGAGTTGCAGAGACGAGAGAAGGACGGTGGCAGGCGCCCGCAAGACGTAAGAGAAGAGGCAAGCAAAGTTCTGCCAAGGAGATTGATAGAGTGCCCCAAAGAGTGCCCTGGGACGCTGGAGAACGTACACTGCCAATATAAGGAAATCTGGTGCGATGACCGGCATCGGTACCGCCTGAGCCCATAGGCCCTGGACAACAGCAGCTGAAAAAAAAAAAACGGCGAACTCTACCCATTGGCGGACAAGCAGCAGCAAACAGGATCATCAGATAAGATATAAATTAAAATAGTTATAATTAAAATGTTTTCTAATAAGACTGACAAATGGTTAGGGAAGCAATTAGAGTTGCATACAAGGTTAAAGCAGTTAAAAGCTTTAAAAACTAGAAACTTAACTAGCAAGGTGATCGAGGAAGTAAAAGAGATAAGGAATCAATGGATACTTAATCATAAAAAATTGCTACAGCAGGGGATCGATCATCAGTATTACAGAGATAAAATACATGAAGAAAAACCAGGCACCAGTAAGTCGACGTGCGTTGAAGCAGAGGCGAATATGTCAGAGATATTTGATGATACCAGAGGAGAGTCGCGCGGGAATGCCACCTCCAGTAATGAAAACGCTAAGGTTAGCCAGGAGATATTTATGCATAGAGTCCGACAGCTTCAGGTATATTTGGAGGCGGTAGAGTTGAAGTCAACAGGCAATGGGACATGGATAATATATATTAATAAAATTAATTATTTATGGGAGAAAGCACAGGCGTGCCAGGTATTGACAAAAGATGCAAAATATAAGAATACTATGGAGGATTTAGAATTCGATGTCCAAAATTCATTGTCAATGCTAGAAATGAAAATGAGCAACAAGGAAAATGTTAAAACTGAGAATGTAACCGTGAGAAGCGAATTACCGGTGTTGCCTAAAATTCAGGTACCCACATTCTCTGAAGAGCCAAGAGAATGGGACCTGTTTATAGAGTTATTTGCAGAATTAATTGAAAATAGAGAGGATCTAAATCTTACTCTTAAATTCAATTATTTAAAATCCGCATTAAAGGGCGAAGCAAGGAGCATGGTAGCTCATTTATTGTCAGGTTCAGCTGACAGTTATAATGCCGCTTGGGAACTATTGACCAAGCGGTATGAAAATAATCGGAAGATATTTTCCGAACAATTAAGTGGGATCGTTGATCTACCGATGATCAACAATAAATCCGCAAAGAGTGTAAAAGGAGTGATTGACATAATTAATGAGTCAGTGCACTTAATTAAAATTAAAGCAAATTTGTCCGATGAAGTTGACGTAATATTCGCACAACTCGTACTTAGGAAATTTGACAGGGAGGCTCTACAATTGTATGAGAGTCAGATTATTAAAACATGGCAGATGCAAATTCTATCTGATGTCATGGAATACTTGGAGCAAAGATATTGTTCGCTAAGTGCCATGAGGAAAGAAGAGAAAAACCCGCAAAAAGTGGTTTCATATGGGTCTTTTGAAAATAACTGACTGATTTGCAAAGTTGCCGGGCATAAAGCGTATAAGTGCTATAAATTTAAAGGCCTGACACCCATGCAAAGGTATGAAACGGCTTAAAAAGTACAGCTTTGCACACGATGCTTGAACCATTCAAGCAATAAAGAATGCACTAATGAGATGGTCTGTTCATTGTGCAGTAAAGGACACCATACTCTACTCCATTTTGAAGAAATACAGGAGAGAGTTAATACTTGTATAACGGCTCAACCGAAACCCTAATACAAGTGAAAAATGTAAATGGAGGATATAACACTCTAAGAGCCCTTATTGATAATGGTTCACAGAGCACCATCTTGTCTGAAGAGGCAGCTCAAATATTAAAATTACCTAAAGTAGAACAACACACAGAAATAAAAGGCGTGTCCTCAATAAAAGCCACAAAATCAAAATATAAGGTAAAAATAGATGTCGAGACGCGAAATTCTTGGAAATTCTACAACTAAATAACAGAAAAAACATTAACATAAAACTTATTCCCATTCTTAACATTAAACCTAACTGAGGCGATTACTCAGGCGTTTTGCTCTCCAGCACAAAGTGGAAACACCTGTATGTTTGCAGAAAATATAATTGTAACTGCACACTTACTACAGGTTAAATACAAATCAAAAACGAGACATCAGAAAAGATACTAGGCCTACACTTTAACAAAAAATACACACAACCTTAAGCTAGCAGCAAACATAATAAAATGCCTATCAAATCCAGAATTAAACTGCAATACATCCACCCTTCTAGACATAACCAAAGCAATTCTAATCGCAAAAGTAGACTACGGGCTTCTCATATCTGGTAAGAGCCCAAATTCAACCCTTAGCACCATGAAGTCGACAATTAACACAGGCCTTAGAATCGCTCTTGGAGCATTTAAAAGAACTCGCACCCAAAATATTCTATACGAGACACGAACAGCCCCGTTAGAGTATAGAAGAAACAAAACCACAACTCTACAATAGACTACATAATAGAAAATAGCAAATTACAAAACATGCCTTTCCAACCAACAACACTTTGGCAACAAACTACACCACCCTGCAACACAACACTAACTAACATTGATAAAACACTTAGTTACTGGAATATAAAAAATACCTCTCCAGAAATATACAGGGCAGAATTTTGCAAAAAGAAAACGGATAAGCCGACAACTACACATATGTATATATATACCGATGGGTCCCAAACCCACTCAATTGCATTTTTCGCCATAACATATGAAACAACACCCATTAAGCCAAACTTTTGCCACACCACTCATCTGTCTTCTCTGCCGAATTAATCGCAATCGCCGAAGCAATAGACATTTTTAAAAACAAACTGGGAAAATTTTGCATATGCTCGGATTCCTTATCGGCTATAGACGCCATAAGGAACACAAACTACAGTGAATACTACAGCTCATACATATGTACGTAACACCTAACAAAAAACATTCCCAAACTTGAAACTACTCTGGATACCAGGGCATGTAGGCATTGCATTCCTGCAATTATCGCTTCAATGAGGAAGCAGACAACACTGCAAAAAACGCAACCAAAGAACCGCTTTTAGCCAAATACAACCATTACATAAAGGACATACTGAAATACACATTTTTTAGATATCTCTACCTGGTACCGAAGCATGAAAAAAAACAATCACCACTCCCCAACACGGGAAGTTCAAGTAAAAATAACAAGACTTAAACTCGGTCACACAAAAATCACCCACAAATCCTATTTCGACAGCACCCCTAGTGTATGCCCTTACTGCAACCAAAAAATTTTAATAGAACACATAATCGTCACCTGCAACTTCTTGAAAACACAAAGATACACAATATTCGAAAATACTAACCCACTCCAATGCCTCTTAAACCCCACACCTCCTAATATACTGAAAATCCTAGAATATTTATAAAACACAAACCTGTACATTCATATTTAAGACAATAGCACAACACACACATTATATTCAAATATGAACTTAGACTGTATGAGCTGAAGGCCTACGTTGCCACAGACAAAAAAACAAACACAAGCTGACATATAGTTTTAACTGTAAGTTAGCTCTAAATAAATAAATAAAAGGTTTGATGCGACTATTTGTTTAATTTTGCATTTTAGTAAATCACTAGAAATTTTAATCAGGCATAAATCCGCTGTAAATGTACTACAACATTAATAAAAGCATTGTTAATTTAGTGCCACTTTTAGTTTTTTTTTTTATAAATTGCGTAGTTTTCGTATATTTTGCAAGAAAAACAACAATTTCCCTGAAGTGGGAAGGTTCACCTGTAAACGCCAGACATTTGATATTGTTGTCGTGAACCCAAAATGTTGGCGCGCTATTTCAAATTCAACTTTTTAACTTATAAATTTAATGAATTAAATCCAAAGTTATATAATAAAAAACTAATTTTTGAGTCATTTTCTACGTCTCAAATAATATAGCTACTAATAGAGGTTTATAAGTGCAATAAAAATTAATTGATGCACAATGACAGACCTACCAAAACCAACTTACTATGTTCGAAAACATAAAATCACTCGAAGTTCAGTAGTACCTAGCTTACAGTAATTTCTATAGCACACCTGTATATTTAGATTAAGGTGTGTTAAGAGTTTTTACTTCGGGGAAGGCTTCGTGTAGCTGAGGGAACTTTTCCATTTTAGATTTGACCAGGGGGCATTGTTAAATTATTTACCATGTGTGCAAAAGGCGGAGTACGTTCAAGTAGCCCATCCGTCAACATTGCAAGTACATATAAAACCAAACAAACAATTATATATATTATAAAATAATTAACTTCAGCTAATAACAAGCTAATTGTGATAGAATAGAGATTTTTAAAAAAGAAAGAGAGTCGTCTGAGAGGTTCATTCAAAGAATAGTTTCAAATAGTACTTCGTTTTAAAGATAGCGGAATAAAATGTCTGGTATGTATATTTTAACTATCTTAAATTTTTGGTAAAACAAAAGATTGCAGATTGCAAAAGATTATTTTGGTGCGTCTCATATTGAGGTGGCTAAATGAAAAATCTGTACTGTAAGATGGGGCGGACTGATAAAGTAAATATAATTTGCTTGTGTACGGATCGTCAAATTCTATTGACCATCGATATACAAACCCAACAACGTTCATGGCTTTACTAAAAGAAGATAAATATGAGGATTAATAGTTAATTGATAATATCTAATTAATAATATCTAACCGCTCTAAGGGAGCGTTCAGCATATAAGAAAATTAGTTGCTTAATGTGGAGTGCATCTGTAAAAAGACATAACTTTACATTTAGACCCATTAAGGTTTAATAAGCTGATTTCACACCAACACTGAAGGATATTAAGATCTGATTAAAGCAGACATGAAGACGATATGTGCTTATATCTGAAGTATAGCTTAACATCACCCGAGTACGTAACCGCATGAGAATGTGTCACTACCAATGGAAGATCAGTTATGAAAAGAGTGAATAGCAATGGACCCAAATGACTACCCTGAGGCACTCCAGATGTCACTTGGATTGTCTTAGAAAATTAAGACTTGAAGAGAACCTTACAAAGATATTGGAGAGTCCAATCGAGCAAAAGGCTGTAAAGTGCGTTTAACTTACATAAAAGAAGAGTATGATTAACAGAGTCAAAAGCCTTGCTGAAGTCACGATAAATGACGTCAACTTGCAAAGCGGTCTTGAATCCTTTGATCAATAACAAAGTTTGGGATATTTTTCTTAGTCTAGTACTTAAGATAAATCCTGGGGATATTGCAGGCGGCCCTAATCACTTATTATTGGGTTGGTCTGTCTTTTCTTTTAAGACGAGTTCTATTATTAGTTCGCATAAGGGAATTGGCATTTGGCATTTGGATGTGCATCCAGTTTTGCAGAATACATTAGTTGTTGACTACCTATTTCAGATTTTACGCTAGGTTTATTTATATCATTTTGAATGTTGTCGTTTCGTATATACCACGGGGCCCCCGTGATTGGTCTTAAAATCTTCGACTGCGCCCTTTGTATGATGTCGACATTGCTGGTACTTGCATTCCCCCATAGTACGGCACCATAAGTCCACATGGGTTTCAGTACGGAGTTGTATAGGAGGACTTTATACTCCAGACTTAGAGGGGACCGAGCATTGATGATCCAATGTAGGCTACTCGCTTTCAGTTTAAGCTGTGACTTTTTTGCCTTGATGTGCTTGCGCCAAGTTAGTCTTCTGTCTAGGTGGATGCCAAGGTAAGTGACATCATCGGCGTGAGGAACTGGTACGTTGTTTAGCATTAGAGCTGGACAATTTCTTCTATTAAGCGTAAATGTAACATGTTTGCATTTCTGCTCGTTGACCCGGATACGCCATGTTGCTAGCCATTCCTCTACCACCTTGAGGTGTTCCTCTAATTTTGCAGAGGCTTGTATTGGGCATTTGGATCTGCTGAGGATTGCCATGTCATCGGCAAAAGTGGACGTTGTAAGTCCTAAACTCGTTGGTAAGTCTGCAGTGTACAGCAGGTGGAGCAATGGGCCGAGTACACTGCCTTGCGGTACACCAGCTTTGATTTCAAAATCAGCCGAGACGGAGCCATTACATCTTACAGCGAATTTCCTATTGTAAAGGAAAGATTCCATGAGTTTGTGGGTGTACTGTGGGAGTGTTTGCCGGATTTTGAACATCAGACCCTCCAGCCAAACTCTATCAAAAGCCTGGGCAACGTCGAGAAAGACAGCCGCACAATATTCTTTTAGTTCGAATGCTGTTCGTATTTCGGATGTTATGCGATTGACTTGTTCAATTGTACCATATTGTGTTCTCCGATGCCAGAAATCAGTTTAGTCGGATCTGCAGGACCTTTTCAAAAAGCTTTGAAAGACATGGCAGTAAACTAATTGGCCTATAGGATGATGGCTGGGTTTTTTCCTTTCCCACTTTAGGAATCATGATGATAGTGGACCTTTTCTATGTTCCTGGGAAGTAGGCAATTCTTATTATAGCGTTGAACAGTTTGCAGATGTATTGTATGGCGATGATAGGGAGTTCTAGGATCATTTTCGGTGTGATTAGGTCATGGCCAGGGGCTTTTTTCGGCTTTATGTGGTTTTTAATAACTGCAGTGATCTCGTCCGATTGGAGTTCCGAGTACTCACTATCCGTTAATGTGCTCGAAGGGGAAAGTACAGATGAGTTTGATGTTGGATTTGGCTGGAAAACCATTTTAAGATGTGTGGCAAATACGGATGCCCTCTCTTCGTCACTGCGGGTGGGACGGTTGGACTCCTTATCGGTGAAATTGTCTCTGTAGGAGCGCTTTAAGTTGGGTGGGCTTTCCACAGAGGATGTTTAGTGCTGGTTGGACTGAGCTTTTCGATGTATTTCCTTTAAGCCCAGCTTTCCTCTTGTCTTAACGCCTTGGAGAGGTTGCGATTAGCATGCCTTAGGCGAAGTTTTGCTGCTGGTGATCGAGTAATCTGCCATTCTCTTCTTAGACGTCGTATTTCCGTTACTAATTGTTCTATCCGCCGGTTCGTAGGCCTGTCAACAGGTTTAGTGTAAGAAGAGACATGTAGAGTAGATACTCTTGCTGCAGCTTCCATCATCGACTCAAGTGCAGAGACGCACATATCAATGTCCTCTGCAGCATCCAGTTTCGGCGTACAGTCAATGTGGGCACTCATGTACATTTTAAATTTAAGCCAATTTGTTTTGTTGTTTGTAAGCCTATAAGGGCGATCGAGTACTTGAGGTCTTTTTAATAGTGTGAATAGCATTGGAGAGTGATCGGAAGTTAAGTCTAGTAGTGTATCCGCAGTGATCCGATTACGTGGAATCCTCTTGGTTACTGCGAAATCAATCAAGTCAGGAACTTTCTGTGAATCTGTGGGCCAATAAGTAGGCCTACCCGGTGAGACGCAATCCATCTTATTGAGAGGGTTGACTATTGTGTTGTACAACTGCTTGCCTTTAGGATTTACCAGGCGAGTTCCCCAGTGCGTATGTTTGGCGTTATAGTCCCCTGCTGCAATTAAGCGATCTCCGAGTGTGTTAAAGAAATCGGTAAATTCCTTTTCAGAGATTGAGAAGCGTGGTGGGCAGTACAGGGCGACCAATGTAGTGTTGCCGCAGCTGGTTTGGACGGTTATAGCAGTTGCTTGTAGGTGCTGTGTTTTAAATCTGTTGAGGAACGAGTGTTTTATACGGTTTTTGATTAGGATACCAGTCCCGCCATGAGCTTTTCCGTCTGGATGGTTTGTTGCGTAGAAGTTATATTTTGGTATTTGAAAATTATTTTTTGATGTTAAATGTGTTTCCGAAATCAGCAAAACGTCGATTTCACTTGAGTCTAGGAATAGTTGCAGTTCATTTTTGTGCTTGGAGATGCCGCATCAGTACGTGCATACAGTTTTTTCATAAAAGTGGTAATGTTTTTATTGAGTGAGATCAATAGGGCCTCTAAACCACTTGGAGTTTGCTGGCCAAGCTCTGGTGCGCTAGGTTGCGGATTCTGTAGATGGTGGAGTGACGGGGTCTCTTTCGCGGGCTCCGTCTGTCCAGTTCGGAGCACACTAGCGAAGGATACACTAGGACTGGTTGTAGCAGTCATGTTGGATGATCTAACAGCCTTGGCGAAGAAAACCTCCGGTATAGTTTTGGAGGCGTTGAAGGTGATTTTTGGTCCAGCTGGGGGTTTGCGCCCGTTTAGGTGTGATTTAAGATCCTTAAAGACAGAACATCCTCTGTAGTTGGCCGTGTGGTTCCCTCCACAGTTGCTGCATAGTCTTAGTGCGACGTTGTTTCTGTCCTTGGTGCAAATGCCATCTTTATGATGTTCGCCACAGCCAACACAAACTGACCTAAGATTGCAATTGTTAGAGGTGTGGTTGTATTCCTGGCAGTTTTTACACTGCGGTGGTTGGTGTCTTTTATGGGGCTCCTCTACGGTTATTTTTCTGTGCAATAGAAGCTGTAGGTTGTAGATCTCGTGCACTTCATTTGGCTTCGACCGCTTTGCATCTGGTTGGAGCTCGATTTTAAAGAGCGGCTGTGCGACTTTGTTCATGTTGATGATGTTGACAACGGACTTGACCGCAAACCCTTTTTCGACCAACGCGTCTGCTATTGCTTGAGTAGGGACCGATGGCTCAATCCCCTTTAACACAACCTGGAGCCCTTTACTGCTTTTTAGTTGGTAGGTATAGAAGTTGATGTTAGCATTACGGAGGTACTTTTCGATGATGCGGAAATTGTCCTCAGTTTGGGTTTGACATTTAATTTCTTTAATGTTACCCCTATTTGATCAATTGATAAGTTAATTCTAATAGGTCAGTAGTTGTCAATCTACGTTTCTTAAACCCTTGTTGGGATGTCAAAGTAATAGAGCTACAAAACTGCTTTAACTGATTTGTTATTATTTTCTCAAAGGCTTTAGGTTTTGCTGACAATTTGGAAATATCCCTATAATTGGAACTTTCGGAACTTCGAACTTTTTCGCCTTTTTATGAATACACAGGCCAGGTGCACATACTGGTTTGACTGAGCTGAGCTCGCTAATTTAAGTATTTATATATTTATTTCTTTCTTTATTTATTTATTTACATACCTCAACTAACACAGCACTCGACGAAAAAGGTTATCATAAAAAACCAGATAGGGAAGAGATGCAAATAATGCGATATTTAAAATATATTCAGCGGTTACGTTATAGATTATTGAAAAGTATAGAGCGAAAGGTTGTTAAAAGATTGGCAAAGAACACGAAATCGGATCTTAATGATCTTCAGAGTTGGTGTGAAACAAACCTATTAAACCTTAACGGCTCTAAATGTAAAGTTATGTCTTTTTATAGATGCACTCCATACTTAGCAACTTATTATCTTAACGACACTGCCTTAGAGCGGTTAGATATTATCAATGATTTAGGTGTTCTTATGGACCATAAATTAACTTTTAATACTCATATTTCTGCTACAGTTAGTAAAGCTATGAATGTTTTTGTGTTTGTGAAACGATGGTCAAAAGAGTTTGGCGATCCGTACACAACCAAAATTCTGTATACTTCTTTAATCCGTCCTATCTTAGAGTACGGATCTTGCATATGGTCACCTCAATATGAGACGCACCAAAGTAAAATTGAATCTGTTCAAAAGCAATTTCTGCTTTTCGCTCTTCGCGGTCTAAATTGGGATCGCAATGTCAATTTGCCATCATACTCCAGTAGGCTTCTTTTAATCAACCTTCCTTCTTTAATTAATCGTAGAGTAATGCTTGGTGCTATATTTATTCATAAACTTTTAATAGGTGAAATAGACTCTCCTGAGTTATTGAACCAGTTAAACCTATCTGTACCCCGTAGACCTACTATAAATTTTATTCCTCTATCCTTAAAACACTGTAGGTCCAACTATTCTTTGCATGAACCTTTTCGAGTCCTATGTTCTGATGACAATCATCTGTATCCCGTAATCAGATCAGAAGCCTCTCTTTCCCTTGTGAAAACTTCTATTTTAGCACATTTAGCTCGTAATTAGCTGTAGTTAATCATATTTTTAATTGTTTGTCCGTTTTATTTGTATTTGTCCACGCGATCGTGCCGTCCGATATGCGGCTGCGCCCAACGGTCGGTCGGGCGGGAGGTGGACAGCGCGCTGCTTGGGCTCGCGCGAAACAGGCTATGTCCTGGTGTCGTATGGGCCACTTGAACGTACTTCGCATTGTACGCGTCAACGTCCAGACAATAAAAAAAGGTTCGTGAAGAGAGTAGTTAGTCAGACATCTACTAAGGTGAATAGGAATAAAACTTCTGGTCCGAAGTGAGGGAACACAAAAATATAGCATATCTAGTAAATTAATGGAAACGACTTCACCGTTGACTACGTTATGTAGAAAGATAATGCGAAATACGATCCTACGGTTGTAAAGTGAAGAAAGATTATTAAAAAAAAGTCTGTCAAAATAAGAAGGAAGGTGAAGAATCGGGTCCCAATTAAGAACCCGTAACGCGAACTTAAGGAATTTCTTCTGTACCGATGCAATAATACGTGAACATCATATTGAGGGTTTCACACTGGCGAGCAATTTTTAGAGTAGGCCGAACTAACGAAGTGTTCAAAACTTTTGTTACAGAGGGGTCATCAAATTCATTGGCCCAACGTTTTATAAAGCGAAGAAGACTTCATGCTTTATAAACAATTAAAAATAAATGAAAAATAACGCCTAAGTCTTTAAATGATGGTACAGAATCTAACAGATCAGACTTAATAGAGAAATATCAAAGAAGCTAACATCGGCTGTGCCGAAGTTTATATACCCTTGCAGTCCATGGCCATAATATTTTTACATGTTCCAAACTCTTTTTCTGTATCTCAATTCATTAATGCACAGAACCTTTCAAATATCATTTCAATTTCTTCATCTTCTTCCCCATCCCCTTTACACGCATGCCGCGACTCGCACGCATACACATATACATAGTTTATGTAGCGTTGCGTCTGTATGTGTGCATGCGTGTGCTCTGTTGATTTGATGATGACGTAGTAGGCAGCAAGTTGAACCGATTTATATCGGCTCCAATTTTTGCAATTTTTGCAAAAATGTTTCCTCCAGAGCTATATGATATAGAGGTCCGATTCTCCCAATTTTCATACTTTATTTTTCCCAGGTAATAAAAAGCTCCCAAAAAAAATTTCATCCCGATAGCTCTTAAGGTGGCTGAGTAAAACGCATACGCACAGACGGGCGGACAGACGGTCAGACGGACAGACGGACATGGCTATACCAACTCAGCTTCTCATGCTGATCAAGAATATATATACTTTATATGGTCGGAAACATCTCCTTCTGTGCGTTACAAACATCTGACCAATTTTATAATACCCTCTGCAAGGGTATAATGAGCTAGGAACGGAGACAAACGACTGAATATTATTTTTATAATGCTCTTTTGCACCTTGAGGTGTAATTTATAAACGTGGCACCAATCACAAAATGCATCTAGATCATTCATCAGAACTTAAAAACTCAATCTTCATTCGTTGAATTCTAAATATAAACGGATTTTATTTACAAAAGTGTTGTGTATATAAATGAACTCTTAGAATCTAGGAGGCGACAATTGTTCTTTAAATTACTTATTCTAATGACCCATGTTTTTCGAGGGTTCAAAATTATTTATATTTAAAGTGTTTTCCACAGAGTGCGGATGCATGTTTTGTTCGGTTATCAAGCAATATTTGTCATTTGAATCTTTATGACTTATTTTTGTTTTATGTCTTTGTTTCGTTTTGTGTATTTCTTCAGTGCATCTGATTTGGTGAAGCCATTTCAGATAAACACGATGTTTAATCTTAAACATTCTGCAAAGGCCCGCCAAATGCGACGTTTTGGATCTGCGTTTAATCTTAAGTTGTCATATACAAGTTAATATTAATTTTAGAATTCGTTAGATAAATAATATTAAGGAAGCATGGTCGGTTACATGATGGACGTTTAACCCTAGTAAATCGAAATGCCGTATAGTTTAGTAAGTTGTCTTCAACTGGATTCCATTCTATATTTGGAAAACTACTAATAACGCCTACATATATGCGACGTTGTAATAGCAATGTACGACTCTGACTGGACGCTATGATGAACCACTAGAATTTTATTTTCTGCCCTAGCTGTGCAGCCTGATCTGGGGCTCAAAATTCCTTGTTCCGGTGTATCCATCACCTCCTGCTGTTCGTTACCACATTGGACTCTGGCATTAGTTTTAGGTGGGCCCCTGAATAACTATCTACAGCTACTATCTAATTCTACCCAGTAAGATTTTGGCTCAACAATCGTTGTATATAAACAGATGGGCTTTTTATTCTGCATAAAAGGAGTCAGTTCACAGGCATTAATACTGGAGCTATTTTATGACCAATTTCCTTCACATGTTCTTCTGTTTGATTACCAGGTCCGACATTTCTGCATTGCTGATTCTGACATTAAATGATATGAGTCTATTTCAAAATTATATATTTAGTACGGATTGTTTATATGAACCGTTACCAAATGATTACTGACTAATCGAGCTGGAACTGCAATAACTCTGTAGACGAAGCACGGATGCCTACCGAAACGTCGAATTTTTGCACTTATGTGGGAACTTCAACCTTATCCTGAACGAAATCTCCTGGAGGAGTCCCAAAGTTGTTGAGATTCAATTTACACACCCTGGTTTTTTATTTTATCAGCTTTTTTGAATTTTGTTAGACTATTAGCTTATTGACAAAATTATTAAGTAGTTCACAATGTTTCTCTTTATTTTTTACACACACTTCGAGACAGAACTTTACCGACTCACTCTACTCCACAGACCCTCTCTACAGACTCCACTTTTCAGACTGACTCTACTCCTCATTCATCGTACATCATTTCTTATCGATATTCTATCAATAACGATTCTTTTTTGAAGTCATCTTTACTACTGCTCATACCGCGATCCTACACTTATAATTAATTTTCTATCAAGAAATATCCCCTTGGCCGTCAACAGAGCATATATGTATGTGTCTTAACTCAGTTCCGCTACTTTTACCTGCCAATACTAAAGTTTCAGATAATTTTTTTTTTTTGTTATTTATAATTTCATTTGGCTTGGTTTTAAAATATTAGTATTTAATCTACCATGGTTAATGTCTATCAATAGATTTATAATTCCTGTCTGAATTTCTTCACATTCGTCAACTACGGAGAATGTTGGCCGTGGAATCTACCACCGATGTCTGCTTTTCTTCTAGATGCTTTAAATTCTGTTGTTTGTGAATAAGTTTCTCATGTTTTCTTCCATTTGTATCCTATCGTCCGCATCCATGACACCGAATAATATATGGTACAGAGAACCCATAAACTCAAACGGTGCTCGTTCGTTTTCTTGAATCATGAATAGAACATTATTTTCCTCGATTTCTTAAATTCGCTTAACCATGTTGTTAAATACAAAATGACACTGGTCTTCAAAATTATACAGTTTTTGGCATAAAGCCGTAAATTTAGGAATCTTTCTGCCACCTTGACTAAGCATTTCAAAATATGCCGACATGTCATAGTATACCACCAGATCCCATGAGGATGCTACTACTTCTACTTCACCCATTGGATCGAAGTACAGCGCGGCTGTTGCGTTTAGTTCCTTTACAGTTATTTTTGTTCTATTATCTTTATGCGAAGATGCGAAGTTTTATAAAATGGCCTGGGGATGCATTTAAAACCCTGTCAGCTGGTGTTCATAAGCTCCAAGTGGAGCTTATCGCGGTAGAGGTTCAATTAAGAAGTTCTAAACTTTTGACTGAATTTCGAAGCGAAAGAGGGCCAGGTTTTAGGGCGCGTCCCTCAGTCCGTCGGCACATCGATCTCTACCAGTTCCAGCTTCCGACAATGACCCTACGTCACCAAATGTTCAGCAGCTAATATCGTTTAGGAGTCTGGCTGTGGCAGGTGTGGAATCGCTTCCCATTTCCCCTGAAGATAGTATCCTACCTACCAACACGATATCTGTTGTAGTTTCCGAACCGTCCGGGCAAACATCCGTCTCAGGAATATTGCCAATAAAGTAGTTAGAAGAGGAGCTAGTAAAGTGTTGGCTGCTTCAGCTCCTACTGCAACTGTTGTTGCAGCTACTGCTGTGCCTGGCAGTTCTCATATACTCGGGACATTTCGTCCTTCAAAATAAGTGTCTTCCCAGATATTTTTGTCCAAATATGTCCTAAAGATTTTTGGCCGGAACACCTTTTTGTAAAAGAGTGTACAAGAAAAAAGAAGAATCTACTTCCGATTAGCCTGTTACCTATCTCTGTGAATAACGTTCCTTCCGGCTCGTCTGCACCTGTTGATGAGTCAAAAAACTAATTTCGTCCCTAACTGTGGCCTATCAGAACGTATCTAGACTCTATGTAGATAGTTTAACTTTTGACTTTCATATTCTTGCCTTAACTGAAACTTGGCTGAAACCTGATATTGCCGATGCTTCAATTTTTTACTCAAAATATTTAATATATAGACATGATCTGACTATCCGTAATGGTGGTGGTGTTTTGATCGCTGTTGATTCAGTGTTCTCGACTGAAATTGTCCATTCTTCCAATCGAAGATTTAATTTGTTTGTTTTAAAATTTCTTTAAATTCTTTTTCTGCCTATATTACTTGTTCGTATATTCCACCACAGTCCGATATGGCAGTTTACATTCACCATTTGGAAGCTATTCAACTTGTTTCCTCATATCTCTCTGACAAAGACTTGCTCATTGTTCTGGGAGATTTTAATTTACCTGAGATTGTCTGCCCCCTTTCATATGGTTCTTTATTTCTGTTCTCCTCATCACATTGATTCATAGATGGTCTGCTTGAGTTGTCTCTAACTCAAATAAATCCTGTCCGGAATAGTCGTGACAGATCACTGGATCTAGTATTTGTGTTGGATTCTTCCAAATGCGATGTTTCCAGGACTGATCCCTGACAAACTCTCCTAAACTTAAAAAACTTTTGTTAACTAACGATTGGTCATGCCTGTATACTTGCACGGATATGGACTCTGCCATATCGGTCTTCTATAACTATTGAATGGTCTGATAGACCTCCTCAGCTCTCACGTGAGCTATGTAACTTGAAGAACGTAAAATCAAGATGCTATAAAAAATTTAAAAAATCCGGTAAAGCATCGGATTTTTGCTCGAACGAATTTTATTCTTCTAAATTCACAATGCTATACGGATTATCTTCAGCAATGTAAATATTTCTCGCGATCCTAAGCAATTTCATAACTTTGTCAATGTAAAACGTAAGACATCAGTGCAATTGCCGATATGTTTGCTGATTTTTTCAAAACAACTTATTCCTCTTCGATTTATCAAGCAAATCAGCTTATCCCCATCACTTGCAATCGTCTAACAACATTTTAGACCATGTGTTTCAGGAAAGTTCGGTTCTTAGCGTGCTCAGTTCCGTCAAACCAGTATATGCACCTGGCCCTGACGGAATACCAGGCTGCGTATTAAGGTTTTGTGCAGAGGCCCTATGTAAACCAATACTTAAGATGTTTACACTGTTCGTCACATCTTCTGCATTCCCGCCTATCTGGAAAGTATCATATATCATTCCTCTTTATAAAAAGGGGAAAAAGTCCGAAGCCTCCAATTATAGGGGTATTTCTATATTGTCTGCCATACCCAAAGCATTTTAAAAATAATAACATCTCAATTGCAGCATTTTTGTAGCTCAATTATTTCGTCCTCCCAACATGGGTTTAAAAAACGTAGATCGACAACTACTAACTTATTAGAATCTACATCTCACTCGATCAAAGGATTCAAGACTGCCGTACAAACTGACGTCATTTATACTGACTTCAGCAAGGCCTTTGACTCTGTTAATCATACTCTGCTTTTATTTAAGTTGAACGGACTTGGCATCCCCAGCCTTGATTGGATTCTGCAATATCTTTTTAAGCGTACACAAAAGGTCATCTTTAAGTCTTCAGGGTAGTCATTTGGGTCCATTGCTATTCACTCTTTTTATAAATGATCTTCCATTGGTAGCGACACATTCTCGTGTGCTTATGTACGCGGATGATGTTAAGCTTCACCTTAGTTATAAAGACATATCGTCTTCTTGCCTGCTTCAATCCGATCTTAATCATCTTCAGGGTTGGTGTGACACCAACCTATTAAACCTTAACGGCTCTAAATGTAAAGTTATGTCTTTTTATAGATGCACTCCATACTTAGCAACTTATTATCTTAACGACACTGCCATAGAACGGTTATATATTATCAATGACTTAGGTGTTCTTATGCACCATAAATTAACTTTTAATCCTCATATTTCTGCTACAGTTAGTAAAGCTCTGAATGTTCTTGGGTTTGTGAAACGATGGTCAAAAGAGTTTGACGATCCGTACACAACCAAAATTCTGTATACCTTATTAATCCGTCCTATCTTAGAGTACGGATCTTGCTTATGGTCACTTCAATATGAGACGCACCAAAGTAAAATTGAATCTATTAAAAAGCAATTTCTGCTTTTTGCTCTTCGCGGTCTAAATTGGGATCGCAATGTCATTTGCCATCATACTCCAGTAGGCTTCTTTTAATCAATCTTCCTTCTTTAATTAATCGTAGAGTAATGCTTGGTGCTATATTTATTCATAAACTTTTAATAGGTGAAATAGACTCTCCTGAGTTATTGAACCAGTTAAACCTATCTGTACCCCGTAGACCTACTATAAATTTTATTCCTCTATCCTTAAAACACTGTAGTTCTAACTATTCTTTGCATGAACCTTTTCGAGTCCTATGTTCTAATGACAATCATCTGTATCCCGTAATCAGATCAGAAGCCTCTCTTTCTCTTGTGAAAACCTCTATTTTAGCACACTTAGCTCGGAATTAGCAAGAGTAAATCATATTTTAATTGTTGGTTCGTGTTCTTTGTATTTGTAAACTCGATCGTGCCGTCCGATATAGGGCTGCGCTCCACGGTCGGTCGGGCAGGAGGTGGACAGCTCTCTGCTTGGGCTCGCGCGAAGCAGGCTATGTCCTGGTGTCGAATGGGCCACTTGAACGTATTTCGCATTGTACGCGTCAACGTCCAGACAATAATGCTAGCTGCACTCGAAATTTGACAAAGCAGCATAAACATTGCCAACATCATAACGGTTTCTGTTTTGGACAGATGACCGATCCTGGTACCTTTGCTATATCGATTCCCCTCAACGTCTTCGGATGATTTTACCCTTGCAAATGACCCGTCCTTCAACTTGGCTTTTACCACTATTACTTTATCGTCCCTGCCTTTGTGAAGTTGCTCAATCTTGCCCAAAGGCCACCTGGTTGGGTGACAATTTTCATCTTTGATCAGTACGAATATATAATATTCCATCGTTGTTCAAAAATGGATTTAAGTTTAAAATTTTGCTTTTCATGTCAATTTGCTTGTTATGCATGATATATCTCTGCTAAATTGACATGCCTGTTGGTGTCTAATTATAAAATTTTCTAAAATTCTTAAGCTCATTGATGGTTAGATATGAAAGGTAGACCTTATCTCTGTTTTTAATGCCAATATATCTTTATACATATGCTGTAATTCTGACCAGTTTATTCATACAGGAATACTTTTCAATTAGCTCCTGCATAATACTACTCTCTGTATTTAATAGTACGGCATTTACCATAACCTTGTCATCGATGTCTTTTGCCTCATCGAGCCACTTTGGTCCATTCCACCACAGTTCACAATATTTTAGCTTATTTGGATAAAATCCCCTTGAAGCTACGTCTATAGGGTTATCTCCTGAATTTACATGGTTCCATGCTATTTCTTTGATTTTTAGGATATTCTCTATGCGACGACTTACCAATTTTTCCTTACTAACACAGTTTTTTATCCAGAACAGTGTGATAGTAGAGTAACTGCCTCACCTATTTTAGCATATATGACCGCTGCATATGCCTTTTCTAAAGCGTCAGCAAAACCATGAATCTGTAACAACATATTGGGATGTGTCTTGATCCATCGGGGTAATCTGACTTCTTCCAGATACACCAAATTGACCCTGAAGGATTTCCATTCTGTTGCTTCGTTGATCCCGGTTTTGTTCAGCTAGTCACAACTTCTGCATGAATAACTTGCCTATTACCGTTACTGGTGTTGGCAACCTAGTGGATCATACATCTTGGCTAGTGTGGATAGCACCCCTCTCTTAGTCACCTTTTGGTTCTCGTCACAGTGTACTTTAAACTTAAATTTGTCTTTACAATATCTGCAGATGCTACGAACTGCCATTTTCGCAATTTTAATATAATGTCGAATATTTCTTTTTGAAGTCGCGGCCCGATCCACATCACATCATTGAGACTTCTGTTATTCGTTGTTTTCGCGGATGCGTCAAACACAACTCTTAATTAAGTTTTCAGGCTTGCTTCTTTTACTACTGCTTGATGTGGCAGGTAAAAAGCGCCTTCATCCTTAGCTTCGACCATATGGCCCAACTGCAAATATTCTTTAATGAATTTTTCGTATTAATTCCTAAGTTTTGGATTTTTCTGAAAAAATTGCGCAGTTGCTTGCGGCTATAAGTCACTTAATTCCTATTCTTAGTTAAATGGTATCGTTACCACATATCTTCCAGAGTCATAAATCCTTGTTGTCTTGTTAAAATTATCTTCACATCCTATATCATCTTTTTCGTCTGCCTCCACCTCCCGAAAACGCTCCATATCTGTGACATCTATTGTTGTTGCTACTACAGATTTATTACTTTTGTCTTTGGTGCATCCCAAAACGATTCAAAATATTGAGTATTTTTACCTAGTAGGCCAACAATCTTCGCAACTCCCCCTTTTAAGATTTGGGTATAAACGTCTAGCCCCATTATCATACCAACCCTACCAGGTTTATTTAAGGAGAGATCAGCTAGCAAGTAAGATTGCCATTTTGACATATTTACGTTTACTATTTTTAATGAACGAGCTCTCATTAATTGCGGCAGCACAATTGCTTTAACATATTTCCACTTATTAAAGCGGCTTCTTCCGATAAGTGTTGTGTTGGTGGTGCCATTACACAAGTATTTATCCTCTCCTGTTTTTCCCCAAAATGGAGAAGGGTATGCACTAACATACATTGCTGCACAATGAGCACACCATTTCATTAGTGGACCTCTTATTGCTTAAATGCTTCAAGCATCTTGTATATAATTGTACTTTTTTGGCTACTTCCACGATTTCTTTAGGTGTTAGCACTTTAAACTTATAGCACTGAACTGCGACAGATCGGACAATTATCTTTAAATACTGCAACCGACGTTTTCAGTAAGGGTTTTTTCTCTTCCTTTCTCATTGCACTTAGCGAACAATATCTTTGCTCCAAGTATTCCATGACATTAGATAGAATTTGTATCTGCCTTGTTTTCCTAATCTGACTTTCATATAATTGGAGAGTCTCTCTGTCAAATTTCCGAAGTATGGGTTGTGCCAATATTTCATCAATTTCAGCGGACAAATTTGCTTTAATTTTAAACAAGTGCACGGACTCATTAATTATGTCAATCACTCCGTTTACACTTTATGCGGATTCATTGTTGATCATCGATAAATCAACGATTTGATTCAATTGTTCGGAAAATACCCTCCACTTAGTTTCATACCACTTGGTTAACAGTTCCCAAGGAGCTCTATAATTGTCAGCCGAGCCTGACAATAGATGAGCTACCATGCTCTTCGTTCGCCCTTTAACGCGGATTTTAAATAGTTGAACTTAAGAATAGGACTCAGATCCCCCCTTTTTGCAATTAACTCCCCAAACAATTCCAGAAAAAAACAGGTCCCATTCTCTAGGCTCTCCAGAAAATATGGGCACCTGAATTTTCGACAACACCGGTAGTTCACCTCTCATGGTAACATTCTCCACCTTCACATTTTTCTGATCGTTTATTTTCTCTTCAAATGCTACCCAGGTATTCTGGATATCGAACTACAATTCCTCTATGACCTCCTTAAACGTTTCAATACATATATAAGCTCATCTGTATAAGCTGAGTGAGTTGCCTATTTAAATATCCTTCGGCTATTAATCTGGCTGCTATATTTAAACCTTCCTCACATTTTCCATTTGTGAAATAGTGGTGGTCGGTAACTCCACTCTGTAGTATTTGGCTATGGTAATTAATCCATTGCCTCTGTATCTCACTTCGTTAAGAATCTTCTAGTTAACTTACTAGCATCTAATTCATCTAACTTCCTTAACTTTTTATGCAACTCATGCTGCTTCGCTTACAATTTTTTAGTCTTGTTAGGGAACATTTTTAACTTATGCGTATATATTAGGATATCGAAATATATAAGAAGAACTAGATGCCCCAGCGAACTTCGTACCGCTTTAGCGTTGCAATGAAAACCCGTCAAACGTTGTTTTGCCATATAAATAATTTTCTAGTAATTTCTAGTGTAGACCAAAAATATTTTACATATTATAAGTATGAACCGCCTTAGCGTTGCAATGATGCAGTACTTTATTTTGGATAGCTGACCTATCTTAGGTATGAGTACCTATTCAATTTGAACTGAATCCTCCATATAAAAATGAATCCATATTTCCCTAATACCTATACCTGAAAATGACTACTAATTTTTAATGAAAAAAAAACAAAATATATATTTTCATAAGAGTTTTTTTCTTAGGATTCATTTAAACAATAAGTTCTGTACTCTTCACTGCTTCTCTCTACTCAAATGCTTTTTGATAAACTATATTTTTAGTTTTATTTTCTGGCGCGTAAATAAATAATGTTGTTGGCAGGCGACATATAATTGGCCATGTGAAAAACATGGATTTTGTAGGTTGATGCCACATACACTTAGCGACTGCCCTTGCGATTTATTTATTGACATTGCAAATGCAAGCCGCACTGGAAACTGTAAACGCTTAAAGCTGAATGGCATGTCGTTGGATATCATAGGGATGCGTGGGATTAAAACATCTTCGCCTTTGTACTTCCCTTTTAAGATTGTTCCTTCGATGACATTGTTCAATAATTTCTTCACCGCAAGCCGAATGCCATTACACAGACGTGGCTGGTTTATGTTCCGTACCATAATAATTACTGATCCGATTTTTACTTGCAGATTATGAGGTGGTAAGCCGAGAAATTCCAACGAATTTAAAAATTCTGTTGGATAATTGACATCATCATCATTATTTCAATTCGCCAGCTGTTTTCTGAAATTTCATTTCGTTCACATCAACATTTTTTGCGGCCAATATAACACGTTCGCTTAACCAATCGTGATTTACGTAATTTTGAGCTATGTTTGGGAAAACCATCTCCATGAGTGCGGTCTTTGATTCACAAAAGTTACAAAAATTGGTAGGGAATGTAATGTATCCCGATGATGTTTCAACAGCAATATTACCATTACCAATATCGAGCAGTGGTTTGGAAAACACTTCTCCAGACTGGTCTTCCTCAATTTAAGTGTTTTAATGTATTTCCATAAAATGGACGACTTCAAACATGCATTTACTTCATCAGCTGGCGTTCAGCGTGGAACAACTGGCAATATTTGTCGAAAATCACCTGCCAATAGTATCATTGCACCACCAAACCGGTTTCTGTTATTTCGTAAATCTTGCATTGAGCGATCTAATGCCTCTAAAGATTTTTTGTGTGCCATTGTGCATTCGAAAGGTTGCAAGTTGGATTTTCATTTATTTGAAGGTTCAACGGCAACTGGAGAGCTGAATGAGCTGTTTGACTGCCTTCCAACAAAAAAATAAAATCCGCCAGTTCCAGTTCGTTTACTACTTTCATAAGCGTATCGTAGGCATATCCTTTGTTGTTGATTCAAAAGGGGTACTGTTCTATCAACCATTTCTCTTAATGATTCGGAATCGTAAATCTCGAATAACCTTTGTTGCCCCAAATGATGTCATTTGAAAGCAATTATTGTACTGCTGGATATGAGTCAAAAAATGATAAGAATCTTGATCAATTCCAGATACAAATAAACGTAGTGGCTCTAGTGGCGGTACCAATGGCGTCAATTTGACTCGGTCGCTGGCGCAACACAATCCAGGGGCTTCATTTTTTAATTTCAATGCCTTGCAATGTGGACACACAATACTCATTTGTCCAATAGGAACAATTTTCGCTGGACTTTAATCAATTGCCACATTATAGCTGAATGCAGCTCTGTGGGGATTAACCATATTTGATTTGCTCTTATATTTCTTTGACTTGCCGTATTTCGAGTTCTGCGGCCTAAGCTTGTACGTCTGGTTGGTGGCATTGTTAAAAACGAAAATACATTTGTTCTGATTGTTGTTGTTCTGACACGTGCATCAATACTTTGTTGCTGGATTTGTACTTCTGTTCTTTCGAATCTGCTATTTCGCAAGAACCAATCATTACTTGTACTGCGGCTCAAATCAGCCCCTTTTCGTTTTCTTGGCATTTTTCGTTAGTAACTTTTCGTTTGTAACTAAAACAGGAATGAACGAATTTCCTACAACGTGGTTGACATTTAACTGCCCCCGCCTACTGCGATCGATACTTGGAAAGCCGTTATAAAAACCCATTTTATTCGCGCTCCCGAAGATTTTCTTAGTATTTTTTTCTGTAAGAACCTTCTCTTAATAATAACAAATACAACAAAAAAAGAATTAGTGAAATCAGACCAGACATTCACGCGTAATTTCAAAGTTATTCAAAAGTTGTAAGTATACAAAAAACAGTGTTAACCATTAAGTGATTATTTATTATTTAAGTATAAAAAATAGATATTGGCCGATTCTCAATCCTACACGATCTGCATAAAAAATTTCGTGAGAATCGGGAATTTTATATATATAGATAAAAAAAAAATAGATTGAAGTATTTATACCTATTTTATTTTGTATCTTATCTGATGATCTGCTTCTCCGCCAATGGGTAGAGTTCGCTGATAGCTAGCTACTAGTTTGCCGTCCCTTTAAACTCGCCTCGCCTCCGCTCGCTTCTTCTTTTCCGTCTTGCGGAAGCTTGCCACCGTCCTTCTTTCATTGTCTACTTGAAACTCAATGTGTATATATATATACTAGTTGAAATATTTTTTTTCGTTATTAGGGCTTCGAATGTGCCACACACCAACTCCGCCAAAAATTTTTTTTTACCGCCGCCGAAATTATTGCAGTTGCTCCACTTAGCCAAACTGCCTTTAAAATCGGACGGATATTTTGCTTTTATATTATACTCTGTCTCTTACCACTGGTAGGGGTTATTTTATTTTGCCACCTTTAGCTGATCTTAGCATTTCCACTTGCATAAGAATCCAGACTTTAAGGAGCTGATTCAATATCTGAGTCTCTTACCACTGGTGGGGGAAAACTACAGAGTTCCTTTTTCGAAGGACCAAAATGAATAGGGCTTCCAGGGCGAAGGAAATAATAACCCAATCTTCATTCGTTGAATTCAAAATATGAAATGATTTTATTTACAAAAGTGTTGTGTATATAAATGAACTCTTAAACTCTAGGGGGCGACATTTGTTCTTAAAAATGCTTATTCTAATGTTTATATTTCATGCTCAGCGTTGGCTACTTGATACCGCGCCGCTGTTATAATCTTAAGTGTTTTCCACAAAATGTGGATGCATGTTTTGTGTGGTATTAAGCAATAATTGTCATATGAATCTTTTATGACTTATTTTTGTTTTTATGTTTTTGTTTCGTTTTGTATATTTCTTTGGTCAATCTGATTTGGTGAAGCCATTTCAGATGAACACGTTGTTTAATCTTAAACACCCACTGTTAGTGCTGTATCCCGAACACAGCCCCTAGTGAAACCTGAAGATCCTTATCACCCTACCATGGAAGTTACTATTTCTTACAATTCCGTTATTAATTCATTTAATAACATCGCAAATTCTCGTCCTAGATGTTTTCGTAAAACAAATTTCAATCTTCTTAATAGCCTTATTTTCTCTTTTGATTGGTCATTTCTATTTGAGTGCTGCGATATAGATTGTGCAGTGAAGTTTTTCTACTCTGCTCTTAATTCTCTGTAAGTAAATGTAAATGTAAATGTCTCTACCGTCTCCAGCGCGCCAGTCTGGTTCACACGTAGGCTCTCTAATCTCCGTAATATTAAATCGAGATATTTTAAAAGATTTAAAAAAACTGGTTCGCGACTTGACTATGCAAATTACTGTATAGCCAAATCTCAATTTTGTCTTTTAAACACTTAATGCTACAATAATTATATCGTTCGCTGTAAGGTTGAATTTTATAAGAACCCCAAAGGATTTTACAACTTTTTTAATTTCAAAAGACGCTCTAATGTACTACCTTCCACCTTTAGACTTAATGACCAGATAACTAATAACGATACAGATAATGCAGATCTGTTTGCTAACTTCTTTCAGTCGACTTATTCTACTACTGTTTTGGATCCCACACCCTATCTCTTTTCAATCCCACATTTAAACTGTTTGTTTTTTACTAGTATTACCGAAGACTGTATTATGTATGTATTATCTTTTATCTATGTATGCTTAAATGTGTTCGATTTCCCTATCTAAGCCTTTATCTCGGTTATTCCTTATATCGAGAGATACTTGTAGTTTTCCTGATGTTTGGAAGTAGTCTTTTATTATTCCGCTTCATAAAAAAGTAAACAAATCGGATATTTCTAACTACTTAACTAAATTATTACGTCATCCCTTCGACACCTATCTAGATCCACTATTTCTCCTGGTCAGCATGGCTTAATGAAAGGTCGTTCGTCGCTTAGAATTGACTACCCTTGTGCACCATGGCTTCCGCAAAAAATGTCAAACTGATGTTATTTATTTATGTTGATCATTTTATGATTCTTACGAAACTTAATATTATGGGCTTTTCCCCGAAATTATTGGATTGGTTAAAATCCACCCAAAAAGTGTATTTTCGTTCCTCATTATTCAAAGCTGTGTGAATAATTTCAAGTATCCCCCAAGGCAGTCATCTGGGCCCACTGTTATTTACCCTTTTAATAAATGATTGCCAATGGGCTTGGTTCACTTATGCGTGCTCATATTTGCGGATGCCGTCAAGATTTGTTATTCCTATTGTTTAAGTTTAAACATTGTGTTCATCTCTAATGGCTTTACCGAATCAGATGCACCAAAGAAATATACAAAACAAAACAAAAACATAAAAACAAAAATAAGTCACAAAGATTCAATTGATAAATATTACTTTAAAACCAAACAAAACATGCATCCACACTCTGTGGAAAACACTTAAGATTATAATTTTCAACCCTCGAAAAACGTGCGGAGATTCAATCTTATCCCAGACGAGTCCCAAAGTTGTGGATATTAACTTACACACTGGTTTGATTTTAATAGCTTTATTGTATTACGTTAGTCTTATTAACTCTTTCTCTATACGCCACTTTTCAGACTCACTCTACTCCACAGACTCGACTCTACTCTCTATTCCATCCATTCCACACTCATCGTATACCGTTTCTTATCGATATTCTATCGATACCGATTCTTTCTTGAAGTCATCTTTACTACTGCCCATACTGCGATCCTACCTTCGGCCATCCGACCTCCGCATTCGCCCCGAATGATGGACACCATTTTTTCAAATATTCTGCCACGGTTGTAGTACCTTTTTGGACCTTATCCATCTCCCACTTTCTCAACCGCATTGCGACCATGCCTCATTTTCCGAACAACCCGATAAGGTCCCAAATATTTCCCCTTGAGATTAAGGCCAGATCCAAACTGCGTCCGCATGATTGATCACTTGCTGATTTTCTACCTTTATTAAACCATTTATGGTTTTCTCCTTGCATCTTGCTTACGTTCTTTTTTGCTGTTTCACGTATTACGGACTTATCTTTTTGTAACTCGATCAATAACTATTCTTCCAACATATCCTTTAGCTCAAAATCATAAATAGTCCTCATATCAGTGCCAGTTAATATCTTATAGGGTGATATCTTTGTACTTCTAGGTGGTGACGAGTTTATGAACTGTTGCACACAGTTTCGACAACAATGCTATAACAATCCGATTCATTCGTTCTACTTGCCCGTTCCCTCTCGGAACTCCTGTTGCAATAACTAAATGTTGTATCTTTTGCGACTCGCAGTACTCCTTGAAAATGTAAGACGTAACGATGTGAAGCAGCATTAGTTATTCTACTAAAAAAATTTATTGTCTGGACGTTGACGCTTACAATACGAAGTACGTTCAAGTGGCCCATACGACACCAGGACATAGCCTGCTTCGCGCGAGCCCAAGCAGAGAGCTGTCCACCTCCGGCCCGCCCGACCGTGGGGCGCAGCCGCACATCGGACGGCACGATCGCGTGAACAAATACAAATAAAACGGACAAACAATTAAAAATATAATTAACTACAACTAAATACGAGCTAAGTGTGCTAACATAGAGGTTTTCACAAGAAAAAGAGAGGCTTCTGATCTGATTACGGGATACAGGAGATTGTAATCAGAACATAGGACTCGAAAAGGTTCATGCAAAGAATAGTTGGAACTACAGTGTTTTAAGGATAGAGGAATAAAATTTCTAGTAGGTCTACGGGGTACAGATGGTTCAATAGCTCAGGAGAGTCTATTTCACCTATTAAGAGTTTATGAATAATCATAGCACCAAGCATTACTCTACGATTAATTAAAGAAGAAAGGTTGATTAAAAGAAGCCTACTGGAGTATGATGGCAAATTGACATTGCGATCCCAATTTAGACAGGGAAGAGCGAAAACAGAAATTGCTTTTGAACAGATTCAATTTTACTTTGGTGCGTCTCATATTGAAGTGACCATAAGCAAGATCCGTACTCTAAGATAGGATGGATTAATAAGGTATACAGAATTTTGGTTGTGTACGGATCGTCAAACTCTTTTGACCATCGTTTCACAAACCCAAGAACTTTCAGAGCTTTACTAACTGTAGCAGAAATATGAGGATTAAAAGTTAATTTATGGTGCATAAGAACAACTAAGTCATTGATAATATATAACCGTTCTATGGCAGTGTCGTTAAGATAATAAGTTGCTAAGTATGGAGTGCATCTATAAAAAGACATAACTTTACATTTAGAGCCGTTAAGGTTTAATAGGTTGGTGTCACACCAACCCTGAAGATGATTAAGATCGGATTGAAGCAGGCAAGAAGACGATATGTCTTTATAACTAAGGTGAAGCTTAACATCATCCGCGTACATAAGCACACGAGAATGTGTCGCTACCAATGGAAGATCATTTATAAAAAGAGTGAATAGCAATGGACCCAAATGACTACCCTGAAGACTTAAAGAGGACCTTTTGTGTACGCTTAAAAAGATATTGCAGAATCCAATCAAGGCTGGGGATGCCAAGTCCGTTCAACTTAAATAAAAGCAGAGTATGATTAACAGAGTCAAAGGCCTTGCTGAAGTCAGTATAAATGACGTCAGTTTGTACGGCAGTCTTGAATCCTTTGATCGAGTGAGATGTAGATTCTAATAAGTTAGTAGTTGTCGATCTACTTTTTTTAAACCCATGTTGGGAGGACGAAATAATTGAGCTACAAAAATGCTGCAATTGAGATGTTATTATTTTTAAAATGCTTTGGGTATGGCAGACAATATAGAAATACCCCTATAATTGGAGGCTTCGGACTTTTTCCCCTTTTTATAAAGAGGAATGATATATGATACTTTCCAGATAGGCGGGAATGCAGAAGATGTGACGAACAGTGTAAACATCTTAAGTATTGGTTTACATAGGGCCTCTGCACAAAACCTTAATACGCAGCCTGGTATTCCGTCAGGGCCAGGTGCATATACTGGTTTGACGGAACTGAGCACGCTAAGAACCGAACTTTCCTGAAACACATGGTCTAAAATGTTGTTAGACGATTGCAAGTGATGGGGATAAGCTGATTTGCTTGATAAATCGAAGAGGAAAAAGTTGTTTTGAAAAAATCAGCAAACATATCGGCAATTGCACTGATGTCTTACGTTTTACATTGACAAAGTTATAAAATTGCGAGAAAACCTTAGTTTACATCGCTGAAGATAATCCTTATAGCATTGTGAATTAAAGCATAAAATTCGATCGAGCAAAAATCCGATGCTTTACCGGATTTTTTAAATTTTTTATAGCATCTTGATTTTACGTTCTTCAAGTTACATAACTCACGTGAGAGCTAAGGAGGTCTATCAGACCATTCAATAGTTTTATAGAAGACCGATATGGCAGAGTCCATATCCGTGCAAGTATACAGGCATGACCAATCGTTAGTTAACAAAAGTTTTTTAAGTTTATGAGAGTTTGTCAGGGATCAGTCCTGGAAACATCGAATTTGGAAGAATCCAACACAAATACTAGATCTGTCACGACTATTCCGGACAGGATTTATTTGAGTTAGAGACAACTCAAGCAGACCATCTATGAATCAATGTGATGAGGAGAACAGAAATAAAGAACCATATGAAAGGGGGCAGACAATCTCAGGTAAATTAAAATCTCCCAGAACAATGAGCAAGTCTTTGTCAGAGAGATATGAGGAAACAAGTTGAATAGCTTCCAAATGGTGAATGTAAACTGCCATATCGGACTGTGGTGGAATATACGAACAAGTAATATAGGCAGAAAAAGAATTTAAAGAAATTTTAAAACAAACAAATTAAATCTTCGATTGGAAGAATGGACAATTTCAGTCGAGAACACTGAATCAACAGCGATCAAAACACCACCACCATTACGGATAGTCAGATCATGTCTATATATTAAATATTTTGAGTAAAAAATTGAAGCATCGGCAATATCAGGTTTCAGCCAAGTTTCAGTTAAGGCAAGAATATGAAAGTCAAAAGTTAAGTGTTAAGTGTTATTCACAGAGGTAGGTAGCAGGCTAATCGGAAGCAGATTCTTCTTTTTTATTGTATACTCTTTTACAAAATGGTGTTCCGGCCAAAATCTTTATGACATATTTGGACAAAAATATCTGGGGAGACACTTATTTTGAAAGACGAAATGTCCCGAGTATATGAAAATCGGAACTATATACATATATATATGTAAAAATTTAACCCATATTTCACGATGAGTATAGCAACTTATTAAAAATTGGTAGATCAATGAATTTAAATTGAATATTATAAATTAACTTTACGAAAAAAAAAATGCATTAAAAAAGCGAGAGCGCAAAAAAACAAGACCGACTTCGATGATGTTTCTAATTAATTTAGAAACATCTCAGTTTCTCGTCATAGAAGTTTTCGTAAAACAAATTTCAATCTTCTTAACAACCTTATTATGTTTTCGAAAAAGAAATTTAACTCTTCTTAACAACCTTATTTCGTCAATTGATTGGTCAATTCTTTTTGAGTGCTCGCATTACTTGCAATTCTTCCCTGACCACATTGGCTGTGAATCTTTGCATATCTACCACTTTGTGCAAATAAAACACTTTTAACTGGTCGAAGATGTTTAATTGCCGATAAGGCTAAGCTTACTTTTCTTCAATTAATTGTTATCTGTTTTTTTATCTTAAGCTTTTTCGTCGACTGATGTGTAAGTTGAGGTAAATAAATAAATAAATAAATAAAGAAAGAAAAATATAAATAAATAAAGAAATAAATTAGCGTGCTCAGCTCAGTAAAAAAAGTATATGCACCTGGCCCTGATGTAAATCCTGGTTGTATATTGGGGTTTTTGGGCTCTATCTAACTCAATACTTAAGTTATTCAAACTATCCCTCACAAGTTCCGCTTTCCCATCTATTTGCAAGGAATCGTATATTATTCCTCTTCATAAAAAGGGGAAAAAGTTCGAAGTTCCGAAAGTTTCAATTATAGGGATATTTCCAAATTGTCAGCGATACCTAAAGCCATTGAGAAAATAATAACAAATCAGTAAAGCAGTTTTGTAGCTCTATTACTTTGACATCCCAACAAGGGTTTAAGAAACGTAGATTGACAACTACTAACCTATTAGAATTTACTTCTGACTTGATCAAAGGATTCAAGACCGCCTTGCAAGCTGACGTCCTTTATCCTGACTTCTACATGGGCCCACTTGAACGTACTTCGCATTTTACACACACGGTAAATAATTTAACAATGCCCCCTGGGCAAATCTAAAAAGAAAAAGTTCCCTCAGCTCTGAGTGTAGCCTTCACCGAACTAAAAACTCTTAACACAACTCAATCCAAATACACAGGTGTTCTCCAGAAATCACTGTAAGCTAGGTGCTATTGAACTTCGATTGATTTTATGTTTTCGAACATAGTAAGTTGGCTTTGGTTGGTTTTGGAACCTTTTCACCTCCAGGAAATAATTATTTTTCTTGGAAAATACAAGAAAACTACGGAATTTATAAAAGAAAAAAAATATCAAAGAAGCTAACATCGGCTGTGCCGAAGTTTATATACCCTTGCAGTCCATGGCCATAATATTTTTACATGTTCCAAATTTTTTTTCTGTATCTCAATTCATTAATGCACAAAACCTTTCAAATATCATTTCAATTTCTTCTTCTTCTTCCCTATCCCCTTTTACACGCATGCCGCGACTCGCACGCATACATATATAGTTTATGTAGCGTTGCGTCTGTATGTGTGCATGCGTGTGCTCTGTTGATTTGATGATGACGTAGTAGGCAGCAAGTTGCACCGATTTATATCGGCTCCAATTTTTGCAATTTTTGCAAAAATGTTTCCTCCAGAGCTATATGATATAGAGGTCCGATTCTCCCAATTTTCATACTTTATTTTTCACAGGTAATAAAAAGCTCCCAAAAAAAATTTCATCCCGATAGCTCTTAAGGTGGCTGAGTAAAACGCATACGCACAGACGGGCGGACAGACGGTCAGACGGACAGACGGACATGGCTATACCAACTCAAAATAGTTGATTTTTATCAAATTTTGTGTTTTGCTTGATATTAGTATCAAATTTAAGTGTGCTAAATTTGATTGCACAAGGTAGAAAATTACGGGAGATAATCGAGTTTTTTCAAATTACGGGGGCGGAGGGGAGCGTGTGCGCAATTACTAAGCAAATATTTATACCAACTATGGTGTCTCTAGCTAAAATAGGTTTTGAGAAAATCGGTTTTATTTGATTTGCGGGGGCGGTAGGGGGCGTGGCAAAATTTTTATAAATACAAAATGTGCGCGTTTACTAAGCAAATATACATACCAAATTTTGGTTCTCTAGTTGCTATGGTGTTTAAGAAAATCGGTTTTATATCATTTGCGGTGGCGGTAGGGGGCGTGGCAAAAATTTGAAACAAACTCGATAAGCGTACATATGACACGAGTCTACATACCAAATTTGGTGGCTCTAGCTCTTATAGTCTCCGAGATCTAGGTGTTCATACAGACGGATGGACGGACGGACGGACAGACGGACATGGCTAGATCGTCTCGGCTGTTGATGCTGATCAAGAATATATATACTTTATGGGGTCGGAAAAGCTTCCTTCTGCCTGTTACATACATTTTGGCGACTTTAATATACCATTTCACCCTATGGGTGTATGGTATAAAAATATTATGGCCATGGACTGCAAGGGTATATAAACTTCGGCACAGCCGATGTTAGCTTCTTTGATATTTTTATTTACATGCTTTTAACATTTTTATTGTCTGCATTTTTTACTATTATTAACTATTCTTTTAACTATTATTAACTATTATTAATTATTATTAACTATTATTAACTATTATTAACTATTATTAACTATTATTAACTATTATTAACTATTATTAACTATTATTAACTATTATTAACTATTATTAACTATTATTAACTATTATTAACTATTATTAACTATTATTAACTATTATTAACTATTATTAACTATTATTAACTATTATTAACTATTATTAACTATTATTAACTATTATTAACTATTATTAACTATTATTAACTATTATTAACTATTATTAACTATTATTAACTATTATTAACTATTATTAACTATTATTAACTATTATTAACTATTATTAACTATTATTAACTATTATTAACTATTATTAACTATTATTAACTATTATTAACTATTATTAACTATTATTAACTATTATTAACTATTATTAACTATTATTAACTATTATTAACTATTATTAACTATTATTAACTATTATTAACTATTATTAACTATTATTAACTATTATTAACTATTATTAACTATTATTAACTATTATTAACTATTATTAACTATTATTAACTATTATTAACTATTATTTTAACTATTATTATTATTAATAATATTAGTTATCTTATTACGAATCGGAATTTTCTGAATCTGAAGGGTAATTTAATAGCAGACTTCGAACTTCCTTATCAAACACTATTTCTTTACTAGATTTATTTCGTTTGTTTTTGCACAAACTTTTTATAAGTGCGTCTGAAGCAACTAATAATGAATTCATTAAATCCTTCATTGTATTTACACGCGAGTTTTTTCGTGTATGCTTGAGCCGAAAATTTCGTAAATTTCGTAGCTGCCAAAGCTTATTCCGACATCATGCCAATCGGAAGTGATACACATTCTATAATTTCAGCTCCGTGAATTAATATTTTGTGCAATGAGCTGGGCATGTACAACCAAGAATATTCTTGCACAAATATCTTCGCAGTTTCCATCGTATATTTTCTAAAGCTATCGGCATTTATTGCACAACCTGAAGACATGGAACGCAAAATAACACTAAGTCTTTTTATTCGTGTTGCCAGACCCTTGCATTGGAATATCTACCAATAAAGACATTTCGATTCTGAATCTTTCTTGGATGACTGCCTTTTGTTGATCGTTGAGCGTTGTTGTTGAGTTCTTCGCGTTGCACTCTTTTACCGATTCTCTTTTCGGGAGTAATACAATTGTCGCTCGCGAGTTGAGACTCAGTGAGTGAGTGAACGACTGAATAAGTTAATTCAAAAAGTCTTGCAATCACTCTTTCAGGATTTTTTTTAATAAATAGTATTGACTTTATTTTTATTTTGAGTTTTTTCTTAATATAATAAGTAGAAAATATTTCAATTTTCTCCAATTATTCTCTTTTTTCCTGGCTTCAATCGAATACTTGATTAACAATAGAAAAATTAAAAACAAAACAATATAAACTTCTTAAAACTACATTAATTTCGACTAATTATTAAGCTTATTTACCAATAAAGCGTTTAGATTTTCTGCTTCTATTGAACACCGACGTTTACTAAGAATAAAATGCAAGCCTGAAAATGCCCTTTCAATAAGCATCACTCGCTTAAAGACGTTTTGCTTCATTTCACTCATGCAAATACTTTTATTTTGAACACCCATAAGTTTATATATATCCTCCTTACAATTAAGATTCACCAAAATAAAACCTATTATCCCTAATTTGTCTTTTGGATGCCAATTATTTAATTTGATTACCGTTTATTATAAGAATCATCATTATTTAGTCAACTCGGATTCAGTTTCCGACTTATTGAAGTATTTTGGTATTCCGTAACCTTCGTGAATAAATATATTTTATAATGTTTGAGTAAAAGTCGTGTGATCTTCCTTGCGGCGAAATGTGAGCGGTGAGCTAAATTGTGTTGGGATTTTCGAGAATCTTGCGACAGGAAAATCATTGGTTGGGAGGGTTTAGACGCGAAGCTATAATAACATCCTCATAGCTTCCCCATTCGTGTGATAATAATATTACTCTTTTTCTCTATCCTTCTAGTTTATCTCATTCGATTAAGTAATTGCGTAATATTAGTGCTCTAGGGACTTTGTTTCATTTTATGTACTACGGGTGTGTTGAGTAAGGCTGGTCCAAAGAATGTATTGTTTTGTTTTGTAATTTGCTATTTTCTATTATGTAGTCTATTGTAGAGTTGTGGTTTGGTTTTTTTGGTGGTCGAAGTGTTTTAAGCACGTTGCTGATAAGTGAGTTTTTTGCATTGATCAGCGATTTAAAAAGGTTGGCTGTTAGAAGTTCTCTTCTATACTCTAACGGGGCAGTTCGTGTCTCGTATAGAATATTTTGGGTGCGAGTTGTTTTAAATGCGATTCTAATGCCTGTGTTAATTGTCGACTTGATGGTGCGAAGGGTTGAATTTGGGATTAGAATTGCTTTGGTTATGGCTAGAAGGGTGGATGCATTGCAGTTTAATTTGGGATTTGATAGGCATTTTACTTTGTTTGTTGCTAGCTTAAGGTTGTGTGTGAGTTGTTCTGTGTGAGCGTTCCATCTGTTATTTTTGTTAAAGTGTAGGCCTAGTATATTTACTGATGTCTCTGTTATTTAGATTTAGAATAATATTAAAGTCGTCCGCATACGCACTTAAGCTGGTATTAGAATTAGTTGGGTGAGAATTTCAGAGAGTTTGTTGTAAGCTATTACAAAAACGACTACGGAGAGCGGTGATCTTTGGGGGATGCCGTTGGGAGTGGGATAGAAAGTTTTTTACGTAGTTTAGTATATTTTTTCCAGTTTTCCATAATGTCAACTGGTCTAGGATTATGTGGATTCCAATTCTGTCGAAAGCTCTCGCAAAGTCATGTGAAAGTATTGACATGTGGTTTTTTTGGATATGCTTTTAGCTAATAGATGGTCTATTGGGAGTAGATTATCCAAAGCCGAATTCCACAGTGAGTTGGGTCGGTAGGATTTTAGGGAGGTTTTGTCTAAATTAGGTTTTGGTATTGGAACTATTATGATGGTCTTATAGGCTTGGGGAATAATTGTTTAATATGGCGTTTTGAAGGTCTATAATTCTGTGTTGTCAGCATGGTGTTATTGATTCTGTCTAATCCTGGTGTACTACCTTTTAGTGTGCTGCTTTAAATTCGATAAGGGTTATTATTTTCTCTTCGAGCACTAGAAGTGCTCTTTTTCTGGAAGTGTAAGTGAGGTTGTTTATGGTGTTTAGTGCTGTTCGTTTTGAGTTCGAAAAATTAGTGGTACAGTTATTGTCGAATGCTGCCTGGCTTTTGCAAAAGAGTTCTGCGATTTCATGTTTATCGGTGGAGTGTGTATTTGTGTTAGGGTTGAGAATGTATTGTTTGAGTTTTTGGGGGTTAAGCCCGTAAAATCTCCTGATGTTTTTCCAAATTGTTTGTCTGGTACTATTTGTTCTGTAAACTGTTTGGTACTATTTCTTTTTGATAATTTTAGGGTTAGTCTCAAGAGTGCGTGGGCTTTTTTAAATAGTAAAATATTTTCTGTTGTTATTTCTCTTTTCAGTCTGTGCCATATTCTTTGTTTTTCGTTTCTTAGTGTTTGCAAGTCTTTAATCCACCAGGGGACATTGTGGGGGCGCATCATTGGGTGTGTTTGGGGGATAGCTCTGTGAGCGCTCGAAATAATGATTTTATTAATTGTGACAGCTTCTTTGTTTATGATTGTGCTTGTTGGTATCTGCGAGGAATGTTCTTCTGCTATTGTTGAAAATTGTTTCTAGTTAGCTTTATTTGTAATGAATCTAGGTTTACCTGTAATATATTGTGTATTTGTTTCCCTAGAGGCAAAAAGTAATATTAGTGGAAGGAAGTGGTCGCTGCCATGAAGATCATCTTCTGTTGGCCATGTGCTTTTAATTTTTAGCAACGGACTGCTGAAAGTTAAGTCAATGTGCGTAAGAGTGTTGTTGGTGCTGAGATGTGTTGGTGATCCGTCGTTGCGTAGAATGTAATTTGACTGTGCAATGAATTTATCTATAACTTTTCCTCTATCGTTATTTGTATTTGAGCACCAGTTTTTATGCCAGCCGTTAAAGTCTCCGATGATTATTGCTATCAGCTATCAGTCTAAATATGTGGTGTTTTGTGTATGGGTGGTTGAGATCGCGGTCAGCTATCTGAGTACATCAGAGTGTGTAGTTGTTGTTTCGGTTGAATTGTTTTCCATTTTTTTTTGTTTGCTTTTTTTTCTCTTCTTCTTTGTGCTTATGCTCAGCTTTTCTTCCGCGTAATCAGTTTTGTAACATCGTCTCAAACCTTGACTTATAACTGTTCTTCCACTATTTCTTGTGCTGTGTGCTCTAGCTGTCTCTTTTTTTATTCTTAATTATTGGTTTTGTATCGATATTTATCTTAGTGCTGTGTATTTGAATTTCTATATATTTGTAAATATTTTGGCTTTGTGTTTCTTTTTGTTTTTCAATGGCTTGTTGTCTTGAAATGTTCTACTCACAAGCATGCTGATCGTTTTAATGATCAGTATAGAGCAATATTTTGTTGGCTCTGCGATAATCTGATTCAATTTAAACGTGTTGTAAGTTTTCTAGGCCTCGCGAAATATCCTTATTTAAAATTAAAAGAGTATTTCTCAGCTATAGTAGACCTGTAGATGTACACCAGTTTGCGCCAAAGAAAAGCTCCTACCAAACCTTGTCGGCTGACATATTAGCTTTTCCTGAAACTTGGCTCATCTCCTCTGTTTTGGATAGCGAAATTCTTTCTAACAAATTAATTTCTTATAGGCTTAATCGTGTTGGTTGTCGTTGCGGTGAAGTATTTATTTCTGTCAACTCAAATCTGTTTTCGGATGTTGATTTCATTGACTTGTCTTATGTGTTGAGTTTATTTGCGTCGAAGTGACATGTTCCAACTTTAGCTTATATATTTCTTGTTCATATATTCCACCAGCTTCTGATATCATGATCTACATGCACCATGCTGATGCTCTGCAAACCATTTTTAGTCGCCTTTAAGATCGTGATTTCCTTATAGTCTTAGGTGATTTTAACTTGCCTAATATTTCTTGGCTCTTTGACGATAATCTACCTTTCTTAATTCCTTCATCTCAACATGTTTTTCTTGATAGCTAACTTGAATGTCCGCTATATCAGTTGAATTCTTGAATTCTGTAAGGTTGAAATCTATAAGGTTTTACAACTTTGTTAATTCTAAACATGCTTTAATCTACTATCTTCCACGTTCAGACTTTATGACCAGACAACTAATAACGATTCAGATATTGCTGATCTGTTGGCTAAATTCTTTCAGTCGACTTATTCTACTGCTGCTTCGGATCCCACATACTATCCCTTCTCAATCCAACATTTAAACTGTTTGTTTTTTCCTAGTATTACTGAAGACTGTATTAATTCTAGCTTATCATTTATGACGTCTTCCTTCGTACCCGGCCCTGATAATATTTCTAGTTGCATCCTTAAAATGTGTAAGATTTCCCTATCTAAGCCCTTATCTCGGTTATTCTTTTAATAGAGTGATACTTGTATTTTTCCTGATGTTTGAAAAAAATTTTTATTATTCCGCTTTACAAATCGGAAATTTCTAACTACTGTGGCATTGCCAAACTTTCCGCAATACCAATAGCTACCTGTTTGAGAAAATTATTAAGTCTTCCCTTCAACACCTATCTAGATCCACTATTTCTCTTTGTCAGCATGTCTTCATGAAAGGTCGTTCGTCGCTGACCATCCTTTTAGAATTGACTACCCTTGCACACTTTGTAAAAAGTGTCAAACTGATGTTACTTATCCCGACCTTAGTAAGGCTTTCGATACGATTGATCATTCTATGCTTCTTACGAAACTTAGCATTATGGGCTTTTCTGCGAAACTGTTGGCTTGGTTAAAATCGTATCTTATTGGCAGAACCCAAAAGGTGTCTTTTCGTTCCTCAATATCCAAAACTCTAAAAGTTACCTCAGGTGTTCCTCAAGGCAGTCATCTGGGCCCACTGCTATCTACCCTATTTATAAATGATTTACCCTTGGCCTTGGTTCACTCACGAGTGCGCATGTTTGCGGATGACGTCAAGATTTGTTATTCCTATAATGATCCTTCTTTCCAACAGTACTTGCAATCAGATCTCGTTCTGTGATTGGTTCCACGTTAATAAATTACACCTTTGTAGTATCAAAGTGCTCTTTTATGCCATTCAGTCATTGGAGACAAACGTAGCTCATTATTCGTAGCTCATTATTTTACTAAGTCTGTTCTGTTAGATGGTGTGCCATCATTGAAAGACTTAGGCGTTATGTTTGACCCAAAACTTTCATTTAATATTCATATATCTGCAATTGTCAATAGAGCATGCAGTCTTCTTGGCTTTATAAAACGTTTGAACGAATTTGATGACCCCTACGTAACAAAGGTTCTTACACATCGTCGTATTAAATCGGTTCTGAAGCAATTCCTTAAGTTCGCGTTACGCGGTCTTAATTGGGACCCGAGTCTTCGCTTTCCTTCTTGTTCTGACAGACTTCTTCTTAATCTTCCTTCACTTTACAACCGAAGGCTCGTATTTGGCATTCTCTTTCTCCATAAACTAGTAAACGGTGAAGTCATTTCTACCAATTTACTAGATACGCTATATTTTTGTGTTCCCTCACGTCGGACCAGAAACTTTTTTCCTATTCACCTTAGTAGATGTCTGACTAACTCTTCTCTTCACAAACCTTTTCGTGTTCTTTTCCAATCTTTTAACAACCTTTCTCACCTTATCTCTCCTCATCTCTCTGTCACTTCCATTCGCTCTATAATTTTCAATAATCTACAACGTAACCGCTGAATATATTTTGGACATCGCATTACTTGCAATTCTTCCCTGACCACATTGGCTGTGAATCTTTGCATATCTACCACTTTGTGCAAATAAAACACTTTTAACTGGTCGAAGATGTTTAATTGCCGATAAGGCTAAGCTTACTTTTCTTCAATTAATTGTTATCTGTTTTTTTATCTTAAGCTTTTTCGTCGACTGATGTGTAAGTTGAGGTAAATAAATAAATAAATAAATAAATAAAGAAAGAAAAATATAAATAAATAAAGAAATAAATTAGCGTGCTTAGCTCAGTAAAACCAGTATATGCACCTGGCCCTGATGTAAATCCTGGTTGTATATTGGGGGTTTTGGGCTCTATCTAACTCAATACTTAAGTTATTCAAACTATCCCTCACATGTTCCGCTTTCCCATCTATTTGCAAGGAATCGTATATTATTCCTCTTCATAAAAAGGGGAAAAAGTTCGAAGTTCCGAAAGTTTCAATTATAGGGATATTTCCAAATTGTCAGCGATACCTAAAGCCTTTGAGAAAATAATAACAAATCAGTTAAAGCAGTTTTGTAGAAACGTAGATTGACAACTACTAACCTATTAGAATATACTTCTCAATTGATCAAAGGACTCAAGACCGCTTCGCAAGCTGACGTCATTTATCCTGACTTCAGCAAGGCTTTTGAGTCTGTTAATCATACTCTGTTTTTATGTAAGTTAAACGCACTTGACGTCCACAGCCTTTTGCTCGATTGGATTCTCCAATATCTTTGTTACATTTGTAAGGGTCCAAATGTAAAGTTATGTATTTTTACAGATGCACTCTATATTTAGCAACTAATTTTCTTATTTTTTTTATATGCTTGACGCTTTCTTGGAGCGGTTAGATATTATCAATTAGCTTTTAATACTCATACTTATCTACTTTTAGTAAAGCTATGAACGTTGTTGGGTTTGTAAACCGATGGTCAATAGAATTTGACAATCCGTACACAAGCGTATTACTTCATCAGTCCGCCCTATCTTACACTACAGATTTTGCAATCTAAATTGGGATCTAAATTGGGATCCCAATGTCACAAAAGTTTAACTTAATGAGAACGATCATGAGGTCCAGTATCATTATAGTTCTCATTAAGTTAAACTACGCCCATGTAGGGCGTTCGCATGCTTTTTACAAGCATATCTTAGTATTTCGCTCACTCAAGCATACGAGCACCCTAGCGCCCCCACCAGCAAACGGCCCACTCCGGAGATATGGAAAAACGTTAATATGCATATTTTGAGTCCGATTTTAATCAAATTTGGTGTTGGGCTGGATATATGTAAGTATCAAATATAAGTTTGATTGTACAAGGTAGAAAATTACGGGAGATAATCCAGTTTTTCCAAATTATGGGGTCGGAAAGGGGCGTGGCAAGATATGTACACTACTACTATTTGCGCAAATATACATACCAACTATGGTGTCTCTAGGTAGAATAGTTTTTGAGAAAATCGGTTTTATTTAATTTGCGGTGGTGGTAGGGGGGGGTGGCAAAAACTGTCATAACTGTACATACTATACGAGACTACATACCAAATTTGGTGACTCAAGCTCTTATAGTCTCCGAGATCTGGATGTTTAAACGGACGAACGGACGGACATGGCTAGATCGTCTCTGCTGTTGATGCTGATCAAGAATATATATACTTTATGGGGTCGCCACCAATGCTTTTAACTCACATTTTTGTTTAGAATAGTAATTTATTTGTAACTTTTACATATTAATTTGGTATTGTAACTGCTAAATGCAGTTTCTTTTTTTTTTTTGATGCGCAACTATTTATTAACGTCCTCATTAAACATAAGTTTCTACAAGGTTGGATATCCAAATTAGAAAACCATTTAAAAAATGAATACATAATTTTTAATGTTTAACTAGAGGATTTACACTCTTTTAAATTTTTTTTTTTTCTAACTTGCGAATAAGAACCTCGAATAAGAACTACCAGAGGATAACTTTTCAGCAATGCCGCAAAATCTTTCGGAGTGTTCCCTGTATATTTTTTTTATTATTTTTGGTATTGGTTTAGTTATGTTCTCTCCGATCCGGTCACAATTTTTTTTTCTTGCACGCATATTTTATTTTATATTTAAAGTTTCTACAAGAGCCTCTGCCAGTTGAGAGCAAGACCACCACACCAACTTGCCGTCGAGCCAGAGCCGGAACCTTAATGTGTGCGCGCTCGATCTTCAATTTTTTTACATAGCCCGATTATCTGATAACGGTTGCATATTACAGTAAAAATAAATAAATCTTTAAATTAAATGGCGCCCAACAAAGTTTCAAAGTTTCACTCTTTTACAAAAAAAGATAGTTCATGATTTTTAAGTTTGTATGGATTTGGAGCGTACTTTGCTTTCTATGTGTCTAACTGATCACGAACAATTGGTGCAGCTAGTTATCTTTCAGCATAGGTTTCGTTTCAAAGCCGCTGCAAAGCATAGAAGTACATGAGACGAGCCGACGGAACAGTGGCAACAAAAAACCCAGGCTACGGCACTGGGTTATTTCATTTATGTTTATGTGACGGTGTGTAGATAGGGGTCAGGAACAGAAATAAATTTAACTCAGTTGGTTCTATTTTTCTATATTCTTATCGAAACAGATTACTGGCAGAAAAACTTCTGGGTAAGGTTATATCTCAAGTTCAAGCGGAAGCCCATTTATATGATTTGATGTATTCACGAATTAGCAATTTTATTCTTCTTTTAGATTTTAATATATATATGTACATATACAAAATGTTATTCTAGTATCGGAATAAATTAATTAGAGCAAGTAGATTTTACTTTATATAAATCAATGTATATTAAAACTATATATTAGTCTTTTAGTTGCTTCAATGCCAAATTAGGGTGGATCCCTGCACATTTTTTCATTATGCCAGATATAAATTGCTTTACCAGATCAAAAAGGAGTCGAAAATAATACTATATCTAAGCAGCAACTAGTATCCCAACCAGAGCAGCCACCAATTACTATCCAAAACATTCAAAACATGATATCGCAAAAAATGTGATCAATACAGGAGGATCTTCTAAATCAATTGTCTAGTCCCTGCAAGAGTCAACCGTAGAGAGAGGGAAAATGCCGTACCAACTCAAAGAAGCTTCAATTCAGATTCGCCCCAAGGGCCAAATAAAGTGAAACATATTATGAATAGCAGGAAACTACGGTTCAATGGCAGTCCAGGCGGGTTAAGCCTCGACAATTTTACCTAGGAGACTTCACTGTTTTGTTCTCAAATTCCAGTTTGTTGCTCTATGGTAAGGCGCGAGCATTTTACTGGCAATTTCATAGGATCCATAACCCATTTTTGTGGGCCAAGTTATTTACAAGAAAACAACTTAGAGATACTTTATTGGATGTAGGTTTCAGAAAGAGATCGAAAACAAAACGATAAAGAATCTTTTGACTCATTCTACGATCCTATAGTTTTGCTGATGGAGAGTTTAGAAGAACCGTTAACCGAAAATACGATTGCAGAGATTTTGGAGCTAAATCTGAGGGTAAAAACTTGGCAGGAAGTTTGGAATATTAACATCGAGTCGGTTGAAGAGTTGTTGAAAATTTTTAGGCATCGAGAAAGATTTTTGGAAGACATTAAAAGAGAGTCAACCGTCCAGAAACCAACTTATCATTGAAAACAAATGGAGGAAGCGAGTGAATTTTAAGGTAATAAAATTTCGGCTATTGGCAGTTATAGCTCTAATATGATGAAACTGTAGAAAGGAAGGACACAAATATCGGTATTGTGGGGATCTTCGTAATATCTTTCGTTTTGGATATTTAAACTATCGTGTCCAAAATGTTTAAAAAACGGAACGGTGAACGCACAGCCCCGCAGCTGCATTATGTTCATAAATCGGACGAATAACGAAACGAAAAATTAAATCTCCAATCATCAATCAGCCTCCAATCAGCATACATATTAAAAGATTCTGAGGGTAAAGTCAAGGAGCTCTTACTATTAGCGCAGTTAAAACGCAGAAGTCGGAAACTTAAAAAATTTTCTCGTAAAACGAAAAAAAGAGATGTTTTTGGAAAACAAATAAAGCAATAGAAGAAATTATAGGGAAAAGCACCCGAGGCACAACTTTTTTCATAGATCATATAATTAAATATCTGGTCTTTCCAAAAGGAAAAAAAAGATATTGTTTGTTCGAGTTAAATGCGGGGACTTTATTCGTTGAACGAAAACTTAAAACTGAAGTACAAAAATGTCTTATAGTAATATTTATAGGCTAAGTTTGTGAACCCTTCAGTGGCATGATCGATATTGATGCGATTTGATTGGCCCGAATTTTAATGTTGAATTAGCGTTCTCACGCTTTTGATTTTTGGGGGACAATTATTATTGCAAGTGTTCAATTGTTTATGAATAAAACAGATTTTATTGGCCTGTGTTTTAATTATGAGTTAGCGTTCACACGTGTTTATAAAAAAAACGGATGTTTACTTCAAAGTTAGAAATTTTAGGGGGCGAAAAAAATCATCCTAAAAAAATTTGCCTGTCCTCAGTCGGATACATTGGAATATAGCGAGGGGTTCTCCGCTGTAAAGATTGGAGTATCAATTTTGTTTATAATTTGGGATTCAATTTTTTCAACAATTGGGGTTTCGATTTTTTCTGTGGGAGCACGATTGTTATTTGATCGAAAATGCTTAATTAATAATTCTTGTGGCATTGCCTTAAACTTACAGATTAAGTATGTAATGAAACTTATTATAGTAAGTATAAAAGTGGTTTGAAATACAGTATAATAGTTGGTGTGTTCGTTAATTATCTCTTTTGTTTGGATAAAGGAAATAGGTTCTAGCCTGGTGATATTGTTTGTTACATAAATGCTTAGGCTATAATCAAGCAATGAATTTATTATTGATATTTCGTTTAATTGTAAGGCAGAATCGTAAATTTTTATTATGTTATTGCCTTCTATTATTAAGTCGTTGTTTACGCAATTTTGATTAGGTTTAGTTTTTGGTAAATTCCATGTTACAATTATGTTTGGTTCAATGTAATTAGTTTGAAAATTCTTATATGTTTTAATGTATTTAAAATGCCTACTATACATTCATTAGTTTCTATTTGTTTTGTACTTTTATTGAACAAAGTGTTGTTGTCAAAATAGTATTTATCGTATGAATTTTCTGTCAAAATATTTTTATTTTCATCTGGATAAGGATAAGGAAGTATCTCAAAGATAGGGGTTTTTATTATTTCTTGAGGAATGTTTGAAATGATAAAAATCTCGTTTGAATTTGGTTTAAGCCAGGTGGATGTTTTTGTATTCAATAGTTTTTCCGCGCTTATGTTTTAAAAGTTTTTGGGTTGAAAATTTCTAGTCTAGTGAGCTGCATGCCCATTTCTATGTCTTCGATGTATTCTGGGAAATGCTCAAAATTAAAGATTAGAACTTCTAATTTTACTGATTTTTCCTTTTTTTTTCCTTGAGGTTGTTTAGTACTTCTAGACCTTTATTAATAGTGTCTATTACGTAATTTAGTTCGTTTGCTTGTACGCTATTGCTTTCAAGATTATTTATTTTTTCTTCTAATTCATCTTTATCGTTTTGATCAAGAGTACCAAAAAGATATTTGTATATTGAACCAATTCCGTTAATTAGTCCTCGTTTGTTACGTTTTACAATTTGTATTTCATTAATTTCACTACTTAGTTTTTCTGTTAGGTATTGAATATGGATTATGTCTTTAAATTCTTGTGCTTGTTGCATTAAATTGTTATATGTAATGTCTATTAGCGTTAAATTCACTTTAAAAAAATGATATTCAAGGTTTGTCGGTAAATCCATGGTTCCTGTTTTAAATATTAAGTAACCGTTCGGTGCTTTTACTGGGTTTATGTCAATGGATTGGCTGCATGTTGATTTTAATGTTAAGAATAACATAATGCACAAAAAAGCCATCTTGAGTTGTTGACCTGTAATTAATCAATTGTCGTATTTGCTTTTATTAAGTTTCTTTTTCTTCTTGAATTTTGATTTGTAGTGTGTGCCCTTTTGTCCTCTATTTCTTTCTTCAAAATGTTTTTCATCTAACTGATTTATTTCTCCTGTCTTTTTGAATGGATTTGTCGTTTTTGACTTTACTAATGGTGCTTGTTTAATCTAGTATCAATTTCGAAGTCGTGTCTATCTCAATTTAATTTGTTTATTTGAAGTATTTTATTCGTTTGGGTATTATAGTCGGGTGATCCTGCATAGATAAAAATGTCCGCTGGCGTTCGGTTAGTTGTTTTATGTCTCCTTTTATGGTTGTATATGTAGAGAATTTTTTTAAATTTGATAAATTTATCTTCGATGTCATTTTCACTATTTATAATTCTGAGTTTTTCATTTACTGTTTTATGGAATCTTTCTACGTCTGAAATGCCGTTTTTACTTGTTACACACAAATCGTTCCGCCCCTCCACGAACAGTGATGTCTAACTTTACATTTTCTTCTTGTAGCCAATTTTTTAGTGCTATATACAGAAATGCTGAATCTTTGTCTGATTTTATTTCTATTGGTTTGCCCATTTCAGTGAATACTTTCATAATTGCTCTCTTGGCTTCTAACCAATCTCTAGACTTTACTTCTACAAGTGTTGCAAATTTGGAGTAAATGTCAAGCATGAAAGGAATTGTAAATTGTTGATCATGTAAAAGTCCATGACGTATTTTTCTCTGATATTAAAAGTTTCTGGTGTTATTTCAAAAGTTAGTTTTGTATTTCTATTTTCGGTCTTTGCGATATAGCATACTGAGCATTCATTAATAATGTTTTGATTTAGGTTTTGAAAATCGGCGAAATAATGTTTTTCTTTAAACAAATTAATCGTTTTTTCGATTCCTGGATGTAATAATTATTTATGTTGTTGTAGGATTATTTCTTTGAATTGTGCAAACGTTTGAAGGTCCTCTAACTTAATGCTAGATTTCGAGGTTTTTGTATTTGTGTTTGATTGTTTTATTTCAATAAAGGCTTGTTGGAATATGAGAAAATCTTGTTCATTATGAAAATATAGTACAGTTTTCTTACTGCAAAGATATCTTTTGATTATATCCCTTGCGTAAGCATTAGTCATTTCTTTGTATGTTATTTTTATGTTTGATTTATAAAAATAAGTTGTTGTTTCTGCTTTGTCTTCTGAACCTCTTATGAATTCTATTTGCCTGTTGAAATAAATAATGGGTTTTTCTACTGTTGGAAAGTAATTTTCATTATCCTCATGAACACTATGTATTGTAGCTGCGGTGCTTTCTGTTGATCCTAAAAAGTTTTCATCTGTTTTAATTCTGGAAAGGGCATCTGCTACGTGAGTCTCTTTTCTTGGTAAGTATTTTATTTTGTAATCGAATTCGTTCAATTTTATCTTCCATCTTTGTAATTTCATGTTAGTTTCTTTGATATTGTGCAACCAGACAAGGGGTTTATGATCATTTAGGATTTCAAAATGTCTACCGAAGAGGTATGGCCTAAAATATTTGGTTGCCCATACGATAGATAGTAGTTCCTTTTCTATTGCAGAATAATTAAGTTCATGTTCGTTAAGTGTTCTACTAGCATAAGAAATAAGTCTATGGTCCTGTGAGATGAACGCACTTAAAGCTATATTGCTAGCATCTGTGGTTAGAAAAAATGTTTTTTTGAAATCGGGATATGCAAGTATGGGATCGTTCATAAGGAGATATTTTAATTTCTCAAAGGATGAAATATAATGTCCGTCGTTTATGTTAATTTTAGCTGCTTTCTTTAATCCGAGAGTTAAAGGTTTTGCAATATGTGTAAATTTTGGTATGAATTTCCGAAAGAATCCGCATAATCCTAAGAATGATTTTATTTCTTTTGGGGTTTTAGGGATAGGAAAATTTTGAATTGCTTTGACTTTATCTGGGCTTTGGCTTGATGCCTTCTGTAGTCATGACGTGACCTAAAAATTCTGTTTCCTTTTTTCAAGAATTCGCATTTATTTAATTGTAGTTTTAGATTAGCGTTGCGCAATTTAGTAAAGACTTTTTTAGTGATGCCAAATGTTCTTCTAATGAGCTGGAATACACAATTATATCGTCTAGATAGACTATACAATCTTTATAGATTAGATCTTTTAGTAAATTGTTCATACATCTTTGGAACGTTGCTGGTGCATTTTTTAGCCCAAATGGCATTCGTGTGTACTCGTAATGACGATGTTTAGTGGAGAATGCGGTTGTTTCTATTGATTTGGGATCCATTTCGATTTGATGGAATCCTTTGGCGAGGTCAATGGTTGTGAAATATTGGCATTTCCCAAGTTTGTCTAATATTTCATCCCTTACCGGTATTGGGAACTTGTCATCGACAGTAATCTCATTTAGACTATGATAGTCGATTACTAAGCGGAACTTTTGTTCCTTGGATGCGTCCTCTTTTTTAGGTACGATCCAGATTGGAGAACAATAGGGAGATTTCGATTTTCAAATGATTCCCTGTTCTATCATTTCATTAATCTGTTTATTGACTTCTTCGTCAAAGATTTGTGGGTATTTGTATAGGTGTTTGTATATTGGGTCCTCATATTTTGTATGAATAGAGTGTTTTATTGTACTCGTCAAAGTCAATTTTTCACCTTCGCGGTACTGAATGTCACTGAATTCGTACAATACTTTTTTGAGTTTTTTTTTGTTTCTTCGTTGTTTAAATGGTCGAGTCTATACTCATTGCTTGCTTTTAGGAAAGTTCCGCCTATCAACATGTCGTATTTATTTGAAAATTTATGGATATAAAATTTTCTGTCGGACAAATTTTGCTGGGTGCAAGGAAAATGATTTCTTTTAATTCTACTGCTCCCTCAATCATGTGAATTTTGCAATCTCCTAAATAGGTTTTGAAATTAAAAAAGTTATCGGACATTATATTTATTGAAGATCCTGAGTCGAATACACATCTCAATGGTTTATTGTTCATTGTTATTCTGATGAAGGACTTGTCCCTATCTCTTCTTCCGATTGATCCGATGCATTCTGATGAAAATTTTCTGATGTGTCCATTTTTCTAATTCCACTATTACTTGTGTTATTTGCATCGTTTTCCAGACTTAGTTTGTTTGTGATAATATAGGATTTGTCTTCTAATTCTGTTACAAACTTACGAAGGTTTCCTGTATATTTGGTGTTGTAGAGGTGTCGAAAAAGTTCCTCACAAGGGGTCTGCGTCTTCAATTCAATGATGAGGAATGATCTTAGTTCCGGCCAGGTGTTGACTTGTCCAATTTGCGAGAGCCGTTGTGCCTCTCCAGTGAGCTGCATCTCGATATCATGGGTTGGATATAAGTGCATAATGAAATCTATCCTCCTTATGAATGACGTCAGATCCTCTGGTGCTCCATCATAGTTTGCCACCTGTGTTAACGAAGACAGTGCTTGATTAAGGTGGGCTTCGGTGAGTTCTACGGCCATTTTTGTTTTGTTGATTTTTTGGGTTTTTTTGGTGTTTTGTTTTTTTTTTTGTTCCCACACAAATTGGCGTTTTTGGCGTAAATATTTTCCACTGTTGTAGGCTTTTGAGCACTCCCCGTAAGTTCTTGATGTCGGATCGGATTTTTATAGTGATTATTCGCTAATTCTATGTAATACACGGATAATAATTCTATGTGTCACACGGATAAAATAACAAGTTCACTTTTACCGATCCTACCGACTGCGCCAATTTAATATCTGGTCTTTTCAAAAGGAAAAAAAAAAATATTGTTTGTTCGAGTTAAAAGCGGGGACTTTATTCGTTGAACGAAAACTTAAAACTGAAGTACAAAAATGTCTTATAGTAATATTTATAGGCTAAGTTTGTGAGCCCTTCAGTGGCGTGATCGATATTGATGCGATTTGATTGGCCCGAATTTTAATGTTGAATTAGCGTTCTCACGCTTTTGATTTTTGGGGGACAATTATTATTGCAAGTGTTCAATTGTTTATGAATAAAACGGATTTTATTGGCCTGTGTTTCAATTATGAGTTAGCGTTCACACGCTTTGATTTTGAGTGGGACAATTGTTATTGCAAGTGTCCAAGTGTTTATAAAACGGATGTTTACTTTAAAGTTATAAATTTTAGGGGGCGAAAAATTTATTAGTTATTGGGTATTGAAGTTGGATATATGACTATATATACATTTTCTCGGTCCAATTTTCTTCTGGAAAATGTGAAATGTTTAATTTGTTTGGAGAGCCGGGAACAAAAATTTCCGCTAGGGGATAACAATTTGGGTCGCAATTTTTTTAAGAAGTTGTTGGCTGACTATAAAATTTCACATACTACGATCATTCGGTCGTATGTGAATCCTAACAAAAAGACTGGGACGCAAGATTGATTCATATAAGTTGTGCGCTACGAACTGCTGTAAATGCAAGTCTGTGCACGTCCCCTTTTTATATGGCGTTTGGACAGCATTTTCTTTCTTCGGGGTTCACATTTAAAACCCTTCAGTTGCTAGAAAGCCTTAAGTTTTCCACGGAATATTCGAGAGAATTAACGCCAGGCAAGCTAAAGTGCTACCTAATATTCTTCACGAAAGAAAGCAGCCTCCCTATAGTTCACGTTGACGTGAGGTTTACTTTAAGGTTGGACAGGAAATATATCGCAGATATTTTAAGTAAAGTAGCATCCAAACAGGCTATAATGCCAAATTGGCACCACCTTTTATCAAAGCAAGAAAAAGAGAAGCGTGTAGTAGTGCGTGCTATGAACTAGAGAACTTGTAGAATGGGCCAATAGGTCGATATCCCGCCCAGAATATCCGGCAATAGCAACTGTAAGTTCAGTTGGATCCGTCTTGTGTCTGAAAATCCAAAGACAGATTTTAGAGGGGGCTTTTTGTAATGCTGACAGTTGCCTGGCAAAGATGCCTTTTTCAGCTATGAATATTGCTGAGCATTCAAGCAAGCCAAATGGGTAGGACTCAGGTCTGTGGACACTCAAAAAGAGTGTCCACAATTATCCATCAAATTATTAATGCTGAAAATGGCGAATTTTAGCTGGAAACAAACAGAAAGGTTTCCTATAGAGTAAGTACTTAAGTAAAGAAAAAAAATGGAAAATTTAAAATTAATCTATTTATCAAATCAAATTTTAATTGTTTCTGTTTTAAAACTGACAACATGAGCTAATCGAATTCATACGGCAAGAGGCGAGAAGGCAGAGGAAAAAAAGGTATCAGTACGGAATTGTCGGCTCGGAAAAGAACAAAACTACTCAACAAACGATGTTCGTGGGCTTAGACAGTGAGCTACCTAGTACCGCACAGTGTGTATCACGAGCGGGTGTTCGGAAATATTGCGTTGGAAGACCTCCCTTAATTTAATTGACCTCCCTTTAATTTAAGACGAGTTAAAAAAAAAAAAAGTTTGCGGTCACTTGGGTCCCAAACAAAATTTGTGAAAAAAAGAGGTTAGAACGAAATTTGCGATAACTAATAATGGTAGCAGAGCAAAGAAGTCTGCGACGATTGAGTTTTCGCTTGTTAGTGATCGTTGTTCAAGCAATAAGAGCCATTCAACTTACGATATTTGGTTAATGTTGAGTGTTTAACCCAAATAAATTATACTAGACCAGAATCGGGACACGAAATCCCTTCAATAGTGCCAAATTTTGTTTCCCATCAATGCTTTTAACTCACATAATATAGATTTTTTGTTTAAAATAGTAATTTATTTGAAACTTTTACCAATGAATTTGGTAACTTGCTTTTTTTTTTCTTTTCGGAATGTTTTTTCTATCCAAAAGGGCACCTGCGAGTCAAGAGCAAGACCACCACACCAACTAGCCGTCGAGCCAGAGCCGGAACCTTAATGCGTGCGTGCTCAATCTGCAATTTTTCACCTAGCCCGATTATCTAATAACAGTAGTTGAGACGAATGGCCAATCATCAATAAAAGAAAATAAATCAATAGGCCAAACCAAAACATAACTAAACGCACAAGCGACCCGGTATTAGACAGAATGCAACAAACGTACCAATCAACTACACAAGTCATACCAACAAAATCATTTTTTCAACGCTTTCAGAATAGACAGCTTTCAGTACATGATATAGATAGTATCAGTATACACGCTGAGTTTTAATAAACATAAAACTATTAAGCTCTACCTGTTTCTTCTTTCACTGCCCGCGGTGGTCTATCTAATGATTTTAAACATTAAGTGTAAGCCGCCAGAGAAAGTGTGGGGGAGAAACAATAAAATTATGAAAATTTAAATAAAAAATATTAAAGAAACTAACTTCGGCTGTGACAAAATTTATATACCTACTGTTGCAGTCCTTGGCCATAATATTTTTGGCACGCATAGACATATAGTTTAAGTAGCATTGCGTCTGTGTGTGTATGCGTGTGCTCTGATGATTCGAGCAATGACGTAGTAGGCAGTAGGCAGCAGGCAGCGGGCAGCGCTGCCGACTGCGGTTGAGCAGTGACAATTTATATTGACTGTAATGAGTGTTCCAATTATCCGATCAGATTGAAATTTAGGGATCTGATGTTTCATCTCAATTACTATCACATTACTATCACATTTCATAGCGATACTCCAACTGCTTCACCTATTTTTCGAATAAAACTTTATGATACAGTGGTCCGATCCTAGAGATTTTCATACTTGATCCGACTACGGCAATAAAAAGCACACATAGCTTTTAAGATGGCTGAGTAAAACGCATACGCACAGACGGACATGGCTACATCGACTCAGTTTCTCATGCTGATCAAGAATATACATACTTTTTCGGGTCAGAAACGTCCCCTTCTGTGCGTTACAAACATCTGACCAATTTTATAATACCCTCTGCAAGGGTATAAAGAAAAGAAATAAACTATGCAAAATATGCAATTTACTACAAAAACGACATAGATGTTCTAGCCCCCAAAAGCAAACCTCTGTCTCTTCAAACATAACGCCTGAGTCTTTGAACGATGGTACACAATCTAACAGAACAGACTTAACAGAGTAATGAGCTACGAACGGAGACAAACGACTGAAAGTCATAACACAACACTTAGAGGCATTAATTTATTAACGTGGAACCAATCACAGAACGCATCGAGATCTGATTGCAAGTACTGTTGGAAAGAAGGATCATTATAGGAATAACAAATCTTGACGTCATCCGCAAACATGAGCACGCGTGAATGAGCCAAGGCCAAAGGCAAATCATTTATAAACAGTGTAAATAACAGTGGGCCCAGATGACTGCCTTGGGGTACACCTGACGTAACTCGAACAGTCTTAGATATCGAGGAACGAAAAGACACCTTTTGGGTTCTGCCAATAAGATACGACTTTAACCAAGCCAATAGTTTCGGGGAAAAACCCATGATGTTAAGTTTCGCGAGAAGCATAGAATGATCAACCGTATCGAAATCCTTACTAAAGTCAGTATAAATAACATCAGTTTGACACTTTTTACGGAAGCCATGGTGTACAAGGGTAGTCAATTCTAAAAGGTTAGTAAGCGACGAACGACCTTTCATGAAGCCATGCTGACAAGGAGAAATAGTGGATCTGGATAGGTGTTGAAGGGAAGACGTAATAATTTCCTCAAACAGCTTTGGTATTGCCGAAAGTTTGCTCCTCTGAGTAGCTCTCCTAATATCTAAACATATTGAACACAAAATTGTCAATTGCCAGTCTTATATTTTAGCAATAGCGGCTGAAATACAAGCCAAAATCCCGTTTAATTAATATTTATTTCTCACATACAGATAAATTTTTTGTGCTGGTAGGACACTTCAACGCCTTGCATTCAACTTGGGGATCACCCACAATCAATCAAAGAGGTAATGTAGGTGTTCGTTCTACTCAGAATAGCAACCTTATTCTTTTAAATATTGGGGACTACACCCACTTCTCTACTCATAACACCTTTTCACATGTAGACTTAGGCATCTGCTCTCCACCCTTTAATCCAACACCTCCAAGTCTACATACAAAGTCTTTTTATGGAAACGTCCACTACGCCATACGCATTCAATTATTTCCGACAGCATACACACACTAAGAGCACAAAACACACATATCTAACTTTCATTCAGCAAACTGGAGGCTATTTCAGAAAAATCTAAATCAAGGACCACAAAAATAAACTATAACATATAACACAATCAGTCGGTATCCAGACAGCTTAAATTAGTCAAATCATGTGCTAAAAATTCAATACATACCACCAATCACAATAGAACTAAGAAGCAAAGCTTTTAGTTGTGACGGTGATACAAAAAATCTAACACTAAGTTCAAATATGTAACTAAAAATGCACAAAGATCCTGCCTTAGGAAATTTACACTATACATTAACCCTAACAAAACAACAAAAGTTCTTTGAGACAAAGTGCACTACTTCACAGGGATTAAAAAAACATACGTACTTGACATAGACAGGTAACACCTGCGACTCAACTGAGATAAACATGATCAGTTTATTTACAAAACTCAAACTTCTCAGAAGTGTGCAAGCAAAATAGAAATTTATACCTAGCACAAACACCAATCACATATCTTCTCAAAAATATAGGTAAAATTATTGAGAATTCAATAACATCTACACAACTTCAAACTTGCCTCAGTTCTTTAAATGAATCCACTCACAGACACTACAAATTGAGATAATAAAACCATTCTCTCCACCAGCAACTAATAAGCTGCTAGAGCTTTACAATTTCAGCATAATTTTCCAGCAGTGGAGAATTGAAACAATAATACTAATAATACTAATAAACCCAATAAACCAAAGCATTTACTTAACAGCATCTACTAACATAAAACTGATCCTCTATTGATCCAATATTAAAAATAGATAATTACACCTGCAACAGTCTGTCCACAAGAAACCACATTTCGGTCCTTTCAATAGGTTTGAAAAAAGCTTTTGATGGAATAGGTACCCACTGCATCTTACAACAACAATATGATGTGAAATTAATAATGAACTTTGTACTCAATACTTAATGTCAAAGTTAATAACTCTATCAAAAAAACTTTAGAAAAATGGATAATTGGAACACCTTAAGGTTCCGTTGTCCGTTACCCTTTTTCTTATTGCATTGGTGTGATATTAGTGGTACAAAAATTTCAAATATATCAACCTACACAAACCTACAAACACAAATGTTTCAACATAGACATGAAAATTAATAATGTAAACATAACAAAAACAAACCACATAATTAAGTGCTGAAGTAATATCAGCTTAAATCGTCCTTTATAAATATATTAAAATCTATTATGCCCACTAAGATTGGTTAAGATTTCTTTATTTTTAGGAAATGAAGTGGTGGTAGATATTAGGTGTGCTAAATCTGGTTTCGATAGTCAAACGGGCGGACGGACATGTCTAGATCGACTCGGCTGTTGAAAAAATGAAGTAAGTAAGTCGTCTCGCCGACTTGGATATACCATACACCAGTAAAACAAATATTTTAAATTTATAATAACCAATGCATTTTCGTATTTTTAAAAAAATCTGTTTGCATGCTTTTTAGAAGCATATCTTAGTATTTGGCTCACTCAAGCATTCGAGCACCCTAGCGCCCCCACCAGCCAACCGCCACTTCCGGCCATATGGAAAAACGTTTATATGCATAACTTGACTATTTTTATTCCGATTTTGATCAAATTTGGTATTTTGCTTGATATTAGTATCAAATTTAAGTGTGCTAAATTTGATTGCACAAGGTAGAAAATTACGGGAGATAATCGAGTTTTTTCAAATTACGGGGGCGGAGGGGGGCGTGTGCGCAATTACTAAGCAAATATTTATACCAACTATGGTGTCTCTAGCTAAAATAGGTTTTGAGAAAATCGGTTTTATTTGATTTGCGGGGGCGGTAGGGGGCGTGGCAAAATTTTTATAAATACAAAATGTGCGCGTTTACTAAGCAAATATACATACCAAATTTTGTGTCTCTAGTTGCTATGGTGTTTAAGAAAATCGGTTTTATATCATTTGCGGTGGCGGTAGGGGGCGTGGCAAACATTTGAAACAAACTCGATAAGCGTACATATGACACGAGTCTACATACCAAATTTGGTGCTCTTATAGTCTCCGAGATCTAGGTGTTCATACAGACGGACGGACGGACGGACGGACGGACGGACAGACGGACATGGCTAGATCGTCTCGGCTGTTGATGCTGATCAAGAATATATATACTTTATGGGGTCGGAAAAGCTTCCTTCTGCCTGTTATGTACATACATTTTGGCGACTTTAATATACCATTTCACCCTATGGGTGTATGGTATAAAAATTTAGAAATCTATAATCTATAAAATCACTGACGCATCAAAATTTAATAAAACAACCGCCTTTAGCATACATTCGTGGACAAACGTATTTTGACTTTACGTTGTCAAGTGTAAAATCGCATTTTTCTGGAAACTGAGTGGAGTAACGGTATCCTTGAAATTTTTAGTAGAGAGATAGTATCAAGGCTTATAAGAAACGAAAAGCTCGCAGTGGTAACGGTAAAAATGAAGTTGCTGTATTTAGTTGAGTTAAAGATTATGCTTATATTGGTGAGTTTATTACACATTATTGTAAACGACTGTGCCAAATTTGATCAAGATCGGATGACTATATCATATAGCTCCCATAGGAACGATCGGTCGAAAACAGTGACTTTTATCAATAACTTCGTTACTCTTGACGCAATTGGCATAAAAATGAATATTTATCAGTTTAATATACATATGAATGACTATGCCAAATTTTATTAAGATCGGGTGACTATATCACAGAGCTCCCATAGGAACGATCGGTGAAAAACTGTGACTCTTGTTGTATTTTTTACCACAATTAAAGTTAAAGAAATTTGGTATGTATGTGTAAAGTTGCAAGGGCTCTCTGGTTTTTTGTTAAAATATGGGCAAAACACGTGAGTTAAGTGAACTCTTTAGAAATGAAATGACATATTATACAAAGTGCCAAAACAAACTATTTATTATCAAATAAATAAGCAAAAAAAATAATCAACCACTTAAAAATAAGTTCCGAACGGGAAGACAAAAGACAAAGCCTATTCAAGACCGCATAATATTGAGAAAGTTCAGGGAAAATGTCGAAATATTCGCAAAAAAATAAGGCCTGTGTGCGAGCGAGTATCACATGGCGGAGGATCGGTTATGTTCTGCGGTTGCGTGTCCTTTAATGTTGTGGGTGATTTGGTCCCAGTTGATGGAACAATGAACAAGGACAAATATTTGCGTGTCCTAAATGACAACGCATTTACATCCGGTGTCCGGCTCATTGGACAGGGATTTTTGCTGCAACAGGACAACGCTCCATGCCACAAGGCGCATATGTTAAGAAAGTTTTTAAGCCATGTCGAAGTCAATACATTAGATTGGCCACCTCAAAGCCCTGATTTAAACATAATAAAGAATGTGTGGGCTTACATTAAAAGAAAACGCAGCGCTAACTTATCCAGAACGCGTGAGCAGACGATTGCGTTCATACCGCCAAGAGCGCTGCACTTCGGGGGTCTATGGGAGGCAGGTGTCAAATCTGCAAAGCACCTACTCCTTCAGACGGTAGCCAATGCCCATCTAACAGCAGAGGAGATGGAGACGGTGGTAGTGGCAGTTGAGGCCACATTAAACTCTAGGCCACTCGGGGCAATAAGCCAAGATCCGAACGTAGGCGAGGCCATAACAACCGGGCACCTGTTGGTCGGAGGTCTCGGGAGTATGTGCTAGGGCTCCAAACACGAGCGAAGTGACACCCAATGACGCCGTGGGAGAACTCGTCCTCGTCGGTTAGGACAATCTACCGCCGCAGCAGTGGATGACAGCTCGAGTGGCCACAAGCATTGGGACGAACGGCGCAACCAGGGTCGTCGACGTTGAAACATCGTAAGGGTATACCTAGAAACGACTGATCCAAAAATTGTCACACTTGCCGATTTTTTGAAGGCCTTATAACCCTCCAAGGGGGTCGATGCAGATGAGCGCTATATGTATTGTTTGTGTCGTCGCTTAATGTTTGATGTTGATCGCTCGCTCCGCCTCGTTTGTTAAAAACTTGAAGAACAAATATAGTCGAAAATTACCATTTACCAGCGAGCGTATTCTTCTTGTCCTTTTTCCGAAATTACGCTAATTAACGGTCCAGTAACATATATACTTACAATATATAAACCAAATTAAATAATCATAAAGACTCTTATGATTTTTCATGGCGCCTGAGCAAGGACAGAGTCAAGTGACAGTCAAATTTAAAAGAGTGCAAATCTAATAATTAAGTGAACCGTTATTCTTTTTTATATTTTTTTGTGGTGTTAATACATACAGACATATATAAAAAAGAAAAATATATGCAAATGTACATTGAAACATAAAATAATAACGGTCACTGTTATTGGTAAATTAGGTAATAAATCTGTTGCCAATTTAATTATTTGAGTGCGTCGCGTCGGAGTGGAATTAAAAGTAAAGAAAGTAGTTCAGTAAGACAACAAAATACTAAAAGCGGCAGCTACCTCTGAGTACGTCAATCCTTAGAGCAGAAGCAGAACGCATCCACAGTACGGTAGAGTTTGCCGTCAACCCAAAGAGAACAAATTTCGTGTTTTGCACTGGAGAGAGCTCCATTCTCTTGGCGGTTAGTTACCCAAACAACAGTGATCCAATAACAAAAATACGGTGCAGAATCACCTTAAACCATAATTCCGACTCGGCCATGCAAAAGTTACACACAAATATATTTAAATCCAATACCCAATATTTCACTTACCAATGCCAGCACTTAATCAATCTCAGCAACTCCCTTAAAATTGTTACTCCAATTATCCTGATTTCAGAGGTTAACCATCCAAACATATCAAACTTTATAAAATTAATCAATAAGCTGTACATAATTGAATGAAAAATAATCTGTAGTCTAAAGGCCTTATATCTCTGGCTTTACTACACATTGTAATTAGAATTAATTCTCTTTACAATTAAATAAATAAATAAATAATTAAAATAAGGATTTTATAAGATGAGGATGTATGTTATATGAGGAAGCTACCCAAAAATACAAGTTTCTTGATATAGTAGAAATACCTTCAAGTGCTAAGTCGAAAAAGGTTTGGCTAGACCCATGTGCGCAAAGGAGTTTTAATTCCACTCCATATTATTTATTATTTCTATCTTCCTTATACTTACCCTCTGCGTTTTTGTATTGTAGTATGTAATTAGAGATAAGTTGGGAATCTTGATCACTTTTACTACCACTACCCAATATAGCTGAACCCTGGTCGTTGGGCAACCAGGCTAGTGTTACAGAGCGACTACCCAGGTCCAAAACATGTAAGTTGACTGGAAATTTCGGAGGTTCTTGCACCTGCAGGCTTATGACTGCTCTGTCAATGCCGTATGCATTTGTTGCCATGCAGGAGTATTCCCCTCTATCAGTAAGTATTGTTTGCAAAATACTAAATTCAGACAGTACTCCATTAGCTAAAGGAGATTTTGTAATATGGTATCGAATGTCGTGAAGTAGATCAATTGGATTTGATTTTGCCCTCCAATAAATCTCTAAAGGTCGGTCGCCATAAGCTTTACATCGAAGCGTTATACGTTCTCCTCGAAGACTTATTAATCGTTTTGTTTCAACGCTAATTGAGGGACCAACTGTAAAAAGAAATAACTTTAAAATCATTTAAATGCCAAACCAAATTATCTAACCATGCACTGTTAGCTTAACAAGGGTGCTGAGTCCAGGGCCAATACCATTGATAGCCTGGCACAAATAATAGCTTTCATGTTCGCGTCCAACTTTAGTGATTATGAGTGATCCATTGCTATATACTTCAATAACAGAATGGGAATCAGCGCGTTCTGCTCCATACTTTAATTCTCGATAATCGCCAGAATCACCTGAAAATACATGTGCAAATTTTCTAAATAATAATATTTCTGAATATAATATGCTGCAAGTAAAACAAACAAAATTTAATTTAAATTTAAATTTATAACAACATATTGAATGTGTGTATCTAAGACTCTGTTAATATGCGGCTCTCGCTCACTCTTACAAGCAGAAGAGCACTCTAGCGCCGCACAGTTAGGCCTCTGCTCGGATAGCATTGCAAAAATCAGTTTTTTCATGATCGCGTTTGGCAAAAATAATATATGCAATTGATAGGGAATACTTCAGAGATTATGAATCCAAAAATTTTTAGAAATCGGTTGAGATTCATGGGTGCTAGAGGCGCCCAAACTGAAACTTTTTAGTAAATGGGAATAAATGATAACTTTTACAAAAAACCTCAACTTTAATACTCAATATTGGGCTATTTCAACAATTGATCTTGGGTGGTTATGGTTTTATCTGAAAAGTATGTTCTTTATTAATAACATGTTTTATAAATTTTCGTAATTACTTAAATCGTTATTGAACTAGAAGCGTTTAAAAAATACTCTAAATATTGGCGTTGTTTGAACTTAGGTGGGAATGACAGGGATCAACTAGTATCAATACCGGACTACATACACTAGGTAGGTGAAATATTTACCTATCAGATGTATGTGGTTCCAATCTGATGAAATTCCAATCCTAGGGAAACGTATGAGGAAGAAGACGAGCGCATGCGCATTTGCCTGTGGCTTCTTTGTAATTAAAAGATAAAATTGCGTAATGCTGTTTTGTAAATACTACCTGTTTATATATACGCCTTTCTATAATGTTAGATTGCTAATTACCTGGAAAAACTGACAAGACAGGTAAATAATATTTAAGTTGATGAAAAATTTTCCCTTGTTGCAGGTTGATCCCTTTTATTTCCGTTTACCTAATCGGATGAAATATTAAGTTTTTTACCTATTACAAAAAGGGTTATACCGATTTTTCGTTCTACCTAGTTAATTCAAAAAATATAATATAAAGTGCTAATTCTTCCTCTCGTTTATTCCTCACTTTATTTTTAACTTCAGAGGTGGAAACGCCTTAAATCCGGAGTGAATAGTATTTGTCAATATAATTCAAGACAGTTTTATTTATTAGTGCCAAAAAATGAACGGATTTTTGAAGTTTTCCAAGTCTTCGAAAACCCAAAAAGGTTTTGAAAAGGATTGCTGAAGGAGATGGGCAATTCGTTCAAAAACGCTAGTACGGAGCTTGAGGTAAAAATCAAATATACACACTCTAACTTCGGGCGATAATGGATCGCAAGCGGAAAAAATCTGGCAAGTTCCGTGAAAAAAATAAAGTTTGGCTTGAGGAGTATACGATGATGTTCAGTATGAAGATGTTCAACCATCAACTAGCCGAGGAAGAGGAAGGCCGCATAAAGATGTAGAAGATTGTTCAAGTTTTACAAGGAAACGAAAGCTTGAGGGCGCTACGGAAAGCATTACAACGGAGCATCTTTCAGAAGCACTTTCTTTAAAGTATACAAAGGAACAAAAGAGAGCAGAGGCGATCATTACGAAAAAATAGGAATAAGGAAAGTATTCCAACCCCATCAAAATTAGTTGCCACTAAGTACACTGACGAAGAGCCGTTTTACTTGGGTGGACGTGGTTGACGAAGGAGAAATACGAAATTTTAAGGAACTCTTTAAAAATTCATAAAGTCGACGTTTGTCCTGGATACAAAAAATTGGATTCGCCAAGAAGGAAGTAGTACCGGCAAATAAAATTATAACTGAGGTATCTGTAGAAGTAAAATTCCAGGATTTAATAGATCACACTGCAAGGCACTTCTTGTTTAAGATATGCCTGATGGAGAGGTGGAGCTTCTTCCGGAAAATTTGACTTTACTCAACAAATGGGAAGGTGATGGATCACCTAGATAAAGCGCTTTGGATTTTATTCTGAAGCTAGCTTACACACTTCCTAGAAACAAGAACGGATAATAAACATCTTGATGATTTACAGAGTAGGAAGATTATTCAAGCTGAATTCTCTCGGAAGGTAGGACTGAAAGTTGACTGCACAAAGCACGGTTACGGAAATACGAACGATGGAAATACTTCGAGGAGATTTTTTGAAAATGATAAAACAACATCTTTAATAACAGGTCTTAGTCAAGAGATCAGTAAAAGGTTGGCTGTTATCTTGAATGTTATAAATTCCCAGAAATGGTGAAAAATTAGCCGAATATACCTCAAAAACTACTCAACTTTTCACTGAATTGTATCTGCAGAAAGCGGTACAAACGATTTTGGCCCAGGGAAAGGATTTCATAGAATATCAGTTGGAGAGCTACACGAAGAAGCACAGGAATATAAAAACAAGTACTACAAAAGGTTTAGATACACTAATACATTAAAAACTTGTCGTGTTGGACAAAATGAAGACCATCGCTAAGACACGTGCGATCACGAAAGGATTTGGAAAATAGTAAATATAGTCCCGAAATGTTGAGTTTATTAGATATTGATTTAAATATTGAAAATTATTTTGATGAAAATCAGCCATCAATAGCAAAGTTTACATAAAAAAAATTCAAAAAATTAAAATTTTTTTTTTTGTAATTATGTTAGAAAATTGAATTAAAACATTAAAAATCGTGTTTCATTCCATTTTTGAAATATTTGCTTGAAAATATTTTCGGACTTTGAATATTACAGCACCACGGACTCCCAGAAAACTTGGCAAACATTCATTTTGAAACTTGTGGAATTCTTTATCATACACTTTTTAAATTTACAATCGCTCAATCGGTTTAGAAGCTATGATTTTTGCAAAGTAAAATTCCAAAAGCCCCACTGCGCAACGTCCATTGTAGACACAACATCGCTGCACTTTATAAATACCGTCGTTTGTGGGTGATGACCCAGGTAAGCAACTGCTTCGCATTCCTGCAGTGACACACGAGACAGGCAACCGCCGCGTGTTAGCACGGCAAATTGGGATAGCTCTTTGTATTATTAAAGGCTGCTTAAGCGTGCTTAGCTGTCACACATGCCAAGAACGCCACTACCCTTTGTGGCAACCCAGCAACGTGGCCGACATTCCAGCACAGGGAAGGGAAGACAAGCTGTTTTGCGAGAAGCACTTCCAGTCCACTACCCGAAAAAGAAAGGATGGCCAATACGTCGTGTCCCTGACGTTCAAGTATCCGGACCATATCGAGTTGGGTCACTCTAGACCCATTGCGCAATTTCTGAGAAACAAAGCTCGCCTTTTAAAGAACCCTTCTTTCAAGACGCAGTACGATGCCACAATCTATGAGTTTGAAGAATTGGTTCACATGGTTCGGGTAACGAACCGCACAGCCTTAGTCAAACCAGTATTGCTAACCGAGTGTCCAGTATCGCACTGTTTGCATCATCCACCGAAGGCGAGATCAAAAATTATACTGTCGCGCATGCCTTATTACGAAGGGGCTTGTCTGCGTCTTCATGTTCTCCAGTTTCAAGCAGCTTTCCCCGATTTGTGGCTCGATGTCTGTGTCCCCACTGACAACGAAAAAACCTACAGCGGCTCTTCCAAGCTACTCAAAAGCGATTTTTTAGCTGCGACAAAACACTGTATTCTAGATTCCTTTCCCAAGAAGATTCTCTCGTGGCAATTTATTCCTCCTATGCGCGTTCTATGGGAAGCCGGTGGCAAAAGCTTTAATGCCCTGTTTTAAAATGTGCGAGGATTCCGCGGACTTACTTTCGTTGAGCCCCGGACATTTGCTGACTGGAGGACCCCTAATATCCATCGTGGAACCGGAGATACTGTTCGAACCCATGTCCCTAATCAACCGACTGCAGCTGTTGAAGGCGATGCATTATACCCTATATATTTTTTTTTTTTTTGTTACATGTATTTCATTTCATCTTCGTTCCAGTTTTCACACCATCCTACCAAATCGACTGATTCCAAGTCGCGTACAACGCGAGTCATGGAGTCGTCCTGGCGTCGGATGTGCCTAGGAGTCCATGCGCTTACCCGGTCGCTCGGTTTGACGGTGACCAGGGTTGGAGTTGACCAAGCTTGCACCACCGTACTGGGTTCCCGGACCGATCCTGCATTTCGGATAGGGAGAGACCGATTTTAACATCCGCACCCCATCCGGGAGGTGTCAGGGTCAAGCCATAGTCAGTTCTCCAAACTGGTGCTTGCGGATCCCACGTTCTATCGGACCGCTTTGGTATCCGTGGTACGTGGGCGAACCTATATCATGGTTTCAACAAATCAGACTGTGTGCCCGGTCATAGCGGCACTCCCGCAGCATAAATCACAGTTGTCTTTGGCTCCTGCGGTCTCTACGCGCTCCATAACGCTGCCCTTCCCCATTGACTAAATATCCGGCGAGGTGAGTGCAACTTCTCAATCGGTACAAAGTACTCGTACAGAGCTTAAATTTTGAATTTGAGCTTTTAAAATTTTATATTCAGCCTGTTCTCGCCGCCAGGTGAACAGGAGTAAGGAGCGAAGTCACAAAATTTTCACCAACCACCCGCACATTTTTATTAACTCCAGTTTTTCTCTAACCCAACACATTTCGTGTGTAAAAATTTTTTGGTAAATAAATTACAGCGTTTAAAACGAAGTTACCGCTCGTTTCAATTACTTGCACTCATCCTACTAAACTCATTCCAGTACCAGAGAAATTGGCAACTGCCAAGCATTGGTACATAAAGGAAATCAAACGCCCCTACACGAACACAGCCGGATCGTACCACTGTATGGTGAAAAAGGCGAAGGCAATGTTTGACTTGAAAACATATATTGGGACCGCATTTCCGGAATTTAAGGAGCGATATATTTTTATCATCAGCAGACTTGGCTAAATATTTCAGAGTTTTAATGGCCGACCCATTTCTTCAACGCTTAAAGCAGCTAGGAATTCAAACAAAGCTGAAACTGCAGATTCCACTTTTTTTTAAGTGTATATTCTTGACGCCATCAGAATTTGTGTAAAGGGCTTTGCCTTAAACAACTAACCGTCACGTTCAATTATTTTAGTTATGGTATATTGTACTGTATTCAAAAAATTAGGTAAGTAAGTCATCTAGCCGACTTCGGTATACCACGCACCAGGTGAAAAAATATTTTAAATATCAATGTATGTCTTTTTAATTCTCTTAGCATTTGCTATATCGCTCAATCTTACCAAAATACACGCACTCTAGCGCCTCCACTAGCCTACGACCAAATCCGGTCCTATGGACCGGCTGGTAGGCGGGTATAATTTAATTTTAATAAGGAACAAATTGCTAAAGCTAATAATTTTTTTTATATTATGGAGGCGAAAATGGGCGTAGCGTAATCATAATCTGCCCGCATACCAAACCAATAAAAATACCTAATTTGGTTACTCTAACTTAGTTAGTTTTCGAGAAAATCTGTTTTATTTAGTTTGCGGTGGCGGAACGGCGCGTGGCAAAAATTTTAAATAAACTCGATAGCAGTTCGTACTACACGACTCTACATACCAAATTTGGCTGCTCTAGCTCTTATAGTATCAGAGATCTAGGTGTTTAAAAAAAAAAAGCAAAAAGAACGGCAAAGCTTGAAACTGCAGGTATATTTATACCATGCACCCAAAGGGTGAAATGGTATATTAAAGTCGCCAAAATGTACATATGTAGCAGGCAAATGGAAGCTTTTGCGACCCCATAAAGTATATATATTCTTGATCAGTATCAACAGCCGAGTCGATCTAGCCATGTCCGTCCTTCCGTCCGTTTGAACACCTAGATCTTGGAGACTATAAAAGCTAGGGCTACCAAATTTGGTATATATACTCTTGTGGTATGTAGTGTGATGAAGATTATTACAAATTTTCGCCATGTCCCCTTGCGCCCCCAAAATTTAAGCAAAAGCATTTTTCTCAAAGACTAAATTATGTAGCTAGAGACTCCAAATTTGGTACGTATACTCGTTTAGTAAAGGTGCAGATTTTGTATGTTTAATTGTAATTTTGCCACGCCCCCTTCCACAACTTAAATTTATAAAATTTAAATTTATATTTCTGATTTTAATTTTCAGTAACATACCAAATTTAAAGAAAATCGTTCTAAAAATAGTCGAGTTATTTATATAAACGTTTTCCCAATAGGCAGGAGTTGGCTCTTGCGTGGTTTAGGCGCTAGAGTGCTCGTGTGTTTGTAGAGTGAGCGAGAGGTAACATATGCTATGAGGCATGAAAAAACAATTTAATAGTCATACATTTGGTTTTCGAAATTTGAAATATTTTTTCCACTTGGTGTATGGTATACTGAAGTCGGCGAGAAGACATATTGTATATCATACATATGTATTGTCACTCATCGAAGTCGGTCGTGTTTTTTTTGCCCTCTCGTTAAACTAACATTTTCGTTCCTTTGTGTACTTAATTTACATTAAATTAAATTAAATTAAATTAATTATCTAATCCAATTTTTATAATCACTATATTGATCGCGTAATTTAAAGTTAAATGTACATTTTTATTAAATACAAAACATTAACAAACGCACATATTATTTTGTTGTTGCGCTGTTTTTAATTTGTTTCTATTTTTCGTTCCTACCCGCGCTCTCAATTTACAGTTCACATTTTGTTTGTGTGGTGTTGGTGCTCTCTATTCTTTTGTTTTCTCTTTTGATCGCGGCCATTAACTTCGCGCTTGTGACAAGTTTTAGTTGTTGTGTGTTTTAATACAAAAAATATTCTCTTTTTATTTTGTTGTCTCTTTTTCATTTGCATAATGCAGTTAGCTTTTGCATTAGTTTGTAAACGCCTCTCTTAACGTACATATATATACATTTTTCCCTTTTTATTTACAAATTGATTTATAATTTGTTTTTTGATAAATCAATTATTTTAATAATGTCTGTCTGTTGCAAATATAATTGCAATAATCCCAGCAAGACCAGTGAAGACTTTTTTCACTGTTGGCTGTGTGACAATGTAATGTGCTGGTTATACAGTCAAGGTGTGCTGTAATGTGCTGGTTATACAGTCAAGGTGCGGGATAGTATTGCACATGGTGGCGGCCTTAAATGGGGCTGTGATTCGTGTCGTGGCTTGGAGCTCGAGATGCGAAGTTTTATGAAACGGACTGGGGATGCATTTAAAACCCTGTCAGCTGGCGTTCATAAGCTCAAAGAGGCGATGGAGGTTTAATTTAGAAGTTCTAAACTTTTGACTGAATCTCCGACGCGATAGAGGGCCAGGTTTCAGGGCGCATCCCTCAGTCCGTCGGCACATCGATCTCTACCAGTTCCGGCTTCCGACAATGACCCTATGTCACTAAATGTTCAGCAGCTAATATCATTTAGGAGTCCAGCTTTGGCAGGTGTGGAGTCTCTTCCCATTTCCCCTTGAGACAGTATCCTACCAACTAACACGATATCTGTTGTAGATTCCGAACCGTCCGGGCAAACATCCGTTCCCAGGAATATTGCCAATAAAGTAGTTACAAGAGGAGCTAGTAAAGTGTTGGCTGCTTCAGCTGCTACTGCTTCTGCTGTGGCAGCTACTTCTTTGCCTGGCACTTCTACTTCCCTTGTTGTAGTTCCATCCAAAAAGCAAATATTTATTTCCAGGCTTGATCCCAATACTACTTCTTAAGAAGTCATTGCCTACATCCAGGGCAAAGTTCAAGCCCCTAACATTGCGATGGAAAAGTTCAGATTTTCATATACTCGGGACATTTCGCCCTTCAAAATAAGTGTCTCCCCAGATTTTTTTGTCCAAAACTGTCATAAAGATTTTTGGCCGGAACACCTTATTGTAAAAAAGTATACAATAAAACAGAAGAATCAGACTCCGATTAGCCTGATAACTGCCTCTGTGAATAACGTTCCTTCCGGCAAAAAACTAATTTCGTCCCTAACTCTGGCGTATCAGAACATACGGGGACTAAAGTCTGAACTGACTTTCATATTCTTGCCACCTTCTGTTGTTATACGTATAACCTTCTAAATATCCCGTTCACCATTGATTTCTGCTGATTATCCATTTTTCGGATAGATTGCAGAAAGAGGGCTCTCCCCGCAATAATAAAAAAACAAAAAAAATATTCTTGCCTTTACTGAAACTTGATTTGCCGATGCTTCAATTTTCCCCTCAAAATATTTATTATATAGACATGATCTGACTATCCGTAATGGTGGTGGTGTTTTGATTGCTGTTGACTCATCGTTCTCGTCTGAAATTGTCCAGTCTTCCAATCAGGAGATTGAATTTGTTTGTGTTAAAATTTGTTTAAATTCTTTTTCTGCCTATATTACTTGTTCGTATATTCCACCGCAGTCCGACTTGGCAGTATACACTCACCATTTGGAAGCTATTGACCTTATTTCCTCATATCTCTCTGACAAAGATCTGCTCATTCTTCTGGGAGATTTTAGTTTACCTGAGATTGCCTGGACCCTTTCATATGATTTTTATACCCTTGCAGAGGGTATTATAGAAGGAGAAGAAGGAGGCGTTTCCTACCCTATAAAGTATACATATTCTTGATCAGCATGAGAAGCTGAGTTGATATAGCCATGTCCGTCTGTCCGTATGTCCGTCCGTCTGTGCGGCGTTTTGGGGGCTTTTTATTACCTGGGAAAAATAAAGTATGAAAATCGGTAGAAGCGGACCACTATATCATATAGCTCTGGAGGAAACATTTTTGCAAAAATTGGTGTATCGCCATGAAATTTACCAATATGATAGTATTTCATATAAAATCTCAGATCTCAGAAATTTGAATCTGATCAGATAAATAGAACACAAGTTACAGCCGATATAAATCGGCTCGGCTTGCTGCCTACTACGTCATCATCAAATCAATAGAGCACACGCATGCACACATATAGACGCAACGCTTCATAAACTATATGTGTATGCGTGCGAGTCGCGGCATGCGTGTAAAAGATACAGAAAAAGAGTTTGGAACATGTAAAAATATTATGGCCATGGACTGCAAGGGTATATAAACTTCGGCACAGCCGATGTTAGCTTCTTTGATATTTTATTACTGTGGCGCTCCTTGTCACATTGTTTCATAGATGGTCTGCTTGAGTTGTCTCTATCTCAAATAAATCCTGTCCGGAATAGTCGTGACAGTTCACTAGATCTGGTATTCGTGTTAGATTCTTCCAACGGCGATGTTTCCAGGACTGATCCCTTAGTTATCCCTGAGGACAACATTCATCCTACTCTGGATGTAACCATTGACCTTCCTTTTGATGTTATGTCTCGATATAATAACTCGATGCCTCCAACCCAAACTTTTGTTAACTAACGATTGGTCATATCTGTATACCTGCACGGATATGGACTCTGCCATTTCTGTCTTCTATAAAACTCTTGAGTTGTTCTTCGATGTTTGTGTCCTTCACAATGCTATAAGGATTATCTTCAGCGATGTAAACATAGGTTTTCTCGCGATCCTAAGCAATTTTATAACTTTGTCAATGTAAAACTTAAGACATCAGTACACCCGTCTTACTTGTCTTTCGAAAACAATAAAGCTGACAATGATCAGGCAATTGCCGGCATGTTTGCTGATTTTTTCAAAACAACTTATTCCTCTTCGATTTATCAAGCAAATCATCCTTATTCTCATCACTTACAATTGTCTAACTGCAGTTTAGACCCAGTGTTTGATGAAAGTTCGGTTCTTAGCGTGCTCAGCTCCGTCAAACCAGTTTATGCACCTGACCCTGACGGAATACCAGGCTGCGTATTAAGGTTTTGTGCAGAGGCTTCAAGCCAATACTTAAGTTGTTTACACTGTCCGTCACATCTTCCGCCTTCCCGTCTATCTGGAAGGAATCATATACTATTCCTCTTCATATAAAGGGGTAAAAGTCCGGAGTCTCCAATTATAGAGGTATTTCTAAATTGTCTGTTATACCCAAAGCATTTGAGAAAATAATAACATCTCAATTGCAGCATTTTTGTAGCTCAATTATTTCGTCATCCCAACATGGTTTAAAAAAAGTGGATCGTTAACTACTAACCTATTAGAACTTACATCTCACTCGATCAAAGGAATCAAGACTGCCGTGCAAACTGAAGTCATTTATACTCACTTCAGCAAGGCCTTTGACTCTGTTAATCATAAGTTGAACGGACTTGGCATCCCCAGCCTTTTGCTTGATTGGATTCTTCAATATCTTTCTAAGCGTACACAAAAGGTCATCTTCAAGTCTTCATTTTCTAAGACCATCCAGGTGACCTCCGGAGTACCTCAGGGTAGTCATTTGGGTCCATTGCTATTATCTCTTTTTATAAATGATCTTCCATTGGTAGTGACACATTCTTGTGTGCTAATGTACGCGTATGATGTTAAGCTTTACCTCAGTTTTAAAGACATATCGTCTTCTTGCCGACTTCAATCCGATCTTAATCATCTTCAGAGTTGGTGTGAATCCAACTTATTGAACCTCAACGGCTCTAAATGTAAAGTTATGTCTTTTTATAGATGCACTCCATACTTAGCAACTTATCATCTTAACGACACTGCCTCAGAACGGTTAGATATTATCAATGACTTAGGTGTTCTTATGGACCATAAATTAACTTTTAATCCTCATATTTCTGCTACAGTTAGTAAAGCTATGAATGTTTTTGTGTTTGTGAAACGATGGTCAAAAGAGTTTGACGATCCGTACACAACCACAATTCAATATGAGACGCACCAAAGTAAAATTGAATCTGTTCAAAAGCAATTTCTGCTTTTTGCTCTTCGCGGTCTAAATTGGGATCGCAATGTCAATATGCCATCATACTCCATTGCCAGTTTTTAATGGAGGGAACATTGAGACGAGTTTGGTGCAACTTTTAGTCAATATGGTAAACATTTAAGTCAAAATGAGCCTTTTTCAGTTGAAAATGATGTTATATCCCGAGAGTTTTCTTCTAATTCTACTCTCTTTATAAAATCCGGACATTAAGGCTAAACAAGAGAAATATTTAGCACGACCTAGTAGGTCCAGTATGTCGGTCAGTCCATATTTTATTAATTTTTCTATAATCAACTACCAGTCTTTCAAGCAATATTTAGCTATTTTTTTATGATTTATTTAGTAGTTATGTAGACTGGTGTTGTGTCTTTAAGTCCCAATTTTTGTTTATAGAAGTTGTTCGGAAAATTTGTTCAGATTCTATTGCGAATGCATCGTCAAACTCTGACCATAATTTTTGTAGCGGTTCCTTCACGAAGACGGAAAATGAGGCGCTATATTATTAATTATAATAGCTTTATGCTTAGTGTCATGTAGTGTTTTGTTTATTTTTAAAATATCGTAATTTGACAAATTTTTAGTTAAGAGGTTTATGTTAGTAATTTGAACGTCTCTGTTTTTGGTTTTTAATACTCGGACGTTTTGGTTAGTTTTAGAGGCCATTGTGTTCGCAACGAATGCTATTATTTTATTTGAGTTTATTGCAATGCCTACTATTTTTTTTTTGTCCTAGATGGAATGTGGGAAAAGCCCCAGTATTCCGTCAAATGGGATGGGAAAGTGGAAAAGTTTGCTGAGTCTAGATTCGGCTATGGTAAATAAGACATCTTTACATATTCCATTTTGTCTTTTTGTGTATGTGGACTGTATTGTCTGAACCCAACACTTTATATTTTATTAGTGATAAATAAGCTCTTGTGTCTAATAGTAATTTTATTGTCCCTACATAGTCGAATTTTAGAATATTGTAGCTCTTAAGATTACGATTTAAAATATTATTATTATTATTATTTAAGAGCTAACCTATTAATAGTGAAATTATAGGCTAGCTTAATACGTGTCTGTGGCAGCAGAGGCTTTCAGCTCTAGAGTTGTATATGTTTTTGTATAAGTTCTCTTAATAGTACTGTGTGTTGTATTTACGTAATAATATTAATGTACTTGGGGTGAATAAATATTGCTTGTCTTTAAAGTTTTAGGGTATTGCAGTTGGTGAGGATGTGTTCGATTCAAATGGTGTGATTGGGAGATCGATCGATGTGTGTGTGGGTTATTTTGGAGTGTCCGAGTCCAAGTCTGATTATTATTATTTGGTCTCTTCTCGAGGGGGATAATGAATTTCTTTTAAAAATGTGGTAGTTGTTTAGTTTATGTGGGTTGCTTGCTTGATACCAGGTTGATGTTTTGGTTATGTTGGATTGTAGTTTTGTGAGGCTGTTTCGCAGCATGTTTAGCAAAAGTATCTGTTAGTTTGTTCCCTGCTATACCGGGCACACAGAGTAGTTTGAATTTGAGGAAGGTTTTTTGCATAATATTGCGAGCGTATGAGGGGTAATGTTCATTGTTGTTTGCGTTGTGCAGAGAGTGAGTCGGTGCATATGCAAAATTTTTCTTTTTTTTTAGGGTTTCTAGAACTTTTACTATTGCAATGTATTCTGCGGAAAATACGGAGGTCGATTAGGAGATATGATTTGATGGTATTAGTTTCATTTGTGATGGCTAAGGTGGTGATAGTGTTGTTTTGGGATTTATCTGCTGTTAATTTGGATTAATTCGGCTCTGTATGTTTGTAGGCATGAGTTTTTTTTTTTACTAAAGCATATTAGTGTCGTGTCTGTGACAATTTGACCTAAATTCCACGGAGTAGTAGTCAGAGTAAGTAGTTCTGTTGGCTGAAAGGGTAGGGTGTGGTTTCTACTATATTTTATGATTAGGTCTATTGTTGAATTGTATTGTGGCCGTCTAGGATGTCGGTATGTTTTTAGTATTTTGTATAGGGTGGTTATTCGTATTTCGCGCATGTCTTCTAATGGGGAGACTCTTGCTTCCTAAAGAATGTTTTGGGAGGGTGTGGTTTTGAATGCCCCGAGAGCGGTTCTGAGGCTTGTGTTAATCTTGGATTTTATAGGTCGCAAAGTTGTTTTTGGGCAGTGTCCATAGAGGGGAAGGCTGTAGTCTGCCTTGGAGATGAGTATTGCTTTGGTGACGTTTTTAAGTGTGGATGTCTTACAGTTAAATTTTGGACTTGCGACATATTTTATTATATTAATTGCTTGATACAGGGGTGCAAGAGTTGTTCCGTATGTTTATTTCATCTGTGTTTGTTGTTAAAGTGAAGTCCTAGTATTTTTAGTGATGCGACATTCTGGATTTGTATGCTTCCTGTTGATAATGTGATTGCATATGGTGGAGGATATCTTGGCCCCTGAATATTCTACATAGTTAAGTATGTTTCTTAGGATTGTATTTGGGTTTATACTAATGTTTTTCCCATTTTTTACTTTAAGAAGTATGATTAGGCTGATATTTGGGTGTATGGTGAGCCTTATAGCGAGTTTATTGTAAGCTATTACAAATAGAATCACTGAGAGCGGCGAGCCCTGGGGGTTGCCTTTTTGGATAGCGTGGAAGGAGGAGAGGTTGGTGTTATTCGTACTGAAATTTTTCTCGTTGTCATGAAGTTTTTTATGTAGTTTAAGATAATCGTGGATATTTAAGGATAGAACACAAATATGTCTTGTCTGTTTGAGCTCAGTTTATTCAATGATTCTTAATTCTATTACAATTGTTAACTATCGCTAAGACCGCGTAGCTGCGCTGCCAGTAACGCATGCAGAGGAGCGGTATGCTTACGTATAAATGTATAAATGTTTACATAAAAGTATTTATTTGTCTATGCCGACACAGCGGGAGAGTGAGGATATATCATATTGCATATTGCGCCAGAGCGGCCGCGCGTGTTATATTTGCCGACTCTGCAATGTCCAGCACCATGCACTCATGGGTGGTCATGTTCTTTAAAGGGCAATACACTTGAATGTTGCGTACATAAATATTATAACAAAGTGCTACAGTATGTTTGTAATATTATTAATATGATATTTCAGAACATGCAACAGTAGCTTAGTATTTTAGGTCCCGTCTTCCATTCCGTGAGTTGGTCCGATAAATGTAGTCCGATTATCTCAAAAGCTTTTGCAAGTCTAGGGATATTATAGACGTATGGTTTTTTCTGGAGATGGATCTTGTTAGTATATGGTCTATCAACAATAGTTTGTCTATAGCAGATTTTTCCTGTTTTTGACTGTTATGGATTAATTTGTAGACAGAAACAAACCACCACAGTCGCTTTCTGTCTAGAATTTTTGATAGACATGAGTTCAGTGATATTGGTCGGTATGAGTTTAGTGCGGTTTTGTCTGTGTTGCGTTTTGAGATTAGGACTATTATACTATTCTTGTAAACTTGGGAGATGTAATTGTTTATTATAAAGTTTTGGAGGTTGGTTATTCGACATTTTGTTTTCCTGTTTTCTGAGTCAGGGTGTATTTACTTTTCATGTGTTTAGAGCTGTCGGCTAGTGTTATTTCTATTTCTGTAGCTCTCTTTCTGAGGACATATGTATGATTGAGTAGGTTAATCAGTGATGCTTGTTTTGTGTTTATAAAAGTCGTGGAGAAATTGTGAACAGATGATGTATCTTTTTAGAATTTCTTAACTTTGTGGTGTCTATGTTTTTGTACATTATTGTTCCACCAAAGCTTTTTTTGTTTGATTCATTTATTTATTTATTAATTACATAAGAATATATACATAGGAATACATGATGGTCAATTGATTTGTGAATTGTGTATTGGGTGTAGGGAACGCTACTTTCGGAACTAACCTGTGGGCCATTGCATTGAAAGTACAAAAATTCATCACTTACCCTACCCTTGCCCTCTCGAGTTCTATCCTGCAAAGCGATTATCCACATAATCTCTGCATGTCCTCCAGTTCGAGTGCTTTTCTTGCATAAGCGAGATTAGATTGCCTGCGTTGATTGAGGGACCTATGTTTCCAGCCGTGTCCGCTGTACGAGAAAAGTGCAATGGCTACCATCCTCCTCAACGTCGTCGGTGCACCAAACGCATAATGCACTTGTGTCGATCTCGAAGCGATGCAGGTAGCTACGAAAGCAGCCGTGCCAGACTAAAATCTGAGTCATCGGGAACCACACTTGGCCATGTTTTCTTCCTCTCCAGTCTCTTATACTCGGTATTAGGGAGTGAGTCCATCTTCCATTCGGCGCTTCGTCTTACCTCCTCTGCAATCTATCAATAGTGCTCTGCGTCGTTTCTAGGCGGGCGACCCTTCTAGTTGCGATGTTGGTACGTACTACCAAAAACACTTTTTGCTCCTGTAGGGATAGTAGGTCGATTGGTGGCATTCCCGCAATTACCAGTAGCTGGGTGTAGCTGCTGCTCTGGCCCATATCGGGGCGGCGTATAACATTACGTATTTTAGAATTGTCAGTAAAAGCTGCCTTCTTCATTGTTTGGAGCCCCTGGAGTTGAGCATGATATGTGAAAGTGCCCTGCAATTACCTGAGGCCTTAGCATTGATCGGCGACAGATGTTTCCTGGAGCTAAGCCTGGTATCAATGATTATTTCTAGGTATCGAAGAGCGCGATTAATAACAACCGTTTCCTCGGCAATCCTGATTGACCTTTTGTCTGCTACTAACTAGCACTGCCTCAGTTTTTTGTGCCGCCGTCGTCGTCGAAATCTTACCATCTTGCATCCTGCCGGTAGCGTCAGCCGAAGAATGCCGTCATACATCGTATTCCATAAAATCGGCCCTAAGATGCGATACATTCTGGGGACATCATCCGTATTGTGCAGAAGAGTCCTGTTGCTGAGATACCCCCGTATAATACGTGTTAGGTATCTGAGCACTCCAAAGCCTTCCAATGCAGCTAGTATTATATTCCAGCGGACAGAATTAAATGCATTTTTGACGTCAAGTATGTTAATCAAGCAATACTCCCTGTCTAGTCTGCTACATATGACACTTTTAAAGAGTTTGCCTTGTGTGTCGAACAGGCAAATAGGCCTATATGCCGAGGGATCTTCTGGTGGCTTATCACAGTTTAAAATAAGCACCAATATCTGTATTTTCAATCTCCTTGGGAATATGCCTGACCCCATGCATAAATTATAAAGTCTTGCGAAAGCCTCGGGCTGCAGAGATACAGCTAGCTTAGTGGCCCGGATCGGTATGCCATCTGGGCCTGGCGATTTGTCATCTGCGATTTTCCTTGCAGCATCAATTACTTCTCTCACCGTAATCTCTGAGGAGCTTTCTGCTGGTGTCGCTGGAGAATCTTGCGTTTCTGCTGCCCGGAAAACGCTGGAGATGATGGGGCTCAATTTGTCTGACTTATGTTATGTACCTTTCCCCATGGATCTGTGTCTGGCGTGCCGCAAAGCGCGAGAAACAGCGTACGCTTGCTATCCCTTAGCCTTATACTGTATTTCCGCGTTATCTGCCTCCTGACCCAGAGTATTGGCGACGTGCTCTGTGACATTCTCTCCTAGCTGCCAATATCGTCAGACCACCAGAGCACGGGTGCATGGTGTCGCCGATATGTGCCTTGTCTTGCAGTACTCCTCTCGCATGCCTCTGTGAGGCAAGTTGTCATCACATCTGCTTCTGACTCATCGTCATTTGTGGTATTAATGACCAAGAATTCGGCGTCTCAGCTTTGTACCCTTTGCACGAGCTGCGCATTGTTGTTGGTCTGTTGCTATTTGCTCCTATGTCGCACAGAATGGCTTCATTTAAAACATCTGAGTGGTTCTGCCTTGAGCGTCACCCTGCAAACTGACCATACGATTTGGATTGTGCCCTCGCTAAGTAGCTTGCCGCTCTATTATTTCGCCATCCCAACATGGGTTTGTGAAACGTAGATCTACAACCACTAACCTTTTAGATTTTACATCTCTAAAAATCAAGGGGTTCAAAAATGCTAAACAAACTGATGTCATATACCCTGACTTCAGCAAAGCCTTTGATTCTGTTAATCATACTTTATTACTTTCTAATATATATTTAACAATAGAAAACTGAAGGTACTTTTTAGGTGTTCTTTTTCCGAATCCATTCCTGTGACTCCGAATCCATTCCTGTGACTTCCGAATCCATACCTCAAGGCAGTCATCTTGGCCCTCTGCTTTTCACATTATTCATTAACGATCTTCCATCAGTCATTGTTCATTCACGTGTGCTTATGTATACTGACGATGTCAAGCTTTGACTTACTTAGAAAGATACAGATTTATTTAGTCGGCTACAAGCCGATCTTAAAAATTTTGAATCCTGGTGCCAGTTTAATCTACTAAATCTTAACACTACCAAATGTAAGGTAATGACTTTTTTTCGAAACTCTCCTCAACTGGTCACATATTTTCTAAACAATAGTTCCTTAGAACGTCTAAATAATATGAATGATTTGGGCGTACTTATGGACCATAAGTTAAATTTTAACACCCATATTTCCAACACGGTCGCAAAGGCCTTGAGTGTTCTAGGTTTTATTAAAAGATGGTCAAAAGAATTTGACGACCCCTATACAACTAAAGTTCTTTTTACTTCGCTTGTCCGTCCTATTTTAGAGTATGCATCTTGCATTTGGTCACCTCAACATGAGTCGCACCAGATAAGACTTGAATCCGTACAAAAAAAGTTCTTGCTATTTGCTCTTCGTGGCTTAAGCTGGGATCGCAATGTCAATTTGCCTTCGCATTCTAGTAGACTTCTCTTGATTAACCTTCCTTCCCTAACTAACCGTAGGATTATGCTTGGTGTTATTTTTATGCACAAGCTCCTAACTGGTGATATCGACTCGCCTAAGTTATTAGCTCAGGTAAATCTGTCGGTACCATGTATACGGAGTAGACATCCTTTGATACCTTTATCCATTAGTCGTTGTTCTTCTAACTATGCTATGCATGAACCTTTTAGGATCCTCTGCTCTGGATACAACCTTCTATTCCCTGTAATCGGCTCATTCTCTATTAATATATTTAAAACATCTATCCTATCCCATTTAGTTAATAGATAGCTATAGTATTATTTGTTTGTCTGTTTTTTCTATTGTGTAGACGCGATGTGCCGTGCGTTATACGGCTGCACCCCTCGGTCGGTCGGGTGGGAGTTGGGCAGTTATCTGCTTGGGCTCGCGCGTAACAGGCTTTGCCCTGGTGTCGTAGGGGCTACTTGAACATACTGCGCATAGTATCGTCAACGTCCGCTAACACATGTGGCACCCCTTCGACTAGGAAGCACTATCCTGAACTATATTATAAGTGCCAATATGACCGACGAAGAGGTGGCTACATTCTGGAATGCAGCGAAAATAAAACAATAGCATATCGGTGTTCGAACTCGAGCACAAACGCAGCGACAAAAAAGTGCCAACAGCGAGCAAAATCATTCTGAATCGGTTTACCACAAAATAGAATGCAGCTAAAATGTTGGTCAAGATTGCGACCTAGGAGTGAACGATATGAACAATCAGAGTCTTCGGCAGATCTGCAATTGATAACACTTAATATAGGTGGTCGAAATTAGTCAGAAAATTTTTCTAAAATTGTAATTGAATTTGATGGCAAAAAATACGACATTTATAAACGCAAGTGTGGAAGCGAGATGCAAGACAAGCAGCACAGCGTTAGGCACAGCGACGACCAAAATTGTGGCTCAACTGAACATGTGCGAAAGAATTAAATAAAATCTAAAATGTCATCTTAAAAGAATGATATTTGGTACTTTCGGTACAGTTTATGTGGGTAAAGATGAGGTAAAACAGAACTTCATAGTTGTAAACGAAGGTCACATTGCCTGTGAGGACTCCAATTATAAAAATTTCGTTATGAATGAAATGGAGAGTGCTTCATGTTTTCGACAGTGTCAGCGCGACTGAATAGCGCTGAAACAAAAAAGCTGAGTATATATAAAATCAACTGATATAAACGCACCTCCACAGTTTAAACCATAGTGCGCAAATCAGACTTAAATTTTTCCAGCAGAGTGGTTGTAGTCAACAAGAATGATGGAAATAATCGAGTTTGCGGCGGCAACTCAATAATCAAAGATTGCTTCCCAGTGCCCTTTATGGACCATGTTTTGGAAAAACTATAGGCGGCGAAGGTGTTCACAGTAATGGATTTAGAACACAATTTTTTCCGTGTTCCGATAGACGAAGAGAGTCGCAAATTGACAGCTTTCGTCACGAAGGAAGGACGATACTTGATGAATACAAACTGTTCGATATTAGCGCCATCTGTTTATATCCTAGATTATTAAGGAGATCTGTGCGGACGTGTAGTTAAGTTCTAATAAAATTTACATATGTATGTATATTCGCAATAAGAGTATTGCCCTTTTCTTTTAAACATAGCTGCGCGACCGATTTCGCGGGGTCTTTCAGGAAACATATTTTCCAACAGGTTATGTGTAATTAAAAAGACAATAAGTAAATGCAAAAGCTGTGCAGAATGGCAAGTGTACTCATAAAGATAGAACCGCTCAACGCGGAGAACTATGACACATGGAAATTGCGAATGCGTGCCATTCTCGAGAAGAATGATTTTTGGCAGTATGTGAACGGCTCCAAGGTATGCCCGGCTGCACCCCTCGGTCGGTCGGGTGGGAGGTGGGCAGTTATCTGCTTGGGCTCGCGCGTAACAGGCTTTGTCCTGGTGTCGTAGGGGCCACTTGAACATACTGCGCATAGTATCGTCAACGATACCGTCTCCTTGTTCAGTTGCCTAATTGATTGGGCCACTTAGTCAACTTATTTATTGAGGACTGTCTGATTAAAATTATATATGCATATTATTTGTTCTATTTTTTACGTCGAAGGACTTTCGGAGTTTCCAAATTTTCTTCTACATTTTGAAGTCTAAAGTGGTTGCTGGTTAGATTATATAAAATAAGATAACAATAAGGCAATCATAATATAGAACAAGTAGAAATGTATGTCAATATTTGAATAGGACTTTCAAGAGAAGGAAATAATAACCCGATCTTCATTCGTTGAATTCAAAATATGAACTGATTTTATTTACAAAAGTGTTGTGTATATAAATGAACACTAAAACTCTAGGAGGCGACATTTCTTCTTAAAAATACTTATTCTAATGACCCACGTTTTTCGGGGGTTGAAAACTGTTTATATATCATGCTCAGCGTTGGCTACTTGATACCGCGCCGCTGTTATAATCTTAAGTGTTTTTCACAGAGTGTGGATGCATGTTTTGTTTGGTATTAAGCAATAATTGTCATATGAATCTTTATGACTTATTTTTGTTTTTATGTTTTTGTTTCGTTTTGCGTATTTCTTTGGTCAATCTGATTTGGTGAAGCCACTTCAGATGAACACGATGTTTAATCTTAAACATTCTGCAAAGGGCCGCCAAATGCGACGTTTAGGAATTTATTTCTATAGTTAATTGTCTTGATAACTATTGTTAAAGAAGCATGACAAGTTACATGATGGACGATCAAAACCTAGTCAATCTGATGTTCTTTTACCGATTGTAACTGACTTCCAATTCTCACCAATTCTGCTGTATGGTTTACTAAATTGGCTTCTACTGGATTTCATATTATTTTATATTTGGCATATTACTAATATCGCCCAATGCTTAACAATTTTTGTTTCGGGATATCTACCCACTGCTGATGTGCATTACTATGTTGACTTCTAGCCTTTTTATATGGTGGAGAATTTTAAAAATAACTACTTTTACTTTTCGACTTGGTCCAAACTGATCCTTGCTCCACTTTTTTTAAATATTGCTGATAGCTAAAATTTGAGTTCTTGTTCTGTTCATTCTTAGCTGTTGTCCTTTTATAACTATTTTGCCATATCTGCCCTTTTTGTAATGCAGATTCGGACAATTTATTACCGGAATCTATTTTGACATTATTTTTTTTATAATCATTATTTAATTCAACCATTGCCACTTGAATATTCTTATTTTGTACTGGGATATCCACTTTTTCTTCCACAGTTTTCAATGTACCTTTAGAAGTGAGGTCCTGCCGGGGGGCATAAATTTATTTCTTTCTTACTTTGAAAAATTATTTCTTTTACCTCAGGTTTTATCTTACCTCCAAGGTGAGGTCCTGCTGGAGAAGTCAAATGCTGAAATATTTCTAGAATTTTGTTGTTGAGTTTGTTTTGAATTATACTGTATTTATTTTCACGTTTACCTTTGTTCTTCTCCCAACGCTGTTGCATACCAGTGACATCTATTGTTATTGCCACTACCGATTTATTGTTTTTTGATTTGGTGCATCCCGAGACGATCCAACCAAATTGAGTTTTTTGGCCTAGTAGGCCATCAATCTTTGTAACTCCCCCTTTCAAGATTTGGGTATATACGTTTACCCCCATTATTAAATCAACCTTACCAGGTTTATTAAAGGTAGGGTTAGCTAATACGTAGGATTGCCATTTTGAGATATCCACGTTTACCGTTTTTAATGGAAGATCTTTCATTAACTTTGGCAATACAATCGCCTCAACCTTAAGATGTCTTTTCCAGGGATTTCGAGTCTTCACATCTATTTTTACCTTATATTTTGATTTTGTGGCTTTTATTGAGGACACGCCCCTAATTTCTGTATGTTGTTTAATTTTAGGTAATTTTCATATTTGAGCTGCCTTTTCAGGCAAAATAGTGCTCTGTGAACTCTGTGATCACTTTATTAACTTGTATTAGGGCTGTAGCTAACAGTGTTGGTTGAGCCGTTACACAAGTGTTAACTCTCTCCTGTATTTCTTCAAAATAGAGTAGAGTATGGTGTCCTTTACTGCACAATGAACAGACCATCTCATTAGTGCATTCTTTATTGCTTGAATGGTTCAAGCGTCGTGTGCAAAGCTGTACTTTTTTGGCGTTTCATACCTTTGCATGGGTGTCAGGCCTTTAAATTTATAGCACTTATACGCTTTATGCCCGGCAAATTTGCAGATCGGACAGTCATTTTCAAAAGCCGCATTTGAAACCACTTTTTGCGGGGTTTTCTCTTCTTTCCTCATGGCACTTAGCGAACAATATCTTTGCTCCAAGTATTCCATGACATCAGATAGAATTTGCATCTGCCTTGTTTTCCTAATCTGACTCTCATACAATTGTAGAGCCTCTCTATCAAATTTTCCAAGTATGTGTTAGGCGAATATTACGTCAACTTCATCGGACAAGTTTGCTTTAATTTTAATTAAGTGCACTGACTCATTAATTATATCAATCACTCCCTTTACACTTTTTGCGGATTCATTGTTGATCATAGGTAAATCAACGATCCGATTTAATTGCTCGGAAAATACCCTCAGATTATTTTCATACCGCTTGGTTAACAGTTCCCAAGCAGCATTATAATTATTAGCTGAACCTGACAATAGGTGAGTTACCATGCTCTTCGCTTCGCCCTTTAACACGGATTTTAAATAATTAAACTTAAGAGTAGGACTCAAATCCTCTCTTTTTTCAATTAATTCCCCAAGCACTTCCACAAACAGGTCCCATTCTCTGGGCTCTCCAGCAAATGTGGGTACCTGAATTTTCGGCAACACCGGTAGTTCGTCTCTCACGGTTACATTCTCAATTTTACAATATTCCTTATTGCTCATTTTCATTTCTAACCCTGACAATGATTTCTGGACATCGAACTCTAAACCATCCATAACATCCTTAACTTTTACATCTTTTGTCAATACCTGGGACGCTAATTAAGCAATATTTTGCTTTTATATTATACTCTGTCTCTTACCACTGGTGGAGGAAAACAAGAGTTATTTTATTTTCCTACCTTTAGCTGATCTTAGTATTTACACTTGCATAATAATACAGACTTTAAGGACTTGATTCAATCTCTGAGTCTCTCAGTTCCTTTTTATCGAAAGACCAAAATGAATATGGCTTTCAAGAGAAGGAAATAATAACCCGATCTTCATTCATTGAATTCAAAATATGAACCGATTTTATTTACAAAAGTGTTGTGTATATAAATGAACTCTTAAACTCTAGGAGGCGACATTTGTTCTTAAAAATACTTATTCTAATGGCCCACGTTTTTCGGGGGTTGAAAATTGTTTATATTTCATGCTCTTTGGTCAATTTGATTTGGTGAAGCCACTTCAGATGAACACGATGTTTAATCATATACAATATTACTATGCGCTGGGGATCTCGCCTGGTAAATCCTAAAGGCAAGCAGTTGTACAACACAATAGTCAACCCACTCAATAACATGGAATCCGTCTCACCGGGTAGGCATCCGTGTTTGCCAGACATTTTAAAATGGATTTCCAGTCAAATCGAACATCAAACTCGTTTGAACTTCCCCCTTCCATCACATCAACGGATAGTGAGTACTCGGAACTATAATCGGATGAGATCACTGCAGTTATTAAAAACCACTTAAAGCCGAAAAATGCCCCTGGCCATGACCTAATCAAACCGAAAATTATCCTCCCTATCATCGTCATACAATACATCTGCAAATTGTTCAACACCATAATAAGAATTGGATACTTCCGAACAGTATGGAAAAGGTCCACTATCATCATGATTCCTAAAATGGGAAAGGATAAAACCCAGCCATCGTTCTTTAGGCAAATTAGTTTGCTGCCATGTCTTTCGAAGCTTATTGAAAAGGTCCGAAAGATCCGACTAAACTCATTTCTGGCATCGGAGAACACAAGCCCTTCACCCCAGTTCGGCTTCCGCGAAAACATGGTACAATTGAACAAGGCAATCGCATAACATCCGAAATACGAACAGCATTCGAACTAAAAGAATACTGCGCGGCTGTCTTTCTCGACGTTGCCGAGACTTTCGATAGAGTTTGGCTGGAGGGTCTGATGTTCAACATACGGCAAAAACTCCCACAGTACACGCACAAACTCATGGAATCTTACCTTTACAATAGGAAGTTCGCTGTAAGATGTAATGGCTCTGTCTCGGCTGACTTTGAAATCAAAGCTGGGGTACCGCAAGGCAGTGTACTCGGCCCATTGATCTACCGGCTGTACACATCAGACTTACCAACGAGTTTAGGACTTACAACGTCCACTTTTGCCGATGACACGGCAATCCTCAGCAGATCCAAATGCCCAATACAAGCCTCTGCAAAATTAGAGGAACACCTCAAGGTGGTAGAGGAATGGCTAGCAACCTGGCGTATCCGGGTCAACGAGCAGAAATGCAAATTTGTTACATTTAAGCTTAACAGAAGAAACTGTCCAGCTCTAATGCTAAACAACGTACCAGCTTCTCAAGCCGATGATGTCACTTACCTTGGCATCCACATAGAAAGAACGCTAACTTGGCCAAGCACATCGAAGCAAAAAAAATCACAGCTTAACTGAAAGCGAGTAGCTTACATTGGATCATCAATGGTCGCTCCCCTCTACGTCTGGAGTATAAAGTCCTCCTATACAACTCCGTACTGAAACCCATCTGGACTTATGGTGCCGTACTATGGGGGAATGCAAGTACCAGCAATGTCGACATCATACAAAGGGCGCAGTCGAAGATTTTAAGACCAATCACGAGGGCTCCATGGTACATACGGAACGACAACATTCAAAATGATATAAATAAACCTAGCGTAAAATCTGAAATAGGTAGTCAACAACTAAAGTATTCTGCAAAACTGGATGCACATCCAAATGCCGAATGCCAATTCCCTTACGCAAACTAATAATAGAACTCGTCTTAAAAGAAACGACAGACCAACCCAATAATAAGTGATTAGGGCCGCCTGCAGTATCCCCAGGATTTATCTTAAGTAGTTGACTAAGAAAAATATCTCAAACTTGTTGTTGAGCTCTAATTTAAGAGTAGATTCAACAAATATATTAAACATTAAAAAACATAAAAAAACAATAATGACCTAGTTAATTAAGCTGGTATGGTTAGCTATTATCAATAAAGACGTAACACTATGTTGAACTATGCAATGGTGAGCTCTCTATTTTTACTAAAAAAGAAATGCATTATTCTTATTAAAATCAGATTCCAATTGTAGCTACATCGGGTGTGCATTGCTGTGTCTTTGGCCCCCATCTCTACCTTTGTAATCCTAATCCGACGTCCACGCAATTTATGTTATGGTTGCGACAACTTTTAGTCACTGGTTAAAGTGCTAGTGCCTATATACAAATAAATAAATAAACATTAAATAAATTCAAGAAATACTAACGTTTTTTATTGAACATTTTGGTGACCCCGGCATTGACGGCTGCAAGTTGAAAGAATAACAGACTTGGTGAAACCGTCATCAACTGAGAATATTTGGTCGACTCAGGCGGCCAATCTCTCAACAACAAGGAAACTGTCAACTAAGCGACTACTTTCTTTGCACGCTTTGGAAACAGTACGATCCTAAGCGAGGGCACAAATTTGTGAACATTCCACATCAATCTGGGCTCTCGTCTGAAAAGTCGCAATTGATTAACTTGGCAATCAGTGCGTACCATATACATACAAGGCAACTTGGCGACTAAAACAATTTATTGGAAAACTAGTAGTTGGTTTTCCGTAACAGGATAGCAGTGCATACCCATTGAATGAAAGTTGATCAACCAGGCGATCACTTCTTCAAAAACATTTAACAACGATTTGAGTCAACAGGGCGACCAAATCATAATAAGTTATTTTTATGTAAAATAAAGTTTTATTCAACTCTGTTTCATTCCAATAAAAAAACCAAAAAAAAAAAAAACTCTGATGTCAGGAATCTCTGACCTAGTTAACTCGGTCAGTTACCCAGGTAGTACGCACGAGTACTACAGTTTGGCATCGGTCAGCAATTTTTTAAAAGATATAACAAATATAAGAAACTCAAAAAATTGGTTTCACTGTCGTGGCGTGTATACGTGTAAAAGAAAACAAATGTTGGAAATAAAATGAACTATTGTTACACAATAAACAAAAAGGCGACTTCTATTTATTTCCTATTCTTATTTGTGCTATACCTAACCAATTTAAGGAACGAGTCGGAGCGTTCCCTGTCTTTGACAAAATAAATAAACTCCCATCGGATCAAGTACTAGTATAAATAAGCAAGTACATATGAATATAAAAGAACATGGAGGAGTTTTATAATCAGCAGACAGAACGAGGAGAGGCAATTCAGGCCTTGATTCGGAATACAAAAAAGGATTTTATAGCCAGGAAAACGAAGACATCCTATTTCGGGGAGAAACTTGAGCTCCTGGAATACATGTGGGAGAACTTCGAAAAAAGTCATCAGGAGCTAATGAACAAACTAAATAACGATCCAACACAAGATGACTACTTTGCAACGGACTATTTCAGCAAAATGAAGGCTGTTGTAACTAATACACTGGAGGATTGGAAGGACCATTTGGAAAAGATAAAACTAGAGAGGCAAGCTCGCCAAAGAGAGGAAGAGCGAGTCGTGATCAAACCACTGGCTCGAAAGCAAAGTGCGCTGCTGGATTCATTGTCCAGGACATTAAGACAAAAAGTGCCTGAAGAAAAAATGAATTACAAATCTGTAGTCGACAAATTATGGATGCAAATTGAAGAATTGATTCATTGTCCAGGACATTAAGACAAAAAGTGCCTGAAGAAAAAATGAATTACAAATCTGTAGTCGACAAATTATGGATGCAAATTGAAGAAATTCATTATGAGATTCATCGGCTAGTTGAAAATCTAGCCGAAGTCGGATATAGAGATTGATACGGCACCTGGAATTAACAGAAGCCAATTACAACACTGCTTGGTCAGTGTTGCAGGATCGATTTAATAACAAACGAGTTCTAGTAACAACCATACTGACAAAGCTGTTTGATCACCCAAATGTGGGAAATGACGCAGCTTCTATAAAGAATTTGCATGATAACTTCTTTGAATCTTTACAAGCTTTAAAAATGTAGGCGTCAATATGGAATCGCCAGATGCTGTCATAATGTTTCATATGACATGGAAATTGGACAGATTTAACCACTATATGAGCAATCTCTTTCCAACACAAGGGATTTGCAGGAAGTAAAAGATTTCCTATTATTCTTGGAACAGCGCTTCTTAACATTAGAGGCGATAGGGAAACCAAGAAACGAAAATCGCAGCATTGAAAAACTGAGTCCAAGGAAGACATGCGCAACAGCACCTGGGACAAACAGTACCTTGTGTGCTTTCTGAGAGAAATCAAAGCACAAACTCTTCCAATGTGAAAAGTTTAAAATTAAATCCGCAGCAAAGTGGCTTAATTGTGTGCAGAGACATAAATTGTGTGTCAATTGCTTCAAGCTGGACCATATGGCAAAAAATTGCTCATGGAGGGGATGCTTCAAATGCGATAAAAAACATATTACAATGTTGCATTTAGAAACAGGCAACCAAATGGCTACATCTGCTTCTGCAGCGCCTGCATATGGAATTGGCAGAAAATACACTCTGTTGGCAACGGCCAAGGTAGTGGTATATGGTATATCAATCTCTGTGACACACTGGAACAAACAACTATCTAAACATTGGGAATCATACGGGCACCCTAATATTTCTTCAACATGTTGCTACCGAACGAATTGAGATGGATGGTGACCTGCCGCCGTATTTGAAGAAGCAATGGAAAGCCTACCGAGATGATGTACAGGCATTAAACCACATGAAAATTCCAAGGCATATTTTTTAATGGCAAGGTCCCCACTACGAAAGAATTGCATACATTTGTTGATGCATCAGAAAAGGCGTATGGAGCGGCAGTTTATATCCGATCAACCTATAAAAATGGCCAAATTTCGGTCAGATTGTTGTGCGCCAAGTCGAGAGTGGTTCCCCTTGAAAAGCAGACGCTGCCCCGGCTGGAACTATGTGCAGCTGTACTTGGAGCTGAACTCACGGATAGAGGTCGACAGGATGTCCAATTAGGATCAGAAATAGTTGAATCATTTCTGGTCAGACTCAACAGTAGGACTCTCTTGGATTAATTCACGGGCATCACATTTCCATTTAAGACTTAGAACTCGGAGATTTTAAGAGATAGAACCACGTACGTGGTGTGTAGACTCGTGTAGTATGTAAATAAAAGAGTTACATTCGATTTTGGCCACACCTCCTTACGACCCCGCAAAGTACATAAAACCGATTCTCCCAAAGATCATTGTAACAATAGATATTAAATTTGAAATGTGTAGAGCTTAAGCTACCAAATTTGTCTCGTAGATTTGTTTAGCATGCGTGCAAATTATTAATATTTATCATTTTTACCACGCTTACTTTCGCCTCTATAATCTGGAAAAAGCGTTTCAAATGGGTGAGGTGGCCGTAGGGTGGTGGCGGCGTTAAAATGTTCGTGTGTTTGTAAGAGTTTCTAAGAGTAATAGGAATTCAAAAGACATACACTTTGTTTTCGAAATTTAAAATATTTGCCCCCCATGGTAAACCGAAGTCGGATAGGCGACTTATGTTTGTTTATTGTAGAGTATTGGAAATAAAATTTGGTAAAGCTTGCTGCGATCGGCAAACGCTTTATGTGTGCTTGTGCATGTCTTTAAAGTTCGATTTGATCACTGAAATCTTCATATGCGCTTTTTAAAGCCTTTAAAGCTTGTTTTGATCGCTGCTCTCTGACGTAAGGTCGTGTTTATGGTAGCTCCTGATTTTTTGATCAATATTTATGGTTTAATTCAATTTTTAATTGTGCTAAGTTGGTTTACGCTTTCGCCGGTGTGCTCTGCTTGACACTCTTGAGTTTTATTTGCATTATTTGCCAAATTAATTCGATTTTGCATGATTGTGACTGTATTGTACATTTATTATCGCAAATCTAGTTCGTTCCACCATCTGCCTGTTCCGTTATCATGCTCTTCTTTTTAGATTGAAGTAACCAGTACGAACCCAGGTGTACGGCAATCTTTCCGTCAAGGTAATTCTGATAAAGTATTAGAGCATGCTTTTGAAATATCTTAGAAAGTTTATTGATTAAGTGATATTGAGATTACATATATATATAAACGCAAGTTTATAACGCGTGTGCTTGCTGCGAACGACCGACCGGAATGCCTTTTTGGGCGTCCAGCCAGAGGGTTGCCAGATGGCTTACGTATGATAGGGCTGCATACACAACACCCCTTAACACCCAGATGACTCATAGAATTGAGTGGGTCGTCTCATGCGAGCAGAACGTCGTAGCATCGGTGAGGCATGCAATGCCTGTGGATCATCTTGACTAGGACTCTCTGGCCTAGAGCGGTTACTGGAAACAGGATCTTCCGTGTTGTCATCAGTTGCTAATGGTGCCTGATGTGATATGTTTACATCTATTTGTTCAACTCGGCTTCGAATTTGGTTATGATGACGCTTCATGATGCGATTGTCTGACAAACGAACTTTGTAAGACACTGGTCCTGTTTGCTCGGATATGTAGGCTTCTATCCATTTTGGACCGGGTGCATAGTTTCGTACCCAAACGGATTTGCCAGTATCAAAACATTTCGATTGATTAATAAATGGCTCTGCTCCATTAGAAATTTCTTGTGGCTGTAGTTTATCAAAGTAGGACTTTAACTCCCGATTTAACAACAGCTGAGCTGGCGAGCGATTTGTCGTTGCATGTGGAGTTATGTGTTGATTAAACAAAAATCGAGCAAGGCTTAGATCCATATTATTGTTCGGAGATAGTTTTTTAAGGTAGTTTTTGGTGGTCTGCACCATTCGCTCTGCTTGGCCGTTTGTTGCTGGGTGAAACGGTGCTGATCTAATGTGTCGAATTATATTGTTGTGGAGGAATGCCTTGAACTCCTCGGAGGTAAATGCTGTGCCATTGTCTGACACTATCTGATCTGGTAACCCATGCGTAGCGAACAGTTGCCTGAGAACTTTGATTGTAGCCGCTGTAGAAGTGGAGCTAACAACCGCAACCTCTAGCCATTTTGAGTAAGAATCCACGACCAGAAGAAAGGTTTTTCCTTGAAAGGGTCCTGCAAAATCGATGTGTAGACGGGACCACGGCCGCTTGGCTGACTCCCAATGATGCACCGGTGCCTCTGAATGATCGTTACGATTCTGCTGGCATGGAATACATTTCTTAACAATGAGCTCAATCTCTGCGTCAATGTTTGGCCACCAAACATAGCTACGCGCTAACGCCTTCATTTTTACAATGCCTGGATGAGCGGCATGTAGAGCAACTAAAATTGTTTCTCTGGATTTCGGTGGAACTACTGCGCGATTTCCCCAAATCAAAACTCCTTTATTAGTAGAGAGCTGTTCCCGACGGCAATAGTATGGATATGCAATATCTGATTGCTCCAATTTCATGTCAGGCCATCCCCTTAACACCCAGTTTGATACTTTCGCCAATAAGGGGTCCTTCGATGTTTGAGCGGCAATCGCCTCAGCACTTATGATTGGCGTTGCTGCTAATTCGATCATAAGCACATCGTCGGTGCTAATAACGTCCGATGCTGCTGACAGTGGACAACGACTTAAAAAATCCGCATTGCCCATTTTTAATCCGGAGCGGTGTACTAGCTCGAAAGTATATGCTGACAGGAACACAGATCGACGTAGCATCTGATTTGAAATAATGTTTGGGATTGCTTTCGATGTGGTAAAAATACCCAACAGAGGTCGATGATCGGTGATTAGTGTGAAGGTACGACCGTAGACGTAGTTGTGGAACTTCTTTACTCCTGCTACCAAGGCAATAGCTTCTCGATCAATCTGAGCATAATTTCGCTCAGCTTTGGATAAGGTACGGGAGTAAAAAGCGATGGGTTTCTCCGCTCCATTTGGCATTTTGTGACTTAAAACTGCACCGAGTCCATATGGTGACGCATCACAAGCTAGAATTAGTGGCAATGAACCATCATAATGCACTAGTACGTCGTCTGACCCAATAAGTTCCTTAAGTGTAGAAAAAGCCTTCTCACACTGTTTGTCCCACCTCCAAGTTGCATTTTTATCCAAAAGACGATGTAAGGGTTCTGCCACTGTTGCTTTATGTGGCAAAAATGAGTGATAAAAATTTAGTAGTCCTAAAAAAGCCTGCAACTGCTTTTTATCGTTAGGTGCTGGTGCATCTTTGATTGCCGAGACTTTATCGGCACATGGTCTTATACCAGTTGAGTCAATTTTGAAACCTAAAAACTCAACGAGTGGTACTCCGAATTTGCATTTGTCCTTGCGTAGTCGCAGTCCGGCTTTATCAAAACGTATAAACAGTTCCTGTAATCTAGTTGCCAATTCCGTTTCCGTTTTTCCAATTATTACAATGTCATCAAAATATGGTAAGACTCCGGAAATATTCTGTACCACATTCTCAATACAGCTTTGAAAAATGCCTGGTGCAGATGAAATGCCGAATTGCAATCGAGTAACTTTGAATGCACCCTTATGTGTACTGATTGTTTGCAGCAAAGACGAGTTTTCGTCGACTACTAACTGCTGATAAGCTTGAGCCAGATCAATTTTGGCAAAAATCGATCCACCTTCAATAGATGCCAGCAAAGTGTTGATCGCCGGTATTTGATGGCAGTGTGGCTTAACCGCTTTGTTTAAAGTTGATTTATAGTCGCCGCAAATACGAATTGAACCGTCCTTCTTCATAACTGGTACAATAGGAGTGGCCCAATCTGAATACTCCACTGGTTTAAGAATCCCTTGCTTGCATAGGCGATCCAACTCCTCTTCGACTAGTCCCTTTAGAGCATATGGAATTCGGCGTGGAGGTAGTCGCACTGGTGGCACTGTTGCATCAATGTTTAATATGACTGGCGGACCAGTGTAACAACCAAGTTCTGTTGAGAATAAATGTTCGAACTTATTCAGAATGCATGCGATCTGTACGTCACTGCCCACTGAATGTATGCCCTTGATACTGATGCCTAGTGGATCGAACCAGTTGCAACCCAGAAGGTCGCTACAACCGCTTTTAGTGACGATGACTGGTAGATTATCAATATTACGACCGTTGTAATGAATTGATACATCAAAAACTCCTAGTATCTGGATTGGGTTGTGTTGGTAGTCACTAAACCCCGGATCGTAGTTGTAAACCTTAGGCTTGTTTGTTGGCCAGATACGATCATAAGTCCGCAACGTCATCATAGTTACGTCAGATCCAGAATCCACTTCAAAAATACACGATTTTCCATTAATCTGTACCGTGATACGTTTCTTCAGGCTCACCAAATTAGAAATGAGGTTTACCGATTTTCCACGTGAATTTTTGCCCTTTACTGGATGAACATCGTTTGACGATTCATTATTCCGGCAGACACGCTTAAGATGGCCCTTCCGGCCACAGCCGTGACATATTGCTTCACGATAAGGGCATTGCTGCCGGCCGTGTGGACCGGCACAACCCGCACATTGTTGTCTTTTTCCTTTATGTGGTTGTTGAGGGCGCTGTGATTTGATGCTGTGGATAGTCTCGTTAGGCTGTCTGATAGCCTTTGCACTCGCTGCTGCAGCTTCACTAGTAGTTGCTCTCTCCAAAACTTTCTGCACTGTCAATTCAGTGTCTGCAAGAAAACTTCTCTGTAAGTTTTCATCCCTCATGCCGCATACAAAACGATCACGCAGCATTCTGTCCAACGCTGTTCCAAAATTGCAACCCACTGCCAATGCCCGCAGCGCTGCGAGATAGTTTCCGACGGTCTCATCCGGATGTTGATCACGTTTGTGAAAATGATAAAATGCAGCGATTTCCGATGGACGTGGACAAAGATGATCAGTTAGAATCTTCTCAATTTGGTCTAACGGTAATGTACTGACCTGGTTTGGAAACGCCAATGATGTCAAAAGATCGTAGACTGGTGCTCCGACCAATGTGAGGAAAGATGCTTTTTTGCGACCCTCGTCTTTGACATCATTGGCAAGCAGGAACAATTCAAATCGCTCCAAATATGAGCCCCATTTATTTGGCTGTCCCAAATCAAACGGTTCCAAACTTCCAACTGTCGTCATAATTGGGTTCCGTTGAGTATATTTAGCACTCGTAGAATCAATTACTTCCTTCTTTTCCTCAAAAATGCCGGCCAATCCAATCTCTCCAAATTCACCAGCAAGCGACTCTGCCATGCAAATGTGTGTGTAAACGTTTGCAAAATTTCACCACAGCATGTATGTATATGTAAACGTATACGTATGCTTTTGTGCGTGACAAATTTTTTGATATTTTGCGTCAATAATTCCAAGTTTATTTCGGATGATAATTAGTATCCCATCCTCGTCGCCAGTTTGAAATATCTTAGAAAGTTTATTGATTAAGTGATATTGAGATTACATATATATATAAACGCAAGTTTATAACGCGTGTGCTTGCTGCGAACGACCGACCGGAATGCCTTTTTGGGCGTCCAGCCAGAGGGTTGCCAGATGGCTTACGTATGATAGGGCTGCATACACAACAATGCTGTTTTCCATTTACTTATCAATTCTATTAGGCTTCCGGCTCCATTAATTGTAGTGCCTCATCGCTAAGATTTTTTACCTCTATGCTTGCTAATGATACTTCTGAGACTTCTGTTGAAGCTTACATTGGGAATGTACGCCATGCTACGGTTTTTATTTAAAAGTTTAAGTTTTCTACGCCACTTTTAACATTACTGTACCAAATGAGTATTTCTCAGCTATGGTAGACCCTAATTTTTGGCCTGAGGGATTAGTTGTGCATAAGTTTGCACCCAATGAGTGCTCACTATTAAAATGAAAAAGGACTTCTTACCCAGCTCTCGAATCTGTTCGGTGACAGCCAAACCTTCTCGGCTGACATATAAGCTTTTCCTAAAACTTGGCTCAACTCCTCTGTTTTGGCTAACGAAATTAATTCCTTTAAATTTATTTGAGTTGTTGAGTTTATTTGCGTCAAAGTTACATGTTCCAACTTTGGCTTATTTATTTCTTGTTTAGTATATTCCTCCGGCTTCTGATATCATGACCTACATGCACCATGCTGATGGTCTGCAAAAAATTTTTAATCGCCTTTAAGATCGTGATTTCCTCATAGTCTTAGGTGACTTGCCTACTATTTCTTGGCTGATTGATGATAATCTATCTGTCTTAATTCCTTCGTCTCACCATGTTTTCTTGATAGCCTAATTGAATGTCTGCTATATCAGTTAAATTCTTGACTTAACTCTTCTAAAAGAATCCTTTATCTTGTTTTTGAACCGGATCCCACTGTTAGTTCTGTATCTCAAACACAGCCAATTGTGAAGCCTGAAGATCCTTATGAACCTACCATTGAATATATTATTTCTTACAATTCTCTTATTATTTCATATCTCTTCGTAGATGTTTTCGTAAAACAAATTTCAATCTTCTTAACAACCTTATTTTCTCTTTTGATTGGTCATTTCTATTTGAGTGCTGTGATATAGATTATGCAGTAAATTTTTTCTACTTTGCACTTAATTGACTAATTGATAAATGCGTTCCTTATGTGAATGTCTCTACCGTCTCCAGTGCGGCGGTCTGGTTCACACGTATGCTGCCTAATCTCCGTAACATTAAATCGAGATTTTTTAAAAGGTTTAAAAGGTTATTGTGTAGCGAAATCTCAATTTTGTCTCTTAAATACTCAATGGTACAGTAGGTTCCGGTTGTAGGGTAGAATTCTATCAGAACCCCAAAAGATTTTACATCTTTGTTAATTCTAGACGATGCTCTAACCTACTACCTTCCACCTTCAGACTCAATGACCAGACAACTAATAACGATTCCGATATTCCAAATGTGTTTGCTAAATTCTTTCAGTCGACTTATTCTACGTCTCATTCCCACATTTAAACTGTTTGTTTTTTACTAGTATTACTGAAGACTGTATTATCTCTAGCTTATCATCTATGACGACCTCCTTCGTACCCAGGCCTGATAATATTCCTAGTTGCATCCTTCAAATGTGTTCGATTTCCCTATCTAAGCCTTTATCTCGGTTATTCTTTATATCGAGTGAGACTTGTAGCTTTCCTGATATTTGGAAGGAGTCTTTTATTATTCCGCTTTTTAAGAAGGGTAGCAAATCGGATGTTTCTAACTACCGTGGCATTGCCAAACTTTCGGCAATACCAAAGCTGTTTGAGAAAATTATTACGTCTTCCCTTCAACACCTATCCAGATCCACTATTTCTCCTTGTCAGCATGGCTTCATGAAAGGTCGTTCGTCGCTTACTAACCTTTTAGAATTGACTACCCTTGTACACCATGGCTTCCGTAAAAAGTGTCAAACTGATGTTATTTATACCGACTTTAGTAAGGCTTTCGATCCAGTTGATCATTCTCTTCTTCTTCCCAAACTTAACACTGTTTTCTGTTTACTGTTTTCCAACAGTACTTGCAATCTGATCTCGATACATTCTGTGATTGATGCCACGTTAATTAACTACACTTAATTCCTCAAAGTGCTCTTTTATGACATTCATTCTTTCGTTTAATGTTCATATATCTTCAATGGTCAATAAAGCATGCAGGCTTGTTGGCTTTATAAAACGTTGGGCCAATAATTTGATGACCCCTGTGTAACAAAGGTTTTATACACTTCGTTAGTTCGCCGAACTCTAGAATATTTTTCGCCAGTGTTGAATCGGTACAGAAGCAATTCCTTGAGTTCGTCTTACGCGGTTTTAATTGGGACACGATTCTTCGCCTTCCTTCTTATTCTGAAAGACTTTTTTTTTATTAATCTTTCTTCACTTTACAACCGTCGGCTCGTGTTTCACATTATCTTTCTACATATCCTAGTGGACGGTGAAGTCAATTCTACTAATATACTACATTTCGTCGACTTTAATACACCATTTCACCCTATGGGTGCATGGTATAAATATACCTGCAGTTTCAAGCTTTGCCGTTCTTTTTGCTTTTTTTTTAAACACCTAGACCTCTGAGACTATAAGAGCTAGAGCCGCAAAATTTGGTATGTAGAGTCGTGTATTACGTACTGCTATCGAGTTTATTTAAAATTTTTGACACGCGCCGTTCCGCCATTGCAAACTAAATAAAACAGATTTTCTCGAAAACTAACTAAGTTAGAGTAATCAAATTTGGTATTTTTTTTGGTTTGGTATGCGCGCAGATTATGATTATTTAGCCAAGTCTGCTGATGATAGAAATAGGTATTCAGGCTACCTGCTCACGATTTGTGCTACCTATGGTTATAAAGATTATTTGACCTCAAGCTGGCTATAACACAGTTTTGATAGATAAGGTAAAAAAAAGATGCAGTATACTTTCAGGGATTGAGTTGGGCCACAAACTTTTAGGGATAGATATTACATAGATCTTATATTGAGAATAAGTACCGTGAAGGACCCTGTCCAAATGACACAATGTTATCTTCGCTCCTTAAATACCGGAAATGCGGTCCCAATATATGTCTTCAAGTTAAACATTGCCTTCGCCTTTTTCACCATACAGTGGTACGATCCGGCTGTATTTGTGTAGGGGCGTTTGATTTCCTTTATGTACCAATGCTTGGCAGTTGCCAATTTCTTCTGGTACGGGGATGAGTTTAGTAGGATGAGTGCAAGTAATTGAAACTTCGTTTTAAACGCTGTAATTTATTTACCAAAAAATTTTTACACAGGATATGTGTTGGGTTAAAGAAAAACTGGAGTTAATAAAGATGTGCGGGTGGTTGGTGAAAATTTTCAAACGTAAGTAAAATGGAGAATTCCGATGAATAGCTTCGTCACCCCTGAAGTGTGACTTCTCTCCTTACTCCTGTTCACCTGGCGGCGAGAACAGGCTGAATATAAAATTTTAAAAGCTCAAATTCAAAATTTAAGCTCTGTACGAGTACTTTGTACCGATTGAGAAGTTGCAATCACCTCGCCGGACATATAGTCGATGGGGAAGGGCAGCGTTATGGAGCGCGTAGAGACCGCAGGAGCCGGCAACAACTGCGATTTGGGCTGCGGGAGTGCCGCTATGACCGGGCACACAGTCTGATTGGTTGAACCCATGATAGAGGTTCGCCCACGTACCACGGATACCAAAGCGGTCCGATAGAACGTGGAATCCGCTTCCGTCAACTTTCAGTGCTACCATCCGAGAGAATTCAGCTTGTATAATCACCTTCCTTCCCGTGTATATCCTCACGAGGTGCATTATCCGTTTTTGTTTCTCCTGGCCGAGGAAGTGTGTAAGTTGCTCTTCTGCTCCTCTCCAAAGCATACATCGTCGGAGCACAGAGCAATAGCAAGAGCGAAAAATATTCGATACGCTATTTATACTTGTAGCAATAGCACAAGCATTAAAAGCGAAATGATAGCGGAGAAAACAAAATAAATTTTTGTGCAACTGCTAGAGAGCATTTCCTTTTCTGTTGCTCTCGTAGCTCTGTCGTCGACGCTCATAGCTGCAAAGAAGTTGCGGAGTGTAGACCACGTAAGGAGGCAACTTCGCGAAGAGGGATTGAGGTCTTGCCGGCGTGGGAGTACCGACTCCACCAACGGGTGGGAACAGCAACATTGATGCTTCCTTTGTACTGTGAGTAGGTCCATCTTGCTTTCTTCGCCAATTTCGGCTGAAAAGGCTTTTTGGCATCGGATCGACTCCGCCTCGACCCAAAACGTTCGTAAATGCTATAAAAACCGTTTGACGGGTCGTGAGATATAATCAGGTCGCAAATAATGCGAACAAATTACCGACTGGATATTCTCAGGACCTCCACTTGGAATTGGATTGTATGATGGGCGAGGAGATCAAGCGTGCGAAGCAAATGGACAAATAGTTGCGTGGCGTGAAGTTAATCACGTTATACTGGGTTCGCGACGCCCGGATGTATTAATATGTAATCGTAATAAATCGTAATTATTATTTGTATCCGGTCTTAGCTATAGTCTCTTGTCCATGTTAACTCCTCCCACGCTTAAGTGGAGGCCGTCCCCGTACTTCTGTAGGTCTGAAGTCTGCGAATGGCCAGATAGATGGCGGACCCAATCGAGACCTCCCACAATAGTGACATTGCTAGTCAATACTGTAGTAGTGCTTGTAACCGTTTTAATGTAAATAGAAAAATAGGAGTAGGAACGATTTTTGGTTATAACTAAAACGATAGATAAACTGTTTACCCCTTAAAGGGAGCAATAGAAATTTCGGATAGAAACCTGCTCCTACTGCTCGCACTGTTTGCACTGCTAGCTCTGCTTGTATTGTCAATTAGCATTAAACTAACTAACAGAATGGTTAGGCTACTATGTAAAACTTAAAAAACAATAACTGCGGTGACGAGATTCGTGTTTTTGTGATCAGAAAATTTTCTTTCAATTTTCCAATGGAGTATCCGATTGCTTTCTCTTCTATTTTTTGTGGCGCCCCCTAGGCTCCTCTAAAGTTGGGATCAGGGAAGTTTAGGGGTAATCGTGGTGAAGATAGGGGTCTAAAGAGGTCTCAGGAATTAGAAATTTAGCCAAGTATGTCGGCCCCCATGGGAATCACTTTTCTTTTATAAGTTAACTTCAAGTAGTGCGGACATAAAAAAAAAAAGAAAAATTGAAATAAAAGTGAAAACATTTTTTTTAAAAAAGTCTTAAATTTAATTTTGAAGTAAAAGTGAAAAGTTTTCTTTTAGTGATTGATAGTTATTTTTGAAGCGAAATAAATGTAAGTACTGCGTTATATAAACGCGCAAGCTAGTTAATAAAAAAGAAGGAATATTTGGAAAATATAAATTTTCATCTTTTAGGCATTCGGGCAGCCTTGATACTTAGATTGTGGAGAGAATGAAATACATACGTCCAATCAGGTGCCAAATCGAATGGTAAATACTAAAGAAAAGCGCTTTTGAGTGAATAAACCGTTATCAAGTTACTACCATGATGAACTTTTGCCAGAAGTTCAATCATACCAAAAATAAATTTACATACAATAAAAAAAAATAAAAAAGCAAAATAAAATAAAAGATTACAAAAACCAGAGAGCCGGAGCTAACTGTGGCCGTGCAAGTTGCAACTTTGCAACTTTAATTTTAGTAACAAATACAACAAGAGTCACAGTTTTACACCGATCGTTCCTATGGGAGCTCTGTGATATAGTCACCCGATCTTAATAAAATTTGGCACAGTGATTAATATGTATATTAAACTAATAAATATTCATTTTTATGTCAATTGCGTGAAAAGTAACGAAGTTATTAATAAAAGTCACTGTTTTTGGCCTGTCGTTCCTATGGGAGCAATACGATATAGTCATCCGATCTTAATCACATTCGGCACAGTAGTTTACAAGTGTAATAAACTCACCAATATTAAATTTCACGACAGTAGCTTAAAAATAACGTTATTGAGAATAAAGTTACTGAGAAAAGTTAAAAAAAACGTTATTGAGAATAAAGTTATTGAGAAAAGTTATTGTTCGTGACTTGCCGTTTGTATGGAAGCTATACGATATAGTGGTCCGATCCGGTTGAATCCGAGATATACAGTAGTGCCTGCAGTATATACAAGCCTACCTGCAAAATTTCAACTCTGTAGCTCTTACGGTCTAGGAGGAGTTTGCGTTGACCCAGACGGACGGACGGACGGACGGACGGACGGACGGACGGACGGACGGACGGACGAACATGGCTATATGAACTCGTCTCGTCGTGCTGATCAAGAATATATATACTTTATATGGTCGGAGATGCTTCGTTCTACGCGTTGCACACTTCTAAGCAAAATTAATATACCCTTTTTGCAAGGGTATAAAAATAAAATTGGCTTTGGAGTTCACCAATGGCTCAGGATTTTAAGATTTAAATATTAGCATTGGGACAAAAAAAGGCATAAAAAATTTAAAGACAAGAATTATTTCCGCCCCAAACGAACTTAATCTCTCCCACATTAGGGCAGGGCTGTGTGATTTTATATATTGTGGCTTTATTTCAGCGATCATGGAGGGCGAGTTTTAAGGGAGTTACTGATTACGGACCCTTTTCTTTTTTAGCAGCGGCGCTAAAAACTGCGGTAATTTTCATTCTTTTTTCTATTCTTTTTTTGTGTAGTAATAGAAAATATTAAACCAAGTATAACATTTTTTTAAAATTATTAAAAAATAAAATTATACATTTCTTAGTACTTACAGCCCCCTTTTATCGTTATATTAGCAGCTGCTCAAACCATTTTTATTTTGAAACACATGGCATAATTCCCCTCATTTGTTTTACGAAAGTTATTCGAATTGTCCTTATATTGCGACATCAGTATAATAAGTATAGCTTTGTTAAACAGTCAATTTTATTGAAATAGATTCATTAGGAATTAACCAGATATGGAGTTAAAAGCCTAATAATAAGAGGAAACTTCTCAATATATGTATTTAGTTAACCATTAAGTAAACGTTTTTTTGTTAGAAATGTCGGTAAGGCACAGCAATGAAGATCTAGCCGCTTTGAAAAAGGACAACAAATCGGATATTTCTAACTACCGTGGCATTGCCAAACTTTCCGCAATACCTAACACTATGCAACAAAATGAAGGGTATTAAAATCAAACCGCAACGGACCTTTTTTTCTGAAAGTAAAAGTATTGAATAGCAAAACCCTATTTGGGTTTTTCAAAGTTAGCTCGTTTTTTTTTTTATAGCGACTTGAAACTTTTCATTTTGGGTTATTTTTTAGTTTGTCATATGAGGTAAATATGACTTATATATCGATTTCTTCTTCATGCATTCGACCTAAATCATCCTTATTTATTGTGGAAATATTGTTAATGGTTAAATAAATTAATTTTATAAATGTTATATAACCCAAAATGACATTTTCATCTACAGTTCTAGAAAAAAATACAATTAAGCCCTTTTTTAGAGTAGTTATGGAAGTATTTTTAAGTTATAACTATTTTTTTGTGAGAATAATAATAACATTTTCGAAGTATTTTTAATTGATAACTATTTTTTTGTGAAAATAGTATCAAGATTAATTTACAACAACAAATTTAGACATACATACTTTCAATAAGGAAAAAGTTTGTAATGATTTAAGTCTAAATTGCAAGATTCTCGTATGTTCTTTAAAGCGAGGCAATCCAACGGAACATATATGTACATATGTAATTTATAAAAAAAATTCTCCGTTCGGACTCTAATAGAATATAGTTCAAAGTCTATGAGCGATAGCAATTGACTCCGGTAAGTAACGGCATATATTCAAGCACAGCTTACAAAACTTACAGTAAGCATACTTACTGTCGTAAAAATCAGTATTAAGAACAGGTGCCCGCAGTTTAAAGTCCCAAGTTTAAGCAAAATGTGCAAGTGTCCAGCAAATATTAATAACTTCTGCTACTGTTGCGGAAGTTTTACCCCGGCGAGTGATAAGCACGGATCAGTTAGTGAAAATTTTGTTACGGCATACAGTTTGCCGAGCTTGTTATGTCGGGTTAGTTAACTGGATGCATAAGAAACAAAAAAAAATGCCATTTGGTGTACCAATGATGTGGTACAATCCAGGAGAACATGACCCAAAAAATTGTTATGCTTGTGCCAACAATGTGGCTGGACTTAACAAAAGACACTCGGTTCAAGGGCGATCATTACAAAAAAAAATTGGAAAATAAGAGCTGAAAGTGAGAAAAAGGATGCCTACAGAATTTATAAAGAACTTGCATCTCCAGAAAAAATCATTTTCCCTCCACTTCACATCAAACTCGGAATTGTCAAAAATTTCTTGATGGTTGTCGGTAGAAGAGACGCTGTATTTTGCTGTTTACGACAAATCTTTCCAAAGATTAGTGATGCAAAATTAAAAAATGGTAAGTCATTTTTTTATATCTACACGAATACTTTTAACTTATATCAAATGTTTTAGGCGTTTTGAATGGACCTGATATTCGGAGATTGGTAAAGTCTGAAAATTTCAACAAAGTTTTAGCTGGCGACGAGTTCATTGCGTGAACATCGATAAAGGAGACCATCGTTGGGCTTTTAGGCAAAAATCGTTTGCCTAATTGTGACGAGTCCGTAAAAAGAATGCTTAATTCATTTTCGAAAATTGGAGTCCACATGTCGCTGAAAATTCACTTTCTTCACCACCATTTGGACCAATTTAGTCGACAGCTATCGACTGAATCAGATGAACAGGGAGAGCGGTACCATCAAATTGCCTTGCCATTTGAATTAAGGTATCAGGGAAAACGAGCTCCAGATGCTTTACTGGCCGAAATATGTTGGTGGACTAAGCAAATATTTCAATTCGAAGAAGATGAAAGTCAAAATGAAGAAGTGTAGGAAGATGAACGCGACGGAATGGAGTTCTCCACTGACGAATCGGATTACTTTGATCTTGATAAAGAAATTGAACCACAACCAAAACGAACTCGTTTCTAATTTGGCACATTTCAAAGTTTATTTGTTGTAAATTAATCTTGATACTATTCTCACAAAAAAATAGTTATCAATTAAAAATACTTCCAAAATGTTATTACTATTCTCACAAAAATATAGTTATAAATTAAAAATACTTCCATAACTACTCTAAAAAAGGGCTGAAAAAGTCATTGTGGGTTATATAACATCTATAAAATTAATTTATTTAACCATTAACAATATGTCTACAATAAATAAGGATGATTTAGGTCGAATGCATGAAGAAGAAATCGATATATAAGTCATATTTACCTCATATGACAAACTAAAAAATAACCCAAAATGAAAAATTTCAACTCGCTATAAAAAAAAAAAACGAGCTAACTTTGAAAAACCCAAATAGGGTTTTGCTATTCAATACTTTTACTTTCAGAAAAAAAGGTCCGGTTCGGTTTGATTTTTGGTGTTGCACAGTGTAATCTGTTTGAGAAAATAATTACGTCTTCCTATCTAGATCCACTATTTGTCTTTGTTAGCACGGCTTCATGAAAGGTCGTTCGTCGCTGACCATCCTTTTAGAATTGACTACCCTTGCACACTTTGTAAAAAGTGTCAAACTGATGTTATTTATACCGACTTTAGTAAGGCTTTCGATACGGTTGATCATTCTATGCTTCTTACAAAACTTAACATTATGGGCTTTTCCGCGAAATTGTTGGCTTGGTTGAAGTCGTATCTTATTGGTAGAACCCAAAAAGTGTCTTTTCGTTCTTCAATATCTAATACTGTTCGAGTTACCTCAGGTGTCCCCCAAGGCAGTCATCTGGGCCCACTGTTATTTATCCTGTTTATAAATGATTTACCCTTGGCAATCAGATCTCGATGCGTTCTGTGATTGGTGCCACGTTAATAAATTACCCCTTAATGCCTCAAAGTGCTCTTTTATGACATTCAGTCGTTTGTCTCCGTTTCTAGCTCATTACTCTATTAAGTCTGTTCTGTTAGATTGTGTACTACTACTAAGTCATTCAAAGACTTAGGCGTTATGTTTGAACCAAAACTTTGATTTAATTTGCATATATCGTCATATATCTTCAATAGAGAATGCAGTCTTCTTGGCTTCATAAAACGTTGGGCCAAAGAATTTGATGACCCCTACGTAACAAAGGTTTTATACATTTCGTTAGTTCGCCCTACTCTAGAATCTTGCTCGCCAGTGTGGAACCCTCAATATGATGTTCACCAGGGTAGTATTGAATCTCGGGTCGGGGAGGTTTAGTTGTGTATAGAGGTAAGCTACCTTCTTCAATAAGTTGTTATCTGTTCTTTAGATTAAGCTTTTTCGTCGACTGCTGTGTTAGTTGACGTAAATAAATAAATTATGCAGACGGTACGGAATCCATTGTGTGTACCACCAAGAACAATGCCTAGGAGAGTGGTAAATGCGGTGAGCATTCAAACAGGAGAAGAGTCCGAGGCAGGAGAGGAGGTGCCAGTGGTGGAAGCAGTTAATTTAGTTTGTTGGAACTGTGATACGGCGAAGAGCGAAGGAAGGTTTTTAATAAAGGCGTCAGAGAGGAGCCTCGGCAGTAGTCGGCAATGTGTTTGATATCCATCCTTATGCAGAGATAAAGATATGGAATAGATTAATGAGTGGCTTCATGGATACTGGGGCTAACATAAGTTGCGTCGGTGGCAGTTTTGCCAAAGTATTATTGGCTGTAGAACATAATATTATGCCAATGTCAAAAAAAGTAAATACTGCAGACGGAACACCCCAGCAGATAGTAGGAAAGATAAGTACTGAAGTTAATTTTAGAGGAAATAGTAAGATATTAAAATTATTTATAGTCCCTGGGCTAACCCAGGATCTCTACTTAGGCATAAGTTGGGTCTAGGGAGAACGCACTTGCTGTCACCGTCAAAAAACAGTTGATATATGAAGAGTTAGATCGTATGTTAAAATTAGGAGTTATTGAGGAATCTCAAAGTGCTTGGTCTTTTCCCGTTTTGTTGGTGAGTAAGCCAGGAAAACATAGGCTATGCATAGAAAGTAGACGGGTAAATGCAGTTACAGTTAAGGATGCTTACCCAATGCCAATCAAAGACGGCATCCTTAGTAGATTACCCAAGGCCGAGTATATTACAAGTCTCGAAGGACGCGTATTAGCAAAAACTGCGGTAATTTTCATTCTTTTTTCTATTCTTTTTTTGTGTAGTAATAGAAAATATTAAACCAAGTATAACATTTTTTTAAAATTATTAAAAAATAAAATTATACATTTCTTAGTACTTACAGCCCCCTTTTATCGTTATATTAGCAGCTGCTCAAACCATTTTTATTTTGAAACACATGGCATAATTCCCCTCATTTGTTTTACGAAAGTTATTCGAATTGTCCTTATATTGCGACATCAGTATAATAAGTATAGCTTTGTTAAACAGTCAATTTTATTGAAATAGATTCATTAGGAATTAACCAGATATGGAGTTAAAAGCCTAATAATAAGAGGAAACTCCTCAATATATTTAGTTAACCATTAAGTAAACGTTTTTTTGTTAGAAATGTCGGTAAGGCACAGCAATGAAGATCTAGCCGCTTTGAAAAAGGACAACAAATCGGATATTTCTAACTACCGTGGCATTGCCAAACTTTCCGCAATACCTAACACTATGCAACAAAATGAAGGGTATTAAAATCAAACCGCAACGGACCTTTTTTTCTGAAAGTAAAAGTATTGAATAGCAAAACCCTATTTGGGTTTTTCAAAGTTAGCTCGTTTTTTTTTTTTTATAGCGAGTTGAAATTTTTCATTTTGGGTTATTTTTTAGTTTGTCATATGAGGTAAATATGACTTATATATCGATTTCTTCTTCATGCATTCGACCTAAATCATCCTTATTTATTGTGGAAATATTGTTAATGGTTAAATAAATTAATTTTATAAATGTTATATAACCCAATTTTTTTTTTTGTGAAAATAGTATCAAGATTAATTTACAACAACAAATTTAGACATACATACTTTCAATAAGGAAAAAGTTTGTAATGATTTAAGTCTAAATTGCAAGATTCTCGTATGTTCTTTAAAGCGAGGCAATCCAACGGAACATATATGTACATATGTAATTTATAAAAAAAATTCTCCGTTCGGACTCTAATAGAATATAGTTCAAAGTCTATGAGCGATAGCAATTGACTCCGGTAAGTAACGGCATATATTCAAGCACAGCTTACAAAACTTACAGTAAGCATACTTACTGTCGTAAAAATCAGTATTAAGAACAGGTGCCCGCAGTTTAAAGTCCCAAGTTTAAGCAAAATGTGCAAGTGTCCAGCAAATATTAATAACTTCTGCTACTGTTGCGGAAGTTTTACCCCCGGCGAGTGATAAGCACGGATCAGTTAGTGAAAATTTTGTTACGGCATACAGTTTGCCGAGCTTGTTATGTCGGGTTAGTTAACTGGATGCATAAGAAACAAAAAAAATGCCATTTGGTGTACCAATGATGTGGTACAATCCAGGAGAACATGACCCAAAAAATTGTTATGCTTGTGCCAACAATGTGGCTGGACTTAACAAAAGACACTCGGTTCAAGGGCGATCATTACAAAAAAAAATTGGAAAATAAGAGCTGAAAGTGAGAAAAAGGATGCCTACAGAATTTATAAAGAACTTGCATCTCCAGAAAAAATCATTTTCCCTCCACTTCACATCAAACTCGGAATTGTCAAAAATTTCTTGATGGTTGTCGGTAGAAGAGACGCTGTATTTTGCTGTTTACGACAAATCTTTCCAAAGATTAGTGATGCAAAATTAAAAAATGGTAAGTCATTTTTTTATATCTACACGAATACTTTTAACTTATATCAAATGTTTTAGGCGTTTTGAATGGACCTGATATTCGGAGATTGGTAAAGTCTGAAAATTTCAACAAAGTTTTAGCTGGCGACGAGTTCATTGCGTGAACATCGATAAAGGAGACCATCGTTGGGCTTTTAGGCAAAAATCGTTCGCCTAATTGTGACGAGTCCGTAAAAAGAATGCTTAATTCATTTTCGAAAATTGGAGTCCACATGTCGCTGAAAATTCACTTTCTTCACCACCATTTGGACCAATTTAGTCGACAGCTATCGACTGAATCAGATGAACAGGGAGAGCGGTACCATCAAATTGCCTTGCCATTTGAATTAAGGTATCAGGGAAAACGAGCTCCAGATGCTTTACTGGCCGAAATATGTTGGTGGACTAAGCAAATATTTCAATTCGAAGAAGATGAAAGTCAAAATGAAGAAGTGTAGGAAGATGAACGCGACGGAATGGAGTTCTCCACTGACGAATCGGATTACTTTGATCTTGATAAAGAAATTGAACCACAACCAAAACGAACTCGTTTCTAATTTGGCACATTTCAAAGTTTATTTGTTGTAAATTAATCTTGATACTATTCTCACAAAAAAATAGTTATCAATTAAAAATACTTCCAAAATGTTATTATTATTCTCACAAAAAAATAGTTATAAATTAAAAATACTTCCATAACTACTCTAAAAAAGGGCTGAAAAAGTCATTGTGGGTTATATAACATCTATAAAATTAATTTATTTAACCATTAACAATATTTCTACAATAAATAAGGATGATTTAGGTCGAAGGCATGAAGAAGAAATCGATATATAAGTCATATTTACCTCATATGACAAACTAAAAAATACCCCCAAAATGAAAAATTTCAACTCGCTATAAAAAAAAAAAAACGAGCTAACTTTGAAAAACCCAAATAGGGTTTTGCCATTCAATACTTTTACTTTCAGAAAAAAAAGGTCCGGTGCGGTTTGATTTTTGGTGTTGCACAGTGTAATCTGTTTGAGAAAATAATTACGTCTTCCCTTCAACACCTATCTAGATCCACTATTTGTCTTTGTTAGCACGGCTTCATGAAAGGTCGTTCGTCGCTGACCATCCTTTTAGAATTGACTACCCTTGCACACTTTGTAAAAAGTGTCAAACTGATGTTATTTATACCGACTTTAGTAAGGCTTTCGATACGGTTGATCATTCTATGCTTCTTACAAAACTTAACATTATGGGCTTTTCCGCGAAATTGTTGGCTTGGTTGAAGTCGTATCTTATTGGTAGAACCCAAAAAGTGTCTTTTCGTTCTTCAATATCTAATACTGTTCGAGTTACCTCAGGTGTCCCCCAAGGCAGTCATCTGGGCCCACTGTTATTTATCCTGTTTATAAATGATTTACCCTTGGCAATCAGATCTCGATGCGTTCTGTGATTGGTGCCACGTTAATAAATTACCCCTTAATGCCTCAAAGTGCTCTTTTATGACATTCAGTCGTTTGTCTCCGTTTCTAGCTCATTACTCTATTAAGTCTGTTCTGTTAGATTGTGTACTACTACTAAGTCATTCAAAGACTTAGGCGTTATGTTTGAACCAAAACTTTGATTTAATTTGCATATATCGTCATATATCTTCAATAGAGAATGCAGTCTTCTTGGCTTCATAAAACGTTGGGCCAAAGAATTTGATGACCCCTACGTAACAAAGGTTTTATACATTTCGTTAGTTCGCCCTACTCTAGAATCTTGCTCGCCAGTGTGGAACCCTCAATATGATGTTCACCAGGGTAGTATTGAATCTCGGGTCGGGGAGGTTTAGTTGTGTATAGAGGTAAGCTACCTTCTTCAATAAGTTGTTATCTGTTCTTTAGATTAAGCTTTTTCGTCGACTGCTGTGTTAGTTGACGTAAATAAATAAATTATGCAGACGGTACGGAATCCATTGTGTGTACCACCAAGAACAATGCCTAGGAGAGTGGTAAATGCGGTGAGCATTCAAACAGGAGAAGAGTCCGAGGCAGGAGAGGAGGTGCCAGTGGTGGAAGCAGTTAATTTAGTTTGTTGGAACTGTGATACGGCGACGAGCGAAGGAAGGTTTTTAATAAAGGCGTCAGAGAGGAGCCTCGGCAGTAGTCGGCAATGTGTTTGATATCCATCCTTATGCAGAGATAAAGATATGGAATAGATTAATGAGTGGCTTCATGGATACTGGGGCTAACATAAGTTGTAGAACATAATATTATGCCAATGTCAAAAAAAGTAAATACTGCAGACGGAACACCCCAGCAGATAGTAGGAAAGATAAGTACTGAAGTTAATTTTAGAGGAAATAGTAAGATATTAAAATTATTTATAGTCCCTGGGCTAACCCAGGATCTCTACTTAGGCATAAGTTGGGTCTAGGGAGAACGCACTTGCTGTCACCGTCAAAAAAACAGTTGATATATGAAGAGTTAGATCGTATGTTAAAATTAGGAGTTATTGAGGAATCTCAAAGTGCTTGGTCTTTTCCCGTTTTGTTGGTGAGTAAGCCAGGAAAACATAGGCTATGCATAGAAAGTAGACGGGTAAATGCAGTTACAGTTAAGGATGCTTACCCAATGCCAATCAAAGACGGCATCCTTAGTAGATTACCCAAGGCCGAGTATATTACAAGTCTCGAAGGACGCGTATTAGCAATCCTTTAGAGCCCGAGTCACGGGACAAGACAGCCTTTTCGGTAGCAGTCTAAACCATGTCTAAACTCATGGAAAAGTAGTAAAATAGTGCCATCCTCAAATATTTATTTATTTGGATGATCTGTTAATCGTCTCAGATTCGGTTGACGAGCATATAGTTCTGCTTATAGAGTTATCCAAATGTATGTATATCAGATCCAGGGTTAACTATAAACGTCGAGAAAAGCCATTTTTGTAGAAAGAATGTCAAGTATCTAGGGCATATTGTTGGGGAGGGAACTATTAAGACAGGCCCAGATAAAATATCCGCCATAGTCGATTTCCCCACCCCAAAATACGTGAAACAAGTTCGTCGCTTTTTAGGAATGGCGAGCTGGTATCACAAATTTATACGAAATTACGCTGCTATTGCGTCTCCAATTTCCGATACTTTAAGGCATAAGCGTAAATTCATATGGACATCAGAGGCTCAGTCAGCATTTGAGAACTTGAAAACACGTTTAAGCCAGGCACCAGCTTTGCACAGCCCCGATTTCAGGAAACCCTTCTCCATAAATTGTGACGCCAGTCATACGGCAGTTGGAGCAGTGCTAACGCAGTTAACAGAGGATAAGGACGAAGTACGGCACAAAGAAACTACTCAGTTACAGAGAACGAGTGTTTGGCAGCCGAGCTAGCAGTAAAAAAGTATAGGGCATACGTGAAGAATTTTCAAGAATTTTCTATCATAACCGACCATGCTTCGTTAAAGTGGTTAATGAGTCAATCAGATTTGAGTTCTAGATTAGCCAGATTTTCTTTGAAACTTCAGGGATTTAATTTTACCATTTCAATTTAGTTTACCGGCGTAGTGAACATTTTCCTGGGGAGAAGTTAGCAGACGATAAGTGCTAGAAAGTATGGATACCCAAGGGATAAGTGACGCAGTTGGCGAAATTGGCTCAAGAAAGCCCACTGGTAGCCCACTGTGGTATTAGTAAGACATTGGAAAAACTTAGCCGCTATTATAAATTTTTCGAGAAACTGTATGTAAATTTCTTGGGTCCTTACCCGCGAAGCAATTCTGGCAATATTGGAATTTTCATTGTAGTGGACCACTTCTCAAAATTTCCATTTCTAAAGAAGGTAAAAAAGTTTACTGCGGAAGTGGTTACACAGTTTCTAGAAGAGGATCTTTTTCATTGTTTTGGGGTACCTGAGATTATAGTATCCGATAATGGGCCCCAATTTAGAGCACACCATTTTAATGAACTATTGCAGAGGTATAAAGTGCGCCACACATATACTGCCGCATATGCTCCGCAGGCTAACGTGTCGGAGAGAGTAAAGTGGTCAGTATTGCCGGAGTGAAGGCTTGCGTAAGTCCGAGCTAGTCTGATTGGGACGAAAAACTAAATAGTATCGCATGTGTCTTGAGGTCTACTATTCATTCGGCGATAAACACAACACCCTATAGGATGGCATTTGGTCAGCATATGATAACCAACGGTTCCGTTTACCAAATGATATGGAACTTAGACTTGTTAGAGGATCGGGACATGAGGTTTAGTAGGGACGACTCGTTCGAAATAATAGGAACTAAAGCTAAGGAGGGGTCACGAAAACAGCATAGTTGGAATGAGAATCTGTATAATTTGCGTAGTCGCGAGGTGTCTTTTCCAGTGGGACAAGAGATATTTCGTAGGAACTTCCAGCAAAATAATTTCTCAAATTCAATGCGAAAGATATTAAGCAATAATTTTTTTTGCCCGGTTTCCACCGAGAATCAGTCTTTCCGTTAGTCAGTCATCGGTTTGGCATAGGGGTGTGATTTTATATATTGTGGCTTTATTTCAGCGATCATGGTGGGCGAGTTTTAAAGGCGTTACTGATATCGGACCCTTTCTTTTTTAGCAGTGGCGCTAAACTGCGGTAATTTTCTTTCTTTTCTTTTTTTTTTTTTTTTGGGTAGTAATAGAAAATCTTAAACTCAGTATAAATTGTCTTAGTACGCGAATTTATTAATAAAATAGTTACTGGTAGAGTGAGTAGGCCATCATCACCCCATCCCCCATTTCTTACTGACTAATTTGAGCCGAGACAAGCGCATACTGTCGATAGGTCCTACCAAATTCCAACAGCTCACAATAAAATTGTCCGATATTAGTTTTGAGCGTAGTCCGGTTGTATACCAGACACCATTGATTTTTTCTGAACACACCCTAGTTGTTATTGGAAATCTTGTCGCTGAGTGTCACCAGGTAGGTTCCATTCACATTTTTTTTTTTTGTGCCCGACTTTGTGAATGATGTCAATGGTGGCGTCGCTAATAATAACCACTCCATCGTCCACAACGATTAAGGGTTCCAGATGACCTGGTCGGGAGTGATTGAGCCGGCCACTAATTGTTGTGTTCAGCCGTTTTTAGGCGATCTTTTATCGAATGTTGTGGTTACCCCCATTTGGCTACCCTCGACTGAGAAATAGCTCCGTACCACTCTTGGCAACTACGTTTGAGTTATTGAAAATTAAAATTATGTTATCCCATTCTACCAGTTAAAGGTTGATTTTTTTACAGACAGATTCTGGGTGAGGATATTTAATTAAAAATTACAAAATGTTCAAATTAATAATACATCTAATAAATCTGAAACAATAATATAAGTGAGATTTTTATAGGCCCTTTCATTGACATCCAAGTCATCGAGGATTATTGGGTTGATTAAATTCGCTTGTGCTAATGTTGTTGTGACAATTAAATTTTCAAGGTCTGAAATTACAATTCTGTCTTTAACTACAATGGTTTCAAAAAAGTGTTGGTGGTTGGCATTTGACTTTACCAAAACATTGTCACCCCGCTGGTACTTTTTGTCTATTCGTGTTCTGTTTTCCTGCTCCGTTAGTTTGTTTTTGGGCGTCTTTTATCTTTTTGACTATTTGCAATCCTCTTCTACCGTAGTTTTATGAACTGCTTCGATTGGTTTTTTGTTTAAGACTGAATGGATTGACCTGTTATACTTTACCGTTTGCTAGTAGAATAACATCAACAGTGTCGCTAGCCTGGGCTGTTATTTTTTTGCACCGTGCGATCTCAAGTAACGTGCTGTGGAATCTTTCCACTTGACCATTAGATGTACTGTGAAGGGATGGGGCACTGACAAGTAGTATTTTAAACTCACTTAATAGGAGGGACCTTATTGTTTTAGAATTTAACGACCTTTCATTATCGCAATATATTGTCTTAACATCAGCAAAGTAATTGGCTAACTGTAGAATGGCAGACTTGACGTCAACTATGGCTCTCGATGCTCTAGGTTGGAGTATCGCAAATTTAGAAAATTTATCTATACAAGTCAGAAAGAATCTTTTATCTGTGAAGAAAACGTCGATGTGTAAAATTTCTCCTGCGTAATCTGGTACTGGTGTGGTACCCAGCTTTTGTTTTTTTTTTTTTTGTATATTTTGCGACAGAGCAGATCTTGCAATTAGCTGCAATTTCTGTGGTCAATTTCCCTTTGTTTGGGAAAAAATAGTCTTGCGCCCTGTTATGTTCGGTCACAACAACTTCTTTTTGTTCAGCTTTGTCCGGTACATCCGTGACGATGTGTTTGCAATACCAGAATTTTAATGCCGGATATAATTTAACCAGGTTGTGAATGAAAGCAAGAGTTGACAGTTCACAATGTATTGCGTTTACCACTTTAGCATTTATTACATCTTGTAGTGTCTGTAAAAGTTAATCAGGGTTTGATGTACATATTACATGCCTGGACTTACTTTGCAAGAGAACGAATGTCCTTACCGAAGGGAACTCTGCTTTCTCAATCACGATTTGATTTCGAAAACAATTTACATCGATAGTGTAGGTCAGAGACTCTTCACTATAGCAGGTTGCCCTATCGGACTCTGATTCTGAATCTGGTCCTTCGAAAGCGTTAATATTCGAATTTTTGTCTGATACGGCGAAGGTTAACGGCTGATGGTCGGTAAATACGCTTAATATCTTACCCCATAAAGGTAGTTTCTGAAGTTCTTTAGTGATCACACTATGGCAAGAAGCTTCTTTTTGTTGGTAGCAAAATGTCTTTCGTTATTACGCAATTTACGGGAAATCAACCTTTTTGTGCAAGGACAGCGCCTAGCCCATATTGTCTGGACGTTGACGCGTACAATGCGAAGTACGTTCAAGTGGCCCATACGACACCAGGACATAGCCTGTTTCGCGCGAGCCCAAGCAGAGAGCTGTCCACCTCCCGCCCGACCGACCGTGGGGCGCAGCTGCATATCGGACGGCACGATCGCGTGGACAAATACAAATAAAACGTACAAACAATTAAGAATATGATTATTACGAGCTTATTACGAGCTAAATGTGCTAACATAGAGGTTTTCACAAGAGAAAGAGAGGCTTCTGATCTGATTACGGGATACAGAAGATTGTAATCAGAACATAGGACTCGAAAAGGTTCATGCAAAGAATAGTTAGAACTACAGTGTTTTAAGAATAGAGGAATAAAATTTCTAGTAGGTCTACGGGGTTCACATAGGTTTAACTGGTTCAATAGGTCAGGAGACTCTATTTCATATTAAAAAGTTTATGAATAAAGATAGCACCAAGCATTACTCTACGATTAATTAAAGAAGGAAAATTGATTAAAAGAAGCCTACTGGAGTATGATGGCAAATTGACATTGCGATCCCAATTTAGACCGCGAAGAGCAAAAAGCAGAAATTGCTTTTAAATAGATTCAATTTTACTTTGGCGCGTCTCATATTGAAGTGACCATAAGCAAGATCCGTACTCTAAGATAGGACGGATTAATAAGGTATACAGAATTTTGGTTGTGTACGGATCGTCAAACTCTTTTGACCATCGTTTCACAAACCCAAGAACATTCATAGCTTTACTAACTGTAGCAGAAATATGAGGATTAAAAGTTAATTTATGGTCCATAAGAACACCTAAGTCATTGATAATATCTAAGATAATAAGTTGCTAAGTATGGAGTGCATGTTAAGGTTTCATAGGTTGGTTTCACACCAACTCTGAAGATCATTTAGATAGAATTAAAGCAGGCAAGAAAACGATGTCTTTAAAACTGAGGTAAAGCTCATAATCGTCTGCGTACATAAGCACTCGAGAATGTGCCACTACCAATGAAAGATCATTCATAAAAAGAGTAAATAGCAATGGACCCAAATGACTACCCTGAGGTACTCCAGAGGCCACTTGGATGGTCTTAGAAAATGAAGACTTAAAGAGGACCTTTTGTGTACGATTAGAAAGATATTGAAGAATCCAGTCTAGCAAAAGGCTGGGGATGCCAAGTGCGTTTAACTTACATAAAAGCAGAGTATGATTAACAGAGTCAAAGGCCTTGCTGAAGTGAGTTAGTATAGTGAGTATAAATGGCTTCAGTTTGTACGGCAGTCTTAAATCCTTTGATCGAGAGAGATGTAAATTCTAATAGGTTAGTAGTTGTCGATCTACGTTTTTAAACCCATGTTGGAATGACGAAATGATTGAGCTACAAAAATGCTGCAATTGAGATGTTATTATTTTCTCAAATGCTTTGGGTATGGCAGACAATTTAGAAATACCCCTATAATTGGAGGCTTCGGACTTCTTCCCCTTTTTATGTAGAGGAATTATATATGATTCCTTTCAGATAGGCGGGAAGGCGGAAGATGTGACGGAAAGTATAAACAACTTAAGTATTGGCTTTCATAGGGCCTCTGTCCAAAACCTTAATACGCAGCCTGGTATATGGTAAGTTTAGTAAAGTTTGTCTTGCGAAAACATCGGGTTGGAGGCATCGAGTTATTATGTCGAGACATAACCCCAAAAGGAAGGTTAATGGTTACATCCATAGTCGGATGAAAGTTGTCTTCAGGGATAACTAATCAGTCCTGGAAACATCGCAGTTGGAAGAATCCAACACAAATACCAGATCTAGTGATCTGTTACGACTATTCCGGACGGGATTTATTTGAGTTAGGGACAACTCAAGCAGACCATCTATGAAACAATGTGACAAGGAGGGCAACAGTAATAAAGAATCATATGAGAGGGTCCAGGCAATCTCCAGTAAATTAAAATCTCCCAGAACAACGAGCAAGTCTTTGTTAGAGAGATATGAGGAAATAAGTTGAATAGCTTCCAAATGGTGAGTGTATACTGCCAAGTCGGACTGTGGTGGAATATACGAACAAGTAATATAGGCAGAAAAAGAATTTAAAGAAATTTTAACACAAACAAATTCAATCTCCTGATTGGAAGACTGGACAATTTCAGACGAGAACTCCGAGTCAACAGCGATCAAAACACCGCCACCATTACGGATAGTCCGATCATGTCTATATAACAAATATTTTGAGGGGAAAATTGAAGCATCGGCAATATCAGGCAAGCAAAGTCTCAGTAAAGGCAAGATTATGAAACTCAAAAGCTAAACTATCTACATAGAGTCTAGAGAGTTTAGACTTTAGTCCCCGTACGTTCTGATAGGCCAGAGTTAGGAACGAAATTGGTTTTTTGACTCGCCAACAGGTGCAGACGAGCCGGAAGGAACGTCACCATCACCAGATGCGTCTGTGGTAAGATAGAATGGTTGTCGATAATCTGGATAACGTAAAAAATCTTCTTTTGATGCTAAAAAATCTTTTTGCTTGGAGAATGAGCGGAGTTATTCTGAGGTTATTTATTTATTATTTTTATTTTTCGGGACATGTTTTTGCTCACTTTTCCATTTTCGCCCTTTAAAATGTCTGAGTTCGAAAACGGTACTTGTCGTTAAAAATTATTGATTGCCTGAACTTTTTCGGTTAAAAATGTAATATCATCCCTATAAAATAAAAATATATTTTTAAAAAAATTTGGATTTTATAAGAAGATTGGATTGGATTTGTCCTGAAGACTTTTAAGGACTCATTCAATGTCCCTAACATTTACATTTGTTCCCGGAAAAATAATAACATTAGTCTATATAAGCGTAGCATGTTCTACTTCTTTTTTCTGAAGGACGTCATCGATGGGCCTCTCAAAGAAACTGGGAGTATTTTTGAGCCCGAAACGGAGTCTGCAGAATTCATACTTTCCAGTATTGACATTCCCGATTTAAGGTCCAATGTTGTGAAATGTTGTGCCCTTCGTTGGGGTCATTGGAATAGGGTATTTGTCATCTGTAGTCTAATCTAGTCTTCTAAAGTCAATTACTAGCCTCTTTTTATGGAAGTCGTTTTCATCCTCTTTAGTCCATCATCTTGTTGAAAGACTTAAGTACAGAAGCCAGAACGTCTCCATCGTCGGTATAAATGACGTTTACTAAAACGGGTAAAATTAGTGTGCTCAGATATAGGGTATAAACATGCAGAGAATATTATAAAATTCAGTACCACTTCAACCTTCCTGGTGTCTAGACGTGCTATAATTGTGCCGCTACGCAACAAAACCTTAAAAAGCAATAAACATTAACAGCTGCACTGGGCCCTAGCCCAAAAACAACAATCATGCAAGAGCCACCCGATCGAAGTTCATCGAACTCAATATACAGCAACACAAAGCTAGGCGAACCGAAATATATTGTCTTAAAACGAAACGACAACAACTCATTCGAAAACGTATCACCGTTTATTATATACCAATTCAGCTCATAGCAGATTTGGCGGTGTAGCCATACTGATTCACAAGTCCATCCAACACACTTTAATAAACCAAGCCGCCCATGTCGAAACACTTGCGGTAGAAATCATATCAAAAACAAAGTTTAACATTTCATCAATATATATCCCTCCTAATAAGACCTTTTCACTTAAATGCCTACACGACAAAATTGAAACCTTAAATACCAACCAAATTATCCTAGGTGACTTTTAGAGCTGGCATCACAGCTGGGGATCACCACAAGATACCAGAAGAGGCAGAATTCTAGCCAAATTTTTCCAAAACGCAAACCTTACAATACTCAACGAAGGCTCCCCAAAACACTTCTCCACTCACAACACATTAACCCACATAGACCTATCCCTTTGCTCTCCCCAACTCACTCCCTTTACCAATTGGAAAACAATCGACGACCTTCATGGGAGCGATCATTTCTCAATCCTAATCTCTTTATTCTCAGAACAACAACCAACCAATTTTTCTCAAACATTTTTTAAAATAAAAGAAGCTGACTGGACATTATTCACTAATCTTACTGACAGTTCAAACCAGCACATTCCAAACATCAATAAAGAATCAGCAAACATAAGAAAAATAATTTTACAATCTGCCCATCACAGTATATCACAACCATCCCCACAGCATTTCAGCAAGAACACTCCTTGGCGGAACAAAACCTTGAGTAAGCTTCGGGCACAGAAATTCAAAACTTGGCAGGGATTTAAACGCTATAGCAATGTCGACAATCTGTTAAAATACAAACGGGCCAATGCGCTCTTTCGAAGGGAGCTCAAAATTTCAAAAATCAACTCCACAACTCGACAATTAATCCCAACACGCTAACACGAAATGGTCTAACATACGTCGATTTTGTGGACTTAACCCAACAAAAAGTATTCACTGCATCGCAGACACAAACATACTAACGACAGATACAACCTCTATAGCCCACGCCTTCGCTCAACATTGGTCCAACCAATCGAAGGACGAAAGCTTTAACGTAAACTTTACTCAAAATAAATATTCAGAAAAACCAATAAACTACACACCCATCCCTTTAGCCCAAACAATTGAATCAGATATTACACAGATAGAACTTCTATCTGCACTACACTCCCTCAAAGGAACAACGCCAGGCCTAAACCGTATATCTTACCCTATGATTAAAAACACCTCTTACTCAGTAAAAACCAGAATCACAGACCATTTCAACAATATTTTCAACAACTTTATTCCTTAATCTTACAAAACTAGCCTAGTCATTCCTATCCTAAAACCTAACTCAAACAAAACGGTAATAACCAATTATAGACCAATCTCACTGAACTGCTGTTTATCAAAAACATTAGAAAAAATCATAGCCAAACGTCTTTGGTGGTTTGTAGCAAAAAACAATCTCATTCACCACAACCAATCAGGGTTTAAACAAGGAAAATCGGTTTCGGACGGTCTGCTTCTTGCAGATCATTTGATAATCAAATCCTTGAGAACCAAAAAGCACACCTCTATCATCGCCCTTGATTTTTCAAAGGCTTTCGATAGAGTAGGAGTGCACACTATTGTCGACCAGCTAATTAACTGTAAAGTAGGCCCAAAAATCAAAATTAAAAACGTAATTAGTTGTCCTTACCCACTTTTTAACGGCATTCCCCAAGGATCACCAATTTCGGTCATCCTTTTCCTTATTGCTTATAAAAAACTAGCAAACACCATCAGTCTGCAAAAAGAAATAGAATTCAGTGCCTATGCAAATGATTTCTTCCTAATTATCCCCCTCAATAAACCAAAAAACCTAGCGCTCAATCTGGACAACCTCTTCTTAAATATTCAGGAATGGTGCTTATACTCAGGAGCAGTATTATCACTAGAAAAATGCCAACATCTTCATATTTTCCGAAAACAAAACTGTGTCTGCAGCATATCATGGCATCATATCATAACGGCATCCAAATCCCCCTAGTCTTCGAACTTAAAATCTTAGGACTAACAATTAACAACAAATACAGATGGGACTCACACAAAAAGCATATCCTACCAAAACTACATAATAAACTCAATATCATAAAATGCCTAGCAAGTCCCAAATTCAACTGCAACACACACACACTGATCAACATAACAAAATCTAAGAATGTGTATGTGTATTTTCAAGTGCGGTCGCGTTTACCAGTCGCTCCGCGAAATAAAAGGACACAATTGACGTACAATACCTGGAATATAGAGGGGAAGGATTAGGAAGGGTCGCTAAGAGACTGGCCACTCACCTGGAATGCAATCGGCTGCCCAGCTGGCTGCATCTGTTGTGTTGGAGAAATTATTTATTTCCCATCAGTCTTAGCTTGGTGGTCACGCCGGGAGGGGCGGCGGGGGTGTTAACCATATCACGCGCTTTCTCCTGTGGTGGGATAATTGCATTTTTGTCATTTTCCTTGCCGATTGCAATTAATCAGCTGGTAACTAGTGTTGTGAACCGTCGATCGATAACAGAGCCGATAAACCAGCTGACGGCTTAACATAAGCTCACAACATTAGCCTCCAAAGTGCTGCGTGCTTTTGGGCGCTCGCCTAGGCGCGTTTTTTTAAAAATCTCCTATAGACTGAATAAGTCTTAAGTTACCGACTAGCATTCAAGGAATACTTGTCTCAGCTGGATGCGAAGAAGAGACACCCAAACGGGCAAGGGAAGCAAGCCCTTGCAACACCGAGAGTGGAACCACAGCTAAGAAATTAAAAGGACCGCGGCAGGCACTAAACATGTTGATGGCCGAACTGGGCAAGATCTTAGACGAGATCATAGATGGCTCGGTTAATAAAAAGGCTCCCCCGACGCGCAACACAACCCAATGGATGAAGGAGGCACATCTTAAGATGAAATCCATTCACCTACAGGTAATGGAGCAGATGCAGGAGCATCCGGTGAAGGCTGGACCATGCCTTGCATGCGCAACGCGCAATTCTGTCGCCAAAACCACCAAAGAGGTTACTAAAAGGAAGGATACCAGGACGGAAGACCCGCCGACAGCCAATAAGAATGACAGGAGGAGGAAAAAGAAGTCGCCAATCCAGGAGCGGACTCCAAGGACCCGAAGCACCGCAGCAACAGCAGTATCACCCCAGTAGTAGCTGAATCAACACACGCAACGAACATCGCTGGAGGGAAATGGCACAAGGTGAAAAGCAAGCCGAGACCCATTAAAAAGAAGAGGCCGGACGTCATCATGGTGAAGTGTAAAGACCCAGCCAATTACGCGATGGTACTGAAGTCAGTCCACACAGACGCCGGAATCCAGCAGTTCAAGGAGAATGTATGTGCGGTTCGACGCACAACAGCCGGGGAACTACTCCTACAGTTGACCAAGCCAGCGGTCGAAGCAACTGTCAAACTGCAGCAGGCAGTGAAACAGGCACTTGGAGACACTGCTGATGTCATGGCGATCAGCGATAAGGCCATGGTCGAAATAAAGGATCTCGCAGAATTTCACACTGCAGACGATCTTCTGCTCACCGTCCTGGAACTGATCGACGAGGATTTGCCGGGAGAATGTCACCCTAAGATGCGGAAAGCGTACAGTGGTACACAGACCGCAACAATGATGGTGAACCCGAATCTGGCGAATAAGCTGCTGCAGGCGGGCAAAATACGAGTAGGCATGTGCATATGCCGAGTACGCCTGAAGACTGAGCCGAGACGGTGCTACAAGTGTCTGGACTTTGGGCACACAGCAGCTCGGTGCAGAAGCAAGCACGACTCATCCAAGCTATGCTTCAACTGCGGTAGCAAGGATCACGCTTCAAAGCAATGTGGCCAGAAGGCAGCGTGCATACTTTGCACACGACACAAGCGGAGCAATAAGGCGCACAACACGCTCAACAGAGCTTGCCCGTTGTTTGTAGAAGCTGGCAGTAACGGGAAGGATTAAGTTTCTACAGCTTAATCTAAACCACTGCAGGTCGGCACAGGACCTTTTAAAACAAACTGTACGGGACCTGAAAGTAGATTTCTCAATTTTGTGCGAGCCATATTCCCATATACAGGACCACAGCTGGACGCAAAACCACCGTTATGGCGCGGCAATTTGGAGCAACAGCAGGACACATCTGGAGAATCAGCACAGCGCGGACGGATATGTAAGGGCGAGGTACAATGGAGTATATGTCTACAGCTGCTACATATCACCGAGCAAACACATCGACGAATTCTGCAGCATACTGGATGGATTAGTGGAGGACGCCAGAACCCACACGACAACCATCATAGCCGGGCTGGGCAACGGAATGGAGTAGCCAAAGGACTACTAGAAGGGGCAGGGCCCTGCTGGACGCTTTTGCCACACTCAACATCAGTCTGCTCAACGTAGGCAACACCCACACCTACAATAAGGCTGGCAGAGGCTCCGTGATCGACCTCACGTTTGCTAGCCCTTGCCTAGCCCGCAGCGCGCAGTGGGCAGTTTCGGATATCTACACGCACAGCGACCACTTCGCCATTGTGTGCTCTATCAAGAGTTGTCCACCCGCACACACACCAACGACGTTCTACAGCTGGGCCCCAAGTACGCTAAGCGAAGAAGCGTTATTCACCATGACGACCCAAGTGACAAGGAGCAGCAGCACGGACGCGGACACCCAGGCCAACCACATGGGCGACATTCTTCGCAGAGCATGTGATGCAGCCATGATACGCAAACGGCAAGGACTCAACAAATGTAAGCCAGTACATTGGTGGAATGCCAGGATTGCGGACGCCAGGAGGCAATGTCATCAGGCCAGACGACGACAGCAACGTGCCCGCAGAATGCCCACGTTTCCGGAGCTGCTTGCAGACTACAAGCGGAAAAGATCCAACCTAAATATGGAGATCAAGAGAAGTAGAGCGGACTGCTGGAAGAAGCTGTGCGCAGATGCAGATTCGCAGCCACATGGGACTGCCTATAAAGAGACGGAGTACAAACTCGCCAGGCGAATAATGCCAACGGATCCAACCAAGTTGGGTCACATTGTAGCAACGCTATTCCCTTCAAGGCCGACGAGGAACTTAGCAGCGAGCGGAACACCATGTGCACCGATATTCACAGATGTTAGTGAAGTCGTGGAAGCAGGGAAGAGGATAAACGTACATAAAGCCCCGGGCCCGGACGGGGTCCCGGCTCTTGTAATCAAACTGCTAGTTTGCAAACACGCGTCGACGTTTGTGGAGCTTTTCAACACATGCATGCTGCATGGAGTTCCCTACGAGGTGGAAGCTACAAGGGTTGGTCCTGCTTCCCAAAGGTGATAAAATAGATGACCCATCAGCATACAGACCCCTGTGTATGCTTGATGTGATTGGGAAACCTTTTGAGCGCATCATTTGCAACAGACTGGAGAAGGAACTGGAGCAACGTCATGGACTGTCGGACTGGCAGTTCGGATTCAGAAGGAAACGCAGCACTATCAACGCCATCAGTTCGGTGGTAGAGATAGCCGCTAAAGCCATCGAAGGGCAACGCTGGAAAGGCGGCAACAAAAAATACTGCCTTATATCAACGTTGGATGTACGGAATGCTTTTAATTCGGCCAGCTGGGACTCCATTATCGCGTACCTAGAGCGATTAAACATATCTGAATACATCATTAACCTGATACGCAGCTATTTCCGGGATCGGGTGCTACGACACAGCAGCTGGTCCACGGAAACACACCATCACAGGCGAAGTACCCCAAGGATCACTGATCGGGCCAACATTGTGGAGTGTCATGTATGACACTGTCCTGCGATTGGACATGCCAAGTAACACCCGCATAGTGGGATTCGCGGACGACATCGCCATCGTCACTGTGGCCAAGGATATCCAGCAAGCGGAAGAAAACACCAATGCAGCAGTGTTCAGGATTCTGGAATGGATGGAGGCAAACTCATTATCCATAGTCGCACACAAAACCAAGGCCGTGCTCATAAGCAGCAGGAAAAAAGTGGAAACAGCCAGGATCGAAGTCGCCGGATGCTCTATAACATCAAAGCCAGCCATTAAATACCTTGGAGTCATGATGGACCATAGGCTAACATTCAAAGCCCACCTGCAGTATACCGCAGATAAAGCTGCGAAGGCCACGTCAGCTATAACTCGGCTTATGGCTAACGTCGGCGGCCCCAAGCAACGGAGCAGATGGCTCATCTCGACGGTGGTAAGGTCCATCATCCTATATGCCGCCGCCATATGGGCACCAGCGATGTCAACCCCACCTACAGCCGGGACTGCAGATCGGGACTGCGCGCTCAGGACCATATGCGCGTTTAGGACAGTCTCCGAAGATGTCGCCTTGGTGCTGTCTGATATGTCCCCACTAGACCTCTTGGCTAACGAGGCTAGAAATAGAGATCCGCCGCCAGTCAGAAGAGAGACGACTCTGACTAACTGGCAACGCAGATGGCGTGACTCAAGCCATGGGAGCTGGACTAGGCGCCTTCTCCCCGACATTCGGCCATGGCTTAATCGCAAACATGGCCAGACTGACTTCTATCTGACACAGTTACTGACGGGACATGGATGCTTTAAATCCTACTTGCATAGGTTTAAACATGAGACAGATCCCTTTTGCACACACTGTGCGGGGAATATAGAAGACGCAGAACACGTCCTGTTTGTCTGTCCTAGATATTCTGCTGAACGGGAAGAGCTAAGCCTAGGCATTGGTAGGCCATTTATAGTCAACGACTTTATGGATATCCTACTTAGCTCGCAAAACGATTGGCTAGCTGTTAGCCACATGGCAGCAGTCATCATGCAATCCTTGCGTCGCGCTGAACGTCAGCGTAACCAAAACTTCAGTTCTAGGTAAACTCTACGTGCCTCGTGAAGTAGTACTTCAGCGTTGGTTCCGCGAGAGGGATACGGAGCATAGGGTAGGTTTTAGTGCGGTGCGGTGACCACTAACCAAGGTCGATACCAAGTCCCACACTTCGGCTAATAAAAAAAAAAAAAAAAACATAACAAAATCTATATTGATATCTAAAATAGACTACGCAATATTTATCTACGGGCATGCACCAAAATCAACGCTCAACAAGCTTAAATCTTTGTTTAACGCAGCAATACGCACATCACTTGGCGCCCTACGATCAACACCTATATCAAACTTACTTTTCGAATCAAATATACCCCCAATAGAACAACAGAGAGACCTTATTACAGCCAAAACATACAAAACACTACTTAACAGTTCAAATTCACCACTCTACAAACATATTAAGCAAAGTAACATAACTGAAATATATAAAATATCATCGACATTAAAAAAAATCATACTGTTATGCAAAGAAAACCATATCCCCTACCTCCCGCTCCCAAATAGAGCAATAACCCCCCCGTGGACTTTCCCTACTGTTATTAACACTACACTACAAAAATACAGCAAACCCAATACACCGACGAGTATTTATAGGCGGCACTTCCTTGATCTCAAGGCTATTTACAAGAATCACACATTTATATATACAGACGGCTCGTTGCAACACAACACTGCTACCTTTGCCATCACCACCGAAAAGGAAACCTTACAAAGAGGTATACCACCGCACTTCACATCAATACTATCAGCCGAAACCATAGCCATTCTTGACGCAAACGCAAACTAAACTAATTCAAAGTAGAAAAGGTAACTTTGTAATTTGTTCTGATTCTCTCTCATCTATAAAATCTATCGGGAACATTGACAACAACAACTTTTATCCAACATTAATTAGGAATCTTCTTACCAAATCTGCACCCAAAATAAAACTTTTTGGATCCCCAGCCATTGTGGCATTGAAGGGAATAAACTTGCGGATTCGGTAGCCACGTCTACAATCTTTAGTCCGTTACATTGCACCCCCAACTTCAACACTAAAGACATCAACAAATTTCTTAGAATCAAAAATATTCAACAACTTAGAAATAACATTGAACACTGCAATAGATGGTACCAACATGTCAACAATAGCCTAACGAACTCAAAACTCTATTTAAAATCATTTAGCCAAAACACAATAACACGTAGAGACCAAATAAAAATAGTAAGTCTTAGACTAGGACACACACGTCTCACCCAACAAGTATATAAGTATATATACCCAACAACATCACCCCATGCCCAAACTTTTTATGTGTAAGTAACCTCAACATTACCCACATCCACATTACCAACCTTACAAAAATATACCACTTATTGTAATTATAAGTATGTTAATATGTAAATATGTAAATTTGTAAATTTGTAAATATGTAAATACCAAGCCGAAGGCCTTAGCTGCCAGCGCTTTAGTTCATAAGTAAGCAATAATTTTTATTATTATTAACTTTATTATAAATAAATAAATAAATATTATAAAATATGCCAGATGTTTGTAACGCACAGAAGGGGACGTTTCTGACCCGAAAAAGTATGTATATTCTTGATCAGCATGAGAAACTGAGTCGATATAGCCATGTCCGTCTGTCCGTCTGTGCGTATGCGTTTTACTCAGCTATCTTAAAAGCTATCGGGCTGAATTTTATTTTCCGGCAGATCAAGTTTGATAATCTTAAGGATCGGATTACCCTATCATATAGTTGAATACGAAAAGTTCGTGAAGCATCAGATTCCAAAATTTCTCGGATAAATAGAACACAAGTTACAGTCAATGTAAATAGGCTATGCTCAACCGCTGTCGGCAGCGCTGCCCACTGCCTGCTGCCTACTACGTCATTGCTCGAATCGTCAGAGCACACGCATACACACACACTAAATGCCATATAAACTATATGTGTATGCGCGCCAATCGCGACATGCGTGTAAAAGGGGATGGGGAAGAAGAACTACAAGGAATGGAAATGATATTTGAAAGGTTCTGAACATTAATGAATTGAATTACGAAAAAAGAGTTTGGAACATGTAAAAATATTATGGCCGTGGACTGCAAGGGTATATAAATTTCGGCACAGCCGATGTTAGCTTCTTTGATATTTTTTAATGGTAGTGACATTATGTACGCGGATGATTTTAAGGTATGTCTCAATTATAAAGACATATTGAATAAGGATTCCACTGTAAACTGATTTTATTTACAAAAGTGTTGTGTATATAAATGATCTTTTAAACTCTAGGAGGCGACAATTGTTCTTAAAAATGCTTATTCTGATGTTTATATTTCATGCTCAGCATTGGCTACTTGATACCGGCTTCTACTGGATTTCATATTATTTTATATTTGGCATATTACTAATATCGCCCAATAATTAACAATTTTTGTTTCGGGATATCTACCCACTGCCGATGTGCAGTACTGTGTTGACTTCTAGCCTTTTTATAAGGTGGAAAGTTTAAAAAATAACTACTTTTAATTCTCGACTTATTCCAATGTGATCTTTGCTCCACTTTTTTGAAATATCGCTGATAGCTAAAATTTGAGCTCTTATTCTGTTTATTGTTAAATGTTGCCCTCTTATAAATATTTTGCCATATCTGCCCTTTTTGTAATACAGATTCGGACAATTTATTACAAGAATCTATTTTGATATTCATTATTTAATTCAACTATTGCCACCTGAATATTCTTATTTAGTACTAGGATATATACTTTTTGTTCCTCACTGTACCTCCAAAGGCAAAAATTTATTTCTTTATTACTTTGAAAAATTGTTTCTTTTACCTCAGCTTTTATCTTACCTCCAAGGTGAGGTCCTGCTGGAGAAGTCAAATGCTGACTTATTTCTTGAGTTTGGTTGCTGACTTTGTTTTGAATTGTATTGTATTTATTTTCACGTTTACTTTTGTTCTTCTCCAAACGCTGTTGCATACCTGTGACATCTATTGTTGTTGCCACTACAGAATTTTTATTTTTTGCTTTGGTGCATCCCGAGACGATCCAAGTAGGCCTAGTAGGCCATCAGTCTTTATCAAAAAAAGCTTTTCTGTTCTCTGACGTGACGGTCGTGTTTTTTCATAGCTCCTGAGTTTTTATCAATAGGTATTTATTGTTTCTCTCACATTTTAATTGTGCTTAGTTTGTTTACGCTTTCGTTGGTGTGGTTTGCTTGACACCCGTGTGTTTTATTTGCAGAATTTGCCAAATTAACTAGTTTTTTTTCGTGATTAGTGTTTGGTGCATTTTATATAGGTATATATATTTTTTTTCCTTTTCTCTCTCGTCATTGCTTCTGCAGTTGCTCCCCTCACCGCTCCGATCATACCATCAGTGCTAGTGTTTTTTTTATTATTTTATTTTTGTTGTTCTCTTTTCTTTGTGCTTGTGTGCTCAGCTTCTCTCCCTCTCAAAGCTTGGCTTATAACTGTTCTTGCACTCTTTCTTGTGCTCTGCACTCTAGCTGTCTCTTTGTTTTATTTGTAATTATTGATTTTTTATCGATAATTATCTTGGTGCTTTGTATTTAAATTTTAAATCTTCTATATATTTTTATATATATTTGCCTTGTGTTCCTTTTGGCGTTTCAATGGCTTGTGGTCTACCTACTTGCAAGCACTCTGATCGTTTTGATGATCAGTATAGAGCAATATCTTGTTGGCTCTGCCATAATCTTATTCACTTAAAATGTGCTGGCCGTAACCGCTGCGACTATGACAAATTTTCTGGTTTGTCTGTGTCTAAGCCTGAGCTTGGCTTAATGCGCTGGACTTGCCCATCCTGCGCCAGTCAGCAGCTTGCCTTCAGCCGTATGTATAGGGATCTTTGTTTAAAGTTTCTTTCTTTAAAGAAACTGGCCAAAAAGCTGTCTAACGAGTGTGACTGTAGCGTACATTTATTGTCGCAATTTAATTTCGCTACACCTTCTGTGAAGTTGGCCAAGAAATGTACCCTAGAGTTGCCTCATAAGCAGTGGCCAGCACTCTCTATTACATCTTCTCCTATTTTACTTTCTCCTACACCATCTTCTTGTCCCTCTTTATGCTCTTCTTTTCAAATTGAAGTACCCAGTACAAGCCCTGGTGTACCTCAATCTGTCCCTTACGGGAACTCTGATTAATTATATATATTCTTCCAGCTTCTGATATCATGACCTACATGCACCATGCTGATGCTTTGCAAACTATTTTTATTCGTCATAAAGGTCGTGATTTCCTCATAGTCTTAGGTGATTTTAACATGCCTAATATTTCTTGGCTGGTTGACGATAATTTATCTTTCTTAATTCCTTCATCTCAACATGTTTTTCCTGATAGCCTACTTGAATGTCCGCTATATCAGTTAAATTCTTTACTTAACTCTTCTAAAAGAATCCTCTATCTTATTTTTGTCTCGGATCCCTCAGTTAGTTCTGTATCTCAAACACAGCCCCTTGTGAAGCCTGAAAATCCTTATCACCCTACCATTGAAGTTATTATTTCTTACAATTCCGTTACTAATTCATTTAATAACATCTCAGTTTCTCCCCGTAGATGTTTTCGTAAAACAAATTTCAATCTTCTCAACAACCTTATTTCCTTTTTTGATTGGTCATTTCTATTTGAGTGCTGTGATATAGATTGTGCAGTGAATTTTTTCTACTTTGCGCTTAATTCTCTAATTGATAAATGCGTTCCTTATGTGAATGTCTCTACCGTCTCCAGTGCGCCGGTCTGGTTCACACGTAGGCTGTCTAATCTCCGTAACATTAAATCGAGATTTTTTAAAAGGTTTAAAAAAACAGGTTCGCGACTTGACTATGCAAATTATTGTGTAGCGAAATATCAATTTTGTCTCTTAAATACTCAATGCTACAATAACTATATCGTGTGCTGTATGGTTGAATTCTATAAGAACCCCAAAAGATTCTACAACTTTGTTAATTCTAAACGACGCTCTAACCTTCTACCTCCCACCTTCAGACTTTATGACCAGACTGCCAATAATGATTCAGATATTGCAGATCTGTTTGCTAAATTCTTTCAGTCGACTTATTCTACTACTGCTTCGCATCCCACATACTATGCATTTTCAATCCCACGTTTAAATTGTATGTTTTTTCCTAGTATTACTGAAGACTGTATTATCTCTAGCTTGTCATTTATGACGTCTTCCTTCGTTCCCGGTCCTGATAGTATATCTAGTTGCATCCTTAAAATGTGTTCGATTTCCCTATCTAAGCCGTTATCTCGGTTATTCTTTATATCGAGTGAGACTTGTAGCTTTCCTGATGTTTGGAAGGAGTCTTTTATTATTCCACTTTTTAAAAAGGGCAACAAATCGGATATTTCCAACTACCGTGGCATTGCCAAATTTTCCGCAATACCTAAGCTGTTTGAGAAAATTATTACGTTTTCCCTTCAACACTTATCCAGATCCTTATTTCTTCTTGTCAGCATGGTTTCATGAAAGGTCGTTCGTCGCTTACCAACCTTTTAGAATTGACTACCCTTGTACACAATGGCTTCCGTAAAAAGTGTCGAACTGATGTTATTTATACCGACTTTAGTAAGGCTTTCGATACGGTTGATCATTCTATGCTTCTTACGAAACTTAACATTATGGGCTTTTCCCCGAAACTGTTTGCTTGGTTAAAATCGGCAAAACCCAAAAGGTGTCTTTTCCTTCCTCAATATCCAAAACTGTTCGAGTTACCTCAGGTGTCCCCCAAGGCAGTCATCTGGGCCCACTGTTTTTTAACTTGATTATAAATGATTTACCCTTGGCCTTGGTTCACTCACGCGTGCTCATGTTTGCGGATGACGTCAAGATTTGTTATTCCTATAATAATCCTTTTTCCCAACAGTACTTGCAATCAGATCTCGATGCGTTTTGCGATTGGTGCCACGTTAATAAATTACACCATAATGCCTCAAAGTGCTCTTTTATGTCATTCAGTAGTTTGTCTCCATTCGTAGCTCATTATTCTATTAAGTCTGTTAGAGGGTGTGCCATCATTCAAAGACTTAGGCGTTATGTTTGACCCAAAACTTTCATTTAATATTCATATATCTTCAATTGTCAATAGAGCATGCATTCTTTTTGGCTTCATAAAACGTTGGGCCAAAGAATTTGATGATCCTTACGTAACAAAAGTTTCATACACTTCGTTAGTTCGCCCTATTCTCGAATATTACTCGCCAGTGTGGAACCCTCAATATGATGTTAACCAGCGTAGTATTGAATCGATTCAGAAGCAATTCCTTAAGTTCGCGTTACGCGGTCTTAATTGGGACCCGAGCCTTCGCCTTCCTCCTTTGTGAGGAACATTATAATTAACTATAATATCCCACACAACAAGCCGGCAGCAACACAATCAAACAGTGCAAAGGATGCACCAGATACAAGATACAGCCGAGACACAAACCAAACGTACGAAATACGACCGAACCCGCTGCTGATGGATCGAACCGATTCGCTATATGTGGTCTACGATCAAACGTGGCCAGTCGAACCACACGCAACCGCCGGCGATTTCGTACAAGCGGGAAGATGCGTGGGAAGCATAATGCAAAAACCGATATGGACACACATGCGATGGGCAACCAAGTCCAACATGGCTCGATCCCATGATTTACGATCAAGCATAACCGATCGAACCACATGCGACCGCTGGCAATTTCGTACAAGCGGGAAGATGCGTGGGAGGCATAATGCATAATATCGGTTGCGATGGGCAACCAAGACCAACAAGGCTCAATCGAACCAACTCGAACCCATGACTTACGATCAAGCATGACCCATCGAACCGCATGCGACCGCTGGCGATTTCGTACAAGCGGGAAGATGCGTGGGAAGCGTAATGCAAAGAAACCGATATGCACACGCATGCGATGGGCAACCAAGTCCAACATGGCTCGATCCCATGATTTACGATCAAGCATAACCGATCGAACCACATGCGACCGCTGGCAATTTCGTACAAGCGGGAAGATGCGTGGGAGGCATAATGCATAATATCGGCTGTATAAGAGTAAATGAAACCGGGCTTGAGGGCATAATTGCATGCAAAAAGGGGGCATTGGCCTCATAAGATAAATCAAGAGCACAGAGAGGCAAATATAGAGATGCATGCATTAGCGTACTGGGCTTATGAGTATACGCTGAATAAGCATACACGCACGTCACACGTACACTATGCGTGAGTGACAGCAAGGGAGAATACCGGTGGCCAATAGGGTGCTCTCTGCCTACGTCACGCTCTTGAGAACGAAAGCAGTTAGATTGCGAGCAGCAAAAATCTTGTGAGCGAAAGAGAACAAAAGTGAGGGCCAAGCAAGCCCGTTAGACGGGTGCGGGGCATGCACGCATTATATGAAACGATAATGGTTTGTGGATTGGATAGGGGAATATGCGAACCGAAGGGGGAGGGATGAACAATGGGGAAGCCCTCTATCTAATAGATACGATATGCGGATGAAAGTGCATTGCATGGGAAATTAAACGATGTTGTATATTAAATTAATCAGGCTAATTATTATTAAACAATAGTTTAAGTCAATACAATTAGTATATATGTATATAAATATAATATGGAGCGAATATGGGCGAAATTGGGTATGACGAGTGGATCAAAAGGAGCGACGGGCGACGGCAGCGCTGACAGAGAAAGAATGCAGAGAAAGTCAACGGGATACGATGGGCGGCCAATGGAAAGGCGACGCCAATGGGTGAAAGTGATGGAAGCACATAGATGCAAGGGAGCTAGACAAGGACAAGGAAATAAATGGGCGCGCAGCCACAAAGAAAGTGGACACATATGCGTCAGGAATACGGGACTTTCACCACGCATGGCAACAAGTGGATGCGTGGGTGAAAGTGGACGGCCGATGGAAAATTACCAGCTGTATAGCGGTATTACACCAGCCAGTGCCTGAGGCCAGAGGAGCTGCCTATATAAAGGCGGCACAAATCAGAGTAATCATCAAGTCATCAAGTCGTGATCAAGTAACAAGTAATTAAGGCCTTACGAGTAACCTTAAGAACTTATCAAGGAAACACCAAGAGCAACAGAAAAACTAGGTACTATACAGGCCTTACGAGTAACCTGTACAGTTCATCCGATAGCAACAAGTCCTTAAATAAGGATAACAAACACCGTACCCAAGCTAGAGTAAATTGGAGAGAAGCCAAGCATTTCCAGGAGTATCCAAAGTCAGTGGTAGGCACGAGGATATATCCTACTGCCGAAATTCCAGGATCTATATATCCTGACGAGTACCAATTGCTGAGGAACATCCTGCTGAGTGATAATAGCTACGGGATTCGTCCCAAAGCCATAAAGCAAAAGCCATCTCAACGAGCATAGCGAAAGGGGTGCAGAGGTGTGGAGCACAAATCAAGCACACGATACAGACCGAGACAATAACCAGCAACAGGAGCAAGAGGAAGGCAAGAAGGGACGACGAGGGATTCGAATTGACTCACCAAAGCTGTCCAAGTCCAGAACTACCGTAGAGAAACCGTCATATACAACCGAGCCCACTAATGATTTTGAATAAACATACGTATAAGCATTAGCAACTGAAATCGAACGTGTTTTTAATTTCACCAGGGCACAAAATAAATTTGTTGTGCCGAACCTAGCCCAAGAGATATTGTAAATATCCCGAAGGACGAAAAAGGATCGTTACAACTGGCGCCCAACGTGCTATACTGGTGAAATTTAGAAATAAGACTACAGTTTGAAAATAAAAAAAAGATCAAAATGGGAAAAGGATGGATTTACCACATGAAGAAGGAGGATCTGTTACAGACAGGCCAAAGGATCGGGATCGAGATGACCGGCACAGTGGAGGAAATGAGGAAACAGCTAGGCGAGTGGGTAGAAAGGAATGAAACGGACCCAGACTGGAAGGAGGAAATAAATAGATTGGAAACAAAGTACTCGAAAAATCTCAAAATGAAAACAATAGCAAGCACGTCAAAAACATGCGAAAATGGCATAGACAAGGAGGCTGAGGAATTCCAGAAAATAAACATCGCCACACTAGCAATTCCTCCATATTTACCACCAAGATGGGGAAGCGAAGGGGCCCTAGATAGCGCAGAGACAAAGAGGGACATAAGGAGACAAACGATAGACCCCAAGAAAGCAGCACCACACACAACAAACAGGACCACCGAATACGCCAAGGTGGCAAAACAAGTGAGGGAGTGGACTTTCAGATTCGATGGCAATTCCAGACCGCTAGAGTTTATAGAACAAATCGAGTGGTCAGCAGACATGTATGGCATCGAGCTGGACATGATCCCAAGAGCAATGCCAGAACTAGTGAAAGACAAAGCACTAAAGTGGTACGTCGCAAACAATAAGCAGTGGCGATCGTGGAAGGAGTTCGTTGAGGGCTTCCTGCCAAGAGGATTCTTCAACAAATTGGCTGATCAAGTGAAAAATCGCAAACAAAACAGAAACGAGTATTTCAAGGAGTATATGGTCGACATGCAAACAATGATGAGACCCCTTAAAATACCAGAGTACGAGCAATTGGAGGTTATCTTAGAAAATTGCACTCCAGATTTGAGGATATTCGTTCGGCCGCACAGAGTCAGAAACCTAGATGAGCTGTGCAGTTGGCGGAACAACATGAGACGCTTCAACAAGAACGATCAGATTTCCATCGCCCAAACAATGCTCAAAGAACAAACAACAACCAATCAAGCCACAGAGGAGGAAATAATTACGGGCCACCAGTCACACAGTGCCGAAGATGCCAAGACAACAGCATGGAGAACAATTCAAGACCAAGCCAAGAAAATAAAAACATCCAAGAGGGAAGAGTCTTAAACCCAAACCAGGCATGCCGCAGATGCGAGGGAGCCGGACACTGGGCAAGGGAGTGCAACAATCAGAGACTCAATTTCTGTTGGCAGTGTGGAAGGATTGGGAAAAGCACAAAAGAATGTTGTTGGAGTTCGGGAAACGAAAGGCGGTTCCAGCCTATCAGGGGCGAGCAGGGACCCAGCCAACAAGCTCCTCACCACTAATAGGCCAACTAATAGAGGAAGAGGATCAATTGTCAGCAATTATCGAAGTAGCAGGAGTCCAGATGAAAGCGACAATTGACTCCGGAGCCACGAGCAGTTTTATCAGCAAACAAATGTTGGAAGCGGTGGAAAACAAAGGAGACCGAGAGACCACGAACAAGCAAGTATACATGGCGGACGGGAAGGTGAGAGACATCAACGAGCAATGGACAGGATACGTTCGATTCGGAAACAAAGAAATGAACATAACATTTGTTATCATGCCAGACGGAATAGATGCTATAATCTTAGGATGGATCTTAAGGCTGATGAATACCGAAATAGCATGCGGAGGCCACAGGATAAAAATTCCAATGGTGAAAAGGATGCAGGGCAGGATAACCGAACGCATATCGATCGTGGTGACACAGAAGGAAGAGCAAACAGAAATACAAAGGTTTCTAGAACACGAACTGATGGAATTGGGGAAAATCAAGGGATCATCAAAAGTAGGGATACACAGGATCACAATGAAGGATGATATACCAATAAAACAAAGGTATTACCCAAAAAAAAATCCAAAAATACAGGGAGAAATCAACACAAAGGTCGATGAACTGTTGACAATGGGATGCAGCGAACCATCACAAAGCCCATATAGCTCACCCATAGTGATGGTGAGAAAGAAGCAGACGGGCAAATGGAGATTATGCGTAGATTTTAGACAGATTAACGCAAAATCTATAAAAGATGCATACCCAATGCCACGCATCGACTACATCTTAAACCAACTACGTGAAGCGAAATTTATAAGCAGCCTAGACCTGAAGGACGGCTATTGGCAAATTCCGTTGGAAGAAAACAGCAGGCCAATGACAGCATTCACAGTCCCAGGGAAAGGTTTATTCCAATGGAAAGTGATGCCATTCGGGTTACACTCCGCATCAGCAACGTTCCAACGGGCACTGGACCAAGTCATTGGCCCAGAAATGATACCAAACGCGTTCGCCTACCAAGATGACATAGTGGTAGTAAGCAAAACAATCAAAGAACACATGGACCACCTGCAAGAAGTGTTCAGGAGATTGAAAGAAGCAAACTTAAGAATAAATGCTGGAAAGTGCCAATTCTTCAGAAAAGAGCTAAAGTTTCTAGGCCACTTGGTAACAGAAAACGGTATTGCAACGGACCCAGACAAGGTGGCAGCAATAGCTCAATTGAAGCCGCCCACGTGCACAAAAGAATTACGGCAATATCTAGGAGTGGCTTCGTGGTACAGACGATTCGTACCAAATTTTGCCATGATAACACACCCGTTAAACGCACTGCTCAAGAAAAAAACCAAATGGCATTGGAGCGAAGAGCATCAGGCAGCATTCGAATCGGTAAAAGAAAAACTCACGAGTGACACAGTATTGGCATGCCCAGACTTCACAAAAATGTTCGTACTCCAGACAGATGCAAGCAACATAGGATTAGGGGCCATACTAGTACAAAACACCGAGGAGGGGGAAAGAGTGGTTTCATATCTGTCGAGAGAGTTGAATCAAGCGGAGAAGAACTATTCGGCAACAGAAAAGGAATGCCTAGCAATAGTGTGGGCAGTACGCAAGCTGAGACCATATCTCGAGGGATACCGATTTAAGGTGGTGACAGACCACATGGCGTTGAAGTGGTTGAATAGTATAGAGAGCCCCACGGGCCGCATAGCTCGATGGGCACTGGAATTACAACAATACGATTTCGAAATAGCACATCGAAAGGGCAAATGAAACATTGTCGCCGATGCACTATCAAGACAACCGATGGAAGGGTGCAAAAGAATAGTAGACAATGGCGCCCGATTATTCAAGATTCAAGATATAATAAAGAAAATACAACAACAACCACAGAAATATCCAGATTACATATTAGAAAACAGCCAGGTGTACAGGAATATTCCGCATAGAGCAGGCCAAGAAGAAGTAATATCATGGAAATTGTGTGTGCCCAAGACGCTACGGAACCAAGTGATGGAAGAAAACCACACTTCCATAACGGCAGGGCATACAGGAAACAGGCGAACGATTACTAGAACTGCGTCAAGATATTATTGGCCAGGAATGCAACGAGATATCAGGAAATTCGTGGGAAAGTGCACAACGTGTCAGCAATACAAACCCAACCAACAGCAAGCAGCAGGGAAAATGCTGACGCAAATACCGGATAAACCATGGGCCACCGTTTGCGCTGATTTCGTCGGACCCTTACCTCGGTCAAAACATGGAAACTCAATGTTACTGGTAATCATTGACCGATTTTCAAAATGGACAGAACTGATACCCATGCGAAAGGCAACTGCGGAGAATCTAATCAAGGCCTTTAGGGAAAGGATTCTGTCGAGATTTGGAGTTCCTAAAGTGGTAATAACGGACAATGGGGTCCAATTCACTAGCAGAACGTTTAAAAAAATGCTAGAGGAATGGGGATGCCAACACCAATTAACAGCTCCATACACACCACAAGAAAACCCAACCGAAAGGGCAAACAGAACAGTGAATGATTGCTCAGTTTACCGGTGAAAATCAACGGAATTGGGATAAGAGCTGGCCAGAAATAACACTGGCTGTAAATACTAGTCAATCAGAGTCAACTGGATTTACGCCAGCATATGTGATACAAGGACGTGAACCTAGAATGCCAGGCGCAGTGTACGATAGGGTCACGACTGGCACAGGAAAGCAAAGCATACCACCAGAGGCGAAGGCAAAACAAGTGCAAGAGCTGTTCGAGCTAATAAGTTGTATTCTGGAGACGGCGGCACAAGATCAGGCACGTCACTATAACCTAAGGAGGAGAGAATGGAGACCAACAATTGGAACCACAGTATGGGCAAAAGAACACCATCTCTCGAATGCGGCCGAAGGATTTGCAGCAAGGTTGGCACCAAGATTTGGAGGCCCCTATGAAGTTGCAGGGTTTTTGTCTCCAGTTATATGTAAATTACGGCACAAAGAAACAGGAAAAACCAGGCAAGCACATATCAGCCAGATGAAACAACAAATATGTGAACAAACAGATGGCAAGAATGTTGATGAACAATGAGTATGGACGACTCTGATGACATGGCAGCGAGAAATCTGCACAGACCGACCGGCTGGGCAGAAAACTCAAAACATGACACAGAGCCAAAAATCTCAAAATGCATTGAAATCATACAAAATCACATAACGTAGAGCTAAAAATCACAAAGTGCGTTGGAATCATGTAAATAGGAACAAACAGAATAGCAAAGTCACAAACCGCATACCGGAACAAGATGAGTATGCGGATATCGTAAATATACAGACAGTCAAATATGCATGAGAAAATAGAAAATAGTAAAAAAAAAAAAAGGAAAGAGAGGGGAACACACCTACACATGCGCATGAGATTGAGCATGTAATCGTGCAGCATCGCGACACACACACACATGCGCGCGGTAATACATTAGTATTAGTGGAGCATCGCAGGGGCATTAAAATATTCGGCGTCGATGGTTAGAATAGAGAATCCAAAGTTTTGAATAGCGGTAAAAAAAACTTAACAAATATCAAAGATGCGAGGTTTCCTGCATGCAAGAATCTTAGTCATGAAATACTCAAAGTCGAAAGCTCGGAGAGTAACCATCAAAAAAAAAATATATAAACAAAAAAAAAAAATGAATTTTTACCAAATGGATAATGGCCAAGATGAAGGCGTAGTTCGAGGTGGTGCGGCACCGGGGCCCATAGGGCACGCGGTGACTGGCATTGGTCCGAGGAGGAGTCCGACGACGATGAGCCGAATATGATAAATCCGGTAATCGCCGCCTCCTCGGACGAGGAGCACGATGAGGACGGAGATGAAAGTGGTTACTTGACAGAGGAGAGCGAGGCAGAGTCAGCAGTGAACCAGGGGCACGAGAATGATGATGAAGAAATGTGGAGGGAGCTGGACGAGGCGGTACGGATGATGGAGGAAGAAGTGTCCATGGGCCTCCGGCAAGATTGTGGGAGCCAGCGCGGCCATCAACGCCGTTTCGTATGGTGGACTCAATGTCAGAGGCCAGCGAAACGGCGGGGATGGCCGTGGCTGGTGAAGGTGTGGCTGATGAAGGTGCGGCTGATGGAGTAGCCAGCCCACCTCCACTCGAGCCGGAGGGGACGGACTGGGATGCAGAACGAGCCATGGTTGAGAATCAGCAATGGATGAGTTGGTGGCGTCAGCAGATCCTGCAGCAGCAGGAGGCTGAGAGGGATCTGCTGGCGTGGGAAAAAAGCCAGCAGGAAGAGGAACGGCTGGCAAAGGCCAGGGAGCGGCTGGCGGAGGCAACGAGGCAACAGCAGCAGCAACAGCAACAACAGCGACAGCAGCAACAGCAACAGCATTCTCAGCAACTGCAGCTCGAATGCCAAGAGTGCCCGTGGGTGTGGCCAAGCCCGGCATTGATTAGACAAGTGTCTGCACCCACGGGGCACAACGACAGTACTCGGCCCATATTGGCCAGGCAAATCTCATGCCCAGTGCCATACGGGCATGAAAGATATGAGGCGGTGGAGGAGAGTGAATGGCCGGAAATGGTGTCGGAAATCGTGGGGCCAATGGCGCAACATGAGGGGCCAAGAGTAGTAAGAATAGCGTGGGCGGGTAGAATTAGGTATAGAATTAGAATCGCACAGGGGGTCATTAGGGTGTTTAGGGAGAGGCAGTAAGAATACAAAATAAAAATTAGAAATAAGTTAGAGTAATACTAGTAAGTAAGAAAAGATGCGGAACGGGCCAAAAAAAAAAAAAAAAAAAACAATGAAAAGATGCCCTAATCCGCCAATATTAACGAAAAGATACTCAGTAATCGCCAACAATAGAAGATGCCAAATGGCCAATAAAAGATGCGAGCTGAGTCCCAAAAACAAAAACAATACATGAAAAAAAAATGCACAAATACGGAAATGAAAGAAATACACATACAGAAAACAAACACAAGGTACAAGGGACAGGGGAGGGCAAATCCCTCCCGAAGAAGGGGGGGAGTGTGAGGAACATTATAATTAACTATAATATCCCACACAACAAGCCGGCAGCAACACAATCAAACGGTGCAAAGGATGCACCAGATACAAGATACAGCCGAGACACAAACCAAACGTAAGATATCGACAACATTGGCTGACCGAACCAGCTGCTACGCAAATGAGATCGAACAAACGCGATATATTCAAACCACACGCAACCGCCGGCGATTTCGTACAAGCGGGAAGATGCGTGGGAAGCAGAATGCAAAGAAACGATATGCACACACATGCGATGGGCAACCAAGTCCAACATGGCTCGATCCCATGACTTTACGATCAAACATGACCGATCGAACCACATGCGACCGCTAGCAATTTCGTACAAGCGGGAAGATGCGTGGGAGGCATAATGCACAATATCGGCTATATAAGAGTAAATGAAACCGGGCTAGGGCATAATTGCAGCAAAAAGGGGGCATTGGCCTCAGTAAGATAAATCAAGAGCACAGAGAGGCAAATATAGAGATGCATGCATTAGCGTACTGGGCTTATGAGTATACGCTGAATAAGCATACACGCACGTCACACGTACACTATGCGTGAGTGACAGCAAGGGAGAATACCGGTGGCCAATAGGGTGCTCTCTGCCTACGTCACGCTCTTGAGAACGAAAGCAGTTAGATTGCGAGCAGCAAAAATCTTGTGAGCGAAAGAGAACAAAAGTGAGGGCCAAGCAAGCCCGTGAGACGGGTGCGGGGCATGCATGCATTATATGAAACGATAATGGTTTGTGGATTGGATAGGGGAATATGCGAACCGAAAGGGGAGGGATGAACAATGGGGAAGCCCTCTATCTAATAGATACGATATGCGGATGAAAGTGCATTGCATGGGAAATTAAACGATGTTGTATATTAAATTAATCAGGCTAATTATTATTAAACAATAGTTTAAGTCAATACAATTAGTATATATGTATATAAATATAATATGGAGCGAATATGGACGAAATTGGGTATGACGAGTGGATCAAAGGGAGCGACGGGCGACGGCAGCGCTGACAGAGAAAGAATGCAGAGAAAGTCAACGGGATACGCCAATGGGTGAAAGTGATGGAAGCACATAGATGCAAGGGAGCTAGACAAGGACAAGGAAATAAATGGGCGCGCAGCCACAAAGAAAGTGGACACATATGCGTGAGGAATACGGGACTTTCACCGCGCATGGCAACAAGTGGATACGTGGGTGAAAGTGGACGGCCGATGGAAAATTACCAGCTGTATAGCGGTATTACACCAGCCAGTGCCTGAGGCCAGAGGAGCTGCCTATATAAAGGCGGCACAAATCAGAGTAATCATCAAGTCATCAAGTCGTGATCAAGTAACAAGTAATTAAGGCCTTACGAGTAACCTTAAGAACTTATCAAGGAAACACAAGGAGCAACAGAAAAACTAGGAACTATACAGGCCTTACGAGTAACCTGTACAGTTCATCCGATAGCAACAAGTCCTTAAATAAGGATAACAAACACCGTACCCAAGCTAGAGTAAATTGGAGAGAAGCCAAGCATTTCCAGGAGTATCCAAAGTCAGTGGTAGGCACGAGGATATATCCTACTGCCGAAATTCCAGGATCTATATATCCTGACGAGTACCAATTGCTGAGGAACATCCTGCTGAGTGATAATAGCTACGGGATTCGTCCCAAAGCCATAAAGCAAAAGCCATCTCAACGAGCATAGCGAAAGGGGTGCAGAGGTGTGGAGCACAAATCAAGCACACGATACAGACCGAGACAATAACCAGCAACAGGAGCAAGAGGAAGAGGAAGGCAAGAAGGGACGACGAGGGATTCGAAGTGACTCACCAACGCTGTCCAAGTCCAGAACTACCGTAGAGAAACCGTCATATACAACCGAGCCCACTAATGATTTTGAATAAACATACGTATAAGCATTAGCAACTGAAATCGAACGTGTTTTTAATTTCACCAGGGCACAAAATAAATTTGTTGTGCCGAACCTAGCCCAAGAGATATTGTAAATATCCCGAAGGACGAAAAAGGATCGTTAAACCTTATTCGGACAGTCTTCTTCTTATTAATCTTCCTACACTTTACAACCGTAAGCTCGTTTTTGGCATTCTCTTTCTCCATAAACTAGTCAATGGTGATGTCATTTCTACCAATTTACTAGATACGCTATATTTTTGTCTGACTAACTACTCTCTTCACGAACCTTTCCGTGTTCTTTACCAATCTTTTAACAACCTTTCTCACCTTATCTCTCCTCATCTGTCTGTCACTTCTCTTCGAGCTTTACTTTTCAATTATCTACAACGAAACCGCTAAATACATTTTGGACTTGGACTGGATTGTTTGCAACTTATCCCTGTCCATACTGGCTGTAAATCGGGGCATAGCTGGCACCTTGTGCAAATAAAACACCTCCACCGGGTCGGGGATGTTTAGTTGTGTATAAAGCTAAGCTACATTCTTCAATAAGTTGTTTGGGCCTTTTAGCTTAAGGTCAACTACTGCTGTGTTAGTTGACGTAAATAAATAAAAAAAATAAAAAAAATTAATAAATAACTCCTCCTTTTAAGATTTGGGTATATACGTTTACCCCCATTATTAAATCAACCTTACAAGGTCTATTAAACGTAAGATCAGCTAGTACGTTGGATTGCCATTTTGACATATCCACGTTTACCGTTTTTAATGGAATAGCTTTCATTAATTTTGGCAACACAATCGCCTCAAGCTTAAAATGTATTTTCCAGGGATTTCGCGTCTTCAAATCTATTTTTACCTTATATTTTGATTTTTGGCATTTATTGAGGACACACCACCTATTTCTGTATGTTGTTTAATTTTAGGTAATTTTCATATTTGAGCTGACTCTTCAGGCAAAATAGTGCTCTGTGAACCACTATCAATTAGGGCTCTTAGAGATTTAAATCCTCCATTTTCTTGTTATACCCTTGCAGAGGGTATTATAAAATTGGTCAGATGTTTGTAACGCACAGAAGGAGACGTTTCCGACCCTATAAAGTATATATATTCTTGATCAGCATGAGAAGCTGAGTTGATATAGCCATGTCCGTCTGTCCGTCTGACCGTCTGACCATCTGTCCGTCTGTCCGTCTGTCCGTCCGTCTGTGCGTATGCGTTTTACACAGCCATCTTAAGAGCTATCGGGATGACATTTTTTTTGGGGGCTTTTTATTACCTGGGAAAAAAAAGTATGAAAAATAAAGAATCGGACCACTATATCATATAGCTCTGGATTGCAAAAATTGGAGTATCGCCATGAAATTTACCAATATGATAGTATTATATATAGAATCTCACATCCCAAAATTTGAATCTGATCGGACATATAGAACACAAGTTACAGCCGATATAAATCGGTTCGGCTTTCTGCCTACTACGTCATCATCAAATCAGTAGAGCACACGCATGCACACATACAGACGCAACGCTACATAAACTATATGTGTATGCGTGCGAGTCGCGGCATGCGTGTAAAAGGGGATGGGGAAGAAGAAGAAGAAATTGAAATGATATTTGAAAGGTTTTGTGCATTAATGAATTGAGATACAGAAAAAAAATTTGGAACATGTAAAAATATTATGGCCATGGACTGCAAGGGTATATAAACTTCGGCACAGCCTAAGTTAGCTTCTTTGATATTTTTCATACCGCTTTGTTAACAATTCCCAAGCACTATAATTATCAGCTGAAACTGATAATTGGTGAGCTACCATGCTTTTCGCTTCGCCCTTTAACACGGATTTTAAATAATTAAACTTAAGAGTAGGGCTCAAAATCCTTTTTTCAATTTATTTCAAAAACAATTCCACAAACAGGTCCCATTCTCTAGGCTCTCCAGAAAATGTGGGTACCTAAATTTTCGGCAACACCGGTAGTTCGTCTCTCACGGTTACATTCTCAATTTTAAAATTTTCCTTTCTGTTCACTTTCATTTCTAGCGTTGACAATGAATTTTGGACATGGAATTCTAAATCCGCCATAGTATACTTATTTTTTTATCTTTTGTCAATACCTGGCACGCCTATGCGTTCTCCAATAAATAATTAATTTTTTTAATATATATTATGTCCCATTGACTGTTGACTTCAACTCTACTACCTCCAAATATTCCTGGAGCTGTCGGACTCTATCCATAAATATCTCATGGTTAACATTAGCGTTTTCATTACTGGAGGTGGCATTCCCGCGCGACTCTGCTATCATCAAATATCACTGACATATTCGCCTCTGCTTCAACGCACATCGACTTACTGGTGCCTGGTTTTTCTTCATGTATTTTATCTCTGTAATACTGATGATCGAAAGTCTCTTGCTGTAGTACTTTGTTATGATTAGGTATCCATCGATTCCTTATCTCTTTTACTTCCTCGATCACCTGGCTAGTTAAGTTTCTAGTGTCTAGGGCTTCTAACTGTTTTAATCTTGAATGCAACTCCAACGGCTTCCCTAACAATTTGTCAGCCTTATTAGAAAACATTTTAACTTATTTGGATATCGAAATAAATATATAATGATAATAATAAAATATGCAGGTTGATGTATGTACTTATATCTATTTTAATTTATATCTTATCTGATGATCCTGTTCGCTGTTGCTTGTCCGCCAATGGGTAGAGTTCGCTGATAGCTTTGTGATGATTTGCCTTCCTCTTAACTCTGTCTCGCCTCCGGTCACCTTCTTCGTCTTCGCAACTATCGTGTTACCTTGCTGCTTCATTGCAACTGTGACGTTGCTTAGCTGCTTTTGTCCAGAGCCTATGGGCTCAGGCGGTACCGGTGCCGGTCATCGCACCAGATTTCCTTATATTGGCAGTGTACTTTCTTCAGCGGCCTCTTCTTTGCAACTACTTGTTGCTCTGCTGCTGTTTGTAGTTGCTGCATTAGCCAAATTGCTTTTGCACTTATTACGCTTTTACTTTACACCATGTCTCTTACCACTGGTGAGGGAAAACAAGAGTTATTTCATTTTGCTATTTAAAGCTGACTTAGCATTTACACTTGCATAAGATTTCAGACTTTAAGGAGCTGATTCAATCTCTGAGTCTCTTACCACTGGTGGGAGAAAACTACAGAGTTCCTTTTTATCGAAGGTCCAAAATGAATAGGGCTTCCAGGGCGAAGGAAATAATAACCCGATCTTCCTTCGTTGAATTCAAAATATGATCTGATTTTATTTACAAAAGTGTTGTGTATATAAATGAACTCTTAAACTCTAGGAGGCGACAATTGTTCTTAAAAATGGTTATTCTGATGTTTATATTTCATGCTCAGCGTTGGCTACTTGATACCGCGCCGCTGTTATAATCTTAAGTGTTTTGCAACAGAGTGTGGATGCATGTTTTGTTTGGTTTTAAGCAATACTCGATATATGAATCTTTATGACTCATTATATTGTTTCGTTTTGTATATTTCTTTGGTCAATCTGATTTGGTGAAGCCATTTCAGATGAACACGATGTTTAATCTTAAACAGTAGGTGAAGCAGTTGGAGTATCGTTATGAAATTTACTAATGTGATAGTAATTGAGATAAAACATCAGATCTCAAAATTTCAATCTGATCGGATAGAACACAAGTTGCAGTCAATATAAATCGGCTCTGCTCAGCGGCTGCCTGCTGCCTACTACGTCATTGCTCGAATCATCAGAGCACTCGCATACACACACACAGACGCAACGCTACATAAACTATATGTATGCGTGTAAAAGGGGATGGAAATTATATTTCAAAGGTTCTGTGCATAAATAAATTTAATTACAGAAAAAGAGTTTGGAACATATAAAAATATTATGGCCAAAAACTGTAAGGGTATATAATATTAGCTTCTTTGATATTTTATAGTTATCTCGTTATTTAATAGATTGATAGTAACTGCGGCCTTATGGACCGCCTAGTAAAACTGGTTTATACGTATAGTTTCTTTGTTTGTAGTCCGATTTTAAAATTTGGTAGGTTGGTAGAAATTCATAGGGCTCAAAAAGTCAAAGTCAAGGGAGGAAATAAAGGAAATAAACTTGAACACCGTAGTTATTAGAGGAATCTAAGTACCAAATTTGGTGACTCTAGCTCTTTTAGTGTCCGAGATCTACGTGTTCGTGCGGACAGATAAACGTACGGACGGACGGACATGTCTAGGTCATTCGGCTATATACTTTATGGAATCGGAGATGCTTCTATCTGCCTGTTATATACATTTTGGTATAAAAACTGTTAGGAATTCGAAAAAATATGTATGAATATTAAGTTGCCCCAGGCTACAAGGGGAATTTTTTTTTTCGGAATATCAATACGAATACCCTTTATTTTCTTTTCATTTGACTCTTAAATATAAACTTAAATATAAAATAATAATGAGATCGAATGTCATTAGCCCGTGCTTTAGTATGAAAGCTATAGGCTCACTATAGCCTAAGTTTACTTGAATTTTTAGATTAATTAAATAATCAAACATAAAACATATTTTTCGTATTTATTTTCTTTTTGTTTTACAAGGGACATCAATTATGGAATTTTTCAAAGTTCACTTTTTGCTGTCGGGATATACCTGTCTGTGGTCTTGTACGCAAAGTAATAAAAATTGTGTTTGCTACTCTTGAACAGTGATGAAACCATGGAAGGCATGCATTTTTTTTTTTTTTTGTTTAATTGTTTAATTGCAGATATATATATGCATTTACTTAAACAAACAAAAGTGCTTATTTTACTATACACTATGGACACTGTCTCTAATCGAGCTCTCTAGTCCTGATTTAAATTTGAATTTCATTTTGTGAATTAATTAATCTTTACTTACTAAGTATAAGTATAATCGTAACTATTTTTGCAAAGAAAACGAGAAAGGAAAAGAAAAACTTTGCTTGAGATTTTAAACTAACCATTTTAACTAAGGGGTGAAGAAGAGAAAAAGGAGGGGGGAGACCACCAACATTTGCTGACGGTATATATGGAGAGATTTCTATCTAAAATGGATATAGTACAGTCGAATCTATTATTTTGAGGTGTTATATCCTTATGTTCTTCTATTTTACAATTAGCCCTTCTGAAAATATAATAAATAATTGGTATACACAAATTGTTTTGAATATAATTGTTTTCGTCTAGGTATAGAAATATTTCTGGGTGTGTAAAACCGTTGCTTAGAGCTCGAGCAAAGAAGGTGTTACTTTCGAAGAAAGGGCCTTTTATTAAGGTATTTTCCGAAATGTCTAAACATCTTTTAATTTCTTATCAAATTTATTATGTTTACGTCGATTCTGCAAATTGCTGCTGCCTTGTAAAGTACTTCGTTTGAGTAAAATTTAATATGCATACTTGTGGGAGTTCTATACAAGGATATACAGGCCCTTAGTATTTTCCTCTCAAATTTGCGAATTCTTTACATATAGGAAGGAGATATATTCCACCATATAGGGCAGCCATGGGTTAATATCGGCCTGATCAGCGCTTGGTACATAATTATTTTTACTCTACTACACGCTTTTTTAGTTTTTTGATTTGCTCATTCACGTGTCTATCGAAATAAAGGAATCTATCCAGTATAATCCGCAAGTACTTTACTTCGGCGCATGTTGGGATACAGGTGGGACCTTCGTAGTTGACTATCCTAAACTGCCTCCAATATTTTTAAACATTGTAGTTACATTTTTTTAATGGGGGTCTGAATAAGATGTACTCACACTTAGAGTAGTTAATCTTTAGCTGCCAATGTTTAGCAAATCTAGCCAACGTGTTCAATTTGTCTTGCAATTCTACATTTATCGTATTTATTGTATCGCTAGAGTGAAATATAACGATGTCATCAGCGTAGGCAATAATATTGTTAATCTTATTTATTAAGTCCAAGACATATAGATTAAATAGTGTGGGCGCATTTACCGTACCTTGCTGTAAGCCATTATTTACAAAAAACTCTTTATCACAAAGGACCTGGTTGATGTGAACCTTGAATTTCTTATTTCTTAACATATTGTCTAGTAAAATCATTATATGAAGATGAAATTTGAAACTCATGAGTTTCACCATTAAGCCTTGATCCATACTTGGTCGAATGCTTTCTCTAAGTCTATAAAACAAGGATGGGCACGTAGTGGCTCTTTTGGCTCCCGTGGCTCTTTACCGGCAGAGGCTTGGCAGAGAAAAAGGTCATTTTTTGGTCTCGACGCACACAAAAATTTGTGTGTCTCGAGTTTTATGACGGGTCATAAACGACCTTTTTTGGGTCGAGCGAGCGATCGTCGTCGAACTTGTAGGCAGAGGGACGGCCAAAAACCGAATTTCGCGGGGAGGGAGAAAAAGGATCGCGATCTCGAGCTCGCAGCTTGATGACAGAGGGACGCACATTTTACCGATCTACGGGGAAAGGGGAAAAAAGGTCGCGATCTCGAGCACTCGACAAAACCAACCCTTATTTTCTAACCCATTCCTCTGTTCCTTCCTCACTCTACCAATAAGTTCCGAGCTCCAGATCGCGACCCTTTTTCTCCCTCCCCGCGAAATTAGGTTTTTGGCCGTCCCTATGCCTACAAGTTCGACGACGATCGCTCGCTCGACCCAAAAAAGGTCGTTTATGACCCGTCATAAAACTCGAGACACACAAATTTTTGTGTGCGTCGAGACCAAAAATGACCTTTTTCTCTGCCCAGCCTCTGCTGCTGATGCTCTGGCTCCCAAGTTACATTTTGGTGCCCACCCTTGCTATAAAACATGCTCGCGTTACAAATTTTTTATTCCAACCCCAGTTAATTTCTGAGGTAAGCAGATTTATTGCGTGGATTGTTGAGTGCGCGTACTTGAATCCGAACTGTTTATCACTGATTAAATTTAGTTTCTCAATAAGTCGGTTTATGTTTATGTTTATAATGACTTTAAAAATTTTACTAAATATGAGTTGTTTAACACATTATTAAATAATGTACAGAACTCAAGTTGAACTTTTTTTGACAAATTTTTTAGGACAATATTAGGAATCCGTTATAACCTGAAGATAATTTACCGATAATTTACTTACCAAAGATAAGATCAAGCTCATTAGCCTCAATAAAATAAGAATCCGTTTGATCCGTTTTATGATTGTCCGCTTTTTTGATTTGACATTTACATAAGAAGTTTTTATTTCTAAAAAGTCTCTGTACGCCGCATCGACCATGCGGTGCACTTCAATGTTCGTATCAATCTGTTTTGCAGAGTGATCGGATTGAAAGTGACAACCGATGACGATTCCTATCGCTTTTTCATTTGTGATGAGGTAATTGTTTTGGACATCTAGTTTGAGATCATTGAGAACCAGGCCAGCTTCCTGGATAATGCTAGCGCGGGCTGGATGAACACTAATGATGCTGGTTGAGTTCTCATCTTTTTTTTAGGAAGTTGTGCTTAACCTTAGCAAATTTAAATGGGTCTTTGGGGATTATATGTTTAATTTTATTTTCCATTTCAGAGTTAATCTTGGATTTTATGCAGTCTTGTATCATCTTTCTAATCAGTTTTAATTTTGTTTTAAATAGTTGTAAATCTGACTCAGAAAGATATATTTTTAGTCAGTTTGCAAAAACTGCTCTAGCAGTTTTTCTGCGAAAGCAGAAAACATAGAGCTAGATGAGAACAAAACATGGTGAGAACGAAGCGGATGTCAGAGATCGAGATGTATAGCAGCAGATCTTCTTTGCCTGTTTGCGTGTTTTTTAGTGTTAATGTTAATGTGTGAGAGAATATTGGTTATAACAAATGTTGTACTTATCACGAATTCCAAGGATGCAATTTGAAGAAACGGAATGTTCGTGAAGGAACAGTTGAATTCCAATATGTACCAACGCTTGGCGGTTGCCAATTTCTTCTGGTACTCGGTGACTTTTGTGGGGTGAGTGCAAGTATTTAAAACGCGCGGGAACTTCGTCTTAGAAACTATAATTTATTTACAGATGTTTACACACGGAATGTGTCGGCTTAAGGAAAAACTGGAGATAATAAAAAAGTGTGGGTGGTCAGTGAAAAATCTCTGACGTAAGTAAGATTGCGATATCCAGTGATGAACCTCGTAACCCCTTGCAGAGTAACCCCAAGCCGCGCACTACATAAATGTTCAGATGCAAACTTTCAGCTCTGTAAGCTCTATGTCGATCCAGACGGACGGAGAGATGAACGGACGGACGTGGCTGTAGGAACTTGTCTCGTCGTGCTAATTAGGATATTTAAACTTGTTTTGGTAAGTTCTAATCGCACAAATTCTTCTCAAAAAGTAAGGAACACACGTGAAAATCAAAAGTGCATATGTGCATTAAGGTTATGTTATTTTTGAATATAATTTGTTACTGTGAGTACATTTGAGTTTTAAGTGGTGATGCGTGAGAAAACTACTGTGAGAAAACAATTATTAAAAATGGAAATAGTATCAAGTGCATTGAGTATTTAAACGCGTCAAGCCGCAGAAAGATTGAGGGAAGTGACTTTAATTGGATTTACCACGCACCAAATTATTGGCGCAAAACTCCCATCAAACCGTCAGGTGCTCCAAGTCTTATTCTACAACATGCGCTTAGTGAAGGTCACGGCTAACAATCGATGTAGTGGTAGTATTTTGACAACAAGTTCGTATTCCGCATCACAAATTCCGAACACAAATTGATAAAATTATTATTATAAAAAATTATATAAATTATATAAATATATTATATAAATATATTATATAAATATATTATATAAATTTTCTAAACATTTGTAAAAAATTTCTAGACGGCTTATCCGACATGCACTAGATAAAATTATTGATTGATTATCAAAAAAATTCTTGAATTGGATCCATCAAATTGGAACAAAGCATTTGTATTTTGTAAAGGCTTATAAAAAAAAAAAACCACTGAAAAAAACGCGAATTTGATTTCATGTGATGTTTGTTTAATAGACCTCGAGTAATTACTTTTGTTCGTTTGGGACAAAATTTCATTTCAATCTATTGTTTTCATCGATAGCAAGCGACGTTTTGTATATTTCGTTTTTGTATATGACAATTTTGCGACGACTATGAAACACAGGCTACATGACTGAGTACATGAGTTGCTAAGTGTTATTTAATATGCATTCAACCAAAATATTCAGGATAATTTTGTATTAAGGTATAAAAAAAGAACTTTGTGCTTCTTTTGTATTAACCAATCGTAGAACCAAACACCAGAAGTGTTTGTAAAAAAAAAAGGATAGGGCTCACCAGGGTGCCGAATTTGGTTTCGATAGTCAAAAAATAGAAGGAGGTGATCGGTTTTTTCTAGTTTCTGGAGGCGAAAGTACATATACTAAAGAAATCTAATTACCAAATTTGGTGGTTCCAGCTTTGTTAGATTTCGGAAAAAACCGTTTTATTTAATTTTTGGGGCGGAAGTAGGCGTGGCAAAAATTTGAAAAATTCTAAATCTGCGCGTATACTAAGCCATCACACATTCCAAATTTGGTGGTTTTATCTGTGTTAGTTTTCTAGAAAATCAGTTCTATTTAATCTGGCATAAGGGGCAAAAATTTAAAATAAACTTGAACAGCCTAGGTATTACAGTAAGTACCAAATTTAGTGACTATATACTATATGGTGTCGGTAAAGCTTCCTTCTGCCTGTTATATACATTTTGGCGACTTAAATATACCAATTCACCCTATGGGTGCATGGTATAAAAACCCCAAACCAAATTGTGTTTCGGTTGATAAAGGGTTAAAATCACAAACAATAACCAGAGAGCCGGGGCTTACTTCGGCCGTGACGAAGTTGACACATTCCGAATTCCTTTAACTTTAATTGTAGTAAAAAATATAACAAGACTCACTGTTTTTCAGCGATCGTTCCTATGGGAGCTATATGTTATAGTCACGCGATCTTGATCAAATTTGGCACAGTCATTAACAGATATATAAAACTTAGAAATATTTAATTCGAAAGCAATCGCGTGAAAAGTATCGAAGTAATTGATAAAAGTCACTGTTTTCGACCGATAGTTCCTAGTGTTAGTTCCTATATGATATAGTCATTCGATCTTGATCAAATTTGGAACCGTCGCACAGTGGGGCCTGTTGGCATTTTTTTTTTTTTAACGTTTAATATATATTTGTTGAATCCTAACAACAAGTTTCAGATATTTTTCTTAGTCTAGTACTTAAGATAAATCCTGGGGCTATTGCAGGCGGCCCTAATCACTTATTATTGGGTTGGTCTGTCTTTTCTTTTAAGACGAGTTCTATTATTAGTTCGCGTAAGGGAATTGGCATTTGGCATTTGGATGTGCATCCAGTTTTGCAGAATACATTAGTTGTTGACTACCTATTTCAGATTTTACGCTAGGTTTATTTATATCATTTTGAATGTTGTCGTTCCGTATGTACCATGGAGCCCCCGTGATTGGTCTTAAAATCTTCGACTGTGCCCTTTGTATGATGTCGACATTGCTGGTACTTGCATTCCCCCATAGTACGGCACCATAAGTCCAGATGGGTTTCAGTACGGAGTTGTATAGGAGGACTTTATACTCCAGACGTAGAGGGGAGCGACCATTGATGATCCAATGTAAGCTACTCGCTTTCAGTTAAGCTGTGATTTTTTTTGCTTCGATGTGCTTGCGCCAAGTTAGCGTTCTTTCTATGTGGATGCCAAGGTAAGTGACATCATCGGCTTGAGAGGCTGGTACGTTGTTTAGCATTAGAGCTGGACAGTTTCTTCTGTTAAGCTTAAATGTAACAAATTTGCATTTCTGCTCGTTGACCCGGATACGCCAGGTTGCTAGCCATTCCTCTACCACCTTGATTTTTTTAATTTTTAATTTTTTTTAATTTTGCAGAGTCTTGTATTGGGCATTTGGATCTGCTGAGGATTGCCGTGTCATCGGCAAAAGTGGACGTTGTAAGTCCTAAACTTGTTGGTAAGTCTGATGTGTACAGCCGGTAGATCAATGGGCCGAGTACACTGCCTTGCGGTACCCCAGCTTTGATTTCAAAGTCAGCCGAGACAGAGCCATTACATCTTACAGCGAACTTCCTATTGTAAAGGTAAGATTGCATAAGTTTGTGGGTGTACTGTGGCAGTTTTTGCCTGATTTTGAACATCGACCCTCCAGCCAAACTCTATCGAAAGCCTGGGCAACGTCGAGAAAGACAGCCGCACAGTATTCTTTTAGTTCGAATGCTGTTCGTATTTCGGATGTTATGCGTTTGACTTGTTCAATTGTACCGATGCCAGAAATAAGTTTAGTCGGATCTGCAGGACCTTTTCAAAAAGCTTCGAAAGACATGGCAGCAAACTAATTGGCCTATAGGATGATGGCTGGGTTTTGTCCTTTCCCACTTTAGGAATCATGATGATAGTGGACTTTTTTGGCATTTTACAGTGCAAAAATCATAGCTTCTAAAACAATAAAGCGATTTTAAAAATAAAGAATACCTTAAGCTTCAAAATGAATGTATGTCAAAAGTGCTGGGTATTCGTGGTACTGTAATATTCAAGGTCAAAGAAAATATTTCCAAGCATGTTTTTCCTTTAAAAATGGAGCGAAACCCGGTTTTTTTTTTAATAACAAATGGAATTTTTCATTGTTTTAAAAGACTATGTAACATTTTTCTTTCTTGCAGTACCGAGGAATAGTACATGGCGTTATCTACAGCGTGCAAAGAAGCCACGCTCGATAACCTCAGCACGCAGCAACTGGCTAAGAACCCGGTACACCATTCAAGGACGAAGCATGTGGATATTAGATAACATTTTGTTAGACAAGTAGTTAATGATGGCCAGATTATTTAAAAGTAAAAGTCTACTAGTCTACTTTGAGAGATGCGTATAGAGAACAATTACTCGATGAGAGACAAAAAGAAGTTGGTCGCGAATAAACTGCACAACCAACCACACGCATTCTGTTATTTTGTATTTTTTATAACAATAGAACTATATGCGCGACATCGCATATTTGGAAATGTAAATTGTCTCGAAGCAGCAACCAGACCCAAACGATCTATTTTGGAGAAAAATTAAGCGCAAGTTATTAGTTTCGGCAATAATATTAAATTCTGATAATAGATTATATGTAGATATTAGTATTGAAAATGAAAATTATACCTCCTTATTAGATTGTGGCGCAAGCATTAGTTGTGTAGGCAACTTAGCAGCCAATATCTTTCTGAAGCATTCTAATGTAAGAAAATGTTCGGGTTTTGTAAAACAGCCAGTAATTCGCAATACAAAGTGTTAGGAAAAATTATATTCGATATTACATTTCGGGGAATCACAAAACCAATATGTTTTTATATTGTGCCGAGTTTAACTCACAACGTCTACTTAGTCATACATTTTTGGAAAGATTTTGGTGTTTTTAAAAATTTGTTCGCTATATCAGTTGAATTCTTTCCTTAACTCTTCTAAAAGAATCCTTGATCTTGTTTTTGTCTCTGATCCCACTGTTAGTGCTGTATCCCGAACACAGCCCCTAGTGAAACCTGAAGATCCTTATCACCCTACCATTGAAGTTTCTATTTCTTACAATTCCGTTACTAAATCACTTAATAACATCGCAAATTCTCGTCCTAGATGTTTTCGTAAAACAAATTTCAATCTTCTTAATAGCCTTATTTTCTCTTTTGCTTGGTCATTTCTATTTGAGTGCTGCGATATAGATTGTGCAGTGAAGTTTTTCTACTCTGCTCTTAATTCTCCGTAAGTAAATGTAAATGTCTCTACCGTCTCCAGCGCGCCAGTTTGGTTCACACGTAGGCTCTCTAATCTCTGTAACATTAAATCGAGATATTTTAAAAGATTTAAAAAAACTGGTTCGCGACTTGACTATGCAAATTACTGTATAGCCAAATCTCAATTTTGTCTTTTAAACACTCAATGCTACAATAATTATATCGTTCGCTGTAAGGTTGAATTTTATAAGAACCCCAAAAGATTTTACAACTTTGTTAATTCCAAAAGACGCTCTAATGTACTACCTTCCACCTTCAGACTTAATGACCAGACTGCTAATAATGACTCAGATATTGCAGATCTGTTTGCTAAATTCTTTCAGTCGACTTATTCTACTACTGTTTCGGATCCCACACCCTATACCTTTTCAATCCCACATTTAAATTGTATGTTTTTTCCTAGTATTACTGAAGACTGTATTATCTCTAGCTTGTCATTTATGACGTCTTCTTTCGTTCCCGGTCCTGATAGTTTATCTAGTTGCATCCTTAAAATGTGTTCGATTTCCCTATCTAAGCCTTTATCTCGGTTATTCTTTATATCGAGTGAGACTTGTAGCTTTCCCGATATTTGGAAGGAGTCTTTTATTATTCTGCCGGGTAGCAAATCGGATGTTTCTAACTACCGTGGCATTGCCAAACTTTCGGCAATACCAAAGCTGTTTGAGAAAATTATTACGTCTTCCCTTCAACACCTATCCAGATCAACTATTTCTCCTTGTCAGCATGGCTTCATGAAAAGTCGTTCGTCGCTTACTAACCTTTTAGAATTGACTACCCTTGTACACCATGGCTTCCGTAAAAAGTGTCAAACTGATGTTATTTATACTGCCTTTAGTAAGGCTTTCGATACGGTTGATCATTCTATGCTTCTCGCGAAACTTAACATCATGGGTTTTTCCCCGAAACTGTTGGCTTGGTTAAAGTCGTATCTTATTGGCAGAACCCAAAAGGTGTCCTTTCGTTCCTCAATATCTAAAACTATTCAAGTAACGTCAGGTGTACCTCAATGGCAGTCATCTGGGCCCACTGTTATTTACCCTGTTTATAAATGATTTACCCTTGGCCTTGGTTCACTCACGCGTGCTCATGCTTGCGGATGACGTCAAGATTTGTTATTCCTATAATGATCCTTCTTTCCAACAGTACTTGCAATCTGATCTCGATGCGTTCTGTGATTGGTGCCACGTTAATAAATTACACCTTAATGCCTCTAAGTGTTCTTTTATGACTTTCAGTCGTTTGTCTCCGTTCCTAGCTCATTACTCTATTAAGTCTGTTCTGTTAGATTGTGTACCATCCTTCAAAGACTTAGGCGTTATGTTTGACCCAAAACTTTCATTTAATGTTCATATATCTTCAATTGTCAATAGAGCATGCAGCCTTCTTGGCTTTATTAAACGTTGGGCCAAAGAATTTGATGATCCCTATGTAACAAAGGTTTTATACACTTTGTTAGTTCGCCCTATTCTCGAGTATTGCTCGCCAGTGTGGAACCCTCAATATGATGTTAACCAGCGTAATATTGAATCGGTTCAGAAGCAATTCCTTAAGTTCGCGTTACGCGGTCTTAATTGGGACCCGAGTCTTTGCCTTCCTCCTTATTCTGACAGACTTCTTATTAATCTTCCTTCACTTTACAACCGTAGGCTCGTATTTGGCATTCTCTTTCTCCATAAACTAGTCAATGGTGATGTCATTTCTACCAATTTATTAGATACGCTATATTTTTGTGTTCCCTCACGTCGGACCAGAAACTTTTTTCCTATTTACCTTAGTAGATGTCTGACTAACTACTCTCTTCACGAACCTTTTCGTGTTCTTTCCCAATCTTTTAACACCTAATTTCTCCTCATCTTTCTGTCACTTCTCTTCGCGCTATACTTTTTAATCATCTACAGCGAAACCAATGAAAATATTCTGGACTTGGATTGGCTGCAACTCATCCCTGACCACATTGGCTGTGAATCGGGGCATACCTGGCACCTTATGCAAATAAAACACCTCCACCGGGTCGGGGATGTTTAGTTGTGTATATAGCTAAGCTATCTTCTTCAATTAATTACTATCTGTCTTTAGCTTAAGCTTTTTCGTCGACTGCTGTGTTAGTTGACGTAAATAAATAAAAAAAAAAAAAAAAAAAAAAAAAAATTCACATCCAACAATTTCCGAGTTAAGTAATAAAATATCTGTATCTAGTAATTACAAAATGCACCGGTTATCACCGCTTCAACAGGAGAAACTTGACATCATTATAAACAAAAGCTGCAAGGATTTTCCTATTGTAAAACACATCGAAGTGGTTCAAAAAATGTTGTAGCTGATACCCTGTCTCGGTAGATTACCGGCTCAGATGAGACGACTGTGAGTGAATTACAAGAATGTGGTCCACTAATTGATTTAAAGTCTAAGGAATTTCAGCCTCAAAATATTATGATTTGATTCAGAGCATTCAGCAAAAACAAACCCGGTTTCCCGGACTTACGAGTGATTGACAATTTTGTTTATAAGCGAACAGAACATTCCAGTGGAAATAGCGATCAGGAATCCGATTCATCGAAACTTTCTTTGACTAACGACTTGATATGTCGCTCCCATAATGCTCCAGATTCAGCTCACGGAGGCATAAGTAAGACTGTTTTTGCCAAGAATGGTTACACAGATCCGAAATTACATATCTAAATGTTCCACATGTAAATCCACCGCCCGAATACCATTTTAAGACCACCTATGGGTAAACCAATGGTTTCAGAAAGACCATTCCAAAAACTTTAAATGGATCTCTTAGGCCCATATCCAAGGTCGAAAAGGGAAAGATAGGAATTCTAATTATAGTCTATCATTGTGCAAAGTTTCACTTTTTCCACCCCTTGAAGAAATTTACTTCTGTACGAATTATACAAAATCGGTAGCAGATGATACACTTTTCAAACAGGCAGATATTTTGCAAAAACCTAGAAGAAAAGCAAAAGAAAGCATAGCAGAGACTCATGATACTAATGCTACAGTTTATAATCTTCAAAGTAGAACTATTCAGTTAAAGGTTAGAGACACATTCTACGCTCACAACTTCGCACAAAGTAACGCAGCTAAGAAATTTAACGCCAAATTAGCACCTGTATTTGCTAAATCATATTACGAATTAGCAAACGAAGCAAATAAGTCTTTAGGAGTTTACCATTTAAAACATATTTAAATTCAGGTATAATCCTGCACCTTTTCAGTATATATACACATTTTCAAAATATATAAGATTCGAAACATTGTAATGTATGATATGCTGCAATGTGAGAACGGGTCATTGTCACGTGAATTATGAAAATGTGCTATGTGGGAACATACCAAATGCACATTTCGGCGTTTGGATAGTTGGCATTATTGACACCATGTTGTAGCCGTCACCAATATTCGGCTGCCATTATTCTGATTGAATTGAGTTTTAACACAGTCGCATCATAAAGTGGTATAAATTTTGTGTTGTGACGACTATACAGGTGAAATTAAGAGCAAATATATTTGTAATTTAGTTTTTCGCAGAAATTCGTATGTCAATTACCCAGAGGAGCGCCGTCTCCTGCACCCAACAAGCGCCTGGAAATTTCTGGAAGCCCGAGCGTGAGAGGTGGTGGGATATTGAACCTACTTTACTTAAGTTTGTAGTAGGTCCACCTATAAATGTGCTGACTTCTAGCAGGATCGAGCCAAAGATCGTTGAGACTTCTGAGGACATAATAGCGAATTTGGAGGTCCGCTAGACCGGCCCCCGCTAGTTTTCTTCCCCCCTAAAAGTCGTCAGTACATCTCTATAATGAGGTAAATCACCATTTGGAAGTGGTTTGTAGCTCTTTAACGAGCCAACTAAATATGCAGCAATTCAACGTATAAAAGTATAAAGAATTATAAATATGTATTCGGTTCAATCAAAATTTCCTTATTCTTCTCTTTTTTTTTTTTTAATTATTCGTTATGTAAATGTTTTGGCAAGATCATATATATATGACCTATCCATCAGCGCAAGGACTGTTTGAGTAAGAGTTAAAAATGAATTAATATATACATATGTACAATTAAGTATAATTTGGATCTTTAGACCACATTTAAATATTGTAATGGAGATTACCATTGGGATATCTTTAAATATCTTGCCGTAGGAAAATTTCCTTTCTCTTATTTCTTTTTGAATCATTTTGAAAAAAAAAAAAAATGTCGAACGAATTTAATTAAGTAATGACGAGCGTAACCCCATTCTGCAGAAAATCTTATCCCACTATAGCCATCAAAATCAGTCCTGGCATTTCATTCCTCCCGGGGCACCACACATGGGAGGGTTGTGGGAAGCTGAAGTGAAGACTTTCAAAACTCTGTTCTATAAGGCCACTTCCAACCAAAAGTATACTTTCGAGGAGTTCTTAGCTCTGCTTGCTAAGATAGAGGCTTGTCTGAATTTTCTCCTATGTATGAAGTCCCCACCGATTCTTTGGCCTTGACCCCGGGCCATTTCTTGATAGCCGTCCGTTGCTATCCGTCACAGAACCTAAGATCAACATTTCTGCACTCGGTGTAAAGATGAATATCTGACAGGGTTATACAAGTACAGAAGAGAGTTTTTGTGTCTAGTGGCTTCCGTCCAATTATTTACAAATTTCGAAATGGCTTCATTTATGTTATTGAATGTACCAGCCTGGCATAATATGTTTTGCCTTAACTAAAGTCTAGTTTTGTGTCATGCCCTTTACACTGAGAGCTGGTCTCGCACAGGCTGTTGGTGCTCCGGTGCTGGTCTTCAGCAGTATTGACAATCTGTTGAATATAAGGCAGTGTGCTGGTTCCTCTTCTCCGGTTTGATTTAGGTTCTTCTTCGATGCATCTGCTTGCAAAGCGTACGGGTTTATTATTGGTATTTTTCAGGGACCGTAATCATTATAATTTTTATTAAAAACCTTATATGATAATAATTACATTTCGATTTTCTTCACGAAAGATCATTACTTTTGAGTAATAAAAAAAAATTTCCATTAAAATCTTCTTTGATCAAAAAACGTAAAAATCTAAAATAATGATTAAATATGATGTTAATTTTTTTCCTTAAAATAAAACTCACCTCTGAAAAACGGCTTCTGTAATAAATATTTTCAAAATATTTTTGAACATCCTTAAAAAGGAATTCAAGGACTATCCCTCCATATAATTTTTTTATACCCTTGCAAAAAGGGTATATTAAATTTGGTCAGAAATGTGCAACACATAGAACAAAGCATCTCCGACCATATAAACTATATATATTCTTGATCAGCACCCCGAGCTTAAAACCGTCCGTTTTGTCGCATCCGAGAATTTCAACAACTCATAAATTAAGTACAATCTAAATTTCTATTGTCAAGTGATATTATCAAGTCCTATATGTATGTCGATGATGTCCTGTCCGCAATCGCAATGGTGAATGAACTTTCTTTTCCGTAAGTGTACGTGTTAGCGCAGATGAGCGCTAGTGTAATGTTCGTGTCGTTGTTTAATGTTTGATGTTGGAGTTGGGGGCGAGCCGAGAGCGTGGGAGTCACATGGAGCGAATTCGCCTGGTCCGCCTCGTTATTGAAGAAAGATATATGAAGAATATAGTCGAAAATTACGTATGAAAGCGAGCGCATTCTTTGTCTCATTTTTTTCTCGACAATTCACGTCAATTAACGTTCCAGTTATACATATATACTTAAAATTAATCATCATAAAAACTCTTATGATTTTTCATGGCGCACGAGCAGGGACAAGTTAAGTGACAGTGAAAATTTAAACAGTGCAAATAGAAAATAAAAGCGAACCGTTATTCTTTTTTATATATATTTTTTTTGTGGTGTTGATACCTACATACATGAATACATAAAAAAGAACCTTTATATGTATGTACATTAATACATAAACTAAATAACGGGCACTGTTGTTAGTAAATTTGGTAATAAATCTATTGCCAATTGCATTATTTGAGTGCGTCGCGTCGGAGTGCAATTAAACGCCAAATTAACAAATTCCCCGCGTCTGCCGAGAAATTAATTGTCTTGTGTGGAGCTGTTCATACCCTTGTTTAATTCGACGAAAGACTCGATGTCGAAGGAGAAAAGAAAAGTTGATTGATACCTTTGCATTGTTAAGAACCGAATTTTCGAATCGTCAGATTCCAATTTTTTGGGTAATCATAAAATTATTCGTCGATTTGCAGCAAAAAAAAACAAATTTTTGAAATTTCTTTGATATAAATAATATACTGATATAAATATATATGTATATATATATATAAGTTAACACATCCGGCCTGACAACTTGATCCATGCAGCATAATTGCTGACACAGCGATTATGGGTCAGGGCTAGCTTAGCATAAGAACATGCAAATACTGCAAGGTCAGGCGCAGGTATTTGAAAAATAAATTCAGGATATTAGAAATGAATTCAAGAACCTAACATCGTCTGTACCAGAAGTAGAAATCTTCAAAAATGCCGAGATAGTTCCGGGCATCGAGTGTAATGAGGCTTTAGATATTGTGAAATCGGTACCAGATTTCGAGGGAAAAATTGAAACATATGTCTCGTGGCGGAAAGCTGCGCATACAGCGTATAAGATTTTTGAGAGTCATTATGGAAGTTCAAAACTTTATCAGGCACAAAAAAATCCCTTAGCGATATTTTGTTTTCGGCAAGACCTAAAGATTTGCCATCAGCTCTGGCTCTAGCACAGGAAGTTGAGTCAAACCATGAGCGCTTCCAATTCGCAAATAGCTTTGCAGGAAATAAATTTTTTGGGAATAGCTCCCTGCTACCGTTCGTAGAACGATCGATAGCAGGAAAGACAATAAAATTACTAATCGATACAGGCGCAGCGAAAAATTACATAAAACCGATGCCAGAATTAAAAGGAATAATTAGTGTTAGAAAAAAAAATTTTTGGTTAAGACACTTCATGTATCCCCCCGAACAAGGACACTTCATGGTTTTAGCCCAGTTCAGGAAAAATGCATTATGCATCTTTTTGGCTTGACCTTTTAAACGAAGTTTGTGCCACTTTAGACTTTAAAAGCAGCACGTTAAAAACCCAGTCCGGATCCGAAAAAATTCAATTCCAAAAAAAGCTTAAATGTCAACTTTACAGATGTAGAAGACATAGAAGTACCCCCAGGAATCAGAGAAAAATTTACAAAAATGTTAGAAGAAAGAATAAGCGTTTTCGCTGACCCAAACGAAGCTTTACCTTACAACACAAATATCATAGCCACAATCCGAACAGAAGACGAGAACCCGATCTACTCTAGTCACTATCCATACCGGTTGGGGGTCTCAGACTTTGTCAATAGGGAGACTAGTGACATGTTGAGGGTTAATATTATCAGACCATCAGTATCCCCTTATAATAATCCCTTGTGGGTAGTTGACAAAAAAGGAGTAGACGAACAAGGAAATAGGAAAAAACGCCTTGTTATCGACTTCAGGAAATTAAATTCTAAAACAATCGATGATAAATATCCTATACCCAATATCACTGCAATTCTTTCAAACCTCGGACAAGCCAAATACTTCACAACTCTTGATTTGAAGTCAGGATTTCATCAAATCCTTCTCGCGGAAAAAGATAGGGAAAAAACCGCATTTTCTGTAGGAAATGGGAAGTACGAATTCTGTAGACTTCCCTTCGGCTTAAAAAACGCTCCTGGGGTCTTTCAGCGGGCAATTTATGACGTCCTTCGCGAACAGATTGGCAAATCGTGCTTTGTTTATGTAGATGACGTGATTATATTCTCTGAGAATATGGAAAACCACGTCTACCATATTGCTTGGGTATTAGACAAACTGTATAACGCTAACATGCGGGTATCACGAGAAAAGTCTCACTTCTTTAAGGAAAAAGTCGAGTATCTTGGATTCGTGGTTTCTAGGTTTAGGTGCTGTTTTGTCACAAGAAAAAAAACTAATTACGATGATATCAAGAATCTTAAAAGCCAACGAATTGAATTTCGCGACAAATGAACGTGAGCTACTTGCGTACTATCTGTACGGCGTAAAGAATTTAAATATATTTACTGACCATCAGCCACTTACATTTGCCGTTTCCGACAAGAACACAAACGCAAAAATCAAAAGGTGGAAAGCGTACATTGATGAGCATAATACCCAAATTTTTTTTAAACCAGGAAAAGAAAACATAGTTGTCGATGCTCTTTCAAGACAAAATATTTATGCTTTAGAGGAGGACATTCCATCGGATCTAGCCACTATTCATAGCGAACAGTCTTTGACCTATACTATCGAATCCACAGAAAAGCAAATTAATTGCTTTCGAAACCAAATAATTATCGAAGAAGGCGCTACGGCCTCCCAGAAAATCATTATAATGTTCGGGAAAAAGACAAGAAATGTCATATACTTTTCAGACAGGGATACCTTAATAGAGAACGTATGTGATGCAGTAAAAAAGATTGTAGTAAACGCTATTAAGTGCGATTTGCCAACTTTGGCATTCATCCAAAACAAAATAGTTGAAACCTTCCCTTCCACCAAATTTTTGTATGCCAATAAATTGGTTATTGATGTCCACGATAAAAATGAACAGAAAGAAATCATAGTTACAGAACACAATAGAGCTCACAGGGCGGCCCAAGAAAATATAAAGCAGATACTTTAAGACTATTTTTTTCCTAAAATGACCCACTTGACTAATGAAATTGTCGCAAACTGTAAAATTTGTAATAAGGCAAAATATGACTGACACCCACAAAAACAATACATCGGCGAAACCCCCATTCCCAACTACGTTGGAGAAATACTTCATATCGATATATTTTCCACAGAGAAAAAAATATTTTCTGACTTGCGTCTCTAGGACAATAATTGATATTGAACTTCTATCCCCGCACCATAATTATATATAGCGACAACGAACCATCACTAAATTCGGGAACAATAAAGTCCCTTTTAAAAATGTTGAAGTTGTAAATTCTCCCCCACTGCACAGTACCTCAAATCGACAGGTAGAAAGATTTCACAGCACTTAAGCGGAAATTGCCAGATGCCTGATACTGGAAAAGCAATTAAACGATACAGTTGACCATATTCTCCAAGCAACAATAGAATACAATAACACAATACATTCGGTCATCAATAAGAAAGAACAGACTTGGCAACAAGTTGACACCCTTGTTTGAGGAAGTCACGGTTGAAGCCGACTTGGGGACACCGGTTCTTGTTAAGGGGAGGGAGGTACATAAGGATAACATTAGATAAACGAATCATGCTTCTAGTACTCATTCTCAGCATCGAGAGGAACATGAAATTATGGCCTATAATAATGACCACCTTATTTGTCACCATCCTAGCCGCTATATTCGTCTGTTGTAAAACCTTCCAAAAATGGAGAAACAACAGAGAGCAAGCATCGCTACGTATTGTCATCGGCACCCTGAGGAAAACCGGGGACGGCCTTCGAACTAGCGAGGGAGGAGTTAACACATCCCGAATGACATAAGTCATCGGCCTAAATTCTGCATGGGCAGCAAACCTGCAACTATATTTCTGCTTCCCATGCAATCGCTTCTCCGCTGACAACGCTACACGCGCGGACGTCGCGACGAACTTGATCCATGCAGCATAATTGCTGACACAGCGATTATAGGTCAGGGCTAGCTTAGCATAAGAACATTTTGTACTTTTAGTTTTTAGTCTTTTACGAACAATAAACGGAATCGGTCGATCCAAATTAATTATCTTATACTTAGTGACATCGCACAAGTAAAGAACTATATTAACTTATATATATATATATAAATAAATACTTTTTTAGTTACGTTTGATCAAATACCCTATATTTAGGCCAAATTGGTTGGGTATATACTATATTGGTTTCATTGATCATAAATACTCTATATATCCTCTCGGTTGATATCATAGTTGCTGATTGTCAATAAAAATTCGTTCGCTGTAAAATATATTTTATTAAATTTTTTTTTTAATATTTGTATATTATTATTTTTATTTAAATATATTAAAAATAATAATATACAAATCTTTAAAAATAAAAAATTTTAATAAAATATATATAAAATATATCAATGTTAACTTGTATTATTTTTTTTAATTTTATTTAAATAAATTAAAAATAATAATACAAGTTAACATTGATTAAAGCACTTAAAAAAAAAAAAACAAATAATTGCTGTAAAAATTTTAAATTGGAAGTTACGAGTAAGTTACGAGTTCCCATGTTTAGCTGGGGCTAACTCACCAAGTCCTTCCTTTGAATCAAGGATATTGTTCCGAGGATTCAAGGTTTTGACTTGTATTGATAGAAAACACACAAGAGGTTTAAACGTTATAATATTAGTTTATTGGGACTTGCACCATGTTACTTGTTCTGTGACTGAATGAAGACTGCTTCTCTTTGGAGAGTGGTCCTCTAAATATACCCCGAGACGCTTCATGGACGCCGGCCTAGGCGCCATGTAGTCGGCTAGGGCACAAAAGATCATGCCTAGAGTAGGTCAGTCTTCCGGTGAATTCTGCATAGCGGCAATATACAAAGAGTTGCTTAAAGAGATATACAGTAGTGCTTATGCTATGCTACTTCACTGTCTGGTGTGAACCGGAATGGGTCACTTGTGGGTCACATATCTGCGTGGGGCGTGGATTATGAGGAAGTGAAAGATATAGGTTGCTTATTTGACTAAGTGTCGTATGCTTAGTGGGAAGTGAAAGATATGGGTTGCTTAGTTGGCTAAACAGTGTTAAGTGATATGGGTGATGGTGTACTTAAATATTGTGTGTGTGGACAATGCAGTTGTGAGTGCGAGTGTGTGTGGTCGGCGGAGAGGTGTCGCTTTATATCGAGGCAGGGTATTTTACTCGATATCCGCCCAGACGTTTCTGGTAAAGTGCATCAATTGTGTCCTTTTGTAATGTGAGTGGTCGTGGTGCGGGACATGGTCCCGTTCGTAGCGAGAATGGTGCCCTGGAGATGTTTGGTGCATGAGGACGCGAGAATGAGGTTTCTTGTGAGGATGAATGTGCTAACTTGTATATACATATATAAATACAAAATTGCAGTTTGTTAGCTATAAAATTCGATTCGGCTCATAGTTGTTCAGCAAGTTTGTGTTGTTCTGTGTAAATAAATTTAAAATCGGTTCGAGTTCGTCCTATTAAATTATCCATCTTGCAACAATGGCTCCTTCATCTGGGACGATTCCCAAAGATTACGATGATGCAAACAAGCGACGAGATCAATGCGTAAAAAGTATAAAACGCGTTAGTGACCAATTAAAAGATAGAAGTATTTCGTTTCAAGCAATAGACTTAGAATGTAGATTAGAAATGTTGAATACCAATATCAAGGCTGCGCTGAGATATAAAACTCGAGTGGAGACATTTGACTCCGACGATGAGTTTAGGTCAGAGTTAAAAGAGTTGTGTACTTCGGCGAAAGCATTTATAACTGCCACAGTTTAGTGAGAAGTACTCAGAGTTGAAAAATTTTATCTCGTTGTTCGAAACCCTTGTTCATATCGACAGGTCAATTCTCAAAATAGAGAAATTTAATTATTTGATCTCGTGTTTCTCCGGTGAAGCTCTAGGAACTGTTAAGACATTCCAAGTCACCGAGAACAATTACGATAAGGCGATCTTAAGCCTTAAACAAGTTTATGACAACGACTGCCTCATTTTCATGGAAAATATTTTCGCGCTGTTCAGCCTTCCTGATGGTACATCCATCAGCTGCAGCGTTGTGGGGTCTAGTTGACACTATCTCTGCCATTAATGGCTCTCTGTTGTCAATTAGAGACGAAAAAGTGATTTTAAATGCAATTTTAATTCCCGTTGTTATGAACAAGGTTCACAAACAAAGCGCAAGTGGGAGGAGCAAGCTCGATTATGCGACAGTCCCGTCGTGGAAAGAATGCGAGGCTACACTAAATCGGCGTCATCAACACATGTCGGCTGAAGAATCAGCAAAGCAGTCGGTAGACGCTGTTAAGTCTGATCAGAGATCAGTCTCCACGAGGCATAATCGTAGCACCTTTTCGTGTTTTGTGGCAAATAAGAAAGTTGACGATAAGTCCCCAAAATGTTTATATTGCGATTCCGAAAACCATAGTATAACTAGTTGTCCGTCGTTTTCAGCGTTGTCGGTGAAACAACGGTTTGATTTTGCAAAATCCGCCCCGCTTTGTATTAACTGTCTTCGGAAGGGGCACACCGTCGCTAAGTGTAACAACAAAAAGTGTCGTGTATGCAACAAGTCGCTTCATACGTTGCTGCACATATACACCATCACCTTCACAAGACGAACAAAGAAGAATGTGATTCTTGCTACTGCACTCGTTGGCGTTAGAACGAAAGCTGGTCATTTGGTGCTGGCCAGAGCTTTGCTCGATAGTGTTTCTATGACCAACTTGATAACCGAAGAAATGGCCCAACGATTGCAGTCACCTAGAGAAAAGTGTCCAATCGACTTGCTTGGGATTTCTGATTCCAATTTACGAGTAACCACACTGTGGTGAAGTCGCGAGTGAATCGCAGTGAGGTATCCTTGAATTTTCGAATTCTGAAGTCCATTTCGTCATATCAGCCAAAACGTATCAAACCGTTAATATCACTGGGTGGAAAATACCTAATAATCTGCAATTAAGCCGCGACATATAGACATGCTCATTGGAGCAGATTCCTTTCTCGACCTTTTATCAATAGGTCAAGTAAATCAAGGTCTAAGACTTCAAACCCTTCAGAAGAATATCTTCGGATTGGTTGTATCCTGGCGGTACTCTACTGACGTGGGATTAGTTCAGAAGTGGACAGTCAATTTGAGCTATCAAAACGAAGTCTTATGCTCACTTAACGAGACCTTGCAGAAATTTTGGACAATCGAAAATTTGCCTTCCCCTTTAAAAATTCTATCTCCAGCGCCTTAGCCGTGCGAAAAACATTTCGCTGATAATTTGAAAATTTTACCGTCTGGTCATTTTCTGGTGAAGCTGCCGTTTAAATCGAGCCCCAAGACACTTGGGCTTTCATTTAAAGTTGCTAAACAGCGGTTTTTGTCGCTCGAAAGAAGATCGTAGAAAGATGTGCAATTAAAAAAAATGAAGTAAGTAAGTCGTCTCGCCGACTTGGATATACCATACACCAGTAAAACAAATATTTTAAATTTATAATAACCAATGCATTTTCGTATTTTTAAAAAAATCTGTTTGCATGCTTTTTAGAAGCATATCTTAGTATTTCGCTCACTCAAGCATTCGAGCACCCTAGCGCCCCCACCAGCCAACGGCCACTTCCGGCCATATGGAAACACGTTTATATGCATAACTTGACTATTTTTATTCCGATTTTGATCAAATTTGGTATTTTGCTTGATATTAGTATCAACTTTAAGTGTGCTAAATTTGATTGCACAAGGTTGAAAATTACGGGAGATAATCGAGTTTTTTCAAATTACGGGGGCGGAGGGGGGCGTGGCAAAATCTTTACACATCAAAACTGTGCGCAATTACTAAGCAAATATTTATACCAACTAGCTAAAATATGTTTTGAGTAAATCGGTTTTATTTGATTTGCGGGGGCGGTAGGGGGCGTGGCAAAATTTTTATAAATACAAAATGTGCGCGTTTACTAAGCAAATATACATACCAAATTTTGTGTCTCTAGTAGCTATGGTGTTTAAGAAAATCGGTTTTATATCATTTGCGGGGGCGGTAGGGGGCGTGGCAAACATTTGAAACTCGATAAGCGTACATATGACACGAGTCTACATACCAAATTTGGTGGCTCTAGCTCTTATAGTCTCCGAGATCTAGGTGTTCATACAGACGGACGGACGGACGGACAGACGGACGGACGGACAGACGGACGGACGGACAGACGGACGGACGGACGGACGGACAGACGGACATGGCTAGATCGTCTCGGCTGTTGATGCTGATGAAGAATATATATACTTTATGGGGTCGGAAAAGCTTCCTTCTGCCTGTTACATACATTTTGGCGACTTTAATATACCATTTCACCCTATGGGTGTATGGTATAAATATGTACCTAGAATTTATGGAAGAATATTTTTCATTGAGACTCATTCACACATTTCATTCCACATCAGGTAGTCTTAAGACCTCAAAGCACGTCGACGAAATTTCGTGTTGTATTCGAAGCATCATGCAAAACTTTGCATAAGTATGCATTGACCGCTGACGTCAAGAAAATGTATCGTCAAGTAGTGGTACATGAAGCAGATCGCGATTTCCAGCTCATATTGTGGAGAAAAAACCCAGATGATTCTTTGAAAGTGTTCAGGTTAAACACTGTTATATATGGTATGGCGACAGCTCCGTTTCTAGCAATACGATGTATGACAAAGCTGGGTGAGATGATTGAATTGTCACATCCAAGAGCAGGTGAAGTTATCAGGCACGATTTTTATGTTGATGACATGTTGACTGGTGCTGGTTGCGTTCAGGACCTTCTGACAATCAAGTCTGAAGTGTCACAGGCATTGAGTTAACCAAATCGTTCTCAAGCAGCTCAGCAGTCTCCGCTTCCCTTAGCACAGCAACGCCGATAACCATTTCAACAACAATTTGTTTGGTTACCTGTGGAAGACGTATTCCAATTCCAAATCGATGACTCGTTTATGAGCCTCCGAGCGACAAAACGGAACTTTCTCTTTGTCATGTTGGCCCAAGAGCTTTAGTGAGCACTATGCGCTGTGAGCAGCCAGGGGTTGTGAACGCTTTAGAAGTCTGCCGTCAGACAGTAAGGTCTTGTGTACTCTGTTTTAAATACAAGCCACGTCTTATGACGCAAATGAAATTAGAGTTAGAGAGCTCCGCCCGTTTAGCATTTGCGGCGTAGATTTTTGTGGTCCTGTACACATAACATTGAGAATTCGAGGAAGGCCCAAATACAAAGCTTATATTGCACTATTCGTTTGCTTTTTTTCTAAAGCTGTTCATTTGGAATTAGTGTCTGATTTAAGTACTAATACATTTCTTATGGCTTTCCAAAGGTTCATCGGCCGGAGAGGAGGGCAGGTGTCAAATCTGCCTTACAGCAGAGGAGATGGAGTCGGTGCTAGTGGCAATCGAGGCCACATTAAACTCTAGGCCACTCGGGGCAACAATCCAGGACCCGAACGACGGCGAGGCCATAACACCCGAGTACCTGTTGGTCGGAGGACCGCTGAGGGCACTGCCGCACAAGGGGACTCCGCACCAGGAGAGTCTCAGCGGCTTCTTGAAGCGATGGCAAGCTGACTCGTCCCTCAAGCGGGCGTTCCGGCAGCGATGGTCCCGGGAGTTTGTGCTAGGGCTCCAAACACGAAACAAGTGGCACGAGCGGAGACCCAATATCGCCGTGCGAGACCTCGTCCTCGTCGCGGAGGACAATCTACCGCAGCAGCAGTGGAGGACGGCTCGAGTGATGCCCACAAGCGTCGCGCCGGACGGCGCAATCAGCGTCGTCGACATTAAAACATCGGAAGGGTCGATCTACAAAAGAGCGATTCACAAATTGGCACCCTTGCCGATTTTTTGAAGGCGTTATAGTCCTCCAAGGGGGCCGGTGTTAGCGCAGATGAGCGATAGTGTATTGTTCGTGTCGTCGTTTAATGTTTGATGTTGGAGTTGGGGGCGAGCCGAGAGCGTGGGAGTCACATGTAGCGAATTCGCCCGGTCCGCCTCGTTATTGAAAAAGGAAATATAAAGAATATAGTCGAAAATTACCTATGAAAGCAAGCGCATTCTTTGTCTTATTTTTTTCTCGAAATTTCACGTCAATTTACGTTCCAGTTATACATATATACTTAATATTAATAATTATAAAAACTATTATGATTTTTTAGTACGTCTAGTGTGAAGAGCGTCCTCAGCTGCAACCCAAGGTGTCATTTGTTGAATGCTGATTTCCGCGATATCGCAGAGCCAGAACAGCAAAAACACTTGGAATCCGATGGCTTTCATCTGTTTGATCTGCCGTAGAAAGAAGTCATTTTTATATGTCGGTTTCATGAATTAGAAGCTCTTCATGAGCCATGTAACAGAAGCTTTTAGAACATTTTAATGTAAATACAGTGGTAGAAATTCCAATGATCTTAAACAAATATTATAAGAAATCTTAATATATACAAATCTAAGTTGAAGGATGAAGTATGACTCCTTGAATTTACATAAACGTCATCTTTCAAAGGCAATGGAGCAAGTTTGCAGATTGGCCGGCGAATAATTTCTTTCTTGGTGCGAACATCGGCTACTCTGACCCTTCCATCCGCCCCAGTTATAGCTTCGACCACACGACCAGTAATCCAGCATTGCGGTGGAAGATTGTTTTCATGGATGAGAACTAATTGATCCCTTGCTATGTTGCTTTCGGGATGCAACCACTTCGAGCGTTCTTGCAATTGATGGACATAGTCGCGCTTCCAGAGTTCCCAGAAGCGTTGCTTGAGATAGGTCACCCTTTGCCAACGAGATAGATAAAAAGGTTTTGAGTCATTCACTTAGCGGTTCAGGGATTGCTCGCAATGAATATCCGATCAATAAATGTGCTGGCGTCAGGGCCTCCCCGTCATTGGGATCATCGCTGTGAATGGATATTGGACGGGAGTTCAATATCGCCTCCACTTCAATTGCAATCGATTGAAGCTCTTCGTAAGTCAAATGAGAAGAGGTCAAATTTTTGATGAGCAGAGTCTTCATTGTCTTTACTGCGGCTTCCCACAAGCCTCCAAAATGGAGAGCGCGCGGTGGAATAAAGTTGAATTTAAAGCCGGCATTTCGGCTAAATTTCTCCAGATTTTGTACATTGAGTTCTGAACAGAATTGCCGGTTGAAGCTTTCAAGTTGCGAACATGCTCCGACAAAGCTGGTGGCATTGTCACAATAAATCATTTTGGGTAAGCCACGTCGTCCGATGAATCGCTTCAAACAGAGAATAAAATTATTAGCAGAGAGGTCTGAAATTAGTTCTGTATGAATAGCTTTTGAAGAAAAGCAAACAAATATGGCCAAATATATTTTGTAGGGAACCTTGCTTCAAATGCGGTACGAATTGAGGAATGGTCCACATAGATCCACTCCGCATATCAGAAATGGTCGCTCGGCTAGGAGACGGTCAGCTGGGAGGTTACCCATGATTTGTCGCATTAGTACTGGCTTGTAATGATAACAATGGGTGCAACTTTTAACAACCTTGCGGACCAATTCGCGAGCATTTACGATCCACACTGTTAGGCGCAGTATCGCTATCAGAACCTTAGCTCCCGCGTGAAGGTTTCGCAAATGAAGATCTTTAATATATTTATAAGTGAAATGATGAGTCTTTGCAAGCAATAACGGCATTCTAGCGTCCAATGGTATGTCAGCCATGGCAAGACGGCCTCCATCACGGATAAGTCCAATACTTCGAGGACCGATCTGTCCATGTGATATGAATGGATTTAATTTTTGAAGCTCCGGCTTCAGACTTTGTCCTGCTTGTAAGTCCTTTAGTTCTTTCGCAAACACATCACTCTGAATGGAAAAGATTATATGATTAAAAACCAATTTAAATTCTTCTACTGAAATGCTTTTTGTAACACTTATCGTATTATTGCGATTAATAGGAACTCGGTTGAAAACTCGTAAAACGTATGCGAAGACTCTCACAATCATACGAAACGATGATAGTCTACTAATGATCTGCTCAACTATGCTCTTTTCTTTATAACTAGTGCTACATTTTAATACAAGGGTCTTTCGCAATTCTAAGTCATTGGGCTCGAACTCTGTCTTTCTTTCAGATTTCGTCAAATGCTAAGAACTTTGGTCCATGAAACCAAATTGTCTGCATCAAATCGCGAGCTGCGCATCCACGTGAAGCAATGTCGGTTGGATTATCCTTTCCAGGCACGTGACTCCAAATGATATCCTGCGATTGAGTTTGTATGGTTGATACCATACAAATTGGCAATAAAGCATTTTAGAGTTGATGCATTTTAATCCAATGAAGAACGACAGTTGAATCTGTCCAAAAATATGATTTGCTGACAAGAGAATTGAATTTGTGTTTGATTTTAGTCCATGTTTGGCATAATTGAACGGAAGCACAAAGCTCTAAACGAGTAACATATTTTCCGTTGTCAAATACCCTTGCGTATATGCAACATCCATACGCTCGATTTGAGGCATCCGAAAATCCATGGATTTTACACTTATTTTTTGGTGATTTTTTAACAAATCGATTTACGCGAACGATGTCAAGATTAGATAAATCAGCTTCAAGTTGTTGCCATCTAGTCTGTAAGATCTCTGGCAACGGGTCGTCCCAGTCCAAGCGATCGATCCAAAAGTCTTGGATCAGGATTATGTAGCGTACTACGACTGGTGCTAATGATCCTAGTAGATCATAGAGCCTGGCCATGATCGATACTATTTTTCGCTTTGTTGGTATTGCAGTTAATGGAATATCAAATCGAAATAATATAAGATCTTCATTTGGCAGCCACGACATGCCAAGAGCCTTGGTGACATCACTATTGTCAATATTGAGATTATATTCATAATCTCTTGGTGCGCCACTTGGAAAGCAACTTGGTAACTTCATTCGTCTTAGCATTGAGTTCTTCGTTTGAGTCAGCTCCATAAAGTAGATCGTACATATCCTCCGCTAATACAGCAGATCCAATTGGAAATAATTCTTTATACGCCTCCGATAAGAATTTTAAGGACCTGATTGCGAGAAATGGAGCGCACGACATCCCACGAAACGAGAGTAATGTTAGGATCAGATCTTGTTGAATAGTAGGACCAACCATGAGTATATCATTTAATGATATATTTGATGATGATTTAGACGAAGCGTCAAATACTACGCGAAGTTTAGTTGATGAGCTTTGCGGTGTAAGGACACAATGGTGAGGAATAATGTAATGATTTCCCGCTTGCAAATGGTCTAACGACGCTGCCTCCATGTGATTCAACTTAAGATATTCATCTAAAAATTCTATGTACATTTCCTTTAATTGGTGTTGAGATGCAAGCCGTCTTTCGAGTTGGAGAAAACATCTTTTTGCACAGAAGAACGAGTCTCCAAGTTGTGCAGGCGATTCCTTGAAAGGCAACCGTACCTGTATGCGCCCTGAATCCAGGAATTGTGAGTGCACCTGAAAGTGAGTTTCACATGCTTGTTCTTCTGAGGTTAACGAAATCTCTTTATTTTCAATTCCATATATTTCATCCGTTTTCCAAAACCTTTCTAATAATATGTTAAGGTCTTGCTGTTGTGTTAAATTACAAGTGTAGTGTTGAGTTGATTGGGGTTCAGAAATCTTACCCCCGACGATCCATCCTAATGCAGTTTCCACTAGATAAGGAAGACCAATACCTAAACTAGTTTTCCCCGTCTTAAGTAGATCAAAAAATTCTTTTACGCTAAGCAATAAATCTACCTTTCCGGGCTTATAAAAGAATGGGTCGGCTAACTCAATTTCTTTGGGAATGGCCCAATTTGACACATCTAGTCTCTTTTCAGGCTGAGGTAGAGATTCGTCTAAAGATATTCTTGAACGAATTTCGGTAGATACTGAATGTTTCATATGAGTACGTATTTCACCGATTCCAGTAATCTCATAATGATCGTAACGAAACGGAAGCTGAAGCCTTTTGGCTAATTCTTCAGTTATAAATGTAAGCTCAGAGCACGAATCAAGTAATGCTCTTGCGAACTGAAACCCACCAAGTTTGTCTTGAATAAGAACGATTGCTGTTGGAAGCAATCCCCGCCGAGCTTGGCGAGTCACTTACTTTCGTCATGCGAATTATAAATGATTTGTTGTGATTCATGCTAGCAATGATGATAAATAGAAGGTCCGTCTGGTGGATAATTTCCCTGAACGTTTGAATCCTTTGCATGTTTGTGTGATGTAAACCTCCACAATGTCGACATCTATTCAATGAAGGACACTTTGAGGCTGGATGACCCTTATTGAGGCAATTCAAACAAATTGACGCTGTCTTGACAATCTTGAATCGCTCAATAAAAGGTAGCGAAATAAAAATTGGACAGAATGATAACCTATGCTCAATGGACTGACATTGATTGCATCTGCTTTGGGCTGTAACAAATACTTTCGAAGTACTATGAATTTTGTCCCTGACGGTTCTTTCCTCTTGTCGGTTTCGCAGATACCCTTCCAAATACTGGCAATGTCGACTGAGTATTTGATAACAGTCGAACCAGTGGATTCAAGATCAATTTTCGACATAACAATATGAATAAGTACTGCGTTTAATACATCATCTTCAGTCCCTGGAGACAACAATGATCCGCGGAGAGCTGAAACCGTATCCAAAATTGTACGGAGGGTACCAGCGTCTGCCTTCTTCATGCTAGCAATGTTAAATAAACTTGAAATATGTTCTACGAAAATAAGAACTTTTTTGTCAAATCGCTCGTTGAGGCGATCTAGCGCCTTGGGATATTTTTCGTCTGATACTCGAAATGGCGAAACTACGCTTAGAGCTTGGCCAGATAGACAACTTATCAGATAGTTAAATTTGTCCACATTGGACAATAAGTTGTCTTCATGTACCATATTTGTAAATGAAGTAATAAATTTTTTGAATTCTCCATATTTGCCGTCGAATTTAGGTGATTTGAGGGATGGAAGCCGATTATGATGTCCACCAATATAAGCCGATAAATTTAAGAAACTCAGTTCTTCTGGTTATTCCATTTTACTTGCGCCGTAATGTGATTGCCTTTGTTTCGAAAAAAGGTTTTCTATCTCTTCCCGATTCGAGTTTGCTGGATCTAGCTTCTTAATATTGGTTAAAACTTGTAATGCCTGTTTAAAATACGACTCAACAATTTGAGACTGACTAATATAATAGGGTCATTTTCAAGATCGATTCTAGCTCTCAAACTTTCAATATTAGATTGCAGTTGATTCCGTTGCTGTCTAAGAGGTAGGAGCTGCGTTTCAAATGGTGGAGATATTTTGGGCTCTTAACGAAAGAAATTTAGCAAGTTAGAAATGAATTAAACCTGAGCTAAACGAGTTCTATTTTTAAGAAAACACTCAAATGCATTAAGTTCCACTCAAGAGCTTAATTAGTGAGCTTTAATATGTAGATCGTTTCTCTATATGACAATTTGAGTACTTACTCCGCTGTGCTTAATACTTAGCATGTGTTAAAGCTTACGAGTGTTTTACATGTGAGTGTAAAGCATGTGAGAGCTTTACGATCGCTAATGAGTGGCAATTGAGTCAAATTTTAAGTGGAAATTGGTAATGTAAATTAACACACTCAAGTTGACTTAGGTTATGATAGGGCTCCAATGTAAATGTCCCACGATGATATGTCTCGCTAAGGCCACGGATGATTATGTAATGATGAAGAAGTCCAATGATGACTGTCCAAGATGATGTAAAGATGAAAACCCCAAGGAGGACTGTCCAAGATGATGATGTAACGATGAATGCAATTAAATGAACGAATAAACGAATTTATATATATATATATATTTTTTTTAAGCTTTTTATGTTGGGACTTGCGAAGTGCAAGGTCCTGTCACGGTCGCCAATGTTTGATCTGCCCAGTTGCATATGGTACAAAACTCCAATGCTCAAATAGCATGTGGAGTGGAGTGAAAAAATAGGTCTTCTCTTCGAATTCCAGAAAGAAGTCATTTTTATATGTCGGTTTCATGAATTAGAAGCTCTTCATGAGCCATGTAACAGAAGCTTTTAGAACATGTTAATGTAAATACAGTGGTAGAAATTCCAATGATCTTAAACAAATATTATATGAAATCTTAATATATACAAATCTAAGTTAACGATGACGTCTCCTCCAACATACTCCCCCATTGAAGGATGAAGTATGACTCCTTGAATTTACATAAACGTCATCTTTCAAAGGCAATGGAGCAAGTTTGCAGATTGGCCGGCGAATAATTTCTTTCTTGGTGCGAACATCGGCTACTCTGACCCTTCCGTCCGCCCCAGTTATAGCTTCGACCACACGACCAGTAATCCAGCATTGCGGTGGAAGATTGTTTTCATGGATGAGAACTAATTGATCCCTTGCTATGTTGCTTTCGGGATGCAACCACTTCGAGCGTTCTTGCAATTGATGGACATAGTCGCGCTTCCAGAGTTCCCAGAAGCGTTGCTTGAGATAGGTCACCCTTTGCCAACGAGATAGATAAAAAGGTTTTGAGTCATTCACTTAGAGGTTCAGGGATTGCTCGCAATGAATATCCGATCAATAAATGTGCTGGCGTCAGGGCCTCCCCGTCATTGGGATCATCGCTGTGAATGGATATTGGACGGGAGTTCAATATCGCCTCCACTTCAATTGCAATCGATTGAAGCTCTTCGTAAGTCAAATGAGAAGAGGTCAAATTTTTGATGAGCAGAGTCTTCATTGTCTTTACTGCGGCTTCCCACAAGCCTCCAAAATGGAGAGCGAGCGGTGGAATAAAGTTGAATTTAAAGCCGGCATTTCGGCTAAATTTCTCCAGATTTTGTACATTGAGTTCTGAACAGAATTTCCGGTTGAAGCTTTCAAGTTGCGAACATGCTCCGACAAAGCTGGTGGCATTGTCACAATAAATCATTTTGGGTATGCCACGTCGTCCGATGAATCGCTTCAAACAGAGAATAAAATTATTAGCAGAGAGGTCTGAAATTAGTTCTGTATGAATAGCTTTTGAAGAAAAGCAAACAAATATGGCCAAATATGTTTTGTAGGGAACCTTGCTTCAAATGCGGTACGAATTGAGGAATGGTCCACATAGATCCACTCCGCATATCAGAAATGGTCGCTCGGCTAGGAGACGGTCAGCTGGGAGGTTACCCATGATTTGTCGCATTAGTACTGGCTTGTAATGATAACAATGGGTGCAACTTTTAACAACCTTGCGGACCAATTCGCGAGCATTTACGATCCACACTGTTAGGCGCAGTATCGCTATCAGAACCTTAGCTCCCGCGTGAAGGTTTCGCAAATGAAGATCTTTAATATATTTATAAGTGAAATGATGAGTCTTTGCAAGCAATAACGGCATTCTAGCGTCCAATGGTATGTCAGCCATGGCAAGACGGCCTCCAACACGGATAAGTCCAATACTTCGAGGACCGATCTGTTCATGTGATATGAATGGATTTAATTTTTGAAGCTCCGGCTTCAGACTTTGTCCCGCTTGTAAGTCCTTTAGTTCTTTCGCAAGCACATCACTCTGAATGGAAAAGATTATATGATTAAAAGCCAATTTAAATTCTTCTACTGAAATGCTTTTTGTAACACTTATCGTATTATTGCGATTAATAGGAACTCGGTTGAAAACTCGTAAAACTTATGTGAAGACCATCACAATCATACGAAACGATGATAGTCTACTAATGATCTGCTCAACTATGCTCTTTTCTTTATAACTAGTGCTACATTTCAATAGAAGGGTCTTTCGCACTTCTATTTCTTTGGGCTCGAACTCTGTCTTTCTTTCAGATTTCGTCCAATGTAATGTATCAAATGCTAAGAACTTTGGTCCATGAAACCAAATTGTCTGCATCAAATCGCGAGCTGCGCATCCACGTGAAGCAATGTCGGTTGGATTATCCTTTCCAGGCACGTGACTCCAAATGATATCCTGCGATTGAGTTTGTATGGTTGATACCATACAAATTGGCAATAAAGCATTTTAGAGTTGATGCATTTTAATCCAATGAAGAACGACAGTTGAATCTGTCCAAAAATATGTTTTGCTGACAAGAAAATTGAATTTGTGTTTGATTTTAGTCCATGTTTGGCAGAGTTGGGCGGAAGCACAAAGCTCTAAACGAGTAACATATTTTCCGTTGTCAAATACCCTTGCGTATATGCAACATCCATACGCTCGATTTGAGGCATCAGGCATAAATCAGCTTCAAGTTGTTGCCATCTAGTCTGTAAGATCTCTGGCAACGGGTCGTCCCAGTCCAAGCCAGTAGATCGTCGACGTACATATCCTCCGCTAATACAGCAGATCCAATTGGAAATAATTCTTTATACGCCTCCGATAAGAATTTTAAGGACCTGATTGCGAGAAATGGAGCGCACGACATCCCACGAAACGAGAGTAATGTTAGGATCAGATCTTGTTGAATAGTAGGACCAACCATGAGTATATCATTTAATGATATATTTGATGATGATTTAGACGAAGCGTCAAATACTACGCGAAGTTTAGTTGATGAGCTTTGCGGTGTAAGGACACAATGGTGAGGAATAATGTAATGATTTCCCGGTTGCAAATGGTCTAACGACGCTGCCTCCATGTGATTCAACTTAAGGTATTCATCTAAAAATTCTATGTACATTTCCTTTAATTGGTGTTGAGATGCAAGCCGTCTTTCGAGTTGGAGAAAACATCTTTTTGCACAGAAGAACGAGTCTCCAAGTTGTGCAGGCGATTCCTTGAAAGGCAACCGTACCTGTATGCGCCCTGAATCCAGGAATTGTGAGTGCACCTGAAAGTGAGTTTCACATGCTTGTTCTTCTGAGGTTAACGAAATCTCTTTATTTTCAATTCCATATATTTCATCCGTTTTCCAAAACCTTTCTAATAATATGTTAAGGTCTTGCTGTTGTGTTAAATTACAAGTGTAGTGTTGAGTTGATTGGGGTTCAGAAATCTTACCCCCGACGATCCATCCTAATGCAGTTTCCACTAGATAAGGAAGACCAATACCTAAACTAGTTTTCCCCGTCTTAAGTAGATCAAAAAATTTATTTACGCTAAGCAATAAATCTACCTTTCCGGGCTTATAAAAGAATGGGTCGGCTAACTCAATTTCTTTGGGAATGGTCCAATTTGACACATCTAGTTTCTTTTCAGGCTGAGGTAGAGATTCGTCTAAAGATATTCTTGAACGAATTTCGGTAGATACTGAATGTTTCATATGAGTACGTAATCTCATAATGATCGTAACGAAACGGAAGCTGAAGCCTTTTGGCTAATTCTTCAGTTATAAATGTAAGCTCAGAGCACGAATCAAGTAATGCTCTTGCGAACTGAAACCCACCAAGTTTGTCTTGAATAAGAACGATTGCTGTTGGAAGCAATCCCCGCCGAGCTTGGCGAGTCACTTACTTTCGTCATGCGAATTATGAATGATTTGTTGTGATTCATGCTAGCAATGATGATAAATAGAAGGTCCGTCTGGTGGATAATTTCCCTGGACGTTTGAATCCTTTGCATGTTTGTGTGATGTAAACCTCCACAATGTCGACATCTATTCAATGAAGGACACTTTGAGGCTGGATGACCCTTATTGAGGCAATTCAAACAAATTGACGCTGTCTTGACAATCTTGAATCGCTCAATAAAAGGTAGCGAAATAAAAATTGGACAGAATGATAACCTATGCTCAATGGACTGACATTGATTGCATCTGCTTTGGGCTGTAACAAATACTTTCGAAGTACTATGAATTTTGTCCCTGACGGTTCTTTCCTCTTGTCGGTTTCGCAGATACCCTTCCAAATACTGGCAATGTCGACTGAGTATTTGATAACAGTCGAACAGTGGATTCAAGATCAATTTTCGACATAACAATATGAATAAGTACTGCGTTTAATACATCATCTTCAGTCCCTGGAGACAACAATGATCCGCGGAGAGCTGAAACCGTATCCAAAATTGTACGGAGGGTACCAGCGTCTGCCTTCTTCATGCTAGCAATGTTAAATAAACTTGAAATATGTTCTACGAAAATAAGAACTTTTTTGTCAAATCGCTCGTTGAGGCGATCTAGCGCCTTGGGATATTTTTCGTCTGATACTCGAAATGGCGAAACTACGCTTAGAGCTTGGCCAGATAGACAACTTATCAGATAGTTAAATTTGTCCACATTGGACAATAAGTTGTCTTCATGTACCATATTTGTAAATGAAGTAATAAATTTTTTGAATTCTCCATATTTGCCGTCGAATTTAGGTGATTTAAGTTCCACTCAAGAGCTTAATTAGTGAGCTTTAATATGTAGATCGTTTCTCTATATGACAATTTGAGTAGTTACTCCGCTGTGCTTAATACTTAGCATGTGTTAAAGCTTAAGAGTGTTTTACATGTGAGTGTAAAGCATGTGAGAGCTTTACGATCGCTAATGAGTGGCAATTGAGTCAAATTTTAAGTGGAAATTGATAATGTAAATTTACACACTCAAGTTGACTTAGGTTATGATAGGGCTCCAATGTAAATGTCCCACGATGATATGTCTCGCTAAGGCCACGGATGATTATGTAATGATGAAGAAGTCCAATGATGACTGTCCAAGATGATGTAAAGATGAAAACCCCAAGGAGGACTGTCCAAGATGATGATGTAACGATGAATGCAATTAAATGAACGAATAAACAAATTTATATATATATATATTTTTTTTTTAAGGTTTTTATGTTGGGACTTGCGAAGTGCAAGGTCCTGTCACGGTCGCCAATGTTTGATCTGCCCAGTTGCAGATGGTACAAAACTCCAATGCTCAAATAGCATGTGGAGTGGAGTGAAAAAATAGGTCTTCTCCTCTTCAAATTCCAGAAAGAAGTCATTTTTATATGTCGGTTTCATGAATTAGAAGCTCTTCATGAGCCATGTAACAGAAGCTTTTAGAACATGTTAATGTAAATACAGTGGTAGAAATTCCAATGATCTTAAACAAATATTATATGAAATCTTAATATATACAAATCTAAGTTAACGATGACGTCTCCTCCAACATACTCCCCCATTGAAGGATGAAGTATGACTCCTTGAATTTACATAAACGTCATCTTTCAAAGGCAATGGAGCAATTTTGCAGATTGGCCGGCGAATAATTTCTTTCTTGGTGCGAACATCGGCTACTCTGACCCTTCCATCCGCCCCAGTTATAGCTTCGACCACACGACCAGTAATCCAGCATTGCGGTGGAAGATTGTTTTTATGGATGAGAACTAATTGATCCCTTGCTATGTTGCTTTCGGGATGCAACCACTTCGAGCGTTCTTGCAATTGATGGACATAGTCGCGCTTCCAGAGTTCCCAGAAGCGTTGCTTGAGATAGGTCACCCTTTGCCAACGAGATAGATAAAAAGGTTTTGAGTCATTCACTTAGAGGTTCAGGGATTGCTCGCAATGAATATCCGATCAATAAATGTGCTGGCGTCAGGGCCTCCCCGTCATTGGGATCATCGCTGTGAATGGATATTGGACGGGAGTTCAATATCGCCTCCACTTCAATTGCAATCGATTGAAGCTCTTCGTAAGTCAAATGAGAAGAGGTCAAATTTTTGATGAGCAGAGTCTTCATTGTCTTTACTGCGGCTTCCCACAAGCCTCCAAAATGGAGAGCGCGCGGTGGAATAAAGTTGAATTTAAAGCCGGCATTTCGGCTAAATTTCTCCAGATTTTGTACATTGAGTTCTGAACAGAATTGCCGGTTGAAGCTTTCAAGTTGCGAACATGCTCCGACAAAGCTGGTGGCATTGTCACAATAAATCATTTTGGGTATGCCACGTCGTCCGATGAATCGCTTCAAACAGAGAATAAAATTATTAGCAGAGAGGTCTGAAATTAGTTCTGTATGAATAGCTTTTGAAGAAAAGCAAACAAATATGGCCAAATATGTTTTGTAGGGAACCTTGCTTCAAATGCGGTACGAAATGAGGAATGGTCCACATAGATCCACTCCGCATATCAGAAATGGTCGCTCGGCTAGGAGACGGTCAGCTGGGAGGTTACCCATGATTTGTCGCATTAGTACTGGCTTGTAATGATAACAATGGGTGCAACTTTTAACAACCTTGCGGACCAATTCGCGAGCATTTACGATCCACACTGTTAGGCGCAGTATCGCTATCAGAACCTTAGCTCCCGCGTGAAGGTTTCGCAAATGAAGATCTTCAATATATTTATAAGTGAAATGATGAGTCTTTGGAAGCAATAACGGCATTCTAGCGTCCAATGGTATGTCAGCCATGGCAAGACGGCCTCCAACACGGATAAGTCAAATACTTCGAGGACCGATCTGTTCATGTGATATGAATGGATTTAATTTTTGAAGCTCCGGCTTCAGACTTCGTCCTGCTTGTAAGTCCTTTAGTTCTTTCGCAAACACATCACTCTGAATGGAAAAGATTATATGATTAAAAACCAATTTAAATTCTTCTACTGAAATGCTTTTTGTAACACTTATCGTATTTGTTGTCGAAATTCGGGCCTGCGAATAAACTTTGTACCACTGTACTACAAAACGGAACTTTGTCCGAACAAACAGAATGACGCTCTTTAAAAACTCTAACTTTATTATACATAAGTAAACACATAATCGCGAAAAATACGAAGCTGCATTGATCTAAGTACATACATAAGAACCGCGTGTTCAGTTGTTTTTTCGTAGCCAAGAGGCCAAGACTAGAGTAAGTGAAATGAGATTGTAAAATTATTAGTTATAAGAAATTTGTGAAATTACTTGCAGAATTAAAAAGCTCACCGCTTACCGCTTACTGCTTACGCTGACCTAACCAGAGGAATTAATGGATTAAATTTATTTCAAAGGCACTGGCGGAGCTAGATTAACTAGTCGAACGAGCAACAATTCTTTTTAATTTCTATTGGAAATTCTTTTTAATTTCTATTGGAAATTAAATTTACTCTTTCGTAAAGAATTTTGAGCAAATTCTTTAATTCCTACGGTGTAGTAGAGCTACAGAGACCTAAAGAGGAGGGACTACACAAATCCCAAGGAAAGAACAAATTTAAATTTTACCACGCGTAAAATTAAGTATAGACATGCCAACGACTGGAAACTGTGCCAAGAGCCGGCCAACCAGGAAATGCTCACATGCTCCAGGTGTGCATCTCAATTCCACTGCACCTGCTGCGGATCGAAAAACAGTGCCACCTCGAGTTCCTGGATGTGCGAGACATGTCGCCACGTGCCTGATGAAGGCGAACATAACCTCGAAACTGAATCACATTTCAAGGTTAACCAACCAGGTAACAAAGATCAGCACGTGGAAGATGAAGCAATGCCGGAAGATCAGCAAATACTTTTGCAACAATTAGAGGATGAAATGTGCCTCGAAAGAGAATATCTGCGCCGTAAGTATGCTCTACTTAACCCGAGAGTACAGTCAAACGGAGAAGCGAATGACCATCCACAACATGCTGCCGAAATAAACCGACACATAATGATGACGGATGAATGTGCGACATGCAAAACCAATGGCACAACACCACAACAAGTAGCTGCTCGACAATCAATGACGAGGGAATTACCAGCCTTCAAAGGAGATCTAAGAAAATGTCCATTCTTTATAAGCACTTATGAAATTAGCACCCGGATCGGTGGATACAGCAAAGAGGAGAACACTATACGTCTGCAGAGATGTCTGAAAGGTAGGTCACTTGAAGCCATGCGAGACAGCTTACTGTTCCCAGAAATGCTGCCGAGCGTTATAAGTACTTTGAGAATGTAGTTACAGCCCGCGGATGTACACCACGGGATTGCTTTGGAAAGATGGTCCCCGTGTATTTCCAAATAGCCTGCCGGTAGCAAAACGACGACTCTTATGCATGCAAAAGAAAATGGCAGCAGACCCTCCTTTTGCAAATGAGCTACATAGTCAAATTCAAAACTTGATAACCAAAGGCTATGCCAGAAAGTTGGCAGAGGAAAAAGTCCTGCAGAAACCCGAAAATGCATGGTACTTGCCCATTTTTACTGTACGAAATCCACATAAACCTGACAGGGTCAGATTGGTGTGGGACGCGGCAGCTCAATCATCAGGAGTAGCCCTAAATGACTTTCTTCTAAAGGGACCCGATTTGCTCGTGCCCTTGCTGCAGATTATGTATAACTTTAGAATGAGAGCAATTGGCGTGAGCGATGACATCGCCGAAATGTTCCATCGAATAGCAGTTAGAGAAGAAGACGCTAAAGCACAACGATTCCTATGGCAAAATCAGACAACAGGCGTCATAGAAACTTTCCAATTAAATGTGTTGACATTTGGAGCCACGTGCTCACCCTGTATAGCGCACTATGTGCGCGACCTGAACGCTAAAAAACACGCAGACGAGTTTCCTTCGGCAGCTAAAGCTATTCAGAGAAGTCACTACGTAGACGACTACATCGATTCATGCTATTCAGAAGAAGAAGCCATTACATTATCGAAAGGAGTTAGAGAAGTCCATGCACGCGGAGGTTTCCATATGCGCAAGTGGTGTTCGAATTCCAAACGGGTACTCGCTGCGCTTCGCGATTCAACAACCTACGAAGAAAAACAATTCTTTAATAGTGAAGAGATACACTCTTATGAGAAAATATTGGGCATGCGGTGGAGCCCACGTCAAGATACCTTCACCTATGCACTAAAGTTGGTACGCCTGAAGCGCAACATAATAGCGACAAAAGTCGCACCAACCAAAAGGGAAATTTTACAAGTTTTGATGTCAGTTTTTGACCCTATGGGTTTTGTATCCTGTATAATGATGTATCTCAAAATACTGCTCCAACAAGTTTGGCGATCGAAGATTGATTGGGATGAGGAAATACCACCCAATCTGCAGGATATGTGGCAATCATGGCTGTCCTTCTTACCCTTGATAGAGAACGTGAAAATTCCGAGATGCTATTTTAAAAATTGGCTTGCACACGACTGCCGAGTTCAAATTGACGTATTCGTGGATGCGGGAGAAGACGCCTACTCTGCCGTTGCGTATTTCCGTATCGAACAAAATAACCAAATACTTTTGAGTCTCGTTTCAGCCAAATCCAAGGTAGCTCCATTGCAGCCGCTCTCGATACCCCGGTTGGAGCTACAGGCAGCAGTAACTGGAGCGCGACTGATGAAAAACATAATAGCACAACATGAAATCGACTTTGAGGAATGCTACTTATGGACAGACTCGAAAACGGTACTAGCGTGGCTCCATGGAGACCCACGACGATATCAACAATATGTAATGTTTAGGATAGCCGAGGTATGTGAGCTCACCGAGGCCAGAAACTGGAGATGGGTACCAAGCAAACTAAATGTTGCGGACATCGCCACCAAACGACAACATAGGCCTGAAACATACACACAATGGTTCGAAGGACCCAAATTTTTAAAACTACCGCCGGCAGATTGGCCGACGGAAACTACCAATGAAAGGACAGTCACTGAGGAACTGCGTCCTCGTTTCCTTCACATGCGAAGGGAACCAGCAAAAATCAATTACGAGTACTTCTCAAAATGGAATCGATTGACCAGGGCAATAGCATGTTGGCTTGCCTATAAGAGGAAATTGATCAACAAAATACGTAAATCAAATGAGAATTCAAACCAATTGGCATCCCAAATTAATGAAGACAGAATGTTTCTATACCGGAACATACAACAAGAATGTTACAACGAAGAGTACACAGCCATCGAAAACGGCCACCACGTTTGCCGGAGCAGTCCACTATGGAGGTTACAACTCTTCCTAAATGACCAGGGAGTATTGTGTGTACGCGATCGAGCCAGTCGCTTCGCTGGCATCCCTGAAGGACGAATCGCTCTACCCACCCAACACTAGGTTACAAAGCTGATAGTCCGGTACTACCATGAAAAATACCATCACATGAATCATGAGACTACAGTAAATGAGGTGAGGCAAAAATATTTTAGTCCAAAACTAAGACCTCTCCTTAAAGGGATTCGTCGAAATTGCCAACAATGTAAGCTGAGTAGCGCTCGACCTATTGCACCCTTAATGGCGCCCCTACCGAGGGCAAGACTGGGTGCATTCAAGCCAGCGTTTACGTATGTAGGAGTTGATTATTTTAGGCCGCTAACAGTCATCGATGGAAGAAAGTCATTGAAAAGATGGGGCATGCTGATAACCTGCCTCACAATGCGAGCAATAAGCATTGAGATCGTGCATAGTCTAACCACAAACTCATGCCTAATGGGCTTAAGACGCCATATATCGCGCCGAGGCACACCGAAGGAAATATATAGCGATAACGGGACTAATTTTCGAGGGACCGATGCCTTTCTTAGAGACAAACTTCAACTAGATGATGCGAAGATGCATCGAGAATTGTCGCAGCAGGAAATATCGTGGTACTTCAACCCACCGTCAGATTCTCACATGGGGGGAGCCTGGGAGCGCTTGGTGCGTTCCGTCAAAACCGTGTTATACCGTATAACACCAAATCAAAAATTTTCAGATGAAAGTCTTCTTACCGCCATGGCAAAGGTGGAAATGACGGTCAACTCCAGGCCCCTGACATACGTGTCCCTGGACGACGAAGATCAAGAAGCTCTTACGCCAAATCATCTGTTGCTTGGCTCATCAAATGGAGAAAAACCGATTTGCGATCCGGAACAAATCGACTATAAATGGTTGTTCCGCCAGAGTGAGATGTTCGCCAACCTATTTTGGATGCGCTGGGTCAAAGAGATGCTACCAAACGTAACACGAAGGTCTAAGTGGCATAAAAAAGTAAAGCCAATTGGTGCATACCTAATTTAACTGCCACCGTGTGCAGACGTGTTTTTTAATGCACTCCGCAAAAATTGAGTGTAAAAAAAAAGAAAAGTCTGCGTTTGCAAAAAGTTGTGTAGGGCTCTCAGTCGCCTCAGAGACGCCTATTTACAATCATATTGCTATTAGATTGCTCTAATAGCAATAAATACTAAGTTGCAACAACAAAGTGCGTAATTTTTACAAAAGCCATGTCCACCAATTCGGGCCCAAGCTCTCTCGATCCCCACCAGCAACAGCTACAAGAACTAATTGTACAACAACAACGTGAGCGTCGACTCTCGGTCCAACGCAACAACGCGTACTTTTCGGTGGTGTCGCCGACCCCACCGAATGCTAACGTAAGCAATAACACCGAAAGTGCCAGCCACTCAGCAATTAACAGCAACCTACCGTGGAGAGAGCAGTGTGCTTCTCCATCAATATCGATAACTGGGTCACCGATTGCACCAACCAGCACCGTCAGCTCGTTGACAGCAACCAGCACCGTCAGCTCGTTGACAGCAACTACTGCAACGTCTGCCGAAGTATTGACCTGCCTCAAGCCGTCAACGACAAGTCGCCCAGAGTCAGCCACAATAGTAAACCCAACGACTTCTGTCCAAACTGGAATGGACAGATATATTAAAATAACTAAGCGGAAGCTAAGCCCGCAAAAGAAAAAAAGTGGCAATACGCCGAAAATAACCAAACCAAATGAACGAGTAGCACCCCTTAGCGGGAATCGTTTTAAAATTCTTGCCGATCAGCAAGACGATCAAGCCGGCGCTGTAGATAAAGCTAATCGGCTAGACCACCCCCTTTATACATCCGTGGAGCCAACTGCAGCGCCCTGATTTCGAAGCTAGTAGAAACAGTAGGGGCAAATAACTTTGTTGTAACCCCTCTCAATAGGGGTAACATTAAAGAAATTAAATGTCAAGCCCAAACTGAGGACAATTTCCGCATCATCGAAAAGTACCTCCGCAATGCTAACATCAACTTCTATACCTACCAACTAAAAAGCAGTAAAGGGCTCCAGGTTGTGTTAAAGGGGATTGAGCCATCGGTCCCTATTCAAGAAATAGCAGACGCGTTGGTCGAAAAAGGGTTTGCGGTCAAGTCTGTTGTCAACATCATCAACAGGAACAAAGTCGCACAGCCGCTCTTTAAAATCGAGCTCCAACCAGATGCAAAGCGGTCGAAGCCAAATGAAGTGCACCCGATCTACAACCTACAGCTCCTATTGCACAGAAGAATCACCGTAGAGGAGCCCCATAAAAGACGCCAACCACCGCAGTGTAAAAACTGCCAGGAATACAACCACACCTCTAACAATTGCAATCTTAGGTCAGTGTGTGTTGGCTGCGGCGAACATCATGAAGATGGAATTTGCACCAAGGATAGAAACAACGTCGCACTAAGACTATGCAGCAACTGTGGAGGGAACCACACGGCCAACTACAGAGGATGTCCTGTCTTTAAGGATCTTAAATCACACCTAAACGGGCGCAAACCCCCAGCTGGACCAAAAATCATCTTCAACGCCTCCAAAACTACACCGGAGGTTTTCTTCGCCAAGGCTGTTACATCATCCAACATGACTGCTATAACCAGTCCTAGTGTATCCTTCGCTAGTGTGCTCCGAACTGGACAGACGGAGCCCGCGAAAGAGACCCCGTCACTCCGCCATCTACAGAATCCGCAACCTAGCGCACCAGAGCTTGGCCAGCAAACTCCAAGTGGTCTAGAGGCCCTATTGATCTCACTCAATCAAAACATGACCACTTTTATGACGTTCATGCAAAACTGTATGCACGAACTGATGCGGAATCAAAACCTGCTTATCCAGAAGCTTATCGAGAGTCTTTGGAATGCTAACGGCATCTCCAAGCACAAAAAATGAACTGCAACTATTCCTAGACTCAAGTGAAATCGACGTTTTGCTGATTTCGGAAACACATTTAACATCAAAAAATAATTTTCAAATACCAAAATATACCTTCTACGCAACAAACCATCCAGACGGAAAAGCTCATGGCGGGACCGGTATCCTAATCAAAAACCGTATAAAACACTCGTTCCTCAACAGATTTGAAACACAGCACCTACAAGCAACTGCTATAACCGTCCAAACCAGCTGCGGCAACGCTACACTGGTCGCCCTGTACTGCCCACCACGCTTCTCAATCTCTGAAAAGGAATTTACCGATTTCTTTAACACACTCGGAGATCGCTTCATTGCAGCAGGGGACTGCAACGCCAAACATACGCACTGGGGATCTCGCCTGGTAAATCCTAAAGGCAAGCAGTTGGACAACCCAATAGTCAACCCTCTCAATAAGATGGATTGCGTCTCACCGGGTAGGCCTACTTATTGGCCCACAGATCCACAGAAAGTGCCTGACTTGATTGATTTCGCAGTAACCAAGAGGATTCCACGTAATCGGATCACTGCGGATACACTGCTAGATTTAACTTCCGATCACTCTCCAGTGCTATTCACACTATTAACAAGACCTAAAGTACTGGATCGCCCATATAGGCTTACAAACAACAAAACAAATTGGCTTAAATTTAAAATGTACATGAGCGCCCACACTGACTGTTCGCCGAAACTGGATGCTGGATTGACATGTGCGTCTCTGCACTTGAGTCGATGATGGGAGCTGCAGCAAGAGTATCTACTCCACATGCCTCTACTTACACTAAACCTGTTTACAGGCCTAGGAACCGGCGGATAGAACAACAAGTAATGGAAAAACGACGTCTAAGAAGAGAATGGCAGATTACTCGCTCGCCAGCAGCAAAACTTCGCCTAAGGCATGCCAATCGCAACCTCTCCAAGGTGCTTAGGCAAGAGGAAAGCCGGGCTCAAAGGAAATACATAGAAAAGCTTAGTCCAACCAGCACTAAACATCCTCTATGGAAAGCCCACCCAACTTTAAGCGCTCCTACAGAGACAATTTCACCGATAAGGAGTCCAACCGGTGGATGGGCCCGCAGTGACGAAGAGAGGGCATCCGTATTTGCCACACATCTTAAATGGTTTTCCAGCCAAATCCAACATCAAACTCATCTGTACTTCCCCCTTCGAACACATTAACGGATAGTGAGTACTCGGAACTCCAATCGGACGAGATCACTGCAGTTATTAAAAACCACATAAAGCCGAAAAAAGCCCCTGGCCATGACCTAATCACACCGAAAATGATCCTAGAACTCCCTATCATTGCAATACAATATATCTGCAAACTGTTCAACGCTATAATAAAAATTGGCTACTTCCCAAGAACACGGAAAAAGTCCACTATCATCATGATTCCTAAAGTGGGAAAGGACAAAACCCAGCCATCATCCTATAGGCCAATTAGTTTGCTGCCATGTCTTTCGAAGCTTTTTGAAAAGGTCCTGCAGATCCGCCTAAACTCATTTCTGGCATCGGAGAACACAATCCCTTCACACCAGTTTGGCTTCCGCGAAAAACATGGTACAATTGAACAAGTCAATCGCATAACATCCGAAATACGAACAGCATTCGAACTAAAAGAATACTGTGCAGCTGTCTTTCTCGACGTTGCCCAGGCTTTCGATAGAGTCTGGCTGGAGGGTCTGATGTTCAAAATCCGGCAAAAACTGCCACAGTACACACACAAACTCATGGAATCTTACCTTTACAATAGGAAATTCGCTGTAAGATGTAATGGCTCCGTCTCCGCTGATTTTGAAATCAAAGCTGGTGTACCGCAAGGCAGTGTACTCGGCCCATTGCTCTACCTGCTGTACACTGCAGACTTACCAACGAGTTTAGGACTTACAACGTCCACTTTTGCCGATGACACGGCAATCCTTAGCAGATCCAAATGCCCAATACAAGCCTCTGCAAAACTAGAGGAACACCTTAAGGTGGTAGAGGAATGGCTAGCAACCTGGCGTATCCGGGTCAACGAGCAGAAATGCAAACATGTTACATTTACGCTTAACAGAAGAAACAGTCCAGCTCTAATGCTAAACAACGTACCAGCTTCTCAAGCCGTGGATGTCACTTACCTTGGCATCCACCTAGACAGAAGACTAACTTGGCGCAAGCACATCGAAGCAAAAAAGTCACAGCTTAAACTGAAAGCGAGTAGCCTACATTGGATCATCAATGCTCGGTCCCCTCTACGTCTGGAGTATAAAGTCCTCCTATACAACTCCGTACTGAAACCCATCTGGACTTACGGAGCCGTACTATGGGGAAATGCAAGTACCAGCAATGTTGATATTATACAAAAAGCGCAGTCGAAGATTTTAAGATCAATCACGGGGGCCCCGTGGTATATACGAAGCGACAACATTCAAAATGATCTAAATATACCTAGCGTAAAATCTGAAATAGGTACTCAACAACTAAAGTATTCTGCGAAACTGGATGCACACCCAAATGTTCTTGCCAATTCCCTTACGCGAACTAATAATAGAACTCGTCTTAAAAGAAATGACAGACCAACCCAATAACAAGTGATTAGGGCCGCCTGCAATATCCCCAGGATTTATCTTAAGTACTAGTCTAAGAAAAATATCTCAAACTTGTTGTTAGGCTCTAATTTAAGAGTAGATTCAACAAATATATATATATATTAAAAAAAAAAAAAAAAAAAAAAATTGGTGCAGGCGACATCGTACTTATAGTGGACGAAAATCAGCGTCGTACCACCGCAGAGTATGGTCAAGTCCGCCAGGCGAAGGTACAGACACAATTAGATGTCCTCTCCAGACCAGCAGTAAAGTTAGCAGTCCTCGATGTCGGAAAAGATGAAGCAAGCTCCAGTGGCTCGCTTGCTGGGAGGGGAATCTTGCCAAAATTCGGGCCTGCGAATAAACTTTGTACCACTGTACTTCAAAACGGAACTTTGTCCGAACAAACAGAATGACGCTCTTTAAAAACTCTAAAACTCTCTCTCTCATCTTACTCTTGCGGTACTTTATTATACATAAGTAAACACATAAGCGCGAAAAATACGAAGCTGCATTGATCTAAGTACATACATAAGAACCGCGTGTTCAGTTGTTTTTTCGTAGCCAAGACGCCAAGACTAGAGTAAGTGAAATGAGATTGTAAAATTATTAGTTATAAGAAATTTGTAAAATAACCTGAAATTACTTGCAGAATTAAAAAGCTCACCGCTTACCGCTTACTGCTTACGCTGACCTAACCAGAGGAATTAATGGATTAAATTTATTTCAAAGGCACTGGCGGAGCTAGATTAACTAGTCGAACGAGCAACAATTCTTTTTAATTTCTATTGGAAATTCTTTTTAATTTCTATTGGAAATTAAATTTACTCTTTCGTAAAGAATTTTGAGCAAATTCTTTAATTCCTACGGTGTAGTAGAGCTATAGAGACCTAAAGAGGAGGGACTACACAAATCCCAAGGAAAGAACAAATTTAAATTTTACCACGCGTAAAATTAAGTATAGACATGCCAACGACTGGAAACTGTGCCAAGAGCCGGCCAACCAGGAAATGCTCACATGCTCCAGGTGTGCATCTCAATTCCACTGCACCTGCTGCGGATCGAAAAACAGTGCCACCTCGAGTTCCTGGATGTGCGAGACATGTCGCCACGTGCCTGATGAAGGCGAACATAACCTCGAAACTGAATCACATTTCAAGGTTAACCAACCAGGTAACAAAGATCAGCACGTGGAAGATGAAGCAATGCCGGAAGATCAGCAAATACTTTTGCAACAATTAGAGGATGAAATGTGCCTCGAAAGAGAATATCTGCGCCGTAAGTATGCTCTACTTAACCCGAGAGTACAGTCAAACGGAGAAGCGAATGACCATCCACAACATGCTGCCGAAATAAACCGACACATAATGATGACGGATGAATGTGCGACATGCAAAACCAATGGCACAACACCACAACAAGTAGCTGCTCGACAATCAATGACGAGGGAATTACCAGCCTTCAAAGGAGATCTAAGAAAATGTCCATTCTTTATAAGCACTTATGAAACTAGCACCCGGATCGGTGAATACAGCAAAGAGGAGAACACTATACGTCTGCAGAGATGTCTGAAAGGTAGGTCACTTGAAGCCATGCGAGACAGCTTACTGTTCCCAGAAATGCTGCCGAGCGTTATAAGTACTTTGAGAATGTAGTTACAGCCCGCGGATGTACACCACGGGATTGCTTTGGAAAGATGGTCCCCGTGTATTTCCAAATAGCCTGCCGGTAGCAAAACGACGACTCTTATGCATGCAAAAGAAAATGGCAGCAGACCCTCCTTTTGCAAATGAGCTACATAGTCAAATTCAAAACTTGATAACCAAAGGCTATGCCAGAAAGTTGGCAGAGGAAAAAGTCCTGCAGAAACCCGAAAATGCATGGTACTTGCCCATTTTTACTGTACGAAATCCACATAAACCTGACAGGGTCAGATTGGTGTGGGACGCGGCAGCTCAATCATCAGGAGTAGCCCTAAATGACTTTCTTCTAAAGGGACCCGATTTGCTCGTGCCCTTGCTGCAGATTATGTGTAACTTTAGAATGAGAGCAATTGGCGTGAGCGATGACATCGCCGAAATTTTCCATCGAATAGCAGTTAGAGAAGAAGACGCTAAAGCACAACGATTCCTATGGCAAAATCAGACAACAGGCGTCATAGAAACTTTCCAATTAAATGTGTTGACATTTGGAGCCACTTGCTCACCCTGTATAGCGCACTATGTGCGCGACCTGAACGCTAAAAAACACGCAGACGAGTTTCCTTCGGCAGCTAAAGCTATTCAGAGAAGTTACTACGTAGACGACTACATCGATTCATGCCATTCAGAAGAAGAAGCCATTACATTAGCGAAAGGAGTTAGAGAAGTCCATGCACGCGGAGGTTTCCATATGCGCAAGTGGTGTTCGAATTCCAAACGGGTACTCGCTGCGCTTCGCGATTCAACAACCTACGAAGAAAAACAATTCTTTAATAGTGAAGAGATACACTCTTATGAGAAAATATTGGGCATGCGGTGGAGCCCACGTCAAGATACCTTCACCTATGCACTAAAGTTGGTACGCCTGAAGCGCAACATAATAGCGACAAAAGTCGCACCAACCAAAAGGGAAATTTTACAAGTTTTGATGTCAGTTTTTGACCCTATGGGTTTTGTATCCTGTATAATGATGTATCTCAAAATACTGCTCCAACAAGTTTGGCGATCGAAGATTGATTGGGATGAGGAAATACCACCCAATCTGCAGGATATGTGGCAATCATGGCTGTCCTTCTTACCCTTGATAGAGAACGTGAAAATTCCGAGATGCTATTTTAAAAATTGGCTTGCACACGACTGCCGAGTTCAAATTCACGTATTCGTGGATGCGGGAGAAGACGCCTACTCTGCCGTTGCGTATTTCCGTATCGAACAAAATAACCAAATACTTTTGAGTCTCGTTTCAGCCAAATCCAAGGTAGCTCCATTGCAGCCGCTCTCGATACCCCGGTTGGAGCTACAGGCAGCAGTAACTGGAGCGCGACTGATGAAAAACATAATAGCACAACATGAAATCGACTTTGAGGAATGCTACTTATGGACAGACTCGAAAACGGTACTAGCGTGGCTCCATGGAGACCCACGACGATATCAACAATATGTAATGTTTAGGATAGCCGAGGTATGTGAGCTCACCGAGGCCAGAAACTGGAGATGGGTACCAAGCAAACTAAATGTTGCGGACATCGCCACCAAACGACAACATAGGCCTGAAACATACACACAATGGTTCGAAGGACCCAAATTTTTAAAACTACCGCCGGCAGATTGGCCGACGGAAACTACCAATGAAAGGACAGTCACTGAGGAACTGCGTCCTCGTTTCCTTCACATGCGAAGGGAACCAGCAAAAATCAATTACGAGTACTTCTCAAAATGGAATCGATTGACCAGGGCAATAGCATGTTGGCTTGCCTATAAGAGGAAATTGATCAACAAAATACGTAAATCAAATGAGAATTCAAACCAATTGGCATCCCAAATTAATGAAGACAGAATGTTTCTATACCGGAACATACAACAAGAATGTTACAACGAAGAGTACACAGCCATCGAAAACGGCCACCACGTTTGCCGGAGCAGTCCACTATGGAGGTTACAACTCTTCCTAAATGACCAGGGAGTATTGTGTGTACGCGATCGAGCCAGTCGCTTCGCTGGCATCCCTGAAGGACGAATCGCTCTACCCACCCAACACTGGGTTACAAAGCTGATAGTCCGGTACTACCATGAAAAATACCATCACATGAATCATGAGACTACAGTAAATGAGGTGAGGCAAAAATATTTTATTCCAAAACTAAGACCTCTCCTTAAAGGGATTCGTCGAAATTGCCAACAATGTAAGCTGAGTAGCGCTCGACCTATTGCACCCTTAATGGCGCCCCTACCGAGGGCAAGACTGGGTGCATTCAAGCCAGCGTTTACGTATGTAGGAGTTGATTATTTTGGGCCGCTAACAGTCATCGATGGAAGAAAGTCATTGAAAATATGGGGCATGCTGATAACCTGCCTCACAATGCGAGCAATAAGCATTGAGATCGTGCATAGTCTAACCACAAACTCATGCCTAATGGGCTTAAGACGCCATATATCGCGCCGAGGCACACCGAAAAAAATATATAGCGATAACGGGACTAATTTTCGAGGGACCGATGCCTTTCTTAGAGACAAACTTCAACTGGATGATGCGAAGATGCATCGAGAATTGTCGTAGCAGGAAATATCGTGGTACTTCAACCCACCGTCAGCTTCTCACATGGGGGGAGCCTGGGAGCGCTTGGTACGTTCCGTCAAAACCGTGTTATACCGTATAACACCAAATCAAAAATTTTCAGATGAAAGTCTTCTTACCGCCATGGCAGAGGTGGAAATGACGGTCAACTCCAGGCCCCTGACATACGTGTCCCTGGACGACGAAGATCAAGAAGCTCTTACGCCAAATCATCTGTTGCTTGGCTCATCAAATGGAGAAAAACCGATTTGCGATTCGGAACAAATCGACTATAAATGGTTGTTCCGCCAGAGTGAGATGTTCGCCAACCTATTTTGGATGCGCTGGGTCAAAGAGATGCTACCAAACGTAACACGAAGGTCTAAGTGGCATAAAAAAGTAAAGCCAATTGGTGCAGGCGACATCGTACTTATAGTGGACGAAAATCAGCGTCGTAATACCTGGACAAAGGGTCGAGTGGTTGAAGTGACCACCGCAGAGGATGGTCAAGTCCGCCAGGCGAAGGTACAGACACAATTAGATGTCCTCTCCAGACCAGCAGTAAAGTTAGCAGTCCTCGATGTCGGAAAAGATGAAGCAAGCTCCAGTGGCTCGCTTGCTGGGAGGGGAATCTTGTCGAAATTCGGGCCTGCGAATAAACTTTGTACCACTGTACTACAAAACGGAACTTTGTCCGAACAAACAGAATGACGCTCTTTAAAAACTCTAAAACTCTCTCTCTCATCTTACTCTTGCGGTACTTTATTATACATAAGTAAACACATAAGCGCGAAAAATACGAAGCTGCATTGATCTAAGTACATACATAAGAACCGCGTGTTCAGTTGTTTTTTCGTAGCCAAGAGGCCAAGACTAGAGTAAGTGAAATGAGATTGTAAAATTATTAGTTATAAGAAATTTGTAAAATAACCTGAAATTACTTGCAGAATTAAAAAGCTCACCGCTTACCGCTTACTGCTTACGCTGACCTAACCAGAGGAATTAATGGATTAAATTTATTTCAAAGGCACTGGCGGAGCTAAATTAACTAGTCGAACGAGCAACAGCATTATTGCGATTAAAAGGAACTCGGTTGAAAACTCGTAAAACGTATGCGAAGACTCTCACAATCATACGAAACGATGATAGTCTACTAATGATCTGCTCAACTCCACCGCTACGACGACCAACACGATCAACCTATAAGAAATAAAGAAATAACTTATTAGAAAGAATCTCGTTATACAAAACAGAAGAGTTGAGCCAAGTTTTAGAAAAAGCTAATATGTCAGCCGAAAAGGTTTGGCTATCACAGAACAGTTTCGAGAGCTTACATTTTGATAATGAATGCAAAGACTAGACGTTATTAGTTTTTTAAAGCAGAAGATAAATTAGGAAGGTGGACAGGCAACGGACGGGAGCGCTTATTGGGCGCAATCTCGTGTACAACTAGGCCATCTGGCCAAAAATTAGGGTCTACCGTAGCTGAGAAATACTTATTTGGTAATGTAATTTTTAAAGAGGAAATTTCCCGAGGCCTAGAAAACTTAAACTTTTGAAATAAAACCTTAGCAGGGCATATATTACCAATGTAAGCTGCCACAGACGACTCGGAAGTATTTGGAGCAAGTCTATAGATAAATAATTGTTTGCGATGAGGCAAAGGATGAGGATGAGCATTGGAATCTACGAGAGATTTCCCGTGAGGGAAAGATTGAGGTACACCAGGGCTTGTAATGGGTACTTCAATCTGAATAGAAGAGCATAAAGAGGGACAAAAAGATGGTGTAGGCGAAAGTAAAATGGGAGAAGATGTAATAGAGAGTGCTAGCGACTGCTTATGAGGCAACTCAAAGGTACATTTTTAGGGCAACTTCTCAGAAGGTGAAACGAACTTGAATTGCGACAATAAATGTACGCCAGTCACACTCATAAGACAGCTTTTTGGCCAGTTTCTTTAAAGAAAGAAACTTTAAACAAAGATCCGTGTACATACGGCTAAAATCGAGCTGCTGGCGCAAGATGGGCAAGTCCAGCGCATTAAGCCAAGCTCAGGCTTAGACACAGACAAACCAGAAAATTTGTCATAGTCGCAGCGGTTACGGCCAGCACATTTTAAGTGAATAAGATTATGGCAGAGCCAACAAGATATTGCTCTATATTGATCATCAAAACGATCACAATGCTTGCAAGTAGGTAGTCAACAAGCCATTGAAAAGCCAATAGAAAGACAAGGCAAATATATATAAAAATATATAGAAAATATATAGCACTAAGATAATTATCGATAAAAATCAATAAATACAAATAAAACAAAGAGACAGCTAGAGTGCACAACACAAGAAAGAGTGCAAGAACAGTTAAAAGCCAAGCTTTGAGAGGCGGCGTTATAAAAGTGATTACGCGGGAGAGAAGCTGAGCACACAAGCACAAAGAAAAGAGAACAACAAAAATAAAATAATAAAAAAAAACACTAGCACTGATGGTATGATCAGAGCGGTGAGGGGAGCAACTGCAGAAGCAATGACGAGAGAGAAAAGGAAAAAAAATATATATACCTATATAAAATGCACCAAACACTAATCACGAAAAAAAACTAGTTAATTTGGCAAATTCTGCAAATAAAACACACGGGTGTCAAGCAAACCACACCAACGAAAGCGTAAACAAACTAAGCACAATTAAAATTTGAGAGAAACAATAAATAGGGAAAAATGGGGCTAATCGGCGCATGGGGCAACCCGGCGCAGTCGAATTTTCTTAATATATAATAGCACGGTCCAAAAAGTGATAAGTGTCCTAACATCACATTTTGGTAGGCTATATTTGGATATTTGAAAGGTTCTGTGCATTAATGAATTTAGTTACAGTGAAAGATTTTGGAACATGTAAAAATATTATGGCCATGGACTGCAAGGGTATATAAACTTCGGTACAGCCGATATTAGCTTCTTTGATATTTTAATTTCATTTCAATCTTTAAATAATTTTATAATTTATATTTTCTGATTCCAGTGTTGTGTATGGGCTTGTTGTCAAAATACTACCACTGCACTGTGGATAAAAACGCCGATATTTTGGTATTAATGAAGTTTTTTGTTTTTTTCTTATATGAATATTTTTGTTTGTATATAATAAAAAACATTCCAAATAGTGTAAAAATAATTTACAAAATTTTTTATTGAGTGCCCTTAATGATTTACGCTTTGCCAAAGTCAGCTGTTTCAGGGTTACACTTAGTTATCGAAAAAAGGCACGAAAGCTTCTTCGACTTTCAGCGTTCATAAAAGTTTATATTTTGCAATTGTGAAAAGTTTAATTGTGGAAAAATGCAGAAAATAGGCAAAGACAACGTTTCGGATAATCAACTTTAAATAATTTAGCTTAAAGTCAAACATTTTGTTATACCTACTTATTTTATAATTATAACTTGCCAAAATGCAATCGAATGCTGGAACGGCTAAAAAAAAAAGCACCCGCGTTTGCTAGAGTCAAGTATCAAAGTAGTTTCGTATGGCAGATCACCTGAAAAAACAGGTCGGAAGCAATTAAGCTATAATAATTCTGGCCCTCGATTAAACCGAAAATTGGCTTCAACGCTTACTTCAGCGTACGACAACTCGAATCCTTTTTTAATTCACGCAGTATTGCGTATCATGTACTCTGAGACAAAAGTAGGAGGCTCGTTACAAAAATTACAGCAAGACGTTCTTGAAATATCTAATTTATCGCGTTGTACGTTAACATTAAGTTACGGTTTCGATAGCTCTACAGGACAAAGCATTTACAAGCAGTGATTTCAAGAAGATGATCATTTTGCATTGGATCATTCATTATTTGTAATCACGATAATTCCATTACAATTAAATGATGAGTACAATCAAGTCCTTTGGCTGAATTCTACTCCACAAACAGTAAGATTTTGTCGGCCTTTAAAAATTAAATTTAAAAAGGAAATTACTGAACTGATATTGAAAGAAAAATTTATGAAAAAATGCACAAATACAAAATCTTTTAAATTATTTGTATAATTTTCAAGAAAAGAGTATACTCGTGGTTTATAAACCCTACATGACATTAATTGACGGTAAAGTTTTAAACTTTAACTGACACTAATACATGCCAAGTATGCCCATTATGTAGAGCAAAGCCCAATCAACTGCTGCAAACCACTGACTTCAACTCAGGAATAATTACCGTTAATTCAAAATGTCTTCAGTATGGAGGAAGCCCTTTACATGCGTGGATCAGATTTCTGGAGTTTGTATTAAAATTATCATACAGAATTGACTTAAAAATATCCAAGAAGCTAACATCGGCTGTCCCAAAGTTTATATACCCTTGCAGTCCATGGCCATAATATTTTTACATGTTCCAAACTCTTTTTCTGTAACTCAATTCATTAATGCACAGAATCTTCAAAATATCATTTCCATTTCTTGTTTTTCTTTTTCTTCCCCATCCCGTTAAATAGTTAAAAAGTAAGCTTTCTAAATAGCACTGGGATATACAAATAAAATATACCAGGGACCGAAAATAATTATTATTTTCCAAAAAATTTCCCAAAAAATCATCTATGTAATAATTGTTACAAAAAGCCTCAATCTTAATTCTTATTTTTGATTTTTATTTCTTCCCTCAACCCATAACTGTTATTTTTGAAAAAAAAATAAAAATCATTTGTGATTTATATAAAAAAATGAAGTAAGTAAGTCGTCTCGCCGACTTGGATATACCATACAACAGTAAAACAAATATTTTAGATTTATAATAACCAATGCATTTTCGTATTTTTAAAAAAATCGGTTTCCATGCTTTTTACAAGCATATCTTAGTATTTCGCTCACTCAAGCATACGAGCACCCTAGCGCCCCCACCAGCCAACGGCCACTTCCGGCCATATGGAAAAACGTTTATATGCATAACTTGGCTATTTTTATTCCGATTTTGATCAAATTTGGTATTTCGCTTGATATTAGTATCAAATTTAAGTGTGCTAAATTTGATTGCACAAGGTTGAAAATTACGGGAGATAATCGAATTTTTTCAAATTACGGGGGCGGAAAGAGGCGTGGCAAAATCTTTACACATCAAAAATGTGCGCAATTACTAAGCAAATATACATACCAAATTTTGTGTCTCTAGTTGCTATGGTGTTTAAGAAAATCGGTTTTATATCATTTGCGGGGGCGGTAGGAGGCGTGGCAAACATTTGAAACAAACTCGATAAGCGTACATATGACACGAGTCTACATACCAAATTTTGTGTCTCTAGCTAGAATAGTTTTTGAGAAAATCGGTTTTATTTAATTTGCGGGGGCGGTAGGGGGCGTGGCAAAATTTTTATAAATACAAAATGTGCGCGTTTACTAAGCAAATATACATACCAAATTTTGTGTCTCTAGTTGCTATGGTGTTTAAGAAAATCGGTTTTATATCATTTGCGGGGGCGGTAGGGGGCGTGGCAAACATTTGAAACAAACTCGATAAGCGTACATATGACACGAGTCTACATACCAAATTTGGTGGCTCTAGCTCTTATAGTCTCCGAGATCTAGGTGTTCATACAGACGGACGGACGGACGGACGGACGGACAGACGGACATGGCTAGATCGTCTCGGCTGTTGATGCTGATCAAGAATATATATACTTTATGGGGTCGGAAAAGCTTCCTTCTGCCTGTTACATACATTTTAGCGACTTTAATATACCATTTCACCCTATGGGTGTATGGTATAATTATAAAAATTATTTAATGATTAAAATCAATGATAAAATCATTGCTGACTCAATTTGAATTATTAATAGTTTTTTTGCAAGAATACACATCCAATCTTAAAAAAAATTTTAAAATTTCCAATTCTAACTTCAATTGTTTGATAATAATCCTCGGCTGGATGAAAAGAAAAGAATAAACTTACAATGAGTTGGCTAGCAAATTGGAAATTTATTCGGTATTTAATTTTACAAAAAGCGTTTTTTGTACCGAATCGGTAGACAAATTGCATCTAAGGTAGCTTAAAATTAGCTTCAATGCAGAAAAGGCTCTTTCAACGCTGACTTGAGTTGCAGGTACACTTTGTACAACTTTTGCCAGCTTGTAGAGATTGGGAGAGACATATTTCGCTGTATCGGTTGCCAAATTATTTACAATTTACTTGTGTTTAAGTGCGAGAGTAAGAAGTGAAAGAAAAAATAATGGGTCGTAAACGTGAAAGTGTCGCAAGAAATGAAGCCGAGTCTCTCAATAAAGAATCTGCAGTGCAAGAAAAAAATGCAAATTCTCAGTGTCAATGAGTGAAAGCGAGTTCAAAAATGCGGGCGTAGAATTGGTCACAGCTGAGCCAGTTCCATTTTCCCTTTTGGATTCTAAGCCTTTCAAGACTTTGACAAAACCAATTTTCCCTGGTTTTAACATGACACCAATATCGTCGAAGAACATTATGGAATTCGTGAGCGAAAAATATGAAGTTTCCAAGGCGGAAATGACAAAATTGATGTCTGGCCGAATAGTGTCGCTAAAAATTGATTTTGCAACTAGGCAAAACCGCGGAGTACTTGGAATAAATGCACAGTTTTACCAGAACTCAAAAATTTGCGTTAAAACCCTTGATGAGCAAGAGGCACACTGCAGCCAATTTGAGTATGGCAATTGAAATTGTGTTACATGATTTCAATATCAATAAGGATCAATTGTACACAGTTACATCCGATAATGGTCGCAATATGACAAGGGCGTTGGAGTTGTTGAATCAAAATAACGAGGATGACACTGAGAGTGAAGATGATGAATTTTATGCTGATGATCTAATGCTACAGGTCAAAATAAGCGATATCACTTTAATCAAATGTGTCGCTCACACTTTGCAGTTGGCGGTTAACGACTTCCTCAAGCAACTTGCTTGCAAAAAAACAATTTACAGGGCTCGTAAGTTGGCAAAGTCCTTAAGAACGCCAGCATTCAGGTATGTAATCATAGGTCAACCATTTGTCAATTAGAAGAAAATAACAAAAAATTATATTTGTTTTTCCTGTAGACATTTAATAAAAGCAGAGAGTCTAGTTGTACCAGAACTATATGTTCCAACCCGATGGAGTTCGACTTACTCAATGCTGACCAAACTCTTTAGCCTAACAGACTTTATTGAAGTGCACTTTCAAAACGCTGACGCACTTACGCATGAAGAGTAGAGTACAGTACAGACCTTGAAGAAGACTGTGGAACCTGCTTTTGTGGCAACAAAAAAATTTCAGTTGGAGCAGCTTTATTTGGCCGATTTTTGCAAATTCTGGTTCGAATTAAAGTTGTTAACCAAAGCACTGAATACCGACTACAGCAATGTCTTAGCAGAATGCTTAGAAAGACGAGAAAGTTCCTTGATGGACAACAAAATTATAATCTCAGCCATCTTTTTGGATCCGAGAATACGGAGAGTTCTGTTGCAGAACCCAATACGAATAATGTATGCTGAAAAAATTATACCAGCAACTACATTCATTAACAAGCAAGGTATTTTGCAATTATAATCAGAAATTTTCGAAATATTTAAGTACACTTTACTTTTCGTTTTAGGGTGACGCTAACTTGAACGTCAATAGTCCTGATGCAGAAGCATCAAATTCCCAAATATCGACTCAATCGAGCTGTGCTAGTGGTCCTGTCGAGCCACCAAGTGAAAGCACTTGTTCTCTCCTGAACGAATATTTGAACTCGTTTGTTGTTGATAATGCGGAGACAAAAGAAGTCAACGATGAAATTACGAAAGCAATGGCAGAGATAGATGCTTATAATCCCAAGCCTGTGGATCTCAGTATGGACGTAATGGGATACTGGGAAGAAAAAAAATATAATGGCCACTAGCCATTGTGAGCAAGAATCAATGAATTATCACTGAAAAATATTAAAAACAATATATATAAAATCAAAGAAATATCTTAGAACTTCAGAACAATACTTTGGTAAAACCGTCACTTCAATAAATTATAGTCTCAAAACCAACAGAGTTTGTTACAAATAGTAGTAGAACCAAAAAACAGTCAAGCTTGATCCGGCAAAGCATATTTTATAAAAACTTATAAAGAAAGTGCAAAGAATGGCACTGCTTTGCATAACAGAAACCCTCAGAACCACCCCTTCTAAGGCCCTAGAAAGGTAGCTAGTTTCAATCCACGAGACATCCAGGTCAAACATATGGTGAGCAAGAATTTCTTTGTAGTAGTTTCTACTCATTGAAAACTCTGAAGACGTTGCAATCTCCTTAGCATTCCTATCCATGCTCGCTGATAGCAAAGCGGCAAAAGAGGGGTGGAAATCTATTACCACCTGTCATATAGCAAAAATGCTGGCTGGCAGCGCAGATGCTAGGTACGAACCGCACGGATTGTAGGATACTTACAAGCATACTCACCGGGTACTACTACCTTTCAACAATTCTTGCGAACAAGCTATACCCGGAAGCCTATCCTGACTCATATAAGCCCCCGCTAGATTTTCAACAGATCGGGCAACACTACGGATCTCATTAGGTCTATGTGAAACTACAATTCGATTTCCGTTGGCTGCACCTAATTCAACTTAATGTATCTTAGCAATAACAAGAAACTTCTCAAATAATAGTTGGTATTTACAAGGCAGAAAACGAACAATTCGATTGAATTATGTAATTATCTATAACGTTCAATGTGAATCATGTGTAATAGATCTTCCACATCAAAGTAGGAGCAAGCATGCTCCATAAATTGGCGCGGCTGATGTAGAGACCCGGAGGAAATAGAATGATGGCGACGCTTGTAAATTGTGGAGAAGTGTAGAACGCATGTGGGTCTTAAGAATGGGAGAACTGAGCAAATAAGGCCTCCTGTAGTCACCTTAGAACTCTCAAGTCATCAATAACAACCAAGATCTGAGCGAGTGAGATTGTCAAGTAGAAACAGAAGGGTGAGAAGGTATCCTAACCAGCTTAAGTGTTTAGGAGGCATTCTTTCAGCATATTGTTAACTCAGGAGGTATCCCAAAGTTTAATTAAGGGCAAGTAAATATTCTTCCTGACAAGTTTTTTAAAAAACGCAGCCGAACTGAAATCAGAGTAAACCACCCATTTGTTTCATCAAAAAACGCACAAATAAAAAATGCCGAATGAAAAGTAAAAAAAAAATGTTAAAACCCACAAATAAAATGTATTATTTTTACCATATATTTGTTAAAAAACTTTTTTTTAATACGTACCTACAGATTTTTTCCATTGAATGGTAGGCACGGGAAATCCATCTGCTTGGCATGATAGTATTACATTACTGCCTAAAATTGCATCATGGTCAATGGGCTTAAGGATCCACCTAGGTGGTACTGTTTAAGAAAAATTGTTCATTATTAGAAAGAGTAATGCAAGTCAATGCGACAATTCGTGCATATCTTAGCACTTATTTTATTTTATGTGCTCTAAAAATAACAACAACAATGCAGTAAAATTTAATTTGTGTTTAAAGTAGTGAATATTTAAATTATAACAGGAGTAGTGACAAAGATAGCCTAAACACACTGCAAAAAATAAAATTGATCTAATTTAATAAAGAAATTTAGACAAAACAAACAAGGTAGGTGTAGCTTTTATCGCTTAAGCAAGTACACATAAAATAACAACAATTAAATAAAAATATAGAAACCACAGCTATCTATCTATGAGCTAAATAGAAAAGGATAAGTGTTTTTGGTAGAGGCAAAGAAGCGGGTCATGCAATGCATAGTTAGTAGAATAACACAGGCGAGCCCATTTCACTATTTAAAAGCACGTGCGCTCAAATTCTTTTGACTATGAAACCAAGAATACACATCATTGCCTATCATTATTGTCTATAATTAAACCAAGGTATTTTATCTGATTTATTGGTATTAGAAACATATCTTTTATCTTGGGTGGGATCCAATGCGGAACCTTGTATCTCTTGGTGAAGAGAATCAGGTCCGTGTTATCCACATTTAGGTTCTGTCCGGCTTCACCCGCCCACTTTAGCAAAACCCGGAGAAAGTAGTTCATCAGAGAACTAAAAGTTGATGGACATCACATCTGCATAGGCAGTAATCCTGGGCGATGTCCTCTCATACTTGTTGAGCAGGATATTTACCACGATGTTACATAGTAGAGGGGTTAAAACTCATCCTTGGGAGGATATGTATTTTTTTAGCGCTTTTTTTTTAAATTTTCTTGTAATTTATTTATTTTAATATTTCTTCTAGTAGTAATTTATTATACTCTTTTATTAACACCACCAAAAATTACAAAAAAAAAGTAAAAATTTAAAAAAAAAATCAAAATATATTTAGATTTTTGAGATTTTAGATGTCGAAATTTAATTCTTCTTATTGGATTCAAACTTCAAAAAATAATCATGTCTATTCCTGGCATTGTCGAGCCATTTTACACTTAGCTTAGCTGACTTGTTGTCCTATCTTCATCGGTTGCGCTTCTACTGCGCAAGCTTCTCAAGCACAACTGTTTAAGAGCAGACCCAATTCGTGTTTGAGGTTTTGTTTCGGCAGAATCCGACCTTGCCGCTAAATATTTGTCACTTCAGCGAGCTGCTAAAATATTTATTTTCTATGGTGAATTCACGAAGATGATTATACTCAGAATCAGGTGAAAAACGAGCATCAAGGCCCCTGACAACTGTTCGTCTGAACAACGAGAAGTAAGGTTATAAAATAACGCATATGTAATAATCAAGCCCGTTCTTCTGAGTCAACTGAACTACACGCTGATTTGAATATTATTATGACAGTAAAAACGATTATAGTCCTCGTCCAAATGTCGTCACCGGAAAAATTGATAAAATTTGCATGTATTTTAGTGCACTCAAATTTTAAAATCAATCGCCTGAAATTTGCTGCGCCAGTGAAAAAGTAGAGCTACCAGATGCACAATCAGCAGCCGGTTTTTCTTTAATATATTTTAGTTGTCGGAGTAGCGACGCGAACATTGCATTATAAAACATTATTATGTAATAATAATGCATTCCACAATAAAATAACATATGCTACTTATATTACATAACAATAATATATAAAAAAGGTATAGCAGCAGTATCAGAAAGGATATTACAAAAATTTACAATTTTGATGTAAAATGAAGTTAGAAAGTAGTGTTACCGACTTCGGTTTACCATGTCACAAGGAATTCATGACAGTACCAGAAAAACTTTCAGAGTGATCACAAAAAATGGTTAAAAAAATAAATTAATCAATCGCTAATATAAAATTAATTATTTAATTGTTTAATCCAATATTGAATATTTTGCAATTTATCAAAATACATATTAGGATTATTGAAATCAGATACAAAATGAAAAAATTTAGAGTTTATGTTTGTAATTAAAACCACAGCAAGTTTTATAAAATTTAAAAGGCACAGTTGAAAAAAACTAAAATCGGTGCGGTATTCGGACATACATATTTAGTGCAAATATAGTGATTTTTCTTTTATATTTATTGGGCTTTTTTTTGTCCATTATTTTTATTTTTTGTGTTAAAGCATATCTCCCTCCATAAATTTATGTGCAAATGGCTACTATACATAGTTACGGTGTTCTTCAGTTTTGGTGCAGTTTTATAAAATTGAAATATCATGATTAGTGCTTGCAAATATATAAAACACTTCATTTACCAGAAACTGAAAGAACTGCAGTGTATTGAACAGAACCCGCGTGGTTTGCAACATTGCATGTGTAGTTACCGCTGTGCAGTGAGGAGACGTTGCGTATAGATAATATGCTAGAAAACGGTGCATACTGATTGATTGTTAATGTCGGATCCGAAGGTAAATAGTCTTTGCCTTGATTTAAACCCATAGTTGTTGGTTTTGGGATATTGGTTCCCCTCATGGTATCAACCATTTTTGAAATATTTATATTGTCTCTAAGCCAGGTTATATTTAGAGGATGATCACCTTGGCTGCTAGAGCACATAATCTGAGTTCGCATGCCTTCAGTTATTTCCTCCTCAAATGCAAATGGTGAAATACGCGGTGGTACTAAACAATTAATTAAGTATTATTAAAAATGATGTATTTGCGTATGTAAGATATTTTAAAAATTTAGTTGGTGTCGATGTATGTATATGGGGCTTTCATATAACAAAAAATAAGAAATTTGGAAATCGTCTTAATGGATCAGCTTTGCACATCGACCTCGATTTATCTTTTATTCTTAACCTTAGGCACGGCTTCAGAATTTGCGCGACTTACAAAGTTTGTATAAGCATATGCTATATAAGCATTCCTATATTTAGATCTGATGAATATACCTAACAAATTTTACCACGATTATCTTGATCATGGTTAGGTGACCCTCATGCCCGAGAACAACTACAGAAATTTAACAGAATAAGCAATAAAATTAAACAAATTGAGCTATAAAACTCTAAAATTTTCTACAATAATCTTATAAATTTTATTATTAGTTTTATTTGTTTACAATGAATATCAGCATTGGGATAACATTATGAGAATCTCCAAGTTTAAGTTTTAATAAACTCATTTGCAAATTTTGAAGAATAAAAAGGTATTTATAAAACTTAGATAACTCATAGCCAACTATGTACATATGTATTTCTACTAGACCTTTTGTATTGACAAGAGCGATACAGCACAATAGCTTGCTGACATACGTAACACTGTGCGACAAATTGCGCGTTGTTGAAATCAAACCGCTCCGGACCATTTTTTTGTTTTGTTGTATAAAAAAAAATTTATAAAATTAATCAGGTGTTTGTAACACACAGAAGGGGACGTTTCCGATCCCATAAAGTATAAATATTCTTGATAGACCGACATAGCTACATCGATTCAGCTTCTCATGTTGATCAAGAGTGGATGTATTTACTTTGCGGTGTCGGAAACGTCTTATTCTGTGCGCTTCAATCATCTGACCAATTTTATAATACCCTCTGCAAGGGTTTAAAAATAAATGAGATTCTTGCCGCAAAGCGTCTGTTGACCTGTGGTATCTTATTTAAAAATATTTAGAAAACTACTCTAAGAGAGGGTATACAGTTTCGAAATACTATAAATATAAAATGGACCTTTACAAAATGTAGTTTTTTAAGCCGAACAATATTTCTACAATAAATGATCATGATTCAGGTCAGAAGCAGGAAGATGGAATCGATATGTAAGTCATATTGTGATATATATATAGCAAACTGAAAAAAACCTCATTTTGAACAATTTCATATCCTTATAAAAAGAAAAAACGAGATAACTTTGAAAAACCTAAATAGGGCTTTGCTATTCAATGCGGTTTTATTTCAATAACGTAAAACATCGCACAGTGTAATATGTGCGTTACACCTAGATATTTTTTGTTGTCTAAGGCACTTTTAGTTTGTGTAGTTGCATTTTTTTAGACAACGAGCGATCCTTCAACATTGCTTAAATGTCAAAAAAATCTGGTCTTTAAGATAATAACACGAATTTTGAATTTCGGTAATAACTGAAGACTTTGGTAATGAATTATGTAATGGATTTTTTTTTTTGCATATATAGCATATATACCAGTCAATTAAAGCTTGTTATTTGTTGCATTTATGAAAAATCACTTTGCAACTAAATAACTGGCCATTGACAAAGGATTCTGAGAATGTAAAGAACCATATTGTTGTGTCTAAATATTCTTACTTATGCATGTGTCATTATGAAAAACCCTTTTGTTCCCAAGATCATAGCAACTTCTTTATATTTTTACCACAAAATTAATGGCATGAATTATTTAAATGCATGCTGAAAAAGATTTAAAATATTTTTAAGTTATATATGTACTTAAAGACTTATTTAAAAAAATGTAGCATTGCATGCAAAAATGAAATGGTCAGACGGTTAGATTTTGATTGTAATTGGAATTCGGTATACCTTGCGCCATGTGAAAGAACAATATTAAATTTATAAGACTAAGTATACTCTATTCACCTGCTCCATAGCAGACACGTGTCATCTTTTCCACCTTTACATGCCGACGGCCAACTCCACCTTTAGGGTTAACATAGAAGGTTTTACACTAAGTATTCGTACTTCAGTTATTTCTAGTCCGATTTTAAGAATACATCAATAGATATTAATTTTATTAATTAATTTCTCTAGGCGAGCGTGTTTTTTGAATTATGGAGGTGGAAGTAAGCGTTTTAAAAATTTAAACAATCTACATACTACACATATTAAACAAATCTACATACTAAATTTACTGTCTTTAGTTATTGTAGTCTTTAAAAAAAAATAAGCAGGATGAAATGATATACGAATGGTTTTTGACAATTATTAAGAATATGCAAACATTTGTTATACATATCTATATACATACAGTGTCGGAAAAGCTTTTTCTAGAATTTATTTAACCACTTGACACGATGAGTTCATGTTGTTCCAGTAAAAAAGCTCTTCTAACCCTGTTGATTAGCATCAACAGCCGACTCGATCTATGCATGTCGGTCCGTAGGAAAACCTACATAGATTTCGGAGACTATAAGAGCAAGACCCACCAAATTTGTTATGTAGACCCGTGTAGTATGTGCAGTGATCGATTGATTTAAAATTTTGCCACTTCCACCCCACAAGTTAGATAAGACCGTTTTTCTTAAAGACTATACTAGATAGAGACATTAATTTTTTGGATGTTTCGGAACCGATAACGTGCCAAAGTCTGTTGTAGTCACTACATAGTATACGAAAAGGTTCATGCAGAGAAAAGTTAGTTGTGCAAGTTGCAATTATAAGCGGTGTGAAATTGCGGGTCATTCTAGATGGAACAGAAATGTTAATTTGGCTTAACAGCTCGGAAGAGTCAATCTCACCATTCAAAAGTTTGTAAAGAAAAGTTACACCAAGCATTGTTCTACGATTAGTTAAAGAAGGAAGGTTAATTAACTGAAGTCGACTAGAATAAGATGGAAGTTGTACAGTTGGATCCCAGCGCAAATCACGAAAGGAAAAAAGTAACAACTGTTTTTGTACAGATTCTAATTTGTTTTGATAAAACTCATATTGAGGAGACCAAACACAAGATCCATACTCCAATATGGTGCGGACTAAAGAAGTATAAAGTATTTTGGTAGTATATGGATCCTTGAACTCCTTCGACCAGCGCTTTATAAAGCCAAGAACACTCTTAGCCCTACTAACAGTAGTCGATATATGCTGATTAAAACTAAATTTGTGGTCTATTAAGATACCCAAATCTTTTACAACCAAGAAAGTATTATTAATTCTTTCTAACGGGAAATTATTTAAAAAGTAACTCGTTAATTGGGGAGAACCTCTATAAAAGACATAACTTTGCACTTAGAACAGTTTAAAGATAACAAGTTAGCCCTACACCACCCCTGAAAAGCATTCAGGTCAGCTTGCAAGGTATGACATAAGAGAGAGTCTACGATGCGATTAGCGATTTTTACATCATCGGCATACATAAGAACTCTGGAATTTAAAACAACGGTGGGGAGATCATTAATAATGGTGAATAGTAATGGGCCAAGGTGACTGCCCTGTGGGACTCCCGATTCAACACAAATGATCTTAGAGAGAAAGGACCTAAAAAGAAATTTGATATGTATACTCGATAAGACCGCATAATTTTTTTGGTTACTAATTTTGCAACGCACCCGACTAACAACACTTAGCACACCAAGTTTAGTAAGTAGACTTGCTTTATAATTTTTGACACGACCATTTTCGCCAACATCATTTAGAAAAAAATTAGTTATAAATATCAAAGAAGCTAACTTTGGCTGTGCCGAAGTTTATATACCCTTGCAGTCCATGGCCATAATATTTTTACATGTTCCAAACTCTTTTTCTGTATCTCAATTCATTAATGCACAGAACCTTTCAAATATCATTTAAATTTCTTCTTCTTCTTCCCCATCCCCTTTTACACGCATGCCGTGATTCGCACGCATACACATATAGTTTATGTAGCGTTGCGTCTGTATGTGTGCATGCATGTGCTCTGTTAATTTGATGATGACGTAGTAGGCAGCAAGCCGAACCGATTTATATCGGCTGTAACTTGTGTTCTATTTATCCGATCAGATTCAAATTTTGGGATCTGAGATTTTATATATAATACTATCATATTGGTAAATTTCATGGCGATACTCGAATTTTTGCAAAAATGTTTCCTTCAGAGCTATATGATATAGTGGTCCGATTCTGCCGATTTTCATACTTTATTTTTCCCAGGTAATAAAAAGCACACAAAAAATTTCATCCCGATAGCTCTTAAGATGGCTGAGTAAAACGCATACGCACAGACGGACGGACAGACGGACAGACGGTCAGACGGACAGACGGACATGGCTATATCAACTCAGCTTCTTATGCTGATCAAGAATATATATACTTTATAGGGTCGGAAACGTCTCCTTCAGTGCGCTACAAACATCTGACCAATTTTATAATACCCTCTGCAAGGGTATAATTAGTCATATTAATTTCTACTAACGTACCAAATTTATTAAAATCAGAACAGAAGCACGCAAAATAAACGTATAAGCTAAGTTTGGGCTAAGTTTTACTAAGGGCAGAGTTGGTTGTTGGCTGTTGGCGACTCGTTGTGTTTGTAAGAGCCATGAGGCATGTAAAAAGATTTTAGTAGGTACATAGGTACATGTACATGTATATGTATATGTATATTTGGTCTTCGAAATTTAAAATATTTTGTCACCATGTGCATGGTATTCGAGATGACTTACTTACTTAATTTTAACTGTTTTATGCACAGTGTTATTAATTTAACATGCAGAGGTTTTTTTACAGGTTATGTCGTAACTACAAACTACAAATTTACACATAACTTTTAAATATGAATTATTATTAGATATTTCAGCAGCTATCTGAAAATTTAACAAAGTATTTTAAAAGGCATAAACAAAACAGTCTTATTAGGTACCATTCACTTTAAGTTGTGCAGAGTACGAAACGATTGCGGCGTCGTTTTGAACGCGGCAAGTGTACGTGCCGCTCTGGGCCTTTGTCACACCGGTGATGCTGAGGGCGCTGGTGAATTCATCATTCTGGCGAATTGTCACTTGGCCGACACCTTCACTCTTGCTAAGAACATTATCATTTGGAACGTGTGCTAAATCTGTTGTTGAAGCCAATGGTAAGGATAAAATTCCGGAGTTCATAACACTAGCGTTACCGGTAACACTCGGCCCAACGCTGACATTGTCTGCAAACGATGTCGGTTGCAGGCGCTGCCCATCCTTCAGCCAAATAAATGTAAGCGGAAGGTCTCCGGTTCCAATAACGCATTGAATGCTAGTACGATCACCGACATTAAGATCGCGCGAGAATAAAAATGGCGTAATTTTTGGCGGTACTGTGAGCAAATGCAAAATTGTATAATAGGTTGTAAGCACTCAAAGAAGAAATTGTTTATCCTAAAATAACCACATATTGAAAAAATTGAAGTGAAAAAGTATTTAACTTAAAAAAAGCATCAAAGAATTTCGACAAATTTCAATATTAGATAAATAGAACACAAGTTATAGTCAATATAAATTGCATCTGTTTCAATGCTAGCGAATGCTTTGGCTTTTCGGATTTTGAGAATTTTAAGATTGGATCATGTTTGTGCTTAATGCTTTTGAAATAATTAACAAGTTTTCTGGCATCGTTATCTAACGATCCGTAAAGCCTTGGGCGAAGAAACCGTATTTGGACGGGGTCGGCTTATCTCCTATACCAGTGCTAGGCAATTTATTTAAATTACCTTTAGAGGTTGCGCAAACAGTGCTTGAGAGGAACTGGATGAACAAGGTGTGCAAGTATGGAAACAAACCATTGCTTTAACACCCGAGAAGACAACATCAAGCTACTGCGACACATTAACGTAAGCACAAACCAAGCTACTGTTGAAATAAAGAAACTGTAAAAGTTCTAGCGTTAGCTACACAATGCCAGAATGCCACAATGCCACCTTACCTGTAGGTGAAAATAATATATAGATTGCCTGTAGACGGTCTTGATGGTTTAAGTGAAAAAATGCATGTTACTGCGATGCAGTGCAAACGAATCTTTTATTTAATTATTTAAGCTTTTCAATTTCGTCATATAGTTATTAGTATAGGATTTAGTTGTAAACTATCAACCTAATTATATAAGTTTCAGTAACAATGGCTTTCGTCGCAAATAAAAAGTACTTCCATACACTAACCTGGTACTCAAAATCAGATCCTCGTTGTTCAGTTGCCTAATTAACTAGGCCAAATTATTATACCATACACCCAGAGGTTGAAATAGTATATTAAAGTCGCCAAAATGTATGTAACAGGCAGAAGGAAGCTTTTCCGACCCCATAAAGTATATATATTCTTGATCAGCATCAACAGCCGAGAAGACCGGTTTTGGTTGATAAAAAATTAAATTAATTTAAGTTAATCTCAACCAGTGCTTGGGGATGCAAGATTTGCGCGTCCAAATCGTCAAAAACTTATGCAACATATTAAAGAAACATATTGTCTTCTGTATGGGCATAAAATAAGATGACCATGCAAATAGATGCCTGCTGACGATAATACTCAGCTGTTTTAACAACCGATTGCGACACGCTTGAGGAAAAAAGACAATATTCCACCACTCAAGGTCCTGGGACCTTTGCTGAGAAATGCAATGTATAACGGAGTCCGTCAGGAATTGTCTGCCGGAATCGAGATTGTGAGTTTTGCCGATGACGTTGCCGCAGTATGCGTGGCAAAACTTTTTGGCTACATGAATATCACTTGTTCGAATGGGATTGTTTGAATGCAACAGTGTCTCTGGCCAGACACAAAGCAGAAGCAGTACTTGTCAGCAGCAGAAAGAAAGTGAAGACAGCGACAAAAAGGTCAGTAAAGTACCTTAAGGTACTCACTGATTCCAGACTTCAGTTTGAAGTTCACCTCTCAGCTACCACAAAGAACACTAGAATAAAATACTCGGCCCTATTGCTTTTTGTGCCTAAAGGAAGACGAGCCAGTCAGAGTCGCAAAATGCTACTGTACTGCTCTGAGGCACTGCGGTTGGGCAGACGAAATATCAACCAAGTCATACTCCCAAGAATGTGAACCTATCAGGAATGCCATAGATTTACTAAAATTTAGGTGCCACAGACTGAAACTTTGAGCGATTTTAAATCCGCTCACCAATGTGTCAGCTGAATGCTGTATTGCAAGGAAGATTTCTATTAGAAAAATTAATGTTGTTTGGTTACTGATGATTCTGCATTATGCAAAAGTAATATATTTCACTCAGGAGCAGTTATATTTGAAAAAGGTTTTCCGAAAGAGAGTAAGGATAAAAGTCAACAAGAATTCCTGAAAAAAATATGCAATGTGATCAGCATAGTTTTCCGAATCAATCTAATATAATTTAATAGAAGAATTATTTTTAAGTCATTTTCTACGTCTTAAATAATACTTAATAATTCATGCATGTTTTTTAATGCACTCCGCAAATTTTAGTGTAAAAAAAACACTACGATTGGAAAAACCTGTGTAGGCGTCAGAGACGCCTATTTACAATCATATTGCTATTAGTTTGATATAATAGCAATAAATAATAAGTTGTAACGATCCTTTCTCGTCCCTTGGGATATTTCCAGTATCTCTTGGGCTAGGTTTGGCACAACAAAATTTATTTTGTGCCCTGGTGAAATTAAAACTCGTTTGTTTGATTAATGGTTTTAAAGCAGGTATTTATTTATAATATTTTTGGGCTCGGCTGGGTATGACTAACTTCACTGAAAAAGTCTCGAACTTGGGCACGGTGTTCTGGTCCTATTCTAAGGACTTGTTTGTTGCCTGATAACTTGAGAGGTTACTCGTAAGGCCCTGTCAGTTATTGTACTTCACCTCGATCCTTTTCACAGAACTTGCTTTTCACTTGCTTGAGCTTTTAAGGTTACTCGTAAGGCCTTAAAACTCCTTGGTTGATCACGACTGTTGACTTGATAGCTTCTCTCGATTTGTGCTGCCTTTATATATGCAGCTCCTATGGCCTCAGGAATTGATTGGTGTAGCTGGTACTTTTCCATCGGCCCTCTGTTTTCACCCACTCATCTACTTGTTGCTATGCGTGGTGAAAATCCCGTAAATCCTTGGCGCAGATGTGTCCACTTTCTTTGTGGCTGCGCGCCCAGTCGCTTCCTTGTCCTTGTCTTTCTCCCTTGCCTGCATAGCATCTCGGTCGCTATGTTGGCTTCTACCACTTTCTCGCATTGGCGGCGATTCCCTATTGGCCACCCATCTTCTCCCGTTGACTTTCGCTGCTTTCTTTTCGCTGCTTTCTTTTCGCTGTCGGCGCTGCCGTCGCCTGTCGCCCCAATCCCCCCTCACTAGAATTAGAACATACATATATATTGCTATATTTAACTTAATCTTTTACTTTACAATAGTTAGCCTGTTTATTTTAATAAATATTAGTGGTTGAATTTATATGTATCTCAATATACTGCGCCTACTTTATCCATTGGATAGAGGGCTTCCCCATTACTCATCCCTCCCTCTTCGACTTGTATATTTCCCTCACAAGTCCACAAGCCGTTATCGTTTCTTGCATTTATTCTTTCCCCCCTACTCCCCGATTCACAAGCATAACCCTCACTTGATTTCGTTTCGGCACCATGCATCCCCCGCACCCGTCTCGCGGGCTTGCTTGTCCCTCACTTTTACTCTCTTTTGTTCGTTTGGTTTCGGCTTCTCGCGATCTAATTGCTTTCGGTCTCGCATGCGTGACGTAGGCAGAGAGTACCTGCATTGGCCACCGGTACTCTCTCTTGCGGTCATACACGCATAGTATACGTGTGGTGTGGGTGTATGCTTTTCCCGCGTATTGCTCCCCAAACCACACGCATGCTATACTAGTGCATGTATTTCTCTCCCACTCTGCGCTCTTGAATTTTATTACTAGGCCAATGCCCTCTTTTGGTTTGTAATTATGCCCTCAAGCCTCGTTTTATTCGCTCTTATGCAGCCGATTTCTTATGTTCCTCCTCCCACGCATCTTCCCGCTTATACGAAATCGCCAGCGGTCGCGTGTGGTTCGATCGGCCACAATTGTGTTTGATCGTAAATCATTTGTTTCGATCGGTCAGTGCTAGGCTTGGTCGTATATCGTAATCTTTGATCGCCGAGTTCTCATATTACGCCTCTCACGCATCTTTCCGCTTGTACGAAATCGCCAGCGGTTGCGTGTGGTTCGTTCGGCCATGTTTAATCGTAAATCATTTGCCTCGATTCGGTTCGATCGTTTAGCGCTATGCTTGGTCGTATATCGTATCTCCATCGTATCTTTGTGTCTCGACTGTATCTTGTATCTGGCATATCATAGTGCGTGGGAGTATGTTTTCCTTGCTTATCGCTTGTTTGTTGTGTGGTACATTATTATTACATATAATGTTCCTCACAAAACTTGAAAACATGTGAGGAATATTATAAATCATAATAATATCCCACACAACAAACCAACAGCGAAGCAATACAAAGGTGTGAATAACGCACCAGATACAAGATATAGCCAAGACACGAACCAGATATACGATATACGATACAAGACATAGCCGAGACACGAACCAGATGTACGATATACAACCAATATTGGCACTGGTCGATCGAACCAGTGCAACGCAAATAAGTTACGATCAAATGCAATGGATCGAACCACACGCAACCGCGAGCAATTTCGTACAAGCGGGAAGATGCGTGGGAAGCATAATGTGAGAAGTTGGAAATTACACGACATACGATACGGCTACGATCAAACACGACCGATCGGACCGCACGCAACCGCGAGAGATTTCGTACAAGCGGGAAGATGCGTGGGAAGCAGAATGCAAAAAAAACCAATATGCATACATACGACGGGCAACCAGGTCCAACATGGCTCGATCGAACCTGTGACGTACGATCGAGCATGATAATCGAGCCGCATGCGACCGATGGCAAATTTCGTACAAGCGGGAAGATGCGTGGGAGGCATAATGTATGAAATCGGCTATGTAAGAGCAAATAAGGGCAAGCGAAAAAGGGCATTGGCCCAGTGAGACAATTTAAGAGCACAGGGAGGCCACAATAGAAATGCATGCATTGACGTACAATGCATGTACAAGCATACACTCACAATACATGTATGCTATGCGTGTATGACCGCGAGAGGGAGTACCGGTGGCTTATGGGGCTCTCTGCCTACGTCACACACAAGAGATCAAAGCAGTGAGAGCATGAACTGCCGAAATTATAAGAACAAAGTGAGGGCCAAGCAAGCCCACGAGACGGGTGCGGGGCATGCATGCATGTATGAAACGATAATGGTTTGTGGATTGGATAGGGGAATATGCGAACCGAAGGGGGAGGGATGAACAATGGGGAAGCCCTCATATCTGATAGATACGATATGCGGATGAATATACATTGTATGGGAAATTAAACGATTTCATATGTTAATTTAATCAATATGATTATCGTTAAACAATAGCTTAAGTTAATATAATTGTCATATATGTATGTAAATATAATAAGGAGAGAATATGTGTGAAATTGGGTATGACAAGTGGATCAAAGGGAGCGACGGGCAAAGGCAGCGATGAAAGCAGAGAAAGCCAACGGGATACGATGGGCGGCCAATAGAAAGGCGACGCCAGCATAAGAAAGGGATGCAAGTCAATATGTACAAATAAGAAAGACAGGGACAAGGAATAAATGGGCGCGCAGCCACAAAGAAAGTAGACATATGCGCCAAAGATTTACGGGACTTTCACCACGCATAGCAACAAGGGAATGCGTGGGTGAAAGCAGAGGGCTGATGGAAATGTACCAGCTGTATAGCGGTACCACACCAATGTGTTCCTGAGGCCATGGGAACTGCCTATATAAAGGCAACATGAAGTCATCAAGTCATCAAGTAGTGATCAAGTAACAAGTAATTAAGGCCTTACGAGTAACCTTAAGAACTTATCAAGGAAACAGAAGGAGCAAAGGAAAAACAAGGAACTATACAGGCCTTACGAGTAACCCGTACAGTTCATTTCGACAGCAACAAATCCTTAAATAAGGATAGTAAACACCGTACCCAAGCTAGAGTGAGTGGGAGAGAAGCCAAGCATTTCCAGGAGTATCCAAAGTCACTGGTAGGCACGAGGATATATCCTACTGCCGAAATTCCAGGATCTATATATCCTGACGAATACCAATTATTGAGGAACATCCTGCCAAAGCCATAAAACAAGGGCCATCTCAACGAGCATAGCGAAAGGGTGCAGAGGTGTGGAGCACAACTCAAGCATATGATACAGACCGAGACAATAATCGGCAACAGAAGCAAGAGGAAGGCAAGAAGCGACGACGAGGGATTTCAAAGTAACTCACCAACGCTGTCCAAGTCCAGACCTACCGCAGAGAAACTTGTCATAGCCAATCAAGCCCATAACGATCGCAAATAAACGTATTATAAAAATCAAATCAATAAACAAAGCTGTTCTAATTTCACCGGGGCACAAAATAAATTTTGTTGTGCCGAACCTAGCCCAAGAGATATTATAAATATCCCGAAGGACGAGAAAGGATCGTTACAACTGGCGCCCAACGTGCTATACTGGTGAAATTTAGAAATAAAAATACAGTTTATAAATCATAAAAAGATCAAAAATGGGAAAAGGATGGATTTACCACATGAAGAAGGAGGATTTGGTACAGACAGGCCAAAGGATCGGGACCGAGATAACCGGCACAGTGGAGGAAATGAGGAAACAGCTAGGCGAGTGGGTAGAAAGGAATGAAACGGACCCAGACTGGAAGGAGGAAATAAATAGATTGGAAACAAAGTACTCGAAAAATATAAAAATGAAAACAATAGCAAGCACATCAAAAACATGCGAAAGTGAGGCTGAGGAATTCCAGAAAATAAACATCGCCACACTAGCAATCCCACCATATTTACCACCAAGATGGGGAAGCGAAGGAGCCCTAGATAGCGCAGAGACAAAAAGGGACATAAGGAGACAAACAATAGACCCCAAGAAAACGGCACCACATACAACAAACAAGACCACCGAATACGCCAAGGTGGCAAAACAAGTGGAGGGAGTGGACATTCAGGTTCGACGGCAATTCCAGACCACTAGAGTTCATAGAACAGATCGAGTGGTCAGCAGACATGTATGGCATCGAACTGGACATGATCCCGAGAGCGATGCCAGAGCTACTGAAAGATAGGGCACTCAAATGGTACGTCGCAAACAATAAGCAGTGGCGAACATGGAAGGAATTTGTTGAGGGCTTCAAGAAATATTTCTTGCCGAAAGGATTCTTCAACAAATTGGCTGATCAAGTGAAAAATCGCAAGCAAAACAGAAACGAGTACTTCAAGGACTATATGGTGGATATGCAAACATTGATGAGACCCCTAAAAATACCAGAGTACGAACAATTGGAGGTCATATTGGAAAATTGCACTCCAGATCTAAAAATATTCGTTCGGCCGCACAGGGTCAGAGATCTAGATGAGCTGATGCAGTTGGCAGAAGAACACGAGATGCTCGAACAAGAGCGATTCGAGTTCCATCGCGAAAACAATGCTCAAAGAACACATAACAACCAATCAAACCACAGAGGAGGAAATAATCACGGGCCACCAGTCACACAGTGCCGAAGATGCCAGGACAATAGCATGGAGAATCATTCGAGACCAAACCAAGAAAACAAGAACGTCCGAGACGGAAAAGTCTTGAACCCGAATCAGGCATGCCGCAGATGCGGGGGAGCCGGACACTGGGCCAGGGAATGCAACAATCAGAGACTCAATTTCTGCTGGCAGTGTGGAAAAGTGGGCAAAAGGACGAAAGAATGTTGTTGGAGTCCGGGAAACGAAAGGCGGTTCCAGCCTATCAGGGGCGAGCAGGGACCCAGCCAACAAGCTCCGCACCACTAATAGGCCAACTAGTAGAAGAAGAGGATCAATTGTCAGCGATTATCGAAGTAGCAGGAGTCCAGATGAAAGCGACAATTGACTCCGGAGCCACGAGTAGTTTCATCAGCAAGCAGTTGCTGGAAACAGCGAGGGATAAGGGAAAATGGGAGAACACACACAAACAGGTATACATGGCAGACGGAAAGGTGCGAGACATTGAAGAGCAATGGACAGGATGCGTGAGATTCGGACACAAGGAAATCCACATGCCATTTCTGGTCATGCCAGAAGGAATGGATGCGCTAATATTGGGGTGGAATTTCCGCCGGATTATGAACACAGAAATATCGTGAGGTGGCCACAAAGTGCAAATACCGACAGTAAGGCGAATACAGGGCAGGCGCGTAGAAAGAATATCCATCATGGTCACTCAGAAGAGTGACCAGCAAGAAATACAAAGCTTTCTGAGTCAGGAATTGAAGGAATTAGGGAAAGTTAAGGGACTGTCAAAGGTGGGGATACATCGCATAACGATGAAGGACGATATCCCAATAAAACAAAGGTATTACCCGAAAAACCCGAAAATACAAGGAGAAATCAATGCAAAGGTCGACGAACTGTTGACAATGGGATGCATAGAACCATCACAAAGCCCATATAGCTCACCCATAGTGATGGTGAGAAAGAAACAGACAGGCAAATGGAGATTATGCGTAGATTTTAGACAGATTAACGCAAAATCTATAAAGGATGCATACCCAATGCCACGCATCGATTACATCTTGAATCAACTACGCGAAGCAAAATTCATAAGCAGCTTAGATCTGAAGGACGGATACTGGCAGATTCCGTTAGAAGAGAAAAGTAGACCAATGACGGCATTCACAGTCCCAGGGAAGGGGTTATTCCAATGGAAAGTAATGCCATTCGGTTTACACTCAGCATCAGCAACTTTCCAACGCGCACTGGACCAAGTCATTGGCCCAGAAATGATACCAAACGCATTCGCATACCAAGATGACATTGTGATAGTGAGCAAAACAATCGAAGAACACATGAATCATCTACAAGAAGTGTTCAGGAGATTGAAGGAAGCAAACTTGAGAATTAATGCCGAGAAGTGCCAATTCTTTAGAAAAGAGCTAAAATTTCTAGGCCACTTGGTGACAGAAAACGGTATTGCAACGGACCCAGAAAAGGTGGCCGCAATAGCCCAATTAGAACCACCAACTTGCACAAAGGAATTACGCCAGTACTTAGGAGTGGCATCTTGGTACAGACGGTTCGTACCGGGTTTTGCAGCACTAACACACCCATTGAACGAACTACTAAAGAAGAGAACAAAGTGGCACTGGAGCGAGGAGCATCAGGCAGCATTCGATGCTGTAAAGGAAAGGCTGACGAGTGGCCCAGTATTGGCATGTCCAGACTTCACAAAAACGTTTGTGCTCCAGACGGATGCAAGTAACATGGGATTAGGAGCCATATTGGTACAAAACACTGAGGATGGAGAGAGAGTGCTATCATACCTGTCAAGAGAATTAAACCCAGCGGAAAAGAACTATTCGGCAACAGAAAAGGAATGCCTAGCGATAGTATGGGCAATACGCAAACTAAAACCATACCTTGAAGGATACCGATTTAAAGTGGTAACAGATCACATGGCGTTGAAGTGGTTGAATAGCATAGAAAGCCCTACGGGCCGTATAGCCCGATGGGCACTGGAACTGCAACAATACGACTTCGAAATAGCATACAGAAAGGGCAAATTAAACGTTGTCGCAGACGCTTTGTCAAGGCAACCAATGGAAGGGTGCAAAAGAATAATAGATAATGGTGCCAGATTAAGACAAGCAAACAACGATTGTGGGTGGATTCAAGACATAATGGGAAAAATAAAACAACAACCACAGAAATATCCGGATTACATTATAGAAAATAGTCAGGTATACAGGAACATTCCGCACAGAGCAGGCCAAGAAGAAGTGGTAGCTTGGAAACTATGTGTGCCAAAAACACTACGTAATCAAGTAATGGCCGAAAACCACACGGCAACAACAGCAGGGCATACAGGGAGCAGGCGAACTACTGCCAGGACCGCAGCAAGATATTACTGGCCAGGAATGCAACGAGATATCAGGACATTTGTAGGAAAGTGTACGATATGCCAACAATATAAACCCAGCCAACAGCAGGCAGCGGGAAAGATGCTAACACAAATACCGGAAGAACCATGGGCTACAGTATGCGCTGACTTTGTAGGACCGTTGCCAAGATCGAAACACGGAAATTCGATGCTACTAGTAATCATTGACAGGTTTTCGAAATGGACAGAACTGATACCGATGCGGAAGGCAACTGCAGAAAGTCTAGTTAAGGCCTTTCGAGAGAGGATACTATCTCGATTCGGAGCTCCAAAAATGGTGATAACGGACAATGGAGTTCAATTCACTAGCAGGATATTCAAAAAAATGTTAGAAGAATGGGGATGCCAACACCAACTGACAGCACCGTACACGCCACAAGAAAATCCAACCGAACGAGCAAATAGAACAGTAAAAACAATGATTGCTCAGTTTACGGGGGAAAATCAACGCAACTGGGATGAAAGTTGGCCAGAAATAACTCTAGCAGTGAATACAAGCCAATCAGAGGCAACAGGATTCACGCCAGCGTATGTAATACAGGGGCGTGAACCAAGAATGCCGGGTGCACTATACGATAATGTCACGATAGGCACAGGAAAGCAAACGATACCACCAGACGCGAAGGTGAAACAAATGCAAGAGCTGTTCGAATTAATACGGCGAAATCTGGAAACGGCTGCACAGGATCAGGCCCGCCATTACAATCTGAGACGAAGAGAATGGAGACCAGTGATTGGAGCAACGGTATGGGCAAAAGAACACCACCTTTCAAATGCTGCAGAAGGATTCGCAGCAAAGCTGGCACCAAAGTTTGGAGGCCCATATGAAGTGATAGGCTTTGCATCTCCGGTCATATGCAAAATACGGCACAAAGAAACGAAAAAAACCAGACAAGCACACATCAGCCAATTGAAGCAACAAGTATGCGAGGAAGAGGATGGCATGAAAATTGATGAGCAATGAGTATGGACGACTCTAATGACATGGCGGCGAGAAATCTGCACAGACCGGCCGGCTGAACAGAGAACTCAAAAACATGAAATTAGAGCTGAAAATCTCAAAGTACATCGTATCGAAAAAACTAGCAAAGTCACAAACCGCATCGCAGAGCACAATGAAGCTGTGCGAATATCGTAATGACACATATACAAGCATGCGAAAACAAATTTAGAAACTGGCAACGGATACCCGAATATCGTAACGATGCAAACAATATGCAGACATAATAAAAAAAAAAAACCAGAGTTAGAACAATTGGGGACAGCACCAACACATATGCGCATACACCACGAAAAGAGAGGGGAAACGCACCCACACAGGCGCATGATGTTACGCACCCACACATACGCACGATATGACGTATGTAATGGTGAGTCACCGCAATGCACATACACATGCGCATGCTACTATGCACATAATGGTGGAGCATCTCGGCGTTTTAAAATATGCCAAGAGAACAAGGGCAAGGAGGAGAAATCCTAAATATCGGTAAATATCAAAGAAATGACCGAAAGGCGAGCTTTCATGCGTGCAAATGTCATGATCAGGAAACACTCAAAGTTTATCACTCGGCGAGTAAAGAAACAAAAAAAAACTAAACCATGAACGCATTTAATGCAAATCTTGGCCAGGATGAAGGCGTAGCTCGACGAGGTGCGGCACCACGGGCCAATATGGAACGCGGTGACTGGCATCGGTCCGATGAGGAGTCCGACGACGATGTGCCGGACATGGCAAATCCGGCCATCGCCGCCTCTTCGGACGAGGAGTTAGATGAGGACGGAGAGGAAAGCGGGTACATGACGGAGGAGAGCGAGGCCGAATCAGCGGTAAACGTACAGGAAGAGGAGAGTGACGATGAAGCAGTATGGAGGGAGCTGGACGAGGCAATACGCATGTGGGAGGAGGAGGTGTCAGGAGAGGCGAGCAGCGGCCGAAGCAGCCCGGCGGAATATGCGCCATGGGAGCGGGATGGAATCCATGAGCCTCCGGCAGGATTGTGGGAGCCAGCGCGGCCATCAACGCCGTTTCGTATGGTGGACTCGATGTCAGAGACCAGCGAAGCGGCTGGGATGGCCGTGGCTGATGAAGGTGCGGCTGATGGAGTAGCCAGCCCACCTCCACTCGAGCCGGAGGGGACGGACTGGGACGCAGAGCGAGCCATAATGGAGAACCACCAATGGATGAGTTGGTGGCGTCAGCAGATCCTGCAGCAGCAGGAGGCTGAGAGGGATCTGCTGGCGTGGGAAAGAAACCAGGAGGAAGAGGCACAGCTGGCAAAGGCCAGGGAGAGGCTGGCAGAAGCGGCAAAACAACAACTGCAGCAACAACAACAGCAGCAACAATTGCAGCAGCAGCAACAAATACAGCAGCAACAATTGCGGCAGCAGCAACAAATACAGCAGCAAGAATTGCGGCAGCAGCAACAAATACAGCAGCAACAATTGCAGCAGCAACAACAACAGCAGCAGCAACAGCAGCAACAACAACAGCAGCAGCAACAGCAACAATTGCAGCAGCAGCAACAACGACAGCAGCAAATGCAGCAACAGCAACAACTACAGCAGCAACAATTGCCGCAACAACAGCGACAACTGCAACATCAGCAGCTGCAGCTTGGAGGCCAAGCGTGTCCGTGGGTGTGGCCAAGACCGGCTTGGAGTAGACAAGTGTCTGCACCCACGGGGCACGACGACAGGGCTCGGCCCGTATTGGCCAGGCAAATTTCATGCCCAGTGCCATACGGGCATGAGAGATATGAGGCGATGGAGGAGAGCGAGTGGCCGGAGGTAGTGGCAGAAATAGTGGGGCAAATGGTACAACAAGAAGGGCCGAGAAGAGTTAGAATAGTGTGGGCGGGACAAAATAGGTATAGGATTAGGATAGCCCAGGGGGTAGTTCGCGTGTATCGAGAAAGGAGAGGATAATAAGTAGTGTAATTATATGTAGGGAGGGTAGAATAAGTAGGATATTTAAACGTAAGTTAGGGGCAAAAAAAAAAAAAAAGGATGCGGAACGGGCCAAGAAAAAAAAAAGGAACAAACAATGAAAAGATGCCCTAATCCGACAACATTTAAGAAAAGATACTCAGTAATCGCCAACATTAGAAGATGCCAATTGGCCAATAAAAGATGCGAGCTGAGTCCCAAAAAAAAAAAAAAAAGCAAAACACACAAAGCAAGCAAAAGACAAGCCAAAACCAAAGAAAAAAAAAAAGCACAAAACAAGCACAAGACAAGCCAAAACCAAACAAAAAACACAAAACACAGGCCAAAGCTACAAATGCAAACATATAAGATGCACAAATTCGCAGATGAAAGAAATAAACATGCATGAAACAAACACAAGGTACAAGGGACAGGGGAGGGCAAATCACTCCCGAAGAAGGGGGGGAGTGTGAGGAATATTATAAATCATAATAATATCCCACACAACAAACCAACAGCGAAGCAATACAAAGGTGTGAATAACGCACCAGATACAAGATATAGCCAAGACACGAACCAGATATACGATATACGATACAAGACATAGCCGAGACACGAACCAGATGTACGATATACAACCAATATTGGCACTGGTCGATCGAACCAGTGCAACGCAAATAAGTTACGATCAAATGCAATGGATCGAACCACACGCAACCGCGAGCAATTTCGTACAAGCGGGAAGATGCGTGGGAAGCATAATGTGAGAAGTTGGAAATTACACGACATACGATACGGCTACGATCAAACACGACCGATCGGACCGCACGCAACCGCGAGAGATTTCGTACAAGCGGGAAGATGCGTGGGAAGCAGAATGCAAAAAAACCAATATGCATACATACGACGGGCAACCAGGTCCAACATGGCTCGATCGAACCTGTGACGTACGATCGAGCATGATAATCGAGCCGCATGCGACCGATGGCAAATTTCGTACAAGCGGGAAGATGCGTGGGAGGCATAATGTATGAAATCGGCTATGTAAGAGCAAATAAGGGCAAGCGAAAAAGGGCATTGGCCCAGTGAGACAATTTAAGAGCACAGGGAGGCCACAATAGAAATGCATGCATTGACGTACAATGCATGTACAAGCATACACTCACAATACATGTATGCTATGCGTGTATGACCGCGAGAGGGAGTACCGGTGGCTTATGGGGCTCTCTGCCTACGTCACACACAAGAGATCAAAGCAGTGAGAGCATGAACTGCCGAAATTATAAGAACAAAGTGAGGGCCAAGCAAGCCCACGAGACGGGTGCGGGGCATGCATGCATGTATGAAACGATAATGGTTTGTGGATTGGATAGGGGAATATGCGAACCGAAGGGGGAGGGATGAACAATGGGGAAGCCCTCATATCTGATAGATACGATATGCGGATGAATATACATTGTATGGGAAATTAAACGATTTCATATGTTAATTTAATCAATATGATTATCGTTAAACAATAGCTTAAGTTAATATAATTGTCATATATGTATGTAAATATAATAAGGAGAGAATATGTGTGAAATTGGGTATGACAAGTGGATCAAAGGGAGCGACGGGCAAAGGCAGCGATGAAAGCAGAGAAAGCCAACGGGATACGATGGGCGGCCAATAGAAAGGCGACGCCAGCATAAGAAAGGGATGCAAGTCAATATGTACAAATAAGAAAGACAGGGACAAGGAATAAATGGGCGCGCAGCCACAAAGAAAGTGGACATATGCGCCAAAGATTTACGGGACTTTCACCACGCATAGCAACAAGGGAATGCGTGGGTGAAAGCAGAGGGCTGATGGAAATGTACCAGCTGTATAGCGGTACCACACCAATGTGTTCCTGAGGCCATGGGAACTGCCTATATAAAGGCAACATGAAGTCATCAAGTCATCAAGTAGTGATCAAGTAACAAGTAATTAAGGCCTTACGAGTAACCTTAAGAACTTATCAAGGAAACAGAAGGAGCAAAGGAAAAACAAGGAACTATACAGGCCTTACGAGTAACCCGTACAGTTCATTTCGACAGCAACAAATCCTTAAATAAGGATAGTAAACACCGTACCCAAGCTAGAGTGAGTGGGAGAGAAGCCAAGCATTTCCAGGAGTATCCAAAGTCACTGGTAGGCACGAGGATATATCCTACTGCCGAAATTCCAGGATCTATATATCCTGACGAATACCAATTATTGAGGAACATCCTGCCAAAGCCATAAAACAAGGGCCATCTCAACGAGCATAGCGAAAGGGTGCAGAGGTGTGGAGCACAACTCAAGCATATGATACAGACCGAGACAATAATCGGCAACAGAAGCAAGAGGAAGGCAAGAAGCGACGACGAGGGATTTCAAAGTAACTCACCAACGCTGTCCAAGTCCAGACCTACCGCAGAGAAACTTGTCATAGCCAATCAAGCCCATAACGATCGCAAATAAACGTATTATAAAAATCAAATCAATAAACAAAGCTGTTCTAATTTCACCGGGGCACAAAATAAATTTTGTTGTGCCGAACCTAGCCCAAGAGATATTATAAATATCCCGAAGGACGAGAAAGGATCGTTACAAACAGCCATGTCGACCGATTCGGGTCCAAGCTCTCTCGATCCCCACCAGCAACAGCTAAAAGAACAAATTGTACAGCAACAACGTGAGCGTCGACTCTCGGGCCAACGCAACAACGCGGACTTTTCGATGGTGTCGCTAGACCCACTAAATGCGGTAGTAAACACTAACATCGAAAATTCAAGCCACCCAGCAACCAACAGCAATTTACTGTGGAGAAAGCAATGTACTTCTCCATGAATATTGATAACTGAGTCACCAAGTGCACCGACCATCACCATCATCTAGTTAACAGCCACTACTGCAACGTCTGCAGACGTATTGACCTGCCTCAAGCGGTCAACGTCAAGTCACCCAGAACCAGCCACAACAATAATTTCGACGCCTTCCGTCCAACTTATAATGGATAGATATATTAAAATAACCAAGCGGAAGCTAAGCCCGCAAAAGGAAAAAAAGTGGTTGTACGCCGAAAATAACCAAACCATAAGAACGAATAGCACCCCTGAGCGGGAATCGTTTTAAAATTCTTGCGGATCAGCAAGACGCCCAAGCCGGTCCTGTAGATAAAGTTAAATCGGCTAGACCACCCCCACTATACATCCGTGGAGCCAACTGCACCGCCCTGATTTCGAAACTAGTAGAAATAGTAGGGGCAAATAACTTTGTTGTAACCCCTCCCAATAGGGGAAACATAAAAGAAATTAAATGTCAAACCCGAACTGAGGACAATTTCCGCATCATCGAAAAGTACCTCCGTAATGCTAAAATCAACTTTTATACCTACCAACTAAAAAGCAGTAGTGGGCTTAAATGTGTTAAAGGGGATTGAGTCATCGGTTCCAACACAAGAAATAGCAGACGCGTTGGCCGAAAAAGGGTTTGTGGTTAAGTCAGTTGTCAATATTATCAACAGAAATAAAGTCGCACAGCCGATCTTCAAAATCGAGATCCAACCAGAAGCAAAGCGGTCAAAGCCAAATGCAGAACACCCCATCTACAACCTTCAGCTCCTATTGCACAGAAGAATCACCGTAGAGGAGCCCCATAAGAGATTCCAACCAACTCAGTGTAAAAACTGCCAAGTATACAACCACACCTCTAACAATTGCAATCTTAGGTCAGTGTGTGATGGCTGTAGCGAACATCACAAAAGTGGCATTTGCACCAAGGACAGAAATAACGTCGCACTAAGACAATGCAGCAACTGTGGAGGGAACCACACGGCCAACTACAGAGGATGTCCTTTCTTCAAAGATCTCAAATCACACCTAAACGGGCGCGAAACGCCAGCTGGACCAAAAATCACCTTTAACGCCTCCAAAACTACACCGGAGGTATTCTTCGCCAATGCTGTTTGATCATCTAACATGCCTGCTACAACCAGGACTAGTGTATCCTTCGCTAGCGTGCTCCGTGATAGAGAGACGGAGCCCGCGAAAGAGACCACTTTCATGACGTTCATGCAAACTGCATGCAGGAACTGATGCGGAATCAAAATCTGCTTATGCAAAAGCTTATCAAAAATAAAAATTAGCTTTCCAACGTTTAAGGCCAATAAGTATGCTGTCATGTCTTTCGACCTTTGAAAAGGTTCTGCAGATCCGTCTAAACTGATTTCTGGCATCGGAAAACACAATCCCTTCACACCAGTTCGGCTTCCGCGAAAACACGGGACACTCGAACAAGTCAATAACATCCAAAATAAGAACAGCATTCGAATTAAAAAAATACTGTGCGGCTGCTTTTTTTGATGTTGCACAGCCTTTTGATAGAGTTTGGCTAGAGGGTCTGAAATTCAAAATCCGGCAAGAACTCCCACAGTACACCCACAATAAACTTACGGTGCCGTACTATTTGGTAATGCAAACACCAGCAATGTCGACATCATACAAAGGTAGCAGTCGGCTCAGTGGTACATACTGAACGACAAGATTCAAAATGATATAAATATACCTAGCGTTAAATCTGAAATAGGTATTCAGCAACTAAAGCATTCCGCAAAACTGGATGCATATCCAAATGCTCTTAATAATTCCCTTACGCGAACTAATAATAGAATTCGTCTTAAAAGACTTAAATGACAGACCAACCCAATAATAGATGATTAGGGCCGACTGCAGTATCCCCAGGATTTAGCATAAGTACTAGACTAAAAAAATATCTTAAACTTGTTGTTAGGCTCTAATTTAACAGTAGATTCAACAAATATATTAAACGTTAAAATCACAAAAAAAAATAATAATAAGTGCAGTAACAATTAATTGATGACAATGAATGAAATCGATCAAACTAATTTCGAAAAAATGAAGCTTTGTAGTAGACATCTGCATGAATACATACAAAAGGCATTGGAATCATTCATTCTAAAAACGTGTGCAACTTTTTACTGTACAATTTTGAATGAGTATGAGTAAACGTTGTCAAAATTGTATGAATTGACACCTAGAGAATCACTCACTCCAGTGTTGTACAGCAGTTTATTAGTACACTAAAATTGGTGTACAGTACTTTTATTGCACACTTAATTGGTGTTACTGTACAGTGAGTTATTTTTATTTATTCTTATTTTTATGATGTTATTACAAATTCTTTTAAAAAAAAAGAATCGTTGTATAGTTGCAAGACAAGAATCGTAGTATTGCAACCTTAAAGAGAAGGGGGAAATTGTTGACTATAAGGAATATTCACATTTTTATTTTGGTAACCATGCCCAAGCTGTGCGAAATCTCAAACTCATCCACAAGTTTTCAAACCGAGATAAATGGAGTACTCAGTTTGAAAGTGTAAAACTATTACTTTCAAACACTCTGAGTGAGTATAGTAAATATGTTGTACACTTGAATATACTACACAGCAAAAAATGAACACAGTAAGTACAGTTTTAAGAACACTATACTACTGTACAGTACCATGGTATTAAAAATAAATGAATTTATGCATACCTGTATTTTGTGGCACCTAGCTTTTTTGACGCGAATTGAATTCCGTGCCGTATTGAAACTGACAGTGTTTTCTGTAGCAGCTCAACAGAGATATATAGTTTAAAAGATAAATATTTTGAATCATGTGCCTAAAAACAATCTTTTCTCCAATATCACGAAGATTAAGAAAAAAAAAAAATAAAACGATTTCACAAACGAGTTCCTCGATTTCAAATTATTAGACACCTTCAAATCGGAGGTTTTCTCGATTTTAATTGACAGCTTTTTATGTTTGTTTTTCTTTGCAAATTATACTAATTAAAGAATAAGCTAATAATATCAATGTTAATCAAGAAATATGGGTTGAATCACCAGTCCGCCTCAGGTATAAATTAATTGACAGGACCACATAAAAGCAACTGATGTGGACGCACTTTTTTTTAATGAGGAGCAAACTCATCGAATCCTCAAATCCTCGATATATGTGTAGTTAAAAGATTTTGGAAGGTAAAAGCCGAATGACGCGAAAAAGAGGGGTGAAAGGTTGAAAAGGATATTTTGGACAAGACTTTAAAAAAAAAAGCTTTAAGTAAGCGCTAAGAACAAGGTTTTCCATATTTAGCTTTTAGTCGCTTTGTTGAAAAAACATACATAAAAAAATTTATCGCAATGCGTACACTTTCTTGTGTTCGAATGTTGCTTTACACTACGCAAAATAAAAAGATGAAAAATCTTGCCTCAGTGGAGTAATCGAGCGTAGCCGATGTAAGAGACAGATGAAGAAATAATGTTTTAGTTTTTTAGTTTTTATACCCTTGAAGTATGGTATGTTTATTTTGGAAGTATGCAACGCATAGAAGGAAGAATCTCCGAATATATAAGGTATGTATATAAATAGACCGTTAAAGTTACAGAGCTAAAATGTTGTCGTACATCTCGGATTCACTTGGGTCGGACCACTGTATCATATGGCTCCCAAAAAACGGCAAGGTCACGATCTGTGACTTTTCTCAATAACTTCGTAAGCTATTGTACTAAAATTTAATATTTGTGAGTTTAATAGTTATAGTAAATAAGTAATAAGTATAATATATATAATTAAGATCGGATGACTAAATCATATAGCTCCTTATTACTTATTATTGACTGTGCGAAATTCTATTAAGATCGTATGACTATATCATATAACTTCTATAGGAACGGTCGGTCGAAAAAAATGATTTTTATCAATTACTTCGTTACTTTTGTCAAAATTGTCAAAAAAGTTAATATTTCTTTACATGCATATGTGGTGCCCAATGTGTTCGTTCCTCGGTGGATATGATTGCTGGTCGCTGCTCTGCATATGAAGAAAGTATTCTTGCTTTGTTTTTTTTTTCGATTGCTTTCGGGGTATTCATTTGCATTTAAAAAATAATAATTTGTAGGACGAACAACATATTCAAAGACAAAATGTTACCAGCTAAAATCTAATTTAGAAGGTTACTGTATGGTCTAATCAAACTAGGGTAACATTGATCGAAAACTTACACAAAAGTCAGAACAGAGTACCAACTATTAAAAAATTTGAGAAACCATAAAAAATAAAGTAAGTAAGTCGTCTCGCCGACTTGGGTATACCATACACGAATAAAACAAATATTTCAAATTTATAATAACAAATGCATTTTCGTATTTTTAAAAAAATCGGTTTGCATGCTTTTTACAAGCATATCTTAGTATTTCGCTCACTCAAGCATACGAGCACCCTAGCGCCCCCACCAGCCAACGGCCAACTCCGGCCATATGGAAAAACGTTTATATGCATAACTTGGCTATTTTTATTCCGATTTTGATCAAATTTGGTTTTTGCTGGATATTAGTATCAAATTTAAGTGTGCTAAATTTGATTGCACAAGGTTGAAAATTACGGGAGATAATCGAGTTTTTTCAAATTACGGGGGCGGAAAGGGGCGTGGCAAAATCTTTACACATCAAAAATGTGCGCAATTACTAAGCAAATACTCATACCAAATTTTGTGTCTCTAGCTAGAATAGTTTTTGAGAAAATCGGTTTTATTTAATTTGCGGGGGCGATAGGGGGCGTGGCAAAATTTTTACAAATACAAAATGTGCGCATTTACTTAGCAAAATTTCACCCTATGGGTGTATGGTATAAAAATTAACTATAAATAGGTCTAATCAATAAAAATACACTATTAATCTAAACTTGAAGTATCCAAAATAATCTTTAACCGTAACGTAATCTGTCTTTAAAAACATAAAAATTGTAGACTCAAACAAAAATCACTTTTAAAAATCGGTGTCGCGCTCGAGCAAAGTCGATTTATATTGACTGTAACTTGTGTTATATTCATTCAATCTTATTGAAAATCGGGGATATATTATTTTACCCTGAAAAGCTCTGGTCCTTTTATAAAGATATATATAAGGTTATAAATAATATAGCCGACAACGAGAAACAGGCTAGGACCAACAACAAAACACGACAAAAATAGTGCTACTGTGAAATAGTCAAAATACGCTAAGCCACCGCCACTACACACGCACGCAAGCAACTTAAGTATCCAAGCTAGCTCCGACAAAACTGCCCTGTACTGCCCCCTACACTTTTAAATCTCCGATTTCTCAACGCACTCAGTGATAGCTTCATTCAGCAGATATACATAACGCCAAGAACTCACAATTGTACAACAGAATGAACAACCCACTCAGTAAGATGGATTGCAACTCAGCATGAATGCGTACATACTGGCCAGCAGATACACGCAAAATGCCCAAGTTAATTGATGTGAAACATCCGATCACTGCAGAGGCACTTAAGATAATGCTGGGAGCTGCTGCAAGCACATCTACCCCACCTACCTCTACTTACACGCAAACCGACTCATAAAAAAACTAGTAACTAATAACGGCATCTTAGCAGATGGCAGCTTAACAATAAAACTTCGCCTAAGGCAGGTTAATTGCAAACTAACTAGGGCAAGAAGAAAATGGTGCTCAAACGAATAAATAGAAAAGCTCAGTCCAACCAACACCAAACATCCGCTGTGGAAAGCTCACCCAACTTTAAGAGCTCCTACAGAGACAGTTATACTGATTAGAATTCAAACTGGTGTATCGGCATGTAGTGAAGAAGAGAGGGCACTTTGCCCCTCATATTAAAATGGTTTACATCATTAAACTTCCCCCTTCAAGTCTAAAACCAAAAAAAAAATCTGCTTGACAAGAGTTAATTACGTGGAAATGATCCCAGAACTCCCTTTTATCTAAAATTATCCTAGAACTTTCATTATCATCATCGTCTTGCCAACTCAACGCTATAATAATGCTTGGCTGCTTTTCCAAAAGCGTGGAAAGGGTCATCATGACCTTTAGAGGAGCAAATGACAAACCATTTTTACAGCTTCTTAAAAAGGTAATGAAGATCTGAAATAATTTTTTCTGGCATCCCAAAATGCACTCCGTTTATACCAGTGGGGCTTCCGCGTCATTAGGCTCAAGCGCTTAATTTTTAAAATCAGGCACCTCCCACAAACTTTTTGAATCAATTCAATTATTGAAGGCCATTAGGACTTACGGAGACGTACATTGGGGATATACAAGTACCAGCAATATCAAAACCATACAAAGGACTCAATCAACGATCCTGAGAACGATTACTGGAGCTCCATGGTACATTCAGGAAGACAATATTCAAAATTACCCCACTAGCACAAAGAGCTCAACTTGTAACATTTTTTTGCAAGTATAAACAATTATAAATGTACGCAAAAATGCACTCGAATATGTTTGTGTATAAACAAACACTGATAATGTATATGGACGTGCATTCATATATGCACATAAGTATATTTACATAACCACTATTCCACATGAGCCATGGCAAAGCCAGCGTGTTAACGCTGAGCCAGCACTTTTGATGCATGCACTAATTGCACTTATAAATTCAATTTACATATTATTTGAGACGTAGAAAATTACTTAAAAATTAGTTTTTTACTATATATTACCATTGATCTAAGTCATAAAATTTATAATTTATATTGTTTGAAGAAAACAAAATTAAATTTGCAATTCACGAAAACTACGCAATTTATAAAAAAAAAAATTAAAAGTGGCACTAAATTAACAATGCTTTTATTAATGTTTTAACACATTTACTTTGATATTATAACACAATAATTTTGATTTCACATTTCGAACTGGATTATGTGGCAACCGTTTTGTTGGCAGCGGATTTATGGCTGATAAAAATTTCTAGTGATTTGCTAAAATGCAAAATTAAACGAATAATTGCATCAAACCTTTTACTATTTTAATGCAGTATCATCAGTAACCAAACAACATTAACTTTTCTAATAGAAATCTTCCTTGCAATAGACCATTCAGCTGGCACATTGGTGAGCGGATTTAAAATCGCTCAAGGTGTCAGTCTGTGGCACCTAAATTTTAGTAAATCTATGGCACTTATGATAGTTTCACATTCTTGGGCGTATGACTTGGTTGACACTTATTAGGCAAATACTAACAAGATGCGTAGGCATAGATTTAATAAAAAAAAAACATTGTTCAAGCTGTTCTACCCTTCTTCTAAACGCACATATGCATTCATCTGTTGTGCCGAAGTTTATATACCCTTGCAGTCTATGGCCATAATATTTTTTCATGTTCCAAACTCGTTTTCTGTATCTCAATTCATTAATGCACAGAACCTTTCAAATATCATTTCGATTTCTTCTTCTTCTTCCCCATCCCCTTTTACACGCATGCCGCGACTCTGTATGTGTGCATGCGTGTGCTCTGTTGATTTGATGATGACGAAGTAGGCAGCAAGCCAAACCGATTTATATTGGCTGTAACTTGTGTTCTATATATCCGATCAGATTCAAATTTTGGGATCTGAGATTTTATATATAATACTATCATATTTGTTTCATGGCGATACTCCAATTTTTGCAATTTTTGCAAAAATGTTTCCTCCAGAGCTATATGATATAGTGGTCCTATTCTCCCAATTTTCATACTTTATTTTTCCCAGGTAATAAAAAGCCCCCAAAAAAAATTTCATTCCGATAGCTCTTAAGATGGCTGAGTAAAACGCCTACGCACAGACGGACGGACAGACGGTCAGACGGACATGGCTATATCAACTCAGCTTCTCATGCTGATCAAGAATATGTATACTTTATAGGGTCGGAAACGTCTCCTTCTGTGCGTTACAAACATCTGACCAATTTTATAATACCCTCTGCAAGGGTATAACTAGATTGAACAAAATTGGAAGTTGGAATCAAAAATAGCAAGGCTAAAGAAATTTCAATCGTAGTAGACTATAACAGATTAAAGCAAAGAAATATTTTATTTATTTATAATATAATAACTAATATTAAGATGGGGAGTGCTAGCTACCTTGGCCATCGACTCAACATGTACATTATTTATTATATAGAGTTGTATATTTTTAATTGTTGGGGTTGGGTTAGGGCAAAATGACCTAATCTAATATTTAGGGTTTGGGTGCATTGTTCGAAAATGTGTTTGACTGTTAGTTCCCTTCCGCAATTTAGGCAGTAGGGTTTGATTTGGTTTTTTAGGATGTGTGTGTGAGTTAGGGCAGTGTGGCCAGTTCTCAAACGCGTGAGTATGTTGCATTTTGATCTATGTTGGGAGGATGAATGACGTACGGGTTCCTTGTGTGGGTTGCATTTTTTGTACCAACTATGGTCCAACATATCCCAATCAGCACATTCGATATCTTTCAATATGTTTCTAATATTTCGCCACTTATCTATTGGCGCACCAGGTATTACTGTGGTACAATGCAGCTGCATCTGCGAGATCGTTTCCTTTAATGTCCATATGCCCTGGGATCCAGAGAAGTTTTATTTTATTGGAGTGTCGGATGCAAAGATGGCGTATTTCCGTCACTATGCAGTTTTGATTGTAGGAGTTTTTTACACCAAGTAACCTAGATAGGCTATGACAAACTTCCCCCGTACTTTGGTGGCGTATTGGATTGATTTTAGTACGGCAACTGCTTCTGCTGTGAAGATTGAAAAGTGTGAGGGCAGTAGTCCGCAGGAGATAGTCAATCCGTTACAATCGACGACTGCGAAATTAGCGGAAGTGCCCGTTTTAGAGCAATCGGTCTGTAGCTGTTTCCATTTGGGATATTTACTAATTTCAGAGACGTACAATTGGTGGTATATGGCCTTGTTAGTGATGCTCTTTTGGAAAGAGTGTAGCGTTAAATTGATGGAGTCTACAGGCAGGTTCCATGGCGGGGACGGGCTGACCTTGTTCCAACGGTATGGGGTTTCCAGCTGGTGTCTTTTGTAAAAACTGACGCATCTGCGGATTGATGATAAGACTTTGTGTCTTTTGTTGTGTTTAGCGGCTGTCAAGAAATCATTGAGAATAATTGGGTTGGTTGTCCACAGTATTTTTGGGATCAGTTTGTACATTTAGTTGGTGTTGTAGGAAAAGCTCCGATGCTCCGTGTCACAGCTGTGTGATACGGTGCCAAATTATTTTTAAGGTGGAGTGGGCGCACCACCCATAAATTAGCAGTCCATACCTAATTTTAGATAGGATCAAGGCCCTAGATACATGTATGAGCGAGGTAGGATGGATATGAGATTTTAGGGATGTCACGAATTTTATAATATTAATTCGTTTGTCTAAGTAAATTCTAAGATCTTTACAGTGTTGCTTAAAAGTAAGTCGATTGTCGAAGGTGAGGCCAAGAATTTTTAATGCTGTTACTTGTTGTATTTCTATATTATTTACAAATAGTGCTGGATATGAACAAAGTTTTCTTCTGCAAATGTGAAATAATCTACATTTTTGCAGGGCTAAAGTAGCTCCTGATGACTTTCCTCATTGTTCGATGTCTGTAAGTATGATTTGAAATGTATTGAAGAGGGAATTTAAGTCCTTACATTTACTAAATATAATAGCGTCGCGACGCGTCGTCAGCGTAAACTGAAAGCTCCATATTTTTGTGTCGTAAAACAATATTGTTTAAGAATTCGCAGGCAATCATGAATAAAACTACTGAGAGCGGTGACCCTTGAGGTATGCCATTATGTAGTTTATGGAAGTTGGTCAGATTGTTGTTAACTCTGACTCTAATGGAGCGCCCCGTCATGAATGCCTTCACAAGATTGAAGATTTTCGGACCTACCCCCCACCAAAAAAGTTGATCAAGAACAGTGTACACTCCCACGCGATCGAATGCTTTTTCAAAATCTGTTGCCAAAATGAAGACATGATTTTTCGAAGAAAGTGCATCAGACGCGTAATGGTGGATATGCATCAGTGAGTCCATGGTGCTGTGTTGAGGTTTAAAAGCGGTTTGATGAGGGGAAATGAGTTTATTTTTGGTGACAAACCACATAATACGTCTAGTATTTTTATACCCTTGCAGAGGGTATTATAAAATTGGTCAGATGTTTGTAACGCACAGATGGAGACGTTTCCGATCAGCATGAGAAGCTGAGTTGATATAGCCATGTGCGTATGCGTTTTACTCAGCCATCTTAAGAGCTATCGGGATGAAATTTTTTTTGGGGGTTTTTTATTACCTGGGAAAAATAAAGTATGAAAATTGGGAGAATAGGACCACTATATCATATAGCTCTGAAGGAAACATTTTTGAAAAATTGGAGTATCGCCATGAAATTTACCAATATGATAGTATTATATATAAAATCTCAGATCCCAAAATTTGAATCTGATCGGATAAATAGAACACAAGTTACAGCCGATATAAGTCGGTTCAGGTTGCTGCCTACTACGTCATCAACAAATCAATAGAGCACACGCATGCACACATACAGACGCAACGCTACATAAACTATATGTGTTTGCGTGCGAGTCGCGGTAAAAGGGGATGGGGAAGAAGAAGAAGAAATTGAAATGATATTTGAAAGGTTAAGTGCATTAATGAATTGAGATACAGAAAAAGAGTTTGAAACATGTAAAAATATTATGGCCATGGACTGCAAGGGTATATAAACTTCGGCACAGCCGATGTTAGCTTCTTTGATATTTTCTAATGTTTTGCTCAAACCAGGTAGTAGAGATATGGGCCGGAAGGCAGAAATTCGTTGGGAGGTTTATTGCGTTTTAAGATTGGTATGATGATGGCAGTTTTCAATACATGAGGATATTTCCCAGAGCTAAACATTAAATTGAACAATTCAAATACTTTGTTTTTTCTAAAATTGGGGAGTTGCCGAAGTATTGCGTAGGAAATACGGTCGCATCTGGGGGTTTTTCCTTTTGCGTGCTGAAGTGCTAGCTCCAGTTCTTTATAAGCTAAATTAGAATCTAAATCAGTACTGTCTGGAGAGATGTGGGAGGGCTGATAAGATAGTGAAAGAGTTCTGTATTTACATGACTTGAAATCGGAAGAAAAGTTGTTGTCCATAGAGTAGGAGGACCACATACGACCGAAGGAATTTCCAATGTCAGCTGAGGTATTTAAGTCTATGTTGTTTTGGTCTTTGATTGCTTTGAGAGGTACTGAAAAATTGCCGATTAATTTATTAATATCTGTCCATCTTTTTTTTGTAGTGGAACAACGCTCTGGCTTTTTTATATGCGATTAAATTTTCTATCGTTTGGCAATTTTTGAAATTGTGCCAGAGAGACTGCTTTTGGTTTCTTAAATCATTCATTTGGGAGTTGAGCCCTATGGGTTTATTGCTGTAGTTTTTTTTGACGGGTTTGCGGGATGGCTACATGGGCTGCAGTTCTGATGGTTTTACTTATTCTAGCTGTGGTTAGATTAAGGTCACTGGATGGCATGAAGGAAAATAGTTTAATGCATTCTGATTGAAACTAATCCCAATTCGCATAATCTGTTATAAATTAAACATTAAGAATACATTTTTCCGCTTTAAAATGGGTCTGAAAGACCAATTTTATTGGAAAATGATCACTCCCATGTAAGTTTTTGTTGATGGACCAATTGCAAAGGAGTAGTAAAGGTGATCATTATTTTTTTTTTTTTTTTTGTTTAATAGTTTAATTACAGATATATATATGCATTTACTTAAACAAACAAAAGTGATTATTTTACTATATACTATGGACACTGTCTCTAATCGAGCTCTCTAGTCCTGATTTAAATTTGAATTTCATTTTGTGAATTAATTCATCTTTACTTACTAAGGATAAGTATAATCGTAACTATTTTTGAAAAGAAAACGAGAAAGGAAAAGAAAAACTTTGCTTGAGATTTTAAACTAACTATTTTAACTAAGGGGTGAAGAAGAGAAAAAGGAGGGAGGAGACCACCAACATTTGCTGACGGTATATATGGAGAGATTTTTATCTAAAATGGATATAGTACAGTCGAATCTATTATTTTGAGGTGTTATATCCTTATGTTCTTCTATTTTACAATTAGCCCTTCCGAAAATATAATAAATAATTGGTATACACAAATTGTTTTGGATATAATTGTTTTCGTCTAGGTATAGAAATATTTCTGGGTGTGTAAAACCGTTGCTTAGAGCTCGAGCAAAGAAGGTGTCACTTTCGAAGAAAGGGCCTTTTTATTAAATTTGCGAATTCTTACCATGTAGGAAGGAGATATATTCCACCATATAGGGCAGCCATAGGTTAATATCGGCCTGATCAGCGCTTGGTACATAATTATTTTGACTCTACTACATAGAAGCTTAGACGAGAACATTCTTTTGCGTAAATTAAACGCTTTTTTAGTTTTTTGATTTGCTCATTCACGTGTCTATCGTAATAAAGGAATCTATCCAGTATAATCCGCAAGTACTTTACTTCGGCGCATTTTGGGATACAGGTGGGACCTTCGTTTTGTATCGCTAGAGTGAAATATAACGATGTCATCAGCGTAGGCAATAATATTGTCAATCTTATTTATTAAGTCCAAGACATATAGATTAAATAGTGTGGGCGCATTTACCGTACCCTGCTGTAAGCCATTATTTACAAAAAACTCTTTATCACAAAGGACCTGGTTGATGTGAACCTTGAATTTCTTATTTCTTAACATATTGTCTAGTAAAATCATTATATGAAGATGAAATTCGAAACTCATGAGTTTCACCATTAAGCCTTGATCCATACTTGGTCAAATGCTTTCTCTAAGTCTATAAAACAAGGATGGGCACGTAGTGGCTCTTTTGGCTCCCGTGGCTCTTTACCGGCAGAGGCTTGGCAGAGAAAAAGGTCATTTTTTGGTCTCGACGCACACAAAAATTTGTGTGTCTCGAGTTTTATGACGGGTCATAAACGACCTTTTTTGGGTCGAGCGAGCGATCGTCGTCGAACTTGTAGGCATAGGGACGGCCAAAAATCGAATTTCGCGGGGAGGGAGAAAAAGGGTCGCGATCTGGAGCATGAAGTGCACCTTCAATGTTCGTATCAATCTGTCTGTGACAACCGATGACGATTCCTATCGCTTTTTCATTTGTGACGTGGTAATTGTTTTGGGCATCTAGTTTGAGATCATTGAGAACCAGGCCAGCTTCCTGGATAATGCTAGCGTGGGCTGGATGAACACTAATGATGCTGGTTGAGTTCTCATGTTTTTTTAGGAAGTTGTGCTTAACCTTAGCAAATTTAAATGGGTCTTTGGGGGTTATATGTTTAATTTTATTTTCCATTTCAGAGTTAATCTTGGATTTTATGCAGTCTTGTATCATCTTTTTAATCAGTTTTAATTTTGTTTTAAATAATTGTAAATCTGACTCAGAAAGATATATTTTTAGTCTATTGCTCTTTTTAATCATAGTTAATATTTTGCTCTTTTCTAGGAGCAGTTTTTGAATAATGGGGTTGCATTGTAGCCTTTTCAATCCATTGCTTGTTGCTTTGGGTACATTTTTCTCAATGGCTGCATTTATAATATTATTAAGTTTTGTTAGGTGAATGTCGATTTCGTCGTTAGATAGGTTTCTTTCGGTAGGTGTCTGTATCTCTTGTCGCAGTAAAGTACTTGGAGTCATTTTAAACTTTAACCAATTAGTTTGCCGGTAATTCCAGGTTTGAAGGTTAAGTGCTTCAAACACTTTGTTCACCTCGTAATTAAATTGTTCATTATTATTACCCGATGGGTAATAGACAGCGTTAATTTGTGTAGTTGACTATTATGAAATTTGCTGAACTTTATGTAGTTTTTAACTAAAATGGCCGTCCCATCACCTCTGCAAGACCCAAGAATTTGCTGAGCTCTAGACGTCTATTTAAACTTATTAAAGAGTTTACGTTAAGCGTTATTACGTCTATTTCCTTATTATTTGATTCATTGACTAATGGGCTCATGGAGAATTTATGATTTCAAAGACTGTGTCCAATCTAGCAGATTGTTTATTTAGTTGTTTATGCAAGTTTTAAAGTTGGTTTTGAATTGTGTTAAATAATTCATTTAAGATGTTATTTTCGTTAGTTTAAGGTGCTATTAAATTATTGCTATTGTTAGTAGATCCTTTTGTTACACTAGCATAACTTATGTTGGGATTAACAGGTTTTGGAGATAGCGTATTACTTTTGCTTCTAAATTGCCTTTTAGTTTGCATTTTGCTTTTCAGCTCCCTGTAGCGCTCGCAACCTTTATAAGATGCTGGGGTACCATGCTTTTTACATAAGACACAGAAGTTTTCTTTTTCATCTGGATTATTCGATGTTATCAAGCAGACACCTTCATGATTTTTTCCACATTTCACGCATATGGACAAGAGGTAACAATTGGGAGCGCTATGATAAAAGCCTTGGCATTTCCTGCATTGGCGGATATCCGGTCTTCGGTAAAGTATATTATATATGGGTTTCAGTTCCTTGATGTTACTTTCCGGGCTTATTTGTACCATAAATATTGGTAGCACGGAGTTTTTATTCAATGGATTTTTTGGTTTTAAATGCGGTTAGTTTTAGTATTTTTAATGTTTCTTTTTCAAATGTTTTTAATTCGGTCAGAATTATTTATGCGTCTGTATTGCCACCCAATCCTTTCAATAGGAAAGTTGGGTTGGGTTTTGTTTTAAGGCACTTAGGTGTGTAGGTAAAGAACTGAGCTTTGGCCTTTTCTAGGTGTCCTCTAACTGACAGTTTATTTCTAAATTCTTTGATTTAGAACAGTGAGATTTTAAGGCCATCTCATATTAAACTAATTATTTCATTTGCATCTATATTAAAAATATTTATTGGAAGAATATCTTTGTCTTTATTTTTTGTTTTTGTATTATTAATATGTGTTTCACTATTATTATTGCCCACTGTTGCGGTAGCGTGTTGTTGTTGAATTTGTTGTATTATTTTGTATTATTGCTTCTATTTCTTTTTTAAGCTTTTTCACAAACACTTGATTTTCGAATTTTTTTTTATTACACTTTCGTCGCACTCTTCGTCTGCAGTGTCCAGAATAGCGTAATAGTTGTTTTTGTGATTCTTTGTCATTGTGGTGGGCTGATCGTTTTCGTTTTTTCGTTTTCTCTTTACTTTTTCTTGTGTATTTTCATTATAATTATTATTATTTAAAACACAAAGCTCATGCATGGTATTAATCGACACCTTCTGCAGTCTGTGATTTATTTTTATATTCACTTGCAGGAAAGAATATTAACGGGGATTGTCAAAACAATAATTAAGTGCACTTTTAAACCCAAGTGATGCTTCATGTTGCTTCACTAGCATCCAACTACCCGGTGAGGAGATCATTGTTAGATTAATATGCGTTAATGTGTTGTGGGTAGAGAGATGGGTGGGGGAACCGTTGTTAAGTAGAACTAAATTTGTTTTATTTATGACATCTTGCATCCACAATCCTCTGTCATTCTGACAGCTGGAGCCCCATAATGGGCTCCAAGCGTTAAAGTCGCCGGTGTACACAATTGGATACCGCGATAATTCAACGATATGTACATATGTATTAGATCATTAGTAGAGAAGCTGATGTTAGGGGATAAGTAGGAATTAAGAATTGTCATGTTGGGTTGGAATAATATTTCAATTCCTATAGAACAAGTAGTCGTATTTAGTGGAATAGCCTTGTAAGGAATGTTCTGACGTATTAGTATTCCAACTCCGTGCTTAGCATTAAGATTGGTTGCGCTATTAAAGAAGTAACCAATAAAAGGTTTGGGTGTAGGAATATTATTGCTGTTATGTATTATGTGTGTCTCCTGTAAGCATATAATATCAGGTTTTTGTTCCTTTATTAATAATAATAGGTTAATATAGTTATTTACGTAGCCGTTAATGTTCCATTGTAGGAAAGAGAGAGTCATTGAAAATGTAGAGAAGAAATAATATATGCACTGGTAAGAGTTGGGGTTAGTTAATATGTATCAGAATCATCAGAGTCTCCGATAAAAATTTTTTAATTTGGTTTTGATTTGAAAGATTAGAGGTAGATGGACTGTTGTTGCTAAAATGAGTTTGCGTGTTTTCTTTTAGTTGTTTATTACTTTCAGGCGAAATGCCCGAGAGCACCATCGTTAGGTGCATCGAGTTTTGATTTTTATACCCTTTCAGAGGGTATAATAAAATTGGTCAGATGTTTGTAACGCCAGATGGAGACGTTTCCGACCCCATAAAGTATATATATTCTTGATCAGCATGAGAAGCTGAGTCAATATAGCCATGTCCGTTTGACTGTCTATGCGTATGCGTTTTACTCAGCCATCTTAAGAGATATCGAGCTGAAATTTTTTTTCAGTGCTTGTTATTACCGTAGGCAGATCAAATTTAAAAATTTAATAAGGTGATAGTAATTGTAGAAAAATATCAGATCCCAAAATTTCAATCTGATCGAATAATAAAAACACAAGTTGCAGTCAATATAAATCGTCTCTGCTGCCTGCTGCCTACTACGTCGCACAGTGGGGCCTTCTGGCATTTAGCATTGCAAAAATCATAGCGTCTAAACCAATAAAGCGATTTCAAAAATTTAAAAAGCATATGATAAAGAATACCTTAAGCTTCAAAATGAATGTTTGTCAAAAGTGCTGGGTGTTCGTGGTGCTGAAATATTCAAGGTCAAAGTCAGAAAATATTTCCAAGCATGTTTTTCCTTTAAAAATGGATCGAAACCCGGTTTTTTTAATCACAAATGGAATTTTTCATTGTTTTAGACGACTATGTAACATTTTGTAGTGTTTTAATTTGATTTTTTAACATAATTACAAAAATAAAAAAAAAAATTTTTTTTAATTTTTTTTTTAGGTTAACTTTGAAAATTTGCTATTGATGGCTGATTTTCTTCAAAATAATTTTCAATATTTACATCAGTATCTAATAAACTCAACATTTCGGGACTATAGTTGCTATTTTCCAAGTCCTGAAGCTTTCGTTTCCTTGTAAACGTTGAACAATCTTCCACATCTTTATGCGGCCTTCCTCTTCCTCGGCTAGTTGATGGTTGATCATCTTCGTGCTCCGAATCTACGAATGCCGTATACTCCTCAAGCCAAACTTCATTTTTTTTACGAAATTTGCCAAATTTCTGCCGCTTGCGATCCATTTTGGCCCTAAGTTATATTGTGTATATTTGATTTTCAACTTAAGCTCCGTACTAGCGTTTTCGAATGAAACGCTCATCTCCTTTAGCAATCCCATTTGAAAATCATTTAAGTTTTCACACTCTTTGAAAACATTCAAAATCCTTTCATTCTTTAACAACATTTTTGCACAATTAAATAAAACTGTCTTGAATTATATTGACAAATACTATTCAGTCCTGATTTAAGGTGTTTCCACTTATGAAGTTAAAAATAAACTGTCGCAAACGAGAGGAATAAGTAGCTCTTTATGTTATATTTTTTGAATTAACTAGGAAGAACGAAAAATCGGTATTACCCTTTTTGTATTAATTAGGTAAACAACTTAATATTTACATCCAATTAGGTAAACGGAAATAAAAACGACCAACCCACAAATAGGACTAACTTTTCATCAACTTAAATAACATTTACCTGTCTTGTCAGTTTTTCCAAAGCAGGTAATTAGCAATTTAATATTGTAGAAAGGCATATATATAAACAGGTAGTATTTGTAAAACAGCATTACGCAATGTTATCATTTAAATACAAAGAAGCTACAGGCCAATACGCATGCGCTCTTCTTCTTCCTTATACCTGCAGCGCATTTTTTAGGCGAGGTTGCCTTAGTTTTATGGCTTACGCATCGCTGTCGCAGGTCTCCGCATATTGGGACTATATACATCTGATAGGTAAATATTTCACCTACCTAGTGTATATAGTCCGGTATTGATACTCGTTGAGTCTTGCTAGTTTTATTCCATCAAAGTTCAAAAAATGTCAATATTTAGTACATTTTTAAACGCTTCTAATTTATGAAACATGCTATTAACAAAGAACATACTTTTCAGATAAAACCAAAAAATCCAAGATCGATTGTTGAAATCGCACAATATTCAGTTTTAAAGTTGCGATTTTTTTTTTAAAAATTAGCATTTTTTCCTTTTCACTAAAAATGTCTCAACTTTGGGCGCCTCTAGCACCCATGAATCTCAACCGATTTCAAAAAATTTTCGGATTCATAATTTCTGAAGTATTTCCTATCGATTGCATATATCATGCAAACCAAACGCGATGATGAAAAAACGTATTTTTGCAACGCTATCCGGGCAGAGGCCCAACTGTGCGTCGTTGCTCGAATCATCAGAGCACACGCATGCACACATACAGACGCAACGCTACATAAACTATATGTGTATGCGTGCGAATCGCGGCATGCGTGTAAAAGGGGATGGGGAAGAAGAAAAAGAAATTGAAAGGTTCTGTGCATTAATGAATTGAGTTTCATAAAAAGCGTTTGGAACTTGTAAAAAATTATGGCCATGGACTGCAAGGGTAGATAAACTTCGGCACAGCCTATGTTAGCTTCTTTGATATTTTTTGTGATTTTTTTGCTGAATGGGCAGCAAAGTTACGCCTTTGGTGTGCTGTGTGTTTATTGGTTTGTGTTTAAGAATAAACATCGTGTTCATCTGAAGCGGCTCCACCAAATCAGATGCATTAAAGAAAATATAATACAACTGTACTTTTGTCACAAACAACTAACCTAGCATATGACTAGTATTACAATCAGCCACACATGTTGTGGGAACAAACACTTGTAATTGTAAACTAACCCAAAACGATCACAACGGCAGGATGTCAAGTGGCCGACGCCGTGCCCAAAATAATAATAATTTTTCAACCCCCGAATACGTGGGTGTGACTCGTATTAGAATAAGATCGCCTTAAGAACAATTGTTACCTACTAGAGCCTAAGATTTCCTATATAAACTCCGTACTTTTGTAAATAAAATCAGTTCATATTTTGAATTCAACGAATGAAGATCGGGTTATTATTTCCTTCGCCCTGGAAGCCCTATTCAGTTTGCTTGTGGATGGTTTAGTATTTTCGTTATTATCTCTTATGAGCGTAGGAGTAGGGTTGACGCTTGTTATCTTTTTATCAGTTCTTTCGTTTCTTTGGTGAGTGGCTGTCGCCACCGACGAAAAGGAGGAAACGCACAGTGGGGCCTTTTGCCATTTTACATTCCAAAAATCATAGCTTCTAAGCCAATAAAGCGATACTAAAAATTTAAAAAGCATATGATAAAGAATACCTTAAGCTTCAAAATGAATGTTTGTGAAGAGTGCTGGGTGTTTGTGGTGTAATATTCAAGGTCAAAGTCAGAAAATATTTCCAAGCATGTTTTTCCTTTGAAAATGGAGCGAAACACGGTTTTTTTCAATCACAAATTTTTCATTGTTTTAAATGACTATGTAACATGTTTTAATGTTTTAATTTGATTTTTTGACATAATTACAAAAGGAAAAAAGAAAAATTAAAAAAAATTTTTTTAGGTTAATTTTGAAAATTTGCTATTGATGGCTGATTTTCTTCAAAATAATTTTCAATATTAACATCAATATCTTATAAACTCAACATTTCGGGACTATTGTTGCTCCTTTCGTGATCGCACGTGTCTCAGTGATGCAATAGGTGGGTCCGAAGAGGCTGCTAGCATGTTAAAGAGGGCTTCTTTTTGTCTAACACGAGAAGGTTTTAATATGTATATTAGTATATCTGAACCTTTTGTAGTCCTTGTTTTACATTCCTGTGCTTATTCGGATAGCTCTCCAATTGGTAAACACTGATATTGTATTAAATCCTTTCCGTGAGCCAAAATCCTATGTATCGTTGGGGTAGGTTTTTTTTGCGGTTACAATTCAGTCGAAAGTTGAGCAGTCTTTGAAGTATATTCGGAAAATTTTTTACCATTTACCATTTCCTTGCGATTCACAATATTCAAGATAACAGCCAAGCTTTTAATGATCTCTTGACTAACACTAACATAAAATCTCCTTGAAGTATTTCCATCAGCTCCGTACCAGCGTTTTCGAACGAACCGCCCATGTCTTTCAGCAACCCCATTTCAAAATCATTTAAGTTTTCACACTCGTGGAAAACTTTTAAATTTCACACTCGTGGAAAACTTTTAAATTTCACAAATAAATAAAACTGTCTTGAATTATATTGACAAATACTATTCAGTCCGGATTTAAGGTTTTTCCACTTATGGAGTTAAAAATAAACTGTCGCAAACGAGAGGAATAAGTAGCTCTTTATATTATATTTTTTGAATTAACTATGTAGAATAAAAAATCGGTATTACCCTTTTTGTATTAATTAGGTAAAAAACTTAATATTTACATCCAATTAGGTAAACGGAAATAAAAACGACCAACCTACAACGAGGACAAATTTTTTATTAAATTAAATAACATTTACCTGTCTTGTCAGTTTTTCCAAAGCAGGTAATTAGCAATTTAATATTGTAGAAAGGCATATATATAAACAGGTAGTATTTGCAAAACAGCATTACGCAATGTTAGCGGACGTTGACGATACTATGCGCAGTACGTTCAAGTGGCCCCTACGACACCAGGACAAAGCCTGTTACGCGCGAGCCCAAGTATATAACTGCCCACCTCCCACCCGACCGACCGAGGGGTGCAGCCGTATAACGCACGCCACGAATCGCGTGGACAAATACACAAGAGAAAAAACAGACAAACAAATAATACTATAGTTATCTATTAACTAAATGGGATAGGATAGATGTTTTAAGCATATAGATAGAAAACTCTGAGCTGATTACAGGGAATAGAAGGTTGTAATCAGAGCAGAGGACCCTAAAAGAGAAGTCTACTAGAATACGAAGGCAAATTGACATTGCGATCCCAGCTTAAGCCAGGAAGAGCAAATAGCAAGAACTGTTTTTGTACAGATTCAAGTCTAATCTGGTGAGACTCATATTGAGGTGACCAAATGCAAGATCCATATTTTAAAATAGGACGGACAAGCGAAGTAAAAAGAACTTTAGTTGTATAGGGGTCATCGAATTCTTTTGACCATCTTTTAATGAAACCCAGGACACTCATGGCCTTTGAGACCGTGGTGGAAATATGGGTGTTAAAATTTAACTTTTGGTCCATAAGTACGCCCAAAACATTCATATTATTTAGACGTTCTAAAGGGCTATTGTTTAGAAAATAAGTGACCAGTTGAGGAGAGTTACGTAAAAAAGTCATTACCTTACATTTGGTAGTGTTAAGATTTAGCAGATTAAACTGGCACCAGGATTGAAAGTTTTTAAGATCAGCTTGAAGCCGACTAAATGAATCTGTATCTTTATACGTAAAACAAAGCTTGACATCGTCAGCATACATAAGCACACGCGAATGAACAATGACTGATGGAAGATCGTTAATGAATAGTGTGAAAAGCAGAGGGCCAAGATGACTACCTAGAGGTACACCAGAAGTCACAGGAATGGAAACGGAAAAAGAAGACTTAAAAAGTACCTTCTGTTTTCTATTTGTTAAATATTCTCGAACCCAAGATAGGAAAAGAGGTGGAAACCCAATGTCGCTCAGCTTCGAAAGTAATAGGGTATGATTAACGGAATCAAAGCCTTTGCTGAAGTCAGTGTATATGACATCAGTTTGTTTACCATCTTTGAACCCCTTGATAATTATTGATGTAAATTCTAAAAGGTTAGTGGTTGTAGATCTACGTTTCACAAACCCATGTTGGGATGGCGAAATAATAGAGCTGCAAAAATGTTGCAATTGAGAAGTTATAATTTTCTCAAAAGCTTTCGGAATAGCGGACAATTTTGAGATACCTCTATAGTTAGAGGCTTCGGACTTTTTGCCATTTTTATGCAGAGGAATGATATACGACTCCTTCCAAATAGATGGAAAAGAGGAAGATTCGACAGACAATAGAAACAATTTTAAAATGGGTTTACATAATGCGTTTGCACAGAACCTGAGTACACATCCAGGAAGACCATCTGGCCCCGGAGAATAAACGGGTTTAACTAATTTAAGTTCGCTAAGAATAGAACCTTCATCAATCACTGGATTGAAAATGCAATTAGCCTTTTCTAAATGATAAGGACACGGACTTGCTCGATATTCCGTTGAGGAATAAGTTGTTTTGAAAAAACTCGCAAACATATCGGCAATTGCCTGATCAGTGCTCGCTTTTTTATTTTTAAAAGACAAAAAAGATGGGTGCACAGAGGTCTTACGTTTAGAATTAACAAAATTATAAAATTGTTTAGGGTCAGAAGAAAACTGAAGCTTACACCGCTGAAGATAATTCTTATAGCATTGTGTATTAAGCATCATGAATTTTGAACGAGCGACTGTATACAGAGCGTAATCTGATGAACGACGTGTTTTTTAAATAATTATAATATCGTGTCTTCACATTTTTCAAATTGGACAGCTCACGAGAGAACCAGGGAGGTTTGTTAAGCCGCTCCAGCCTACCAAGAGGCACACAAATATCAAAAAGTGAATTCAGAGTATCATAGAAAAAACGAACAGCTGAGTTCATATCTCTACAATTGTACAGATAAGACCAATCGGTAGTAGCAATGTTTTCATTAAGGCTGGCAAAGTCAGTCTTACGAAAGCACCTAGTTAGAGGTAACTCATTTGAACCAAGTAATGGTGAAAGCAAGGGCAGATCAATTTTTAAATTTAATGTAGGATGAAATTTGTCTTCTGGAAGAACAAATGGTTCGATCCTAGAAACCTCACAATAAGAAGAATCCAATACAAAAATAAGATCTAACGATTTTCCATTAGAATTTAAGACAGGATTGACTTGGGATAAAGATAAGCCTAGAAGGGCATCAATAAAGTCATGTGACAAAGAGGGCAGCAACATGGTACATTCATCTGTTGGTGACCATGCTAAAGCGGATAAATTAAAATCACCTAAAACTATGAACATGTCTTGACTGGAAACCAAAGAGAAGACAAACTGAATTGCCTCTAAATGATTTAAATAGACCACAATGTCAGACGATGGTAGAAGATAGGAACAAGTAATAAAAGCATGCAAAGATTTAAAATTTACTTTAACACCGACAAACTCAATCTCCTGGGTACTTCCATTAGAATTTAAGACAGGATTGACTTGGGATAAAGATAAGCCTAGAAGGGCATCAATAAAGTCATGTGACAAAGAGGGCAGCAACATGGTACATTCATCTGTTGGTGACCATGCTAAAGCGGATAAATTAAAATCACCTAAAACTATGAACATGTCTTGACTGGAAACCAAAGAGAAGACAAACTGAATTGCCTCTAAATGATTTAAATAGACCACAATGTCAGACGATGGTAGAAGATAGGAACAAGTAATAAAAGCATGCAAAGATTTAAAATTTACTTTAACACCGACAAACTCAATCTCCTGGGTACTAGAAAATTGAATCATTTCAGATGATAAAGCAGCATCAACAGCTATCAGAACGCCACCGCCTATGCGAGAAATCCGATCACGTCTGAATATAGAAAAGTTTGTGGGAAAAGCCGATGCATCAGCAATATCAGGTTTAAGCCACGTCTCTGTAAAAGCTAGAATGTTATGCTCAAAAGAAAGACTATCTACATAGAGATTAGGAAGTTTAGATTTCAGTCCTCTAACGTTCTGGTAACCCAGGTTAAGGGACGAAGCTAGTTTTTTGACACACCAGCAGATGCTGATGTGGCAGGAATATTATGAGTTGTTGTTGTTGGCAAGCGAATCGGTTGCCGATTTTTCTTTTTTACAGTATATTCCTTAACTATTATATGTTTTGGCCAAAAATCTTCTCGACATATGGTGTCGAAGATATTGGCAGAAACACTAATTTTAAAGGACGAAATGTCCCGAGAATAAGAAAATTTAAACTTCTCCACCGCAATATTCGAGACGTTAACTTTCTTCCGAATATAGGCTATTACATCATCAGATGTGACAACAGGGTCTAGCCTAGAAACAAATATATGTTTCTTTGTTGGTATGCCAACGAGAGGCCGCGGTCCCGAAGCGTCAGCCGCAGCAGTAACGTTGGACAAGTCACCCACTGCATCAGTCAACTTATTTACGGGGCCCTCGATACTTTTAGAACTATCGGCAATTTCCATTGGAATGGGTAATTCCTTGGTAATCGCATTCACAACCGGGCTCTTAAACGATATCAATTGCTGTACATTAGGAGTGGACGGTGCATGAGACCGGTCGGGGACGATAAGAGACGCTGGCGGATCTACAGATACAGAAACACCCCAAGGACTGGTCCTTTTACAATTCAGAGACTCATTCATAACCGATAAACTTCTGAACTGAGTCTCCACCGCAGTAAACTCCGCTTGGAGTCTATTAAAACCTGCCCTTAAAGTGTCAAAACTATCTCTAGTCCGCCTCATGAAAAAGCGCATCACATTCTCGACCTCAAGCAAGCATCACATCCATATTTTAAGCCAACACCTTTAGCAATAGACTCCTTGATTCTGCCTGTGTAACCTGCACACTTAACGTGAACCGCATTGTCACACAACCAACAAAGAATATAATCATGGGAGTCAACCGCATTAGTGGCAACTATGCAATTATTTTTTGAGCAGACAACCATTTTATGGAAAAGTTTAATTTAATTAAAAAAGGAAATACAAAAAAATAAAAAATAGAAATTCTGAAGGTAAAAAATCTGTGAATAAGAATATACTGACCAGTTCTGACACAAGGGTTAATGTGCAGAGTAAGCCTTCACAACTAAAGAATTAAAAGAGATGAAAGCACAAAAACAAAAACACGTATCACAGACTCGCGGGTAGGCAAGAGAGCGCAAATCAATCAAGAATAGGAAAGAGCGGGAGAGCGCGTCAAATTGAACACATGCAACAACAATTTGTACGCAAGAGCGCGAGAGTTATTTACAACGGTAAAGACACAAAAGCAAAAGAGATAAGCAAAACAACAACCCCGCTAATGCGAGTATTGTTGTAAGTTTTGATTTTATTTAAATTTAAACAAAAGCGACAGCAAGTATTCGCGAAATGAAAATAAAATTCGGATGCTGAAATTATGATTAATTAATTAAACCGATAATAAATTTAAAAGTTATGGAAAAGTATTTTATCGCGAGAAAAAAATAAAAGTTGATAAGCGCAAAAAAAACACGTCCGTCCTCTGCAACGAGTGAAAGTTTTTTTTTGATGTTATCATTTAAATACACAGAAGCTACAGGCAAATACGCATGCGCTCTTCTTCCTTATACCTGCAGCGCATTTTTTAGGCGAGGTTGCCTTAGTTTTATGGCTTACGCATCGGTGTCGCATGTCTCCGCATATATGTACATCTAATAGGTAAGGCACAATTGCCACAGAGAGCATCATTTTGCAATGTTTGGCCGTATGGCCAAGTATTTGCCACTTTTTACAGCGCATTGGGTTGGGGATGTATTCACATACCTTTACTGAACGCCAGGCAATATTTGTTGGGGAGATGATAGAGATCGAATGTGAGAAGAATAACTCCGGTTGGTTTGGGGGTCACGTTTGATGTTTTGGTGAATTTGTAAATGCCGCAGACTTTATGTGCTCTTAATTCTTCTAAGATTCACTCATCGGGAATATCGGAAAGGTATGGGGATGGTACCCCTGACCTGATTAAGTGTTATGAAGCTTGCATTTTATTTCGCAGATGCCTGGAAACGAATGGGAGTTGATGAAATTGTCCGCCTTACTTTGGTTCTTAACCAGTATGAGTAGGTTGCCGTTCCGTAAATCCGTGACTGATATAATGTTTTTAGACAATAGACGTAATGCCTTATAAACAGCAATGCAGGAAAATTCAGACATTTTTTTAGCGTTATTTATAGATTCGATAACTATATATTTAGGGTTTTCAAGGGTAATTGAAGGGAGTTGAGGGAAAGAAAAATCTAGCATCGGAGCTGGCTTTATCTTTTTTGGTGGAGGGCTAGTCGGCAACGAAAGCTAGTTCGACTGCAAAAAGAAATATAGTTCCACTGTCCTGGGTACATACCCTATTTAACGAACCCGTAAAGATCATTAAGCACTCTGATGGCTAGGTTATAGGAAAGAATAATAATATGATTACATTGGATGATTTTATAAAAAAAAACTAGACATTATGCAGACTAAATAAATTAGTCGTGTAAATACCTGTCTCAAAACAAACTAAAATCCCAAGAAACAGTACCCAAACATTCTAAGACCATAATTACAAATATACAGGCCATTAGAACAGAGTTATTAGAACACTTTGTTAAATTAACACCAGGGCATAAAACTGTCGCGAACACTTTTTATCACGACTACAGAAAACTTTAGTAATACGTGCCTAATAAAAGCTCATCTGCTCTCTGACGTGACGGTCGCGTTTTTTCATAGCTCCTGAGTTTTTATCAATATTTATTGTTTCTCACAATTTTTAATTGTGCTTAGTTTGTTTACACTTTCGTTGGTGTGGTTTGCTTGACACCCGTGTGTTTTATTTGCAGAATTTGCCAAATTACTTAGTTTTTTTCGTAATTAGCGTTTGGTGCATTTTATATATATATTTTTTTTTTCCTTTTCTCTTTCGTCATTGCTTCTGCAGTTGCTCCCCTCACCGCTCCGATCATACCATCAGTGCTAGTGTTTTTTTTTTATTATTTTATTTTTGTTGTTCTCTCTTCTTTGTGCTTGTGCTCAGCTTTTCTCCTGCGTAATTACCTTTGTAACGCTGCCTCTCAAAGCTTGGCTTATAACTGTTCTTGCACTCTTTCTTGTGCTGTGTACTCTAGCTGTCTCTTTGTTTTATTTGTATTTATTGATTTTATATCGATAATTATCTTAGTGCTTTGTATTTAAATTTTAAATCTTCTATATATTTTTATATATCTTTGCCTTGTGTTCCTTTTGGCGTTTCAATGGCTTGTTGTCTACCTACTTGCAAGCATTCTGATCGTTTTGATGATCAGTATAGAGCTCTGGCTCTGCGATAATCTTATTCACTTAAAATGTGCTGGCCTTAACGGCCGCGACCATGACCAATTTACTGGGTTGTCTGTGTCTAAGCCTGAGCTTGGCTTAATGCGCTGGACTTACCCATCTTGCGCCAGTCAGCAGCTTAACTTCAGCCGTATGTATAGGGATCTCCCTTTAAAGTTTCTCTCTTTAAACAAACGCTTTAAACAAACTCTAGCGTACATTTATTGTCGCAATTTAATTTCGCACCACCTTCTGTGAAGTTGGCCAAGAAATGTACCCTTGAGTTGCTTCATAAGCAGTCGCCAGCACTCTCTATTCCATCTTGTCCCATTTTACTTTCGCCTACACCATCTTCTTGTCCCTCTTTATGCTCTTCTTTTCAGATTGAAGTACCCAGTACAAGCCTTGGTGTACCTCAATCTGTCCCTCACGGGAACGATCAAGCTGGCTCTCAATCACTTGTGGATTCCAAAGGCCTTCACTAACTGTAGTGCCTCATCGCAAGCAATTATTTATTTCTAGGCTTGCTCCAGATACTTTTGAGTCGTCTGTGGCAGCTTACATTGGTAATATATGCCCTGCTAAGGTTTTAATTCAAAAGTTAAAATTTTCTAAGCCTCGCGAAATTTCCTCTTTTAAAATTAAAGTACCAAATGAGTATTTCTCAGCTATAGTAGACCCCAATTTTTGCCCAGACGGCTTAATTGTAATTTATCTTCTGCTTCAAAAAACTAATAACGTCTATCCTTTGCATTCATTATCAAAATGTAAGAGGAGTTCTTACCAAGCTCTCGAAACTGTACTGTGATAGCCAAACCTTTTCGGCAGACATTTTAGCTTTTTCTGAAACTTGGCTCAACTCCTCTGTTTTTGATAACGAAATTCTTTCTAATAACTATTTTTCTTATAGGCTTGATCGTGTTGGTCGTCGTGGCGGTGGAGTACTCATTGCTGTCAACTCGAATCTGTGTTCAAGTGTTGTGCCGATTGATCTGCCCTTAGGTGTTGAGTTTATTTGCGTCACAGTTACATGTTCCAACTTTAGCTTATATATTTCTTGTTCATATATTCCTCCAGCTTCAGATATCAGGACCTACATGCACCATGCTGATGCTTTGCAAACTATTTTTAGTCGTCTTAAAGATCGTAATTTCCTCATAGTCTTAGGTGATTTTAACTTGCCTAATATTTCTTGGCTGGTTGACGATAACCTATCTTTCTTAATTCCTTCATCTGAACATGCTTTTCTTGATAGCCTACTTGAATGTCCGCTATATCAGTTGAATTCTTGAATTCTGTAAGGTTGAATTCTATAAGGTTTTACAACTTCGTTAATTCCAAACATGCTTTAACCTACTACCTTCCACCTTCAGACTTTATGACCAGACAACTAATAACGATTCAGATATTGCTGATCTGTTTGCTAAATTCTTTCAGTCGACCTCTTCTACTGCTGCTTCGGATCCCACATCCTATCCCTTCTCAATCCCATATTTAAACTGCTTGTTTTTTCCTAGTATTACTGTAGTAATGTAGACTGTATTATCTCTAGCTTATCATCTATGAAGTCTTCCTTCGTACCCGGGCCTGATAATATATCTAGTTGCATACTTAAAATGTGTTCGATTTCCACATCTTAGCCGTTATCTCGGTTATTCTTCGAGTCTTTTATTATTTCACATTTTAAATAGGGCAACAAATCGGATATTTCCAACTACCGTGGCATTGCGAAACTTTCCGCAATACCTAAGCTGTTTGAGAAAATTATTACGTCTTCTCTTCAACACCTATCCAGATCCATTATTTCTCCTTGTCAGCATGGTTTCATGAAAGGTCGTTCGTCGCTTACCAACCTTTTAAAATTGATTACCTTGTACACCATGGCTTCCGTCAAAAGTGTCAAACTGATGTTATTTATACTGACTTTAGTAAGGCTTTCGATACGGTTGATCATTCTATGTTTCTGAAACTTAACATCATGGGTTTTTCCCCGAAACTGTTGGCTTAGTTAAAATCGTATCTTATTGGCAGAACCCAAAAGGTGTGTTTTCGTTCCTCAATATCCAAAACCGTTCGAGTTACCTCAGGTGTCCCCCAAGGCAGTCATCTGGGCCCACTGTTATTTACCCTGTTTATAAATGATTTACCCATGGCCTTGGTTCACTTACGTGTGCTCATGTTTGCGGATAACTTCAAGATTTGTTATTCTTATAATGATCCATCTTTCCAAGAGTACTTGCAATCAGATCTCTATGCGTTCTGTGATTAAAGCCACGTTAATAAATTACACCTTAATGTCTCAAAGTGCTCTTTTATGTCATTCAGTTGTTTGTCTCCAATCCTAGCTCATTATTCTATTAAGTCTGTTCTGTAAGATGGTGTGCCATCATTCAACGACTTAGGCGTTATGTTTGACCCAAAACTTTCATTTAATATTCATATATCTTCAATTGTCAATAGAGCATGCAGTCTTCCTGGCTTCATAAAACGTTGGGCCAAAGAATTTGATGACCCCTACGTAACAAAGGTTTTCTATACTTCGTTAGTTCGCCCTACTTTAGAATATTGCTCGCCAGTGTGGAACCCTCAATATGATGTTCACCAGGGTAGTATTGAATCGGTTCAGAAGCAATTCCTTAAGTTCGCGTTACGCGGTCTTAATTGGGACCCGAGTCTTCGCCTTCCTCCTTATTCTGACAGACTTCTTATTAATCTTCCTTCACTTTACAACCGTGGGCTCGTATTTGGCATTATTTTTCTCCATAAACTAGTCAATGGTGATGTCATTTCTACCAATTTACTAGATACGCTATATTTTTGTGTTCCCTCACGACAGACCAGAAACTTTTTTCCTATTCACCTTAATAGATGTCTGACTAACTACTCTCTTCACGAACCTTTTCGTGTTCTTTGCCTATCTTTTAACAACCTTTCTCACCTTATCTCTCCTCATCTGTCTGTCACTTCTCTTCGAGCTATACTTTTCAATCATCTACAACGAAACCGCCAAATACATTCTGGACTTGGACTAGATTTGGATTGTTTGCAACTCATCCCTAACCATACTGGCTGTGAATCCGGGCATAGCTGGCACCTTGTGCAAATAAAACACCTCCACCGGGTCGGGGATGTTTAGTTGTGTATAAAGCTAAGCTACCTTCTATAATAAGTTGATTATGTCTTTTAGCTTAAGGTTTTTGTCGACTGCTGTGTTAGTTGACGTAAATAAATAAATAAAAACTTAAAGGCTACACTAGAAACATACTTACCTATGAAGAGACGATAAAGGCCATAATTGAACTCGTAACCCAGAACGTGGCAACGGCATCTATAGCAGCAGTTTCTGCTAAATTAAATAACCTGCCACAGAGAAATAAAATATCAAGCCAGTACGCCCAAAAGGTTGGAAAACCTATTAAATCTCTGCAAGGAGCCTTCATACATGATGGTAACACCATCGAAGTAGCAACAAAGTATACACTTTCAATTGCTTAAGAGGCTGTGAAGGAGAATTGGGTCAACAATAAAGTCAAAAACATATTAAAAGCAGGAATGTTCCGTGACATGAACGAACTATCAACGCAGTTTGTAGAGAGTTGCACATCGGTAACAGGACAAGGAAATGCAGTTCTGCACGACCGTCATCAACAATATGACCGAAATGGAAAAAAAATAATTACCGCGTTGGAGGTAATTACCAAAATAACGGCTATAGATTTAATAATAATAGAGATCAATTGCGTGGAAACTCACGAGGCAATAAACGAGGAAGGAATAATTCTAACCGATGTAATGCCAGAAACAATGCCAATAATGGAAATGGTAATTGACTATAAGGAATCGGTGAAGGTTCTGTTACTTCCAAAGTTCTAAACCTTGTAGAACTCCAACAAATCATAATTCTACACAACTTTCATGTAGTTAATAACAATTTCCCAATATTGGGACTAGATTTTTTTAAAACATCCAAGTGTCAACTAGATTTCAATGATCCAAACGATTCACTAATATTAAGACCAAATAATTTAACACTTGGCAAAAAATTTCAGTATTACAAGTAAAAATTTTAAATCTAAAAGAAATCAAATTCGAGTCATCACAGAATTATGAAATAGTGCAGAAAACTAATGACCAAAGGAGTTAATTAGTAATATACAAACGAAGACAAACGAATCTTCCCACTGATGTTCAAAGAAGAGCATCGAAGAGCTCTGCACCAAATACATAGATATATTTTATTAGAAACCGAATCAGTTTCAACAAATAATTTCTACAAACAATAACTAAGAATAAATGATAAAGAGCCAGTATACATAAAAAATGACAAAAATGACAATGATAAAGAGCCAGTATACATAAAAAATTACAAAATAACAAGACAAGTTGATAAACTAGTTCAAGACAAAATAGTTGAACCCTCAGTTTCTGAGTATAATAGTCACAACTACTCGTGCGAAAGGAAGGCTTACCAGGATCAGGAAAAAAAGATGGCGAAACAAAAAACTGTTGTCCGGATATATTTCCATTATCAAGAATAGATGATATGCTCGATCAACTGAGTAGAGCTAAATATTTTTCATGCCTGGCATGCACAAAATAAAATTAAAAGAAGAATCGCGAAACATTACGATATTTCTACTAGCATTGCCTTTTATCTATTCACCAGACAAACAAATGGTCTAAAAATAGTACCAAACACCGTTCTAAGAATGATGACTATAGATTTCTCTGTAATAAACATGTCACAAGCATTTCTGTACATGGATGACCTAATAGTTTACGGTTGTTCTAAAAAACACATGCTCAAAAACCTAAATCAAACTACATCCAGAAAAGAACAAAGGAATGTTGCCAGAGGACACTAAATACGATGGCATTAAAAAATATCCAGTACCAAAAGATGCTGATAGTGCTAGAAGATTTGTGGCTTTTTGCAATTACTATGGACGTTTTATTAAAAACTTCCCAGAACATTCATTCCGATAACACGACTTTGTAATAAGAACGTAGATTTTGTTTGGTCGTATTCACCTTAGCAAATGTCTCACCAACTAATTTCTACACGAAGCTTTTCGTGTTCTTTGCCTATCTTTTAACAACCTTTCTCACCTAATATCTTCTCATCTTTCTGTCACTTCTCTTTGCTCTATACTTTTTAATAATCTACAACGTACCCGCTGAATATATTTTGGACATGGCACCCCTTGCAACCCTTCCCTGACCACATTGGCTGTGAATCGGGGCATATCTGGCCCCGTATGCAAATAAAACACCTGTGTGGTTGCGTATAAAGCTAAGCTTACTTTTCTTTAATTAATTGCTATCTTTTTTTAGCTTAAGCTTTCTTCGTCGTCTTGTGTATTAGTTGACGTAAATAAATAAAAAAAATCAAAGAAGCTAACATCGGCTGTGCCGAAGTTTATATACCCTTGCAGTTCATGGCCATAATATTTTTAAATGTTCCAAACTCTTTTTCTGTATCTCAATTCATTAATGCACATAACCTTTCAAATATCATTTCAATTTCTTCTTCTTCTTCCCCATCCCCTTTTACACGCATGCCGCGACTCGCACGCATACACATATAGTTTATGTAGCGTTGCGTCTGTATGTGTGCATGCGTGTGCTCTGTTGATTTGATGATGACGTAGTAGGCAGCAAGTTGAACCGATTTATATCGGCTGTAACTTGTGTTCTAAAAGGCCCCCAAAAAAAATTTCATCCCGATAGCTCTTAAGATGGCTGAGTAAAACGCATACGCACAGACGGACGGACAGACGGACAGACGGACATGGCTATATCAACTCAGCTTCTCATGCTGATCAAGAATATATATACTTTATATGGTCGGAAACGTCTCCTTCTGTGCGTTACAAACATCTGACCAATTTTATAATACCCTCTGCAAGGGTATAAAAAAACAGGCATTAATAGAATCCAAAGTGCTACAGTATCCAGGTGTGGAGCTGCTTTGACCCAAACTTATGGCGATAAGCAATTAACAGTAGGATATGCTTCTCGTTCATTTATTATATATACATTCCGTCCATATACATATACATATTTGTAAGTTAACTCCTAATACTTTTAATAAGATATTGCTATGTGGGAACATGCCGATCGCACATTTCGGAGTTTAGATTGTTGGCATCATTGACAGCATGTTGTAAGCCATGGCAAAACGAGTGCTTTCGTATACACAAGCACTTATTTTGCCATGTTGTAAGCCAAGGGTAAGCACCCATAGCCCGTGCCGGCACTTTTGTTTGGCAATTGCTCGTTTTGCTATCTGTGTGCATGCCGAAGTCAACCCGAATTGCACTCGGGAGCGTAAAATCTGAATTAGTCGCTTGCAGTATTTCGATGCGAGTGGATCTGTGTCGCTTTGTTAAAAATATGCACATGCAGCAGATCGTCGTTCTTGCAGCAGATCGTCGATTCCGCTCGTCTGAACGATTGAGTCAATATTTGTTCACTTTTCTTTTCTTGCAGTGTAAAACACAGACATACATTGACAGTTTGCGTTGGCTCTCTTTGTGCCTACCCCTGTTGTAAGCCAGGGCCCGGCACAAAGAGAGCCAACGAAAATTTTCGTTGTATGTGTGCGCTTGCTTGTATGCGTAAGTTGCTTTACACTGCGCAAATTGCATGTGACGAAAGAAGCAAAAATTAAAATTAAAAAAAAAAAAAAAATAAATTTCGAATTAATACATTTTTTGAAACTCAACTATTTGCTTTACTTCTATATTATTTGTATAACTTTTTATCAGAAGGAGATCTTCTAAATAGTTATCTGTTAGACTGTTTCGAATAGAATATTGCAAAAGTTGCCAGTTACATAAAAAGAATGAAGGCATTAATTTTTTCATGTGTAGCGATCGAGCAAAGCGACATCGACGTGCTCGCGTCGAAATGCTGAGGGCAACTAAATCCACCCTCGTGCTCTGTGTGAGGACTTCGGCAGCCGTTCGGTTACACGTATACGAGGTGCCGAACGTGTTCGTCCCCCGGGGGATATGAGTGCCGGGCTCTGTTGTAAGCCGCCAGCCACTATTCTCTTGCTATACATTTTCTGTTGGGTTGTTTCATTCTTATTGGTCCGTGATGGAACACAGTTGCACACTTGTAACTTAATCATTGAATTATAATCAATAAATACTTATTATAACTTTTTTAACCCTTTCAGGACTGAATGAAAATGGGAAGACTAAAAAAATATTTTATTGCATATTACTTCTTATTATTATTTTTTTTATTATTTCGTCTTCACCGTAATGTTGCCTATAGGTAACATTGTTCCTGAGTAGTATATGTTTAAAATAATACGTATACGTAATTGATGAATTAATATTTTATTTATATCACTCTTTTATTCTTAATATTTTAATACGTTTAAACTCAAAACATTTTTTCTGAGACTCTTTGGTCTTCTGCTATAATATTATATATTTATTACTTAAACTTATGTGTGGTATGACACAAAACAATTCTTTTTAGGATTTGAGCAAAGGTGAACGTCACACTTGGAACACTTTGAACGTGGGTGTCCTGTTTTGCACAGTCTGCACCTGCCTTTTGAACCCCATTGAATCCAATGTTGGATTTTGTCATAGCTTATGTCCTTAGGTTTTTCTATAACATAACTTCTTTAAGATGCACGACCCCTTTTTCAAGATTGAATTTTCCCTACTAGATCGAAGAATTCATTTGCAATATCCAGTGGAAATTGTATTAAAGGCATGTGAGGGGTGTTATCTTTGGTGCAGTTCAAATCTCTACGATACAGAAGCCAACTATTTACCACAGCCATATTTATACACCAAAATCCAATGCGCATATACCACTTTTTCGAGCGGTGATTAATTTTATAAAGTTCTAATAACATGTCTGAAAGATCAGACTTTATCCAAAATTTCATCATCGAAATATAAAGAAAAATACGAAATTGGTTCCTTTGTTTCTCCAGATTTTTTGAATCCTTTCCAATAGCTAATTGGTTCAATTAAAATTCAAGTATTCTTTCTCCATCTCAGAGTATCTTGATTTACTTTTTCGATAATTTGCTGCACCGTTTCAGTACTGGTTTCGTTCTTACTACATTCCAATTGACTTATATTCAACAGTGCGCCTTCGAGACTTTCACCTTTGGTAATAGCATCTTGTAAAGATTCTTCAATAAAATCTTCCAAAGTCTTTAGAGTTTCGGTATTCTCTTCATTATTTTCGTCATCGTCAGAATCACCCCAATTAAATTTTTTTTTAATTTCCAATTGTGTTAAGCCTTTGTGCCGCATATCTAGCAGACCAGAAACATTTTCAAAAAGAGCACTTTTTCTTCCAACTCAGCACCACGTGTTTAGTTCACAACAACTAAAAACACATTATTTTAACCGAAGCTTTGTAAATGCAGATCTACTCATAGAAAATCAGTTGATTAGATAAAAAAAAAAAAAACGGAAAAAAAGCTTCGCAACATGCTTTTTGGAATATAAAGTCAATGTTGCCTATAGGCAACAGTGTTGCCTATAGGCAACAGTGGACTTGAAAAGGTTAACTAAAATATATGAAATTATTTGAAATGGAATCCCTTATATGTATATACAGCAAACGCTTGACTTGGAAGAATATGAGTTCACATTAGAATTTTTGAAGGGAAAAGATAAATTGGTTGCGGGAGTTACCATCTCAGCTCCCCTCGAGATGACCCAATTAAGGCTCCACGAGCAACATAACATAAACTGCAATGTAAGAAATCTTGAGCAATATCCAGAAGCAGCAACATCAGCAACAAACAGGATGTATACATACTAACATAATTCCAAAGAATGTAAATCAAATGCTTACGACGGCATTCTGCCGACGGTCAGCCAGCTAGGGTGTGGGTATATAGAAATTAACACGAATAAAAATGAAAGTCTTTTTTTTGAAGTCGAATTAAACATGTCTTTATTATTTACCTAAACCAAATAATTAAATATATATACAACCAAACCATCAAATATATCTACCCCAGATCCTCAAGTTGGTAACTGGCGCAGTCGAAATCATAGTTATTATTTTGTAAGTTAATTTTAATAATTAGAGTAAAAAAAAAGAGAGAATAAAACACAATGATGAACAAATAAAGTGAATAAAAAATGAAGTAAGTAAGTCGTCTCGCCGACTTGGGTATACCATACACCAGTAAAACAAATATTTTAAATTTATAATAACCAATGCATTTTCGTATTTAAAAAAAAACTGTTCACAAGCTTTTTACAAGCAATTGTGCGCAATTACGAAGCAAATATTTATACGAACTATGGTGTCTCTAGCTAAAATAGTTTTTGAGAAAATCGGTTTTATATAATTTGCGGGGGCGGTAGGGGGCGTGGCAAAATTTTTATAAATACAAAATGTGCGCGTTTACTAAGCAAATATACATACCAAATTTTGTGTCTCTAGTTGCTATAGTGTTTAAGAAAATCGGTTTTGTATAATTTGCGGGGGTGGTAGGGGGCGTGGTAGAAATTTGAAATAAACTTGATCAATCTACATACTACACGAGTCTACATACCAAATTTGGTGCCTCTAGCTCTTATAGTCTCCGAGATCTAGGTGTTCATACAGACGGACGGACGGACGAACGGACGGACAGACGGACATGGCTAGATCGTCTCGGCTGTTGATGCTGATCAAGAATATATATACTTTATGGGGTCGGAAAAGCTTCCTTCTGCCTGTTACATACATTTTGGCGACTTTAATATACATACCATTTCACCCTATGGGTGTATGGTATAAAAAATTTCAAATTAAAACGAAAATGAATATATGGACAAGTAAAATAAAAGTAAAACAAAGAAAAATGAGAAGAAAGACAATTTATTTCTGTCTAGTGTGTGGTGGAACAAGTGTAAAATAATTAAAACAAATCTTAACAATGAAATCAAAACAAAAATTATATAAATCGAACTTAGCCGGCTCGAGGTCAATCTTACAAAAGAAGATTATTTCAAAGGCAACACAAAAAAAGGTGAGCAGGTTGTCTGTATAGCTATTTCAAGAACTACCAAGTTCTATCATCAGCAGACTTTGCTAAAGAACTCCAGAATTGCAATAGCCATACCATGTCTTCAACGCTAAAACTAGTTGGGAATTACATTGCCAACTAAATGAAGCGAAAAAAGCTGGCGAAGCCTACAATACCGAAGACCACCTTTTGTGCATACCCTTAGGTGCTATGAAAAATTAGTGTAAGAGCTTCGCCCTTAACAAACTAAATTCACGACCTGTTATTTTATACACGGTATATTGTACCATATAGAAAAAAGGGTTTTTTTGGAATAAAATTCCAAAGTAACGGCGTGCCTTCCGTTAGTGTTATCTGGTTAGAGATTACGACCTATTGAAATTTAAATCGAACTTAGCCGGCTCGAGGTCAATCTTACAAAAGAAGATTATTTCAAAGGCAACACACAAAAAGGTGAGCAGGTTGTCTGTATAGCTATTTCAAGAACTACCAAGTTCTATCATCAGCAGACTTTGCTAAAGAACTCCAGAATTGCAATAGCCATACCATGTCTTCAACGCTAAAACTAGTTGGGAATTACATTGCCAACTAAATGAAGCGAAAAAAGCTGGCGAAGCCTACAATACCGAAGACCACCTTTTGTGCATACCCTTAGGTGCTATGAAAAATTAGTGTAAGAGCTTCGCCCTTAACAAACTAAATTCACGACCTGTTATTTTATACACGGTATATTGTACCATATAGAAAAAAGGGTTTTTTTGGAATAAAATTCCAAAGTAACGGCGTGCCTTCCGTTAGTGTTATCTGGTTAGAGATTACGACCTATTGAAATTTAAATCGAACTTAGCCGGCTCGAGGTCAATCTTACAAAAGAAGATTATTTCAAAGGCAACACACAAAAAGGTGAGCAGGTTGTCTGTATAGCTATTTCAAGAACTACCAAGTTCTATCATCAGCAGACTTTGCTAAAGAACTCCAGAATTGCAATAGCCATACCATGTCTTCAACGCTAAAACTAGTTGGGAATTACATTGCCAACTAAATGAAGCGAAAAAAGCTGGCGAAGCCTACAATACCGAAGACCACCTTTTGTGCATACCCTTAGGTGCTATGAAAAATTAGTGTAAGAGCTTCGCCCTTAACAAACTAAATTCACGACCTGTTATTTTATACACGGTATATTGTACCATATAGAAAAAAGGGTTTTTTTGGAATAAAATTCCAAAGTAACGGCGTGCCTTCCGTTAGTGTTATCTGGTTAGAGATTACGACCTATTGAAATTTAAATCGAACTTAGCCGGCTCGAGGTCAATCTTACAAAAGAAGATTATTTCAAAGGCAACACACAAAAAGGTGAGCAGGTTGTCTGTATAGCTATTTCAAGAACTACCAAGTTCTATCATCAGCAGACTTTGCTAAAGAACTCCAGAATTGCAATAGCCATACCATGTCTTCAACGCTAAAACTAGTTGGGAATTACATTGCCAACTAAATGAAGCGAAAAAAGCTGGCGAAGCCTACAATACCGAAGACCACCTTTTGTGCATACCCTTAGGTGCTATGAAAAATTAGTGTAAGAGCTTCGCCCTTAACAAACTAAATTCACGACCTGTTATTTTATACACGGTATATTGTACCATATAGAAAAAAGGGTTTTTTTGGAATAAAATTCCAAAGTAACGGCGTGCCTTCCGTTAGTGTTATCTGGTTAGAGATTACGACCTATTGAAATTTAAATCGAACTTAGCCGGCTCGAGGTCAATCTTACAAAAGAAGATTATTTCAAAGGCAACACACAAAAAGGTGAGCAGGTTGTCTGTATAGCTATTTCAAGAACTACCAAGTTCTATCATCAGCAGACTTTGCTAAAGAACTCCAGAATTGCAATAGCCATACCATGTCTTCAACGCTAAAACTAGTTGGGAATTACATTGCCAACTAAATGAAGCGAAAAAAGCTGGCGAAGCCTACAATACCGAAGACCACCTTTTGTGCATACCCTTAGGTGCTATGAAAAATTAGTGTAAGAGCTTCGCCCTTAACAAACTAAATTCACGACCTGTTATTTTATACACGGTATATTGTACCATATAGAAAAAAGGGTTTTTTTGGAATAAAATTCCAAAGTAACGGCGTGCCTTCCGTTAGTGTTATCTGGTTAGAGATTACGACCTATTGAAATTTAAATCGAACTTAGCCGGCTCGAGGTCAATCTTACAAAAGAAGATTATTTCAAAGGCAACACACAAAAAGGTGAGCAGGTTGTTGGTAGTTCTTGAAATAGCTATACAGACAATGAGCTCATTCAGAGCTGTTCGGACAGTAGAGACGAACCGACTCTTATGTATGAACTACATAACCTTGGGCAAGGCTCCTTATCGATACGCCCATTATACGAAAAAGTCTGCGAGATCAAATTAGCACTATTCAGATTGACAGAAACAAGGGAATCCGAACACCTTCAAATTAAAAAAAGAAAGACCTATTCGCAGATATCTGCCTCAATTCGTTCCTATCCGGAATTAGGGGTCCTTTAGGGACGGCAGTCAGAGCCATGAGACCTACCAACCTTCGGAAGGCTCTGGATTCGGCCCTTAAAGAAAGAGAAATCTACTGTTCTCAAGACAATAAAAGGAAACAAACACAAAGACAAAATTCATACGGAGCACAAAACACTAGATATCGGCGTTTCGACAGTAGTAACGACTCGAACAGACGTGTCGACAAACGTTTCACAAATAGGTATGACAGGAACGATTTTAACTCAAGAGTAACAATCTGCCAATTATGCCAAGAGTGGACAACCGGAACGATGCTGTGTGGGTGTGTATCGACCACCCACAAGGTGAACTACACAATTATGATGAGCAGGGAAATTTTCAACCAAGTGCCTCTACGGCCAAACAGGGTACTTAATAAATTGAGACCCTAACACCCCGTTGCCATACACCAAATTGCGTATAGGCCCCTATAAAGACTTAAAATTTTTGATAGCTACATGCGCAACCTTCTCTTTCATAAATCCAAAATATGTACAAACACCGGAACAGTTAGAACTTCAAAATCCAGTCATAATTACCACAGTCCTAAGTTCACACCAGCTATACAAAAAATGTGGCATCCCCCTTTTCAAAGATTTCAATAACGATTCGTTATTCTCGCTTCTTCTATTCAATTTCCATTCTCTCTTTGACGGATTAATCGGAATAGATATCCTAAAAGGAATAAAATGAGAAAATTCAAAGAAAATAATTAAGGTACCGGTTAACCTCAAAGATGGCATATTTTTGTACGACCCTACAACCCTAAGACGGGACCTATTTATTTCGGGAGGCCTTTACATTGCTAAAGGTCATTTCAGTTATTTAGAAGTAAACAACTTCTCTAATAAAGAACAAAATTTTTGCATAGATGCACCTTTGACAGTAGGAGAATGCGACAAAAGGGACTTTTCAGAAACAGAACTAACGATTAAAACTAACGAAGAAAGCAAATCGAACAACCAGACACAGACAATCCCAATAGATACCGACCATATGAATGAGGAAGAAAAGAAACAATTCATAGATTTGTGTCATAGATTTCCCAACCTTTTCTATAAAGAAGGTAGTTCCCTTACCTTCACAAATTTAATTAAACACAGAATAAATACTTCAGATGAAATACCACTCTATACCAAACCCTTCAGGTATAGCATCAAAGAGAGAGAGGAAATTCAAAGACAAATTTCAAAATTACTAGATCAGGACATCATTACACACAGCACTCCCCATGGAGCTCACCAACATTTCTTGTTTCAAAAAAATTGGATAAGTACAATGTCAAGAAATGGAGTCTAGTCATTGATTCTAGAAAATTAAATGAAAAAACTGTCAAAGATAAATATCCCATGCCAAACATAAACGAGGTATTAGACAAAATAGGCAGAGTGAGTCCTGCACGAATACACTCATTTGCCTCAGTCTTTGAAATACTTATAAATTTTTCTATATTTGTTTTGATAATATTGCTTCGGAACGAATGAAACGAGATGAAAAGTCTCGAAGTTTTGTGTTTCGTAGTTCCTGAATGTATCAAGCCGAACAAACAAAAACAAAATCAAAGCAAGCCGAAACAAATAAGAAAGACTACAAACGAAGACTACAAATACTGTAAATATTTTTCTAAAATGAATTTATTTTAAGATGTTTGATATTATATACATTGAGTCTGCTGTCACAATTCGGTATACCGAGAACGAGCAAGACATTTGAACAGTACTTAGTACTCGGTTCTGTTTTCGGTATTTGCTTCTTGATATGCTCGGATTTGTTTTACCGGATTTTTCGGTATGCCCTGCTCGTTTAAACTCATTCGTTCGTATGAGATGCTTGATATACTCGATTTACAAATACGAGTAAGTGTGAAAACGAGTTACGAAAGTGTAGAGGGATTTCGTTTTGCGTTTCGAATGTACTCGTGCAGATCTCTAAGGCAGAGCAAAATATTTTACTGCGTTAGACTTAGCCAGCGGCTACCATCAGATCGAAATGGAGCCTAAACATATTAATAAGACCGCTTTTTCCACAACGGAAGGTCATTTTGAATTTGTCAGAATGCCATTTGGACTAACTAATGCCCCAGCAACTTTCCAAAGAATAATGGACAATGTTTTGGCCGATTAAAACGGTAAATGTTGTCTCATTTATTTAGACGACATTATTGTGTTCTCCCCTTCACTACAAAAACACAGTAGGGGCTTTGAGGCAGTATTCTCAAAAATTGACAAGGCAAATCTTAAAGTCTTAAATAAATCAGACTTCCTTAGAAAAGAAAAAGAATACCTAGGCCATGTGGTGATAGAAAATTGAATTAAACCAAACCCCAATAAGATCAACTCCATTAAACAAATTAAATCCTTTCTTGGTCTTTTTGGCTATTATCGAAAATTTATTAGAGATTTTGCTACCACTTACACAACAGCTGAAAGGCAAAAAGACCGTTAAAATCAGCACAGAATTCATTTCTGCATTTGAAACATGCAAAACTCTCCTTTGTAATGACCCAATTTTACAATATCCACCGACGCTAGTAACGTCGCCATTGGAGCTGTCCTTTGGAAAGGGTCACCCAATAACGAAAAATCTGTATGTTTTGCTAGCCGTACGCTAACAGATACAGAACTCAACTATTCAACAGTTGAGAGAGAAATGCTTGAGTTGAGCAAATGCTCTGGGCAACTGAATATTTCCGCGCCTACCTCTTTGGGCAAAGATTAAAAATAGTCACCGACCATGGACCCCTAACATGGCTAATGAATTTCAAACAACCAAATTCCAAACTAGTCCGTTGGAAACTTCAGTTACTGGAGTATGATTACGAAATAACGTACACAAAGGGTTCTGAAAATGTGGTAGCTGATGCCCTCAGTAGAATTCCAGCAGAAATAAATGTCAACAGCCAAGCAGTAGAACCAGTTAATACAATAGTAACAGTAAACAAACCAATAAATGACTACAATCTTCAGTTAATATTTCAAACCGGCAACATGTCAAAACTCATAACAACAACCCTATTCAAAAACAAAATTAGAAGAATAATTACAAAAACATATTTCGATAAAGAGAAAACTACACGACTATTACAGAAAATTCTGAAACCAGGAAGAACGTACGCAATTTATACTAATAACGATATTTTCGACATAATAAATCAAAGCATCACAGAATACTTTCTTCCCACAAAACTCTATAAAATAAACCGAAGTACAATAATGTTGGATGATATTACAGATGCAAACCATGTTGAGCAAAAAATTAAGAAATACCACATAAATAGTAACCACAGAGGGATAGACGAGACAGTAGCTCATCTAAAAATAATGTTTTACACACTCCATTTAAAATCCAAAGTGTTCTCAATAATTAACGAATGCGATGTCTGTCAAACCTTGAAATATGATAGACACCCACAAAAGTTAGTTTTTCAAGAAACAGAAACTCCCACAGTACCGATGCAAATTCTGCATATTGACCTTTATTCAATAAACAACAACACAATCCTGACAAATATAGACAAATTCAGTAAATTCGCAATGGGATATACAATATCTTCTAGAGACACATTAAGCATTGTTAAAGCTATGAGAAATTGTCTATGCTCCTTTGGTGTTCAGCAAAAAATTGTTTGCGACCAAGGGGCAGAATTTTAAGGTAAACTTTTTAAAGATTTTTGTGAACAGTACGACATACAATTGCACGTTACTTCAGTGCTACAATCGTCTGGTAATTCTCCCGTCGAAAGACTTCATTCGTCCCTAACGGAAATCTATCGCATTATATTAGATAAAAGAAACTGGAGTGCGAACACAATGACATACTAACAGAAACCTTAATTACTTATAACAACGCTATTCACTCAACGCTGAAGCATACCCCATACGAGATATTTTACGGCAGACCTCATACTTTCGACACGACAATCACATTTAATAATGAATACGATTACTTACAAAAACTAAATAGCTTCCAAAACATAATCTATCCAGAACTCAGACAAGAGATAGAAAATATCAAAAAGATTATGATAGAAAAAGCAAACGAAAACAGAAATAACCCAAAAACATTTGAACCAGATTAAATAGTATTCAGGAAAGAAAATAGGAGAAATAAGTTGACATCGCGTTTCTCTAAGCATCGAGTTCTGCAAGATAAAGGGACTACACTAATTACACACAAAAATCAAAAAATACATAGTCCAAAATCAAAGAAAGAACACAAAATAATAACTCAAATACTTCACAGGTACTCCCAAATTAAAGCAGAAATGCTGAAAATCCTTCAGATTAAAATGGGTAATGCCAAGATTATTAAGTCACATAGAAATTTGATTCATAAAATAGATCTAAACAATTTTCAAAAAAAATTTAACAAACTTTGAATTAAATTTGGCACAAATTAAAAAAGACACATTCTCAAAAGAAATAGTTAAGGCAGTCGAAGCAAAATTATACCAAGAAAGAATTAGATTGGAAACGCTAATTCCAAAAGAAAGATCGAAAAGAGGTCTAGTTAACGGATTAGGAAGCCTTATTATTAGTTACGGGCAATATGGATTCGCATCCAGGGAAAAGTAGAACAAGAATTTAATAAAATACAAGAAAATGAAAATTACCTGTTGCAAAATGTCAACCAACAATTATCAATCAATAAAAAATATCATTAAGGTTTAAAAATATTACATAACACAATAATAATGAACAAGAAAACAAATTTATTCATCAAAAACTATACAAATAATATTTTTAAATCTTTAACACAAGAAAATAATGAAATTCATTTATTGCAGTATATCGCCAGAATTAACGTAAATCTTGATTTAATGTATAACCATATAAATAATATTGCAGAGAGCATATTACTGGCAAAAATTAATGTTATACCAAAACTTATATTAGACAAAATAGAATTGTTAATAATAAGAAAAATAATTACAGACCAAAAAGTGACAATAAAATCAGACGAACACCTATACAGGTTATTAGATTTAGAAACCTTGTTATATTTAAGATAAAAGTTCCCATTTTGACCCATCTGTTTACGAATTTATTCATGTTATCCCATTACCATTTAACACAACATAAATGTTAGTTTTACCAAATTACTTAACTCATAACCTAGCTGGCAATATACAATACTTTAAGCAAGAATGTCCACGAATCCATGAACTGTTTATTTGCGATAACGCAGCATCAGAAGACAACTTCTACAATCACTGCCTGAAAGATCTATTGGAGAATCAAAAAGCGACTTGTGATGTCAGAGACATCAGCGAAGAGGAACACGTTTATCAGATTGAAGAACAACACATTCTGATAACCAACGCAAAAAACATGAAAATAATCCCGTCATGTAGCCGACCAAGAATAATCAAAGGGTCAGCCTTAATTTCAATTAACAATTGTTCGGTAACCATCGATGGAGTAAAGTACGAAGCCACATAACGTACAACGAAGTAGACCAATTATCTGTACCATGACTCGAGGATCTAATGATTAACAGCACCATTCCACACTTGAATCTCCAAAGACTCCATTTAGAGAACATTAAAGCTAAATCGGAAATATTATATGTAAGAAACTATACATCGAATCATCTGATCACAGTCTACATCTTAGTTGCCATCATGACGATCACAGTAGTGATACTATGGGCACTGAGAACTAAAAAGATAACCCTGGTAACAACTGCAACCCCACCTACAAACGTTCCGACCATACCTTTGCTTTGGCCTTCTCTTCAATCCAGGGGAGGAGGAGTTACCATCTCAGCTCCCCTCGAGATGCCGCCAATTAAGCCTCCACGATTAACATGACATAAACTCCAATGTAAGAAATCTTGAGCAATATCCAGAAGCAGCAACATCAGCAACAAACAGGATGTATACATAATAACATAATTCCAAAGAATGTAAATTAAATGCTTACGTCGGCATTCTGTCGACGGTCAGCCAGCTAGGGTGTGGGTACATAGAAATTAATATGAATAAAAATGAAGCAGTCTTCTTTTTGAAGTCGAATTAAACAAGTCTTTATTATTTACCTAAACTAAATAATTAAATATATCTACAACCAAACCATCAAATATATCTACCCCGGATCCTCAAGTTGGTAACTCGGGCGCCATGTGCCGAATTGCGATAAACGATCTATAGCAAGGGTGGACAAGGAAATTGTTTTTGGGAACCAGAAAGGCTGGGCAGAGAAAAAGGTAATTTTTGCGAATCGACACAAAAATTCGTGTGTCTCGAGTTTTATGACGGATCATAAACAATCTTTTTTGAGTCGATCAAGCGATCGTCGTCCGTTTGTATTCAGAGGGACGGCCAAAACCCAAATTTTTGGCAGCGTGGGAAAAAAGGGTCGCGTTCTCGAGCACGCAACAAATGATTTTTTCGGGACGAAGATAGAATAGGGATTCCGAGAGAAGGAAAATAACCCAATCTTCATTCGTTGAATTCAATATATGAACTGATTTTTCTTAAGTTTCTCCACAGAGTGCGGATGCATTGTTTGGTTTTAAGCAATATTTGCCATATTTAAGAGACGAAATTGAGATTTCGCTACACAATAATATGCATAGTCAAGTCGCAAACCAGTTTTTTTAAACCTTTTAAAATATCTCGATTTAATGTTACGGAGATTAGACAGCCTACGTGTGAGCCAGACCGACGCACTGGAGACGGTAGACACATTCACATAAGTAACGCATTAGAGAATTAAGAGCAGAGTAGAAAAAATTCACTGCACAATCTTTATCACAGCACTTAAATAGAAATGACCAATCATAAGAGGAGATAAGGTTGTTAAGAAGATTGAAATTTGTTTTACGAAAACATCTACGACGAGAAACTTAAATGTTATTAAATGAATTAGTAACTAAATTGTAAGAAATAATAACTTCATGGTAGGGTGTTCAGGTGTTTGAGGTACAGAAATAAGATCAAGGATTCTTTTAGAAGAGTTAAGAGTAGAATTCAACTGATATAGCGGACATTCAATTGGGCTATCAAGAAAAACATGTTGAGATGAAGAAATTAGGAAAAATAGATTATCATCAACCAGCCAAGAAATATTAGGCAACATAAAATCACCTTAGACTTTAAGGAAATCACGATCTTTAAGACGACCAAAAATTATTTGCAAAGCATCAGCATGGTGCATGTAGGTCATGATATCAGAAGCTGGAGGAATATATGAACAAGAAATATATAAGCTAAAGTTTGAATATGTAATTTCGACGCAAATAAACTCAGAGAAAATCAATCGGCACAACACTTGAACACAACACTTCGAGTTGACAGCAATGAGTGCTCCACTGCCACGACGACCAACACGATCAAGCCTATAAGAAATAAAGTTATTAGAAAGAATTTCGTTATCCAAAACAGAGGAGTTGAGCCTAGTTTCAGAAAAAGCTATTATGTCAGCCGAAAAGGTTTGGCTATTACAGAACACTTTTGGGAGCTTGGTAAGAATTCCTGTAACATTTTTTTCAACTAAAACCTTATTACGAATGTAAGCTGCCACAGGCGACTCAGAAGTATCTGGAGCAGGCCTAGAAATAAATAATTGTTTGCGATGAGGCACTACAGTTAGTGAAGGCGTTGGACCATTGGAATCCACAAATGATTGAGAGCCAGCATGATCAGAGTTCCCGTGAGGGACAGATTGAGGTACACCAGGGCTTGTACTGGGTACTTCAATCCGAAAAGAAGAACATAAAGAGGGACAAGAAGATAGTGTAGGCGAAGCTGCCATCTGGTATTAGTTTTTTTTCTAGCCATTTTTCCATATTTTTTTTTTGCATTTTATACCTGCTGACCATGGTCCTATACGTGGGACAGAGGCACCGTAATTTTGTTAATCCTGACCTTATGATCTGAAAAATGACTAACTTAGGTCTAACTCTCCATTTAGCATTTCGAAAAATGCGCCTAAATGCATGCCCCTAAAAGCAGGCAACACTAAATTTGCTTATAGTGTGACCTTATGTTAAGATATCCTTCTTTGAGAAACACGACTGCACTTGAAAATACCACAATTTACTAGTAGCTGAGTCGATGTAGCAATGTCAGTCAGTCTGTCCTTTCGTCCGTTTGAACACCCTCATCACGGAGACTATAAAAGCTAGAGCCACTAAATTTGGTATGTAGAATTTTTTAGTAAATGCGCAAATCTGGATTATTTAAATTTGGTCGGGAATCAATGGAGATAGTGATGGAGATGTTGAGCGTTGTGAAGGAACGTGCGTCCTTGTTCGAGTTTTCTTTATTAGGCGGCTGTTAATTAGATGGCATCAGCTTGCAATGACTTAAGTTCCGTCTGATATAACGGGTTGGTTGTGACTCTAATATACTGCTTCTGCACATTATTTTATGCCGCTGGACATCTTTGTCCAACCTTTATTGCAACCATACCTTCGCTCTCATTTTTCTCGATTCGGAGTAAAATTTCTGGTATCAGTATACGGATACGGATACGGGTGGTATCGCCAATCATATTCCACCGCCGCGTGCTGTCCGCACATTTTAGTGCTATAATAACGACCTCCTTTAAAAAAATAACAAATTGTGAAGGGCTCTCAGTCGCCTAAGAAATGCCTAATCACAATTTTAACGCTATTAGTTTGATCACTTTTGCTACAAAGCAAAAGGAGTAAATCCGATCCTAACCAGAAACAGCTGTAATAAAAACTTGTACAATAACAACGCGAGCGACGGCTCCTCGTTAAAATGCAACAACGCGTGTTTTTTGGTGGTATCGCCAACCCCAACCGACTGCCAGTTCCTGGTAAACTCCCACTAGCACTTCCGTCATCACGTCCGCGCCCGAGATCAAGGACACAGACGACGGTCGGTGAAAAACTGGCAACTTGCCTCTTCTTTATTGGGCCGAAGGACCCGCTGCTGGACCCCACTGTAATTTTACGTAGAGAGTTTGAATTCTTCATTCTGGAGGAAGAAAGAACAGCTTCGCGACTGGTTGAGCAGGCCGACACACGAACGTTAACGTCATTGCCGGGATACATATGGTCTATCCGCGACACAATTCGTTGAATGGAAGGTTGTGGTTTTTTCGCCTACTTCGAAATTTTCACAAGAAAATCGCCATTCATTCTGCCAATTATCTCAATTTATTTGTGTAACTTCTTCAGATACTCATCTTTCTATCGAGCGCAGAAATGCTGACTTACGGCCTTCAGATGTTGCCACCGGTTGTTGACTGGTCCTTGATCTCAAGTTCTGGGACAGATAGCAACGGGCCACCTAGTAGGAGTCAAGGCCAATAAATCGGTGGGGTCTTCGGACATAGAAAAAATCGGCCGCAAATTCAGACAAGCCTCTAGCTTAGCAAGCATAGTCAAGAACTCCTCGAAACCGAATTTTTTTGGCGGACAATGAATATTTATGCTTAATTACTGTCTTTCGTTCTTTCGTGAAGTTAATTTATAATATTCAATTTAAATTCATTGCTTTACCAATTTTTAATAATTCGCTATACTCATCGCGAAGTTTGGGTTAAATTTACGAACATTTATATACATATATTAATATCAAAACTTTAACAAACGCAAATATAATTTTGTTGTTGCGCTGCTTAATTTTTGATTGATGTGTGTTTTAATACAGAAAAAAAATATAAAAATATTCTCTTTTTTTGTTTTCTTTTTCTAATTTGCATATTGCAGTTACTTTTTGCCTTGGTTTGTATACGTCTCTCTTAACATGTATATACATTTTTCCCTTTTAATTTACATATTGATTTATAATTTGATTTTGATAAATCAATTATTTACTAATATCTGTCTGTTGCAAATATAATTGCAATAATCCCAGCAAAACCAGTGAAAACTTTCTTTACTGTTTGCTATGTGACAATGTAATGCACTTTAAATGTGCTGGTTACACAGTCAAGGTGCGGGATAGTATTGCACAGGGTGGCGGCCTTAAATGGGGCTGTGATTCGTGTCGTGGCTTGGAGCTCGAGATGCGAAGTTTTATGAAACGGACTGGGGATGCGTTTAAAACCCTGTCAGCTGGCGTTCATAAGCTCCAACAAGAGCTTTTGGCGATGGAGGTTCAATTCAGAAGTTCTAAATTTTTGATTGAATCTCCGACGCGAAAGAGGGCCAGGTTTCAGGGCGCGTCCCTTAGCCAGTCGGTACATCGTTCTCTTCCAGTTCCGGATTCCGACAATGTCCCTAAGTCACCAAATGTTTAGCAGCTAATATCATTTAGGAGTCCAGCTTTGTAGTTTGTTGTAGTTTCCGAACCGTCCGGGCAGACATCCGTTTCCAGGAATATTGCCAAGAAAGTAGTTACAAGAGGAGCTAGTAAAGTGCTGGCTGCTGCGTCTGCTGTAGCCGCTACTGCTGTGCCTAGTATTCCTAGTTCCCTTGTTGTAGTTCCACCCAAAAAGCAAATTTTTATTTCGAGGCTTGATCCCAATACTACTTCTGAAGAAGTCATAACCTACATCCAGGGCAAAGTTCAAGCACCAAACATTGCTGTGGAAAAGTTCCGTTTTTCTTATACTCGGGACATTTCGTCCTTTAAAATAAGTGTCTCCCCAGATATTTTTGGCCAAATATGTCATAAAGATTTTTGGCCGGAATACCTTATTGTAAAAGAGTATACAATAAAAAAGAAGAATCGGCCTCCGTTTAGCTTGCTACCTGTCTCTGTGAATAACGTTCCTTCCAAAAAACTAATTTCGTCCCTAACTCTGGCCTATCAGAACGTACGGACACTAAAGCGTAAACCCTTTAGACTCTATGTAGATAGTTTAACTTTTGACTTTCATATTCTTGCCTTTACTGAGACTTGGCTGAAGCCTGAAATTGCCGATGCTTCAATTTCAAAATATTTAACAAATAGACATGATCGGACTATCCGTAATGGCGGTGGTGTTTTGATCGCTGTTGATTCAGCGTTCTCGTCTGAAATTGTCCAGTCTTCCAATAAGGAGATTGAATTTGTTTGTGTTAAAATTTCTTTACGTTCTTTTTCTGCCTATATTACTTGTTCGTATATTCCACCACAGTCCGACTTGGCAGTATACACTCACCATTTGGAAGCTATTCAACTTATTTCCTCATATCTCTCTAACAAAGACTTACTCGTTGTTCTGGGAGATTTTAATTTACCGGAGATTGCCTGGACCCTCTCATATGATTCTTTATTACTGTTGCCCTCCTTGTCACATTGTTTCATTGATGGTCTGCTTGAGTTGTCCCTAACTCAAATAAATCCTGTCCGGAGTAGTCGTAACAGATCACTAGATCTGGTATTTGTGTTGGATTCTTCCAACTGCGATGTTTCCAGGACTGATCCCTTAGTTATCCCTAAAGACAACTTTCATCCAACTCTGGATGTAACCATTGACCCTTCTTTTGGTGTTACGTCTCGACATAATAACTCGATGCCTCCAACCCGATGTTTTCGCAAGACAGACTTTACTAAACTTAAAAATCTTCAGCGATGTAAACTTAGGTTTTCTCGCAATTTTATAAATTTGTCAATGTTAAACGTAAGACATCAGTGCACCCGTCTTTCTTGTCTTTCAAAAACAATAAAGCTGACAATGATCAGGCAATTGCCGATATGTTTGCTGATTTTATCAAAACAACTTATTCCTCTTCAATTTATCAAGCAAATCCTTATCCTCATCACTTCCAATCGTCTAATTCCATTTTGTGTTTGATGAAGGTTCGGTTCTTAGCGTGCTCAGTTCCGTAAAAGTCCGAAGTCTCCAATTATAGAGGTATTTCTAAATTGTCTGTTATACCCAAAGCATTTGAGAAAATACTAACATCTCAATTGCAGCATTTTTGTAGCTCAATTATTTCGTCATCCCAACATGAGTTTAAAAAAATCAAAGAAGCTAACATCGGCTGTGCATAGTGTATATGCCCTTGCAGTCCATGGCCATAATATTTTTACATGTTCCAAATTTTTTTTCTGTATCTCAATTCATTAATGCACAAAACCTTTCAAATATCATTTCAATTTCTTCTTCTTCTTCCACATCCCCTATTACACGCATGCCGCGACTCGCACGCATACACATATACATAGTTTATGTAGCGTTGCGTCTGTATGTGTGCATGCGTGTGCTCTGTTGATTTGATGATGACGTAGTAGGCAGCAAGTTGAACCGATTTATATCGGCTGTAACTTGTGTTCTATTTATCCGATTAGATTCAAAATTTCTGGGATCTGAGATTTTATATGAAATACTATCATATTGGTAAATTTCATGGCGATACTCCAATTTTTGCAATTTTTGCAAAAATGTTTCCTGCAGAGCTATATGATATAGTGGTCCGATTCTTCCATTTTCATACTTTATTTTTCCCAGGTAATAAAAAGCCCCCAAAAAAAATTTCATCCCGATAGCTCTTAAGATGGCTGAGTAAAACGAATCCGCACAGACGGACAGACGGTCAGACGAACAGACGGACATGGCTATATCAACTCAGCTTCTCATGCTGATCAAGAATATATATACTTTATAGGGTCGGAAACGTCTCCTTCTGTGCGTTACAAACATCTGTCCAATTTTATAATACCCTCTGCAAGGGTATAAAAAGTGGATCGTTAACTACTAACCTATTAGAACTTACTCACTCGATCCAAGTATTCCAGAACTGACGTCATTTATACTGACTTCAGCCAATGTTTTGACTCCGTTAATCATACTCTGATTTTATATAAGTTGAACGCAGTTGGTATCTCCAGCCTTTTGCTAGATTGGATTCTTAAATATCTTTCTAAGCGTCTTCATTTTCTAAGACCATCCAAGTGACCTCATTTGGGTCCATTGCTATTCACTCTTTTTATAAATGATCTTCCATTGGTAGTGACACATTCTCGTGTGCTTATGTACGCGGACAATGTTGAGCTTTACCTCAGTTTTACAGACATATCGTTTTCTTGTCGGCTTCAATTCTATCTAAATGATCTTCAGAGTTGGTGTGAAACCAACCTATTAAACCTCAACGGCTCTAAATGTAATGTTATGTCTTTTTATAGACGCACTCCATACTTAGCAACTTATTATCTTAATGACACTGCCTTAGAGCGGTTAGATATTATCAATGACTTAGGTGTTCTTATGGACCATAAATTAACTTTTAATCCTCATATTTCTGCTACAGTTCTTGGGTTTGTGAAACGATGGTCAAAAGAGTTTGACGATCCGTACACAACCAAAATTCTGTATACTTCTTTAATCCGGATCTTGCATATGGTCACCTCAATATGAGACGCATCAAAGTAAAATTTAAAATTCGCGGTCTAATTTGGGATCCAATGTCAATTTGCCATCAGACTCTAGTAGGCTTCTTTTAATCAATCTACCTTCTTTAATTAATCGTAGAGTAATGCTTGGTGCTATCTTTATTCATAAACTTTAATTAAACCTCTCTGTACCCCGTAAATCTACTAAAAATTTTATTCCTCTATCCTTAAAACACTGTAGAACTTTTCATGAACCTTTTCGAGTCCTATGTTCTGATTACAATCTTCTGTATCCCGTAATTAGATCAGAAGCCTCTCTTTCTCTTGTGAAAACCTCTATTTTAGCACATTTAGCTCGTAATTAGCTGTAGTTAATCATATTTTTAATTGTTTGTCCGTTTTATTTGTATTTGTCCACGCGATCGTGCCGTCCGATATGCGGCTGCGCCCCACGGTCTGTAAGGTGGTAGGTAGACAGCGATCTGCTTGGGCTCGCGCGAAACAGGCTATGTCCTGGTGTCGCATAGGCCACTTGAATGTACTTCGCATTGTGCGCGTCAATGTCCAGACAATGACAATGGACTTCTGACTGGCAGCAGAATGGGATTACGCTCACATAGCTGAGCTACATTGTTTTTTAAATCCCTTCACATGCTCCGCTCACACCTGATGCGTCAGTGAAAGGATTCAAGTTGAGCATGGCACAAGACACGGACAGAGATTTCTTCTGCTGTAGGCACTAATATTCACCACTTGTACTGGACTTATTTCACTAAAGGTCAACTCTATGGAGTAGTCATTAATACTTGGGTTTGAAGCGGGTTTAAATAACTTGGCGATCTGCCCGAGGACTTCTCGCTTAGTATATTGTGGCTTGATCTCTTGGGGTGGGATAACAAAATAATACACATCCGTGTTTGCTTTTCATCGCATTGCTCGATATCGAGGAAATCAACATTCAACAAATTACACCTTGTTGCAATCACACTAGTGCTGGAGGCGTTGAAGACTACCCGTACCATCGTTGTCGTTCTGTCGAGCTTAAAGACATGATGTGGCAGATACAAATTGACGTATGTGACGTCAATGCCAAGAAGATCTTTGCCTTTACTTCAAATACGGGTTCAGTATAGATTGGGCTATCGCTCATGATTGGGCTGTACCCAGTAATCTGTAATCTGCCTCAGGGGTAAAGAACGTAAGGACAATACTGTGAGAACTGGTCTGGGCTGTTGATTATTCTCCGATCAGGAGACCTTGTGTAAGAGATTGTTGTGATTCTCCTTAAAGCAGAGATCGCAGGGCTAGGGTTTGGTGTTCACCTTGGCATCGAAAGTATTTGCCTTTCGGGTGACTGGAAGGGGCTTCCGCGAATATTTGGATGTAGGAACTGAGATGGCCATTGCCATTGCTTGCCACTGTGGAATTGCGGTCTTATCCCGAAAAGATTGTTCCCACAGGAAGAGGGTAACTTTCGGCAATTTAATAGAAACATGCCACCGCACGTGGTGACTGAAAGGCCACAGTCTTGAAAGGCACGAATGGATACCTGATGGTGGTCCTGTAATGCATTTTCGGACTCATGACGTATTTAAAGTCAAAAAGTGCTGTAAATTAGCTGCTAACAATAGGGCGCTTATTTTCGAAAGCTCCATTAAATGCCTTCCGCAATGTTTCAAACCCTTAAACCGTAAGCATAACTTTTTTTACAATAATCTTGGCTTCGCCACTCGTTTTCACTAGGAGATAGGAGACAGTTTTTCAGCTGGACGGCTTGGATAGGTAGGCGTTGTTGCTTTATGGATAACCACGCACAATCGAACAGTGCATCTGTCGTAAACTTGATAGCAATTGTCTTATTTGGATTGGGGGGCTAGAGAGTCAGAGCTACCCACATTGTCATCCGGGAGTAAGTCGAATTGTTCATACTCCTGTTCAACCTTCTCGCACTTCATTTGGATTCGGTCACGGCGGACTTGTAGCTTGAAGGGCTAGAGAGTCAGATCTACCCGCATTGTCCTACAGGAGTAAGTCGCATTGTTCACACTCCTGTTCAACCTTCTTCCACAACGTTCGGAATCATTGACGACGGACTGTGATTTGACTTGGGTGTCGATTTAAAATGAAATTAGCTTGTCGGTGACCGAGATAAACTTCTACAGCTAAAGCTAGATTCTTTTCGGATTCGGACCGAGTGACTCTTGTAGCGGTTATAACAATTTTCAGAGGTAATACCGAATAGCGATAGCTTCCATTTTTTCGGTTGCTCGACTGATAGAGAGGGCGACGAACCGGGTCTGAAGCGTTCCGAAGGAGGAGTGCTAGGGCTGGTACTTCTCTGCCGTGGATTGGGCTAAAAAATTTAAGGTTTGCGCTCTGTAGGGACCCGTACTCATAATCTCACGAAAATGCTGTAGCGATTATGTTAGTCGTGCACCGGCTTGACACAGTGAGAACCAATATACCGTCACGAATGCGTTTGAGATTGACCTATTATTCGATCGCGAATGGAACACAATAGCTTAAAAAGAATGGAATGGCCTCAAAAATCCCAAGGAATGTCCTGGAAAGCCTTGGGATTGCAGTACAAACCACTAACGAAAAATGGAACGGTTTCGAATGGCTTGCAACACCTTAGAAAGATTGAAAAAATTGACAGCGCGACTTGAAGCCTTAGAAAGGTTCAAGAAATGGATTGTAAAAACTAGCAATTGCAATAATAGCCACACGGGAAATGGTAAAATTTGGAATCGCTTCAAACGCTATGGAATTAAAGACAACAAAGGTTGCAACAACCTTCCCAACGAACTCAAGAAAGATGGAACGGTGAAGAATTGGTGTCGGTATTATCGGATAAATGGATTCGAACGGAAGTTTCAAGAAGTTGGTGATCTGCAAAGCAAACCGTTTGGGGCAAGAATTTAAAAAAATTTAAATTATTTTACAGAAAGAATAAAAAACCCTTGCCTATTTAAGGTGCTGAGAAAAATAAGTTATTTTTGAACTGAAACGGAATTGGTACGAACTCAAAAGAAAATAATTCAAAGACAAACTGAATAATTGTATAAAGCGATCGGGAACAAAAATTTGCCAATAACACTGTGATATTCGAAAAAAAGACATGTCAAAATTCGATGATTTCACCTTATTTCGAATCTTGTGAATCGAACTGCATCTTTAGTTTTTTAAGTTATCACGATGGTTTCATAGAAAATTTTTTGCGGAAGTTTTTCATCAAAGTTGCCATTTTTTCGAAAAGGGTTTTTTTTCCATTTGCTCCTAACTTCTAAAATATTTATTTTTTTTACACACTTTCTTTAGCAAAGTTTCTTAGAATTGAAAGGGCTACGAATGATTAGTAGAGGTAATTTCTTAACGGTGCTCGCATAAGTACCCACCGATATTAGTAGAGTAGCGGTAAAAGGCTTGAGTAGTTAAAGCTCATGGCATATAAGTATTTCTAATATCATTGGTTTTTATTGGCATTAAAAAAAATAATTTTACTCAAAATTTTGTCATTGGCATTGAAAAAAATCAATGCTAATAAAAATCAATTTCATTAGCAATGAAAGTAATGGAAAATTTTCATGTGGCACTGCATAATGCTAATGAAATTGTGTTTTCATTAGGTTTATTAATTTTAAAAATTTCAAATCAAGAAAACTTGAAACTTTTTTGTTAAAAAAAAATATATATAGAATTAGAGCTGTCTGATGCAGTATAATAGGCAAGCGGCAAGGTTTGACTTGAAGTGATTTATTGGAACCGCAATACCGGTATTTAAAGGGAGAACAATACATTGTGTCTTATGGCTAGGGTACCTTACCGTACATAAAGCTAAACATTATGTAGATATAAGTTCTAATTATTTATTAACTATCCCCTAAATGTATGTGGCTTACGCTTTTCCTAATAGCATACTCCACGTATTTTTTTCGAAAAGAAAAATATTTATATACTTATTTTGTATATTTTCCTGTTTCGTTCTTTAAAAGTATTTCTTGTCCTTTAGTTACAGATATCGTTTTTGCGTTTTTGTCGTATGTTTCCTTCTTAAATGCCTTAAATTTTTCACTAAGAATTTGTAATTTGAATTTTATTTCTTTATTAAATAAAGGATTCAATGCTGTAAATGGGATTTACAGTCTCAGATGAAAAAGGGACAGTTTTAGGAAGACTAGTTCAAAAGGTGAATAACCATGTACGGTGGGTGGTGTGGTGTACTTCAATATGTGAAGTATTCTAGATATTCATCCCAATTGTCCTTTTTAATGGATATGTACATATGACCTGATGTACTCATGAAAAGTTCTATGACTCCTATTTTCTGTTCCAAGAGTTTGATGATGGTGAGCCGTGGAATTATTTTAGTGATGTTAAAATTTTTGCAAAATTCTATTAGTACTGAATTCAAATATTCTGTTCCCATGTCTGTTAAAATTGTTTTTACCAGGGACCGAAAATAATTATTATTTTCCAAAAAATTTTGCAAAAAATCATCTATGTAATAATTGTTACAAAAACCCTCAATCTTAATACTTATTTTTGATTTTTAAAATAAATGTCAAGAATAACTTTGAGTTAAATGAAAAAAGTTTCAAAATAATTATTATTATTAATTTGTTTAGATTTATCTTATAACAGTTACGGTCCCTGGTTTTTACTGATCCATAAATTAAAATGAATTTTTCAAATATTGCTTTTGCAACCGCGTTTGCACTTTTTTTGGTATTGGGATTGTTTAGTAGAAGGGCAGAAAAACTTCCTTCTGGTTTGTGGGGGCATCTAAATGAATTTCACTCACAAACTTCAGCCTCCCCCAACCCTCCGATGTGTTGTGCCTTGGGAGGGGCGAAATGCCAGGACAGATTCTGATGGCTATAGTGGGATACGATTTTTTGCTGGGTAGACCTTAAGAAATTTTTTTCGAGAACTCTGGACGCGCCTATGAAGTTTTTACCATTGTCGGACTGCACTTGCTGAAGACACCCTCGCCTCGATACAAACCGAGCGAATGCTGCCAGAAACGTTTCAGTTTTTAAGTGCGAAGTTGCCTCAAGGTGAATGGAACACACAAATACACACACATATCCCTTTGATATGCGACTAGCGCGGCCGGTAAAACTTTTGATTGCGAAGGGACCTAGTCGTAAAGCATTTGCTGGGACGGAAGAGTGCCCAGTAGCTGTGATTGCAGCCTTCTTTTGTAGATCACGCAGACCTTGCATGAATTGACCACCGATTTGACTAGATTCCGCTGCCTTAGAATCCAATATCTTTGTCGGATAAGACCGACTACGAGTTGACTTCCCCCATGCAGAGAGATCTGATGCGTGAAACGCACCATCAGCCGGGACAATGGACTTGCGACTGGCAGTAGAATGGGGTTACGCTCGTCGTAACTGAGTGAAGCTGCTTTTGCACGCGCCTGCATGCTCGGATCAACCCTGATGCGTCAGTGAACGGATTCAACTTGAGCATGGCCCTAGGGCCATGGGGATTTTACTACACGACTCTAGAGTCGGGCAGAGATTTCTTCTTCTGCAGACACTGATATTCGTTACGAAAATATTTACGCTGAGTGACTTGGATTAACACATGGAGTACATATGACTCATTTCAATAGAGGTCAGCTCTCCACACTAGTCATTTCGAAGTTTCCGACACTTTGTGCCAAAACGGACCACGTATCCTACCAGTCGTAAGGCACGCCCCAGATTGGAAAAATAGGATAGTATCTTATTGGTTGGCTTTGCAATTACGAAATGGATTTTACTACACGACATTTCACCACAAATCCTTGTGTACAAGTTCTTGCGCACTCAGGCCCCGTCTAGGGAAAACTGCAGGGTAGTACTCTGAACGGACGTGATTTCGTTGTGCGCTACTTGTAGCGCTAACCATTTTTGCTACTCGATTGGCGACAAACGTCGTCCATGTGTCTTATTTAACCATGATAGTACGACGGTTGAATCTGACCAATAAAATGCTTCAGCATTATCAACTGGAAGTTGTGGAAGAACTGTAGCTGTCAGTTCAGCTAGGAGTATGGCTCCGCATAACTCAAGGCAGGGCAATGAAACCGTTTTGACTGGAGCTACCCTGGATTAAGCTGCAAGAAGGCAGCACGATATGCCACGGTCATTGCTAACGCGCACGTAAATCGAGGCACTATAAGCATAAGGATTATAAAGAACCCACCTTGTAATTCGAATTTGGTCAAGGAAGGAGAAGCTCTTTGTTAAGTCCTGCCCCCTGTGATAGAGTTCATCCCGCCCCAGCTTTTGTAGCCAAAGCTCTTGAATAAATACATGGGATTGAATCACAAAGGGAGCCATCCAGCCAGCGGGATCAAATAACTTGGCGATCTGACCGAGGACTTATCGCTTAGTATAAACTTGCTTGATCTCTTGGGGTGAGATAACAAAGTAAAACTCATCCGTGGTCGCTTTCCATCGGATTTTAAGTGTTTTTGCTGTGCTGGCCTCTGCGATATCGAGGAAATCAGCATATAAAAAATTACACCTAGGGATGTAACTGAGCGTCTGAAGAGCGTCTTCACATTAGATGTCCACTTACGCAAAGTAAAGCCAGCTGAACCGAGCGTCTTGAAGTTCACTGACCATTGCGATTGCAGATTGTTCAGTGTGAGGCCATGTCAGGACATCACCGACATACATAAATGACTTTATAATAGCGGTAGCCAAAGGAAATTTTTTATTTTACATCATTTGCGAGTTGATGAAGTACTCTGATGGCTAAGAATGGAGCACAGTTAATGCCGAACGTGACAGTGTTAAGCTCGTAATCACCAAGTTGACCCCCTTTGTTTCGTAACAGGATTCTCTGAAATGGTGTATGAACAGGATTGACCATAATTTGCCCGTACATTTTTGTAATGCCGGCATTGAAAACTACTCAGAAAATCGGTACTTAAGAATCTGAGTAGTGAGATCAGACTGAAGTACCAGACCAGGGTAAAGTATGTCATTAAGACTGAAACTGCATGGTATGGCAAATAAAACTTGTTATTGCTGCCGTGAAATGGCACGTGACCTGATGACAGCGTCGTAGTTTTTTGCCCGGAATATTAGAGGAAATTTAGGGGACGACCCTCGTTTTTAAGAACTGGGCCATTGCACCTGGTCTGGAGTGACCGAGGTTGATGTTGGTTGTGTCTCGAATCGGACGTGAACCCATATATCTCCCCTTGTGGTCTTCTGAAAATTGAGTCAGAATCTTCTACCGGTTTTACCGGTAGATCCTCCACCGCCCAAAACCTTGTGAGAAGATTTTCTAGTGCATCCTCTCTGTTTAAAGCGACGCTCTTGGTGAACGCGGCGCACGAACTAACGGGGACCCCTTGCAACGGGCCTGAAATGACCCAAACGAATCTCGTCTCTTGTGTAATTAAAGTGCCGCACACTTCGGTCTGGATGCCGGAAAGGGCTACCGCTGGTATGACGTCAATACTGAGAAGTTGATCGATGTTCGCCTTTAGTCTAAAGGAGGGGTCAACTAGCTGTATATTGGGCATTCCTTCCAGTGTGGCTTGGGCTATCGTACATGAAGGCAAATCATCGACAGCTTGGGACAGGACAAAAGCCTCCATCTCTATCTGGACTGGAGGTCCATGCGATGACCGAATGCTTACGTGACAGACCTTCAAGGTTCTTTTGACCTTTCCATTAATACCTGTCGCCTCGGCCCTTGCAGTTTGGAATGGTAACTTCATGAGCCGGAACATTCGTTCAGATATATATAAAATTGGCTCCTGAAGCCTCGGCCCTTTTAGTTTGTAATGGTAACTTCATGAGCCGGAACATTCGTTCGGATATAAAGTTGGCTTCTCAAGCCGGGTCTTATAACGCCCGTGAAGGATAAGTAGTGGCCTTGTGCCAAAAGTCCAGAAACTTATCTCGTGATAAGTTGCCTCAGAGCTAAAGTATGTTCGGACAATATTGTGAGAACTGGGCTGCGCTGGGACCGGCGTTGGACTATTCTCCGGTCGGGAATCCTTGTGCAAAATGATCTAAATATACCTAGCGTAAAATCTGAAATAGGTAGTCAACAACTAAAGTATTCTACGAAACTGGATGTACACCGAAATGTTCTTGCCAATTCCCTTAAGCGAACTAATAATAGAACTCGTCTTAAAAGAAATGACAGACCAACCCAATAACAAGTGATTAGGGCCGCCTGCAATATCCCCAGGATTTATCTTAAGTACTAGACTAAGAAAAATATCTCAAACTTGTTGTTAGGCTCTAATTTAAGAGTAGATTCAACAAATATATATTAAACGTTAAAAAAAAAAAAAAAAAAAAAATATATATATATATAATAAAAACTTTGATGGTTTCGCATCATTATAGTCCCTCATATACTAATGATTAATTTTAGAATATCTTTTTCGCATAAATACGAAAATTTTCAAAAACATCTGCTAATAACAGAAAATCAATTTTTAGATAAAGTTATATGCAATGCCTAAGAGTCTGACAGCAAAAAATATTCCAAACATTTTGAGCATTCACTATTCGAAAGTTTTTTGAAAAATTTATCTCTAGCTACTAGCTATGTAGTATGTAGTATCATGTAAGCAAGAAAATAATTTCAAGTACTCATACGCAAATACTCCTTTCCTACGCATTAGATCCAATTGCTTACCATCATCGGGGAAAAAACTCGAAGTCACTTTCATAGACTTTTTTCTAAACTTGCGCTAAGAGTATCTAAACTTGCTTGCAAGAAACGAAATGAATCCAATATATATAAATTTTAAAACTGAAATGTATAGTTCCTTATTTAGGAGGATAACTTTAATATGTCCTGGAAATTTAGATAATTCAGGTATAAGCAAATGTGAATCAAATCTTGAAAAATTGTGAAAGTAAATTTTGTGATTAAATTATAACTTATTTACATCCTTTATGAGTGACTTAATGAAATTTCAGCATGCATTTTTACCTGTATACAATGGAAATCTATTGAAAATGGAGTTATATGAGCATTTTATGTAATGCTAATGAAAAATACCCTTGAACATTAAAACATTATCACTAACATTTTCATGAACTTCTTTTAATAGTAGCAAACGGAATTTGCATTTTATTGTTGAAGTTGGAGAACTGTATTTCTGGTTTTTATCCGTGGGTATTGCTATCATTGTGTGTGTGTGTTGGCACTCCTCGAATTGTTAAGAAATAGCTCGCAAAAGTGCAGCTTTGATGTATTTTAAGTCAGTTGTTTGCGTACAAGTCTATTAAAGAAGTGTATAGAGATTATTAGTTTTTAATTTTTTTTTATTTTTGTAAAAATGATTAATCATACCTTGATAAATTCCTAATCCAAACATAGTATGAGATAGATTCTTCCTTTAAGAACTTGCAGATTTACATGTTTGGCCTGTCTAATCTCATTTTGCCCCTTAAATTTTTGGATGTCTCTCACTTTAAGTGGGAAGTTTAGATTAGTGAACTTAAGCATCAGTGAACAATCTATTTCAATTACTGAACTTTTATATCAGTAATTTTATACGAAGATGGTCTATTCCGATGAAGTTCAACAGACTTCAAAGCGGATATTAAAGCCAACTTGAAGCAAAAATCATCCATGTTCTGGACATTCACTACAACTTTTTTTATTGCAAGCGTCTTCAGTAGTTTGGCAAAACTCGAAACTTTCAGAGGTTGATACTTATTTATTACACTCATCTTATCAAGATGAGATAAAAGAATCTTCATGTACTCGCCGAAAGGTTCGAAATAAATTTTGCATGCCGTATTGATGCTAAGCCATATTTCCAATATTGGCAGCAAAGAAGCTTCTGCTTTTTATATACTTATTTTGTATATTTTCCTGTTTCGTTCTTTAAAAGTATTTCTTGTCCTTTAGTTACAGATATCGTTTTTGCGTTTTTGTCGTATGTTTCCTTCTTAAATGCCTTAAATTTTTCACTAAGAATTTGTAATTTGAATTTTATTTCTTTATTAAATAAAGGATTCAATGCTGTAAATGGGATTTACAGTCTCAGATGAAAAAGGGACAGTTTTAGGAAGACTAGTTCAAAAGGTGAATAACCATGTACGGTGGGTGGTGTGGTGTACTTCAATATGTGAAGTATTCTAGATATTCATCCCAATTGTCCTTTTTAATGGATATGTACATATGACCTGATGTACTCATGAAAAGTTCTATGACTCCTATTTTCTGTTCCAAGAGTTTGATGATGGTGAGCCGTGGAATTATTTTAGTGATGTTAAAATTTTTGCAAAATTCTATTAGTACTGAATTCAAATATTCTGTTCCCATGTCTGTTAAAATTGTTTTTACCAGGGACCGAAAATAATTATTATTTTCCAAAAAATTTTGCAAAAAATCATCTATGTAATAATTGTTACAAAAACCCTCAATCTTAATACTTATTTTTGATTTTTAAAATAAATGTCAAGAATAACTTTGAGTTAAATGAAAAAAGTTTCAAAATAATTATTATTATTAATTTGTTTAGATTTATCTTATAACAGTTACGGTCCCTGGTTTTTACTGATCCATAAATTAAAATGAATTTTTCAAATATTGCTTTTGCAACCGCGTTTGCACTTTTTTTGGTATTGGGATTGTTTAGTAGAAGGGCAGAAAAACTTCCTTCTGGTTTGTGGGGGCATCTAAATGAATTTCACTCACAAACTTCAGCCTCCCCCAACCCTCCGATGTGTTGTGCCTTGGGAGGGGCGAAATGCCAGGACAGATTCTGATGGCTATAGTGGGATACGATTTTTTGCTGGGTAGACCTTAAGAAATTTTTTTTCGAGAACTCTGGACGCGCCTATGAAGTTTTTACCATTGTCGGACTGCACTTGCTGAAGACACCCTCGCCTCGATACAAACCGAGCGAATGCTGCCAGAAACGTTTCAGTTTTTAAGTGCGAAGTTGCCTCAAGGTGAATGGAACACACAAATACACACACATATCCCTTTGATATGCGACTAGCGCGGCCGGTAAAACTTTTGATTGCGAAGGGACCTAGTCGTAAAGCATTCGCTGGGACGGAAGAGTGCCCAGTAGCTGTGATTGCAGCCTTCTTTTGTAGATCACGCAGACCTTGCATGAATTGACCACCGATTTGACTGGATTCCGCTGCCTTGGAATCCAATATCTTTGTCGGATAAGACCGACTACGAGTTGACTTCCCCCATGCAGAGAGATCTGATGCGTGAAACGCACCATCAGCCGGGACAATGGACTTGCGACTGGCAGTAGAATGGGGTTACGCTCGTCGTAACTGAGTGAAGCTGCTTTTGCACGCGCCTGCATGCTCGGATCAACCCTGATGCGTCAGTGAACGGATTCAACTTGAGCATGGCCCTAGGGCCATGGGGATTTTACTACACGACTCTAGAGTCGGGCAGAGATTTCTTCTTCTGCAGACACTGATATTCGTTACGAAAATATTTACGCTGAGTGACTTGGATTAACACATGGAGTACATATGACTCATTTCAATAGAGGTCAGCTCTCCACACTAGTCATTTCGAAGTTTCCGACACTTTGTGCCAAAACGGACCACGTATCCTACCAGTCGTAAGGCACGCCCCAGATTGGAAAAATAGGATAGTATCTTATTGGTTGGCTTTGCAATTACGAAATGGATTTTACTACACGACATTTCACCACAAATCCTTGTGTACAAGTTCTTGCGCACTCAGGCCCCGTCTAGGGAAAACTGCAGGGTAGTACTCTGAACGGACGTGATTTCGTTGTGCGCTACTTGTAGCGCTAACCATTTTTGCTACTCGATTGGCGACAAACGTCGTCCATGTGTCTTATTTAACCATGATAGTACGACGGTTGAATCTGACCAATAAAATGCTTCAGCATTATCAACTGGAAGTTGTGGAAGAACTGTAGCTGTCAGTTCAGCTAGGAGTATGGCTCCGCATAACTCAAGGCAGGGCAATGAAACCGTTTTGACTGGAGCTACCCTGGATTAAGCTGCAAGAAGGCAGCACGATATGCCACGGTCATTGCTAACGCGCACGTAAATCGAGGCACTATAAGCATAAGGATTATAAAGAACCCACCTTGTAATTCGAATCTGGACAAGGAAGGAGAAGCTCTTTCTTAAGTCCTGCCCCCTGTGATAGAGTTCATCCCACCCCAGCTTTTGTAGCCAAAGCTCTTGAATAAATACTTGGGATTGAATCACAAAGGGAGCCATCCAGCCAGCGGGATCAAATAACTTGGCGATCTGACCGAGGACTTATCGCTTAGTATAAACTTGCTTGATCTCTTGGGGTGAGATAACAAGGTAAAACTCATCCGTGGTCGCTTTCCATCGGATTTTAAGTGTTTTTGCTGTGCTGGCCTCTGCGATATCGAGGAAATCAGCATATAAAAAATTACACCTAGGGATGTAACTGAGCGTCTGAAGAGCGTCTTCACATTAGATGTCCACTTACGCAAAGTAAAGCCAGCTGAACCGAGCGTCTTGAAGTTCACTGACCATTGCGATTGCAGATTGTTCAGTGTGAGGCCATGTCAGGACATCACCGACATACATAAATGACTTTATAATAGCGGTAGCCAAAGGAAATTTTTTATTTTACATCATTTGCGAGTTGATGAAGTACTCTGATGGCTAAGAATGGAGCACAGTTAATGCCGAACGTGACAGTGTTAAGCTCGTAATCACCAAGTTGACCCCCTTTGTTTCGTAACAGGATTCTCTGAAATGGTGTATGAACAGGATCGACCATAATTTGCCCGTACATTTTTGTAATGCCGGCATTGAAAACTACTCAGAAAATCGGTACTTAAGAATCTGAGTAGTGAGATCAGACTGAAGTACCAGACCAGGGTAAAGTATGTCATTAAGACTGACTCCGATTGTGGATTTGCTAGAAGCGTTGAAAACCACCCGCACGTTCGTTGTGGTGCTGCTTAAAAACTGCATGGTATGGCAAATAAAACTTGTTATTGCTGCCGTGAAATGGCACGTGACCTGATGACAGCGTCGTAGTCTTTTGCCCGGAATATTAGAGGAAATTTAGGGGACGACCCTCGTTTTTAGGAACTGGGCCATTGCACCTGGTCTGGAGTGACCGAGGTTGATGTTGGTTGTGTCTCGAATCGGACGTGAACCCATATATCTCCCCTTGTGGTCTTCTGAAAATTGAGTCAGAATCTTCTACCGGTTTTACCGGTAGATCCTCCACCTCCCAAAACCTTGTGAGAAGATTTTCTAGTGCATCCTCTCTGTTTAAAGCGACGCTCTTGGTGAACGCGGCGCACGAACTAACGGGGACCCCTTGCAACGGGCCTGAAATGACCCAAACGAATCTCGTCTCTTGTGTAATTAAAGTGCCGCACACTTCGGTCTGGATGCCGGAAAGGGCTACCGCTGGTATGACGTCAATACTGAGAAGTTGATCGATGTTCGCCTTTAGTCTAAAGGAGGGGTCAACTAGCTGTATATTGGGCATTCCTTCCAGTGTGGCTTGGGCTATCGTACATGAAGGCAAATCATCGACAGCTTGGGACAGGACAAAAGCCTCCATCTCTATCTGGACTGGAGGTCCATGCGATGACCGAATGCTTACGTGACAGACCTTCAAGGTTCTTTTGACCTTTCCATTAATACCTGTCGCCTCGGCCCTTGCAGTTTGGAATGGTAACTTCATGAGCCGGAACATTCGTTCAGATATATATAAAATTGGCTCCTGAAGCCTCGGCCCTTTTAGTTTGTAATGGTAACTTCATGAGCCGGAACATTCGTTCGGATATAAAGTTGGCTTCTCAAGCCGGGTCTTATAACGCCCGTGAAGGATAAGTAGTGGCCTTGTGCCAAAAGTCCAGAAACTTATCTCGTGATAAGTTGCCTCAGAGCTAAAGTATGTTCGGACAATATTGTGAGAACTGGGCTGCGCTGGGACCGGCGTTGGACTATTCTCCGGTCGGGAATCCTTGTGCAAAATGATCTAAATATACCTAGCGTAAAATCTGAAATAGGTAGTCAACAACTAAAGTATTCTACGAAACTGGATGTACACCGAAATGTTCTTGCCAATTCCCTTAAGCGAACTAATAATAGAACTCGTCTTAAAAGAAATGACAGACCAACCCAATAACAAGTGATTAGGGCCGCCTGCAATATCCCCAGGATTTATCTTAAGTACTAGACTAAGAAAAATATCTCAAACTTGTTGTTAGGCTCTAATTTAAGAGTAGATTCAACAAATATATATTAAACGTTAAAAAAAAAAAAATAAATAAATAAATATATATATATAATAAAAACTCTGATGGTTTTGCATCATTATAGTCCCTCATATACTAATGATTAATTTTAGAATATCTTTTTCGCATAAATACGAAAATTTTCAAAAACATCTGCTAATAACAGAAAATCAATTTTTAGATAAAGTTATATGCAATGCCTAAGAGTCTGACAGCGAAAAATATTCCAAACATTTTGAGCATTCACTATTCGAAAGTTTTTTGAAAAATTTATCTCTAGCTACTAGCTATGTAGTATGTAGTATCATGTAAGCAAGAAAATAATTTCAAGTACTCATACGCAAATACTCCTTTCCTACGCATTAGATCCAATTGCTTACCATCATCGGGGAAAAAACTCGAAGTCACTTTCATAGACTTTTTTCTAAACTTGCGCTAAGAGTATCTAAACTTGCTTGCAAGAAACGAAATGAATCCAATATATATAAATTTTAAAACTGAAATGTATAGTTCCTTATTTAGGAGGATAACTTTAATATGTCCTTGCAACTCATCCCTGACCACATTGGCTGTGAATCGGGGCATAGCTGGCACCTTATGCAAATAAAACACCTCCACCGGGTCGGGGATGTTTAGTTGTGTATATAGCTAAGCTAGCTTTTTTAATTTAATTACTATTTGTCTTTAGCTTAAGCTTTTTCGTCGACTGCTGTGTTAGTTGACGTAAATAAATAAATAAATAAATAAATAAATTTAGATAATTCAGGTATAAGCAAATGTGAATCAAATCTTGAAAAATTGTGAAAGTAAATTTTGTGATTAAATTATAACTTATTTACATCCTCTATGAGTGACTTAATGAAATTTCAGCATGCATTTTTACCTGTATACAATGGAAATCTATTGAAAATGGAGTTATATGAGCATTTTATGTAATGCTAATGAAAAATACCCTTGAACATTAAAACATTATCACTAACATTTTCATGAACTTCTTTTAATAGTAGCAAACGGAATTTGCATTTTATTGTTGAAGTTGGAGAACTGTATTTCTGGTTTTTATCCGTGGGTATTGCTATCATTGTGTGTGTGTGTTGGCACTCCTCGAATTGTTAAGAAATAGCTCGCAAAAGTGCAGCTTTGATGTATTTTGAGTCAGTTGTTTGCGTACAAGTCTATTAAAGAAGTGTATAGAGATTATTAGTTTTTAATTTTTTTTTATTTTTGTAAAAATGATTAATCATACCTTGATAAATTCCTAATCCAAACATAGTATGAGATAGATTCTTCCTTTAAGAACTTGCAGATTTACATGTTTGGCCTGTCTAATCTCATTTTGCCCCTTAAATTTTTGGATGTCTCTCACTTTAAGTGGGAAGTTTAGATTAGTGAACTTAAGCATCAGTGAACAATCTATTTCAATTACTGAACTTTTATATCAGTAATTTTATACGAAGATGGTCTCCGATGAAGTTCAACAGACTTCAAAGCGGATATTAAAGCCAACTTGAAGCAAAAATCATCCATGTTCTGGACATTCACTACAACTTTTTTTTATTGCAAGCGTCTTCAGTAGTTTGGCAAAACTCGAAACTTTCAGAGGTTGATACTTATTTATTACACTCATCTTATCAAGATGAGATAAAAGAATCTTCATGTACTCGCCGAAAGGTTCGAAATAAATTTTGCATGCCGTATTGATGCTAAGCCATATTTCCAATATTGGCAGCAAAGAAGCTTCTGCTTTCGCAAGAAAATCATTAAGTAATGCCAGGCCTTTTTCGCTGGTCTTAGCATTCTTATCACTCTCATAGCGATATGTTAAAATGCGGTTTTAAAAACCGCTAGAGATTTGCTGTACGCGTGAATTCAAGGCCTTACACGAGTTTGTTATATGCGCATTTTTTCTTACGTGATAGCTCCATCTAGCGCTGTTCACACACATTACAGTACTTCTACATTTTTTAAATAACTGTATTTTCTTCTGATCTCCGAAAATCCTGTTGGCTGACTGTATAGAGCATGTGCAAAAATTATTTTAGTTTGCGCTTAATCTTGCCTTTATTTATGTTGTGTGGATAAATGTTTCCAATGCCGCAAGGGAGGTTTGTTGTTTTGCTGCATATACATAAACAAATTATACACAACGAGCTTGTTGACAAGCATGTTAACCATTTATCAATACTTCATTTTTCACAACTTAACTTTAAATTTGACGTATCACACACTTGACCTTCAAAGTGATCTTATCACAAAACACCCCACGATCCATGTCTCTCAGACACCGATTACAATGGTCCAGAACATACATTTGTAATCTACTAACAAGATACGCTATTACCTCAGTGACTAATATTATTAACATAGGCCACAAGCCACTTACTTAAGCGTTTGCTCAGCTGAAATAATTGCAATTCACGAAGCCATTTCAATTGTCAGAAATTAGAAACCTATTAACCTATTAATAGTTTCACGGACACATTGACTTGGTATCAGCATACAAATTCACCAAAAAAAACAATAGAAAAGAGTACATCAAAAATAGAAAACACCTAATAAATAGATCAATCCCGACCGCGTGTCCCTTTTGTAATTCCACCTCCACTTTATGGGGTCGGAAAAGCTTCCTTCTGCCTTTTACATACATTTTGGCGACTTTAATATACCATTTCACCCTATGGGTGTATGGCAGGCCCGGACTGGGACCCTAAGGGCCCACCGGGCATTCAAGTTGACACATGCTTGAAAAAATATGTCGAGAAAAATGAAAGGTACAAATTTTTAAGTTTTACATCAAGTATGATCGTGTATGTGAATAAAACGAAAACGACTTCTTACAAACAAACAAACAATTTTATTTGCCTATCTTTTTTAACAATGCACTTATACGTAAGGTGTAATTTTACTAGATTTAATCATTAAACAGTCAAAAGTTTTTGCAGTAAATTGCTCTGTTAGGATAAGGCTTTAATAATGCGTTCATTTTCAATTTCATTGAAGTTTTTTTTTTTAACTGCCATAAGAAAGAAAGTTTCTAAATGGTTTTGCGTCAAACAGCTTCTCAATCTATTTTTGACATATTTTAACTTTGAAAATGAACGTTCGCAAGCTACTTGCGTACAAGAAAGTGTCAAAAGAAATTTATAAGCAAGAAATAGCTGTTTGTAACTTTTTTCATGAAATGAGTAGCGTTGTAAAAAAAAAATAACAACAACCCGCACAATGTTTGCATGTCTTACAAGTTTTAGCAACATTAGAGCACAGAGCTGGATCTGATTTCTTTAATTCATCCTGATCTGCAGGCAGTTCAGTGTCGGAGTTCTTCTACTTCATATTCGTCAGCGAGACTCTGCTTGAAAGTAGTCTATTTTGAGGCAAAATCCTTTAACTCATTTTTTAAGCTCGGTGATGCAACTGCTCCGAATTTTTGTAGAATGTTGACAAGAGCTGCTAAAAAATTTTCGGGAAGACCATCTGCTACGATTTGAGGAAAATTTTTCGGGTCGAGGCATGAGAAATCCGCGGCTAGTCTTCCATGCTCCGTAAATCGTGATTTGATTGCACAAATGGTTTTATCAATAATAACATTGTGAACTTCTACTCTAAATTTTTGTTGAGGTTCATCGATTGTTTCATCACGAGTTTTCTCACCTGGTAACATTTTCTTTTTGTGCAGCGTTCGTTTCGTGAAATCTTGGTTTATAATGATTTCTGATTCTTTCTCAACTAGCAAATCTGATGCCCACGTAATGAAACCATTTGCAGTTGTTACCACCTATAAAATGAATAAATCTTTTGTACATTGTAAAACTACAATTTTTTAAACACTCTAATTCGTAATTTAAAGGCTTTTAATCCTCAAATTAAAAAGATGGTAAGACATTGAAGCATGGTAAAAATAAAAAAGTTCATCTTAAAATAAAGATCATAAATTCAGTTAAGTTTTAATTCGACAAAGTTTGAAGGCTAACGTTTCCATTAGCGAGAATTACGGAGACATTTGAGACTCGACTTTGATTCCTTTATTACATCTCTGAAAGTTTTTGGAAGAAAATTAGAATTCTTTTACATGAAAATATTATGAACAATAAACTACTTTAAACATAATATTAACTTCACATAAATATTATTAACAAAAATGTGAAACCATTAATTATTGAAAAATCCCACAGACTTGCCAAAGTATAGCTTTGGTAGGAAAATCTATAGAAATGGTATACAATTATAGGAAATTGAAGGGGCCCCTAAACGTCTAGGGCTCAGGCCTTTTGTTTATTTTATATACGAACAGAACATTTTTTACTATGAACTTTGTGTTCTGGACCCTGGTTAAAATAAAATCAGTTGTTTGCTGCACAATGTTTCTTCAATTTTGAAAACAATGTCTAAAGTTCCAGTAGCTTACAGGGCTTCTGAATTCCAGTGACTAAAAACTGCTACTCTATGGTATAAAAATACACTATTTCTCATTTTTTCCAATTTTGATTTAGAACGTTTTTATGAAGGATTAGGAGTTTTTTGCATAAATGCATCAAATGTGTGTTGGGTGAAAAAAATGCCTATACTTTTGAGAGTATTTAGATGAGGTTTATTTCTTAATGTGATTGTTTTTAAACTATTTAACATACATTTATAGATCAATTTTGATTAATTTTGGTGAAAGTTTTTCAAACAATTGTTTCTTTTATTGAAACAGAGGGCAACTCCACTGCAATATAGTTTCCAAGTTCTGAAATACTTCAATTTTACTTCAAATTTAGTGAAACAGAAGTGCTATATAATGGAAAAATGCACGAATACAGAAACAAACGCCACCGCACAACGTGTAGATCCCAAAACCAGAAAGCAGATTTTAGAAGCCGATACTGAATGGACCGTCAAAAATTGTCGACCCTTTAATATCCTAAAAGAAGATGGATTAAAGAGATTATTTGCCATGTTTACCAGCACAATATAGATGATAAAATTCCCCATCCATTGACAATTTCGAGGGAGGTGACAGAGCTCTACAACTCAGAGTTTGAAAATGTAAAGGCAGTTGTTATTAAATCAAATACATCGGGCTACAGCATTACATCTAATATCTGGACTGACGAGTTGCTAAAGAGGTCATATATTTCATGCACAGTTCATTGCTGCTGGCACTAAAATCGATGGGAGATCAATCTTGTACAGTTACTTATATTAACTTCATTAATGTTCCAACAGCTTCATTGCTATAATGTTTTTGATTTTAGGCGCAAATATCAAGTGTAAAATCACATGCATTTTGAGTGATTTTAATTTGGCAATGGATGACGACAAAGCTGTAGTTGTAGCTGACCGAGGCTCCAATATGATTAGCTCTTTGGTTATGTATATATATTGGTTATTCATGTGGCTAATGGGGGCCCTACCGCACTCAATTTAATCGGGAATACTGAGTAATGAGCTCACCTGTTGTAATCCTTGCTCCACAGAAAAAAACTATCCTTGTACTTTGCTGTTACTGTTTTTTTTTTTTTTTTCTTTGATCTATGCACTGAGATGGTCACTCGTTAAGTGATTTCTCTCTCATTCTATGCCTCTCTTCAAACCCACCCTTCCTCTGCCTACTTATATCCTAACAGTGAAAACATACGATGCGCCTTGCGCTTTGGCACGCGTTACGATCTCCGTCACTCTCTTTCACTTTCGATTTCCCTACTCTTTCTTTGGTGTAGGCATGCAGCGTAGCGTCCGCTGCCGAGAGGTTGCCCTCTCCGCGACGCACAGTGGGTCCTTTTGGCATTTTACATTGCACAAATCATAGCTTCTAAACCAATAAAGCGATTTTTAAAATTTAAAAAGCATATGATAAAGAAGCTTCTAAATGAATGTTTGTCAAAAGTGCTGTGTGTTCGTGGTGCTGTAATATTCAAGGTCAAAGTCAGAAAATATTTCCCAGCATGTTTTCCTTTAAAAATGGAGCGAAACCCGGTTTTTTTCAATCACAAATGGAATTTTTCATTGTTTTAAACGACTATGTAACATTTTTTAATGTTTTAATTTGATTTTTTGACATAATTACAAAAAGCAAAAAAAAGAAAAATTTAAAAAATTTTTTTTTACGTTATGGCTGATGGTGATAGCTGATTTTCTTCAAAATAATTTTTAATATCAATCAATTTTTTTAATTAATCAATATCTAATAAACTCAACATTTCATGACTATAGTTGCTATTTTCCAAATCCTTTCGTGGTCGCACGTGCCTCAGATATGCAATAGGTGGGTCCGAAGAGGCTGCCAGCATGTTAAAAAGGTCTTTATTTTGTCTAACACGATAAGTTTTTAATGTATTAGTTTATCTGAACCTTTTGTAGTCCTTATTTTTACATTCCTGTGATTCTTCGGATAGCTCTCCGATTGGTAAACACTGATATTTTATTAAATCCTTTCCGTGTGCCAAAATCCTATGTTGTACCGTTGGGGTAAGTTTTTTTTTGCGGATACAATTCTGACAAAAGTTGAGCAGTCTTTGAAGTATATTCGGCAAATTTTTCACCATTTCCTTGCAATTTATAACATTCAAGATAACAGCCAACCTTTTAATGATCTCTTGACTAACACCTGTTATTAAAGATGTCATTTCATAATTTTCAAAAAATCTCCTTGAAGTATTTCCATCATTTGTGTTTCCGTATCCATACTTTGGGCAGTTTATCTATACTTTTGAGTTTTCTGCATTTAAGGATTTTCCATCAATAATTGTCAGGGAAAAATCAAACTTATGTAAATGTTTTTCTACTCTTGGTTTGAAAAACAGCAGATTTCAGTTGACTTATTTGACTTTTTATGTCGCCAACAGTTAATTTGATAACTTCCGAGGACTCTTTTGCATATTTGAATAACAAAGGCCGACAATAGTTGGTCGATGACGGTCGAAGATCAGAACTTTCACTTTTTAGGCGCAAAGGAACTACAGAAGCCATCAGATATAGTTTTGTCCTGGGTGTTTATTATATGATTGAAGGCGCCTTGTCCAGATGATCCATCACATCCCCATTTGACTAAAGTCAAATTTTCCGGAAGAAGCTTCATCTCTTCATCAGGCATATTTTCAACAAGACGCCTCGAAGTGTGATCCATTAAATCCTGGAATCCTTACTTTTACAGATACCTCTGCTATAATTTTATTTGCAAACTTTTTTCTATCTGAGAGGAACGTTTACTTTATGACTTTAAAATTTCGTATTTCTCCTTCGTCAATCCCTGGTCCATTAATAAGAAACCGCCTCTCCCTCAGTGTACTTAGTGGCAACTGAATTGGGTGGCTTTTTCAGAATCCTATTTCGTCGAATAGATCTGGAAAATCTGGACAGCGTTCGTAATGCTCGCCTTTGTCCTCTCTCGTTCCTTTGTATACTTGAAAGAAAGTGCTTCTGAAAGATGTTCCGTTGTAATGCTTTCAGTGGCGCTCTCAAGCTTTCGTTTCCTTGTAAAACTTGAACAATCTTCAATATCTCGGAATCTTCGAATGATGTATACTCCTCAAGCCAAACTTCATTTTTTTTACGAAATGTGGCACTTTTCTGCTGCTTGCGATCCATTTTTGCCTTAAGTTATAGTGTGTATATTTGATTTTTACCTTAAATGCACATTCGATCTTCTTCTTCCTCATAAACGTTTGAAACGTTTCTAGTTCAGTAACGATTTAAGTAATTATTTAAATTTATGAAACATGCTATTAATAACGAACATACATTTCAGATAAAACAAACATTTGGTTAATTTCCCGTAATTTTTGTTAATATTAGCTCAATTTGCAGAGGGTATTATTCTATGCTTTTTATTACTTGGGGCAGATCAAGTATGACAATCTCTAGGATCGGACCACTGTATCCTATAGTTAAATACGAAAAGTAGGTGAAGCAGTTGGAGTATCGCTATAAAATTTACTAACGTAGTATTGGATATAAAACAGCCGATCCCAAATCCCAATGTGATCGGATAAATAGAACACAAGTTAAAGTCAATGTAAATCGGCTCTGCTCAACCGCTACCGGCAGCGCTGCCTGCTGCCTACTACGTCATTGCTTGAATCATCAGAGCACACCCATTTACACACAGACTACACGCTACATCAACTATATGTGTACGAGTGCCAATTGCGGCAAACTTGTAAAAGGGAAGGGGAACGAAGAAGAAGAAATGGAAATGACAGTTGAAAGTTTTTGTCTGTGCATTAATGAATTGAGTTACAGAAAAAGAGTTTGGAACATGTAAAAATATTATGGCCATGAACTGTAAGGCTAGCTTCTTTGATATTTTTTCAATGCTAATGCTTTAAGGCACAACTCTGCGTAAGAATCAATGGTTATTATCCCAAAGAGTTAGTAGCAAATTAGTAGTTATCATTTCAAGGCCCCCTCAAAGCAGGCGTTTTCCGAAAACTCAATGATTACCATTTCAAGGCCCTGCCCATAAGAAAATAGCAAAAACGCATGGTTGTGATTTCAGGTCCTTCTTTGGAGAAAGAGTTCCCCATAACGGAAAATAGAATTGGAACGATGGTGGGTATTACAGATGAACAATAGGCTCTATCGGCGCAGTCTCGGAATCCCTGTCCAAAGCAAGAAACGGAACGGGAACTGTGTCCTCATCACCGCTGGGCTGCGGCACAGAACACTTCATATCGTTAAAGCCCCTTTCTAACTCATCTCCCAGGAACGCAAATCAGTGTAAGAACAGGTTTCACTTTCTGAGAAACAATCATCTGATGCTTAGTCTGGCTCATCCTCAGATCTTGAAATCTAATCCGAGAAATATTTAACCTCTTGCTCGATAGATATCCCATCAAAAGAGTCACCGTTGAGGGCAATAGTTTGCAATTTCTTTGATACTAACAGCACACCGTCTGACTTCAATTCGTACAAAGCATAAAATGCGAAACTTGATTAGTCATCCTTTCCAGGTATGGAACGGCAGCAGTATAATAATAACCCGATCTTCATTTGTTGAATTTAATCGTATGCTAGCTTACTTATTTGTGACAAAAGAACAGTTGTATTATATTTTGTTTGGTGAATCCGCTTCACACTTATTATGGATTCATTGTTGATCATCGGTAAATCAACGATCCCATTTAAATGTAAATACCCTCCCATTATTTTCATACCGCTTGGTTAAAAGTTCTCAAGCAGCACTATATTTGTCAACCGAACTTGATTTAGATAAGCTAGCGATCATTCTAAATAATTGAATTTAAGAGTAAGACTTAGATCCTCTCTTTTTTCAATCAATTCCGTAAATGATTCCACAAACAGGTCCCATTCTCTCGGCTCTGCAGAAAATGTGGGTACCTGAATTTTCGGCAACAGCGGAAGTTCGCCTCTCACGGTAACATTCTGAACCTTAACATTTTTCTGATCATTTATTTTCTTTTTTAATGCTAACAAGGTATTCTGAATATTTATGACTTCCTTAAACGTTTCTTATTATCTGTATCTTCTCGAATAAAAATTTTATTTTTTTAATATACTAGAACTGACCTGGCGAACTTTGTTCCGCCTTAATAATGACAATAAACAAGCAGATTGTGTTTTTTTTTTGGAAAAAATACAAAAAAAAAAATGAAATAACTACATTAATCATTCATTATTATTTCTGTATTTAGTTCATAGGTTGCTCTTCACTTAAATACCTTGTGATACACGACATTTTTATACCCTTGCAGAGGGTATTATAAAATTGGTCAGATGTTTGTAACTCACAGAAGGAGACGTTTCCGATCCTATAAAGTATATATATTCTTGATCAGCATGAGAAGCTGAGTTGATATAGCCATGTCCGTCTGTCCGTCTGTCCGTCCGTCTGTGCGTATGCGTTTTACTCAGCCATCTTAAGAGCTATCGGGATGAAATTTTTTTGGGGGCTTTTTATTACCTGGGAAAAATAAAGTATGAAAATTGTTAGAATCGGACCACTATATCATATAGCTCTGGAGGAAACATTTTTGCAAAAATTGGAGTATCGCCATGAAATATGTATAAATATATATATACCAATATGATAGTATTTCATATAAAATCTCAGATCCCAAAATTTGAATCTAATCGGATGAATAGAACACAAGTTACAGCCGATATAAATCGGTTCAACTTGCTGCCTACTACGTCATCATCAAATCAACAGAGCACACGCATGCACACATACAGACGCAACGCTACATAAACTATATGTGTATGCGTGCGAGTCGCGGCATGCGTGTAAAAGGGGATGGGGAAGAAGAAGAAGAAATTGAAATGATATTTGAAAGGTTCTGTACATTAATGAATTGAGATACAGAAAAAGAGTTTGGAACATGTAAAAATATTATGGCCATGGACTGCAAGGGTATATAAACTTCGGCACAGCCGATGTTAGCTTCTTTGATATTTTGTTTTATTATCAGGCGCAAAAACAAACAACGCAGATGGTCTTCCGACCCGTGAACATGCCACGTATAATTGACCATGGGAAAAACATGAATGTTCTAGACTTAAACCACAGACTTTTAAGGATTGGCCTTGTGATTTGTTTATGGTCATGGCAAATGCAAGACGTATCGGAAATTGAAGTCTTTTAAATTCAAACGGCATATCGGTTGGGATCATGGGGATCCTCGGAATGAGAACTTCCTCACCTTTGAATTTTCCTATCATTTTCGTAGCGTAAATTACATTGTTGATCAATTTACTAACCACCAAACGCGTACCGTTGCACAGTTTTGGTTGGTTTATGTTCCGAGCATGATTACTACGAAGCCAACCTATAGGCGCAAATTGTGCGTTGGCATGACAGGCACGTCCAAATAGTTTAAAAATTCGATTGGATAGTTGGTGGCTTCATCTTCATTTGTGACGCAGTCAATAGATTTGAATGAATGCATTGTTCCAATGATCTTATTTTGTAGTTCAGGTCATCTACATCTTTATTCTTAGCCGCTAAAATTGCTCGCTCACTCAACCATTCATTGTTTTTGTAGTTAGAAATAATATTTGTAAATACACTGTTGATAAGTTCGTCTTAACAATGACAATAAAAGATAAGCAGGACTGACGTTTCATGTCAAGTCACATGGGAACGCTGTCGAACGGGATAAAAAGTATCCTATGTACATCTCCTGGCTCTAAGCTACCTCCCTACCAATTTTCAGCCAAATCTGTTCTGCCGTTCTTGAGTTACCGACTTAACACGACTTTCTTTTATATATATAGATGTACATTTCACCTGTCCTATTATCTATCATCATCCCGTCCGCTGCTGCTTGTCCGATATTCCGCCGTCTCTTTAAAATCACTTCGCCTTAGATATCCTCTTCTTTTTCGTTGCCTTGCTGCTGATCTATTGCTTCTGTGCAACTGTGTGGTTGCTCTGCTGCTGTTTTGTTGCCTACTTGCAACGCAATGTGTATAAATAAAATAGATACATTTTTATCTTCGATATTAGGGCTTCGAATACGCTAGGCAGAAAAACACTCCCGCCGCCGAAATTACTACAGTTGCTCCACTAGCCAAACTGCCTTTATTTGACTCGGTTGCACGGACTTTTTTATTTAATAAGCAATATTTTGCTTTTATATTATACTCTGTCTCTTACCACCAGCAGTGGGTGGGGAAAAACAAGAAGGACCAAAGTGAATATGGATTCTGAGAGAAGGAAAATAACGCCATCTTCATTTTTTGAATTCAAAATATGAACTGATTTTATTTACAAAAGTATTATAGTGAAACTTAAACCCACGTTTAAAAAACCACGGCTTAAAAAATTGTTATTATTTTAGGAAGCATACTTAAATTTGATACTAATATCCAGCAAAACACCAAATTTGATCAAAATCGAACTAAAAATAACCAAGTTATGCACATAAACGTTTTTCCATATGGCCGGACTTGGTCGTTGGCTGGTGGGGGCGCTAGGGTGCTAATATGCTTATACTATACTAAGATATGCTTATAAAAAGCATGTGAACAGATTTTTTTAAAAATACGAAAATGCATTTGTTATTATAAATTTGAAATATTTGTTTTACTGGTGTATGGTATATCTAAGTTTGCGAGTCGACTTACTTACTTCATTAGCATTGATTTTTGTCAATCCCAATGGTATTGTTTCACTCAAAAATTTTTTTTCATTGCCAATGCTACATGCAAAAGCTATGTCTTTAGATTAGTCCTTGAGTGGTGTACCGGGTTCTTAGCCATTTGCCTTTTGCATAGGTCTCTTTTCAACACAATCGAAAGCTACCGTAATTGCTGACCTAATCGTGGTGTTGGTGTTTAGTATAGATAAAAATATACAACAATATGACAATCATAATATAGAACAACGGAAGTGTATTTTAAGATAAGTAAAACATAGTATGTAACCGGATTATAGATATCAGTCATAAGTAGGCCTGATATGGTCAGCATTCAGCAATAAAGACATAGTTAATTAAGCTGCTATGGTTAACTATTTTCAATAAAGACGTATTTTGCTGACCTAACACTATGTTGAACTATGCACTGGTGAGCTCTCTCTCTCTATTTTTGCTATAAAAGAAATGCTTTATTCTTAGTAAGATCAGATAGCAATAATAGTTACATCGGGTGTGCATTGCTGTGCCTTTGGCCCCATCTCTACCTTTGTATTCTCGATCCGAAGTCCACCCAATTTATGTATTGGTTGCAACAACTATCAGTCACTGGTTTATATGCTAGTGCCTATATACTTATACCTACATAGAAATAAATAAACACAAATTTAAATCAAGAAATACTAACGACTTTCATTGAGATCTCTTGAGATTCTCTTTTGCTTGCCGATTGTATAGAATGTATTGACAAAATTTTTCAACAGGCATACTTTGTTTTGGTTTTCTTTTGCGGCTGTGTCATGTACACTGCAGTTCAAACGACCATCTGGTGTAAATACATTTTGAAATGAGCTGCTGGGGCTAAGATAAAGCAAACTTTCTCCTTAAAACGTTCGACTCTTCCTTTCGCATCACACTGTTCACTGTAAACCGACTTGCAGCCAACTGGCTTATACCCTTTCGGTAACGTACTAACCTCACGCCAATGTTTAGCAAACGTACTGATAAGCGACTCATCATATGTCTCTGGTGATCACTTTACTTTTAATCAATGCGCTTAAAATGTTGAACTGCTTTTTTGGTCTGCTTGGCCTTCCAGTTCGAATCAGCTTCGGCCTGTTAGGTCGAACACGTTGTATAACCCCGACGGACGGACATGGCTATATGAACTCGTCTCGGGGTGCTGATCAAGAATAAATATACTTTATATGGTCGGAGATGCTTCGTTCTATGCGTTGCACACTTCTGACAAAAATTATTATACCTCTTTGCAAGGGTATAAAAATCCGATGCATTATTCATTTTACATACCATAAGCAATTTACGCACTACGCCCTCAATCTTTAAATTTGCCTAATTCAATACATAAATGATCCTTTTTTTGTTCTCTCTGATGTATTAAGATTGAACACATTTTTAAAAAGGAGATCTAAAGATTAGTATTCTATATAAATGGCAAAATATCTCAAAAAATATGCATTTTACAGTTATTGATTATTTTTGTTAGATGCATCAATTTAACGTACCTAATACTTTCACTTCTACGGAGCGTTGCGAGGTGTAGTTATTTTTATTTCTAGCTATGCAGGTATAAGTTCCTCGATCTGCATCCCGTTGTACATTTTCAATTGAGAGAGTTCCATTATAAACACGTTGTCACATATTGACGGGTAAACGCATACCATCTATAAAATCCAATTTATTTTAATATCATATTTCTTTGTCGAAGTAACTAAGAAAAATTAGGGTTGTGTTTAATGTAAATTTATTAATTTAAGATTCATACCTTTTTTAATAAAAACAGATTCGATTGGAAATCCTGCAACGGGACACTTAAAAATAAATCTTTTACCTGCGATAGCAGATAGTTTTGGCATGTCCCTAACATAGGGCATTCCTGGAATATGCATTATTCATTTAAATTTTTTTATATTTGTAGACTACTATTTGTTTCCAGCAAACATACCATAAATATTTAAACGAGCGGAATGTAAATCTTCTCCAGCTCTAGAAATTGCTCTACATTCGTAGTCTCCCCCATCTTCAGTATTGACAGCGGATATATTTACGTGGCTTATGACATCACCGAACATTGTCATATATTGCCCTATCATCAGACGTTCATTCTGAAATTATTATTATTAGATAATATTTATAATTATTAGATTAAATTTATAAATAAAGGTTAATAATTATCACTTACGTTCTCCAAAGAATATCCATCTAAGTTCCAAATTATGTTTGGCGGAGGGTTTCCGCTTGCACTACATTTTAAAGAAACTGAGGGCCCGGCCTGCATGGTTTGTTCGATGAACTTGTAAAGCAGTTGAGGGGCTACTTCTAAAAATGATTTGCATATATATAAAAGAATGTTTGCATACGTTAATAAAATAAAAAGTATGTAAAACGAAACGTGTTTTCCTTAATAGTTAAAAAATCAATTTATGTGTAGGTACATTTTAAATTAATAGTTATCTAACCTACTGTATGAATGAATCATAGCAAGATAAAGGAGAGATGGGGGTAAATAAAGAAGATTTACAAAAACGATTTATCTGCAGCATACGCAGTTTTATAACGTTGCGCATAACGACGATTACACAGGCTAGGAGGCAACCATTCAGAACAGCTTTGAAATTCAATCTGCGGTTTTTTTGGAGTGCATACAGTAATATCCGTTCAACTCTCTTCTAACTGTATCCCTCCTATACTTTTTGCAAAAATCCATACGGTTACGAAATGAATATTTCAGATTAAGCCGAATCGGATCATATAACTACACACCGCAAAGTCAAGAACAGTGACTTTTCTCAAGAAAAAAGGAAATAAGGTTGTTAAGAAGATTGAAATTTGTTAAACGAAAACTTCTACAACGAGAAACTGAGATGTTATTAAATGAATTAGAAACGGAATTGTAAGAAACAATAACTTCAGTGATAGGGTGATAATGATCTTCAGGCTTCACAAGGGACTGTGAACAGTGGTCTCCGAGACAAAAACAATAACAATTCTTGTAAAAGGGTTAAGTAAAGAATTCAACTGATATAGCGGACATTCAAGTAGGCCATCAAGCATGAATGTAGGAGTTAATAAAAAGAGAGAAGGTCACCTAAGACTATAAACAAATCACGATCTTTAAGGCGACTAAGAGTATCAGCATCAAGATATCAGAAGTCTGAGGAATATACGGACAAGAAATATATAAGCTAAAGATGGATCATGTTTTATCGACACAAATAGACTCAACACCTTAGAGTAGATCCATCGACACCATATTTGGACACAGATTCGAGCTGACAGCAATGAGTACTCCACCGCCACGACGACCAACATGATCAAGCCTATAAGAAATAAAGTTATTTGAAAGAATTTCGTTTCGAGAGTTTGGTAAGAATTCCTCTTACATTTTGATAATGAATGCAAAGACTAGACGTTATTAGTTTTTTAAAGCAGAAGATAAATTAGGAAGGTGGTCAGGCAACGGACGGCAGCGCTTATTGGGCGCTGATTGTTGGGGGGCAGAACTTCCTTCTTAACGGGGCAGCTAAATGAATTTTCTCCTTTTACACGCACACGCAGAAATTTCTATTCACTTGTTTTATTCTTCGCGCATCGCGATTGGCCGGGCAGGCAGTTGTCGCAGTATTTATTGGCAAGCACTGCCCGCATCGTCTTTTCCACGTTTAGCCGCAGGAACCGCCGGCATCGCTTCAGAGGATGGATTCCGCGACAGACTCGGCAAGGGAAGGACTCAGTTCCTCGCAAACATCTGCGCTCCTCCTTCGGTGCCTTTACTGAACGTGATGAACGTAAATGACAAATATCAGGTAGCTGGATTAATGTAGGACCTTGCAATACACATTACTATTGGCAGCTCGGACCTTCTTATTTGGGAGGAAGGACCAGCTGCTGGTCGCTACTGCAATTTCACGTAGAGAGTTTGAATTCTTTCTTCTGGAGATCAGAAAGATCAGCTTGGCGACTGGTCGCTTCACAACACCATCAGCAACTTGGGACAAGACAAAAGCTTCTTGTCTATCTGGACTGGAGTTCCATGTGATGACCGAATGCTTAAGTGACAAACGTTCAGGGTTCTATTGACCTTTCCGCTTAATGCTTGTTAGATGCGCTCTTTCATGAGGCGGACTAGAGATAGTTTTGACACCTTAAGGGCAGGTTTTAATAAACTCGAAGCGGAGTTTACTGCGGTGGAGACTCAGTTCAGAAGTTTATCGCTTATGAATGAGTCTCCGAAACGTAAAAGGACCAGTCCTTGGGGTGTTTCTGTATCTGTAGATCCGCCAGCATCTCTTATCGTCCACGACCGGTCTCATGCACCGTCCACTCCTAATGTACAGCAATTGATATCGTTTAAGAGCCCGGTTGTGAATGCTATTCTTAAGGAATTACCGATATCACCTGGGAATGATCTCTTAAAAACAATGCCTATTGTAGTGTCCGATAAGTCCGGGCAATTACCCATTCCAATGGAAATTGCCGATAGTTCTAAAAGTATCGAGGGCCCCGTAAACAAGTTGACTGCTGCAGTGGGTGACTTGCCCAACGTTACTGCTGCGGCTGACGCTTCGGGACCGCGGCCTCTCGTTGGCATACCACCAAAGAAACATAAATTTGTTTCTAGGCTAGACCCTGTTGTCACATCTGATGATGTAATAGCCTATATTCGGAAGAAAGTTAACGTCTCGAATATTGCGGTGGAGAAGTTTAAATTTTCTTATTCTCGGGGCATTTCGTCCTTTAAAATTAGTGTTTCTGCCAATATCTTCGACACCATATGTCGAGAAGATTTTTGGCCGAAACATATAATAGTTAAGGAATATACTGTAAAAAAGAAAAATCGGCAACCGATTCGCTTGCCAACAACAACAACTAATACTATTCCTGCCACATCAGCATCTGCTGGTGTGTCAAAAAACTAGCTTCGTCCCTTAACCTGGGTTACCAGAACGTTAGAGGACTGAAATCTAAACTTCCTAATCTCTATGTAGATAGTCTTTCTTTTGAGCATAACATTCTAGCTTTTACAGAGACGTGGCTTAAACCTGATATTGCTGATGCATCGGTTTTTCCCACAAACTTTTCTATATTCAGACGTGACCGGATTTCTCGCATAGGTGGTGGCGTTCTGATAGCTGTTGATGCTGCTTTATCGTCTGAAATGATTCAATTTTCTAGTACCCAGGAGATTGAGTTTGTCGGTGTTAAAGTAAATTTTAAATCTTTTAATGCTTTTATTACTTGTTCCTATATTCCACCATTGTCAGACATGGTGGTATATTCAAATCATTTAGAGGCAATTCAGTTTGTCTCCTCTTTGGTTTCCAGTCAAGACATGTTCATAGTTTTAGGTGATTTTAATTTACCCGCTTTAGCATGGTCACCAACAGATGAATGTACCATGTTGCTGCCCTCTTTGTCACATGACTTTATTGATGGCCTTCTAGGCTTATCTTTATCCCAAGTCAATCCTGTCTTAAATTCTAATGGAAAATCGTTAGATCTTATTTTTGTATTGGATTCTTCTTTTTGTGAGGTTTCTAGGATCGAACCATTTGTTCTTCCAGAAGACAAATTTCATCCTACATTAAATTTAAAAATTGATCTGCCCTTGCTTTCACCATTACTTGGTTCAAATGAGTTACCTCTAAATAGGTGCTTTCGTAAGACTGACTTTGCCAGCCTTAATGAAAACATTGCTACTACCGATTGATCTTATCTGTACAATTGTAGAGATATGAACTCAGCTGTTCGTTTTTTCTATGATACTCTGAATTCACTCTGGGATTCTGGCTGGAGCGGCTTAACAAACCTCCCTGGCTCTCTCGTGAGCTGTGCAATTTGAAAAATGTGAAGACACGATATTATAAGAAGTTTCAAAAAACACGTCGTTCATCAGACTATGCTCTGTATACAGTCGCTCGTTCAAAATTCATGATGCTTAATACACAATGCTATAAGAATTATCTTCAGCGGTGTAAGCTTCAGTTTTCTTCTGACCCTAAACAATTTTATAATTTTGTTAATTCTAAACGTAAGACCTCTGTGCACCCATCTTTTTTGTCTTTTCAAAATAAAAAAGCGAGCACTGATCAGGCAATTGCCGATATGTTTGCGAGTTTTTTCAAAACAACTTATTCCTCAACGGAATATTGAGCAAGTCCGTATCCTTATCATTTAGAAAAGGCTAATTGCATTTTCAATCCAGTGATTGATGAAGGTTCTATTCTTAGCGAACTTAAATTAGTTAAACCTGTTTATTCTCCGGGGCCAGATGGTCTTCCTGGATGTGTACTCAGGTTCTGTGCAAACGCGTTATGTAAACCCATTTTAAAATTGTTTCTATTGTGTGTCGAATCTTCCTCTTTTCCATCTATTTGGAAGGAGTCGTATATCATTCCTCTGCATAAAAATGGCAAAAAGTCCGAAGCCTCTAACTATAGGGGTATCTCAAAATTGTCCGCTATTCCGAAAGCTTTTGAGAAAATTATAACTTCTCAATTGCAACATTTTTGCAGCTCTATTATTTCGCCATCCCAACATGGGTTTGTGAAACGTAGATCTACAACCACTAACCTTTTAGAATTTACATCAATAATTATCAAGGGGTTCAAAAATGGTAAACAAACTGATGTCATATACACTGACATCAGCAAAGGCTTTGATTCTGTTAATCATACCCTATTAATTTCTAAATTGAACTACATTGGGTTTCCACCCCTTTTCCTATCTTGGGTTCGAGAATATTTAACAAATAGAAAACAGAAGGTACTTTTTAAGTCATCTTTTTCCGTTTCCATTCCTGTGATTTCTGGTGTACCTCAAGGTAGTCATCTTGTCCCTCTGCTTTTCACATTATTCATTAACGATCTTCTACAGTCATTGTTCATTCGCGTGTGCTTATGTATGCTGACGATGTCAAGCTTTGTCTTACTTATAAAGATACAGATGTATTTAGTCGGCAACAAGCTGATCTTAAAAACTTTCAATCCTGGTGCCAGTTTAATTAATTCAGTCTTAACACTACGAAATGTAAGTTAATGACTTTTCATCGTAACTCTCCTCAACTGGTCACTTATTTTCTAAACAATAGCCCTTTAGAACGTCTAAATAATATGAATGATTTGGGCGTACTTATGGACCATAAGTTAAATTTTAACACCCATATTTCCACCACGGTCTCAAAGGCCATGAGTGTCCTGGGTTTCATTAAAAGATGGTGAAAAGAATTCGATGACCCCTATACAATTAAAGTTCTTTTTACTTCGCTTGTCCGTCCTATTTTAGAGTATGGATCTTGCATTTGGTCACCTCAATTTGAGTCGCACCAGATTAGACTTGAATCCGTTCAAAAGCAGTTCTTGCTATTTGCTCTTAGTGGCTTAAGCTGGGATCGCAATGTCAATTTGCCTTCGTATTCTAGTAGACTTCTCTTGATTAACCTTCCTTCCCTAACTAACCGTAGAACTATGCTTGGTGTCATTTTCATGCACAAGCTCCTAATTGGTGATATCGACTCGCCTGAGTTATTAGCTCAGGTTAATCTGTCGGTACCATGTAGACGGAGTAGACATCCTTTGATACCTTTATCCCTTAGTCGTTGTTCTTCTAACTATGCCATGCATGAACCTTTTAGGGTCCTCTGCTCTGATTACAACCTTCTATTCCCTGTAATCAGCTCAGAGTTTTCTATCAATATGCTTAAAACATCTATCCTATCCCATTTAGTTAATAGATAACTATAGCATTATTTGTTTGTCTGTTTTTTCTCTTGTGTATTTGTCCACGCGATTCGTGCCGTGCGTTATACGGCTGCACCCCTCGGTCGGTCGGGTGGGAGGTGGGCAGTTATCTGCTTGGGCTCGCGCGTAACAGGCTTTGTCCTGGTGTCGTAGGGGCCACTTGAACGTACTGCGCATAGTATCGTCAACGTCCGCTATAAATCAGCCCTGACAGTTTGCAATGGTAACTTCATGAGCTGGTACATTCTTTCGGATATAAAATTGGCTTCCGAAGCCGGCGCTAATAACGCCCGCGAAGGATAAGTAGTGAACTTGTGCCAAAAATCCACGATGGCTGTACCTAGCAACTTATCTCGTGAGGACCTTGCCTTAGAGCTAAAGTATGTTCGGACAATATTGTGAAAACTGGGCTGCACTGGGACCGGCGTTGGACTATTCTCCGGATGGGCATCCTTGTGCAAGAGCGTATTGTGACGCCCCTTGCATGTGAAGCAATTGTGTTAACTTGGGCAATCTTTTACTTGATGCCCTCTTGCGAAACAGTTCAGACAAAGGGACTTTTTCTTTATGTATGTCACCCTCTTAGGCACCGGCATTTGAAGGAGGCGGGGACATCGAGGCACCGCGTGATTCTCCTTCATACAGAGCAGAGAGCTGCAACAATCACAATTTCTTCAATCATAATTGATCATTGACTCAGATTTTTTGTGATCGAACATTCAGCGAACATTCAGTTCAAATCAGGCCTCAACATCAAACAGGCTCGATCCGGTACGATCGCCGAAATGAAACGATCAAATCGTTGATTTTTTGCTTCGTGTATGAATCACGAAATGTGATTGTTGCAGCTCTCTGATATGTCCATATGTATGTACATATTTGTGTGTTTTAAAGAAAACAAGTTGCGATGAATAAAATTAACCAAAACACTTCATTTATTTCATTATTTTAAATTCAATTAATGCTTAAAACTAATGGAACACAAATTTCAAATTTCTATCACTTTTTCATAGAGATCATTTAAATAAAAATAAATAAATTCATTCATGCTACTTACGCCACTAATTGTAGAGATCAAATTGCCAATTTCTAGCAAATGCTCGTGAGTTGCGAATTATGATGAAATAATTAGATCGGCTTTCCTCATGGAAAGCAGCGAGGCTGTTCGCATAGAGCCGAAGTGCCATGCCGAACGTTTATTGCGTGCGTCGGCAGAGCCCACCACTGGCTTGAATCGAACCCGGTATGAGCAAACGATATGATTGTGTTCGACCTGTATGTACATCAGAGAGCTGCAACAATCACATTTCGTGATTCATACACGAAGCAAAAAATCAACGATTTGATCGTTTCATTTCGGCGATCGTACCGGATCGAGCCTGTTTGATGTTGAGGCCTGATTTGACTCGATTGCAATTGGTTCCTTCGTGATCGATCATACCCAATCACACCGGTTGTAGCTCTCTGATACAGAGATCAAAGGACTTTGGTTTGGTGGTCACCTTGGCTTCAAATGTATTAGCCTTTCGGGTGACTGGAAGTGGGTATCGCGGAGGTTTGGATGTGGGAATCGAAATAGCCATTGCAGTTGGATTTTCAACCGCTTCGAGCGTACTAAACCGCTCGGTGAGGAAATCGTCCATCGTTTGCCACTCTGGAAGGGCAGTCTTATCTCCAAAAGATTATTTCCACAGTGAAAGCGTTCTTCGTGTACTTCGGCAATTCGATGGAACGGAAAAATACGAACATGCCACACCACGTGGTGACAGTGCATAAAAGCGCGAAGGGATGCATGCGGAGCATTCTGGTGATCTTGCCTTTCCGGACTCATGGGAAATTTGAGGCAGGTCAAGAAGTGCTCGGAATTGGCTGTTCACGCTCTTTGAGTGCGTTCCAAGCCGATTCAAACCATCATTTATAAGCGGGAACTTTGCTACAATGAGGTTGGCTTCACTCCTCGTTTTCGCTAGGAAATGGTACAGCTTATCAACTGGGGAAATTCGTGAGTCGCTTATGAAGATGGCCGTAAACAAGTCACGGAACGTAGCCCATTTTAGGTAATCTCCCGTAAAGACCTCTATGTCAATGGGTGGAGATCGACAGCCTCGTTCTGCTGGTGCAGAGGTAGACCCATGACGGTTCGGAGGAGTAGGCGCAGACGCTTCATTGATAAGCTCGTTTAAGCCGTTCGAGCCGTGCATCGCTCGTAGTGGTAGCACTTGTCATATTTTGCTTGGGTGGCTAAATTTTCAGAGCTACCGTCTGTATTGTCTGGGAGTGCCTGGCAGTTCTTATATTCCTGCTCGACCCTCTCCCAAAACGCTCGAACCCGATCACGACGGACTCAGAGCGTAAATGCGCTGACCTCGGACAATGAAGTGACTTGGGTGTCGACTTCAAACTGAATTAGTTTATCGCCGGTCGAGATAAAGCAACTAAAGTCCTTTTGGATTCTAACCGAGTGACTCTTGTGGCGGTTACCAAAATCTGCAGAGGTGGTACCAGTGGCTTGACCTTTTTTTGGCTTGCTCGACGTGGCTCTGACGTGGCTTACTGAAAGGTCGCGCTTAATGGCTCGGAAGTTGGAGCTAAGGACCTAGAAAGGGTCGGTCTTTAAGAAAGGAGGAGTAGTAGGGCTCGCACTACTCTGACATGGACTTTGAGCAAAAATCGAAGATTTGCGCGTGGCAGCAGTAGTCTTAGCCTCTTTATCGTCTTTTGAGAGGCTCGTGCTCATAACCCCACAGAATGGCGGTTATGATAGTAGTGAGCTGGTTTGGCACGGCTTGGAAATTGAATAAAAACCACAAACGCATTTTGGAATGTTTGGGAAATCTTGGAACGCTGCCAAAAAACCCAAGGAACGGATTGGAAATGCCGTGAAAATGATTAAAAGATCCACAAACAACTTGTAACGCTGCCCAAAAATTCAAGGAACGGTTTGGAACGCATTGATATTGAATAAAATCCACAAACACGAACTGGAACGTTTGGAATAATCTAAAATGGTACCAGAAAAAAGAGCAATGAATGGCCTGGAACGCTTTGGAATTCAAAAACAAAACCAAAGATACGACTTGTAGCGATTGGAACACTTTGGAACCGGAATAAAATCCCCAGTCACGACTTGGAACACTTTGTAATTCATTTTCGATTTTGTTGGGACAATGCAAACGTTACGAAAATATTGCGAAGTTTCTGGTCTGCAAAGCGAAACGATTGGGACATGAATTAAGCAAAGTAATAAAAAATTAATTTTTCCGACGAATAGAACTAAGCTTGGCGCTTTGAACCGAAACAGATATGGAACCGAATCTTTAATATTCGGATATGAAATAAATTGACGCGGAACACAAATTTTCAACAGTTTAATATTTTTCGACTTTTTCCCACATGTGAATCTTTAGAATGTATGTATGTATGTATACCCAACAAAGTGTCTGCCAACACATGGTATACAGAACAGCTATTTTTGGTCGTTTGCTTTGTGCCGGTTTTTTTGGCACATGGAATTGCAGCTGTGCCTGTAGACAGCGGTTAAGCGGGACTATATGTATATGGATATGAATAACTAAAATTTTATATATAGAATATATGTATGTATGTACATATAAATTAACACTTTCTTTGTTCTCCGTAGGAAAAATATGAAATTTATTTAAAAATCTTTATTAGTTTTACGTTCACAAATCTTTTATTTTACTGGAAGACTTTAAGACAACTACTATGACAAAGATCGCGGAGATCCAACGAAGCTACAAATTCCACTCAGGATGAAGACTTATTTGGGGTAGATCGATTATGTTTGGATGAAGCCTCTGGTATTGGGCGTCGTTGATGACAGCGACGTTTGCTGAGTTTAAAAGTCCAACGCTGGCGTGGGATCTGTTTATCGTTGAATCGAATTAGGCGACTTGAAGTCTGGTGTACCGAACTTGATCTGTTTATTACCGAATTGTGGAATTGGGCGACTTGCTGTCTGATGTACCGAACTCGACACCATTCCCTTAGGAGTGTTAGTCTGGTGGTTATTAATTGTGCCGATTCTCATTATAACGAGTCTTGACTATTGTATGATGAGTGTGGGCGCGGTGATAAAATATTTATAAGTTTAAATGCGGGCGTCCTCGGTCGCTACCACATACTGTACGGGTGTGATCGGCATGACCATTGGTGGATTGCTCTCTGCTGGTCTGTGAATGCATCGCTTCTTGACGACCCAGTAGGTAAGTGCTGTTACTCCCAGGAGTGCTAAGATGATCCAGTAAGATGATGAAATGATTACATTATTGCTTTGACTTTTTGTCCAAATTGTCTGTATTGTTCAAATGTAGTTCCTTAATCATTTCCAATGAGAAGATCTCACCTTGGTGTTGTTTATCTCATATAAGTTGTAATAGTGACGGCTGGGCTTCGACTTTACCTTTTGTCTTCATGATGTACCACGAATCGTCTATATTGATGGTTGCATTTTGCGACTGGATCACGAAGGTTCCATCCAACGTAAGATTTTTTCTTTCAATGTTGATGGTTCCCTTAAATTGGCTTAGCAAAAGCGTGCCGGGTGCCACCTCTGAATACGTTTTAACGTGCTGATTATTCGTAGTTTGGCAATTTTGTTTCTTCCTGTGGAAATACGCTCCTATACATTTGCTATTCTTTAAGTCAATTAAATCTTCCAGTTTTCATAGTATCTTATTATTCTGATTTTTACATTTGTTCTTATTAATTAACCCTAAGTATTGTTTATTACATTTTAGTATATGCCCATAATCTATTTTTTCTATTGTTTTTTCGTTTTTTATAGGTAGTGCAATAATTTTTTTACATTCTTCTTTTATTACCCTAGGAACACTAACAATATAAAGAAGGGCTTTGCTGTCAGATGCAATGCTTCCTTCGGCAAATTCTATTAGCTCTTCGATATTTACAAACGTTAGACTTTCTTCGGCAATTGATTCAATAATATTTATTTCTGCTGGTGATAGAATTAAAGAGGATATGGTGTTGGCCTTGGCCCAATCTATTGCATAAATGACATTAGTAATTTCTTCTCCTAATAAGCTTAGTTTGTATTTTGACATTTCTATTTCTTTTATTTTTTCATCTGTTTCGGGTTTACTTTTAACCAACAAAGAGTTAGTTATTGTTGGTGTTTAGAATATATAAAATAAGACAACAATAAGACAATCATAATATACAACAAATAAAAAATGTATGTCAAGTTAGTATGTAATAGTATGTAACAAATACAGATTATTTTAATTCAAGAAATACTAACGTCTTTCATTGAACATTTTGGTGACCCCGACATTGGCGGCTCCAAGTTGAGAGATTAACAGACTTGGTGAAACCGTCATCAAGTGAGAAGATTTGGTCAACTCAGGCGACCAATTTCTCAACAACAAGGAAACTGTCAACTAGGCGACTACATTCTTTGCACGCTTTGGACACAGTACAATCCTAACCGAGAGCACAAATTGATGAACATTCCACATCAATCTGGGGTCCCGACTAAAAAATCGCAATTGATTAACTTGACAATCAGTGCGTACCATATACATACAAGTCAACTTGGCGACTAAAACAATTTATTAGAAAACTAGTAGTTGGTTTCCCGCAACGGGGTAACAATGCATACCCATTGAATGAAAGTTGATCAACTAGGCGATCACTTTTTCAAAAACATTTAACAACGATTTGTGTCAACAGGGTGACCAAATTATAAAAAGTTATTTTTATGTAAAATAAATTTTGTTCAAGTACTAGTATAAATAAGCAAGTACATAAGAATATAAAAGAACATGGAGGAGTTCTATAATCAGCAGACAGAACGAGGGGAGGCAATTCAGGCCTTCATTCGGAATACCAAAAAGGATTCTATCGCCAGGAAAACGAAGCCTTCCTATTTCGAGGAGAAACTTGAGCTCTTGGAATACATGTGGGAGAACTTCGAAAAATGTCATCAGGAGCTAATGGACAAATTAAATAACGTGCCAACAAAAGATGACCACTTTGTAACAGACTATTTCAGCAGAATGAAGGCGGTTGTAACTAATACTGTGGAAGATTGGAAGGACCACTTGGCAAAGATAAAACTAGAGAGGCAAGCTCGTCAAAGAGAGGAAGAGCGAGTCATGATCAAACCACTGCTTCGCCACTGCTGCGCTGTTGGATTCATTGTCCTGGACATTAAGATAAATAGTGCCTGAGGAAAAAATGAATTATAAATCGGTAGTCGACAAATTATGGATGCAAATTGAAGAAATCCATTATGAGATTCATCGGCTAACTGACAATCCAGCCGAAGACGGATATAATATAGCTACGTTTGTGGCTACAGAAAATACAATGCTGAAATTCTGTGTGGCACCAGCAGAAAATGTAGTGATACAATCACCGCCTGTAGTACAATCGATACAACTACTACTTGCAACTACCCAAAATTCCCATTCAAAATTTGATGGGGACTATCTGAAATGGCAACAATTTCATGAGTCAAATGTATTCACAATAGAGAAAATGTGGTACTTAAAATCAAACCTTTCTGGAGAAGCAGAGAGATTGATACGGCACCTGGAATTAACAGAAGCCAATTACAACACTGCTTGGTCAGTGTTGCAGGATCGATTTAATAACAAACGAGTTCTGGTAACAGCCATACTGACAAAGCTGTTTGATCACCCAAATGTGGGAAATGACGCAGCTTCTATAAAGAATTTGCATGATAACATCTTTGAATCGTTGCAAGCTTTAAAAAATGTAGGCGTCAATATGGAATCGTCAGATGCTGTCATAATATTTCATATGAAAGGAAATCGAATAGATTCAAACACGCACTATATGAGCAATCTCTTTCCAACACAAGAGATCTGCAGGAAGTAAAGGATTTCCTATCATTCTTAGAACAGCGCTTCCTAACATTAGGGGCGATTGGAAAAACAAGAAACGAAAATCGCAGCATTGAAAAACTGAGTCCAAGGAAGACATGCGCAACAGCATCTGGGACAAACAGTACCTTGTGTGCTTTCTGAGAGTAATCAAAGCACAAACTCTTCCAATGTGAAAAGTTTAAAATCAAATCCGCAGCAGAGCGGCTAAATTGGGTGCAGAGACACAAATTGTGTGTCAATTGCTTTAAGCCAGACCATATGGCCAAAAATTGCTCATGGAGGGGATGCTTCAAATGCGTTAAAAAACATAACACGATGTTGCATTTAGAAACAGGCAACCAAATGGCTACATCTACTTCTGCAGCGTCTGCATATGGAATTGGCAGAAAATACACTCTGTTGGCAACGGCCAAGATAGTGGTAAAAGGGATCAATGAAAGGAAAGGAGAATTTCGAGCACTCTTAGATAGCGGCTAACAAGTAAATCTCGTCTCAGAGAGACTGGTAAAGAAGTTATCGTTAAAAATTAACGAGACTCATGTGCACATAAATTGTCGTCTGGAGCATTGGCATTAAAAAATAACTTTTATGTTGATGATTGTCTTACAGGAGCAGACAGTTTACCAGAAGTCCTGCAAGTAAGACAAGAGCTTCTAAAAATCCTGAGACCTAAGGGTTTCAACTTACGAAAGTGGTGTTCAAATAGCAGTCAACATCTAAAAGATATTCCAAAGGAAGACACGATTGCTGACATCAATCTCGGTGACATACTGAAACAAACATGTGTCAAAACATTGGAATCATATGGGCACCCAAAGAAGATCAATTATGTGGAAAGGCTCAAAGGCATACAAAATGAATAACCAGACGAGTGGAGCTATCTGAAGTCGGTCAAATCTTCGATCCTCTAGGCTTATTCGCACCGGTAGTGGTAAGAGCGAAAATGTTTCTTCAACATGTTGCTACCGAACGAATTGAGATGGATGTTGACCTGCCGCCGTATTTGGAGAAGCAATGGAAAGCCTACGGAGAGGAGGCATATTTTTGATGGCAAGGTCCCCACTACGAAGGATCTGCATACATTTGTTGATGCATCAGAAAAGGCGTATAAAAATGACTAAATTTCGGTCAGATTGATGTGCGTCAAGTCGAGAGTGGCTCCCCTTGAAAAGCAGACGCTGCCCCGGCTGGAACTATGTGCAGCTGTACTTGGAGCTGAACTCACGGATAGAGTTCGACAGGATCTCTAATTAGGATCAGAAAGTGTTGAATCATTTCTCTGGTCTGACTAAACAGTGGTACTGTCTTAGATTAATTCACGGGCATCACATTTTCACACGTTTGTGGCGTCATGGGTCATCAGCACGCAACGCAGCTGATGTTCTGTCTCGAGGAATATCAGCAGCCCAGCTTAGCGCGCATACATTACGGTTATATGGACCACTATTTTTACATGGACCACAACGTGGCTGGCCAGCACCATTTAAGCCTACAGAGCACACGATGGATACCGCTGAGAAGAAAACGAAGGTATTCAGCATGGTGAGTGCCACTCTCAACAATACGAATGAATTGATATATACGATAAATCACAGAAATTCATTTTACCATCTACAGCGAATAGTGGCGTATGTGCTACGGTTTTGTCACAAGCAGTTAGAGTTGGAAGAGTTGGATCAAGGACGAAAAATAATCATCAAGGAAATTCAAGAAACAGGATTTGCATATGAATTACGGCACTTAAAGAAACGACCTGATCAACCATTGGATCGCAAAAGCACTTTGGCAACATTGCCACTAATACTTGATGAACATTCAATCATACGAGTAGCAACTCGGCTACAACAAGCACCAGTATCAACGGAAACAAGGAATCCATATCTCTTGCCGTATAATGATCCGGTGGTGAAAATGGTACTACGAAAACTTCATGAAGAGAATCTTAATTGTGGACATAAGGCACTACGCGGAATAGCTCGGCAATAAAACCACATCATTAAGGTGAAGCCGATGGTCCGGAATGTGATCCAGGGCTGCGTAGCATGCACCAAGTACCGGCCTCAGTTCTTTAAACAAGTCATGGGTGACTTACCTGAGCACCGGGTATCTCAAAATAGACCCTTTCTCAACGCCGGAGTAGACTATTGTGGACAATTCTGGATCCACCATAAAGTTCGAGGAAAACGTCCCGACAAGGCTTACATTGCAGTATTTGCAGTCCATCTGGAGTTGGTCGGAGACCTGTCCACCTCCTCATTTGTAGGTGCGCTTCAGCGCTTCATTGGGCGCAGAGGAAGATGTCAGACATTATACTGCGACAATGCAACAAAATTTGTTGGAGCAAACAACCAACTGAAGGAGCTGAACGATACAATACACTCAGAAAAGGCAACAGGTACTATCAAGGAGTTTTGCAACCAAAAAGGAGTGCAATTTAAGCTGCGGTGAAGTCCGCTAAGCATTTACTATTAAAAAACATATCGACAGCAAATTTAACGTTTGAACAACTGTCTACCAATGATGGTCAATGTTAAAGCAGCGCTGAACTCTCGTCCATTAACTACAAACTCATTCCAACGACTAGACAGCTCTAACCCCAGGCCATCTATTGATCGGAGAACCATTAGTAGTTCAACCTGATGCAGAGCCAGTAACACATTGGCTTCCAGGACAATGGGAATTAGTGCAACGGCTTAAGCATACATTCTGGACACAATGGTCTCAAGAGTACCTACAGGAATTGCAGGGTACATCCAACTGGAAGAAACCATATAACAATGTCAAAGAAGGCATGGTGGTATTTCTAAAGGAGGATAATGTGCCAATCTTGCAGTGGTCGATTGGACAAATTGTCAAATTATATCCAGGCCTGGATGGATACGTCCGCGTGGTAGACGTTAAAACAACCAGAGGCCAACCTACAAGCGTGCCATTCATAAATTGGTTCCCTTGCTTAGAGAGACGGGGATAAAACGTAAAATCGAAGCCGATGACACAGAAACCAATTCCCAGAAGACCCTGGTATCGAGGACACTGCAGAACCAAAGACAAAAAGACGTTTGTCAGTCGGTCTGCCACCGTTGGCAATGACAATCTGCCTAATGCTGTTGTTAATTCCTATAGCATTTGCTTAAATGACCAACATCACTCGATTCAACCCCAAACCAGGCATATACTACGAAAGTATTGGCACAAGAAGAATGGCAACGTCTGACTGGACTATCGTAGCATTTTACGATCTCGAACCATATTGGGCCGACCTGAAGACATTTTCAGACGGATTAGTAAAGGTTGGAGAAATATGCTTGTTAACGAAGGTTCCAGAGGCATGCACAGCAATGCAGAGACACTTCGAGCATGTCAACTTAGAGCTACAAACAGGAAATCATCTACTTCACATAGAACGCCAATTACGATCGCCTTTAGATATAATTGGGAACATTGCGAACGGATGTGCTGGACCCAAATAAGGTGTGCTGGACTCAAAGTATGTAACAAAGATGTCAGGCACCATACGAAAAGTTAAATCAAATGAGGGCCATTTATTGATCTTGCTACAAAACCAGACATCTGTAATTGATTCAACAATTAATGTCATTAAGCGAGACGAAGCCACAATTGAAAATCAGATGAAACTAATGGAACAACAAATGAACGACATAACCAAGGTCCAGGACAATGCGGTAAAGGCATTACAATGGTATATCACTCTAACTACTCAGATGACAGTTATTGCAGGGAATTTGCAACGAATTCAAACCGAAATTTCCCGAGTATTTACGGATGCCCATCATAGTAAAATAAGCCCGTTACTACTATCACCAGGCCAGCTTCGTGAACATCTGAACCAACTGAAGAGACATCTTCCGTTTGGTTTGGATTTGCCAGTTCCAGATAACGACGTCTTGCAAATTTATGCCTTAATGAAGGCACAATCGCAATATATTTGTTTTGATAAACAAACGTCGTTTACGGCTAATAGCAACTGTTAGTTCCAGTTATTCAAAAACACAAAATCATCAATGTGTCAAATACAACACACAAACAGGTCATTCGTGTGGTACGACAAAAATCAGTGGATTTTTGCCACCACCAGACCAATTGAACTCACAGTGACCTGTGACGATAACATCCAAGATGTCACTATCAAGAAGACTGGATTGTTAACTCTAGATACGACGTGCACAGCAGGGAGTTCTGCTATCCGAATAACAGGTCACCGTATAGCTACGACAGACACAATCAAATTGTCATATGTGCGATTTGGCAACTTCAGCATTGGCCCAACAAAAGCAGCGCCAACAACAGCACAATTCACGAAGATGCAACATCAAGGAAAACTGGAAACTAAGCAAAACTGGAAGTTACCAGAAGACCCCAGCCAGCCGGCACACCATGTTATCGTCTCCTATATACCGCTAACAATACCATTGGTTCTTGTGATAATATATATGGAATAAGTAGGTGTTCCCAATCCTCAAGACACAATGGTCCAGAGCAGACAACCGTGAGGATCGTCAGTCCTATTCCGACTCCCGCTGCACTCCAAACCCAGCCCCCAGCAATTTTGCGGCCAACGTTGGATAACGTTGAGCAGGTGTTCAATTAAGCTGCTATGCAATAATTTTGATGACCTAACACTATGTCGAACTATGCACTGGTGAGCTCTCTATTTTTACTATAAAAAAACCTTTTTTGCATTATTCTTAGTAAGATCAGATACCAATTATAGTTACATCGGGTGTGCATCGCTGTGTCTTTGGCCCCCAATCTCTACCTTTTTAATCTCACTCCGAAGTCCACCCAATTTATGTGTTGGTTGCGACAACCTTTAGTCACTGGTTTATGTGCTAGTGCTGTGGAGCATAACTATAAGCGCACCCCCCTTTTTTAGTGTAGCGTTTAAAATAGACAGAATAACGAAAAAGTGTAAATGAAGAATTAAAGATAATTGAAAATACATTTGTTTGAGATCAAAACAAAAACAGCAATAATAACGGTACTTTTGTTTTCTTCAAAAATGTTGTTTTTGGACTGGTGCATAACTATAAGCGCACTTAAAAAAAGTTAGAATTAAGCCTTATTCTTATTACTAACTAATTAGATCTACTTTTTTTTTTGGTTTAATAATAAGTATACCCTCCATTATTTTGGATTAGTTCGAACAAGCGATTGGGCATACTGGAAATCAAATTTTCAAGGGTGTTTGTTGGAATTAGTTCCCAAGCCCTTATAACGGCGGCCTTCAGCTCTCGTATTGTGTCGTATTGCTTGTTTTTGTCGTAGATAGACCGAACCAGGATACCCCATAAGTTCTCCATTGGATTTAGGTCGGGGGAGCACGATGGCCATGTTAAAACGTCAATTTTCTTCGTCGCTAACCACTGTAATGTTTGCCGGCTTCGATGCACAGCGGCATTATCCTGCTGAAATACCCACTTCCTGGCTCCTCTCCTGATTATTACCGGCACCAAGTTCATTTGCAATACCTCCACATACTCTGTAGAGTTCATCCGAGTGCTGGGAAATGCCAATTCCAAGCAGCCATTAACCGAAAATGCACCCCAGACCATAAGAGATCCGCCTCCGAAGTTTCTCTTTGAGAAATATCGTGGATCCTTACGCAAATCCCTCCAATATCCATTAAAGCCATCGGGACCATCCAAATTAAACTTTTTTTCATCAGAAAAAATAGTCTGTAAAAATAAAATAATTAAAATTCAAAAACCGATGTATCAAAACTGTATTCTTTGTTTGTAGTACATTTTTCCAATCCCTTGCCATGTTTATCCTGGCAAATTCTAGGCGTCCTGCAATATGTCGGTCTAGCAACCGAGGTGCTGGTTGAAGCTTTTGTCTTTTTATGACCTTTGACTTCTTCAAGACCCGATGTATTGTCCAGCGGGACACACATTGTCCACAATCATCTGCGATTTCACGTGACGTCTTCATCGAGTTGCTGGCAGAGCTTATGATCCGTTGCTGTGATCGATCTGAAATTTTTGATTTTGGGCCTCCTGTCTTATTTTTTCCGTAATTTGCTGTATCCTTCAAAAAATTTCTCTCAGCACAATCGGAACGACCAATCCGTCGAGCAATCTCCCTTTTGGATAGTCCTTCATCAAAAAGGGCTAGGATTCTCCCTTTCTCTATATCAGTTAAGTATGCACCACGTGGCATTCTCAAATTTGAGCTTTTAAAAAAATTCTCCAACTTCAATTGATGCGCGCAAGTCGAAAACGAACGAAATAATGAAAGAGTAATAGGTGCGCTTATAGTTATGCACCAGTCCAAAAACAACATTTTTGAAGAAAACAAAAGTACCGTTATTATTGCTGTTTTTGTTTTGATCTCAAACAAATGTATTTTCAATTATCTTTAATTCTTCATTTACACTTTTTCGTTATTCTGTCTATTTTAAACGCTACACTAAAAAAGGGGGGTGCGCTTATAGTTATGCTCCACAAATACAGATTAATTTAATTCAAGAAATACTAACGTCTTTCATTGAAGAGTTATTTTGATCAAATCGTTTATCTTATTTTCTACTAGGTTATTAATTATTACATGTTTATTATTATTTTTTAGCTGATCAATAATTTTGTCGATTACAATCTTGTGATCTTGGTGATCCGGGGTAACTGCGAGCCACTTCCACGCTGTTCCAAGTATGTCGAGAGAGCGTTTGGCTCGGAGTCTCATTGGCTTTGGTCGTTCAATTTCATTGTCGATTCGAGTTATTTCTTAAATTAAGAAAGGGTAGAACGGATTTGCTTTTGTTTTGATTTGTACAACCTCCTTCAACACCACAGCACAATGCCTGATACTTTTCTTTTTCTACCACGAGGATGATCTTAAAGCTACCGTTCTGCCTCCCTGCTATTTCGGTTTCCAACATTACTACCCTAGATTTTGAGTAATCTAAGACGGTCGTGTGTCCCCAGCAGGCTGGTAACAAGATTTACCTGTCAAAAAAGGATGTTGGTCAGTATTTTAGCTGATTCTTGTGCACAAGCCTGCCTGACATGGTTTTGACATTTGTATTCAAATCTTCAGCTACTTTTTCTTTTTTATACCTTGGTGTTAATTTGGAACCCAACCTTTTGTTGATCTTAACATAGATTGTGTCACCTGGATCATAAATTTTTATGGGTTCTTTTTTTCTGTTATGTTATTGCAAATCTGTTTATCTGAAATTTTCTTTGAAATCTTTTCCCTTTCCACTAAGTCTATTGCAAAGAATGCTTCTATTGGTTGTCTATTAGTGGTACTATGGATCGCTCTGTTATACTCAACTACGGCTCTGAATATTAGGTCTTCGAGTTCCAACTCAGGATGCTCAACCTTTAAACATCTCATAATTTCTGTGAATGTAGAATAGAATCTTTCTACTTGATCATTGCTAGACGAGGTATATGATGGCGTTGTAGGGACATTTATACCTAGCTGGTTATTCAAAAGGAATTTAGGGATTTTTTATTATCCATAACTACCGTTTTGGTCACCCCGAAAGCTACAAATAGCTGGCGAGTGGTACCTTTAAATATTCCGCTGCTTTTGAATTTACTAGTTTTATTTGCACATACTTCGAGAACTTGTCTATTGCTGGATAATTTTATTCTGTGTTGAGTACAAATCTATGTGTATGATTTCTCCTGGATAACTAGGAATGGGTGATGGTTGGATTTCTTGATTTGGGGGTGCCTTTGGTATTTTGAAAGTTTGCATGTTTGACAAGCTTATACCACTGTTTCTTCCTTCTTTTTCATACCGGGGAAAAAAAATTTCAATAACATCTGTTTTTTGTTCTCCAATGCGCTTTTATGGGCTCTAACATGTTCTTTGGCTTTATTTTGCTGGCTATTGTCATGGACGTCTGTAGTTTGAATCTGCGTGAATCTTGCTTTATAGTTCCCAAAATGTTCCGGGAATATAGATTGGATTTTTCCCATGATACTTTCGGAAGTGAAGATACCATTTACCATTCTAGGGTCCATTTTTGCTTTTAGAATTGTTACAAGATCACTCTCTGAATAATTTCTCCTCACTACTGTATGTCTATAATATGTAGGGAACGGTAATTCGAGTGTCGTGGTTTCGTTATCGCCAGTGAGACTTATTAATTGGTTTTTGAAGACGTTAATGGGAATGTCCATTGTAAGTATAAGTTCATGACCTGAGCTTTCATCGCTACGCACTGTGGCTGCTGACGTACTGCTAGTAGGATTCCTAGAAAGTGCTTCTGCTACTACGTTTGAGCTACCCGGTTTATACTTCAACTCATAATTGCACTCCTCCAGGCAACTTTTCCACTTTTTATACCATACACCCATAGGGTGAAATGGTATATTAAAGTCGCTAAAATGTATGTAACAGGCAGAAGGAAGCTTTTCCGACCCCATAAAGTATATATATTCTTGATCAGCATCAACAGCCGAGACGATCTAGCCATGTCCGTCTGTCCGTCCGTCCGTCCGTCCGTCCGTCCGTCCGTATGAACACCTAGATCTCGGAGACTATAAGAGCTAGAGCCACCAAATTTGGTATGTAGACTCGTGTCATATGTACGCTTATCGAGTTTGTTTCAAATGTTTGCCACGCCCCCTACCGCCCCCCGCAAATGATATAAAACCGATTTTCTTAAACACCATAGCAACTAGAGACACAAAATTTGGTATGTATATTTGCTTAGTAAACGCGCACATTTTGTATTTATAAAAATTTTGCCACGCCCCCTACCGCCCCCGCAAATTAAGTAAAACCGATTTTCTCAAAAACTATTCTAGCTAGAGACACAAAATTTGGTATGAATATTTGCTTAGTAATTGCGCACAGTTTTGATGTGTAAAGATTTTGCCACGCCCCCCTCCGCCCCCGTAATTTGAAAAAACTCGATTATCTCCCGTAATTTTCTACCTTGTGCAATCAAATTTAGCACACTTAAATTTGATACTAATATCAAGCAAAATACCAAATTTGATCAAAATCGGAATAAAAATAGTCAAGTTATGCATTTAAACGTTTTTCCATATGGCCGGAAGTGGCCGTTGGCTGGTGGGGCGCTAGGGTGCTCGAATGCTTGAGTGAGCGAAATACTAAGATATGCTTGTAAAAAGCATGCAAACAAATTTTTTAAAAATACGAAAATGCATTGGTTCTTATAAATTTAAAATATTTGTTTTACTGGTGTATGGTATATCCAAGTCGGCGAGACGACTTACTTACTTCATTTAACTTTGCATTGTTGTTTTTCGGACTAAGTGCATAGGTAAGCGGTTGGTGATCAGTGTAGATGGTCACTTTTGACTAGATATAAATGTGATCGGTCTCCCGTTTTGTTCTAGTGACGCACCTATTGCTATATTCTATGCATCTGTGGTCAGATGAAATTCTTGATTGAAGTCGGGGTATGCTACGGTATACTACGTCTTGTGAAATTAATGAATTTTCATTCATTTCATTCTCAAAAGAACCATGTTCTTCTTTGCCAAAACGAACTTAGATTTTGTTGGAAACATTCTGTTTTTAAGGGGTCTTGCTAATTTAGACCCAAGAAGGATCTCAGTGGTTTCAGGTTCTTTGGTGTGGGAAGTTTTTAATAGCCTGCACTTTTTCTGGGTAAGTTTTATCTCCTTCCCTTGATATTACTACGTCTAGGAATTCAACGCTAAATTGACGAAAGTGTTCTTCCTCAGATTTGCTGAATATTATGATATCATCGATATAAACATAGTATATTGTTTGAAATATTAATGGGGAATTTTTCAAACCGAAGTATAGTCTGGTAAATTCGTATTTCCCTCCGTTTACAGCAAATGCTGTTTTTTCAATATCAATTTTTTTTAAGGGAATCTGATGAAATCCACTTTTCAAGGACAGAGAAATATTTATTGTTGCCCAACTGAGCAATCATCTCTCCTATTTCTGGGTTAGGATATTTATCCGAAATGGTGACTGTATTTAATTTCCGATGGTCGATGCCCATCCTATATTTCTTCCTTCCCAGACTATCACTTTTCTTTGGGACAATCTAAACAGGAGAATTATAAGGCGACCGTGAGGGTCGTATTATACCATCTTGTAGTAATTCGTGAATTTGTTCTTCAACTACTTCTCTCAGAGAAGCTGGGTACCGGTAATGTTTTGTATAGACTGGAGTGTCTGACGTAGTTCGAAATTCTCCTTGGACGTTGGTAGCGTAAGTCAACTTCATATCTGGGCTCGCGAATAGCGAATTGTGTTCCTCTTGACCCTTCATCGAGTTGGTCCAGTGCAGTTGCCAAGCGGCTCAGCTTTCCTGACGCGCTGCAGCCTTATGACCCTTTAGCTCACCAGGACTCGTCGCTGACTCCATCTTAGTATCATAGAAGCGTTGTGCTTTATTTGCTAGCAGATCGATGGGTGTCATACCTGCGATGACAAGAGCAGCATCATCTGACATTGTGCGAAAGCCGCAACAGACCCTCAACGCAGCAAGACGATGTGCTCTAGGCGTCTTCTATATTTTTGGACCGTCATAGCTTTAGGCCAGGCTGGTGCCCATAGTGCATAGTGGACTTCATGACGTTCATCAGTAGCATGCGCCGTCCCTGTTTAGGGCCTTTGCTGTTGAGCATGATGCGACTAACAGACCATCCCAGCTCCAACAAGCTACGATACTCGGGTGTCCAGATGTATACCAATGTACCTGATGACCCGTGTAGAGGTGGTAATGGTGGTAGCGTCCACGATGATGGTAGCAACCTCTACTGTTTTATGACTGCCTATCAGCACCGCTTCCGTTTTTTGTACTGCAAAGCGAGCCAGTCCTTATCCAGTCCTATTATTGCGCCGTTATTTCCTCGGCCTGTGCCAAAATACAGGGCCGGAAACGGAGCCTTTAGGCACGCCTCCTTTTACATTATGTGCGTGCGTATCGCTACGTGATCTGTAGTGCAAAACTCTGTTTTTGAAATAGTCCATGATTCTACTGAGATAAGCCGAAACTCTGAAATTGTGCAATGCTGCTCCAGTTCGTCGTGTTAAAAGCATTTTAAATATCCAGCGTGGTGATGAGGTAACACTGCTTCTGCCCTAATTTCCATCGTTGCCATTGAATGGCCCTGGTAGCAGTGTCGACTAAAGTTTTATAGTCAACGGTGGATTTAGCTTTGCCAGGTTTCAGGGTGCGATCGCTAAAGCATATATCCAGGGAAAAGTTCAGACACCAAATATTGTCATGGAAAAGTTCCGTTTCATATTCTCGGGACATTTCGTTCTTCAAAATAAAGACCAAATTATAAAAAGACTACACAACAAAAATGTAGAATATACATCGGCTCTGCTCAACCGCTGCCGGCAGCGCTGCCTGCTGCCTACTTCTTCATTTCTCGAATCATTAGAGTACACGCTTACACACACAGGCGCAACGGTATATAAACTATGTGTGTATGCGTGTCAATCGCGGCATGCATGTAAAAGAGGATGGGAAAGAAGAAGAACAAGAAATGGAAATGACATATCAAAGGTTGTATCTGTGCATTAATGAATTAAGTTACAGAAAAAGAGTTTGGTACATGTAAAAATATTATATCTAAGGACTGCAAGGGTATATAAATTTTGGCACAGCCGAAGTTAGCTTTGCGTGCATGCATGTGCTCTATTGATTTGATGATGACGTAGTAGGCAGCAAGTTGAACCGAATTATATCGGCTGTAACTTGTGTTCTATATATCCAATCAGAAACAAATTTTGGGATCTGAGATTTTATATATAATACTATCATATTGGTAAATTTCATGGCGATACTCCAATTTATGCAAAAATGTTTCCTCCAGAGCTATATGCTATAGTGGTCCGATTCTCCCAATTTTCATACTTTATTTTTCCCAGGTAATAAAAAGAGTAAAACGCATACGCACAGACGGACGGACAGACGGACATGGCTATATCAACTCAGCTTCTCATGCGGATCAAGAATATATATACCTTATATGGTCGGAAACGTCTCCTTCTGTGCGTTACAAACATCTGACCAATTTTATAATACCCTCTGCAAGGGTATAAAAATGATGAATTTAAAACAAAACGGCAAAAACACAAGTTTATTTATGTCAAAAATATAAAACCTAACTTAATCTCAAAAACGCGCCTAAATAACAGATAACGTAAATCCAGATACAGCCCAAGCAGCAATAAAATCAATTGTAAAGAACTGAGAAAATGAAAAAGTTAGAACAATAATAGAAACAGGCAATTTGACTGAAATAAATGATGTTGTAGCCTAATTTGTAAATACATCTACAAATGTAGAACTGATTCGAAGTGTCTTCTACACTAAAAGAAACAGTTATATAAATAGAAACACATATAATGATAGAAATAATACCACTGTGATAGTCGAAAAAAAAGACATGGTAAAATTCGATGGTTTCACCCTATTTCGGGTCTTGCGAATCGAACTGCATTATTAGATTTTTAAGTTATCACGATAGTTTCATACAAAATTTTTGGCGGTAGTATTTCATCAAAGTTGACATTTTTTCGAAAAGGGTATTTTTTCCATTTGCTCCTAACTTCTAAAATATTTTTTTTTTTACACACTTTCTTCAGCAAAGTTTCTTAGAATTGAAAGGGCTACAATTTTTGGGAAGACATCCCGAGCATTGTGACAAAATGTAAAAAAAAATCGAATCTTGACCAAATTTTTTTTATGTTTTCTTTCTCGCATTTTGCTAAGCTTCAGGTCAATAAATCTTACTAATTTATTTGTAAGATTTTAAATCATAGGCAGCACAAAAGGTGAGCAGGTTGTCTGTATAGCTATTTCAAGAACCACCAAGTTCTATCATTAGCAGACTTTGCTAAAGAATCCACAGTTGTAATGGCCATACCATATCTTCAACGCTAAAAGTAGTTGGGAATTCAAACGACATGAAGCAAAAAAAGAACGGCAAAGCTTGCAACTGCAGATTCCACCTTTATTATGTGCATACCCATGGGCGCCATCAGAATTACTGTAAAAGGCTTGGTTGGTTAAGGCGAAGCCCTATGATTTAAAATCTTACAAATAAATTAGTAAGATTTATTGACCTGAAGCCTAGCTAAAACTCAATTTTGATTAACTTCAATACAGGTCGAAATCTAGACCAATTTTGCTAATATTGAACATATTCTATTCGAATCTTGATCATAATACGAGAATTTATTAAGCTCAATGGCAGCAGAAGAGACACCAGACCTATCTAATTTACGATTAATAATATAAACATTTAATCAAATAGAATTTTTTTTAGATATGTTAACAAAATTCAACTAACTGTATTTGTTTAGTTTTTGAAAAATATTCCAGTGCCTGTCTGGCAGAGGCTGTGTTGTCTGCACATTGACGCGTACAATGCGAAGTACGTTCAAGTGGCCCATACGACACCAGGACATAGCCTGTTTCGCGCGAGCCCAAGCTGAGCTCTGTCTGCCTACCACCTTACCGACCGTGGGGCGCAGCCGCATATCGGACGGCACGATCGCGTGGACAAATACAAATAAAACGGACAAACAATTAAAAATATGATTAACTACAGCTAATTACGAGCTAAATGTGCTAAAATAGAGGTTTTCACAAGAGAAAGAGAGGCTTCTGATCTAATTACGGGATACAGAAGATTGTAATCAGAACATAGGACTCGAAAAGGTTCATGAAAAGAATAGTTAGAACTACAGTGTTTTAAGGATAGAGGAATAAAATTTCTAGTAGATCTACGGGGTACAGAGAGGTTTAATTAAAGTTTATGAATAAAGATAGCACCAAGCATTACTCTACGATTAATTAAAGAAGGAAGATTGATTAAAAGAAGCCTACTAGAGTCTGATGGCAAATTGACATTGCGATCCCAAATTAGACCACGAATTTTAAATTTTACTTTGGTGCGTCTCATGTTGAGGTGACCATATGCAAGATCCGTACTCTAAGATAGGATTAAAGAAGTATACAGAATTTTGGTTGTGTACGGATCATCAAACACTTTTGACCATCGTTTCACAAACCCAAGAACTGTAGCAGAAATATGAGGATTAAAAGTTAATTTATGGTCCATAAGAACACCTAAGTCATTGATAATATCTAACCGCTCTAAGGCAGTGTCATTAAGATAATAAGTTGCCAAGTATGGAGTCCATCTATAAAAAGACATAACTTTACATTTAGAGCCGTTAAGGTTTAATAGGTTGGATTCACACCAACTATGAAGATCATTAAGATCCGATTGAAGCCGGCAAGAAGACGATATGTCTTTAAAACTGAGGTAAAGCTTGACATCATCCGCGTACATAAGCACACGAGAATGTGACATTACCAATGGAAGATCGTTTATAAAAAGAGTGAATAGCAATGGACCCAAATGACTACCCTGAGGTACTCCAGGGTCACTTGGATGGTCTTAGAAAATGAAGACTTAAAGAGGACCTTTTGTGTACGCTTAGAAAGATATTGAAGAATCCAATCAAGCAAAAGGCTGGGGATGCCAACTGCGTTTAACTTACATAAAAGCAGAGTATGATTAACAGAGTCAAAGGCCTTGCTGAAGTCAGTATAAATGACGTCAGTTTGCACGGCAGTCTTGAACCCTTTGATCGAGTGAGATGTAAATTCTAATAGGTTAGTAGTTGTCGATCTACGTTTTTTAAACCCATGTTGGGATGACGAAAAATGCTGCAATTGAGATGTAATTATTTTCTCAAAAGCTTTGGGTATGGCAGACAAATACAGACAGAAATAACCATATAATTGGAGGATTCGGACTTCTTCCCCTTTTTATGAAGAGGAATTATATATGATTCCTTCCAGATAGGCGGGAAGGTGGAAGATGTGACGGACACGACTTAAGTATTGGCTTACATAGTGCCTCCGCGCAAAACCTTAATACGCAGCCTGGTATTCCATCAGGGCCAGGTGCATATATTGGTTTGACGGAACTGAGCACGCTAAGAACCGAACTTTCATCAAACACAGGGTCTAAAATGCAATTAGACGATTGCAAGTGATGAGGATAAGGAGGATTTGCTTGATAAATCGAAGAGGAAGAAGTTGTTTTGAAAAAATCAGCAAACATGTCGGCAATTGCCTGATCATTGTCAGCTTTATTGTTTTCGAAAGACAAGTAAGACGGGTGCACTGATGTCTTACGTTTAACATTTACAAATTTATAAAATTGCTTAGGATCGCGAGAAAACTTGAGTTTACATCGCTGAAGATAATCCTTATAGCAATGTGAATTCAGCACCATAAAATTTGATCGAGCAACTACATATAGGGAAAAATCCGATGCTTTACCGGATTTTTTAAATCTTTTATAACATCTTGATTTTACGTTCTTCAAGCTACATATTTCACGTGAGAACCATGTAGGTCTATCAGACCATCCTTGCGTCACACGCGGACACAAACATCAGAGAACGACTCAAGACTTTTATAAAAGACAGAAATGGCAGAGTCCAAATCCGTGCAAGTATACAGATATGTCCAATCATTAGTTATCAAGAGTTTTTTAAGTTTAGTGAAGTCTGTCTTGCGAAAACATCGGGTTGGAGGCATTGAGTTATTATGTCGAGACATACTCCCAAAAGAAGGGTCAATGGTTAAATCCAGAGTTGGATGAAAGTTGTCTTTAGGGATAACTAAGGGATCAGTCCTGGAAACATCGCAATTGGAAAAATCCAACACAAATACCAGATCTAGTGATCTGTTACGACTACTCAGGACAGGATTTATTTGAGTTAGGGACAACTCAAGCAGACCATCAATGAATCAATGTGACAAGGAGGGCAACAGTAATAAAGAATCATATATGAGGGTCCATTAGGTCCAGGTATTAGTCCCCGTACGTTCTGATAGGCCAGAGTTAGGGACGAAATTAGTTTTTTGGAAGGAACGTTATTCACAGAGGCAGGTCAAGCTAAACGGAGGCCGATTCTTCTTTTTTATTGTATACTCTTTTACAATAAGGTATTCCGGCCAAAAATCTTTATGACATATTTGGCCAAAAAGATCTGGGGAGACACTTATTTTAAAGGACGAAATGTCCCGAGCATTTGAAAAACGGAACTTTTCCACAGCAATGTTTGGTGCTTGAACTTTGCCCTGGATGTAGGTTATGACTTCTTCAGTAGTAGTATTGGGATCAAGCCTCGAAATAAAAATTTGCTTTTTGGGTGGAACTACAACAAGGGAACTAGGAATACCAGGCACAGCAGTAGCGGCTGCGCAGACGCAGCAGCAGTTAAAGCAGCCAGCACTTTACTAGCTCCTCTTCTAACTACTTTATTGGCAATATTCCTGGAAACGGATGTTTGCCCGGACGGTTCGGAAACTACAACAAACTACAAAGCTGGACTCCTAAATGATATTAGCTGCTAAACATTTGGTGACATAGGGTCATTGTCGGAATCCGGAACTGGAAGAGAACGATGTACCGACGGGCTAAGGGACGCGCCCTGAAACCTGGCCCTCTTTCGCGTCGGAGATTCAATCAAAAGTTTAGAACTTCTGAATTGAACCTCCATCGCCTTTTGGAGCTTATGAACGCCAGCTGAGAGGGTTTTAAAAGCATCACCAGTCCGTTTCATAAAACTTCGCATCTCGAGCTCCAAGCCACGACACGAATCACAGCCCCATTTAAGGCCGCCACCCTGTGCAATACTATCCCGCACCTTGACTGTGTAACCAGCACATTTAAAGTGCATTACATTGTCACACAGCCAACAGTAAAGAAAGTCTTCACTGGTCTTGCTGGGATTATTGCAATTATATTTGGAACAGACAGACATTATTAAATAATTGATTTATCAAAATCAAATTATAAATCAATATGTAAATAAAAGGGAAAAATGTATATTTATGTTAAGAGAGACGTATACAAACCAAGGCAAAAGCTTACTGCAATATGCAAATTAGACAAAGAAAACAAAAAAAGAGAATATTTTTATTTCTGTATTAAAACACACAACAAAAACTTTTCACCAGCGCGAAGTTAACGGCCGCGAGCGCGATCAAAAGTGAAAACAAAAGAATAGAGAGCACCAACACCACATAAACGAAAACAAGCTATGAACTGTAAATTGAGAGCGCGGGTGGGAGCAAAAAATAAAATGAAATCAAAAACTAAGCAGCGCATCAACAAAATTATTTTTGCGTTTGTTAAAGTTTTGATATTAATATATGTATATAAATGTTCGTAAATTTAACCCAAACTTCGCGATGAGTATAGCGAATTATTAAAAATTGGTAAAGCAATGAATTTAAATTGAATATTATAAATTAACTTCACGAAAGAACGAAAGACAGTAATTAAGCGAGAACGCAAAAAAAAACACACCCGACTTCGATGAGACAATATGTTCCTACTTGTATTGACATGGACCACATGCCGACGGAATCCTGGGTATGGTTCGGTGAAGGTGTCAACTCCAGTTCCGATGATGATTATTACCTGGTTCCGGAAAGTGTTCAATAGAGCATTGACTCGATGTAATGGGATCCGCAGATTTCGGTCAGTGGATCGCACTACTCTAAACGGGTTCAGATGAGAGGTGATGCGCGACAGAGCATCTGCTACAGCGTTTGATTTACCTGGTTTGTAGAACAGCTTGCAGTTATACTCCTCGATCCGGGCCTTCCATCGTTTTAGCTTGGCATTGGAATTGCGATTCCCCAAAGCGAACGTCAGTGGCTGATGGTCCGTGTATACTCGGATTTCCTCGGCTCCGTATAGGTACGGGCGTAGAGTATCCAATCCCCATAAAAGGGCTAGCATTTCTTTCTCATTAGTGGCATAGTTTTCTTCGGTGCGTGAAAGTCCACGATAAATAAAAGAGATTGGTCGGTCTTTTTCATCCTGTAGTTGGGAGAGGACTCCTCCGAGTGCTTCATTTGAGGCGTCAGTCGTGAGGTTGAAAGGTTTGTTAAAATCTGGGAAGGCAAGGACTTCTGTCGAAACTAGCAGTGCCTTGAGTTCTTCAAAAGCCTTCAGCTCCTTGTCCCATAATGTTATTTGTACCTTCCTTGATTGGTTTGCCCTGACCAGACCTAAATCTCCTCTGGTGAGATTCGTGAGTGGTTTTGCTACCTTGGCGTAATCTCGGATGAATTTCCTGTAATAAGACGTCATCCCCAGGAAGCTCTTCAACTCCTTTAGAATAGTGGGAGGTTTCATTGCAGTGACTGCTGCCACTTTTTTTGCGTCGGTCCGTATCCCCTCATAGGATACAGTATACCCACCCCAGGAAGTCTACCTCTGATTGCATGAAGCTTGTCTTTTCCAAATTCATTCGAAGATTTGCCTTGGATACCTTTTCAAATACCTTCTCTATGTCGGTCATATGTTCCGCTTCGCTTTTACTGAAGATAATAATGTCGTCGATGTACACGTAGCAGCATATACCAAGCATAAGGACATCGTCAATCATCCGCTGGAATATGGCCGGGGCGTTTTTTAACCCAAAGGGTAGTCTCAGAAATTCGTATTTGCCGTTCAACACGGATAATGCGGTCTTCGGAATGTCCTCTCGCATCCGAACTTCGTGGAATCCGGATGTTAAATCGAGAGTGGTGAAGAACTTTGCTTTTCCCAGGCTGGCTAATGTTGAGTTGATGTCAGGAATAGGGTACCTATCAGCAATCGTGACTGTATTTAGTTTCATGAAGTCGATTACAAGCCTATACCGCTTTTCACTATTTGGTTTTGGTTTCTTGGGTACAACCCAAATGGGAGGGCTCTTGGAGGGCCTGATGATGTTGTTTTCCAGCAATTCATTGATTTGTCTCTTGACTTCACCCATCATCGGCGCAGGAAAAGGGTAACTATGCGTGTAGACAGGTTCTTGGTCGAACGTGCGTATCTCAGCTTTCACCTCTGTTGCCACGGTTTCTGACTCGACTAGTGGGCCGAAGATGTCGTTGTAGGAGTTAATTATTTTCTCAAGTTGAGGAGTATACAGCTTTGGTGTAGTCAATTTGTTGACGGTGTTTGAGTCCGTCATGGTTAGTAGGATTTGCCTTGACCCAAGGTTAAGTGATTGGAGGAGCGATCCAGAACAGCTCGAACCCCTCGGAAGGTATCGTCTCCAATGATTCCATTAAAGTCGATCAGGTTTGGCAAGACATAGAAAGTTACAACGGTATCAATTCCCTTTTACGTAGTGTGTTATCTTCGTGCTTCCCCTGACTGACGTGGTATATACGGGTTGCGGGAGAGCCTTACTGATTGGGTCGTGCCGTTCCTGAATGTAGTTGGCGACGGCCCCTGTGTCGATGAGTAAGGTAGGGGCATCCATATCCTTAGTGATGTACTTCACGTACGGTACTTCGGTTGGGCTGGGCTCATAAAATTTCCATTTTTGGTGGGGCTTTGTGGAGTGGTCGGCTGGCTCGCCTCACTTGCGGAGTAATCTGTAGTGTCAGGCCCTTGAATAGCCAGGTGATTCAGAGCTTGTTTATAGTTGTACCCCCGATTCTCGGCCCTTTCCTGCCAGGCCCGATTTCCTTCCCGGTAATTGCGGTTACTTTGGGAGCCATAGTTACGGTCCCAGTTACCTTTCCGATAGGAGTTGTTTCCTTTATTACTTTTGTAGTCCTTGTAGTCCTTGTTACCGGACTTGTGATTCCCTCTGAAGGGATTTTCGCTGCTCCGCTGGTCCTTGTCGGAGAGCAAGTGCCGATCTTTATCTTTATGGCTGCGGCTGCTAGTGACTTCATCAAGCCGTAGGTTTGCACTTTACCGGACTACGTGCAGAGCTATATATTTCCTGCCGTTTGATTGTCATTTCTTTAGCTCCGGCGCGAGTGGCCCTTTTTCTATCTTTTCCACATATGTGGAATATATATAGCTTGTGTAGAGTACGAAATTTAATGTAATACGAGTCTACCGTGTTACGCTCCTGTTGCAGGTTTCGGAGATCTATTAAAACGTCCTCCGCGGATCGTTGATCGGCAAAATGCCTGCGGAGTATGCGTTTGATGGTTTCCCAGGTCAGGTTGTCTTCTCTCACCTGGTACATCACGGTAGCGGCTTTGCCAGTCACCTTCTTTCGGATGCGCCTCATTAATATTTTAAATGCAGCCACCTTTCCGGTCTAGGCAATGTCCGCGAGATCGCTCTGTGAGTGACTTCCTCGTGACCCTCTGAGTACTCGGATATGTCGTCAACCAGACGCTGGATGTACATGGTTTCGGCCGAGGTGAGCCCTTCGCTTAAGATCGACGTAGGGCGCGACCTGGGCGTTTTTCATTTGGTATAGTTGGGTGTCTGCTAGTGTGAGCGTGTTTAGGGAATTCGGTTATCACCCGTTTTGGTATAATAAAAAATCCTGCAATGCGTGATACTCACAAGGTTATCTGTAAAATCGAAAGTCATATACTAGCATCCCATATGTTAAATGTTGGTTCACGCTGTCAGTACGATAGTAAAGTCTTGGTAAATGAAAGGGTAACATTTTATTTGTTAAACTGTTTTTTTTGCTGAGTGTGCATAATGGGATGCACACTTGAATTCAGTGTTTCTCACTTTTCTTTCCTCCTTCGCATGCTGACTTCTTTTCTATACCTGCAGCGGCTGACTAGACAGATCCCTGTCTTTTATGACTCTCATAGACCCTAGATGGTTAATGCGATGGGTGGTGCCCTTTTAGTATCAATCGGCAAAATGAATCGATCGGACGAAAATTTCGCTTCAAACACAAATGCATCGGCGGCAATTATTTACTGTGACAGTTCATCTGATGGTGAGCCCATGGAGGAAGACATTGAAGATATTATCGTAGTGGATTCCAGTTCAGAGTCTGATTCGGATTCAAAATGGAATTGAGTTAGAGAGTGGTTTCAATAATTCAGGGATCATCGTGCCCATCCCTGATCAGGGCGAAGACACGATTCTATATCCGTTCCCAAGGCCGGCTATCGTTCCAGCACAGACCATTCAGGAATACTTAGAGTATCCTCTACCATTGGAGGGGTCCCTGTTAACCCTGGAGGGTCTCCGGGGACGGTCTTTGGACTCGATCTTTCGTTATGAAGAAAATAAGAGACGGGGGCGGTAGGGGGCGTGGCAAAATTTTTACAAATACAAAATGTGCGCATTTACTAAGCAAATATACATACCAACTATGGTGTCTCTAGCTAGAATAGTTTTTGAGAAAATGGGTTTTATATAATTTGCGGGGGCGGTAGGGGGCGTGGCAGAAATTTGAAATAAACTTGTTCACTCTACATACTACACGAGTCTACATACCAAATTTGGTGGCTCTAGTTCTTATAGTCTCCGAGATCTAGGTGTTCATACAGACGGACGGACGGACGGACAGACGGACGGACGGACGGACAGACGGACATCGTCTCGGCTGTTGATGCTGATCAAGAATATATATACTTTATGGGGTCGGAAAAGCTTCCTTCTCTTTGTTACATACATTTTGGCGACTTTAATATACCATTTCACCCTATGGGTGTATGGTATAAAAATATTTAATTTTAAAACAAACACGTGAAAAGTAACGAAGTTATTGATAAAAGTCACTGTTTGCGTCCGATCGTTCCTATGGAAGCAATATGATATAGTCTTCCGATCTTGATCAAACTTGGCGCAGTAGTTTATAAGTATAATAAACTCATCGATATTTAATTTTACGACAGTAGCTCAAAAAATAACGAAGTTATTGAGAAAAGTCACTGTTCGAGACTTTGCCGTTTGTATGGGAGCTATATGACATAGTGGTCCGAATCGGCTGAATCCGAGATATACAAATACTGTGCAGTATATAAAAGCCTACTTGTAATTTTTTAACTCTGTAGCTCTTACGGTCTAGGAGGAGTTCGCGTCTATCCAGACGGACGGACGGACATTGCTATTTCAACTTGTCTCGTCGTGCTGATCAAGAATATATATACTTTATATGGTCGGAGATGCTTCGTATGCGTTGCACACTTCTGACCAAAATTATTATATTCTTTTCGCAAGGTTATAAAACTGAAACATGGCATGAATTGGAAATCAAATACGCAGGCAAATATAAAATACAAACATAGGCCCAAATAACAACTTAGCAGTAACAGATAACATGAACAAAAAGTAAATAGTGCTAATGTCTAGCAACGCCGGTAACAATCTCAGAATTGGATTTTACCAAGCACATGAAATCTTTACGTTACTGGGTAATACGTCTACCAATTTCAAGTCGATGACGCGTTTATGAGCCTCCAAGCTACAAAACGGAACATTCTCTAGGTGACATCTTGTTTAATTGACCCGTTAGGTCTTTTAACTCCCCTAATAATTAGAGGCAAAATCCTAATGCAAAAACTGTGGCTCTTGAGTGGAATGAATTAATTGCAATGAACTTGGGGACAGCATGGAATGAATTAAAAGCATCTTAGTGAATGCCTAGAAAATAAAAATTGCACGATTCGTCCCTATGGAGCCTCAATCACCGATTGAGTTGTATTTACGTTCGAGTCAAAACTGTGGAAAGTTTCAGCACTTCATTGCTAATGTCGAAATCTAAAGTAGCGCCCCTCAAGACAAAAGCATTGCGTAGGCTTGAGCTGTGTGCAGCTCACATTCTCGCAGATCTCCGTCACAGAATCAGTAACATCGTAAAAGTACCAAGCAATCGTACATTGCTTTGGTCAGATTCGGAAACAACTCTAAGCTGTTCGTTTCGAACAGGGTCGTTGAAATTCAAGGGTGGTCAGAGAACGTAGTTTGGCGTCATTTGCCAACAAAACAAAGCCCGGCAGAAGTCACGAAGTTGTAATGTTGACAAATTAGTTGACTCGATTTGGTTAAAAGGTCCAGACTCTCTTGGTAGATCTCAATGTGAGTTGCCAATCCACCAGCGCACACTAGTCCAGATGTCGAAAATTTTGGCATAAACTCAAGTTTTAATGCTTGCGTATTGAAATTTCACAGACAGGTAAAACAAAAGATCATTTTAATTTTTTTCTTGTTGCAATTTGACCATTTATTTCTTGTAATTCGAAAAAAGTGTAAAATTTGACGGAATTGCATACTTTTAGGTTTTTTTTGTTTTTAATTTTTCGATAAGTCGTTTTAATTTTGTATTATAATTGCGATGCATTAAATGGATAACAGACGATCGAAAAATATTTACCTCTAACTAAAACTCTTTAGTATAGTCTAAAAAGTCTAAAATTTCTGCAGAACTTTGAAAAATACTAGCCAAAACACAAGCATTTCAGTATGACTCAAATCTTTGTTCCCCGAAGAATGTGGATTTTTACAAAATTGTGCAAAAAAGTTTAAAAAAAAAATGAATTCAATCGTATGTTATATATATTGACACATATGACTGCGCAATTTTTTACTCCACGAAACAGAAAAAATTTGAGATTACAACTGCAAAATCATCACTTCACAAAAACGCACATAAGCAAAGCTACATCATATAAAACAAGTGCCTAACTTTGGACAATGCAACAGCAGCATAGATCGGACAAACTGGTGTTTTAAGTGTGGACAGACAGGCCATAAGTCACCGACATGCAACGAAGCCCCAAATTGTTTTAACTACGCAGTGATAGATCGCGACCCCAGAAACCATATTGCTGGTAGCAAAGAGTGCCCCCTGGGCAAAACAGGAGAGCAACCAACCTGTCTATAATGGTTAAGTTCATGCAGTTGAATCTTAATCATTGTGCAGCTGCGCAAAGCTTACTCGCGCAAACGGTGAGGGAATTGGATGTAGATGTCGCTATTCTTAGTAAGCCATACAGAGTAGGGGCTAGCAGCCTGTGGGCAGCGGATATAACTGGCAAAGCGGCTATTTGGACCTGTGGCAAAAACCCACTGCTTCACCAGCAGGCAAATTTTTAACACAGTTAAGTGGGAGCTTTGCAGCCATTATACAGCCAGCGACCATACAGCAATCATGTGCACTATTGTCGACAGTCCAGCAGCAGCTGCAGTTACACCGGACAAACCAAAAATGTACAGGGTGGATACACTTAATCCGGAAACATTTGCATCGACATTATGCTTTCCAACCATGGTAGGAGATGCTAATGATCTATCTAGGAAATTAATGGCCGCTATCACTGCAGCATGCGACAGCAGCATGGCCGTACGCAGTAGCCATAGCAGTCACAAAAGGTCTGATTACTGGTGGAATGCTGGAATTGCTGAGGCCAGGAATAGATGCCTGCGGGCGAGGCAATGTTACCAGAGAGCCCGAGGACAAGGAAACTTCACCAGCCTGCAGCAAGAATAAGCTGATCGCCGCAGATTGCTCAACAGGCTAATCAAGGATAGCAAGCGTAAGTGCTTTTTGGACCTGCGCAACGAGGCTGAAACTGACATTTGGGGTATGGCATACAAGCAAGCCATTAAGATGCTTAAGGCGATAAAGCCAGAAGCACTGTTAGATCACGTGTACCATACAATCTAGCAGATAGATAAGATACCTTGGTGTCTTACTTGACACAAGACTTTCTTTTAAGGAGCACCTGCAACATGTCAATACAAAGGCAGCAGAAACATGCAGAGCATTGAGCCGCATAATGATGAATGCAAGGGGCCCACGGCAAGCACAGAGAATTGTGCTTATGAATGTTGTAAAATCGACCATACTTTATGGTGCACCGGTATAGGCAGAAGCGATGCAGCGAAAAACGTACAGAAGAGAACTTGACTCTATATACATGGCGCTCTGCGTGTTTGCCGTGGCTTCCAGTCCATTTCCGATGACGCTGCACTAGTCATTGCAGGGATGACACCGCTTGACATACTGGCAAAAGAGGCGCAAGTGATCTTCCAGCAACGGCAGGGACAAATATGGACCCCCACGACCAGGCGAACAATTATCAAAATGGCGAAAGAAGCCAGCCTGGCAGAATGGCAACATCGATGGGCAGGCTCAACAAAATGTCGGTTGACCCACAAGCTGATACCCGATATAAATGCTTGGATAAATAGGCGTCATGGCGAAGTCACCTTTGAGCTTACGCAGTTCCTTAGTGGTTATGGCTGTTATAGGACATACCTGCACCGTTTTGGACACGAAACCAGTAATGAATGCACATGGTGCCAAGAAGATGTGGCGGAATCTCCGGAACACATCATATTCGAGTGCCCAGAACAAAACGGTCATGGTCAGCAGTGTGCAACTATGCATTCGTGACTATGAGCAAGCTGAGGCTCCTTGAGCGAGAACGTCACGCTGGAGGGGCATAGCTGAAGCCCGCCATTATCCCTGCGACGCAATACCGCAAGCCAGTTACGCAGGATTTGCATGGCAGCAAACAAAATTTCTCTCTCCTTATCTCTGTTCTTTTATTTCTACTTATTTAACCTATGTTATCACCTGTCGTATTTATTGTTAAAAACTTGTATTACTTACTACACTACATTTTCACATTTTAAATAAACGAATTAAAAAAAAAAACATCATATAAAACAATAATTGCGTTACAACAATTAATATTACATACCTTTAAGCACATTTTTCATTTTGATTCACCTAAAAATTTGAATTAAACCCCAAGATATAGCAATTTAAAATCCGCGTTTGTTTAACACAAAGAATAAAATGAAAGTGCCTTCTGCATGCATATGCATACATACAACATAAGTTAACAAACAATCTAGCGAACTGCCCCCGCATTCTTATAGGAATCTGTGCAGCTGCAACGTCGATGTGACGAATTCCACATAAGCATAAATACGCTGACACAGCGTCTGACCAAGAGCTCATAGCATGACCATATGTCTTACATATTTACTTCTTATGTATTTAGCTTTTAGATTCATATTCCCACTTATGTATTTAGCTTTAGATTCATATTCCCATTTATGTACTTAATTTTAGTTCTCTTTTATTTCTTTCAACATATTCAGTTTTGTATAACCAATTAAACAAACTAGGACACAAGCACTCGATTAAACAAAAATGGATTCAGCAATGTTAAAAGCTATAATAGAGATCGCAGTCAGCACCGCGCTTAACGCACAAGAACAACGCATAAGAGGCAAGATTCACGCCGAACTCGAACATCTGAGAAACCAAGTAAGCTCACTTAAAATAGAAGCACCCCAAGTGCAGGTGTACAAAAGCGTAACAATTGACCCCAGCATTAGATGTGAGGTTAGACGAAAGCGGTGCCGAATTTTAATGGTGACCATGAAGAATATGTGTCTTGGAGACAATCAGCAACAGGCTTACAGGGGATACTATGGAAGTGAAACACATTACCAGGCAGTGATCATATTAAAAAATAAAGTGTGTGGTGCCGCACGCGCAGTGCTTACCTCACATAATACTGTGCTAAATTTCGATGCAATCATTGCTAGACTTGACAGACAGGTATCAATTAGAAATGGTCAGGCAAGGCGACCAAAACTTAATGCAGTACTATGATGAGGTTGAGAAAAACCTCACTCTTATCACGAATAAAATTGCCATGACGTATGAGGAACAATTATAGAAATTAGGAGTAATGCGCTGGCCTTCAGGCCTTAGGAGGCCTATTAAGGCACTAGTTATCCCAGCACAGCCCAAAGATTTGCCGTCGGCTTTAGCACTGGCTCGCGAGGCTGAGAACAGCATAGAACAGCATATGCTTAGAAAGGAGCATATTCGCTGCTACGTATGCTAAAGCAATTGAAGATAGGAGACACCCAGGGGAAAATAACAGGCAAAGAAATCGCTCAATGCCCAGACAAGGAAATCATTTTGAGAAAAACCCCCAGCCTCAAATAACAAACAAAGTTGAGCCCTAGACCAAGTACAACCGATGGATGTTGATCCATCAGTTTCCAAGCTGAGACAGCAGACTAGTTGGGGTAAAGCCCACAGTAGCGCCACTTACGCCGAATCTCAAAAGAGACAGAACGCATCAGAGCGTATGACCAGGCAGAATCGCCAGAAAGTTAACAACATTTCTCAAAAAGACTCGGCCCAAGACCAACAATACGCGCGTATAGCAGAGTCCGCAGTCGCAGATGCCAGCGATGAGAACGACTCTATACCTGACAATGATTTATTAAATTTTTTAGGGAACGCTCCCAACTGCCTTTCGTCGTTGGCGACAGTTGGCTGGTAGAACACTAAAAATCCTAATCGACACTGGGGCGGCAAAGAATTATGTAAAACCCGTAAAGGAGTTAAGAAACATAACACTTGTCGACACCCCATTTACCATTTCATGAGAATTTTCGGAAAGAATGCCTCGTTTTTCATTTTAGACATCCTTGATACTGATACTTTTGATGCCATAATGGGCTTCGATCTGCTAACGCAGGCAGGGGTAACCGTAAACTTACACAGCGGTAGTATTACATAAGGCAATACGACAGAAGCATTACAACACCATACTTGCGATAGTGTTAATTTCACACGCATTGAAGCTAACATTCCTGATAGCGTAAGAGAGGAATTTAAAAAGGCAATACTGAACAGGATCGGCGCATTTTCGTCCTCTAACGAGGCATTGCCATATAACACTGCAGTCGTTTCCACAATTCACAATTCTGCGTACAACAGCATGGGTTGTTGACAAAAAAGGCTTTGACTCAAATGGTACCAAAAACAAACGACTCGTCATTGACTTTCGAAAGTTAAACGAGCGGACCATTGCCGACCGGTATCCAATACCAAGCATTCCAATGATTCTAGCGAATCTTGGAAAGGCAAAATTTTTCACGACATTGGACTTAAAATCCGGGTACCATTAAATTTATCTAGCTGAAAAGGATCGCGCGAAAACGGAGTTCTCAATAAACACCGGGAAATACGAATTCTGTCGCGTACCCTTTGGTTTGAAAAATGCAGGAAGCATATTTCAGAGAGCAAGAAATTATGCTATGTCTACGTAGACGACGTGCTAATATTTTCTGAAAATGAAGCCAAGCATGTCAAACACATTGACACTGTGCTCCAACTACAACGCCAACATGAGAATGTCCTAAGACAAGACAAAAAGACGTCGGTTTTATCGTCTCCAGTGAAGGAACAAAAACTGATCCCGAAAAGGTCAAGGCAATTCAGCAATATCCCGAACCAAAGAGCCTCTATGCACTAAGATCGTTTTTGGGCCTTGCTAGTTATTTCAGAGCGTTTATTAAGGATTTCGCATCAATCGCGAGACCCTTAACCGACATACTGAAAGGCGAAAATGGAAAAGTAAGCAAGCACATGTCCAAAACAAGAAACATTCTGGCATCAGAGCATGTCATACTCATGTACCCGAACTTTTAAAAACCATTCGATCTCATAACAAGCCAGGGAAAGAAAACCTGGTGGCAGATGCCTTATCACGGCAAAATGTGAATGCCCTATAAGATGAAATACAATCATGTGCTGCCACCCTCCACAGTGAGCTTTCCTTGACCTACACAATCTAGACAACGGACAAGCCTGTTAATCTTTTTAGGAACCAAATAAATAGAAAAGGCGCGCCACAACTTGCAACTAATTCTTTGGAGACTAATTCTTTCGGTAGCAAAACTCGCCATGTGATACAATTCACAGACAAGAACGATCTCCTAGTTAATACAGAACATAATCGCGCACATAGACCGGCGCAAGAAAATATGAAACAAATACTTCGGGAATATTACTTCCCAAAAATGGCCAAATTAACCAATGAAATCGTCTTAAATTGCAAAGTCTGCACTAAAGCTAAGTACGACCGTCACCCAAAAAACAAGAACAAGAAAGGAAACGCGCATTCTGCTTTATCCCGACGAAATGTTGCATATCGATATATTCTCCACTGACGACAAGCTATTCCTGACCTGCATGGACAAGTTTTCCAAATTTGCTGTTGTACAACCCTTATTGTCCCAAACAATAACGGATATTACTACCCCCATATTGCAGTTAGTCAATATCGTTTATTTTAGAAACGATTACTTCGATGTTAAAAAATCAATTCGAAATAGACATACTAAACGCACCTCCATTGCATAGCTGCCCGAATGGACAAGTGGAACGATTCTACAGTACATTGCTAGAGATTGCTAAATGCATGAAAATTGATAAACAACTCAATGATACGACTCAAATCATAGTAAGAGCAGCAATAGAATATAATAAAACAATTCATTCGGTTACGGAAAAAAGCCAATAGACGTTAACCATGCACAACACACTGTCTTGCGGGAAAATATTAAGGACAGAATAAACAAAGCACAACAAGATCAACTCAACAAGGCCAAACAGGGTATTTGACGTAGGTAACAAGGTATTTATTAAGAACAATAAAAGATTGGGAAACAAATTATCCCCATTGTGTTCTGAGGGACGCGTACAAGCAGACCTGGGAACGACTGTATTTATTAAGGGGAGGGTGGTCCATAAGCACAATTTGAAGCAATTTTGATCAAGTTCTTTATTTGCCACATCAAACCACACAGTTACTATAGTCCTTTTTTACATTCCCACAGGTTAATCACGATAATACTATCAGGCCTAGCCGCAGCAGGGGCACGAATTACCGACTACATCAATGTAAATTAGATTCCCGTGCTAGACGGCAATGTTTTAATATGGGAGCAACGCAGCTATCTAAGACACTCGACTAACCTGACCGAATTCACGAAAATCATAGACGATACTATACAACTAACAATAGACAAATAATAATTAACACAGAAATTTAAAGGCAAATTAATTTACTTACACATACTATTAATAAAATAATACAATTCAGAAATGGTGAAATTACCGATAGCCCACACTTATACGAAACGTTACTAGCAAGAAATAGAATGCTAATTACAGAAATTCAGGATCTTATGCTTACTGTCACGCTTGCCAAATCTAATATAATAAACCCAGCTATTTTTGATCAAGAAAATTTAAAATCTATTTTTACCGAACAGTTCACAACAGTCTCCATAGTCAGTCTAATGGGAGTGTCCATCATAAAAATATTTCAGTCTGATAGCACCATCCACATAATTATAGATTACCCTAGAATTAACCTTTTATGTAAGAAGGTCATTATTTTCCCTGTGATTCATGGGGACACCATACTACAGATACACGACAACATAGTAACAGAATGCGACGACGGAGTGAAGGCGGTCACAGAATGCGTTACCAACAATCACGCAACATTTTGCAAACTTTTTTGAAAAAAGCGCTATGATAAACGGGACCATGTACGTCAACCACAACAAGATCATAAGCAAGATTCCTGGCATTCCGGCTTCCCCTTTGCTACATATAACGGGACACGATCATGTATTACGTCTACCTGTGCTACAGCGTATGAATGAAATCAACCTAAACGCCATCAGGGAGCTGAATGAGGATATGACATCCAACGGATCCCCCAAGGTATGGTTCGCGATCGGAGTACTCGTAAGTTTCTTGCTCTGTAGCCTCGTCATAGCTGGTCATTGCCGGTACCAGAGAATGTCAGCTGCTAAGTTGCAAAGTTTCGTCCAAGAGTCATGCATCATCGAGGACGGCAATGATCTTAGAAGGGTACCACTTATGTATTTAGCTTTAGATTCATATTCCCATTTATGTACTTAGTTTTAGTTCTCTTTTGTTTCCTTCAACATATTCAGTTTTGTATAACCAATTAAACAATAAAGACGCATAACTCCGGCACTTGGCCGTAACAGAAATTATAATCTCTAATATATTGCTGATCCACAAGGACGGTGATTCAGATACTTAATCGTATCTCATCCTAATCAACATAAATCAACCCATAAGTCGGATCCCACCAACGGCAACCCCCACCAGAAACCAATGGACGGATCCAACATCTTAATTTATATATGTACATATATGTAGTGTGAGGAACATACCAATTGATGTTCCACGCAACAAACCAAATAAGTATAAACTACGAATAAAAGATATACGGATATATGGTATAACTATGGGAATAATTGCTGTTTACTAAAAAATGATCAGGGTAACTAATTTAGACAATACATTAATTAAGTATAGAATAAGTATAACAAATATACATATGTATATTGAATAAGTTCAAGTATGTGTGATAGGGCAAAGCTGGGGGAAAGCAATGGGCCGATGGAAAAGTACCGGCTATATAGCGGTATTTCACCAATCGATTCCTGAGGCCATGGGATCTGCCTATATAAAGGCGGCATAATTCAAGGAAGTCATCAAGTCGCATCAAGCAACAAAAGGGTGTTGAGGTGGAAATAACATCTCTAGAGGATCAGGATACGCCACAGAACGCAAACGAAAGGTCGCAGGATTCTTCCGAGCGACAATCGACGTTCAAGAGTGGTCCTGAAGAAGGAATACAAGTGGAGCATCGAAATCATGAGCCTGGTGTGGCGAGCAGCGGAAGCACAGGAAGCAAGGGAGAGACCTGGCGCAAGCAACGAGGGACCCACAGTATATGCTCAACGCTGCCCAAGATCGAGACTTCTCCAGAGAAACTAGTTATACCTAGCCAAGCCCAAAGACAATACCAATAAATAAAAACCTAGAAATCAATTTACAGCGCAAACGATAAATTTCACCGGGGAACACAGTAAATTTTGTTGTGCTGAACCTAGCCTAAGAAAGGATCGTTACAACTGGCGTCTCAACGTGCTATACTGGTGAAATTTAGACAAACAAAAGTTTAAAAATAAAAATCAAAATGGAAGAGAATGGATTTACCACATGAAAAAGGGGGATCTGATATAGACGGGTCAAAGCATCAGGATCGAGATGACCAGCACGGTAGTGGAAGTGAGGAAGTAGCTATGTGATTGGGTGGAAAACAACGAAGCTGACCCAGACTGGACGGACGAAATAAACAGAATGGAGGCAAAATACACGAAAAGTCTTACAAGGAGACTGAGTCATTCCAGAAAATAAATATCACCACATTAGCAGTTCCACCATTTCTACCACCAAGATGGGGAAGCAAAGGAGCCTTAAATAGCACCGAAACTAAAAGGGATTTAAGAAGACAAACAATAAAACCCAAGAAAACGGTGCGAAATACAATAAACTGACCACCGAATATGCTACGCTGGCAAAACAAGTGAGAGAGTGGACTTTCGCGAAGAACAAGCAATTGCGATCTTGCAAGGAGTTTGTTAAGGGTTTCAAGAAATACTTTCTTCAACAAACTGACTGATCAAGTCAAAGCTCGCCAACAAAGCAAACATGAGTACTTCAAGGACTATATGGTGGACATGCAAACAATGATGAGTCCTCTCAAGATACCAGAGTTCAAACAATTAGAGGTCGTGAGATTTAAAAAAATTTGTTCGGCCGCACAGGGTTAGAAACCTAGACGAGCTGATGCAATTAGCAGAGGAACTCGAGATGCTCGAACAGGAACGATCCGACTTCCATCGCGAAAACAATGTGCAAAGAACACACAACCACCAATTGTACCTCAGGGGAGGAAATAGTTATGTGCCACAAGTCCCGCAATGCGGACGATGCCAGGACAACAGTGCGGAGAATTATGCAAAACGACAAAGGAATGTTGCTGGAGTTCGGAAAACGAGCGGCGGTTCCAGCCGATGCGAGGCGAGCAGGAACCAAGCCAAGAAGCTTCTCACCACTAATAGGTCAACTAGTAGAGGAAGAGGACCAAGTGTCAGCGATGATCGAGGTAGCAGGAATACAAATGAAGCCGACAATTGATTTGGGAGCGACGAGTAGATTCATAAGCAAGCAGATGTTGGAAACGTTAAGGAACAAAGGGAAATGGGAAAACACTCACAAGCAGGTGTACATGTCTGATGGAAAAGTCCGAGATATTAAAGAGCATTGGACAGGATACGTGAGATCCGTCATACCCGAAGGAATGGATGCACTAGTTCTAGGGTGGAATTTTCTAAAGATCATGAACACTGAGATATCGTGTGGAGGCCACAGAGTGCGAATCCCACCAATAAGGCGAATTCAGGGCAGGCTGGTAGAAAAGATATCCATCATGGTGACCCAAAATGATGAGCAACAGGAAATACAAAGATTTTTGGACCATGAGTTAAATGAATTGGGAAAAATTAAGCGACCATCAAATGTGTGGATACATCGCATAACAATGAAGGATGATATCTCGATAAAACTAAGATATTACCCGAAAAAGCCTAAGATGCAAGGGGAGATCAACTCAGAAGTCGATGAACTGTTAACATTGGGATGCATAGTTCACCTATAGTGATGGTGAGGAAGAAACAGACGGGCAAATGGAGGTTATGCGTAGATTTCACACTGTAGCATGTTTTGGAATAACATATTAACAGCATTACAAACATATTGTAGCAATATTTATGTGCGCAACATTCAAGTGTATTGGCCTCTCAAGTAACATGACCACCCATGAGTGCAAGGTGCTGGACAATTGCTGTGTCGGCAAATATAACACGCGCGGCCGCTTTGGCCCAATATGCAATATGATACATCCTCACTCTCCCGCCGCAACTGGATACATACATACATACTCTTATGTAAACATTTATACTTTTATACATAAATATGTTTATACATAAGCATACCGCTTCTCTGCCTGCATTACTGGCAGCGCAGCTACGCGGTCTTAGCTATAGTCGACAATTGTTATAGAATTAAGATTCATTCAATAAACTGAACTCAGTAAAACCAGACCGATGTTTGTTATATCAATTGGTGGACATTTCCTACTACATGGCGACCGTGACAGTGGTCACTAAAGATTATAAGGAGTGACCATCAGACGACAACAACTTGGAAAATTATTGGCTGGAAAACGAAAAACCAGTCCCCAAGGAATAAGGCCTGGACAAGGAAATCTACAATCACTGGAGGGAAATTTGGAGTTCAACTAATGCAAAAAACTGAGTGAGCAGAGAGTGAGTTATGTCAAGAGGGGGAGTGCAACACAAAATAAAGAAAAGAATAGCACACATAAAGTGGCTATTATATGCGAACAAAAATCCACCCACCTGGGCAACAGCCCAAAAACTTCAACAAGAACTTGACTTTTTAAAGTCAACCTTACTTAAAACAAAAAAGAACATAACTCACGCTCACTCAGTGCATTTTGAAATAACAACAATAAAAACAAAAAAAATTCATCCCCCAGCAAAAGCGCTACCAAAAAGGAAAAAAGAGTGCCCTGACGATTGCCCAGGACCATTGGACAGTGTACATTGCGAGTACACATGTATGCTGAGAACTGGTGCGATGACCGGCACCGGTACCGCCTGAGCCCATAGGCCCTGGACAACAGCAGCACTGACAACGAGCGTGAAAGGCAGGCCGCCTTTTACGCCTTCGAGGGAGCATCAGCGGGCTAACCAGCGACGACCAGCTGATGCTGCTCATCTGACGTCTGACGTCTGACATGCTGACATCAATATAAATATAAAAAAAAAAATAAAAACATATTAAATATTAAATATTACATATATATTAAAAAAAAAAAAAACACATTGTTAAATTGTGCGGAATCTTATCTGCTCAATAGAAGTATAGCCTGTAAAGCTATGCGAACTAATAGGTAGAATTTTGTTAATTATACTACGTGTTAATTATACTTCATTAGTAAAAAAAAAAAGAGTCACTCTAATTTTTATACTAATTTTTATGCTTCAAAATAGTATCAGCAAATTTAATGAGGAAGATATTACACCCAAAATGGGGCTAATAGACACCAAAACAGTGGACTCCACTGCGAATGTAATAAACAAAATAGAGTCATCAAATGTAGATTTAAGGCCAACAAATGCACTTTTATTAATAATTGTGGTAATAATGTGCGCATATGTGTTATACAAAGCATATACATTACACAACAAATGTGTAACAAAAAGAGCTTTAAGCCATGCTAATGGTCTGGATACTATATGTTGGTGTTTAAACTTTTTTAAAATAAGATAACAATAAGACAATCATAATATAGAAATATATGTCAAGTTAGTATGTAACCCGATTATAGATATCGATGGCTCATCAGTAGTAAATAGGTGTGAGATGGTCAGCAGTTAACAATAAAGACCTAGTTAATTAAGCTGCTATGCAATAAAGACGTATTTTGCTGACCTAACACTATGTCGAACTATGCACTGGTGAGCTCTCTATTTTTACTATAAAAGAAATGCATTATTCTTAGTTAGATCAGATACCAATTGTAGTTACATCGGGTGTGCATCGCTGTGTCTTTGGCCCCCAATCTCTACCTTTGTAATCTCACTCCGAAGTCCACCCAATTTATGTGTTGGTTGCGACAACCTTTAGTCACTGGTTTATGTGCTAGTGCCTACATATATATAAATAAATAAACATTTAATAACTTCACGAAATACTAACGTCTTTCATTGAACATTTTGGTGACCCCGACATTGGCGGCTCCAAGTTGAAAGATTAACAGACTTGGTGAAACCGTCATCAAGTGAGAAGATTTGGTCAACTCAGGCGACCAATCTCTCAACAACAAGGAAATTGTCAACTAGGCGACTACTTTCTTTGCACGCTTAGGACGCAGTACAATCCTAAGCGAGGGCACAAATTGGTGAACATTCCACATCAATCTGGGGTCCCGACTAAAAAATCGCAATTGATTAACGTGGCAATCAGTGCGTACCAATATAAATAACTAAAACAATTTATTGGAAATCTAGTGGTTGGTTTTCCGCAACAGGGTAGCAGTGCATACCCATTGAATGAAAGTTGATCAACTAGGCGATCACTTTTTCAAAAACATTTAACAACGATTTGAGTCAACAGGGCGACCAAATCATAATAAGTTATTTTTTATGTAAAATAAAGTCTCTTCAACTCTGTTGCATAAAAAATAAACAAAAAAAAAAAAAAAAAGAAATTTTAAATTGGCGTCAGCAATCTCTGACCTAGCTAAACCCAGGTAGTACATACGAGTACCATAATTTGGCATCAGTCAGCAATTTTTAACAAATAAAAGAAACTCAAAAAATTGGTTTCACTGTCGTGGCGTATATCTGTGTAAAAAGAATACGAATATTGGAAATAAAATTAACTATTGTTAAAAAAAAAACTAAACAAAAGGCGACTTCTATTTAGTTCTTATTCTTATTTGTACTACACTTGACCAATTTAAGGAACGAGTCGGAGCGTTCCCTGTCTTTGACAAAATAAATAAACTCCCATCGGGTCAAATACTAGTATAAATAAGCAAGTAAATAAGAATATAAAAGAACATGGAGGAGTTCTATAATCAGCAGACAGAACGCGGAGAAGCAATTCAGGCCTTCATTCGGAATACCAAAAAGGATTCTATCGCCAGGAAAACGAAGCCTGCCTATTTTGAGGAGAAACTTGAGCTCCTGGAATACATGTGGGAGAACTTCGAAAAAAGTCATCAGGAGCTAATGGACAAATTAAATAACGTGCCAACAGAAGATGACTACTTTGTAACGGACTATTTCACCAGAATGAAGGCGGTGGTAACTAATACTGAGGAAGATTGGAAGGACCACTTGGCAAAGATAAAATTAGAGAGGCAAGCTCGTCAAAGAGAGGAAGAGCGAGTCATGATCAAACCACTGCTTCGCAAGCAAGGTGCGCTGTTGGATTCATTGTCCAGGACATTAAGACAAATAGTGCCTGAGGAAAAAATGAATTATAAATCGGTAGTCGACAAATTATGGATGCAAATTGAAGAAATCCATTATGAGATTCATCGGCTAACTGACAATCCAGCCGAAGTCGGATATAATATAGCTACGTTTGTGGCTGCAGAAAATACAATGCTGAAATTCTGTGTGGCACCAGCAGAAAATGTAGAGATACAATCAGCGCCTGTAGTGCAATCAATACAATCATTGCAACTACCCAAAATTCCCATTCCAAAATTTGATGGGGATTATCTGAAATGGCAACAATTTCATGACATCTATAAAAAGGTTGTTCATGAGTCAAATGTATCCACAATAGAGAAAATGTGGTACTTAAAATCAAACCTTTCTGGAGAAGCAGAGAGATTGATACGGCACCTGGAATTAACAGAAGCCAATTATAACACTGCTTGGTCAGTGTTGCAGGATCGGTTTAACAACAAACGAGTTCTAGTAACAGCCATACTGACAAAGCTGTTTGATCACCCAAATGTGGGAAATGACGCAGCTTCGATAAAGAATTTGCATGATAACATCTTTGAATCATTGCAAGCGTTAAAAAATGTAGGCGTCAATATGGAATCGTCAGATGCTGTCATAATGTTTCATATGACAAGAAAATTGGATAGATTCAACCACGCACTATATGAGCAATCTCTTTCAAACACAAGGGATCTACAGGAAGTAAAGGATTTCCTATCATTCTTGGAACAGCGCTTCCTAACATTAGAGGCGATTGGGAAACCAAGAAACGAAAATCGCAGCATTGAAAAACTAAATCCAAGGAAGACATGCGCAACAGCATCTGGGACAAACAGTACCTTGTGTGCTTTCTGTGAGAAATCAAAACACAAACTCTTCCAATGTGAAAGGTTTAAAATCAAATCCGCAGCAGAGCGGCTAAATTGGGTGCAGAGACACAAATTGTGTGTCAATTGCTTTAAGCCAGACCATATGGCCAAAAATTGCTCATGGAGGGGATGCTTCAAATGCGATAAAAAACATAACACGATGTTGCATTTAGACACAGGCAACCAAATGGCTACATCTGCTTCAGCAGCGTCTGCATATGGAATTGGCAGAAAATACACTCTGTTGGCAACGGCCAAGGTAGTAGTAAAAGGAATAAATGAAAGGACAGGAGAATTTCGAGCACTCTTGGATAGCGGCTCACAAGTAAATCTCGTTTCAGAGAGACTGGTAAAGAAGTTATCATTGAAAATTAACGAGACTCATGTGCACATAAATGGAGTGGGTGGTCAACCACAGATAAGCAAGGCGCGAGTAAGCTTGGTTGTAAGGTCAAGATACAACAAGTTCGCAATGCTAGTTGAGGCATTTGTATTGCCACACATAATAGGTGACCAACCCACAGAACAGATAACTGAGAAAGTCACATTACCAAACAACATTCAATTAGCGGACCCAACATTTGATAAACCAGGAAAAATTGATATGCTGTTGGGAGCTGATGATCACTATGCTATATTGCTACCAGAAAGAAGACGGGGAAATCGAAACCGTCCAACATTACAAAATTCAGAATTGGGATGGATTGTTGCTGGCAGAATTAATATGTCAACGTCAGCGTCTATCACATGTATGGTAGGCATAACTAATCCAGAGGAATCTCTAGAAAGATTTTGGCAGCTAGACACACTAGAGCCAATAAAAAGGTATAGGAGTCCAGAGGAAGAGTATTGTGAAAAATTCTTCCTCGATAACCTACACACGGCGGCTGACAATCGACTAATTGTAAAGCTTCCATTTGCTGAAGAAGCTTCATCCCTTGGAGAATCTCGGGAAGTAGCCATAAGAAGATTCATGTCGTTAGAGCGGCGATTGAGCCCTGACATAAAAAAGGAGTATGTGAAATGTATGTCAGAATATGAACAGCTTGGACATATGAAGCAGGTAATGGTGGAGCAAATACCCAAGAACCATTACTTTATTCCACATCACTGTGTACTAAAGCCCGAAAGTACCACCACCAAGTTAAGAGTAGTGTTTGATGCATCATCCAAAACGTCATCAGGAAAATCACTGAACGATATTTTATATCCAGGACCAGTTGTACAGAGTCAACTATTCTCAATTCTACTGCGGTTCAGGACACACAAATATGTGTTCACTGCGGACATTGAAAAAATGTATCGTCAAGTTTGGATAAACCCTGCCGATCAATTCAATCAGATGATTGTGTGGAGAGAGGATCCAAGTCAAGAACTGAAGTTTTATCGTTTAAAAACGGTGACTTATGGAACAACATCAGCCCCATATTTAGCGACAAAGTGTCTGGAATATTTGGCGCTAAAAAACATGGAAAATTTGTCGTCTGGAGCATTGGCATTAAAAAATGACTTTTATGTTGATGATTGTCTTACAGGAGCAGATAGTTTACCAGAAGCCCTGCAAATAAGACACGAGCTGCTAGAAATCTTGAGACCTAAGGGTTTCAACTTACGGAAGTGGTGTTCAAATAGCAGTCAACTTCTAAAAGAAATTCCAAAGGAGGATACGATTGCTGACATCAATCTCGGTGACACACTGGAACAAACAAGTGTCAAAACATTGGGAATCATATGGGCACCCAAAGAAGACCAATTATGTGGAAAGGCTCAAAGACATACAAAGGGAATAACCAGACGAGTGGTGCTATCTGAAGTAGGTCAAATCTTCGATCCTCTAGGACTATTCGCACCGGTAGTGGTAAGAGCGAAAATGTTTCTTCAACATGTTGCTACCGAACGAATTGAGATGGATGAGGACCTACCGCCGTATTTGGAGAAGCAATGGGAAGCTTACCGAGAGGATGTACAGGCACTAAACCACATGAAAATTCCAAGGCATATTTTTGAGGGCAAGGTCCCCACTACAAAGGAATTGCATACATTTGTTGATGCATCAGAAAAGGCGTATGGTGCGGCAGTTTATGTCCGATCAACCTATAAAAATGGCCAAATTTCGGTCAGATTGTTGTGCGCCAAGTCGAGAGTGGCTCCCCTGGAAAAACAAACACTGCCCCGGCTGGAACTATGTGCAGCTGTACTTGGAGCTGAACTCACGGATAGAGTTCGACAGGATCTCCAATTCGGATCAGAAGGTGTGGAATCATTTCTCTGGTCAGATTCAACAGTAGTACTCTCTTGGATTAATTCACGGGCATCACATTTCCACACGTTTGTGGCTAATCGGTTGACCAAAATACATGCGGTATCACATCCAAGGCAATGGCGTCATGTGTCATCAGCGCTCAACGCAGCTGATGTTCTGTCTCGAGGCATATCAGCAGCCCAGCTTAGCACACATACATTATGGTTATATGGACCACTATTCTTGCATGGACCACAACGTGGCTGGCCAGCACCATTTAAGCCTACAGAGCACACGATTGATACCGCTGAGAAGAAAACCAAGGTATTCAGCATGGCGACTGCCACGGCAAACAACAAGAGTGAATGGATATATACGGAAAATCACAGAAATTCGTTTTACCGGCTTCAGCGAATAGTGGCGTATGTGCTACGGTTTTGTCACAAGCAGAACAGGAAACCAACGGCTCAGTTAGAGTTGGAAGAGTTGGACCAAGCACGGAGAGTGATCATTAAGCAAATTCAAGAAACAGGATTTGCGTATGAATTACGACACTTAAAGAAACGACCTGACCAACCGCTAGATCGCAAAAGCACGGTGGCAACATTGCCACTAATACCGGAGTAGACTATTGTGGACCATTCTGGATCCACCATAAGGTTCGAGGAAAACGTCCCGACAAGGCTTACATTGCAGTATTTGTATGCTTTGCAACCAAGGCAGTCCACCTGGAGTTGGTCGGAGACCTGTCCACCTCCTCATTCGTAGGTGCGCTTCAGCGCTTCATTGGACGCAGAGGAAGATGTCAGACATTGTACTGCGACAATGCAACAAACTTTGTGGGAGCAAACAACCAACTGAAGGAGCTGAATGATACTATACACTCAGAAAAGGCAGCAGATACGATTAAGGAGTTTTGCAACAAAAAAGGAGTGCAATTTAAGTTCATACCACCACGGTCTCCACATTTCGGAGGATTATGGGAAGCTGCAGTGAAATCCGCTAAGCATTTACTATTGAAAAACGTATCGACAGCAAATTTAACGTTTGAACAACTGTCTACCATTATTGTCAATGTTGAAGCAGTACTGAACTCTCGCCCGTTAACCCCAAACTCAGACGATCCCAACGACTTGACAGCTCTAACCCCAGGCCATTTATTGATCGGAGAACCATTAGTAGCTCAACCTGATGCAGAGCCAGTAACACAGCGATCCATTCCAGAGCAATGGGAATTAGTGCAAAGGCTTAAGCATACATTCTGGACACAATGGTCTCAAGAGTACCTACAGGAATTGCAGGGTACATCCAAATGGAAGAAACCATATAACAATGTCAAAGAAGGCATGATGGTAATTCTAAAGGAGGATAATGTGCCAATCTTGCAGTGGCCGATTGGACGAATTATCAAATTGTATCCAGGCTTGGATGGATACGTCCGTGTGGTAGACGTTAAGACAGCCAGAGGCACCTACAAGCGTGCCATCCATAAATTGGCCCCCTTGCTTAGAGAGACGGGAATGAAACGCAAAATCGAAGCCAATGACACAGAAACCAATGCCCAAGAAGATCCTGGTATCGAGGACACTGCAGAACCTAAGACAAAAAGACGTTTATCAGCCGGTCTGCCACCATTGGCAATAACGATCTGCCTAATGCTGTTGTTCCTTCCTATAGCATTTGCTCAAAGGACCAACATCACTCGATTCAACTCCAAACCAGGCATATACTACGAAAGTATTGGCACAGGAAGAATGGCAACATCTGACTGGACTATCGTAGCATTTTACGATCTCGAACCATATTGGGCCGACCTGAAGACATTTTCAGACGGATTAGTTAAGGTTGGAGAAATATGCTTGTTAATGAAGGTTCCAGAGGCATGCACAGCAATGCAGAGACACTTCGAGCATGTCAACTCAGAGCTACGAACAGGAAATGATCTCCTTCACATAGAACGCCAACGACGATCGCCGTTGGATATAATTGGGAACATAGCGAACGGCTTATTTGGTGTACTGGACTCAAAGTATGCAACAGAGATGTCAGGCACTATACGAAAGGTTAAATCAAATGAAGACTATTTATTGACATTGCTACAAAACCAGACATCTGTGATTGATTCAACAATAAATATCATCAAGCGAGACGAAGCCACAATTGAAAATCAGATGAAACTAATGGAACACCAAATGAACGACATAACTAAGGTCCAGGATAATGCGGTAAAGGCATTACAATGGTATATCACTCTAACTACTCAGATGACAGTTATTGCAGGGAATTTGCAACGAATTCAAACCGAAATTTCCCGAGTATTTACGGATGCCCATCATAGTAAAATAAGCCCATTACTACTATCACCAGGCCAGCTTCGGGCACATCTGAACCAACTAAAGAGACATCTTCCGTTTGGTTTGGATTTTCCAGTTCCAGATAACGACGTCTTACAATTATATGGCTTAATGAAGGCACAAGGCACAATCGCAAACAATCATGTGATATTTAAAGTCATGTTTCCATTAGTGGCAACGCAGACAGTACAACTGTATAACCTAGTACCCATTCCAGCAGTTGGAACTCATGGGATTGTAACGATGAACATTCAAATTCCTATTATTGCTGTCAACAAAGAACAAAGTCAATACATTGGGCTCTCAAGAGCAGATCTGGAACGATGCTATCAGCTCAACAATGAGCAATATATTTGTTTTGATAAACAAACGACGTTTACGGCCAATAGCAACTGTGAGTTCCAGTTATTCAAAAACTCAAAATCATCAGTGTGTCAAATACAACACACAAACAGGTCATTCGTGTGGTACGACATGTATCACAAAAATCAGTGGATTTTTGCCACCACCAGACCAATTGAACTCACAGTGACCTGTGACGATAACATCCAAGATGTCACTATCAAGAAGACTGGATTGTTAACCCTAGACCCGACGTGTACAGCAAGAAGTTCTGCTATCCGAATAACAGGTCACCGTATAGCTACGACAGACACAATGAAATTGTCATATGTGCGATTTGGCAACTTCAGCATTGGCCCAACAAAGGCAGCGCCAACAACAACACAATTCCCGAAGATGCAGCTTAGCTACGACGAATTAAGCAACATTCAAGGAAAACTGGAAACTAAGCAAAACTGGAAATTGCCAGAGGACCTCAGCCAGCCGGCTCACCATGTTATCGTCTCCTACGTAGCGCTGACAATACCATTGGTTCTTGTGATGGTATATGGAATAAGAAGATGCTTACAACCCCAAAGACACAATGGTCCAGATCAGACAACCGTGAGGATCGTCAATCCCATACCGACCCCTGCTGCAGTAAACCCAGCCCCCAGCAATTTTGCGGTCAACGTTGGATGATGTTGAACAGGTGTTCAACGGCCGGGAGTATGTTGGTGTTTAAACTTTTCTAAAATAAGATAACAATAAGACAATCATAATATAGAAATATATGTCAAGTTAGTATGTAACCCGATTATAGATATCGATGGCTCATCAGTAGTAAGTAGGTGTGAGATGGTCAGCAGTTAACAATAAAGACCTAGTTAATTAAGCTGCTATGCAATAAAGACGTATTTTGCTGACCTAACACTATGTCGAACTATGCACTGGTGAGCTCTCTATTTTTACTATAAAAGAAATGCATTATTCTTAGTTAGATCAGATACCAATTGTAGTTACATCGGGTGTGCATCGCTGTGTCTTTGGCCCCCAATCTCTACCTTTGTAATCTCACTCCGAAGTCCACCCAATTTATGTGTTGGTTGCGACAACCTTTAGTCACTGGTTTATGTGCTAGTGCCTACATATATATAAATAAATAAACATTTAATAACTTCATGAAATACTAACGTCTTTCATAAATAACATAAGCATCAATTATTGTAACAGTGCATTTGAAACAAAAAAAAAAAAATATAATGTTAAATTTAATGAAAAAAAAAAGAAGATAAACAAAAAAAAAATCTAAGATTAGTAATTTGATGACGAAGGGAAACAGAAGGACAAGAGACGTTGCCCAGCAAAAGCAACCAAAAAAAAAAAAAAAAAAAATGTTAGATTATAGACAACAAAAATAAGGCAAAAGTGTGGAGGATAGAAGGAGAAAATGAAAGATAGAAAGAACGTGTGAATCTCTAATAGAACGACGAAGATGAACGATGAAGTAGTAGAAGAACATTCCTTGATTTTGAATTTGAACACAGATATATATTTCTATATATTAATATATATACTTAAATGAAATGAAATTAACATAAAAGAAACAAACACACACTCACACACAAACACACAAAAACAAAACGTTTAAAACAAAAAACAACATAAAAACGAGATGATAAAAGTTTTTCTTTAGTTTAGGAATTTTCATTTTCCTATAAAAAAAAAAAAAAAATTTGATTGCTTCAGACTGACAGCTAAGGAAAACTATCTAAAGGGGAAAGATAATTTCGTAGCCGACGCGCTATCAAGAATAACAATACAGGACTTACAAAATATACAAACTAGTAACAAAATTCTGAGAGTCACTACCAGAAACCAAAGTAAACAGTCAAATTCCTGCGCAGGAAAAGAAAAAGAGAATAATATAAAAGAGTTGCAAAAGCAATCTCTTAATGCTTCTAAGCCCAATGTATATGACGTCATTGTAAATGACGAAGTACGAAAAGTAGTAACCTTGCGAATAACTGATTCTTTAAGCATATTCAAACATGGCAAGAAAGTTATAGCAAGAATTGACATTTGCGATATGTATACCAATGGAATCCTTGACTTAGGTCAATTGTTTCAAAGGGTCGAAAAAGAAGCCGGTATACTCAATATCAGTCAAGTCAAAGTGGCACCGAGTGAAAAGATCTTTGAAACTATTTCAATAGAATCTTTCAAAAATATGGGCAATAAAATATTGAAATTTTTAAGAGTAGCGCTACTCAAGCCGGTGACCCTATTATCAAATAATGATAAAGAAAAAGAAGCAATACTGTTTACGTTCCACGATGACCCTATACAAGGAGGTCATACTGGAATATTAAGAACTATAGCCAAAATAAAAAGGCATTACTATTGGAAAAACATGACACGAGATATATCTCAATATATAAAAAAATGTAATAAGTGCCAAAAAGCAAAAATAACAAAACATACAAAAACTCCGTTAATTATAACTGAAACGCCACAACAGGCTTTCGATAGAGTTATTGTCGATACGATCGGTCCACTTCCTAAATCAGAACACGGAAATGAATACGCAGTAACTTTAGTCTGCGACCTAACAAAATACCTTGTAATAATACCAATTAAAGACAAAAGTGCAAAAACAGTAGCGAAAGCTATATTGGAAGATTTCATTCTGCAGTACGGTCCAATGAAGACGTTCATTACGGACATGGGAACAGAATATAGAAACTCAATAATTGAAGAGTTAAGCAAAAACTTGCAAATAAAGAAAATAACTTCAACTGCACATCATCACCAGACTGTAGGCACTGTGGAGCGAAGCCACCGAACACTTAATGAATTTTTACGATCATACATTTCAGTTGACAAAACTGACTGGGATGTATGAATACGATACTTCGCATTTTGTTTTAATAGAACACCCTCTATGGCACATGATTATTGTCCATATGAGTTGGTATTCGGTAAAACTTCTAACTTACCACAATAATTTAATAGTGTTGATAAAATAAATCCACTATATAACATAGAAGATTATGGTAAGGAATCGAAATTTAGATTAGAACAGGCTTATAAAAGAGCCAGAATTATGTTAGAACAGCACAAAGCGAAGAATAAGGAATTATATGATAGAAAAGTAAAAAATATTGAATTAGAAATAGGAGATAAGGTTTTATTGCGTAATGATACAGGTCATAAGCTAGAATCTAAGTATTTAGGCCATACATCATAGAAGAAATAAAAGATAGGGATAACATTTTAATTAGAGATACAAAGAATAAGAAGCAATTGGTGCATAAGGATAGGTTAAAAATTTTAACCAATTAATATATATATATATATATATATATAAAAAAAAAAATATATATATATTAACAATAATGAACAAATAAATTTATACATAATAAAAATTAGAAAATAACTCCATATAATTACGTTATTTTTCTAAAGAGGGGGGATGTAGCATGTTTTGGAATAACATATTAACAACATTACAAACATATTGTAGCAATATTTATGTGCGCAACATTCAAGTGTATTGGCCTCTCAAGTAACATGACCACCCATGAGTGCATGGTGCTGGACAATTGCTGTGTCGGCAAATATAACACGCGCGGCCGCTTTGGCCCAATATGCAATATGATACATCCTCACTCTCCCGCCGCAACGGGATACATACATACATACTCTTATGTAAACATTTATACTTTTATACATAAATATGTTTATACATAAGCATACCGCTTATCTGCCTGCATTACTGGCAGCGCAGCTACGCGGTCTTAGCTATAGTCGACAATTGTTATAGAATTAAGATTCATTCAATAAACTGAACTGAACATTTCCTACTACAACACATATCAACGCAAAATCGATAAAGGATGCGTACCCAATGCCACGCATCGACTATATCTTAAATCAGCTACGCAAAGCGAGATTCATAAGCAGCTTGGATCTGAAAGATGACTACTGGCAGATCCCATTGGAGGAAAAAAGCAGGGCAATGACGGCATTCACGGTTCCAGAGAAAGCGCTATTTTAATGGAAAGTGATGCCGTTCGGTCTGCATTCAGCATCAGCGACTTTTCAGCGGGCACTGGGCCAAGTCATCGGCCCAGAAATGTTACCAAACGCATTTGCATACCAAGATGACATTGTGATAGTGAGCAAAACAATTAAAGCACATAAAACACCTACGAGAAGTGTTCAGGAGATTAAAAGAGGCAAATTTGAGAATTAATGCGAAGAAATTGCAATTCTTCAGAAAAGAACTGAAGTTTCTAGGTCACTTGGTGATAGAAGACGGCATTGCCACGGACCCAGTTAAGGTGGCCGCAATAGTTCAGCTAAAACCACCAACCTGCACAAAGGAATTACGCCAGTATCTAGGACTAGCCTCATATTACAGACTATTCGTACCAGAATTTGCAACGTTAACACATCCATTAAATGCGCTTCTAAAGAAAAAGACTAGGTGGCACTGGAACGAGGAGCATCAGGCAGTATTCGATTCAGTGAAAGAAAATCTGACGAATGGCCCAGTTTTGGCATGTCCAGATTTCACAAAAATGTTCGAGCTACAGACCGACGCAAGCCACATGGGACTATTTGCAATCATGGTACAAAATGCAGAGGATGGTGAGAGGGTACTTTCATACCTGTCAAGGGAGCTAAATCCAGCCGAAAAAAACTACTCGGCAACAGAAAAAGAATGCCTGGCGATGGTATGGGCGGTGCGTAAATTGAGACCATATCTGGAAGGATACAACTTTAAAGTGTGATGGTGACCGATCCAATTCACCAGCAGTATATTCAAGGAAATGCTAGAAGAATGGGGATGCCAACACCAGCTAACAGCGTCTTACACACCACAGGAAAATCAAACCGAACGGGCAAATAGAACAGTGAAAACGATGATTGCTCAGGGGAAAATCAACGTAACTGGGACCAGAGTTGGCCGGAAATAACACTGGCTGTTAATACAAGCCAATCAGAATCAACAGGATTTACGTCAGCATATATGGTACAGGGGCGTGAACCAAGAATGCCAGGCGCTATGTATGATAACGACAGGCACAGGAAAACAAACCATAACACCAGAGGCGAAAGTAAAACAAATGCAAGAGCTATTCTATATGTATAGCTATAATCTAAGACGAAGAGAATGGAGACCAGTAATCTGAGCAACCGTATGGGCAAAAGAACACCATCTTTCAAATGCTGCAGAAGGATTTGCAGCGAAACTTGCACCAAGATTTGGAGGACCATACAAGGTGATCGGATTTGTGTCACCAGTTATATGCAAGTTACGTAACAAGGAAACTGGAAAGGACTGGACGTCATCATCATATTGTCACTCATCGAAGTCGGTTGTGTTTTTTTTGCGCTCTCGCTTAATTATTGTCTTTCGCTCTTTTTTAATAATTCGCTATACTCATCGCGAAGTTTGGGTTAAATTTACTAACATTTATTTAATATCAAAACTTTAACAAACGCAAATATAATTTTGTTGATGCGCTGCTTAGTTTTTGATTTCATTTTATTTTTTGCTCCCACCCGCGCTCACAATTTACAGTTCATAGTTTGTTTTTGTTTGTGTGGTGTTGCTGCTCTCTATTCTTTTGTTTTCTCTCCTGATCGCGCTAATTACCACCGGGAGCTAGATGGTTTGAATGAGGGTGTGTGAGATGTGTGTGTATTTGGTTTTTCCCCGAGTAACTCTCTTCGATTCAGATGTTAAAACAGAAGTGTCTTTTTTATTCATAATGTTTTTGGATTCTCTACCTTTTGTCTATCTTTGTGTGTCTGTTACAATCGAATTAATGCATGTGTGTATGTATGTTTTATGTATGTATGTTTTATGAATGTATGTTTTATGTATCATATGTATGTATCATATATAAATTATCAATCGTTCTGGGAACAGAAAAGAGTCGATGCCACGTCTTCTTTCCTGGATCTCTTTCCCCAATTTAGTGACCAGGGTGTTGGGTTGGTAACTCGCTCGCGGCCGTTAAATTCACGCCGGTGACAAGTTTTTGTTGTGTGTGCATTTCCGTCATTTTTTAAGAAGTAGAGATTTTGTTGTTTTTACCAATTGCAATTCGCATCAAGAACCAAACGTGACCTATCTTATAGTCGATCTCATTTGATTTACACTATAGAGAGGGTAAACGAATGGCTCATGCTGGCTTCTTTTCTAAAAATATCCATCCGCGGATGCGATTGATAATTGTAAAATTTCTAAGAAAAGAGTCAATCTGACAGAGATATCTAGTGAATGGCTTATGGCTGAACAGCGCAAAGACTCCGATATTACTAATATTATGAATAAATTAAAAGATAATTCTCTTGCGAGGATATCGCGAAAACTTACGAGCTAAGAGCAGGAATAATTTATTGGAAAATTCAGAGAAATGGTAGAACTCGATCTTTGCATGTTCCAGTTGTACTAGAAAGTAGTGCAGAGAATTTAAATGAAATGAATTTAGAAGAAACTGTTGAAAAAGATAGTAATGAAATAATCAAGAAAAAATGATTGAAAGAGATAGTAATGAAGTAATTAAAAAGGAAAGTGTTGAAAGAGACAGTATTGAAATAAATGAAACTGTTGGAAGAGACAGTATGGGTGCCTGAAAGGCTGATTATAAAACTTGAAAGAATTTGTCATAATCCGCAATTTGACAACTACCATCTACCCTCTCAATATTATTATTCCCAACACCACCCTAAACCACCCGAGAACCACCCACCGTTATGTCGAGTGCATAATGGCTGTTTACTTTTTAACCTTTTTTTTTCTTCTTTTGTTTACTTTCTTTTTTCCCCCTCTGTAATTTTTTTTTTCAGTCGACTGTGTGAAATTTTTCTTTACCATTTTCATTCACTTTGAAGTTTTTGTTGTAGTTGTTGTTGTTCCCACCATTATCATCATCATCATCATCCTCGGCCTGCTGCCGCTTTCAATGTTTGGCTAACCAAATTTCATTTGTTATACTCTTTGGTTAGTGGGCATAATGACTTTTTCTAACCAAAAAAAGAAAACAAAAAAAAAACGACATGATAAATTTGCAATTTAATGGCATTTGATTTGTTGATTGGCTAAGAAATTGTTTTGTCCATTCCTAAAAAAATTCATTACTTAAATGCAAAATAAAATGAAAATATATCGCTTCATAAATGTCTTAAAAATCTAGAAGGAATTGAAGAATTGTTAACTATTTTGGTATTTAATATTAAAACCTACGCTTGTCAACTTGAAATCTTGATCTCCTACCTTAATTTTCTTCAATTTTTTCTTTTCATAAAGCGACTCTGACTCCCACTAAATGTTTTTGCACAATTTTATTAAGTAAATGAGTACAAATGTTACTTATTCACTTAAATTTAAAGCGTATTTCAAAATGAAGTTCTTTTTTTTATCACTTTTGTATGCTTTTACATACTTAGTTTCTTTTCTTTCCAAGCTTGTAACTCGGTATAAGATACTTTGCAACTCTGAATATTGTATCCTCTTCTTTTTCCGCATTTGAAAGTGTATGGACACTCAATATAAGTGTATTCTTGTACTTTTTACTATTAAGTTGTGAAGGCTTAATCTGCACATAAACCTATGTGTCAATATATTCTCATACACATTTTTTGTTACATTTAAAATTATATTTCCTTCTTTTTATACCACAGCAGAATTTGGTAAGATGTTTGTAACGCACAGAAGGACACGTTTCCGACCCCATAAAGTATATATATTCTTGATCAGCATGAGAAGGTAAGTCGATATTTACTCAGCCATCATAAAAGCTATCGGGCTGAAATTTTTGTGTGTGCTTATTCTAATATCAATATAAATAAGCTCTGCTCAACCGCTGCCGGCTGCCTAATACATATGTCATTGTTCGAATCATCGAAGCACACGCATACAAACACACAAACGTATCGCTACATATCTTTATGTGTATTCGTGCCAATCGCGGCATGCGTGCAAAGAGGATGGGGAAGAACTTTCATCCAACTGTGGATGTAACAGATAAAATAACTCGATGCCTCCAACCCGAGGCAACGGGCAACACGCATGGCAACAAGCGAATGCTTGGGTGAAAGCAATGGGCCGATGGAAAAGTACCAGCTATATAGCGGTATTACACCAATCGATTTCTGAGGCGATGAGATCTGCCTATATAAAGGCGGCATAATTCAAGGAAGTCATCAAGTCGCATCAAGCAACAAAAGGGTGTTGAGGTGGAAATAACATCTCTAGAGGATCAGGATACGCCACAGAACGCAAACGAAAGGTCGCAGGATTCTTCCGAGCGACAATCGACGTTCAAGAGTGGTCCTGAAGAAGGAATACAAGTGGAGCATCGAAATCATGAGCCTGGTGTGGCGAGCAGCGGAAGCACAGGAAGCAAGGGAGAGACCTGGCGCAAGCAACGAGGGACCCACAGTATATGCTCAACGCTGCCCAAGATCGAGACTTCTCCAGAGAAACTAGTTATACCTAGCCAAGCCCAAAGACAATACCAATAAATAAAAACCTAGAAATCAATTTACAGCGCAAACGATAAATTTCACCGGGGAACACAGTAAATTTTGTTGTGCTGAACCTAGCCTAAGAAAGGATCGTTACAACTGGCGTCTCAACGTGCTATACTGGTGAAATTTAGACAAACAAAAGTTTAAAAATAAAAATCAAAATGGAAGAGAATGGATTTACCACATGAAAAAGGGGGATCTGATATAGACGGGTCAAAGCATCAGGATCGAGATGACCAGCACGGTAGTGGAAGTGAGGAAGTAGCTATGTGATTGGGTGGAAAACAACGAAGCTGACCCAGACTGGACGGACGAAATAAACAGAATGGAGGCAAAATACACGAAAAGTCTTACAAGGAGACTGAGTCATTCCAGAAAATAAATATCGCCACATTAGCAGTTCCACCATTTCTACCACCAAGATGGGGAAGCAAAGGAGCCTTAAATAGCACCGAAACTAAAAGGGATTTAAGAAGACAAACAATAAAACCCAAGAAAACGGTGCGAAATACAATAAACTGACCACCGAATATGCTACGCTGGCAAAACAAGTGAGAGAGTGGACTTTCGCGAAGAACAAGCAATTGCGATCTTGCAAGGAGTTTGTTAAGGGTTTCAAGAAATACTTTCTTCAACAAACTGACTGATCAAGTCAAAGCTCGCCAACAAAGCAAACATGAGTACTTCAAGGACTATATGGTGGACATGCAAACAATGACGAGTCCATATATACACATATAGTTGATGTAGCGTGTAGTCTGTGTGTAAATGGGTGTGCTCTGATGATTCAAGCAATGACGTAGTAGGCAGCAGGCAGCGCTGCCGGTAGCGGTTGAGCAGAGCCGATTTACATTGACTTTAACTTGTGTTCTATTTATCCGATCACATTGGGATTTGGGATCGGCTGTTTTATATCCAATACTACGTTAGTAAATTTTATAGCGATACTCCAACTGCTTCACCTACTTTTCGTATTTAACTATAGGATACAGTGGTCCGATCCTAGAGATTGTCATACTTGATCTGCCCCAAGTAATAAAAAGCATAGAATAATACCCTCTGCAAATTGAGCTAATATTAACAAAAATTACGGGAAATTAACCAAATGTTTGTTTTATCTGAAATGTATGTTCGTTATTAATAGCATGTTTCATAAATTTAAATAATTACTTAAATCGTTACTGAACTAGAAACGTTTCAAACGTTTATGAGGAAGAAGAAGATCGAATGTGCATTTAAGGTAAAAATCAAATATACACACTATAACTTAAGGCAAAAATGGATCGCAAGCAGCAGAAAAGTGCCACATTTCGTAAAAAAAAATGAAGTTTGGCTTGAGGAGTATACATCATTCGAAGATTCCGAGATATTGAAGATTGTTCAAGTTTTACAAGGAAACGAAAGCTTGAGAGCGCCACTGAAAGCATTACAACGGAACATCTTTCAGAAGCACTTTCTTTCAAGTATACAAAGGAACGAGAGAGGACAAAGGCGAGCATTACGAACGCTGTCCAGATTTTCCAGATCTATTCGACGAAATAGGATTCTGAAAAAGCCACCCAATTCAGTTGCCACTAAGTACACTGAGGGAGAGGCGGTTTCTTATTAATGGACCAGGGATTGACGAAGGAGAAATACGAAATTTTAAAGTCATAAAGTAAACGTTCCTCTCAGATAGAAAAAAGTTTGCAAATAAAATTATAGCAGAGGTATCTGTAAAAGTAAGGATTCCAGGATTTAATGGATCACACTTCGAGGCGTCTTGTTGAAAATATGCCTGATGAAGAGATGAAGCTTCTTCCGGAAAATTTGACTTTAGTCAAATGGGGATGTGATGGATCATCTGGACAAGGCGCCTTCAATCATATAATAAACACACAGGACAAAACTATATCTGATGGCTTCTGTAGTTCCTTTGCGCCTAAAAAGTGAAAGTTCTGATCTTCGACCGTCATCGACCAACTATTGTCGGCCTTTGTTATTCAAATATGCAAAAGAGTCCTCGGAATTTATCAAATTAACTGTTGGCGACATAAAAAGTCAAAGAGGCCAACTGAAATATGCTGTTTTTCAAACCAAGAGTAGAAAAACATTTACATAAGTTTGATTTTTAATAATTGTCAGAATTATTGATGGAAAATCCTTAAATGCAGAAAACTCAAAAGTATAGATAAACTGTCCAAAGTATGGATACAGAAACACGAATGATGGAAATACTTCAAGAAGATTTGTTGAAAATGATGAAATGACATCATTAATAACAGGTGTTGGTCAAGAGATCATTTAAAGGTTGGCTGTTATCTTGAATGTTGTAAATTGCAAGGAAATGGTGAAAAATTTGCCGAATATACTTCAAAGACTGGTCAACTTTTGTCGGAATTGTATCCGCAAAAAAAACTTACCCCAACGGTACAACATAGGATTTTGGCACACGGAAAGGATTTAATAAAATATCAGTGTTTACCAATCGGAGAGCTATCCGAAGAATCACAGGAATGTAAAAACAAGGACTACAAAAGGTTCAGATAAACTAATACATTAAAAACTTTTCGTGTTAGACAAAATAAAGACCTTTTTAACATGCTGGCAGCCTCTTCGGACCCACTTATTGCATATCTGAGGCACGTGCGATCACGAAAGGATTTGGAAAATAGCAACTATAGTCATGAAATGTTGAGTTTATTAGATATTGATATAAATATTGAAAATTACTTTGAAGAAAATCAGCCATCAATAGCAAATTTTCAAAATTAACTTAAAAAAATGTAAAAAATTTTACGTTTGTGATTAGAAATTAATTTTCGGACTTTGACCTTGAATATTACAGCACCACGTACACCCAGCAGTCGTCACAAACATTCATTTTGAAGCTTCAGGCTTCTTTATCATAAACTTTTTAAATTTTTAAAATCGCCTTATCTGTTTAGAAGCTATGATTTTTGCAATGTAAAATGCCAAAAGGCCCCACTGTGCAAAGTCCCAACGAAAACATAAGATAAAGTATGCAAGGCCACAAGTATGAAACCTTTTCGTCTCGTCGACGAGCCTTTGTTTCGCAAGTTTTGCCAAGTGCTTGATCCACACTATAGATTGCCATCTAGAACTACATTAAAGCACGTTCAAATGGAGACAAGGTATATGTCAATGAAAACAACTGTGTAAAACATTTTTGAAGTAATTAAGGACTTGTCCATCACCACGGACTTGTGGACGTCTTTGGCAAATGTGTCTTACATAACAGTAACTTGCCATTCTATTGATAAACTGTCCAAGTTGGGTTCTGCGGTTTTGTCAACACACTAAATGAGGAAACGAATCACACTGCACAAATTATTGCAGACTCATTGATAAACGTTTTGATTGAATGGAATGTATTAAACAAAGTTGCGTCTGTTGTTACAGACAATCATAGAACTATGATTGAGATGTGCGATATTATAAAAAAGAGAAATGTGCCGTGTTTCGCTCACACGCTTAACTTAATAGTTAAAGATTGTCTGGGCTTCGTTCCTGTTCAAACAATAATTGGCAGATGAAAAAAAAATAGCTACTTTTGTGAAACAGAGCAACATAACCTATGCAAAGTTTAAGGATGCGCAATTTCCAGGCACCAATACGTACAGTCTTAAGCAAGAGGTTCCCACCAGATAGAATAGCGCTTATGTGATGATCGAAAGAATTTTGACTACCAAAGATGCTTTTGCTAAAGTTCTATTAAGCACGGCTAAGGCACCGCCACCCCTGACAGCAGAGGAAATTGATATAATGCAGGATCTCGTTCATCTCTTACTGCCTTTTGATGTCACAACAAAAAGTCATGTTCTGCAAATGCCATGACGGTTTCTATAGTAATTCCTCTGGTCAGCGAACTCTCAGATAAGATGGACTCATTCAAAACTACCCTTTTAGGAAACTACCCTGGAGAAGGTCCACGTATGCGTGGACTGATAGTCGAAAAAAATAAATGCAAGACTTCTTGACAATGAATACACAGCAACTCGATTAGGAACGCTGTTCGATCCAAGATTCAAAAAGGAAGGATTTTTGTCACCGTTCCACATAAATGAAGCAACCAAATTGCTGGAAAACGTGATTACAATTCTCAATAGAGAACTGCATCTTCCAGACGATATCTCAAATCCGAATGAGCCAGATGAATCAAACAAGCCATTTTTTAAACGAGTTAAACGGAATATCGACCGAAAAATACGAACTGACCGATCTGATTCAATAATAAATCTACGAAATTATTACACGGGTCAAAATCTGGACGAAAATGAGGACCCCCTTATGTATATGTATTTTTTTCTGTGCCTTTTATTACTGTAGGCAGACCAAGTTTGAAATCGTTAGGATCGGACCACACTATCATATAGAATACGAAAAGTAGGTTAAGCAGTTGGAGTATCGCTATAAAATTTAATAATGTGATAGTAATAAAAAAAGGTAAATATTTACTTAAGCTACTCGAGATTTCAGTGTTGAAAAGTGAAAAATCGACTAAAGCTAGATTACCAGTGTTGGCAAACGTTTTTTTTTATTTGGCGTTTTTTTTTATTTTTCTGCCAGCCAAATATTTGAGGAATATTCGGCTCTGGCAGCCGAATGTTGTATTCTGAACTATATTTGTTCTCTAAAATCAAGAAATATTGTAAACTCAAAAATATTTTCGTTTGTTGAGAATAGCGCGAGCAAAAGTTTCAAAACGCGTATTTAAGTATCCCAAATTTGGCATCTGGCAACACTATCTCAAAATTTGACAGCTTCATTTAGCCGTAAAAAGCTACTTTTAGCTACAATCCCGCTAAAAATATAATTTTTCTTTTGTTAATTACACAAAAACTACGAAATAAATCGCCAAGGCGCCTGAGTTCGTGCTCGTGGAATTTTTCTCTTTCGTTTGATACCAAATTTATGTAGTTTAAGCGCGTTTTGGGCCCGAGTAACTATAGTAAATATTTACCTTTACATCAGCAAGCCGAACCGGCAGCAAGCCGAACCGGTTTATATCGGCTGTAACTTGTGTTCTATATATCCGATAAGATTTAAATTTTGGGATCTGAGATTTTATATATAATACTATCATATTGGTCAATTTCATGGGGATACTCCAATTTTTGAAAAAATGTTTCCTCCAGAGCTATATGATATAGTGCTCCGATTCTGCCAATTTTCATACTTTATTTTTCCCAAGTAATAAAAAGCCTCCAAAAAAAATTGCATCGCGATAACTCTTAAGATGGCTGAGTAAAACGGACATGGCTATATCAACTCAGCTTCTCATGCTGATCAAGAATATATATACTTTATAGGGTCGGAAACGTCTCCTTCTGTGCGTTACAAACATCTGACCAATTTTATAATACCCTCTGCAAGGGTATAAAAAACGTTAGATCCCAAAATTTCAATCTGATCGGATAAATAGAACACAAGTTACAATTCATTGCTCGAATCATCAGAGCACACGCATACACACACACAGACGCAACGCTACATAAACCATATGTGTATGCGTGTGAATCGCGGCATGCGTGTAAAAGGGGATGGGAAAAAGAAGAAATGAAAATGATATTTAAAAGGTTCTGTGCATTAATGAATTGAGTCACAGAAAAAGAGTTTGGAACATGTAAAAATATTATGGCCATGGACTGCAAGGGTACAAAGAATTCCTTCTCTGCGTTACAAACATCTAACCAATTTTGTACCACCCTTTGTAGGGGTATACAAAAATTTCGATATATCGATAATATCGATTTTTTTCCCTCAAAAAATCGACAATATCGATACTTCAAAATATCGATTTTTTGCAGCACTAGTCTGTGGTAGTCGGTTATCGATAAACTTATTAATTCGGTTGCTAATTTCAGGATAGTTTTACATTTTCTGTGATTAATATATGTACAAATCTCATTGTACTTACTCTGCATTTCGCCTCTTTGCTACGAAAGACAACTGAAGTTGAAACTAACAAGCGATTTTTATTTACTTAGATGAATGCAGCTGCAATGCAATACTGAAGCTGAGTACGTACGTTTTAAAAGAACATTGCTCCGTTTGTTTAAAGAGAGTTGCATTTTGGGCTACAGTGACATAAATGTTATTTACAGGACCCAATTAACATCTTTGAGTTGTCTAGGTAGTCATCTAATTACTTGGCCGTATTGCCGTTTGCCTGCATAGTTGACCGTATGATGTTAAAACGATAAGTGAATTTTTAATACTGAAACTGAAATACATATATAAAATGAAGTAAGTAAGTCGTCTTGCCGACTCCTATACTCCTTCTTTCGTGCAACTCGAGCATGTAACCCCTCCTTTTTTAGTATTTTTCGGATTGTGTCGACATGGAGATCTTTGCCAAACTTCTCCCTTATGTCCTGACCAATCTTTGGAGCTGATATGCCAGGATTTAAACGCACAGTTTTTAAAATGTGTCTCTTCTCTCGTTCGGTCAGCAATGATGGCCTTCCAGTACGGGGCTGGGACTTGAAGGAGCCGGTCAAATTAAAGTTTTGCAATACTCTCTGAACAGAAGAGTGTGTTCTGCCAACAATACTGCCAGTTTCCCGTAGAGTTTTCCCCTCATCCCGCAGTTTAAGGATGAGATTTTTCAAATCGGGATCTATTTCTTTAGACTTATTGCCCATTGCGAAATTTTCAAGAGAATGAAAAAATTTGTCAAAACAAAAGCCATTTGAAATGTATTAAGGCTCTAGGTACAATTATTTGGTATTAAACGGTAATTAAAGTTCAATACAAAGCATAAAAACAGTGGCTTCTTAGTTTGTACGCATACTTTTTCTGCATTGAAATTCGTTGTTTTTTAGTTTTTTAATTATAAAAAATAAACTATAATAGATATTGAAAAAAAAAATTTGCCAACTTATTCATAAATAATGCGTTTATCTTTAAAAAATATAATTTCGTCAATATCTTAATTAGAAATATCATTTTTTTAGAAACAAAGTTTCACATAGAGCTTGTACGCATACAAAAATTTGCAAAAATTTGAGCCTCAAAGAAATGTTGTGTACCCACCAGCAGCCAACAACATTCCGTTGCCATAAGGACCGTTAGGACGATCTAGAACAGTGGTCGGCACGGCCTATTCCCCGGACCATGATGAAATACACTACATACACTTAACGTAAGCTTGCAATAAGTGCGAGTGAAAGGAATTCTGAGTGTCTATTGAGGGTGAGCGAGACGGTGATGTGAGTAAGCAAAAGTGCACTGAAGTTAAGTGTATACTTCGGTAAGCTTCGGCTTCCGACGAGACCACCTTATGTTATTTCATCATGCCCCGGACTAGGGCCTAGCTCTGCCGCAGAAGTACCGCTTCACACACACTGTAAACGCTCGTGTTTGTTCGGCAATGTCACTTCGTCAAAAATTTCGATTGATGCTGGTCAGGAAAAAAAATGATTGCCAAAAAAAAATAAATCAGTTGCTGTTCAGCATTTGATGAAGCAACACCTTTTTAATGCGGCTAACTGGAATACACCGAAAAAAAAATGTTTAATGCCGATTGGGAAAATTTATTTTTTATTATTGAAAATATGGAGGGCGATGCGCAATGCGTTATTTGTCATCAAATTTTTCCTATCACTATTATGCATTATTTAATAATATTTTCTTACCTATATTATGTAAGGATAATTTTTGTTCATTTTTTTGACAAAAATAAAAAATATTTCTATTTGCTATACTGTTTTTTCAGTGTAAAGCAAGAAAACGTTTCGTACTTCGTGTTTGTTGTCACACACACAAATTCAAAGTCTCATTTTTGATTGTATGCGTGCCTACCCCTGATCTAGAATAATACATATGTACATATGTATGTTTATACGTATAATTGGAATATTTCTAGTCCAAAAATAAAGTTTGGTAAGTCGCTAGAAATTTACAACACTAATTACAAATTTGATTTAGACGGTCAAAAAATTGTATAGCAAATGATTTTTCTTAATTATTTGCACAAGGTGCCAGTGAAGCAATGAGAAAAGTCGTTAAAAGATTGACAAAGCACTTGAAAAGGTTTGCATAGGTGAAACATCTATTAAGGTGAATGGAAAAACTTCTGCCCCGACGTGGAGGAACACAAATATTTTGAGTATCTAGTAAATTGGACGAAATAGTTTTAAAATTGATTAGTTTATAAATAATGCCAACAAACGCTTGTGAAGTGTAGAAAGAATAATAACAAGAAGTCTGTCAAAATAAAAAGCTAGGCGAAGATTCGGGTCCCATTTAAGACCGCGTAATGCGAACTTAAGGATCTGATTAAGGAACATATTTAGGGATCTACACAGTGTAAAACTTCTGTTCCGTAGTGGTCGTCAAATTCGTTGGCCTGTTGACAATTAAAGAAATGTCAGGATTGATTAGGATTAGATTAGGACAAAAATTACACCGAAAGTCCTGAATGATAGCTTGCGTTTCAAAAGATCAATTTTGATAGAGTACTGAGCTAGGAAGGGAGATAAACGGTTGAATGTCATAAGAGAGCATTTGAGTCATTAAGGTGTAGATTATTTACATGATGTTGGAAAGAAGGATCATTATCGGAATAACAAATAATGATGCCATCCGTAAATCAATCCCATAGGCAAATTGTTTTTAAACAATGTGAACAATGGTGGACCCAGATGACTGTCTTGCAAGACACCTGCGTTTACTCGAACTGTTTTTGAAAAAGATAAGAAAAAAAAAACCGATTGGGTTCTACCGATAAGATACGATTTTAAACAAGTAAAAAGTTCAGGCGAAAAGCCTAAAGGAGAAGAGAGTGATTAATCGTATCGAAAGCCCTACTTAAGGCAGTATTAATGACATCAGTAAATTCTAAAAGGTTGATAAGGGACGAGCGGCCTTTCATAAAACGATGCCGACAAGGAATCTAGATAAATGTTGAATTTAAAAATTTTCTCAAAAAGCTTAGGTATTGCAGACAACTTGATGATGCCACGGTAATAAGATTAATTGCCATTTTCTGGAAACGGAATAATATAAGCCTTTTCAGGAAAGTTACAAGTCTCGCTAGATGTAGAAAATAACAAAGAAAAGGTTTAGATAGGGAAATCAAACACATTTTAAGGAGATAACTACTAATTCTATCAGTCCCAGGTATAAGGGAGGATTCTAAAAAACAAGATAGATATAATGCAGTCTTCAGTTATATAGGGAAAAAACAAGAATCAGTTTTTTTCAACCGTGTAAAAAAATCTCGATTTAATATTAAGGAGATTAAGTAACGTACGGGTAAACCAGATCGGCTTACAGTAGAAACATTCACATAAGAGTCGTACGTATCGATCAGAGAATTAATGAAGTAAGTAAGTCGTCCTGCCGACTTAGGTATATCATACACCAGTAAAACATATATTTAAAATTTATAATAACACATGCATTTTCATATTTTTAAAAAAATACTGTTCCCCCACCAGCCAACGGCGACTTCCGGCCATATGGAAAAAAGTTTATATGCATATCTTGGCTATTTTTAGTCAGATTTTTAATTTGGTGTTTTCCTTGATATTAGTATCAAATTTAACTGTGGTAAAGTGTTAGTTTAGTTTCTAAGTGTTTGAGAAAATCGGTTTTATATAATTTGCGGGGGCGTGGCAGAAATTTGAAATGAACTTGATCACTCCACACACTACACGAGTCTACATACCAAATTTGGTGGCTCTAGCTCTTATAGTCTCCGAGATCTAGGTGTTCATACAGACGGAAACGGACGGACGGACGGACGGACGGACGGACAGACGGACATGGCTAGATCGTCTCGGTTGTTGATGCTGATCAAGAATATATATACTTTATGGGGTCGGAAAAGCTTCCTTCTGCCTGTTACATACATTTTGGCGACTTTAATATACCATTTCACCCTATGGGTGTATGGTATAATGACAAATCATAAGAGGAAATAAGGATTATATGAAGATTGTTTTACGAAAACATCTTTGACGTGGAATTTTGAAGTTAATAATTTAATTAGTAAACAAATTGTAAGAAAGGATAACTATAAAGGTGGGGTGATAAGGATCATCAGGCTTCGCAAGCAGCTGTGTACTAGATATTAAAATATCAGTAGGATCCGTGACAAAAAAACAAGGTCAAGGATTTTATTAGAAGAGTGAGAGAGAAGTGAAGAGGCTTTTAAGAAGACCACCAAGAATAATATGTTAATACGAAGGATTTCAGTAAGACAGATTTTCTTCAACCAGCCAAGAAATATTGGCAAGTTAAAATCATCGAAGACTATAAGGAAACGACGATCTTTCAGACGACTAAAAATGGTTTGCAGCGCATTATATCAGAAACTGGAGGAATATACGAACAAGAAATATATAAGCTAAAGTTGAAACAAACAATTTTAACACAAATAAACTCAACACTCAAGGATAAAATAATCGGCATAACACCCGAACACAGATTCAAGTTAAGGGCAATTAGTGTACCACCGATAAGACTGCCAACAAGATGCTACTCGAGGGCACCTTATTTGGCAACTTCTCAGAAGGTGTAAGAAACTTATATTCCGACCAGCTTATATTTGACAGCTCTTTGGCCAATTTGATTAAATAGCAAAACTGTAAACGAAGATCTCTATAAGGCCAGCAAATTATAAATGTATTAAATTATTACAGAGCTAAGAAGAAAATGCTGTATGCTGATCACTAAAACGATCAGGAAACAGAAGATAACTAAAATAACACCAAACACTAAACCATTGGAAAATGTATTAATTTGGCATAATGAAAATAAAACACAATGGTGGTAATCAATACATAGAGCCAATAGCGTGAACAAGTTAAGCATAAAAATTAGAAACAAAAAAATAATAAAACACAATCGGAAGCTACGGAAAAACACGTCTGTCACTTCAGAGAGAAGAACGCTTCATTCCATTTGTCAACATGACTAATTTGGTGGCGTTAGTTTTCTTTCGAGAAAATCATGGGTGAAAGCGAAAATAAGGAGTATTTGTTGGTGAGGAGCACTAAGTGGGTACAAAAGCGAATCCAGAGTATAAGGTTGGGTTTTATTTTCTACAAACCTTTTTCGGCGGAAGGGAGGAGTTCTCCCCCAGTTTGCGCCTTCTACCAGTGCAGCTCGACCAGGATCAGTTACTGAGTATGTAAAACAATCACAGTCCTTGGTTAAAATGGATGAAAATATTAAAATAAAAATTAATAAGCCTATTGTAAGCTCTCAATCATTTATAGTATACTAGAATGTGGGTTGATGGCTTAGTGGATACACTGGATGGATCTAGAGAATACGCCCAAATCATTCTTATTAGTCGGACGTTCTAAAGGGCTATTGTTTAGAAAATAAGTGACCAGTTGAGGAGAGTTACGATGAAAAGTCATTAACTTACATTTCGTAGTGTTAAGACTGAATTGATTAAACTGGCACCAGGATTGAAAGTTTTTAAGATCAGCTTGTTGCCGACTAAATAAATCTGTATCTTTATAAGTCAGACAAAGCTTGACATCGTCAGCATACATAAGCACACGCGAATGAACAATGACTGTAGAAGATCGTTAATGAATAATGTGAAAAGCAGAGGGACAAGATGACTACCTTGAGGTACACCAGAAATCACAGGAATGGAAACGGAAAAAGATGACTTAAAAAGTACCTTCTGTTTTCTATTTGTTAAATATTCTCGAACCCAAGATAGGAAAAGGGGTGGAAACCCAATGTCGTTCAATTTAGAAATTAATAGGGTATGATTAACAGAATCAAAGCCTTTGCTGAAGTCAGTGTATATGACATCAGTTTGTTTACCATTTTTGAACCCCTTGATAATTATTGATGTAAATTCTAAAAGGTTAGTGGTTGTAGATCTACGTTTCACAAACCCATGTTGGGATGGCGAAATAATAGAGCTGCAAAAATGTTGCAATTGAGAAGTTATAATTTTCTCAAAAGCTTTCGGAATAGCGGACAATTTTGAGATACCCCTATAGTTAGAGGCTTCGGACTTTTTGCCATTTTTATGCAGAGGAATGATATACGACTCCTTCCAAATAGATGGAAAAGAGGAAGATTCGACAAACAATAAAAACAATTTTAAAATGGGTTTACATAATGCGTTTGCACAGAACCTGAGTACACATCCAGGTAGACCATCTGGCCCCGGAGAATAAACAGGTTTAACTAGTTTAAGTTCGCTAAGAAGAGAACTTTCATCAGTCACTGGATTGAAAATGCAATTAGCCTTTTCTAAATGATAAGGACACGGACTTGCTCGATATTCCGTTGAGGAATAAGTTGTTTTGAAAAAACTCGCAAACATATCGGCAATTGCCTGATCAGTGCTCGCTTTTTTATTTTGAAAAGACAAAAAAGATGGGTGCACAGAGGTCTTACGTTTAGAATTAACAAAATTATAAAATTGTTTAGGGTCAGAAGAAAACTGAAGCTTACACCGCTGAAGATAATTCTTATAGCATTGTGTATTAAGCATCATGAATTTTGAACGAGCGACTGTATACAGAGCATAGTCTGATGAACGACGTGTTTTTTGAAACTTCTTATAATATCGTGTCTTCACATTTTTCAAATTGCACAGCTCACGAGAGAACCAGGGAGGTTTGTTAAGCCGCTCCAGCCTACCAAGAGGCACACAAATATCAAGAGTGAGTTCAGAGTATCATAGAAAAAATGAACAGCTGAGTCCATATCTCTACAATTGTACAGATAAGACCAATCGGTAGTAGCAATGCTTTCATTAAGGCTGGCAAAGTCAGTCTTACGAAAGCACCTAGTTAGAGGTAACTCATTTGAACCAAGTAATGATGAAAGCAAGGGCAGATCAATTTTTAAATTTAATGTAGGATGAAATTTGTCTTCTGGAAGAACAAATGGTTCGATCCTGGAAACCTCACAATAAGAAGAATCCAATACAAAAATAAGATCTAACGATTTTCCATTAGAATTTAAGACAGGATTGACTTGGGATAAAGATAAGCCTAGAAGGCCATCAATAAAATCATGTGACAAAGAGGGCAGCAACATGGTACATTCATCTGTTTGTGACCATGCTAAAGCGGGTAAATTAAAATCACCTAAAACTATGAACATGTCTTGACTGGAAACCAAAGAGGAGACAAACTGAATTGCCTCTAAATGATTTGAATATACCACCATGTCTGACAATGGTGGAATATAGGAACAAGTAATAAAAGCATTAAAAGATTTAAAATTTACTTTAACACCGACAAACTCAATCTCCTGGGTACTAGAAAATTGAATCATTTCAGACGATAAAGCAGCATCAACAGCTATCAGAACGCCACCACCTATGCGAGAAATCCGGTCACGTCTGAATATAGAAAAGTTTGTGGGAAAAACCGATGCATCAGCAATATCAGGTTTAAGCCACGTCTCTGTAAAAGCTAGAATGTTATGCTCAAAAGAAAGACTATCTACATAGAGATTAGGAAGTTTAGATTTCAGTCCCCTAACGTTCTGGTAACCCAGGTTAAGGGACGAAGCTAGTTTTTTGACACACCAGCAGATGCTGATGTGGCAGGAATAGTATTAGTTGTTGTTGTTGGCAAGCGAATCGGTTGCCGATTTTTCTTTTTTACAGTATATTCCTTAACTATTATATGTTTCGGCCAAAAATCTTCTTGACATATGGTGTCGAAGATATTGGCAGAAACACTAATTTTAAAGGACGAAATGTCCCGAGAATAAGAAAATTTAAACTTCTCCACCGCAATATTCGAGACGTTAACTTTCTTCCGAATATAGGCTATTACATCATCAGATGTGACAACAGGGTCTAGCCTAGAAACAAATATATGTTTCTTTGGTGGTATGCCAACGAGAGGCCGCGGTCCCGAAGCGTCAGCCGCAGCAGTAACGTTGGACAAGTCACCCACTGCAGCAGTCAACTTGTTTACGGGGCCCTCGATACTTTTAGAACTATCGGCAATTTCCATTCGAATGGGTAATTGCCCGGACTTATCGGACACTACAATAGGCATCGTTTTTAAGAGATCATTCCCAGGTGATATCGGTAATTCCTTACTAATAGCATTCACAACCGGGCTCTTAAACGATATCAATTGCTGTACATTAGGAGTGGACGGTGCATGAGACCGGTCGGGGACGATAAGAGATGCCGGCGGATCTACAGATACAGAAACACCCCAAGGACTGGTCCTTTTACGTTTCGGAGACTCATTCATAAGCGATAAACTTCTGAACTGAGTCTCCACCGCAGTAAACTCCGCTTGGAGTTTATTAAAACCTGCCCTTAAGGTGTCAAAACTATCTCTAGTCCGCCTCATGAAAGAGCGCATCTCATTCTCGACCTCCCGGCAAGCATCACATCCATATTTTAAGCCACCACCTTTAGCAATAGACTCCTTTATTCTGCCTGTGTAACCTGCACACTTAACGTGAACCGCATTGTCACACAACCAACAAAGAATATAATCATGGGAGTCAACCGCATTAGTGGCAACTATACAATTATTTTTTGAGCAGACAACCATTTTATCAAAAGTTTAATTTAATTAAAAGGAAATACAAAAAATAAAAAATAGAAATTCTAAAGGTAAAAAATCTGTGAATAAGAATATACTGACCAGTTCTGACACAAGGGTTAATGTGCAGAGTAAGCCTTCACAACTAAAGAATTAAAAGAGATGAAAGCACAAAAACAAAAACACGTATCACAGAGTCGCGGGTAGGCAAAAGACGAGAGCGCAAATCAATCAAGAATAGGAAAGAGCGGGAGAGCGCGTCAAATTGAACACATGCAACATCAATTTGTACGCAAGAGCGCGAGAGTTAGTTAAAAACGGTAAAGACACAAAAGCAAAAGAGATAAGCAAAACAACAACACCGCTAATGCAAGTATTGTTGTATGTTTTGATTTTATTTAAATTTAAACAAAAGCGACAGCAAGTATTCGCAAAATGAAAATAAAATTCGGATGCTGAAATTATTATTAATTAATTTAACCGGTAATAAATTTAAAAGTTATGGAAAAGTATTTAATCGCGAGAAAAAAATAAAAGTTGATAAGCGCAAAAAAAACACGTCCGTCCTCTGCAACGAGTGAAAGTTTTTCGATGTACTTTTCGAGATGTACTCTCTTTCCTAAATTTCCTAAATAAAATATATTAGATTGTTCGACATATATACATATTTCCGGAAAGAGGTCAACCACAGGACCCAAACATAAAGTACCAAAGATCTGTCTGTTTCTCATTATATTTTATTAAGAAATGTTCCAATTTTATATTTTTGGATAGAAATAGTGAAAAAAAGTTCAAATGTACAAAATATTTGAAAGTAAAGTTGTGTTTGTGTTTTTAGTAAACTTGTCACTTTTTAAGAGATTACTCTTTAAATTATTTATGGCATTAGAGGTTCTGTTACCGTAAAGGTTATGCTCTTAAATGAAACTCAGATACGTGAACTAACCGTAAAAAATATAAAGAGCCGTAAGAGTACGAGTTTACCGTAATTTTGCTTATTTGTCAAGTCATCTTTTTTTGTCGTGTGAGTGACCGAAAAAGAGTAAAAGTTTTCTTAGCACTTACATTCTTCCAGAAGAATAGATGAAAATATATATTTGCGTCAAATTGGTTAAACAATCATAAAAAAAAGAAGTTATTTAGTCAAATCATTTTTTGTTTTATTAACTACGAAAGTTTGTCGTGTGAGTGACCGTAAGTGCAAACCCTTATATATATTTTTGTTTGGAAAGTTATTGTTAGCATTTTTTTAATTGAAATTTAGATGGAAAAAGAAAATATAAATAAAAGAAGTGAAAATCAAAGGCGGTATATGTCAAAAATAAAAAAAGACCCACTAAAACTTGCGGAATACAAAGAAAAACAAATACAATTATCCCGAAATTACAGAACAAAAACGGCAGAGAATCCAATTAAAGTCGAAAGTAGGTTAAAAAGAAAAAGGGAATATGACCGATTGAGAGTGACACAGATTCGGTCTAATCTTAAAGTGGACAGCAACAACAACAATAACAAAAAGGAAAACTACTCCAGCAAGCAATCTCTTGGAAAGGCCGTCAAGAAGGCAGAAAGGGCACTACCATCAAATGCAGCAAGACGAAAAATTGTGCTTGATGTTTTAAATAAGAAATACAACGAAACAAATACCATCGATACACAAGAAAAATGTCTATTCAAAGTCGATTGGAAATTGCGAAAAAGTTTTGTTTATACCCTTGCAGAGGGTATTATAAAATTGGTCAGATGTTTGTAACGCACAGAAGGAGACGTTTCCGACCTTATAAAGTATATATATTCTTGATCAGCATGAGAAGCTGAGTTGATATAGCCATGTCCGTCTGACCGTATGTCCGGCCGTCTGTGCGTATGCGTTTTACTCAGCCATCTTAAGAGCTATCGGGATAAATTTTTTTTGGGGGCTTTTTATTACCTGGGAAAAATAAAGTATGAAAATTGGGAGAATCGGACCACTATATCATATAGCTCTGGAGGAAACATTTTTGCAAAAATTGGAGTATCGCCATGAAATTTACCAATATGATAGTAATCTATATAAAATCTCAGATCCCAAAATTTTAATCTGATCGGATATATAGAACACAAGTTACAGCCGATATAAATCGGTTCAACTTGCTGCCTACTACGTCATCATCAAATCAACAGAGCACACGCATGCACACATACAGACGCAACGCTACATAAACTATATGTGTATGCGTGCGAGTCGCGGCATGCGTGTAAAAGGGGATGGGGAAGACGAAGAAGAAATTGAAATGATATTTGAAAGGTTCTGTGCATTAATAACTTGAGATACAGAAAAAGAGTTTCGAACATGTAAAAATATTATGGCCATGGACTGCAAGGGTATATAAACTTCGGTACAGCCGAAGTTAGCTTCTTTGATATTTGAATCTATATTTGTTCAATTTATCGTAACTAACTTTATCTTGCCATATCTTTTTTGCATATCTTATCTTGTAATTTCTTAGAAAATTAAGTCATAAAAACATTTTTGTTTGGAATTAAACTCATAACTTGAAATTTCATCATGTTTGCGTAAACTAATTCTTTAGGAATCCGTCGCCGGAATCCATGACTGTCGTTACTTACATCTAAGATCGTTTAAGTGTCTGTTAAGAGGCAATCAATTAAACCCAATAGTTTGCCAAGGTAGGGTGGGTACAGAAAGGGTTAGCGAGCAACACCTTTAGCTAATCTGCCGAGAAGTCGTCCGCACAATTAATAGTATCCCGATCTGGTTCAATACTTTTTGCTTTTACATCCCTTTAGTTTTAGTGTAGAGTAGGAAAGAACCCCCCTCATCCGACGAGCTAAGCAAGAGCAACACTAGAAGTGCACGACCCCGATCTTTAGCATACCATTGTGTTATTGTTAGCAATGTAGAAAGATTTAGTCAGCTAACTTCACGTGCACAAGCAGCCATTACAGAAATAACGCCAAACCGTGGGACCCGAAAAACTTAGGACAACCCCACTACTTTTCGGATATGTACACCATTAAAGTATCAACACACGTGTTATTGCTCATTATCAGCCATTCATATTCAGTTATTTAGATCAAGGGTGGCCACGGAAATTGTTTTTGGGAGCCAGAGCATCAGCGGCAGAAGCTGGGCAGAGAAAAAGGTCATTTTTTGGTCTCGACGCACACAAAAATTTGTGTGTCTCGAGTTTTATGACGGGTCATAAACGACCTTTTTTGGGACGAGCTAGTGATCGTCGTCGAACTTGTAGGCAGAGGGACGGCCAAAAACCGAATTTTGTGGGGAGGGGGAAAAGGGTCGCGATCTCGAGCTCGCAGCTTGTGGACAGAGGGACGGCCAAATCCCGAATTTCGCGGGGAGGAGGAAAAGGGTCGCGATCTCGAGCTCGCAGCTTGTTGACAGAGGGACGGCCAAATCCCGAATTTCGCGGGGAGGAGGAAAAGGGTCGCGATCTCGAGTTCGCAGCTTGTGGACAGAGGGACGGCCAAATCCCGAATTTCGCGGGGAGGAGGAAAAGGGTCGCGATCTCGAGCTCGCAGCTTGTTGACAGAGGGACGGCCAAATCCCGAATTTCGCGGGGAGGAGGAAAAAGGTCGCGATCTCGAGTTCGCAGCTTGTGGACAGAGGGACGGCCAAATCCCGAATTTCGCGGGGAGGACGAAATCGGTCGCGATCTCGAGCTCGCAGCTTGTGGACAGAGGGACGGCCAAATCCCGAATTTCGCGGGAAGGAGGAAAAGGGTCGCGATCTCGAGCTCGGAACTTGTTGGTAAAGGGAGGAAGGCAGAGAGGAAGGAGTTATAAAATAAGGGTTGATTTTCTTGAGTACTCGAGATCGCGACCTTTTTTCCCCCTTTCCCCGTAGATCGGTAAAATGTGCGTCCCTCTGTCCACAAGTTTATGTCGTTAGTCGTTTATGACCCGTCATAAAATTCGAGGCACACAAATTTTTGTGTGCGTCGACTCGCAAAAGTGACCTTTTTCTCTGCCCAGCCTCTGCCGCTGATGCTCTGGCTCCCAAAAACAATTTCCGTGGCCACCCTTGATTTAGATTAATTTTATTTTCAAGCTAGTTATGCAGACTCGTAATGCGATGGTGTCCGTTTTAGATTGCTTGTGCGAATCGCGATTTAATTTTGAGAATTTACGGTATGGTCTTCTTTAGTCAAGTTAGTAATTAGGCATTCGAAGACGGCAATTCGTTTTGAACTTATGCATCTAGGAATTTATACCTTATCTCATCTAAGACAGGAAGTACGCACCCACGAGCAATTTGCTGGAGAAATCCAAAGATAGCGGAATTACATTCTAATTTCGAGAATTATATGCAGGAGGAGGTGGAAGCTTTTCAACATAAGCATACATGTTGGAACTGCCGGAAACCTGGACACCGTGTTGATACTCCTCTAGAACAGCGTTCTGTATTTTGTCACGGTTGCGGAGCAGTAAATGTGTTTAAACCGCGTTGACCGACGGATGCGGCGATCAACATCTCGTTGTCGCATCCAGATCAATAATGAATAATAAAGATTCCAAGATAGAGGAATGTGAATCTGTAGTTTGGAAAGAAGAAACATATTCGCAAGAAAATGTATGACCAAACTCGACAAATATCGATAAAAGCCCATTTCATCCTCTTCATGTAAGTTTGGCTCAGTATGAGGCCGTACGTCATCGCATCTTTGGTGTAGTTGACAGCATCCGACCAAAGATTAAGCCTAAGCGCTCTACGCATAGACTACGCTTCTTTTGGAAGAAGGTTAGAAATAACCGCAAGAAATTGATTTCAAGTATATTTTTCCATTCGGATAATCGATTGTACACAGAAATGCCAGACCTTCACAGCTCTTTTAGAATGTGGCGCTAATATTAGTTGCTTAGGAAGTAAGGTAGCTAAAGAGTTCTTAAAACATCGTGAAACACGCAATTGTTCCGGTAAAATAATTACGGCTAACAATTCCGAATGTTTTGTTAAAGGTAAATTGACAAGTGATATTACGTATCGCCAACTTACCAAACACCTTGATTTCTTTATTATTCCCGATTTAAAACAAGACATACATCTTTTCATCGTCCTGGTTCTCAAAACATTGTAGCGGAATCATTATCGCGACGAGATGAAGTTTCAGAACTTTCGGAAATAAAACCTATGATAGATTTGTCGTCTAAATATTTTGAATCAGATGAATATCGTGAACTGGCAAAACGCATTACAGACAACCAGTCCAGATTTATATATAGATATGTTTATAAGCGAACAGAACACGCAAGCGGAAATGAAGCGCAGGAAAACGATTCTTGGAAATTATGGATCCCATCCAGTCTTACCGAAGACATAATAAAGACAGCACATAATCCCCCGAACTCAGCACATTGTAACATTGGCAAAACTAGTGATAAGATTAGGAGATACTTCTTTTGGCCCAACATGGCATCCCAAATCAAGAAATATATTGACAGTTGTTCGACTTGTCGGTCTACAAAAAGCGGCAACAAGATTCTTCTACTTCCAATGGGAAAGCCCATGACATCCGATAGACCGTTTCAAAAGCTTTACATGGACTTATTAGGTCCGTATCCTAGATCAAAGCAAAGGCACATTGGATTATTGATCATCGTCGATCACAACACCAAATTTAATTTTCTGCATCCGCTTCAGAAGTTTACATCCAATTTGTTAATATTTAGAAAATTTTATATTTTTACACTGGGCGTTCCCAAATGTATACTGACGGAAATGTATATACCTTATCAGTTTGTTGGTTTCTAGGGTAGCGCATCACCAGATGCAAGCGCGCCAACTATACAAGCAATAACAACATAACGACGAAAAGAAACGAAAGATCAAATCTCTGTTTGTATGTATGTGTGCGTGTGCAATGCGAACCAACTTACCGTTGTAAGCATGTACCAGATTGCGTGCGAGAGGGAGAGGTGCGACAAAAGCGAATTTTTTGTGCTCGGCAACAAGAAAAAAAATTTATATTTTCTGTTACAAACACGGACGAGTAATTTTTATGGTAGCAGCTTAACCAAAAAATGGAATCTAACGATTCGAAAATTCACTTCTTAACAATGCAAAGGCAAAAGTAGACCACAAATTAGGTAAAGTAGTTCATTTGTTAGTAATTATTTATACATAAATATGTGCATGCATTTGTTATTGTAAAGCTCAACTATGTACATATGTACATATGTACTTTCTGTGCAAGAAATTGAAAGCCTGTGCTCAAGATGGTCAGCACAATTACCAAAGAGATCTTCTCGATTTGGGCTCTTTCAATTTTTAGCACTTTACCTGGGACTTGATCTCCGGTTTGGAATAAACATTCCTTATCTCCTTGTTCGACATCGAGTCTTTCGACGAATTAAACAAGGGTATAGACCAGCTTCAGACAATTGAATTTACGGCAGACGCAGGTAATATGTTTCTTTTACTTTTAATTGCACTCCGACGCGACGCACTCAAATAATTAAATTGGCAACAGATTTATTACCTAATTTACCGATAACAGTGACCGTTATTATTTTATGTTTCAATGTACATTTACACATATTTTCATTTTTTATATATGTCTGTATGTATTAGCACCACAAAAAAATATAAAAAAGAATAACGGTTCACTTAATTATTAGATTTGCACTGTTTTAAATTTGACTGTCACTTGACTCTGTCCCTGCTCAGGCGCCATGAAAAATCATGAGAGTCTTTATGATTATTTAATTTTTGCCCCGAGTGGCCTAGAGTTTAATGTGACCTCGACTGCTCTTAGCGGTATGAACCCAAATTCGCATTCGCTGAATGGGCGGAGCTCTCTAACTCTGTCTGCCGGCATCATTATTTGCGTCATAAGACATGGCTTGTTTTTCCAACATAATACATAAGACCTTACTGTCTGACGGCAGACTTCACGCAGGGTGCTCACTAAAGCGTTTTGATAAAACGAGCGGAAATTTCGTATCATATGCCTCTTTTCCCTCTGGAATCACATCATCAGACGCGGTCGATTTGTTTTTACATGGCAGCTGATTTTCTTACCTTCAAGCTGCGCTCTTTGTCCGAGAGTTGTAGATGCTGGCTAACAGGCCACTCACATTGAGATTTACTAATTTTTTTGACGTCAGCGTATATTTGGAGCAACGTATGATGCGAATTGTTGCATGTACAACACTTTTTTGCTTTGCACTTAACGACAGTGTGCCACTTCGGAAGACAGTTAATACAAAGCGGGGCGGATTTTGCAAAATCAAACAGTTGTTTCACCGACAACGCTGAATACGACGATGCAATATTAACATTTTGGGAATTTATCGTCAACTTTCTTATTTGCCGCAAAACACGAAAAAGTGGAAACTGATCTTTGATCAGACCTAGCAACGTCTACCGACTGCTTTGCTGATTCTTCAGCCGATATGTGTTGATGACGCCGATTTAGCGTAACCTCGCATTCTTTCCACGACGGGACTGTCGCATAATCGAGCTTGCTCCTCCCACTTGCGCTTTGTTTGTGAATCAACCTTGTTCATAACTAAGTGAATTAAAATTGCATTTACGATCACTTTTTCGTCTCCAATTGACAAAAGAGAGCCATAAATGGCAAAGACAGTGTCAACTAGAAGTTGAAGAGTCCTTCAACGCTGCAGCTGATGGATGTATCATCTGAGGAAGGCTGAACAGCGCGAAAATATTTTCCATGAAAATGAGGCAGTAGTTGTCAAAAACTTTTTTAAGGCTTAAGATCGCCTTATTGTAATTGTCCTCGGTGACTTGGAATGTTTTTACGATTCCTAGTGTTTCACCGGAGAGACACGAAGTCAAATAATTAAATTTCTCTATCTTGAGAATTCTCCTGTCATTATAAACAAGGGTTTCGAACGAGATAAGATTTTTAAACTCTGAGTACTTCCCACTAAACTTTGGCAGTTGTAAATTCGTAAGACGAGATCGAGCCGGTGGTTCGGACGCATGTTCCACATGCCCTTTGGTATCGGACGAATTGTTTGATGTGGACCTGCATTTTAATTTCGCCGAAATACACAACTTTTATAGCTCTGACCTGTACTCATCTTCGGAGTCAAATGTCTCCACTCGAGTTTCATATCTCAGTGCGGTAAATATTTACTTACGTTACTCGGGCCCAAAACGCGCTTAAACTACATACATAAATTTGGTATCAAACGAAAGAGAAAAATTCCACGAGCTCGACCTCAGGTGCGACTTTGCGATTTATTATGTAGTTTTTTTGTAATTAACAAAAGAATAATTAAAAATTATTTTAGCGGGATTGTAGCTAAAAGTAGCTTTTTACGGCTAAAAGAAGCTGTCAAATTTTGAGATAATGTTGCCAGATGCCAAATTTCGGATACTTGAATACGCTTTTTTGAAACTTTGTTCGCGCTATTCTCAACAAACGAAAATATTATTGAGTTTACAATACATACTTCTTGATTTTAGAGAAGAAATATATTCAGAATACAACATTCGGCTGCCAGAGCCGAATATTCCTCAAATTTTGGCGTGCAGGGCAGTCAAACAACGCGCCAAATAAAAAAACCTTTGCCAACACTGGTAATCTAGCTTTAGTCGATTTTTTCACTTTTCAACACTGAAATCTCGAGTAGCTTAAGTAAATATTTACTCTCAGTGCAGTCTCAATATTGATATGCAATATTTCCAATTTACATTCGAAGTTTATTGCTTAAAACGAAATACTTCTATCTTTTAATTGATCACTATGCATTGAGCGTAATCGTAATCATCGCTTCTTTGCATCATCGCAATCTCTTGGTATCGTCCCAGATGGAGGAGCCATTTTTGCAAGATGAATTATTTAATATGACGAGTTCGGACCGATTTTAAATTCATTTACTTGTGTAAACCACACAACAAAACAAACTTGCTGAGCAACTATGAGCCGAATCGAATTTTATGGCAAACGTACTGCAGTTTTTATATACATATATATAAATATATTATTATATATATTTATATTTATATAGTTGTTGATTTTAAAAAACAAAATTCTTTCCCTGAAAAATATGTTTATACCCATGCAGAAGAGGGTATTATAAAATTGGTGAGATGTTTGTAACGCACAGAAGGAGACGTTTCAGACCCCATAAAGAATGTAGTTTTAAATCCAATTCTTTCATCAATTAAAGGGTAAATGAGACTCGAGAACGTATTGATCTTTATTTGAAGAAAACTTCTTAAGAACTAACTTATAATTATTCATACAGATTTGATTATGGTTCGGTTTACAGAGCTTTTGATATTAGTAGTGGGAGCTTTTTATCTGTGACAAGGGATCTTGGTTTTTATTGGTTAATTGATTTTTGCCTACTAAGCGTTCTCACTCTTGGAAGATTTTGGGGGACAGTTTTGTTTATAGGATTTTGTTTTAGTTTCGATTGCAGTAAAAATCCGCTGCTTTATGGACTAAAGGGGGGTGAAGTTATGTGGGTGAATGGAGTGGGAAGTGAAGTGGTGTGGGTGAATGGAGTGGCCGATTTATTACTATATATATCCCTGATCAGCATGAGAAGCTGAGTCGATATAGCCATGTTCGTCTGTCCGTCTGTGCGTATGCGTTTTACTGAGCCATCTTTAAAGCTATCGGGCTGAACTTTTTTCTGTGCTTTTTATTACCGTAGGCAGATCAAGTTTAAAAACGTTGGGATCGGGCCACTCTATCATATAGTTGAATACGAAAAATAGGTGACCCGGTAGGCTTTCGCTATGAAACTTACTAATGTGATAATAATAGCAAAAAAAACATCAGATCCCAAAATTTCAATCTTATCGGATAAATAGAATACAAGTTACAGTCAATATAAATCGTCTCTGCTCAACCGCTTCCGGCAGCGCTGCCTGCTGCCTACTACGTTATTTCTCGAATCATCAGAGCACACGCAGATACACACACACGCAACGCTACATGAACTATATGTGTATGCGTGCGAATCGCGGCATGCGTGTAAAAGGGGATGGGGAAGAAGAAGAACAAGAAATGGAAATGATATTTGAAAGGTTCTGTGCATTAATGAATTGAGTTACAAAATGAAGTAAGTAAGTCGTCTCGCCGACTTGGATATACCATACACCAGTAAAACAAATATTTTAAATTTATAATAACCAATGCATTTTCGTATTTTTAAAAAATCTGTTTGCATGCTTTTTAGAAGCATATCTTAGTATTTCGCTCACTCAAGCATTCGAGCACCCTAGCGCCCCCACCAGCCAACGGCCAACTCCGGACATATGGAAAAACGTTTTTATGCATAACTTGACTATTTTTATTCCGATTTTGATCAAATTTGGTATTTTAAGTGTGCTAAATTTGATTGCACAAGGTAGAAAATTACGGAAGATAATCGAGTTTTTTCAAATTACGGGGGCGGAGGGGGGCGTGGCAAAATCTTTACATATCAAGACTGTGCGCAATTACTAAGCAAATATTTATACCAACTATGGTGTTTCTAGCTAAAATAGGTTTTGAGAAAATCGGTTTTATTTGATTTGCGGGGGCGGTAGGGGGCGTGGCAAAATTTTTATAAATACAAAATGTGCGCGTTTACTAAGCAAATATACATACCAAATTTTGTGTCTCTAGTTGCTATGGTGTTTAAGAAAATCGGTTTTATATCATTTGCGGGGGCGGTAGGGGGCGTGGCAAACATTTGAAACAAACTCGATAAGCGTACATATGACATGAGTCTACATACCAAATTTGGTGGCTCTAGCTTTTATAGTCTCCGAGATCTAGGTGTTCATACAGACGGACGGACGGACGGACAGACAGACGGACGGACGGACGGACGGACAGACGGACATGGCTAGATCGTCTCGGCTGTTGATGCTGATCAAGAATATATATACTTTATGGGGTCGGAAACGCTTCCTTCTGCCTGTTACATACATTTTAGCGACTTTAATATACCATTTCACCCTATGGGTGTATGGTATAAAAAGAGTTTGGAACATGTAAAAATATTATGATCAAGGTATGCAAACTTCGGCACAGCCTTCGACAGGCCTTACGAGTAACCTCAGAAACTCATCGAGCATAACAAGTCCTTCGAAAAAGTATCCGCAATAAGTCAACGAACTGATAAGGCCTTACGAGTAACCTTACAAGTTCACCGTACCCAATCACTGGACGCAGAGAGAAACCAACCGTCTCCAGGCCAAGCCGTAAGCTGTTGGAAGGCAGGAGGTTATATTCTAATGCCAAAATTCCGGGATCTATATATCCCGAAGACCACCAAGCGCTGAGCAAAATCTGACGCAAAGCAACGACCACGGGATATATCCTTGTAGGCACGCACAGCCATCTCAAAGAAGCGACAAAGATGCTGAGGTGAAAGTGAAATCTCTAGAGACCAGGACTCACTATAGAACGCAAACGAAAGGTCACAGAATTTATCCAAGGGCCAATCGATGTTCAGGAGTTATCCTTGTAGAAACTAAAAGGAAATTGCACGTTTGAGCATTGCAATCAAGAGCCTATCGCAACAAGGAAAAGAAGAACAAGAAGCAAAGGAGGGAGCCGCAATATACACTCATCGCTGCCAAAAATCGAGACTTCCCCTGTAAAAATTAGTTATACCTAGTCAAGCCCAAAGAAATTACAATAAACACGAACATAAAATCAATATACAACTAACACGAGTTCTTATTTCACCGGGGCACAACATAATTATTTTTGTGTCGAACCCAGCCCTAAAAGATATTGATAATATTCCGAAGGACAAGAAAGGATCGTAATACTTTATTTTTAAATTCTTTGAATTAAAACAGCGAAATTTTTTTGCGTCGAATCCAGCCGAAAGAGATATTAATAATATCATGAAGGACAAGAAAGGATCGGTACACTTTTCTTTAAATTCTTTGAGATAGTGAGATTTTGAGGCCATCTCTTATTTCATTGTGACTCGTGACTTTAATCAATAACTTCGGTACTTTACTTGTCATGTTCGCGAACATTAGATTTTTTAAATAAAACGTTTTTTTCACTTTGTTGGCTATAGAGAAGGGAGAAGTAACAAAATAATATAAGTAAGTCGTCTCGCCGACTTTGATATACTATGAGCCAGGTGAACATTTTTTTTTAAATTTCGATGACCAAATGTATGCCTTTTGAATTCTTTGTATTTGACTCATAGCATATTCTATCTCGTAAAACTTGTAAAACACGTTTATACGTAGGGGAGAGTGGGGCTAATCGGAGCATTTTTTTTAATCCTTTATATATGCTGATCGGGAGCTCGTATCCTCTCATATGAGCACTTAAATAAAAATGTGATTTACCGTTAAAAAGTTATAACGTTTTTTCCGAACATATCAAAAATTGGCGATTTCAAAAATCGCGGGGTATGTGGCGCACTTAAGTTTGTAACTGTTTTTAGTACAATTAGGAAAATAATGCTAGCAAAATCTAATAGAAAATGTAGTTTATTTATTTATTTATGCTTTTTGTTCAAAATTATGAATTTTTTCAGCCAAAAATAGAAGTCCAGTTCCTAGAAACAAAGTTAATACAAAAATTTATGTGAAGTAAGAAAAACATCATAAAAAATTTGACACAAATTGGATATTAACTGCTTAAGCATCGCTCCATCCATTTTTCCTCACTATCTTATATGCAATCTTTTATAACAGTAAAAAAAATTATTTTCTCTTGATTTTAGTTATTTGGCTGATCTTTTCATGTGTAAAATTACCGCGCCACATTACCCCATCACCAAATGCGCCATTTTGCCCCTTCCTAGCTTCTAGCTTTAAAAACTACAAATTTTAAAATTGTGTTACTTATATAAAATAATCGAATTACACATCATAAGTTAATACATTTGGGAACCTATTTTAGTTGACATCAGTCAAAATTAAAAATTTAATCGATATTTTAAAAAAGGTTTTCATGTCGAACCAAAATTCATCCATTTTTCCTCACTTTCTTATATGCAATCTTTTATAACGAACCAAAATTTATTTTTGAGGTTAAAAATTACATAATCCCAAAAATTTCGGATACTACGAATTGGACACGGCTAAGTTTATTATCCAAATATAGCCTACCAAAATGCGATCTTAGGACACTTATCACTTTTTGGATCGTGCTATTATATTTTAAGATAATTTGACTGCGCCGGGTTGCCCCATGCGCCGATTAGCCCCACTCTCCCCTACATATATTTTCCATGATTCTAGGTCGATTTTGCTGGTTAGTAGATATTTTTTTTTTATATTGTCTTGACGTTGACGCGTACAATGCGAAGTACGTTCAAGTGGCCCATACGACACCAGGACATAGCCTGTTTCGCGCGAGCCCAAGCAGAGCGCTGTCCACCTCCCGCCCGACCGACCGTGGGGCGCAGCCGCATATCGGACGGCACGATCGCGTGGACAAATACAAATAAAACGGACAAACAATTAAAAATATGATTAACTACAGCTAGTTACGAGCTAAATGTGCTAAAATAGAAGTTTTCACAAGGGAAAGAGAGGCTTCTGATCTGATTACGGGATACAGATGATTGTAATCAGAACATTGGACTCGAAAAGGTTCATGCAAATAATAGTTAGAACTACAGTGTTTTAAGGATAGAGGAATAAAATTTATAGTAGATCTACGGGGTACAGAGAGGTTTAATTAAAGTTTATGAATAAAGATAGCACCAAGCATTACTCTACGATTAATTAAAGAAGAAAGATTGATTAAAAGAAGCCTACTAGAGTCTGATGGCAAATTGACATTGCGATCCCAAATTAGACCGCGAATTTTAAATTTTACTTTGGTGCGTCTCATATTGAGGTGACCATATGCAAGATCCGTACTCTAAGATAGGACGGATTAAAGAAGTATACAGAATTTTGGTTGTGTACGGATCGTCAAACTCTTTTGACCATCGTTTCACAAACCCAACATTCATAGCTTTACTAACTGTAGCAGAAATATGAGGATTAAAAGTTAATTTATGGTCCATAAGAACACCTAAATCATTGATAATATCTAACCGCTCTAAGGCAGTGTCGTTAAGATAATAAGTTGCTAAGTATGGAATGCATCTATAAAAAGACATAACTTTACATTTAGAGCCGTTAAGGTTTAATAGGTTTGTTTCACACCAACTCTGAAGATCATTAAGATCCGATTGAAGTAGGCAAGAAGACGATATGTCTTTAAAACTGAGGTAAAGCTTGACATCATCCGCGTACATAAGCACACGAGAATGTGACACTACCAATGGAAGATCATTTATAAAAAGAGTGAATAGCAATGGACCCAAATGACTACCCTGAGGTACTCCAGAGGTCACATGGATGGTCTTAGAAAATGAAGACTTAAAGAGGACCTTTTGTGTACGCTTAGAAAGATATTGAAGAATCCAATCTAGCAAAAGGCTGGGGATGCCAAGTGCGTTTAATTTATATAAAAGCAGAGTATGATTAACAGAGTCAAAGGCCTTGCTGAAGTCAGTATAAATGACGTCAGTTTGCACGGCAGTCTTGAACCCTTTGATTGAGTGAGATGTAAATTCTAATAGGTTAGTAGTTGTCGATCTACGTTTCTTAAACCCATGTTGGGATGACGAAATGATTGAGCTACAAAAATGCTGCAATTGAGATGTTATTATTTTCTCAAATGCTTTGGGTATGGAGGAATAATATATGATTCCTTCCAGATAGGCGGGAAGGCGGAAGATGTGACGGACAGTGTAAACAATTTAAGCCAATGCCAATGCTTACATAGGGCCTCCGCACAAAACCTTAATACGCAGCCTGGTATTCCATCAGGGCCAGGTGCATATATTGGTTTGACGGAACTGAGCACGGTAAGAACCGAACTTTCATCAAACACAGGGTCTAAAATGCAATTAGACGATTGCAAGTGATGAGGATAAGGAGGATTTGCTTGATAAATCGAAGAGGAATAAGTTGTTTTGAAAAAATCAGCAAACATGTCGGCAATTGCCTGATCATTGTCAGCTTTATTGTTTTCGAAAGACAAGTAAGACGGGTGCACTGATGTCTTACGTTTAACATTTACAAATTTATAAAATTGCTTAGGATCGCGAGAAAACTTGAGTTTACATCGCTGAAGATAATCCTTATAGCAATGTGAATTCAGCACCATAAAATTTGATCGAGCAACTACATATAGGGAAAAATCCGATGCTTTACCGGATTTTTTAAATCTTTTATAACATCTTGATTTTACGTTCTTCAAGCTACATATTTCACGTGAGAACCATGTAGGTCTATCAGACCATCCTTGCGTCACACGCGGACACAAACATAAGAGAACGACTCAAGACTTTTATAAAAGACAGAAATGGCAGAGTCCAAATCCGTGCAAGTATACAGATATGTCCAACCATTAGTTAACAAGAGTTTTTTAAGTTTAGTAAAGTTTGTCTTGCGAAAACATCGGGTTGGAGGCATCGAGTTATTATGTCGAGACGTAACACCAAAAGGAAGGTCAATGGTTATATCCAGAGTTGGATGAAAGTTGTCTTCGGGGATAACTAAGGGATCAGTCCTGGAAACATCGCAGTTGGAGGAATCCAACACAAATACCAGATCTAGTGATCTGTTACGACTATTCCGGACAGGATTTATTTGAGTTAGGGACAAATCAAGCAGACCATCTATGAAACAATGTGACAAGGAGGGGAACAGTAATAAAGAGTCAAATGAAAGGGTCCAGGCAATCTCAGGTAAATTAAAATCTCCCAGAACAACGAGCAAGTCTTTGTCAGAGAGATATGAGGAAATAAGTTGAATGGCTTCCAAATGTTGAGTGTATACTGCCAAGTCGGACTGTGGTGGAATATACGAACAAGTAATATAGGCAGAAAAAGAATTAAACGAAATTTTAACACAAACAAATTCAATCTCCTGATTGGAGGACTGGACAATTCCAGACGAGAACGCCGAGTCAACAGCGATCAAAACGCCACCACCATTACGGATAGTCCGATCATGTCTATATATTAAATGTTTTGAGGGGAAAATTGAAGCATCGGAAATATCAGGCTTCAGCCAAGTCTCAGTAAAGGCAAGAATATGAAAGTCAAAAGGTAAACTATCTACATAGAGTTTAGACAGTTTAGTCTTTAGTCCCCGTACGTTCTGATAGGCCAGAGTTAGGGACGAAATTAGTTTTTTGACTCGCCAACAGGTGCAGACGAGCCGGAAGGAACGTTATTCACAGAGGCAGGTAGCAAGCTAATCGGAGGCCGATTCTTCTTTTTTATTGTATACTCTTTTACAACAAGGTGTTCCGGCCAAAAATCTTTATGACATATTTGGCCAAAAAGATCTGGGGAGACACCTATTTTAAAGGACGAAATGTCCCGAGTATATGAAAAACGGAACTTGTCCACAGCAATGTTTGCTGCTTGAACTTTGCCCTGGATGTAGGCTATGACTTCTTCAGAAGTAGTATTGGGATCAAGCCTCGAAATAAAAATTTGCTTTTTGGGTGGAACTACAACAAGGGAACTAGGAATACTAGGCACAACAGTAGCGGCTACAGCAGACGCAGCAGCAGCTGAAGCAGCCAGCACTTTACTAGCTCCTCTTGTAACTACTTTATTGGCAATATTCCTGGAAACGGATGTTTGCCCGGAAGGTTCGGAAACTACAACCGATATCGCGTTAGTAGGTGGGATACTGTCTCCAGGGGAAATGGGAAGAGACTCCACACCTGCCAAAGCCGGACTCCTAACCGATATCAGCTGCTGTGCATTTGGTGACATAGGGTCAATGTCGAGAGCCGGAACTGGTAGAGAACGATGTGCCGACGGACTAAGAGACGCGCCCTGAAACCTGTCCCTCTTTCGCGTCGGAGATTCAATCAAAAGTTTAGAACTTCTGAATTGAACCTCCATCGCCAAAAGCTCCACTTGGAGCTTATGAACGCCAGCTGACAGGGTTTTAAATGCATCCCCAGTTCGTTTCATAAAACTTCGCATCTCGAGCTCCAAGCCACGACACGAATCACAGCCCCATTTAAGGCCGCCACCCTGTGCAATACTATCCCGCACCTTGACTGTGTAACCAGCACATTTAAAGTGCATTACATTGTCACACAGCCAACAGTAAAGAAAGTCCTCACTGGTCTTGCTGGGATTATTGCAATTATATTTGCAACAGACAGAAATAATTAAATAATTGATTTATACAAAAACAAATTATAAATCAATATGTAAATAAAAAGGGAAAAATGTATATTTATGTTAAGAGAGACGTATACAAAGGAAGGCAAAAGCTAACTGCAATATGCAAATTAGAAAGAGAAAACAAAAAGAGAGAATATTTGTACTTATCTGTATTAAAACACACAACAACAAAAACTAGTCACCAGCGCGAAGTTAACGGCCGCGAGCGCGATCAAAAGAGAAAACAAAAGAATAGAGAGCACCAACACCACACAAACAAAAACAAACTATGAACTGTAAATTGAGAGCACGGGTGGGAGCAAAAAATAGAACGAAATCAAAAACTAAGCAGCGCAACAACAAAATTATATTTGCGTTTGTTAAAGTTTTGATAATAAATTTATATAAATGTTTGTAAATTTAACGCAAACTTCGCGATGAGTATAGCGATTTATTAAGAATTAGTAAGGCAATGAATTTAGATTGAATATTATAAATTAGCTTCAGGAAAGAGTGAAAGACAAAAATTAAGCGAGAGCGCAAAAAAAACACGACCGACTTCGATGAGTGACAACATTAATAATAGGACTAATTTGTATTCTGAATTTGGTTTTGATAGTCAAAAAATTTATAGAGGTAATCAGTTTTTTTTAGATTATAGAGGCGAAAGTAGGCGTGGCAAAAGTTTTAAATATTGATAATCTGCACGTAATTTTATTCAATTTGCTGGGGCGGATGTGGCTAAATTGTGAAAGAAGCAAAGTCTGCGCATGTACTAAGCCAGTACACATACCAAATTTGATGTCTATAGCTAGTCTTTGAAAAAATCGGTTTTATATAATTTGTGAGTGCGTTAGGGGCCGTTGTCGAAAATCAATTTAACCCTATATATTTTCATACTACTCGAGTCTGTGTACCAAATTCGGTGGCTGTAGTTCTTATAGTGTCCGAGATCTAGGTCATGCCTGGATCCTGATCAACAATACATAAACCTTATTGGGTCGGAGAAGCTTCCTTCTTATATACAGATATAAATTAATATTCTCCAGTCCTGTTGCGGGTGAAGATTAGGTTGAGAGGTGAACTGTACCTCTTATTGCTGGCCACGTGCTCAGACAATAAAACAAATTATTTAACGGCCAAGTGCCGGAGTGAATATTTATTTAAGCGACTTATCGGAAGAGCGCTGTACTCAAAACTGATTTCTTAATACAATATGAAATATCCTATATTAAGTGTTATTTGTTAACTACTCCCCCTTCAAGTATAAGGCCGTCCTCGGCCGACCCAATCCCGGCGACGACTTCTCGTAACCGTTTTGCAGACTTCTTTGCACAGCATGTGGCTCCAATGATGAATGCCACACGATAAGCTTGATCAGTTCCGGCGTTTTTCTCAAATTGCTGTATCACCTCCAGATTACGTTCATTCAAACGATGAAGGTAAGGGAGGCTGAGGACATCTTGGGTGACAGTGATGTTCAGCAAGGGAGAACTGGCAATACCCGGGACTCTATTGCGTACGTTGTTGTGATTGTAAAACAGAGTACCGTTAATTGCGACTCGGTCTCTGAACGTGATGAGATGCGTGCCTCGTACCTGGATCCCAGTTCCGTTGTCCACCTCAATCCTTGCGGACCTGTTATTGAGGATGATGTCGAAAAAAAGCTTCTGCTCTCTGACGTGACTGTCGTGTTTTTGCATAGCTCCCGAGTTTTTATTAATATTTATTGTTTCTCTCAATTTTTAATTGTGCTTAGTTTGTTTACGCTTTCGCTGGTGTTCTTTGCTTGACACCCTTGTGTTTTATTTCCATAATTCGCCAAATTAAATAGTTTAAACAGTTTTTTCTGTTTCGTGATTAGTGTTTGGTGCATTTAATTTTTTATTCTTTTGTTTTTCTCTCTCGTCAATGCTTCTGCAGTTGCTCCCCTCATCGACCCCATCATACCATCAGTGCTAGTGGTTTTCTTGTTCTCTCTGCTTTGTGCTTGTGCTTAGTTTCTCTCCCGCGTAATCATTTTTTTTTGTGTATAACTGTTCTTGCACTCTCTCTTGTGGTGTGCACTCTTTGTTTTATTTGTAATTATTGATTTTCTATCGATAATTATCTTTGTGCTGTGTATTTAAATTTTATATATATAAATTTATTTTTTTTTTTGTTTTGCCTTGTGTTTCTTTTGGCTTTTCATTGGCTTGTTGTCTACCTACTTGCAAATATTCTGATCGTTTTGATGATCAGTATAGAGCAATATCGTGTTGGATTTGTGATAATCTTATTCACTTAAAATGTGCTGGCCTCAATGGCCGCGACTACGACAAATTTTCTGGTTTGTCTGTGTCTAAGCCTGAGCTTGGCTTAATGCGCTGGACTTGCCCATCTTGTGCCAGCCAGCAGCTTGATTTTAGCCGTATGTATAGGGATCTTCGTTTAAAGTTTCTTTCTTTAAACAAACTGGCCAAACAGCTGTCTAACGAGTGTGAATCTAGCGTACATTTATTGTCGCAATTTAAGTTTAATCCACCTTCTGAGAAGTTACCCAAGAAATGTACCCTTGAGTTGCCTCGTAAGCAGTCGCCAGCACTCTCTATTACGACGTCTCCCATTTTACTTTCGCCTACACCATCTTCTTGTCCCTCTTTATGTTCTTCTTTTCAGATTGAAGTACCTATTACAAGCCCTGGTGTACCTCAATCTATCCCTCACGGGAACTCTGATCAATCACAGGATCATGCTGGCTCTCAATCACTTGCGGATCCCAATGCTCTTCCGCCTCCACTAACTGTAGTGCCTCATCGCAAACAATTATTTATCTCTAGGCTTGCTCCAGATACTTCTGAGTCGTCTGTGGCAGCTTATATTGGTAATATATGCACTGCTAAGGTTTTAATTCAAAAGTTTAAGTTTTCAAGGCCTCGCGAAATCTCCTCTTTTAAAATTACAGTACCAAATGAGTATTTTTCAGCTATGGTTGACACTAATTTCTGGCCAGAGGGCTTAGTTGTACACGAGTTTGCGCCCAATAAGCGCTACCGTCCGTTGCCTGTCCACCTTCCTAATTTATCTTCTGCTTCAAAAAACTAATAACGTCTAGTCTTTGCATTCATTATCAAAATGTAAGAGGACTTCTTACCAAGCTCTCGAACCTGTTCTGTGATAGCCAAACCTTTTCGGCTGACATATTAGCTTTCTCTGAAACTTGGCTTAACTCCTCTGTTTTGGATAATGAAATTCTTTCTAATAACTTTATTTCTTATAGGCTTGATCGTGTTGGTCGTCGTGGCGGTGTAGTACTCATTGCTGTTAACTCGAATCTGTGTTCAAGTGTCGTGCCGATTGATCTGCCCTTAGGTGTTGAGTTTATTTGCGTCGAAGTTACATGTTCCAACTTTAGCTTATATATTTCTTGTTCATATATTCCCCCAGCTTCTGATATCATGATTTATATGCACCATGCTGATGCTTTGCAAACTATTTTTAATAGTCTTAAAGATCGTGATTTCCTTATAGTTTTAGGTGATTTCAACTTGCCTAATATTTCTTGGCTTGTTGATGATAATCTATCTTTCTTAATTCCTTCATCTCAACATGTTTTTCTTGATTGCCTACTTGAATGTCCGCTATATCAGTTGAATTCTTTCCTTAACTCTTCTAAAAGAATCCTTGATCTTGTTTTTGTCTCTGATCCCACTGTTAGTGCTGTATCCCGAACACAGCCCCTAGTGAAACCTGAAGATCCTTATCACCCTACCATTGAAGTTACTATTTCTTACAATTCCGTTACTAAATCACTTAATAACATCGCAAATTCTCGTCGTAGATGTTTTCGTAAAACAAATTTCAATCTTCTTAATAGCCTTATTTTCTCTTTTGATTGGTCATTTCTATTTGAGTGCTGCGATATAGATTGTGCAGTGAAGTTTTTCTACTCTGCTCTTAATTCTCTAATTGATAAATGCGTTCCTTATGTGAATGTCTCTACCGTCTCCAGCGCGCCAGTCTGGTTCACACGTAGGCTTTCTAATCTCCGCAATATTAAATCGAGATATTTTAAAAGATTTAAAAAAACTGGTTCGCGACTTGACTATGCAAATTACTGTATAGCCAAATCTCAATTTTGTCTTTTAAACACTCAATGCTACAATAATTATATCGTTCCCTGTAAGGTTGAATTTTATAAGAACCCCAAAAGATTTTACAACTTTGTTAATTCCAAAAGACGCTCTAATGTACTACCTTCCACCTTCAGAGTTAATGACCAGACTGCTAATAATGACTCAGATATTGCAGATCTGTTTGCTAAATTCTTTCAGTCGACTTATTCTACTACTGTTTCGGATCCCACAACCTATCCCTTTTCAATCCCACATTTAAATTGTATGTTTTTTCCTAGTATTACTGAAGACTGTATTACCTCTAGTTTGTCATCTATGACGTCTTCCTTCGTTCCCGGTCCTGATAATATACCTAGTTGCATCCTTAAAATGTGTTCGATTTCCCTATCTAAGCCTTTATCTCGGTTATTCTTTATATCGAGTGAGACTTATAGCTTTCCCGATATTTGGAAGGAGTCTTTTATTATTCCGCTTTTTAAAAAGGGTAGCAAATCGGATGTTTCTAACTACCGTGGCATTGCCAAACTTTCGGCAATACCAAAGCTGTTTGAGAAAATTATTACGTCTTCCCTTCAACACCTATCCAGATCCATTATTTCTCCTTGTCAGCATGGCTTCATGAAAGGTCGTTCGTCGCTTACTAACCTTTTAGAATTGACTACCCTTGTACACCATGGCTTCCGTAAAAACTGTCAAACTGATGTTATTTATACTGACTTTAGTAAGGCTTTCGATACGGTTGATCATTCTATGCTTCTCGCGAAACTTAACATCATGGGTTTTTCCCCGAAACTGTTGGCTTGGTTAAAGTCGTATCTTATTGGCAGAACCCAAAAGGTGTCTTTTCGTTCCTCAATATCTAAAACTATTCAAGTTACGTCAGGTGTACCCCAAGGCAGTCATCTGGGCCCACTGTTATTTACCCTGTTTATAAATGATTTACCCTTGGCCTTGGTTCACTCACGCGTGCTCATGTTTGCGGATGACGTCAAGATTTGTTATTCCTATAATGATCCTTCTTTCCAACAGTACTTGCAATCTGATCTCGATGCGTTAATAAATTACACCTTAATGCCTCTAAGTGTTCTTTTATGACTTTCAGTCGTTTGTCTCTGTTGCTAGCTCATTACTCTATTAAGTCTGTTCTGTTAGATTGTGTACCATCCTTCAAAGACTTAGGCGTTATGTTTGACCCAAAACTTTCATTTAATGTTCATATTTCTTCAATTCTCAATAGAGCATGCAGCCTTCTTGGCTTTATTAAACGTTGGGCGAAAGAATTTGATGATCCCTATGTAACAAAGGTTTTATACACTTCGTTAGTTCGCCCTATTCTCGAATATTGCTCGCCAGTGTGGAACCCGCAATATGATGTTTACCAGCATAGTATTGAATCGGTACAGAAGCAATTCCTTAAAATTGCGTTACGCGGTTTTAATTGGGACCCGAGTCTTCGCCTACCTTCTTATTCTGACAGACTTCTTATTAATCTTCCTTCACTTTACAACCGTAGGCTCGCTTTTGGCATTCTCTTTCTCCATAAACTAGTCAACGGCAAAGTCATTTCTACTAATTTACTAGATACGCTATATTTTTGTGTTCCCTCACGTCGGACCAGAAACTTTTTTTCTATTTACCTTAGTAGATGTCTGACTAACTACTCTCTTCACGAACCTTTTCGTGTTCTTTGCCAATCTTTTAACAACCTTTCTCACCTAATTTCTCCTCATCTTTCTGTCACTTCTCTTCGCGCTATACTTTTTAATCATCTACAGCGAAACCAATGAAAATATTCTGGACTTGGATTGGCTGCAACTCATCCCTGACCACATTGGCTGTGAATCGGGGCAGAGCTGGCACCTTATGCAAATAAAACACCTCCACCGGGTCGGGGATGTTTAGTTGTGTATATAGCTAAGCTATCTTTTTCAATTAATTACTATCTGTCTTTAGCTTAAGCTTTTTCGTCGACTGCTGTGTTAGTTGACGTAAATAAATAAAATGAAGTAAGTAAGTCGTCTCGCCGACTTGGATATACCATACACCAGTAAAACAAATATTTTAAATTTATAATAACCAATGCATTTTCGTATTTTTAAAAAAAATCTGTTTGCATGCTTTTTACAAGCATATTTTAGTTTTTCGCTCATTCAAGCATTCGAGCACCCTAGCGCCCCCACCAGCCAACGGCCACTTCCGGCCATATGGAAAAACGTTTATATGCATTACTTGACTATTTTTATTCCGATTTTGATCAAATTTGGTATTTTGCTTGATATTAGTATCAAATTTAAGTGTGCTAAATTTGATTGCACAAGGTAGAAAATTACGGGAGATAATCGAGTTTTTTCAAATTATGGGGGCGGAAAGGGGCGTGGCAAAATCTTTACACATCAAAACTGTGCGCAATTACTAAGCAAATATTTATACCAACTATGGTGTCTCTAGCTAAAATGGGTTTTGAGAAAATCGGTTTTATTTAATTTGCGGGGGCGGTAGGGGGCGTGGCAAAAATTTTATAAAAAAAATGTGCGCGTTTACTAAGCGAATATACATACCAAATTTTGTGTCTCTAGTTGCTATGGTGTTTGAGAAAATCGGTTTTATATCATTTGCGGGGGCGGTAGGGGGCGTGGCAAACATTTGAAACAAACTCGATAAGCGTACATATGACACGAGTCTACATACCAAATTTGGTGGCTCTAGCTCTTATAGTCTCCGAGATCTAGGTGTTCATACAGACGGACGGACGGACGGACGGACGGACAGACGGACATGGCTAGATCGTCTCGGCTGTTGATGCTGATCAAGAATATATATACTTTATGGGGTCGGAAAAGCTTCCTTCTGCCTGTTACATACATTTTAGCGACTTTAATATACCATTTTCACCCTATGGGTGTATGGTATAAAAATAAATAAATAAATAAATGTCATCCGTCATCTGCATGGGTGATTATCTCCAGGTTGCTCGGCTGGATTTCGCAGTGTGCCGTGCCACCTGCATGGAGCTCTTTGGCACATGAACTTTCCAAAGCCAGACGACAAAATGTGGTTCCAGGTGAAGCGGCGCAACTCTGCAGTGTGTGGGTTTCTCCATCGCATTCGGCTATGAAGTTGTCAAGCAATCGCACTACGAAGTTCTTGTGGATGACAGGATGAATCCTGATTTTTCTGCAAGCTCTTTTAATCTTAGGGAACTTTATTATAAAGTATATGGTGTTAATGGATTGAAGAACTTTTACGGACGCAACGGACATAAGACCTCTATGGGAGTGTTGGTGGGTTCCTCTAGCCAAATTGATTTCAAATCTGAGTGGTCCAAAATGTTTGGGCTAACAATGTTAGCATTTGCAATAGTAATAGCAAGCATTAAATTTTGCAACTCCATCATTAGCATTCTGTTTCTAGACAGTAGTGTTTCAAATAAATGGCTAGTGTCAACTTGTGAGTTTTTGGCTATCCTGAGAATTCTGTTGACAGTGATTGTTAATTGGTTAAGCTGGTCCTGAACTCTAGTGTTTATTTCTACTTGTCTATTATTGGCATATATTAATTGCATTTCAGTAAACCTAGCCTGCTCTAAACCATGCCAAGTGGCTAGAGGTAAGTTGAACAACTACATCTAATTTATACGAGTTTGCCTAGTGGCTTAAAAAAAGGTGTAAAAGAAAAACAAGTCACCTTAGGTTGTCCTTGTGGACCACCCTCCCTCTAATGAGGACCTCGGTCCCCAGGTCTGCTTCCACTGCCTTCTCATCACATAAATGTGTGAGTTTGTTTCCGAGACGTCGATTGGAGTTGACCAAAACTTTGTCACCAACGTCGAAGACCCTATTCTGCCGATTCGCGTTCTCCCCAAGCTCCTAGCACATGTTTTGCAATTTCGTACTATTTCATTGGCCATTCTTGCCATCTTTGGAAAGTAGTACTCCGAGAGTACCTGCTTAATATTTTCCTGTGCAGACCTATGGGCCCTATTATGCTCCACTAAGCGATTTTTGCAATGCCAGAATTTTGTGGCCGGGTATCTACGAACCAATGAATCTTGTATCATTGCAAGCGTGTGTAAGTTACAGTGGAGAGCATTTACGCATTTGGGTGAAACTACATTTTCGAGCTCGTCTAGCAGCGATTCTATGCAAGTATAGCTGATCAAGTAGCGTTTCTTATTTCCAAAAAAAAAAAAAATTTTTTTTAAAGGGTAAACGCGCCTCTTCTAGCACTATTTGGTTTTGAAAACAATTCAAGGGTTTGTCTGTTGTCTCAATGGTGTTGGTGAGGGATACCTCACTGTGGATCGTTGCTGCGCAGGAATCAATTTCTTGTTCATTCACAGCGTTGAGCTGCTGTCTTGACAAGGCATCCGCAACCAGATTGTCCTTGCCGGGTTTATAGAAGATACGTACATTAGACTCGTCGATGCGCGCTTTCCACCTTTTGATCTTCGCATTTAGATTGGATTCCGAAACTGCGAAGGTCAAGGGTTGATGGTCAGTGAAGATATTAAAGTCTTTCACCCCATACAAATAGTGCCTTAACTTGGCAAGTGACCATACGATGGCCAATAACTCTCTCTCATTTGTCGCATAGTTTACCTCGCTGTCCTTCAATGTTCTTGAAATCATTGTTATAGGACGACCCTCTTGAGACAAGACTGCACCTATGCCGTGAGCCGAAGCATCGGTCGTTAGATCGAATGGCTTCTTAAAATCGGGGTACCTGAGCATTACATTCTCAGATGACAAAATGTCGCGCAACTTCTGAAACGCCCTTTGCTGCACTTCAAAGAATTGAATCTTTATATTTCTGGACCTATGCTTACTGACTGTTCCATTTTCACCCTTCAAAATATTGGAGATGGGTCTTGCTATTGCGGCGAAGTCCCTAATGCAACATCTGTAATAACTTGCGAGGCCTAGAAATGATCTGACCCCGAACAGTGTTTTAGGTTCTGGATACTCCTGTATTGCCTTAACCTTTTCAGGATCCGTCGTGGCGCCAGTGCTGGTGACTATGAAACCAAGAAAGTTTACGCTTTTCTTGAAAAAATCGTGACTTTTCAACGGAGACCCTCATGTTTGCTTCGTGTAAGCTTTTTAGGACCCAATCCACGTGTTTAATGTGGGAGTCCTCATTTTCTGAAAAGATGATTACGTCATCGACTTAAACATAGCAAAATTTGCCAATCTGCTCTCGCAGTTTGTCGTCGATGGTTCTTTGGAAGATGCTTGCTGCATTCTTTTAAACTCGTATTTCCCCCCGTTTACAGAGAAAGAGGTTTTTTCGCGGTCGCGTTCTGCGAGTAAGATCTGGTGATAACCAGACTTGAGGTCTAATGTTGAAAAGAATTTGGCTCTTCCCAAATTCCCCAATATCATTGATATATTTGGCATAGGGTATTTGTCAGTCACGGTCCTTTTGTTAAGTTTACGAAAGTCCATTACCAACCTCATTTTCCTATTGCCCGCTTCATCAGTGCCCTTCTTGTCTACTACCCATATTGGGTTATTGTAGGGAGAAACTGACTTTTGAATTATATAATTTTTTAGCAGAACTTTGATTTCTTTATTAACGAAATCAGCTGCTCCCATTGGATATGGGTAAAGCTTGGCATAGATCGGTTGCTCATCTGTGGTTCTAATGGTAGCCACGACTGATGTGTTATACGGCAACGCCTCGTCTGGGTCTGCAAAGGCCTTTTGTCTGGTCTTTAGCATTTTCAAAAAGGAACTTCTGGCTAATGGGGATGCCTCTGCACAGTCTACATTTGTGAAATTTACATTTTTGCACGTTTGGAAGGTGATTTGTTCGACCTCCGTGCCCCATTTAAGCTGTCCTGAAGCTAGACAAAGCGAGGCAGCTGCCTGCTTTAGCAGGTCAAGGCCTACAATCCCATCAAAAGTTGAAAAGTCCGGCAGAATAAAAAAGGTTGCCTTTAACCCAAATATTGCAACGAAGCATTTTTGTGTAATTCGTGTCTCGCCGTGAATGGAATGAATTTTGAAGTGGGACTCTACAGAGTGGACGCCTTTTAACCCTTCATGTGGCCAAATGAAATTCTTGGCCGCGCCCGTGTCAATGAGGAATCGCATGTGAGTCCCTGCTATTCTTTGTCTGATGACGGGTAGCAGGGATTTACTCCTAAAAAATTGAGGGCATCAGAGTCATAACTAGCATCGTCATTGATTTGTGCCGCTGCGCTATAGGCGGTATCAGCGTACGCCTCTGCTCCCTGTCCCGCGTCTTGCGTGACGTGATTCAATCTTTGCTGATTTCTCTGACCGCCTGTGCGGTCGGATGCGGGGTTCTTCCTATTCGCGTAAACTGGGGCCTGAGTGGGCTGCAAAACCCTTGAGAAGGAAGGATCGACCTCCATGGGCACCGGTGCGCCATTATTATTATGCTGCCTGCTGCTTCGTTGGTCCGTCTGCACTGGGGCCTTACTTTGCTTGCTAAAGTGTGGATTCTTGGCACCGCTAGCTTGTGTTTCGGCTTGTTGCAAATGTCTCTCATGTTGGTGACCCTGCGCTTTTGCATGCGGCTTGCGCTCTTTGTCCTCTAGACTTCTTGCGAAATTAGCCGCGAATGCGTACCTTTCATGGTTTGACTCAACTTCTTGCGCAAGAGTTAGCGCTGAAGGCAAGTCTCTGGGCTTTGCTGCAAAGAGCACATCTGTAAGACTGCGCTTGAGACCAGATATGAACACACGCAACGCATCATCGCGGAATTTTCCACATAGGCCCTTTGCTAAAGCCGGCTCATATGACATATTAACTTTGTTAGTGAGAAGAGCGAGTTTCTTCTCAACTTCGTCGTAATATTGAAGCTGGGACAGGCCACCTTGCCTCAAGGTACCTAATTCCTGCTCAATGACATGAATTGGTCTCTGGTCACTGTATGTGAAATCTAGGCGATTTATTATCGCATTTATACGACCTGGATGATAAATTGTTTCAACTAGAATTCTCAAAGCAGCCACTCTCACGTGTTTCAGAAACCTGGTTCAGATTATTGTTATTAATTATGATCTGTTTACAAAAAATTAAAACTTTTGTATTTGAAGAAAAATTTTGGCCAGAGTATCCACGTACATGATTCAACTAACACAAAAAAAAATTTCTCTATAAGGTTGGTCTCTCGTAGCTCCCGCGCTGCTGTCGGTTGTTGCAGCTCCTGTGCTGCTGTTTTAGTTGTTATTGGTTGTGGAGTCCGACCACTAGTTGGGCGCCAATTAATAAGTATTATCCAGTCATGTTGCGGGTGAAGATTAGGTTGAGAGGTGAACTGTACCTCTTATTGCTGGCCACGTGCTCAGACAATAAAACAAATTATTTAACGGCCAAGTGCCGGAGTGAATATTTATTTAAGCGACTTATCGGAAGAGCTCTGTACTCAAAACTGATTTCTTAATACACAGAATATTTCACTTAAGCTAAGCCATGGTCGGCAAGCCGACCCAGCAAATCTAATGGAAGCTCCCGAAGCAAAGCAAAAGTGTCCGATTACCGTTGCTGACCATTGCAGCTATAGCGCGCTGATACAACTGTAAAGTTACAATTGCGAGGGCTGATTATAAACTTATGAAATATCCTATATTAAGTATTATTTGTTAACTTATACAATTTCCCCTATAGGTGTAGGGTATAAAATAACGAATTTAAAGCCGCCCTTATGCACCTACTATTTCATAAATTTATGTTTTCTTTACACATACGAAATTTCCTTAACTTTAATTGTAGTAATGAATACAACAAACAACAATACAAACAATACACTGTTTTCCACCGATCGTTCCTATGGGTGTTGTATGATAAAGTCACCCGATCTTGATAAAATTTAGCACAGTCAGTAATAGCTTTGTTAAACTGAGAAATATATGAGATTTGCGTACAAAGTAACGAAGTTATAGACAAAAGATCACTGTTTTCCAGCGAATGCCCGACCGGGCACTTTTTAAGGATTTTTCACTAGGTGGCCAGAGAAAAAATTTCTTCCCAATCCCCCACCCAACCGTTTCTCTTCCGACATACATGCGCGAGTGTGAAAACATTATCTGTAAATACGACTCGGAACCTACTGTAGTGTAAGAGAAATGCTTAGAACGGGAACCAGTTGAAAGGAAAAAGGACGAAAATAGAGAGTCTTTCGAGTTGTCCTAATAGGAGATTTTGCGACATTTATACACGTGAACGAGGAAAATTTGGAGCAATTAAAGCACTTATTCTACATGTAGTGTTAGTGTAGCAATTTTATGTGTTTAATGCAAAAGAATTTTTTTCTTTCGTAACGACGATTTCGTGAAGAACCGTATTTTATTTGAAATCTGGATCAACGCGACTTTTCAACATATGACATAATAATACTTAATACTTGAGAAAATCGGAATTTCAATAACTTTTCCTAACATGCTTGATGGCAGATGTTTTATTGATCATTAAAGATTTGCAAAAAAAGGGCGTTTGATTCTGCCCGATGTTTTTATTTTGAAACAAAACGTTCTCATTTGCTCCAGGGTCCAAATCCAGGTGGACAGGAAGAGAAGTTTCCTTTACACCAAAGAAATGTGCAAGACAACACTCTCAATGAAGAGAACGACAAGAAAAGACGCAAAGTATCGCATTCTCTCGTCACAACAGGTACCTGATCGTGGACGGCACTTCGAGTCAAAATAATATCAGCTTTCAACAATTTTCTTGACATCCGGCTCAACATTGAAGAAAATGAGCTGTTAAAAAGATTTTCTACAGTTCTAGTGGCAAAAACCACAGCAGAAATGATTCAAGAGGGTCGATTCTTGGTTGACCATTTTTGGCGAAGAAAAAGTTTCTGACTTTTCATCAAATGTTTGCGATTGTTGGCCAGCAATCTAAGAAATGAGGGATCTCGACACTTCAGACGAAGGGGCAAAAATTTCGCATAAGCTGCGTCGACTGATACCAGTGACATGTGGGATTTTGCAGAATCTGTTGTGCTCTTTACTGGTCACTTCACCTCACTCCATGATTGTTGAGAAAGATTTCTCATTATAATCAAATTAAATCAAACCACCGACTATCAACTTCAAATGAGACCATGTATTTGAGAATGTTTGTGGCACTTTATGGAGTAAGTACAGCTTTATATGATCCGAGGCCAGCTGTAACAGAGTTCCTTCGCAAGAATGACAGGCGTTACCGAGAATCTGATCACACCTTGTACTCTGACAGGGATTGCGTTCGGAAGTTTTTTCGTAAAGATGGTGGTTTGTGATTTTATAATCATATCTATTCAATAGACGAAGTGTGGACGACGGGATGTGACTCACTCATACCAAAACATTTGTAATAAAATAAGTATTCCCTGTAAGAGCTAGAGCCATCAAATATGGTGTGTAGACTCGTGTAGTATGTAGAGTGATCAAATTTAAAATTAAATAAAACCGATTTTTTTAAAGACTATATTTGCTTAGTAATTGAGCACATTTGGTATTTGCGTACATTTGGTATTGCCGCCTACCGCCCCCGCAATTTAAATAAAACCGATTTTCTCAAAAACTATTCTACCTAGAGACACCATAGTTGGTATGTATATTTTTTTAGTAAATGCACAGATTTTTTATGTGTAAATTTTGCCACGCCCTTTCCGCCCCCGTAATTTGAAAAAACTCGATTATCTCCCTAATTTTAAATTTAATAAATTTTAAATTTGATACTAATATCAAGCAAAACACCAAATTTGATCAAAATCGAACTAAAATTAGCCAAGTTATGCATATAATCGTTTTTCCATATGGCCGGAGTTGGCCGTTTGCTGGTGGGGGAGCTAGGGTGCTAGAGTGTTTAAGTGAGTGCATTTGTTATTATACATTTGAAATATTTGTTTTACTGGTGTATGGTATACCTCAGTCGGCGAGACGACTTACTTACTTCAGTTTTCATATCCAACTTCTTACATAATTGCTCACAAACTCTTAATTATATGCTGTCAAAAATTCTGGAGCGCGTGCAGAATTTATAGAATATACGTATCCAACGAAAGTCGAGAGTATGTTTTTGCATACAAATCCTCATCGACAGTATATTTGATGAACGGTCATTCATTCGTTGATAAATTTTTGTGATGAGCACTCAAAAACTTCATTAGAATGAGTAAGATATATATATATTGACATTTTGGGAAATCATGCATGTTCAGAAAATTTCTGGCATTATTTTAGTTAGGTGTTGTTCACGCATTTTCGAAAATGATGATGTGGCCGGATTATGATTACTACATGGCCAAGGTGGATTACTACGTGGCCATTTGGCCACGTTCGTATTTCTTAAAAAATGCCCTGCTATATGATATAGTCGGGCGATCTTCATCAAATTTGGCATAGTTGTTTATGGGTGTAATGAACTCACCAATATAAAATTCCACGACAATACCTCAGACAAGTTATTGAGAAAAGTCACTGTTCGTGACTTTGCCGTTTTAATGGGTGCTATATGATATAGTCGCCCGATCTGCAATCCAGTTGAATCCGAGATATACAAACTGTGCAGTATATACAAGCCTACAGTATCACTTTAACCTCTCTGGTGTTGAATCGTGCTATAATTGTGCTGCTACGCAAACGCAACGCCCGAAAACAACAATCATGCAAGAACCACCCGATCGAAGTTTATCGAACTCAATATACAGCTACGAACGACATCATCTCATTCTAAAACATATCACCGTTTATTATTAAAAAAAATATAGACTATACGCACGGAGAAGAAGTCGTAACATGTAAAAAAAAAGAGAAGGATCAGAGATCATCAAAACCAAAAACAAATGGCAAGCTTTAAAACTACCAAAGCTTACTCAAATGACATACATGAAAGTTAAAGGAGTCACATACTGCAATGAACTACGTAACATAAGTGAAGCCGATATCCAACAAGAACAAAAAGCACAGAACGTAAGCAAAGTAAAAAAAATTTGAAAACGAAAACCAAAGAACACAAACAACAAACCCTATATTTCACTGCCACTACCATGCAAAAAAATTGGTTCGCTTTGGACACCCGACTATCATTTGCAAGAACATCACTAAAAAGTGCAAAAACTGCTCAGGACAAAACGATTCCATCAAAAGAGAACTTTGCAAAACCCACCAAATTGTGTGAACCCTCAGCAAAAATCCCAAAATTAACCACCAACATCGCGAGTGCCTTGCATTCCTCAAACAGCATCATCAGAAGCATCTCCGATACCACAACCAGAAAAACAACGACACAAAATTGCATCAGAAGACATGGAAACCGATCCGCCAGCGTCTCTTATCATCCACGACTGGTCTCATGCACCGTCTACTCCCAATTTACAGCACGTGATATCGTTTAAGAGCCCAGTGGTAAATGCGGTTAGTGAGGTTCTACCGGTATCACCTGGTAATAATCTCTAAAAAACGATGCCTATTGTAGTGTCCGATTTGTCCGGGCAATTAACCATTCCAATGGAAATTGCCAATAGTTCTAATAGTATCGAAGGCCCCGTGAACAAGTTGACTGCTGCAGTGAGCGATTTGTCCAACGTTACTGCTGCGGCTAACGCGTCGGGACCGCGTCCTCTCGTTGGCATACCAACAAAGAAACATATATTTGTTTCTAAGCTAGACCCTGTTGTCACATCTGATGATGTAATAGCCTATATTCGGAAGAAAGTTAACGTCTCAAATACTGTGGTGGAAAAGTTTAAATTTTCTTATTCTCAGGATTATTCTTATTTTCGTCCTTTAAAATTAGCGTTTCTGCCAATAACTTTGACGTTATACATATGTCGAGAAGATTTTTGGCCGAAGCATATAATAGTGAAGGAATATACTGAAAAGAGGAAAAACCGGCAACCGATTCGCTTGCCAACAACAACAACTAACACCATTCCTGTCAAATCAACAACTGATGGTGTGTCAAAAATCTAGTTTCGGCCCTTAACCTGGGTAACGATTTAGGACTGAAATCTGAAAATTTTCAACATAGAAATGTTGATAAAAACTGACCTTGCTGATGAATCTGTTTCTTCCACCAAATTTTTTTTTATTTTATTTATTATTTTTTCTATATTCAGACGTGATCGAGTTCCTCGGTGGCGTTCTGATAGCTGTTGATGCTGCTTTATCGTCTGAAATAATTTAATTTTCTAATAACCAGGAGATTGAGTTTAAATTGTTTAGATGCAATTCAGTTTGTCTCCTCTTTAGCCTCCAGTCAAGACATGCTAATAGTTTTAGGTGATTTTAGTCAAATTGCTTTAGCATGGACACTAACGGATGAATCCACAATGTTGCTGCCCTCTATGTCACATGAGTTTATTGATGGCCTTCTAGTCTTATCTTTCTCCCAAGTCAATCCTGTCTTAAATTCTAATGGGAAATCATTGGATCTTATTTTTGTATTGGTTTCTTTTTATTGTGATGTTTCTAGGATCAAACCGTTTGTTCTCCCCGAAGACAAATTTCATCCTACATTAAATTTAAAAATTGATCTGCTCTTGCTATCACCATTACATGGCTCAAGTGAATTATCTCTAACCAGGTTCTTTGGTAAGACTGAATTTGCCAGCCTTAATGAAAAGATTATTGCTACCGATTGGTCTTATCTGTACAATTGTAGAGATATGAACTCAGCTGTTCGTTTTTTCTATGATACTCTGAATTCACTCTTTGATATTTGTGTGCCTCTTGGTAGGCTGGAGCGGCATAACAAACCTCCCTGGTTCTCTCGGGAGCTGTGCAATTTGAAAAATGTGAAGACACGATATTATAAGAAGTTTCAAAAAACACGTCGTTCATCAGACTATGCTCTGTATACAGTCGCTCGTTCAAAATTCATGATGCTTAATACACAATGCTATAAGAATTATCTTCAGCGGTGTAAGCTTCAGTTTTCTTCTGACCCTAAACAATTTTATAATTTTGTTAATTCTAAACGTAAGACCTCTCTGTGCACCCATCTTTTTTGTCTTTTCAAAATAAAAAAGCGAGCACTGATCAGGCAATTGCCGATATGTTTGCGAGTTTTTTCAAAACAACTTATTCCTCAAAGGAATATCAAGCAAGTCCGTATCCTTATCATTTAAAAAAGGCTAATTGCATTTTCAATCCAGTGACTGATGAAAGTTCTCTTCTTAGCGAACTTAAACTAGTTAAACCTGTTTATTCTCCGGGGCCAGATGGTCTACCTGGATGTGTACTCAGGTTCTGTGCAAACGCATTATGTAAACCCATTTTAAAATTGTTTTTATTGTTTGTCGAATCTTCCTCTTTTCCATCTATTTGGAAGGAGTCGTATATCATTCCTCTGCATAAAAATGGCAAAAAGTCCGAAGCCTCTAACTATAGGGGGTATCTCAAAATTGTCCGCTATTCCGAAAGCTTTTGAGAAAATTATAACTTCTCAATTGCAACATTTTTGCAGCTCTATTATTTCGCCATCCCAACATGGGTTTGTGAAACGTAGATCTACAACCACTAACCTTTTAGAATTTACATCAATAATTATCAAGGGGTTCAAAAATGGTAAACAAACTGATGTCATATACACTGACTTCAGCAAAGGCTTTGATTCTGTTAATCATACCCTATTAATTTCTAAATTGAACGACATTGGGTTTCCACCCCTTTTCCTATCTTGGGTTCGAGAATATTTAACAAATAGAAAACAGAAGGTACTTTTTAAGTCATCTTTTTCCGTTTCCATTCCTGTGATTTCTGGTGTACCTCAAGGTAGTCATCTTGTCCCTCTGCTTTTCACATTATTCATTAACGATCTTCTACAGTCATTGTTCATTCGCGTGTGCTTATGTATGCTGACGATGTCAAGCTTTGTCTGACTTATAAAGATACAGATTTATTTAGTCGGCAACAAGCTGATCTTAAAAACTTTCAATCCTGGTGCCAGTTTAATCAATTCAGTCTTAACACTACGAAATGTAAGTTAATGACTTTTCATCGTAACTCTCCTCAACTGGTCACTTATTTTCTAAACAATAGCCCTTTAGAACGTCCGACTAATAAGAATGATTTGGGCGTATTCTCTAGATCCATCCAGTGTATCCACTAAGCCATCAACCCACATTCTAGTATACTATAAATGATTGAGAGCTTACAATAGGCTTATTAATTTTTATTTTAATATTTTCATCCATTTTAACCAAGGACTGTGATTGTTTTACATACTCAGTAACTGATCCTGGTCGAGCTGCACTGGTAGAAGGCGCAAACTGGGGGAGAACTCCTCCCTTCCGCCGAAAAAGGTTTGTAGAAAATAAAACCCAACCTTATACTCTGGATTCGCTTTTGTACCCACTTAGTGCTCTTCACCAACAAATACTCCTTATTTTCGCTTTCACCCATGATTTTCTCGAAAGAAAACTAACGCCACCAAATTAGTCATGTTGACAAATGGAATGAAGCGTTCTTCTCTCTGAAGTGACAGACGTGTTTTTCCGTAGCTTCCGATTGTGTTTTATTATTTTTTTGTTTCTAATTTTTATGCTTAACTTGTTCACGCTATTGGCTCTATGTATTGATTACCACCATTGTGTTTTATATTCATTATGCCAAATTAATACATTTTCCAATGGTTTAGTGTTTGGTGTTATTTTAGTTATCTTCTGTTTCCTGATCGTTTTAGTGATCAGCATACAGCATTTTCTTCTTAGCTCTGTAATAATTTAATACATTTATAATTTGCTGGCCTTATAGAGATCTTCGTTTACAGTTTTGCTATTTAATCAAATTGGCCAAAGAGCTGTCAAATATAAGCTGGTCGGAATATAAGTTTCTTACACCTTCTGAGAAGTTGCCAAATAAGGTGCCCTCGAGTAGCATCTTGTTGGCAGTCTTATCGGTGGTACACTAATTGCCCTTAACTTGAATCTGTGTTCGGGTGTTATGCCGATTATTTTATCCTTGAGTGTTGAGTTTATTTGTGTTAAAATTGTTTGTTTCAACTTTAGCTTATATATTTCTTGTTCGTATATTCCTCCAGTTTCTGATATAATGCGCTGCAAACCATTTTTAGTCGTCTGAAAGATCGTCATTTCCTTATAGTCTTCGATGATTTTAACTTGCCAATATTTCTTGGCTGGTTGAAGAAAATCTGTCTTACTGAAATCCTTCGTATTAACATATTATTCTTGGTGGTCTTCTTAAAAGCCTCTTCACTTCTCTCTCACTCTTCTAATAAAATCCTTGACCTTGTTTTTTTTGTCACGGATCCTACTGATATTTTAATATCTAGTACACAGCTGCTTGCGAAGCCTGATGATCCTTATCACCCCACCTTTATAGTTATCCTTTCTTACAATTTGTTTACTAATTAAATTATTAACTTCAAAATTCCACGTCAAAGATGTTTTCGTAAAACAATCTTCATATAATCCTTATTTCCTCTTATGATTTGTCATTATACCATACACCCATAGGGTGAAATGGTATATTAAAGTCGCCAAAATGTATGTAACAGGCAGAAGGAAGCTTTTCCGACCCCATAAAGTATATATATTCTTGATCAGCATCAACAACCGAGACGATCTAGCCATGTCCGTCTGTCCGTCCGTCCGTCCGTCCGTCCGTCCGTTTCCGTCTGTATGAACACCTAGATCTCGGAGACTATAAGAGCTAGAGCCACCAAATTTGGTATGTAGACTCGTGTAGTGTGTGGAGTGATCAAGTTCATTTCAAATTTCTGCCACGCCCCCGCAAATTATATAAAACCGATTTTCTCAAACACTTAGAAACTAAACTAACACTTTACCACAGTTAAATTTGATACTAATATCAAGGAAAACACCAAATTAAAAATCTGACTAAAAATAGGCAAGATATGCATATAAACTTTTTTCCATATGGCCGGAAGTCGCCGTTGGCTGGTGGGGGAACAGTATTTTTTTAAAAATATGAAAATGCATGTGTTATTATAAATTTTAAATATATGTTTTACTGGTGTATGATATACCTAAGTCGGCAGGACGACTTACTTACTTCATTAATTCTCTGATCGATACGTACGACTCTTATGTAAATGTTTCTAGTGTAAGCCGATCTGGTTTACCCGTACGTTACTTAATCTCCTTAATATTAAATCGAGATTTTTTTACACGGTTGAAAAAAACTGATTCTTGTTTTTTCCCCATATAACTGAAGACTGCATTATATCTATCTTGTTTTTTAGAATCCTCCCTTATACCTGGGACTGATAGAATTAGTAGTTATCTCCTTAAAATGTGTTTGATTTCCCTATCTAAACCTTTTCTTTGTTATTTTCTACATCTAGCGAGACTTGTAACTTTCCTGAAAAGGCTTATATTATTCCGTTTCCAGAAAATGGCAATTAATCTTATTACCGTGGCATCATCAAGTTGTCTGCAATACCTAAGCTTTTTGAGAAAATTTTTAAATTCAACATTTATCTAGATTCCTTGTCGGCATCGTTTTATGAAAGGCCGCTCGTCCCTTATCAACCTTTTAGAATTTACTGATGTCATTAATACTGCCTTAAGTAGGGCTTTCGATACGATTAATCACTCTCTTCTCCTTTAGGCTTTTCGCCTGAACTTTTTACTTGTTTAAAATCGTATCTTATCGGTAGAACCCAATCGGTTTTTTTTTCTTATCTTTTTCAAAAACAGTTCGAGTAAACGCAGGTGTCTTGCAAGACAGTCATCTGGGTCCACCATTGTTCACATTGTTTAAAAACAATTTGCCTATGGGATTGATTTACGGATGGCATCATTATTTGTTATTCCGATAATGATCCTTCTTTCCAACATCATGTAAATAATCTACACCTTAATGACTCAAATGCTCTCTTATGACATTCAACCGTTTATCTCCCTTCCTAGCTCAGTACTCTATCAAAATTGATCTTTTGAAACGCAAGCTATCATTCAGGACTTTCGGTGTAATTTTTGTCCTAATCTAATCCTAATCAATCCTGACATTTCTTTAATTGTCAACAGGCCAACGAATTTGACGACCACTACGGAACAGAAGTTTTACACTGTGTAGATCCCTAAATATGTTCCTTAATCAGATCCTTAAGTTCGCATTACGCGGTCTTAAATGGGACCCGAATCTTCGCCTAGCTTTTTATTTTGACAGACTTCTTGTTATTATTCTTTCTACACTTCACAAGCGTTTGTTGGCATTATTTATAAACTAATCAATTTTAAAACTATTTCGTCCAATTTACTAGATACTCAAAATATTTGTGTTCCTCCACGTCGGGGCAGAAGTTTTTCCATTCACCTTAATAGATGTTTCACCTATGCAAACCTTTTCAAGTGCTTTGTCAATCTTTTAACGACTTTTCTCATTGCTTCACTGGCACCTTGTGCAAATAATTAAGAAAAATCATTTGCTATACAATTTTTTGACCGTCTAAATCAAATTTGTAATTAGTGTTGTAAATTTCTAGCGACTTACCAAACTTTATTTTTGGACTAGAAATATTCCAATTATACGTATAAACATACATATGTACATATGTATTATTCTAGATCAGGGGTAGGCACGCATACAATCAAAAATGAGACTTTGAATTTGTGTGTGTGACAACAAACACGAAGTACGAAACGTTTTCTTGCTTTACACTGAAAAAACAGTATAGCAAATAGAAATATTTTTTATTTTTGTCAAAAAAATGAACAAAAATTATCCTTACATAATATAGGTAAGAAAATATTATTAAATAATGCATAATAGTGATAGGAAAAATTTGATGACAAATAACGCATTGCGCATCGCCCTCCATATTTTCAATAATAAAAAATAAATTTTCCCAATCGGCATTAAACATTTTTTTTTCGGTGTATTCCAGTTAGCCGCATTAAAAAGGTGTTGCTTCATCAAATGCTGAACAGCAACTGATTTATTTTTTTTTGGCAATCATTTTTTTTCCTGACCAGCATCAATCGAAATTTTTGACGAAGTGACATTGCCGAACAAACACGAGCGTTTACAGTGTATGTGAAGCGGTACTTCTGCGGCAGAGCTAGGCCCTAGTCCGGGGCATGATGAAATAACATAAGGTGGTCTCGTCGGAAGCCGAAGCTTACCGAAGTATACACTTAACTTCAGTGCACTTTTGCTTACTCACATCACCGTCTCGCTCACCCTCAATAGACACTCAGAATTCCTTTCACTCGCACTTATTGCAAGCTTACGTTAAGTGTATGTCTCTTTCCGACGGGACCACCTTATGTTATTTCATCATGGTCCGGGGAATAGGCCGTGCCGACCACTGTTCTAGATCGTCCTAACGGTCCTTATGGCAACGGAATGTTGTTGGCTGCTGGTGGGTACACAACATTTCTTTGAGGCTCAAATTTTTGCAAATTTTTGTATGCGTACAAGCTCTATGTGAAACTTTGTTTCTAAAAAAATGATATTTCTAATTAAGATATTGACGAAATTATATTTTTTAAAGATAAACGCATTATTTATGAATAAGTTGGCAAATTTTTTTTTTTCAATATCTATTATAGTTTATTTTTTATAATTAAAAAACTAAAAAACAACGAATTTCAATGCAGAAAAAGTATGCGTACAAACTAAGAAGCCACTGTTTTTATGCTTTGTATTGAACTTTAATTACCGTTTAATACCAAATAATTGTACCTAAAGCCTTAATACATTTCAAATGGCTTTTGTTTTGACAAATTTTTTCATTCTCTTGAAAATTTCGCAATGGGCAATAAGTCTAAAGAAATAGATCCCGATTTGAAAAATCTCATCCTTAAACTGCGGGATGAGGGGAAAACTCTACGGGAAACTGGCAGTATTGTTGGCAGAACACACTCTTCTGTTCAGAGAGTATTGCAAAACTTTAATTTGACCGGCTCCGTCAAGTCCCAGCCCCGTACTGGAAGGCCATCATTGCTGACCGAACGAGAGAAGAGAGACATTTTAAAAACTGTGCGTTTAAATCCTGGCATATCAGCTCCAAAGATTGGTCAGGACATAAGGGAGAAGTTTGGCAAAGATCTCCATGTCGACACAATCCGAAAAATACTAAAAAAGGAGGGGTTACATGCTCGAGTTGCACGAAAGAAGGAGTATAGGAGTCGGCAAGACGACTTACTTACTTCATTTTATATATGTATTTCAGTTTCAGTATTAAAAATTCACTTATCGTTTTAACATCATACGGTCAACTATGCAGGCAAACGGCAATACGGCCAAGTAATTAGATGACTACCTAGACAACTCAAAGATGTTAATTGGGTCCTGTAAATAACATTTATGTCACTGTAGCCCAAAATGCAACTCTCTTTAAACAAACGGAGCAATGTTCTTTTAAAACGTACGTACTCAGCTTCAGTATTGCATTGCAGCTGCATTCATCTAAGTAAATAAAAATCGCTTGTTAGTTTCAACTTCAGTTGTCTTTCGTAGCAAAGAGGCGAAATGCAGAGTAAGTACAATGAGATTTGTACATATATTAATCACAGAAAATGTAAAACTATCCTGAAATTAGCAACCGAATTAATAAGTTTATCGATAACCGACTACCACAGACTAGTGCTGCAAAAAATCGATATTTTGAAGTATCGATATTGTCGATTTTTTGAGGGAAAAAAATCGATATTATCGATATATCGAAATTTTTGTATACCCCTACAAAGGGTGGTACAAAATTGGTTAGATGTTTGTAACGCAGAGAAGGAATTCTTTGTACCCTTGCAGTCCATGGCCATAATATTTTTACATGTTCCAAACTCTTTTTCTGTGACTCAATTCATTAATGCACAGAACCTTTTAAATATCATTTTCATTTCTTCTTCTTCCCCATCCCCTTTTACACGCATGCCGCGATTCACACGCATACACATATGGTTTATGTAGCGTTGCGTCTGTGTGTGTGTATGCGTGTGCTCTGATGATTCGAGCAATGAATTGTAACTTGTGTTCTATTTATCCGATCAGATTGAAATTTTGGGATCTAACGTTTTTTATACCCTTGCAGAGGGTATTATAAAATTGGTCAGATGTTTGTAACGCACAGAAGGAGACGTTTCCGACCCTATAAAGTATATATATTCTTGATCAGCATGAGAAGCTGAGTTGATATAGCCATGTCCGTTTTACTCAGCCATCTTAAGAGTTATCGCGATGAAATTTTTTTTGGAGGCTTTTTATTACTTGGAGCACTATATCATATAGCTCTGGAGGAAACATTTTTTCAAAAATTGGAGTATCCCCATGAAATTGACCAATATGATAGTATTATATATAAAATCTCAGATCCCAAAATTTAAATCTTATCGGATATATAGAACACAAGTTACAGCCGATATAAACCGGTTCGGCTTGCTGCCGGTTCGGCTTGCTGATGTAAAGGTAAATATTTACTATAGTTACTCGGGCCCAAAACGCGCTTAAACTACATAAATTTGGTATCAAACGAAAGAGAAAAATTCCACGAGCACGAACTCAGGCGCCTTGGCGATTTATTTCGTAGTTTTTGTGTAATTAACAAAAGAAAAATTATATTTTTAGCGGGATTGTAGCTAAAAGTAGCTTTTTACGGCTAAATGAAGCTGTCAAATTTTGAGATACTTAAATACGCGTTTTGAAACTTTTGCTCGCGCTATTCTCAACAAACGAAAATATTTTTGAGTTTACAATATTTCTTGATTTTAGAGAACAAATATAGTTCAGAATACAACATTCGGCTGCCAGAGCCGAATATTCCTCAAATATTTGGCTGGCAGAAAAATAAAAAAAAACGACAAATAAAAAAAAACGTTTGCCAACACTGGTAATCTAGCTTTAGTCGATTTTTCACTTTTCAACACTGAAATCTCGAGTAGCTTAAGTAAATATTTACCTTTTTTTATTACTATCACATTATTAAATTTTATAGCGATACTCCAACTGCTTAACCTACTTTTCGTATTCTATATGATAGTGTGGTCCGATCCTAACGATTTCAAACTTGGTCTGCCTACAGTAATAAAAGGCACAGAAAAAAATACATATACATAAGGGGGTCCTCATTTTCGTCCAGATTTTGACCCGTGTAATAATTTCGTAGATTTATTATTGAATCAGATCGGTCAGTTCGTATTTTTCGGTCGATATTCCGTTTAACTCGTTTAAAAAATGGCTTGTTTGATTCATCTGGCTCATTCGGATTTGAGATATCGTCTGGAAGATGCAGTTCTCTATTGAGAATTGTAATCACGTTTTCCAGCAATTTGGTTGCTTCATTTATGTGGAACGGTGACAAAAATCCTTCCTTTTTGAATCTTGGATCGAGCAGCGTTCCTAATCGAGTTGCTGTGTATTCATTGTCAAGAAGTCTTGCATTTATTTTTTCGACTATCAGTCCACGCATACGTGGACCTTCTCCAGGGTAGTTTCCTAAAAGGGTAGTTTTGAATGAGTCCATCTTATCTGAGAGTTCGCTGACCAGAGGAATTACTATAGAAACCGTCATGGCATTTGCAGAACATGACTTTTTTGTTGTGACATCAAAAGGCAGTAAGAGATGAACGAGATCCTGCATTATATCAATTTCCTCTGCTGTCAGGGGTGGCGGTGCCTTAGCCGTGCTTAATAGAACTTTAGCAAAAGCATCTTTGGTAGTCAAAATTCTTTCGATCATCACATAAGCGCTATTCTATCTGGTGGGAACCTCTTGCTTAAGACTGTACGTATTGGTGCCTGGAAATTGCGCATCCTTAAACTTTGCATAGGTTATGTTGCTCTGTTTCACAAAAGTAGCTATTTTTTTTCATCTGCCAATTATTGTTTGAACAGGAACGAAGCCCAGACAATCTTTAACTATTAAGTTAAGCGTGTGAGCGAAACACGGCACATTTCTCTTTTTTATAATATCGCACATCTCAATCATAGTTCTATGATTGTCTGTAACAACAGACGCAACTTTGTTTAATACATTCCATTCAATCAAAACGTTTATCAATGAGTCTGCAATAATTTGTGCAGTGTGATTCGTTTCCTCATTTAGTGTGTTGACAAAACCGCAGAACCCAACTTGGACAGTTTATCAATAGAATGGCAAGTTACTGTTATGTAAGACACATTTGCCAAAGACGTCCACAAGTCCGTGGTGATGGACAAGTCCTTAATTACTTCAAAAATGTTTTACACAGTTGTTTTCATTGACATATACCTTGTCTCCATTTGAACGTGCTTTAATGTAGTTCTAGATGGCAATCTATAGTGTGGATCAAGCACTTGGCAAAACTTGCGAAACAAAGGCTCGTCGACGAGACGAAAAGGTTTCATACTTGTGGCCTTGCATACTTTATCTTATGTTTTCGTTGGGACTTTGCACAGTGGGGCCTTTTGGCATTTTACATTGCAAAAATCATAGCTTCTAAACAGATAAGGCGATTTTAAAAATTTAAAAAGTTTATGATAAAGAAGCCTGAAGCTTCAAAATGAATGTTTGTGACGACTGCTGGGTGTACGTGGTGCTGTAATATTCAAGGTCAAAATCCGAAAATTAATTTCTAATCACAAACGTAAAATTTTTTACATTTTTTAAGTTAATTTTGAAAATTTGCTATTGATGGCTGATTTTCTTCAAAGTAATTTTCAATATTTATATCAATATCTAATAAACTCAACATTTCATGACTATAGTTGCTATTTTCCAAATCCTTTCGTGATCGCACGTGCCTCAGATATGCAATAAGTGGGTCCGAAGAGGCTGCCAGCATGTTAAAAAGGTCTTTATTTTGTCTAACACGAAAAGTTTTTAATGTATTAGTTTATCTGAACCTTTTGTAGTCCTTGTTTTTACATTCCTGTGATTCTTCGGATAGCTCTCCGATTGGTAAACACTGATATTTTATTAAATCCTTTCCGTGTGCCAAAATCCTATGTTGTACCGTTGGGGTAAGTTTTTTTGCGGATACAATTCCGACAAAAGTTGACCAGTCTTTGAAGTATATTCGGCAAATTTTTCACCATTTCCTTGCAATTTACAACATTCAAGATAACAGCCAACCTTTAAATGATCTCTTGACCAACACCTGTTATTAATGATGTCATTTCATCATTTTCAACAAATCTTCTTGAAGTATTTCCATCATTCGTGTTTCTGTATCCATACTTTGGACAGTTTATCTATACTTTTGAGTTTTCTGCATTTAAGGATTTTCCATCAATAATTCTGACAATTATTAAAAATCAAACTTATGTAAATGTTTTTCTACTCTTGGTTTGAAAAACAGCATATTTCAGTTGGCCTCTTTGACTTTTTATGTCGCCAACAGTTAATTTGATAAATTCCGAGGACTCTTTTGCATATTTGAATAACAAAGGCCGACAATAGTTGGTCGATGACGATCGAAGATTTCTCCAATGTTCAGAACTTACACTTCTTAGGCGCAAAGGAACTACAGAAGCCATGAACATAGCTTCGTCTCCTGTGTGTATAATCTTCTTGTAGGCGCTTTGTTCAGATGATCGATCACATGCCCATTTGTTGAGTAAAGTCAAATTTTCCGGAAGAAGCTTCACCTCTCCATCAGGCATACTTTCAACAAGACGCCTCGAAGTGTGATCCATTAAATCCTGGAGTTTTACTTCTAAAGACCCCAACCCCAGGTCCATAAATAAGGAAAACGCCTCTTCTTCAGTGTACTTAGTGGCAACTAAGTTTGGTGGGGTTGGAATACTTTCCTTAATACCATTTAGTCGAATAGGACTGGCGATCTGCACAACTTTTGTAATGCTCGCCTTTGCCCTCTCTTGTTCCATTGTATACTTTGAAGAAAGTGTAATGCTTTCAGTAGCACCCTGGAGCTTTCGTTTCCTTGTAAACGTTGAACAATCTTCTATATCTTTATGCGGCCTTCCTCTTCCTCGGATAGTTGATGGTTGAACTTCTTCCTCCTCCGAATCTACGAATCTCGTATACTCCTCAAGGCAAACTTCATTTTTTTCATGAAATTTGCCAGATTTCTGCTGCTTGCGATCCATTTTCGCCCTAAGTTATAGTGTTTATATTTTATTTTTGCCTTAAGCTCCGTTTTCGAATAAAACGCTCATCTCCTTCAGCAATCCCATTTCAAAACCATTTGGGTTTTCACACTCGTGGAAAACTTTCAAAATACTTTCATTCTTTAACATTTTTGCACAAATAAATAAAACTGTCTTGAATTATATTGACAAATACTTTTCAGTCCGCATTTAAGGTGTTTGCACTTAAGAAGTTCAAAATAAACTGTCGCAAAAGAGAGAAAAAATTAGCACTTTGTGTTATATTTTTTGAATTAAATAGGTAGAACGCAAAATCGGTATTAACATTTTTGTATTGACTTTGCAAAAAAAACTTAATATTTTCATCCAATTAGGTAAACGGAAATAAAAAGGACCAACCTACAACTACAACTAGAAATTTTTCATCAACATTAATAACATTTACCTGTCTTGTCAGTTTTTCCAAAGCAGGTAATTATCTATCTAACATTGTAACATTGCATATATATATCAACAGGTAGTATTTGCAAAACAGCATTAAGCAATGTTATCATTTAAATACAAAGAAGCTACAGGCAAATACGCATGCGCTCTTCTTCCTTATACCTGCAGCGCATTTTTTAGGCGAGGTTGCCTTAGTTTTATGGCTTACGCATCGGTGTGGCAGGTTTCCGCATATTGGGACCATATACATCTGATAGTCCGGCATTGATCCTAGTTGATCCTTGTTAGTTGTATTCCACCAAAGTTAAAAAACGCAATATTTAGTATATTTTTAAACGCTTCTAGTTCAATAACGATTTAAGTAAGATTAGGTGGTTTTGTAAATTTGTGGTATTTCCATACATTCTTCTCCACACTTTCTGCACACCATACCAGTGCCATCCTTTTCAAAAAACTTCCACATATTTGATTTTTTTTGGTGTTTATTCTCCTCATCGGAATCAATGGCTTCATCCAACCAACACAAACTTTATTTTCATGTCATTTCATTGCGGTATATATCGATATCGATATTACCAAAAAACATCGATATTATCCGAAAGTTAAAAAAATCGATAATATCAATACAGCTGCGATATTCTTGCAGCACTACCACAGACCAATTTTGATATACATTTTTAAGGTAATTGACGGACCTAGATTTACTAGTCAAACGAGCAAAAGATTAAATATGTCGGATAGTGTTGATTAAGTGACTAATAAGTCAAAGCCTACTAGTTAGTTCCAATAGATTGACAGGTGTGTCAGTTGTAGCCCTGGTTAAGCATCTAAGCAACCTTAGCAACTAATGTTAAGAGCTGTCTTCAGGTCAGGTCCTATATAAAGGGGGGCTTCGGGCTAGAGAGCTGAGTCAACAAGCTCCCCGGGAACTAGCCACACAGCAAATAGTACAAGTGAAACTATAGTACATGAGTGAAACAAACGAAAATCTTGGCGTCCCGACAAATACATATGTATGTAGCATTTAAAAGAGCTATACTTTAGGCTAAGGAATATAAAAAACTGATTTATACGAGATTGCTAACATTTTAAAAAACTCCGTAAAATATTACATTTCTATTTCCGACCGTCTGTCCGTTCGTCTGGATCGACGCGAACTTCTCTTAGACCGTAAGAGCTACAGAGTTAAAATTTTGCATATAGGCTTGTATATACTGCGCAGTTTGTATATCTCGGATTTAGACGGATCGGACCACTATATCGTATAGCTCCCATACAAACGGCAAAGTCACGAACGGTGCCTTTTCGAAATAACTTCGTTATTTTCTGAGCTACTGTAGTAAAATTTCATATTGGTGACTACAAGTGAGAAGTGGTTATTACACTTGTAAACAACTGTGCCAAATTTTATCAAGATTGGATGACTATATCATATAGCTCCCATATAGCACATTCGGTCGAAAATAGTGACTTTGTCAATAACTTCGTTAGTTCTTAAGCTTTGGTCATACAAATTTATGATTCTTAGTTTAACATAGCTTTAACATGGGGTGACTATATCATGTAGCTCTCACAGGAACGATCGGCCGAAAACAGTAGCTTTTATCAATAACTTCTTAACTTTTCACGCAATTGTCATAAATATTTATCAGTATAATGTACCTATCAATAACTGTGCCAAATTTTATTAAGATTGGGTGACTATATCATATAGCTCCCATGACTCTTGTTGTATTTTTTACTACAATTAAAGTTAAAGAAATTTGGTATGTATAAGGTTGCAAGGGTATATAAACATCGGCACGGCCGAAGTCAGACCGGGTTTCTGGATTTATTTCTGTGAAAACCTAGATCTCGGAGACTATAAGAGCTAAAGCCACCAAATTTAATATGTAGTCTCGTGTAGTATAAACAGTTATCGAGTTTGTTTCAAATCTTTGCCACGACCCCTACCGCCCCGCAAATTAAATAAAACCTTTTTTTTAAACACTATACTAACTAGAGACACCAAATTTGGTATGTGTACTGGATTAGTATGTGCGCAGATTTTTTTTGTTGAAAAATTTTGCCACGCCTACTTCTGCCACCGCAAAATAAATAAAACTGATTTTCTCGAAAACCAACATAGTAAAAGTCACGAAATTTGGCACATAGACTTGTTTAGTATTCGCGCAGATTATAACTTTTTAAAACTTTTGCCACGCCCAAAAGATGCTTAAAAGCCGACAGCTTTAAAGACGGCTGAGTAAAACGCATACGCACTGAGGGACAGACGGACATGGCTATATCGACTCAGCTTCTCATGCTGATCAAGGATATATATACTTTATGGGGTCGGAAACTTCTTCTTCTGTGCGTTAAAAACATCTGACCAATTTTAATATACCCTCTGGAAGGGTATAACAATTGCCTTAATGACAGTATTGAGGAGATCGGTTAGTTACTAATTCAAAACCCATTGGTTTTTGTTAAGTAACGTTAATTTATTGATAGTATCCGGCTTTAAGGGCACTCGTCGGGAATTTGCAAACAGCCCTGCTTTGCTGAACATGCGTTCGCCTTCTGGAATGCATAAGTACTTTTTGGCAAGCTTTTAAAGGGCCACATCATTGTTGGCGGTCTGAAAAAATTAAATCGTTTACAAAAATTAAATGTTCATTAATATTACTAAAATATCTACTATCCAATACATAAGAGGGTCCTCATTTTCGTCCAGATTTTGACCCGTGTAATAATTTCGTAGATTTATTATTGAATCAGATCGGTCAGTTCGTATTTTTCGGTCGATATTCCGTTTAACTCGTTTAAAAAATGGCTTGTTTGATTCATCTGGCTCATTCGGATTTGAGATATCGTCTGGAAGATGCAGTTCTCTATTGAGAATTGTAATCACGTTTTCCAGCAATTTGGTTGCTTCATTTATGTGGAACGGTGACAAAAATCCTTCCTTTTTGAATCTTGGATCGAGCAGCGTTCCTAATCGAGTTGCTGTGTATTCATTGTCAAGAAGTCTTGCATTTATTTTTCGACTATCAGTCCACGCATACGTGGACCTTCTCCAGGGTAGTTTCCTAAAAGGGTAGTTTTGAATGAGTCCATCTTATCTGAGAGTTCGCTGACCAGAGGAATTACTATAGAAACCGTCATGGCATTTGCAGAACATGACTTTTTTGTTGTGACATCAAAAGGCAGTAAGAGATGAACGAGATCCTGCATTATATCAATTTCCTCTGCTGTCAGGGGTGGCGGTGCCTTAGCCGTGCTTAATAGAACTTTAGCAAAAGCATCTTTGGTAGTCAAAATTCTTTCGATCATCACATAAGCGCTATTCTATCTGGTGGGAACCTCTTGCTTAAGACTGTACGTATTGGTGCCTGGAAATTGCGCATCCTTAAACTTTGCATAGGTTATGTTGCTCTGTTTCACAAAAGTAGCTATTTTTTTTCATCTGCCAATTATTGTTTGAACAGGAACGAAGCCCAGACAATCTTTAACTATTAAGTTAAGCGTGTGAGCGAAACACGGCACATTTCTCTTTTTTATAATATCGCACATCTCAATCATAGTTCTATGATTGTCTGTAACAACAGACGCAACTTTGTTTAATACATTCCATTCAATCAAAACGTTTATCAATGAGTCTGCAATAATTTGTGCAGTGTGATTCGTTTCCTCATTTAGTGTGTTGACAAAACCGCAGAACCCAACTTGGACAGTTTATCAATAGAATGGCAAGTTACTGTTATGTAAGACACATTTGCCAAAGACGTCCACAAGTCCGTGGTGATGGACAAGTCCTTAATTACTTCAAAAATGTTTTACACAGTTGTTTTCATTGACATATACCTTGTCTCCATTTGAACGTGCTTTAATGTAGTTCTAGATGGCAATCTATAGTGTGGATCAAGCACTTGGCAAAACTTGCGAAACAAAGGCTCGTCGACGAGACGAAAAGGTTTCATACTTGTGGCCTTGCATACTTTATCTTATGTTTTCGTTGGGACTTTGCACAGTGGGGCCTTTTGGCATTTTACATTGCAAAAATCATAGCTTCTAAACAGATAAGGCGATTTTAAAAATTTAAAAAGTTTATGATAAAGAAGCCTGAAGCTTCAAAATGAATGTTTGTGACGACTGCTGGGTGTACGTGGTGCTGTAATATTCAAGGTCAAAATCCGAAAATTAATTTCTAATCACAAACGTAAAATTTTTTACATTTTTTGAAGTTAATTTTGAAAATTTGCTATTGATGGCTGATTTTCTTCAAAGTAATTTTCAATATTTATATCAATATCTAATAAACTCAACATTTCATGACTATAGTTGCTATTTTCCAAATCCTTTCGTGATCGCACGTGCCTCAGATATGCAATAAGTGGGTCCGAAGAGGCTGCCAGCATGTTAAAAAGGTCTTTATTTTGTCTAACACGAAAAGTTTTTAATGTATTAGTTTATCTGAACCTTTTGTAGTCCTTGTTTTTACATTCCTGTGATTCTTCGGATAGCTCTCCGATTGGTAAACACTGATATTTTATTAAATCCTTTCCGTGTGCCAAAATCCTATGTTGTACCGTTGGGGTAAGTTTTTTTTGCGGATACAATTCCGACAAAAGTTGACCAGTCTTTGAAGTATATTCGGCAAATTTTTCACCATTTCCTTGCAATTTACAACATTCAAGATAACAGCCAACCTTTAAATGATCTCTTGACCAACACCTGTTATTAATGATGTCATTTCATCATTTTCAACAAATCTTCTTGAAGTATTTCCATCATTCGTGTTTCTGTATCCATACTTTGGACAGTTTATCTATACTTTTGAGTTTTCTGCATTTAAGGATTTTCCATCAATAATTCTGACAATTATTAAAAATCAAACTTATGTAAATGTTTTTCTACTCTTGGTTTGAAAAACAGCATATTTCAGTTGGCCTCTTTGACTTTTTATGTCGCCAACAGTTAATTTGATAAATTCCGAGGACTCTTTTGCATATTTGAATAACAAAGGCCGACAATAGTTGGTCGATGACGATCAAAGATTTCTCCAATGTTCAGAACTTACACTTCTTAGGCGCAAAGGAACTACAGAAGCCATGAACATAGCTTCGTCTCCTGTGTGTATAATCTTCTTGTAGGCGCTTTGTTCAGATGATCGATCACATGCCCATTTGTTGAGTAAAGTCAAATTTTCCGGAAGAAGCTTCACCTCTCCATCAGGCATACTTTCAACAAGACGCCTCGAAGTGTGATCCATTAAATCCTGGAGTTTTACTTCTAAAGACCCCAACCCCAGGTCCATAAATAAGGAAAACGCCTCTTCTTCAGTGTACTTAGTGGCAACTAAGTTTGGTGGGGTTGGAATACTTTCCTTAATACCATTTAGTCGAATAGGACTGGCGATCTGCACAACTTTTGTAATGCTCGCCTTTGCCCTCTCTTGTTCCATTGTATACTTTGAAGAAAGTGTAATGCTTTCAGTAGCACCCTGGAGCTTTCGTTTCCTTGTAAACGTTGAACAATCTTCTATATCTTTATGCGGCCTTCCTCTTCCTCGGATAGTTGATGGTTGAACTTCTTCCTCCTCCGAATCTACGAATCTCGTATACTCCTCAAGGCAAACTTCATTTTTTTCATGAAATTTGCCAGATTTCTGCTGCTTGCGATCCATTTTCGCCCTAAGTTATAGTGTTTATATTTTATTTTTGCCTTAAGCTCCGTTTTCGAATAAAACGCTCATCTCCTTCAGCAATCCCATTTCAAAACCATTTGGGTTTTCACACTCGTGGAAAACTTTCAAAATACTTTCATTCTTTAACATTTTTGCACAAATAAATAAAACTGTCTTGAATTATATTGACAAATACTTTTCAGTCCGCATTTAAGGTGTTTGCACTTAAGAAGTTCAAAATAAACTGTCGCAAAGAGAGAAAAAATTAGCACTTTGTGTTATATTTTTTGAATTAAATAGGTAGAACGCAAAATCGGTATTAACATTTTTGTATTGACTTTGCAAAAAAAACTTAATATTTTCATCCAATTAGGTAAACGGAAATAAAAAGGACCAACCTACAACTACAACTAGAAATTTTTCATCAACATTAATAACATTTACCTGTCTTGTCAGTTTTTCCAAAGCAGGTAATTATCTATCTAACATTGTAACATTGCATATATATATCAACAGGTAGTATTTGCAAAACAGCATTAAGCAATGTTATCATTTAAATACAAAGAAGCTACAGGCAAATACGCATGCGCTCTTCTTCCTTATACCTGCAGCGCATTTTTTAGGCGAGGTTGCCTTAGTTTTATGGCTTACGCATCGGTGTGGCAGGTTTCCGCATATTGGGACCATATACATCTGATAGTCCGGCATTGATCCTAGTTGATCCTTGTTAGTTGTATTCCACCAAAGTTAAAAAACGCAATATTTAGTATATTTTTTAAACGCTTCTAGTTCAATAACGATTTAAGTAAGATTAGGTGGTTTTGTAAATTTGTGGTATTTCCATACATTCTTCTCCACACTTTCTGCACACCATACCAGTGCCATCCTTTTCAAAAAACTTCCACATATTTGATTTTTTTGGTGTTTATTCTCCTCATCGGAATCAATGGCTTCATCCAACCAACACAAACTTTATTTTCATGTCATTTCATTGCGGTATATATCGATATCGATATTACCAAAAAACATCGATATTATCCGAAAGTTAAAAAAATCGATAATATCAATACAGCTGCGATATTCTTGCAGCACTACCACAGACCAATTTTGATATACATTTTTAAGGTAATTGACGGACCTAGATTTACTAGTCAAACGAGCAAAAGATTAAATATGTCGGATAGTGTTGATTAAGTGACTAATAAGTCAAAGCCTACTAGTTAGTTCCAATAGATTGACAGGTGTGTCAGTTGTAGCCCTGGTTAAGCATCTAAGCAACCTTAGCAACTAATGTTAAGAGCTGTCTTCAGGTCAGGTCCTATATAAAGGGGGCTTCGGGCTAGAGAGCTGAGTCAACAAGCTCCCCGGGAACTAGCCACACAGCAAATAGTACAAGTGAAACTATAGTACATGAGTGAAACAAACGAAAATCTTGGCGTCCCGACAAATACATATGTATGTAGCATTTAAAAGAGCTATACTTTAGGCTAAGGAATATAAAAAACTGATTTATACGAGATTGCTAACATTTTAAAAAACTCCGTAAAATATTACATTTCTATTTCCGACCGTCTGTCCGTTCGTCTGGATCGACGCGAACTTCTCTTAGACCGTAAGAGCTACAGAGTTAAAATTTTGCATATAGGCTTGTATATACTGCGCAGTTTGTATATCTCGGATTTAGACGGATCGGACCACTATATCGTATAGCTCCCATACAAACGGCAAAGTCACGAACGGTGCCTTTTCGAAATAACTTCGTTATTTTCTGAGCTACTGTAGTAAAATTTCATATTGGTGACTACAAGTGAGAAGTGGTTATTACACTTGTAAACAACTGTGCCAAATTTTATCAAGATTGGATGACTATATCATATAGCTCCCATATAGCACATTCGGTCGAAAATAGTGACTTTGTCAATAACTTCGTTAGTTCTTAAGCTTTGGTCATACAAATTTATGATTCTTAGTTTAACATAGCTTTAACATGGGGTGACTATATCATGTAGCTCTCACAGGAACGATCGGCCGAAAACAGTAGCTTTTATCAATAACTTCTTAACTTTTCACGCAATTGTCATAAATATTTATCAGTATAATGTACCTATCAATAACTGTGCCAAATTTTATTAAGATTGGGTGACTATATCATATAGCTCCCATGACTCTTGTTGTATTTTTTACTACAATTAAAGTTAAAGAAATTTGGTATGTATAAGGTTGCAAGGGTATATAAACATCGGCACGGCCGAAGTCAGACCGGGTTTCTGGATTTATTTCTGTGAAAACCTAGATCTCGGAGACTATAAGAGCTAAAGCCACCAAATTTAATATGTAGTCTCGTGTAGTATAAACAGTTATCGAGTTTGTTTCAAATCTTTGCCACGACCCCTACCGCCCCGCAAATTAAATAAAACCTTTTTTTTAAACACTATACTAACTAGAGACACCAAATTTGGTATGTGTACTGGATTAGTATGTGCGCAGATTTTTTTTGTTGAAAAATTTTGCCACGCCTACTTCTGCCACCGCAAAATAAATAAAACTGATTTTCTCGAAAACCAACATAGTAAAAGTCACCAAATTTGGCACATAGACTTGTTTAGTATTCGCGCAGATTATAACTTTTTAAAACTTTTGCCACGCCCAAAAGATGCTTAAAAGCCGACAGCTTTAAAGACGGCTGAGTAAAACGCATACGCACTGAGGGACAGACGGACATGGCTATATCGACTCAGCTTCTCATGCTGATCAAGGATATATATACTTTATGGGGTCGGAAACTTCTTCTTCTGTGCGTTAAAAACATCTGACCAATTTTAATATACCCTCTGGAAGGGTATAACAATTGCCTTAATGGCAGTATTGAGGAGATCGGTTAGTTACTAATTCAAAACCCATTGGTTTTTGTTAAGTAACGTTAATTTATTGATAGTATCCGGCTTTAAGGGCACTCGTCGGGAATTTGCAAACAGCCCTGCTTTGCTGAACATGCGTTCGCCTTCTGGAATGCATAAGTACTTTTTGGCAAGCTTTTAAAGGGCCACATCATTGTTGGCGGTCTGAAAAAATTAAATCGTTTACAAAAATTAAATGTTCATTAATATTACTAAAATATCTACTATCCAATACATAAGAGGGTCCTCATTTTCGTCCAGATTTTGACCCGTGTAATAATTTCGTAGATTTATTATTGAATCAGATCGGTCAGTTCGTATTTTTCGGTCGATATTCCGTTTAACTCGTTTAAAAAATGGATGGTTTGATTCATCTGGCTCATTCGGATTTGGGATATCGTCTGGAAGATGCCGTTCTTTATTGACAATGTAAGCACGTTTTCTAGCAATTTAGTTGCTTCATTTATGTGGAACGGTGACGAAAATCCTTCATTTTTGAATCTTGGATGGAGCAGCGTTCCTAATCGAGTTGCTGTGTATTCATTGTCATTGCATTTATTTTTTCGACTATCAGTCCACGCATACGTGGACCTTTCTCAGGGTAGTTTCCTAAAAGGGTAGTTTTGAATGAGTCCATCTTATCTAAGAGTTCGCTGACCAGAGGAATTACTATAGAAACCGTCATGGCATTTGCAGAACATGACTTTTTTGTTGCGACATCAAATGGCAGTAAGAGATGAACGAGATCCTGCATTATATCAATTTCCTCTGCTGTCAGGGGTGGCGGTGCCTTAGCCGTGCTTAATAGAACTTTAGCAAAAGCATCTTTGGTAGTCAAAATTCTTTCGATCATCATATAAGCGCTATTCCATCTGGTGGGAACCTCTTGCTAAAGACTGTACGTATTGGTGCCTGGAAATTGCGCATCCTTAAACTTTGCATAGGTTATGTTGCTCTGTTTCACAAAAGTAGCTATTTTTTTTCATCTGCCAATTATTGTTTGAACAGGAACGAAGCCCAGACAATCTTTAACTATTAAGTTTTGACAAAACCGCAGAACCCAACTTGGACAGTTTATCAATAGAATGGCAAGTTACTGTTATGTAAGACACATTTGCCAAAGACGTCCACAAGTCCGTGGTGATGGACAAGTCCTTAATTACTTCAAAAATGTTTAACAAAGTTGTTTTCATTGACATATACCTTGTCTCCATTTGAACGTGCTTAAATTTAGTTCTAGATGGCAATCCATAGTGTGGATCAAGCACTTGGCAAAACTTGCGAAACAAAGGCTCGTCGACGAGACGAAAAGGTTGCATACTTGTGGCCTTGCATACTTGTCTATCTTTTGTTTTCGTTGGGACTTTGCACAGTGGGGCCTTTTGGCATTTTACATTGCAAAAATCATAGCTTCTAAACAGATAAGGCGATTTTAAAAATTTAAAAAGTTTATGATAAAGAATACCTGAAGCTTCAAAATGAATGTTTGTGACGACTGCTGGGTGTACGTGGTGCTGTAATATTAAAGGTCAAAGTCCGAAAACATTTCCAAGCATGTTTTCTCTTTAAAAATGGAGCGAAACCCGGTAATTTCTAATCACAAACGTAAAATTGTTTACATTTTTTTAAGTTAATTTTGAAAATTTGCTATTGATGGCTGATTTTCTTCAAAGTAATTTTCAATATTTATATCAATATCTAATAAACTCAACATTTCATGACTATAGTTGCTATTTTCCAAATCCTTTCGTGATCGCACGTGCCTCAGATATGCAATAAGTGGGTCCGAAGAGGCTGCCAGCATGTTAAAAAGGTCTTTATTTTGTCTAACACGATAAGTTTTTAATGTATTAGTTTATCTGAACCTTTTGTAGTCCTTGTTTTTACATTCCTGTGATTCTTCGGATAGCTCTCCGATTGGTAAACACTGATATTTTATTAAATCCTTTCCGTGTGCCAAAATCCTATGTTGTACCATTGGGGTAAGTTTTTTTTTGCGGATACAATTCTGACAAAAGTTGAGCAGTCTTTGAAGTATATTCGGCAAATTTTTACCATTTCCTTGCAATTTATAACATTCAAGATAACAGCCAACCTTTTAATAATCTCTTGACTAACACCTGTTATTAAAGATGTCATTTCATCATTTTCAAGAAATCTCCTTGAAGTATTTCCATCATTTGTGTTTCCGTATCCATACTTTGGACAGTTTATTCATACTTTTGAGTTTTCTGCATTTAAACTTATGAAAATGTTTTTCTACTTTTGTTTTGAAAAACAGCAGATTTCAGTTGGCTTATTTGATTTTTTATGTCGCCAACAGTTAATTTGATAAATTCCGAGGACTCTTTTGCATATTTGAATAACAAAGGTCGACAATAGTTGGTCGATGACGATCGAAGATTTCTCCAATGTTCAGAACTTACACTTCTTAGGCGCAAAGGAACTACAGAAGCCATGAACATAGCTTCGTGTTCTGTGTGTATAATCTTCTTGTAGGCGCTTTATTCAGATGATCGATCACATGCTCATTTGTTTAGGTAAAGTCAAATTTTCCGGAAGAAGATTCACCTCTCCATCAGGCATACTTTCAACAAGACGCCTCGAAGTGTGATCCATTAAATCCTGGAGTTTTACTTCTAAAGACCCCAACCCCAGGTCCATAAATAAGGAAAACGCCTCTTCTTCAGTGTACTTAGTGGCAACTAAGTTTGGTGGGGTTGGAATACTTTCCTTAATACTATTTAGTCGAATAGGACTGGCGATCTGCACAACTTTTGTAATGCTCGCCTTTGCCCTCTCTTGTTCCATTGTATACTTTGAAGAAAGTGTAATGCTTTCAGTAGCACCCTGGAGCTTTCGTTTCCTTGTAAACGTTGAACAATCTTCTATATCTTTATGCGGCCTTCCTCTTCCTCGGATAGTTGATGGTTGAACTTCTTCCTCCTCCGAATCTACGAATCTCGTATACTCCTCAAGGCAAACTTCATTTTTTTCATGAAATTTGCCAGATTTCTGCCGCTTGCGATCCATTTTCGCCTTAAGTTATAGTGTGTATATTTCATTTTTGTCTTAAGCTCCATAGTAGCGTTTTCGACTAAAACGCTCATCTCCTTCAGCAATCCCAGCGCTCTTCTTTTTCCTTATACCTGCAGCGCATTTTTTAGGCGAGGTTGCCTTAGTTTTATGGCTTACGCATCGGTGTCGCAGGTCTCCGCATATTGGGACCAAATACATCTGATAGTCCGGCATTGATCCTAGTTAATCCTTGTTAGTTGTATTCCACCAAAGTTAAGAAACGCAATATTTAGTATATTTTTTAAACGCTTCTACTTCAATAACGATTTAAGTAAGGTTAGGTGGTTTTGTAAATTTGTGGTATTTCCACTTGTTTTACATACTCCACACTTTCTGCACACCATACTAGTGCCATCCTTTTCAAAAAACTTCCACATATTTGATTTTTTTTTTTTTGGTGTTTATTCTCCTCATCGGAATCAATGGCTTCATCCAACCAACACAAACTTTATTTTCATGTCATTTCATTGCGGTATATATCGATATCGATATTACCAAAAAACATCGATATTATCCGAAAGTTAAAGAAAATCGATAATATCGATACAGCTGCGATATTTTTGCAGCACTACCACAGACCAATTTTGATATACATTTTTAAGGTAATTGACGGACCTAGATTTACTAGTCAAACGAGCAAAAGATTAAATATGTCGGATAGTGTTGATTAAGTGACTAATAAGTCAAAGCCTACTAGTTAGTTCCAATAGATTGACAGGTGTGTCAGTTGTAGCCCTGGTTAAGCATCTAAGCAACCTTAGCAACTAATGTTGAGAGCTGTCTTCAGGTCAGGTCCTATATAAAGGGGGGCTTCGGGCTAGAGAGCTGAGTCAACAAGCTCCCCGGGAACTACCCACACAGCAAATAGTACAAGTGAAACTAAAAAGTCTAAAGTGAATATTATAAATTAAAAACATGAGTGAAACAAACGAAAATCTTGGCGTCCCGACATCAGAAGTGGGATCGGCATCACATCCTGCATTTTCAGAGGAACAATGGCGCATAATCCTACAGATGTAAAACCAAAACCTAGTAGAGCTTGTAAAAACTATGCAAGCATCAACACGTGAACAGCAGCAAATACGTGACGTCACTTTGCCAAAATTTTCTCCTGATAATCCTGACGCCGATGCTTCGAAATGGTGCATCATCGCAGATATAATATTAACGGAGCAGCCCCTTGAAGGAAGCAAATTAATCATGGCGTTAAGCGAGGCTATGAAAGGCAGTGCTTCCCAGTGGCTAACCCAAGTTTCATATCCCGGCATTAAGTGGCACGAGTTCAAGGAACTATTTCTTCACCGTTATAAAAATCCGATGCGACGCCTCAGCGAGATAAGCCGTTAGTTACCTGTTTTAAGTGTGGCCAACGTGGGCACTTTGCAAATCAATGTTCAAAAAATGCATCAACAAACAAACGGGGATTGTTTCAACAGAAGACCGTGAACCAGTGTTACGTGCCAGAACCAACAGGAACTATGATTCATCGAGGTGAGATCTACCCAATTTTATTTGACTCCGGGGCAGAATGCTCACTTATAAAAGAAAATATTAGCTGTAAGTTGTCTGGAAAACGTTTTAACAACATTATTATGTTAAAAGGCATTGGCGACGCTGGTATATACAGCACATTGCAGATTTTAAGCCAGGTTACTATAAACGAAAACTCACTTCAAATATTGTTCCACGTAGTACAAGATAAACATTTAAATAGTAACATTGTAATTGGTCGCGAAATCCTTAATCAGGGATTTGACGTTATAATATCCGCAAACAAGTTTGAAATTGTAAAAGCCAAAACTGTAAATATTTGTTCAGTAGATGTGGATCCAGTTGACCTTTCCAATCTTGACACCGACTTGCTTAAGCCCGACAAAAATAAGTTTATAAAATTACTTGAAAGTTATTCCACTGCTCTGATTAAGGGGACACCATCTACACGTGTTAGTACAGGTGAAATGAAAATTCGGTTGATTGACCATACTAAAACTGTCCAACGCCGGCCTTATAGACTTAGCCCTGAAGAAAGAGATATTGTTAGAAAAAAGTTGAGTGAGCTGCAACAATGTAATATTATTCGACCCAGTTGTTCTCCCTTCGCAAGTCCCATATTACTCGTCAAAAAGAAAAATGGGACAGATCGCCTTTGTGTCGATTACAGAGAGCTAAATTCTAATACGGTAGCAGACAGATATCCTTTGCCGTTAATTAATGACCAGATTGCTAGGTTGCGAGGTGCGAATTACTTTACTTGTCTTGATATGGCAAGCGGCTTTCACCAGATTCCAATCCACCCTGATTCCATAGAATATACTGCATTTGTTACTCCGGATGGTCAATATGAATTTTTAACTATGCCGTTCGGACTGAAAAATGCGCCATCTGTGTTCCAACGGGCAGTTATGCGAGCTCTGGGTGACTTGGCCTTTTCATACGTGATTGTTTATATGGACGACATACTGTGTCACCTACGATTGAGATAGGCTTAGAAAGGTTAAAAACAGTGCTAGACGTTCTCTCAAGAGCTGGATTTATTTTTAATATTAGCAAATGTAGTTTTCTGAAAACAGTCGTAAAGTATCTGGGATACGAGATAAAGGCCGGAGAAATTTGACCAAACATCTTAAAGATTTCTGCTTTGATTTCATTGCCACCGCCACAGACAGTTTTTAATGTACGGCAGTTCATCGGTTTAGCATCCTATTTCCGTAAGTTTATACCCGGCATCTCACAAATAATGAAACCATTATACGCTCTAACGTCAAGAAAAGACAGTTTCACTTGGGATCCTGAGCTCGAAGGTATTCGTAAAAAAATAGTCACCATCCTTACCAATGAGCCGGTTCTAGTAATATTTGACCCACAACACCCTATAGAATTACACACTGATGCTAGCTCGATCAGATTTGGTGCCATGCTTTTACATCGTATCAACAATCAACTTCACGTTGTAGAGTATTTCAGCAAAACAACTTCCGCCGCCGAATCTAGATACCACTCATATGAGCTCGAAACTTTGGCCGTGTTTGCATCCGTCTAAGTGAGACGAAGAAAAGTAAAATTAATATGTTAAGAAAAAAAAAAAAAAAAAAAAAAATTATTATTATTTAAGAACTTGTTACGTTTTGTAAGAATAAATGAAAGAAATGCTTGTATGAAAGAAGAATGGTTATCCGTCTAGGAAAGACGATGTTTGATTATCCGTCTATGAGAGACGATGGTTATGCGTCTATGAGAGACGATGGTTATCCGTTTATGAGAGACAAAAAGTACTTGATTTAGATCAGGGGTAGGCACGCATACAATCAAAAATGAGACTTTGCATTTGTGTGTGTGACAACAAACACGAAGTACGAAACGTTTTCTTGCTTTACACTGAGAAAACAGTATAGCAAATAGAAATATTTTTTATTTTTGTCAAAAAATTAAAAAAAAATTATCCATACATAATATAGGTAAGAAAATATTATTAAATAATCCAGGGAATTATAGGAAAAATTTGATGACAAATAAAGCATTGCGCATCGCCCTACATATTTTCAATAATAAAAAATAAATTTTCCCAATCGGCACTAAACATGTTTTTTTCGGTGTATTCCAGTTATTGTTTTGTCAATCATTTTTTTTTCTGACAAGCATCAATCAAAATTTTTGCCGAAGTGACATTGCCGAACAAACACGAGCGGCAGAGCTAGGTCCTAGTCCGGGGAATGGGCCGTGCCGACCACTGATTTAGATAATAAAGTTAAGACGGTGGCAATATCTTTACCTACACGAGGACGTGTAGTTTGTCAGAATGGCCGTGTCATAATGCAAACACAAGTGCAAAACAAATGTTTTGATCATGGCGTGTGATGCATAAGAGTATGGTATTTGTTATGTTATTATATATGGATCAATAAGAGTCTGTCTAAAGAAACCGTTGAAAGAGACGGTATGGAAACTGTTGAAATAGACAGTATGAATGAATTGTGTATTGAGATATAAATAATATAATTTAATAATCTCTTGACTTACACCTGTTATTAAAGATGTCATTTCATCATTTTCAAGAAATCTCCTTGAAGTATTTCCATCATTTGTGTTTCCGTATCCATACTTTGGACAGTTTATTCATACTTTTGAGTTTTCTGCATTTAAACTTATGTAAATGTTTTTCTACTTTTGTTTTGAAAAACAGCAGATTTCAGTTGGCTTATTTGATTTTTTATGTCGCCAACAGTTAATTTGATAAATTCCGAGGACTCTTTTGCATATTTGAATAACAAAGGTCGACAATAGTTGGTCGATGACGATCGAAGATTTCTCCAATGTTCAGAACTTACACTTCTTAGGCGCAAAGGAACTACAGAAGCCATGAACATAGCTTCGTGTTCTGTGTGTATAATCTTCTTGTAGGCGCTTTATTTAGATGATCGATCACATGCTCATTTGTTTAGGTAAAGTCAAATTTTCCGGAAGAAGCTTCACCTCTCCATCAGGCATACTTTCAACAAGACGCCTCGAAGTGTGATCCATTAAATCCTGGAGTTTTACTTCTAAAGACCCCAACCCCAGGTCCATAAATAAGGAAAACGCCTCTTCTTCAGTGTACTTAGTGGCAACTAAGTTTGGTGGGGTTGGAATACTTTCCTTAATACTATTTAGTCGAATAGGACTGGCGATCTGCACAACTTTTGTAATGCTCGCCTTTGCCCTCTCTTGTTCCATTGTATACTTTGAAGAAAGTGTAATGCTTTCAGTAGCACCCTGGAGCTTTCGTTTCCTTGTAAACGTTGAACAATCTTCTATATCTTTAAGCGGCCTTCCTCTTCCTCGGATAGTTGATGGTTGAACTTCTTCCTCCTCCGAATCTACGAATCTCGTATACTCCTCAAGGCAAACTTCATTTTTTTCATGAAATTTGCCAGATTTCTGCCGCTTGCGATCCATTTTCGCCTTAAGTTATAGTGTGTATATTTCATTTTTGTCTTAAGCTCCATAGTAGCGTTTTCGACTAAAACGCTCATCTCCTTCAGCAATCCCAGCGCTCTTCTTTTTCCTTATACCTGCAGCGCATTTTTTAGGCGAGGTTGCCTTAGTTTTATGGCTTACGCATCGGTGTCGCAGGTCTCCGCATATTGGGACCAAATACATCTGATAGTCCGGCATTGATCCTAGTTAATCCTTGTTAGTTGTATTCCACCAAAGTTAAGAAACGCAATATTTAGTATATTTTTTAAACGCTTCTAGTTCAATAACGATTTAAGTAAGGTTAGGTGGTTTTGTAAATTTGTGGTATTTCCACTTGTTTTACATACTCCACTCTTTCTGCACACCATACTAGTGCCATCCTTTTCAAAAAACTTCCACATATTTGATTTTTTTTTTTTGGTGTTTATTCTCCTCATCGGAATCAATGGCTTCATCCAACCAACACAAACTTTATTTTCATGTCATTTCATTGCGGTATATATCGATATCGATATTACCAAAAAACATCGATATTATCCGAAAGTTAAAGAAAATCGATAATATCGATACAGCTGCGATATTTTTGCAGCACTACCACAGACCAATTTTGATATACATTTTTAAGGTAATTGACGGACCTAGATTTACTAGTCAAACGAGCAAAAGATTAAATATGTCGGATAGTGTTGATTAAGTGACTAATAAGTCAAAGCCTACTAGTTAGTTCCAATAGATTGACAGGTGTGTCAGTTGTAGCCCTGGTTGAGCATCTAAGCAACCTTAGCAACTAATGTTGAGAGCTGTCTTCAGGTCAGGTCCTATATAAAGGGGGGCTTCGGGCTAGAGAGCTGAGTCAACAAGCTCCCCGGGAACTACCCACACAGCAAATAGTACAAGTGAAACTAAAAAGTCTAAAATGAATATTATAAATTAAAAACATGAGTGAAACAAACGAAAATCTTGGCGTCCCGACATCAGAAGTGGGATCGGCATCACATCCTGCATTTTCAGAGGAACAATGGCGCATAATCCTACAGATGTAAAACCAAAACCTAGTAGAGCTTGTAAAAACTATGCAAGCATCAACACGTGAACAGCAGCAAATACGTGACGTCACTTTGCCAAAATTTTCTCCTGATAATCCTGACGCCGATGCTTCGAAATGGTGCATCATCGCAGATATAATATTAACGGAGCAGCCCCTTGAAGGAAGCAAATTAATCATGGCGTTAAGCGAGGCTATGAAAGGCAGTGCTTCCCAGTGGCTAACCCAAGTTTCATATCCCGGCATTAAGTGGCACGAGTTCAAGGAACTATTTCTTCACCGTTATAAAAATCCGATGCGACGCCTCAGCGAGATAAGCCGTTAGTTACCTGTTTTAAGTGTGGCCAACGTGGGCACTTTGCAAATCAATGTTCAAAAAATGCATCAACAAACAAACGGGGATTGTTTCAACAGAAGACCGTGAACCAGTGTTACGTGCCAGAACCAACAGGAACTATGATTCATCGAGGTGAGATCTACCCAATTTTATTTGACTCCGGGGCAGAATGCTCACTTATAAAAGAAAATATTAGCTGTAAGTTGTCTGGAAAACGTTTTAACAACATTATTATGTTAAAAGGCATTGGCGACGCTGGTATATACAGCACATTGCAGATTTTAAGCCAGGTTACTATAAACGAAAACTCACTTCAAATATTGTTCCACGTAGTACAAGATAAACATTTAAATAGTAACATTGTAATTGGTCGCGAAATCCTTAATCAGGGATTTGACGTTATAATATCCGCAAACAAGTTTGAAATTGTAAAAGCCAAAACTGTAAATATTTGTTCAGTAGATGTGGATCCAGTTGACCTTTCCAATCTTGACACCGACTTGCTTAAGCCCGACAAAAATAAGTTTATAAAATTACTTGAAAGTTATTCCACTGCTCTGATTAAGGGGACACCATCTACACGTGTTAGTACAGGTGAAATGAAAATTCGGTTGATTGACCATACTAAAACTGTCCAACGCCGGCCTTATAGACTTAGCCCTGAAGAAAGAGATATTGTTAGAAAAAAGTTGAGTGAGCTGCAACAATGTAATATTATTCGACCCAGTTGTTCTCCCTTCGCAAGTCCCATATTACTCGTCAAAAAGAAAAATGGGACAGATCGCCTTTGTGTCGATTACAGAGAGCTAAATTCTAATACGGTAGCAGACAGATATCCTTTGCCGTTAATTAATGACCAGATTGCTAGGTTGCGAGGTGCGAATTACTTTACTTGTCTTGATATGGCAAGCGGCTTTCACCAGATTCCAATCCACCCTGATTCCATAGAATATACTGCATTTGTTACTCCGGATGGTCAATATGAATTTTTAACTATGCCGTTCGGACTGAAAAATGCGCCATCTGTGTTCCAACGGGCAGTTATGCGAGCTCTGGGTGACTTGGCCTTTTCATACGTGATTGTTTATATGGACGACATACTGTGTCACCTACGATTGAGATAGGCTTAGAAAGGTTAAAAACAGTGCTAGACGTTCTCTCAAGAGCTGGATTTATTTTTAATATTAGCAAATGTAGTTTTCTGAAAACAGTCGTAAAGTATCTGGGATACGAGATAAAGGCCGGAGAAATTTGACCAAACATCTTAAAGATTTCTGCTTTGATTTCATTGCCACCGCCACAGACAGTTTTTAATGTACGGCAGTTCATCGGTTTAGCATCCTATTTCCGTAAGTTTATACCCGGCTTCTCACAAATAATGAAACCATTATACGCTCTAACGTCAAGAAAAGACAGTTTCACTTGGGATCCTGAGCTCGAAGGTATTCGTAAAAAAATAGTCACCACAACACCCTATAGAATTACACACTGATGCTAGCTCGATCAGATTTGGTGCCATGCTTTTACATCGTATCAACAATCAACTTCACGTTGTAGAGTATTTCAGCAAAACAACTTCCGCCGCCGAATCTAGATACCACTCATATGAGCTCGAAACTTTGGCCGTGTTTGCATCCGTCTAAGTGAGACGAAGAAAAGTAAAATTAATATGTTAAGAAAAAAAAAAAAAAAAAAATTATTATTATTTAAGAACTTGTTACGTTTTGTAAGAATAAATGAAAGAAATGCTTGTATGAAAGAAGAATGGTTATCCGTCTAGGAAAGACGATGTTTGATTATCCGTCTATGAGAGACGATGGTTATGCGTCTATGAGAGACGATGGTTATCCGTTTATGAGAGACAAAAAGTACTTGATTTAGATCAGGGGTAGGCACGCATACAATCAAAAATGAGACTTTGTATTTGTGTGTGTGACAACAAACACGAAGTACGAAACGTTTTCTTGCTTTACACTGAGAAAACAGTATAGCAAATAGAAATATTTTTTATTTTTGTCAAAAAATTAAAAAAAAATTATCCATACATAATATAGGTAAGAAAATATTATTAAATAATCCAGGGAATTATAGGAAAAATTTGATGACAAATAAAGCATTGCGCATCGCCCTACATATTTTCAATAATAAAAAATAAATTTTCCCAATCGGCACTAAACATGTTTTTTTCGGTGTATTCCAGTTATTGTTTTGTCAATCATTTTTTTTCTGACAAGCATCAATCAAAATTTTTGCCGAAGTGACATTGCCGAACAAACACGAGCGGCAGAGCTAGGTCCTAGTCCGGGGAATGGGCCGTGCCGACCACTGATTTAGATAATAAAGTTAAGACGGTGGCAATATCTTTACCTACACGAGGACGTGTAGTTTGTCAGAATGGCCGTGTCATAATGCAAACGCAAGTGCAAAACAAATGTTTTGATCATGGCGTGTGATGCATAAGAGTATGGTATTTGTTATGTTATTATATATGGATCAATAAGAGTCTGTCTAAAGAAACCGTTGAAAGAGACGGTATGGAAACTGTTGAAATAGACAGTATGAATGAATTGTGTATTGAGATATAAATAATATAATTTAATAATCTCTTGACTTACACCTGTTATTAAAGATGTCATTTCATCATTTTCAAGAAATCTCCTTGAAGTATTTCCATCATTTGTGTTTCCGTATCCATACTTTGGACAGTTTATTCATACTTTTGAGTTTTCTGCATTTAAACTTATGTAAATGTTTTTCTACTTTTGTTTTGAAAAACAGCAGATTTCAGTTGGCTTATTTGATTTTTTATGTCGCCAACAGTTAATTTGATAAATTCCGAGGACTCTTTTGCATATTTGAATAACAAAGGTCGACAATAGTTGGTCGATGACGATCGAAGATTTCTCCAATGTTCAGAACTTACACTTCTTAGGCGCAAAGGAACTACAGAAGCCATGAACATAGCTTCGTGTTCTGTGTGTATAATCTTCTTGTAGGCGCTTTATTTAGATGATCGATCACATGCTCATTTGTTTAGGTAAAGTCAAATTTTCCGGAAGAAGCTTCACCTCTCCATCAGGCATACTTTCAACAAGACGCCTCGAAGTGTGATCCATTAAATCCTGGAGTTTTACTTCTAAAGACCCCAACCCCAGGTCCATAAATAAGGAAAACGCCTCTTCTTCAGTGTACTTAGTGGCAACTAAGTTTGGTGGGGTTGGAATACTTTCCTTAATACTATTTAGTCGAATAGGACTGGCGATCTGCACAACTTTTGTAATGCTCGCCTTTGCCCTCTCTTGTTCCATTGTATACTTTGAAGAAAGTGTAATGCTTTCAGTAGCACCCTGGAGCTTTCGTTTCCTTGTAAACGTTGAACAATCTTCTATATCTTTATGCGGCCTTCCTCTTCCTCGGATAGTTGATGGTTGAACTTCTTCCTCCTCCGAATCTACGAATCTCGTATACTCCTCAAGGCAAACTTCATTTTTTTCATGAAATTTGCCAGATTTCTGCCGCTTGCGATCCATTTTCGCCTTAAGTTATAGTGTGTATATTTCATTTTTGTCTTAAGCTCCATAGTAGCGTTTTCGACTAAAACGCTCATCTCCTTCAGCAATCCCAGCGCTCTTCTTTTTCCTTATACCTGCAGCGCATTTTTTAGGCGAGGTTACCTTAGTTTTATGGCTTACGCATCGGTGTCGCAGGTCTCCGCATATTGGGACCAAATACATCTGATAGTCCGGCATTGATCCTAGTTAATCCTTGTTAGTTGTATTCCACCAAAGTTAAGAAACGCAATATTTAGTATATTTTTTAAACGCTTCTAGTTCAATAACGATTTAAGTAAGGTTAGGTGGTTTTGTAAATTTGTGGTATTTCCACTTGTTTTACATACTCCACTCTTTCTGCACACCATACTAGTGCCATCCTTTTCAAAAAACTTCCACATATTTGATTTTTTTTTTTTGGTGTTTATTCTCCTCATCGGAATCAATGGCTTCATCCAACCAACACAAACTTTATTTTCATGTCATTTCATTGCGGTATATATCGATATCGATATTACCAAAAAACATCGATATTATCCGAAAGTTAAAGAAAATCGATAATATCGATACAGCTGCGATATTTTTGCAGCACTACCACAGACCAATTTTGATATACATTTTTAAGGTAATTGACGGACCTAGATTTACTAGTCAAACGAGCAAAAGATTAAATATGTCGGATAGTGTTGATTAAGTGACTAATAAGTCAAAGCCTACTAGTTAGTTCCAATAGATTGACAGGTGTGTCAGTTGTAGCCCTGGTTGAGCATCTAAGCAACCTTAGCAACTAATGTTGAGAGCTGTCTTCAGGTCAGGTCCTATATAAAGGGGGGCTTCGGGCTAGAGAGCTGAGTCAACAAGCTCCCCGGGAACTACCCACACAGCAAATAGTACAAGTGAAACTAAAAAGTCTAAAATGAATATTATAAATTAAAAACATGAGTGAAACAAACGAAAATCTTGGCGCCCCGACATCAGAAGTGGGATCGGCATCACATCCTGCATTTTCAGAGGAACAATGGCGCATAATCCTACAGATGTAAAACCAAAACCTAGTAGAGCTTGTAAAAACTATGCAAGCATCAACACGTGAACAGCAGCAAATACGTGACGTCACTTTGCCAAAATTTTCTCCTGATAATCCTGACGCCGATGCTTCGAAATGGTGCATCATCGCAGATATAATATTAACGGAGCAGCCCCTTGAAGGAAGCAAATTAATCATGGCGTTAAGCGAGGCTATGAAAGGCAGTGCTTCCCAGTGGCTAACCCAAGTTTCATATCCCGGCATTAAGTGGCACGAGTTCAAGGAACTATTTCTTCACCGTTATAAAAATCCGATGCGACGCCTCAGCGAGATAAGCCGTTAGTTACCTGTTTTAAGTGTGGCCAACGTGGGCACTTTGCAAATCAATGTTCAAAAAAAGCATCAACAAACAAACGGGGATTGTTTCAACAGAAGACCGTGAACCAGTGTTACGTGCCAGAACCAACAGGAACTATGATTCATCGAGGTGAGATCTACCCAATTTTATTTGACTCCGGGGCAGAATGCTCACTTATAAAAGAAAATATTAGCTGTAAGTTGTCTGGAAAACGTTTTAACAACATTATTATGTTAAAAGGCATTGGCGACGCTGGTATATACAGCACATTGCAGATTTTAAGCCAGGTTACTATAAACGAAAACTCACTTCAAATATTGTTCCACGTAGTACAAGATAAACATTTAAATAGTAACATTGTAATTGGTCGCGAAATCCTTAATCAGGGATTTGACGTTATAATATCCGCAAACAAGTTTGAAATTGTAAAAGCCAAAACTGTAAATATTTGTTCAGTAGATGTGGATCCAGTTGACCTTTCCAATCTTGACACCGACTTGCTTAAGCCCGACAAAAATAAGTTTATAAAATTACTTGAAAGTTATTCCACTGCTCTGATTAAGGGGACACCATCTACACGTGTTAGTACAGGTGAAATGAAAATTCGGTTGATTGACCATACTAAAACTGTCCAACGCCGGCCTTATAGACTTAGCCCTGAAGAAAGAGATATTGTTAGAAAAAAGTTGAGTGAGCTGCAACAATGTAATATTATTCGACCCAGTTGTTCTCCCTTCGATGGTCCCATATTACTCGTCAAAAAGAAAAATGGGACAGATCGCCTTTGTGTCGATTACAGAGAGCTAAATTCTAATACGGTAGCAGACAGATATCCTTTGCCGTTAATTAATGACCAGATTGCTAGGTTGCGAGGTGCGAATTACTTTACTTGTCTTGATATGGCAAGCGGCTTTCACCAGATTCCAATCCACCCTGATTCCATAGAATATACTGCATTTGTTACTCCGGATGGTCAATATGAATTTTTAACTATGCCGTTCGGACTGAAAAATGCGCCATCTGTGTTCCAACGGGCAGTTATGCGAGCTCTGGGTGACTTGGCCTTTTCATACGTGATTGTTTATATGGACGACATACTGTGTCACCTACGATTGAGATAGGCTTAGAAAGGTTAAAAACAGTGCTAGACGTTCTCTCAAGAGCTGGATTTATTTTTAATATTAGCAAATGTAGTTTTCTGAAAACAGTCGTAAAGTATCTGGGATACGAGATAAAGGCCGGAGAAATTTGACCAAACATCTTAAAGATTTCTGCTTTGATTTCATTGCCACCGCCACAGACAGTTTTTAATGTACGGCAGTTCATCGGTTTAGCATCCTATTTCCGTAAGTTTATACCCGGCTTCTCACAAATAATGAAACCATTATACGCTCTAACGTCAAGAAAAGACAGTTTCACTTGGGATCCTGAGCTCGAAGGTATTCGTAAAAAAATAGTCACCATCCTTACCAATGAGCCGGTTCTAGTAATATTTGACCCACAACACCCTATAGAATTACACACTGATGCTAGCTCGATCAGATTTGGTGCCATGCTTTTACATCGTATCAACAATCAACTTCACGTTGTAGAGTATTTCAGCAAAACAACTTCCGCCGCCGAATCTAGATACCACTCATATGAGCTCGAAACTTTGGCCGTGTTTGCATCCGTCTAAGTGAGACGAAGAAAAGTAAAATTAATATGTTAAGAAAAAAAAAAAAAAAAAAAAAATTATTATTATTTAAGAACTTGTTACGTTTTGTAAGAATAAATGAAAGAAATGCTTGTATGAAAGAAGAATGGTTATCCGTCTAGGAAAGACGATGTTTGATTATCCGTCTATGAGAGACGATGGTTATGCGTCTATGAGAGACGATGGTTATCCGTTTATGAGAGACAAAAAGTACTTGATTTAGATCAGGGGTAGGCACGCATACAATCAAAAATGAGACTTTGCATTTGTGTGTGTGACAACAAACACGAAGTACGAAACGTTTTCTTGCTTTACACTGAGAAAACAGTATAGCAAATAGAAATATTTTTTATTTTTGTCAAAAAATTAAAAAAAAATTATCCATACATAATATAGGTAAGAAAATATTATTAAATAATCCAGGGAATTATAGGAAAAATTTGATGACAAATAAAGCATTGCGCATCGCCCTACATATTTTCAATAATAAAAAATAAATTTTCCCAATCGGCACTAAACATGTTTTTTTCGGTGTATTCCAGTTATTGTTTTGTCAATCATTTTTTTTCTGACAAGCATCAATCAAAATTTTTGCCGAAGTGACATTGCCGAACAAACACGAGCGGCAGAGCTAGGTCCTAGTCCGGGGAATGGGCCGTGCCGACCACTGATTTAGATAATAAAGTTAAGACGGTGGCAATATCTTTACCTACACGAGGACGTGTAGTTTGTCAGAATGGCCGTGTCATAATGCAAACACAAGTGCAAAACAAATGTTTTGATCATGGCGTGTGATGCATAAGAGTATGGTATTTGTTATGTTATTATATATGGATCAATAAGAGTCTGTCTAAAGAAACCGTTGAAAGAGACGGTATGGAAACTGTTGAAATAGACAGTATGAATGAATTGTGTATTGAGATATAAATAATATAATTTAATAATCTCTTGACTTACACCTGTTATTAAAGATGTCATTTCATCATTTTCAAGAAATCTCCTTGAAGTATTTCCATCATTTGTGTTTCCGTATCCATACTTTGGACAGTTTATTCATACTTTTGAGTTTTCTGCATTTAAACTTATGTAAATGTTTTTCTACTTTTGTTTTGAAAAACAGCAGATTTCAGTTGGCTTATTTGATTTTTTATGTCGCCAACAGTTAATTTGATAAATTCCGAGGACTCTTTTGCATATTTGAATAACAAAGGTCGACAATAGTTGGTCAATGACGATCGAAGATTTCTCCAATGTTCAGAACTTACACTACTTAGGCGCAAAGGAACTACAGAAGCCATGAACATAGCTTCGTCTCCTGTGTGTATAATCTTCTTGTAGGCGCTTTATTCAGATGATCGATCACATGCTCATTTGTTGAGTAAAGTCAAATTTTCCGGAAGAAGCTTCACCTCTCCATCAGGCATACTTTCAACAAGACGCCTCGAAGTGTGATCCATTAAATCCTGGAGTTTTACTTCTAAAGACCCCAACCCCAGGTCCATAAATAAGGAAAACGCCTCTTCTTCAGTGTACTTAGTGGCAACTAAGTTTGGTGGGGTTGGAATACTTTCCTTAATACCATTTAGTCGAATAGGACTGGCGATCTGCACAACTTTTGTAATGCTCGCCTTTGCCCTCTCTTGTTCCATTGTATACTTTGAAGAAAGTGTAATGCTTTCAGTAGCACCCTGAAGCTTTCGTTTCCTTGTAAACGTTGAACAATCTTCTATATCTTTATGCGGCCTTCCTCTTCCTCGGATAGTTGATGGTTGAACTTCTTCCTCCTCCGAATCTACGAATCTCGTATACTCCTCAAGGCAAACTTCATTTTTTTCATGAAATTTGCCAGATTTCTGCCGCTTGCGATCCATTTTCGCCTTAAGTTATAGTGTGTATATTTCATTTTTGTCTTAAGCTCCATAGTAGCGTTTTCGACTAAAACGCTCATCTCCTTCAGCAATCCCAGCGCTCTTCCTTTTCCTTATACCTGCAGCGCATTTTTTAGGCGAGGTTGCCTTAGTTTTATGGCTTACGCATCGGTGTCGCAGGTCTCCGCATATTGGGACCAAATACATCTGATAGTCCGGCATTGATCCTAGTTAATCCTTGTTAGTTGTATTCCACCAAAGTTAAGAAACGCAATATTTAGTATATTTTTTAAACGCTTCTAGTTCAATAACGATTTAAGTAAGGTTAGGTGGTTTTGTAAATTTGTGGTATTTCCACTTGTTTTACATACTCCACACTTTCTGCACACCATACTAGTGCCATCGTTTTCAAAAAACTTCCACATATTTGATTTTTTTTTTGGTGTTTATTTTCCTCATCGGAATCAATGGCTTCATCCAACCAACACAAACTTTATTTTCATGTCATTTCATTGCGGTATATATCGATATCGATATTACCAAAAAACATCGATATTATCCGAAAGTTAAAGAAAATCGATAATATCGATACAGCTGCGATATTCTTGCAGCACTACCACAGACCAATTTTGATATACATTTTTAAGGTAATTGACGGACCTAGATTAACTAGTCAAACGAGCAAAAGATTAAATATGTCGGATAGTGTTGATTAAGTGACTAATAAGTCAAAGCCTACTAGTTAGTTCCAATAGATTGACAGGTGTGTCAGTTGTAGCCCTGGTTGAGCATCTAAGCAACCTTAGCAACTAATGTTGAGAGCTGTCTTCAGGTCAGGTCCTATATAAAGGGGGGCTTCGGGCTAGAGAGCTGAGTCAACAAGCTCCCCGGGAACTACCCACACAGCAAATAGTACAAGTGAAACTAAAAAGTCTAAAATGAATATTATAAATTAAAAACATGAGTGAAACAAACGAAAATCTTGGCGTCCCGACATCAGAAGTGGGATCGGCATCACATCCTGCATTTTCAGAGGAACAATGGCGCATAATCCTACAGATGTAAAACCAAAACCTAGTAGAGCTTGTAAAAACTATGCAAGCATCAACACGTGAACAGCAGCAAATACGTGACGTCACTTTGCCAAAATTTTCTCCTGATAATCCTGACGCCGATGCTTCGAAATGGTGCATCATCGCAGAAAAAAAGCTTCTGCTCTCTGACGTGACGGTCGTGTTTTTTCATAGCTCCTGAGTTTTTATCAATATTTATTGTTTTCTCTCAATTTTTAATTGTGCTTAGTCTGTTTACTTTTTCGTTGGTGTGGTTTGCTTGAGACCCGTGCGTTTTATTTGCAGAATTTGCCAAATTAACTAGTTTTTTTTTCGTGACTAGTGTTTGGTGCATTTTATATAGATATATTTTTTATCCCCTTTTCTCTCTCGTCATTGCTTCTATAGTTGCTCCCCTCACCGCTCCGATCATACCATCAGTGCTAGTGTTTTTTTTTATTATTTAATTTTTGTTGTTCTCTCTTCTTTGTGCTTGTGCTCAGCTTCTCTGCCGCGTAATTACTTTTGTAACGCCGCCTCTCAAAGCTTGGCTTATAACTGTTCTTGCACTCTTTCTTGTGCTGTGTACTCTAGCTGTCTCTTTGTTTTATTTGTATTTATTGATTTTATATCGATAATTATCTTAGTGCTTTGTATTTAAATTTTAAATTTTGTATATATTTTTGCCTTGTGTTCCTTTTGGCGTTTCAATGGCTTGTTGTCTACCTACTTGCAAGCATTCTGATCGTTTTGATGATCAGTATAGAGCAATATCGTGTTGGCTCTGCGATAATCTTATTCACTTAAAATGTGCTGGCCTCAATGGCCGCGACTACGACAAATTTTCTGGTTTGTCTGTGTCAAAGCCTGAGCTTGGCTTAATGCGCTGGACTTGCCCATCTTGTGCCAGCCAGCAGCTTGATTTTAGCCGTATGTATAGGGATCTTCGTTTAAAGTTTCTTTCTTTAAACAAACTGGCCAAACAGCTGTCTAACGAGTGTGAATCTAGCGTACATTTATTGTCGCAATTTAAGTTTAATCCACCTTCTGAGAAGTTACCCAAGAAATGTACCCTTGAGTTGCCTCGTAAGCAGTCGCCAGCACTCTCTATTACGACGTCTCCCATTTTACTTTCGCCTACACCATCTTCTTGTCCCTCTTTATGTTCTTCTTTTCAGATTGAAGTACCTATTACAAGCCCTGGTGTACCTCAATCTATCCCTCACGGGAACTCTGATCAATCACAGGATCATGCTGGCTCTCAATCACTTGCGGATCCCAATGCTCTTCCGCCTCCACTAACTGTAGTGCCTCATCGCAAACAATTATTTATCTCTAGGCTTGCTCCAGATACTTCTGAGTCGTCTGTGGCAGCTTATATTGGTAATATATGCACTGCTAAGGTTTTAATTCAAAAGTTTAAGTTTTCAAGGCCTCGCGAAATCTCCTCTTTTAAAATTACAGTACCAAATGAGTATTTTTCAGCTATGGTTGACACTAATTTCTGGCCAGAGGGCTTAGTTGTACACGAGTTTGCGCCCAATAAGCGCTACCGTCCGTTGCCTGTCCACCTTCCTAATTTATCTTCTGCTTCAAAAAACTAATAACGTCTAGTCTTTGCATTCATTATCAAAATGTAAGAGGACTTCTTACCAAGCTCTCGAACCTGTTCTGTGATAGCCAAACCTTTTCGGCTGACATATTAGCTTTCTCTGAAACTTGGCTTAACTCCTCTGTTTTGGATAATGAAATTCTTTCTAATAACTTTATTTCTTATAGGCTTGATTGTGTTGGTCGTCGTGGCTGTGGAGTACTCATTGCTGTTAACTCGAATCTGTGTTCAAGTGTCGTGCCGATTGATCTGCCCTTAGGTGTTGAGTTTATTTGCGTCGAAGTTACATGTTCCAACTTTAGCTTATATATTTCTTTTTTATATATTCCTCCAGCTTCAGATATCAGGACCTACATGCACCATGCTGATGCTTTGCAAACTATTTTTAATAGTCTTAAAGATCGTGATATCCTTATAGTTTTAGGTGATTTCAACTTGCCTAATATTTCTTGGCTTGTTGATCTATCTATCTATCTTTCTTAATTCCTTCATCTCAACATGTTTTTCTTGATTGCCTACTTGAATGTTCGCTATATCAGTTGAATTCTTTCCTTAACTCTTCTAAAAGAATCCTTGATCTTGTTTTTGTCTCTGATCCCACTGTTAGTGCTGTATCCCGAACACAGCCCCTAGTGAAACCTGAAGATCCTTATCACCCTACCATTGAAGTTACTATTTCTTACAATTCCGTTACTAAATCACTTAATAACATCGCAAATTCTCGTCGTAGATGTTTTCGTAAAACAAATTTCAATCTTCTTAATAGCCTTATTTTCTCTTTTGATTGGTCATTTCTATTTGAGTGCTGCGATATAGATTGTGCAGTGAAGTTTTTCTACTCTGCTCTTAATTCTCTAATTGATAAATGCGTTCCTTATGTGAATGTCTCTACCGTCTCCAGCGCGCCAGTCTGGTTCACACGTAGGCTCTCTAATCTCCGCAATATTAAATCGAGATATTTTAAAAGATTTAAAAAAACTGGTTCGCGACTTGACTATGCAAATTACTGTATAGCCAAATCTCAATTTTGTCTTTTAAACACTCAATGCTACAATAATTATATCGTTCGCTGTAAGGTTGAATTTTATAAGGACCCCAAAAGATTTTACAATTTTGTTAATTCCAAAAGACGCTCTAATGTACTACCTTCCACCTTCAGACTTAATGACCAGACTGCTAATAATGACTCAGATATTGCAGATCTGTTTGCTAAATTCTTTCAGTCGACTTATTCTACTACTGTTTCGGATCCCACAACCTATCCCTTTTCAATCCCACATTTAAATTGTATGTTTTTTCCTAGTATTACTGAAGACTGTATTATCTCTAGCTTGTCATCTATGACGTCTTCCTTCGTTCCCAGTCCTGATAATATACCTAGTTGCATCCTTAAAATGTGTTCGATTTCCCTATCTAAGCCTTTATCTCGGTTATTCTTTATAACGAGTGAGACTTGTAGCTTTCCCGATATTTGGAAGGAGTCTTTTATTATTCCGCTTTTTAAAAAGGGTAGCAAATCGGATGTTTCTAACTACCGTGGCATTGCCAAACTTTCGGCAATACCAAAGCTGTTTGAGAAAATTATTACGTCTTCCCTTCAACACCTATCCAGATCCACTATTTCTCCTTGTCAGCATGGCTTCATGAAAGGTCGTTCGTCGCTTACTAACCTTTTAGAATTGACTACCCTTGTACACCATGGCTTCCGTAAAAAGTGTCAAACTGATGTTATTTATACTGACTTTAGTAAGGCTTTCGATACGGTTGATCATTCTATGCTTCTAGCGAAACTTAACATCATGGGTTTTTCCCGGAAACTGTTGGCTTGGTTAAAGTCGTATCTTATTGGCAGAACCCAAAAGGTGTCTTTTCGTTCCTCATTATCTAAAACTATTAAAGTTACGTCAGGTGTACCCCAAGGCAGTCATCTGGGCCCACTGTTATTTACCCTGTTTTTAAATGATTTACCCTTGGCCTTGGTTCACTCACGCGTGCTCATGTTTGCGGATGACGTCAAGATTTGTTATTCCTATAATGATCCTTCTTTCCAACAGTACTTGCAATCTGATCTCGATGCGTTCTGTGATTGGTGCCACGTTAATCAATTACACCTTAATGCCTCTAAGTGTTCTTTTATGACTTTCAGTCGTTTGTCTCCATTCTTAGCTCATTACTCCATTAAGTCTGTTCTGTTAGATTGTGTACCATCCTTCAAAGACTTAGGCGTTATGTTTGACCCAAAACTTTCATTTAATGTTCATATTTCTTCAATTGTCAATAGAGGATGCAGCCTTCTTGGCTTTATTAAACGTTGGGCCAAAGAATTTGATGATCCCTATGTAACAAAGGTTTTATACACTTCGTTAGTTCGCCCTATTCTCGAATATTGCTCGCCAGTGTGGAACCCGCAATATGATGTTCACCAGCATAGTATTGAATCGGTACAAAAGCAATTCCTTAAAATTGCGTTACGCGGTCTTTATTGGGACCCGAGTCTTCGCCTACCTTCTTATTCTGACAGACTTCTTCTTATTAATCTCCCTTCACTTTACAACCGTAGGCTCGTTTTTGGCATTCTCTTTCTCCATAAACTAGTCAACGGCGAAGTCATTTCTACTAATTTACTAAGTACGCTATACTTTTTTCCTATTTACCTTAGTAGATGTCTGACTAACTACTCTCTTCACGAACCTTTTCGTGTTCTTTGCCAAATAAAAAAAAAAAAAAAAATAAATAAATAAATAAATAAAAAAAAAAAAAAAAAAAAAAAATAATATTAACGGAGCAGCCCATTGAAGGAAGCAAATTAATCATGGCGTTACGCGAAGCTATGGAAGGCAGTGCTTCCCAGTGGCTAACCCAAGTTTCATATCCCGGCATTAAGTGGCACGAGTTCAAGGAACTATTTCTTCACCGTTATAAAAATCCGATGCGACGCCTCAGCGAGATAAGCCGTTAGTTACCTGTTTTAAGTGTGGCCAACGTGGGCACTTTGCAAATCAATGTTCAAAAAATGCATCAACAAACAAACGGGGATTGTTTCAACAGAAGACCGTGAACCAGTGTTACGTGCCAGAACCAACAGGAACTATGATTCATCGAGGTGAGATCTACCCAATTTTATTTGACTCCGGGGCAGAATGCTCACTTATAAAAGAAAATATTAGCTGTAAGTTGTCTGGAAAACGTTTTAACAACATTATTATGTTAAAAGGCATTGGCGACGCTGGTATATACAGCACATTGCAGATTTTAAGCCAGGTTACTATAAACGAAAACTCACTTCAAATATTGTTCCACGTAGTACAAGATAAACATTTAAATAGTAACATTGTAATTGGTCGCGAAATCCTTAATCAGGGATTTGACGTTATAATATCCCCAAACAAGTTTGAAATTGTAAAAGCCAAAACTGTAAATATTTGTTCAGTAGATGTGGATCCAGTTGACCTTTCCAATCTTGACACCGACTTGCTTAAGCCCGACAAAAATAAGTTAATAAAATTACTTGAAAGTTATTCCACTGCTCTGATTAAGGGGACACCATCTACACGTGTTAGTACAGGTGAAATGAAAATTCGGTTGATTGACCATACTAAAACTGTCCAACGCCGGCCTTATAGACTTAGCCCTGAAGAAAGAGATATTGTTAGAAAAAAGTTGAGTGAGCTGTAACAATGTAATATTATTCGACCCAGTTGTTCTCCCTTCGCAAGTCCCATATTACTCGTCAAAAAGAAAAATGGGACAGATCGCCTTTGTGTCGATTACACAGAGCTAAATTCTAATACGGTAGCAGACAGATATCCTTTGCCGTTAATTAATGACCAGATTGCTAGGTTGCGAGGTGCGAATTACTTTACTTGTCTTGATATGGCAAGCGGCTTTCACCAGATTCCAATCCACCCTGATTCCATAGAATATACTGCATTTGTTACTCCGGATGGTCAATATGAATTTTTAACTATGCCGTTCGGACTGAAAAATGCGCCGTCTGTGTTCCAACGGGCAGTTATGCGAGCTCTGGGTGACTTGGCCTTTTCATACGTGATTGTTTATATGGACGACATAATGATTGTGTCACCTTCGATTGAGATAGGCTTAGAAAGGTTAAAAACAGTGCTAGACGTTCTCTTAAGAGCTGGATTTATTTTTAATATTAGCAAATGTAGTTTTCTGAAAACAGTCGTCCAGTATCTGGGATACGAGATAAAGGCCGGAGAAATTTGACCAAACATCTTAAAGATTTCTGCTTTGATTTCATTGCCACCGCCACAGACAGTTTTTAATGTACGGCAGTTCATCGGTTTAGCATCCTATTTCCGTAAGTTTATACCAGGCTTCTCACAAATAATGAAACCATTATACGCTCTAACGTCAAGAAAAGACAGTTTCACTTGGGATCCTGAGCTCGAAGGTATTCGTAAAAAAATAGTCACCATTACCAATGAGCCGGTACTAGTAATATTTGACCCACAACACCCTATAGAATTACACACTAATGCTAGCTCGATCAGATTTGGTGCCATGCTTTTACATCGTATCAACAATCAACTTCACGTTGTAGAGTATTTCAGCAAAACAACTTCCGCCGCCGAATCTAGATACCACTCATATGAGCTCGAAACTTTGGCCGTGTTTGCATCCGTCTAAGTGAGACGAAGAAAAGTAAAATTAATATGGTAAAAAAAAAAAAAAAAAAAAAAAAATTATTATTATTTAAGAACTTGTTACGTTTTGTAAGAATAAATGAAAGAAATGCTTGTATGAAAGAAGAATGGTTATCCGTCTAGGAAAGACGATGTTTGATTATCCGTCTATGAGAGACGATGGTTATCCGTCTATGAGAGACGATGGTTAACCGTCTGTGAGAGACGATGGTTATGCGTCTATGAGAGACGATGGTTATCCGTTTATGAGAGCCGAAAAGTACTTGATTTAGATAATAAAGTTAAGATCTGTAAGAAGATGATTAATATGGTGGCAATATCTTTACCTACACGAGGACGTGTAGTTTGTCAGAATGGCCGTGTCATAATGCAAACACAAGTGCAAAACAAATGTTTTGATCATGGCGTGTGATGCATAAGAGTATGGTATTTGTTATGTTATTATATATGGATCGATGAGAGTCTGTCTAAAGAAACCGTTGAAAGAGACGGTATGGAAACTGTTGAAATAGACAGTATGAATGAATTGTGTATTGAGATATAAAATTATCAATCGCTGTGTGGTCCAAGAGAAGTTGTTGTTGTTGCGATTGATGTAAAAATTGAAGATGTAAAAACTGATAATATTATTCGATAAATAATGTAAATGAATTATTATTAGTACGATTATTACTATTATTAGTACAGAAGTAGTACTAAGTTTGGAAAGGGTTGATTCGTAACGATTTAAATATTGTGTAAATTAAAAATGAATTGATGTTAAAGATTGAAGATTGAGGTAACACTTCGTTAAATTTATTGACGGTCTGGGTTACACGAGGACGTGTAAAGGTCAGGATGGCCGTGTCGGATTGTGTTGATTAAGTGACTAATAAGTCAAAGCCTACTAGTTAGTTCCAATAGATTGACAGGTGTGTCAGTTGTAGCCCTGGTTGAGCATCTAAGCAACCTTAGCAACTAATGTTGAGAGCTGTCTTCAGGTCAGTTCCTATATAAAGGGGGGCTTCGGGCTAGAGAGCTGAGTCAACAAGCTCCCCGGGAACTAGCCACACAGCAAATAGTACAAGTGAAACTATAGTACATGAGTGAAACAAACGAAAATCTTGGCGTCCCGACAAATACATATGTATGTAGCATTTAAAAGAGCTATACTTTAGGCTAAGGAATATAAAAAACTGATTTATACGAGATTGCTAACATTTTAAAAAACTCCGTAAAATATTACATTTCTATTTCCGACCGTCTGTCCGTTCGTCTGGATCGACGCGAACTTCTCTTAGACCGTAAGAGCTACAGAGTTAAAATTTTGCATATAGGCTTGTATATACTGCGCAGTTTGTATATCTCGGATTTAGACGGATCGGACCACTATATCGTATAGCTCCCATACAAACGTCAAAGTCACGAACGGTGCCATTTCGAAATAACTTCGTTATTTTCTGAGCTACTGTAGTGAAATTTCATATTGGTGACTACAAGTGAGAAGTGGTTATTACACTTGTAAACAACTGTGCCAAATTTGATCAAGATCGGATGACTATATCATAAAGCTCCCATAGGAGCATTCGGTCGAAAATAGTGACTTTGTCAATAACTTCGTTAGTTCTTAAGCTTTGGTCATACAAATTTATGATTCTTAGTTTAACATAGCTTTAACATGGGGTGACTATTGTAGTATATACATACCAAAAATTATTCAACACAAAGAGCTCAACTTGTTACACTTTGTTGCAAGTATAAAACAATCAAATATGTAGGCAATAAAACTTAAGTGTGCACTTGAATATGTTTATGTGTATACATTAATATACTCACATAAATATACAGCTAAACATGTTTATAGGGGAGGGAGGGGCGGAACGATTTGTGGTGTACAACTTGGCGGGTGCCAATTTCTTTAGGGTCTGGTGAGTGCGTGATGAAATTAAAACGCGCGAGAACTTCGGTTAAAATTAATTCTAATTTATTTATTTATTTCACAAGATATCCCGACGCATACGAAATGGTTCGGGTTGAAAAAGTTACAATATCGAAAGATAAGAGCGCAAGGAAAAAGAACGGGTGTTCGGATTAAAACTCGTACTGGATTGAATATGGCGATTCACAGCAGAACCCCTCGTCACCCTTCTCAGTATGACCGAATTCGGTTTGGGGAAAAAACCCTACCCCTCACTCTCTGCTGTTCACCCGGTGGCGTGAACATACCGCCCCACTTGCAACAAGTTGCAATTGCCTCGGTGGACATGTCTAAGGATGTGGGATGGAAGCGTTCTGCCTTTCGGGTCTTTGCTCTTTTGGTTGGATGTACGTGACTGAGCTGTCGATGTGCAAGAGCATGTGGTGTTGCTTGCCACATCGATGGCATCCTGCTGTGCTCCTGCAGGAACCATTGGAATGCTCATGAGCCAAACAGTTCGGGCAGTATCCGTTGCTCAAGCAACTGTCGGCACAGACGGCACCTGGAGCAATTGGAACTGCGTTCTAAATCGGATGGTGCTGCTGTCCTTAGAGACATCTTCGGACTGCTGGAGGAGATGGACCGAGACCTTCTGGATTTTCCAGTAACGGATCCACAGAGAACCCATCCGAACATCGTCTCGATCCCCACGAAAGAATCACCAACATTCTTGATGATTCGTTCCCCAAGGATAGTGGGAAGGAGCTCGGCTCCAAGCACCAAATCCACAGGAGCTCTTTGGTGAAATTGCGGATCAGCGAGCGGAAGGTCAAGCGAATCCTGCTTCACCTTATTCGGGACGGCGCGGGACGGAAGTGCTTCAGCTATACTAGGCAGCACCACGGCGACTGCTTGGAACTGTCGCAGCGGTTCGTCAGGAGGAGAAATCTGTAAGCGGCACACTTTGTCGCCGCTACCAGCATCGCATTGCCCAATGCCGCGAATGCTAGTTGATACTTTGCAGCTTGGAGGATTAATCAATTCAAACATTCTTTGGGAAATAAAGGACGCTTCGGATCCCATATCAATGAAAGCGCGGATTTGAAACTGCTTGCCACGATGATGAATAGTTACCCTCGCAGTACCCAGGAGGCCAGTGTTGCGAGTGGAGGCGAAGTAACTTTCCACGTTTACATGAGGGCTGCTGGAAGAATCGGGGGACGCAGGATTCGGAATTATACAAGCATCAGTTGCTGAGCTCTCTTGCACTTGAGCGGAAAAGACCTGAGCTCGTGCCGTAGGATTTCGGCTTACGGATGGAAAGGTCTGACCGCTAGAGCTTTGTTGAAGGACATCTGTGGCCTCTAATACACGGTGGCGATCAGTTAGGAATCTATTCAGGTCGTCCCAGGATGAGACGGCGGTCTTATTTGGAACGGACTGTTCCCACAACAAAAGGGTGGATTTGGGCATTTTGCTCGTACAGATTGCTATGAGAAGGATATCCCAATTGTCTGTACGAGCCCCGGAACGCTCAAGACCGATTAAGCAACCTTGAATTGACGTCTGCAGTTCTCTCAACGCTTTGCCAGACTCTTGTGTTACAGCTGGGATCTGTAGAAGCTGCTTGGCTTGGCTCATAATCAATAATCGATTATTTTCGTATCGCGCAGTGAGGTCATCCCACGCGGACTGGAACCCTTCATTGGTCAAGGGTGACCTAGAAACAATGGCTCTGGCTTCACTGCGAGTTTTGCAACTTAAGTGGTAAAGTTTCTCCACTTGTGTTAAGCTTGGATAATGGATAAAAATCGCGGTAAACAAATCACGGTATGTAGGCCAAGCCAGGCTGCCCCGTTGAAGATTTCGACTTCGCACGGGGGAACTGTGTGGCTTTGATGGGTGGAATCGACGGAGAGCCTGACTGGTGGGGGAGCCATTTTCGCGGACAACTGCTCGATTCGCTCTCCAAACAAAGTCCCGCCTCGCACATATACCATATAACAATATTCATGTTTAGCTTTAATTGTAGCTATGTGCTTCGGACTATCTTCGTTCTTTTGAGCCGTCAAGGCTTTATAGCATCGTGAAAACTCTGCCTCGACTTTTGCCCAAAGTGACTTAAGCTGGTCTAAGTGTATTTTAATGGAGACGAGTGGCACATCGTCAGCTAAAGCCTGGGCCTCGCGAGCCTCGAACCCCGTTAATGCCTCGCACACGGCAACAAAGTCGGAAAGAGACATCGTAGAGTGTTCTCTGAGCTATTACGAATCGAATGGAAACAAATAACTTCGTGGAATTAGAGCTCTCAAGCGAGGAGATCGAAACGAAGCTGTAAGTGGACTGTATACTTTAAGGATAGAGAAGGAGTGAGAAGGAGAAATGTCTTCTCTTTTTAATGAACACAATGAATAAGCATAGATAGCGTAAATGAAATTAGAAGGATTTATAATTTTCCTCGCAGTTGTGTGAATAATTATAAGGATATATAATCACTTCGGTATTAAAATTTATAGAATGTGGAAAAATGTTGAAATTTATAAGAGTATTTAAAAATATGGAAATATTGAGATCAGTAGGATTGGGAGTGCCGATAACTTTTCAATGAAGAAAAAAAAAAAAAAAACTCGGCATGAATTTTCATTAAACGGTCAAGATCAATTTCATGGATCTGTGAGGAAAAGATCAAAATGCACCAAGACAAGCCAAAATATTAATTCCAGATAAATAAAAATGTACTTATTTTTCTTTAGAAAATATTTTGCGAATTAAATTCAATCAGTCGATTGAAATATTTTTGCACAATACGAAAATCACGAAGGAAAAAATGGATGTCGTGACCGAGTCACGGCTTGTCTCAAGTGTCAGCACTGATGAGACTTGAGTGCCAGCACTGATCGGGAGTCAGCTGTTCTGCCGTTGTTTATGTTTTGTGAATTTCATTAATTGTAAATTTTTAACGAAGATCACGGTTTCCTACTTGAATTATGTAGGTTTCGAATTATTAAATTGCGGAAAGCCAATCGGAGTGGCTGCAATTAATTTTGCGTGGGTGAATTTAAATTGTATGTGGTCATAGGTATGTACATACATACATATGTCCATTTATTAACGGCTAAGACCCGTGTAGCTCCAGTCAAGACAGTCTCGCTGCCTCGGCTGGAGTTGTGCGGAGCGGTTTTGCTAGCCGATCTCTGGGCGTCGATCGTTCCTGAACTCCCAATCCCACCTGCAACCTCCCAGTTTTGGACCGACTCTACCATCGTGTTGGCTTGGCTCAATAAACCCCCGTGTAGTTGGTCCACCTTCGTGGCCAATCGGGTATCCAGCATCTCCAAAAGCACCAGTGGCCAAAGCTGGGCACATGTGCGCTCCGAGGACAACCCCGCTGATCTCGCGAGCCGTGGAGTCTCCGCGGACGAGTTATCTGCCAGCAGCCTCTGGTGGCATGGGCCGGACTGGCTCCAGCGAACCCCCGAATATTGGCCAACTCTCCATCATGAACTCCCAGACACCCAGCTGGAGCAGCGAGTCCAGTGCCACACCACCGCGACCACCCTACTCGATGACGTCGGCGAACGTTTCTCGGACTACGGTAGGGCATTGCGAGTCATCGCGTACGTCCTTCGCTTCGCCACCAAAAGGATTTCGACGCCTTCCACGGTCCGCCTCACCAATGACGAACTTCTCTCCGCCGAGCGCGCCTTGATTCGGACCTCTCAGCGTCGGGAATACCTCGCGGAGACACGGGCCCTTGGTGAAGCTCGACCCCTGCCATCATCCAGCGCGCTACTCAACTTGAATCCATTTCTCGACCAGCATGGTCCCTCCGGTATGATGAACGTCACCCTATTCTCCTCCCCTATAGTACTCATTTCACTCGCCTGCTTGTCGAATTCGCCCACCGCATCACGTTGCATGGCGGCAATCAACTGATGGTGCGGTATCTGCGCACCAAATTCTGGATCCCACGGGTCAAGAACCTGGTGAAGTCCCACATCAAGGGGTGCAAAGTCTGCATCGTTCATCGTCGACGACTACAGACTCAGATGATGGGTGATCTCCCTCGAGAGCGCATCACGTACTCCAGGCCCTTCACCCACACGGGCATTGACTTCGCAGGGCCGTTCGAGATCAAGAATTACACCGGGCGTGCGTGTCTCATAACTAAGGGTTATGTCTGCGTCTTTGTGTGTTTCTCACCACTGAACGGTTTCTTGCAGCCTTCTCTCGGTTTGTCGCACGGAGACAATGCCCACAGCGCATTTACTCCGACAATGGCAAAACCTTCGTAGGGGCCTCAAAGGCGCTCGAAAAAGACTTCCTGAACGCCACCAAGCTTGAGATAATGAAGGCATTTCCCCAGCACATTTTATCCTGGCAGTTCATTCCGCCAAGCGCGCCCCATATGGGAGGACTGTGGGAAGCAGGGGTCAAAAGTTTTAAGACCCTGTTTTACAAGTCCTCTTCCACTGTCAAGTACACGTCCGAGGAACTCTCCACTCTCCTGTGTAGGATCGAAGCGTGCCTAAACTCCAGGCCAATTTCTCCCATGAGCGAGGACCCAGAGGATCTGCTGGCCCTAAGCCCGGGGCATTTCCTGATTGGAGGACCACTCTTATCCATTGCGGAACCGGAAATTCTGGTTGAGCCTATGTCGCTGATCAACCGATTGCAGCGACTGAAGGCAATCCAGCAGGCTTTCTGCCGCCGATGGAAGAGTGAGTACCTCAAGGAGCTCCACAAACGGAATAAGTGGAAATTACCGACTCGCAGCCTCCAGACCGGCGACCTCGTGATCGTGTCCGATGATAATCTCCCCTCCAACGAGTGGCGCTTAGGGCGAATTGAGCGCACTTTGCCCGGGGCTGACGGTCTCGTCCGAGTGGCTGATGTCACCACAGCGCGTGGGTCTATCCGAAGACCCGTGGCGAAGCTCATCCTGTTGCAAGACAGCAGGAGTCCTGAGCCTAAAACCCTACCGTGACTTCCAATCCCTCTATGTTCCGTCCGAATGTCCTCGTCTCCCTGCATGTTGTTCGTTCTCGTGTATCGACTAATCCACTCTCCCCTCCGTAATTTCTTTCGTTGCAGTTCGTTCAGCTCGCCCCTTCATAGCGGCATGGCCCCCACGCGTCTGCCGTACCACCGCAGCAAACGATCTGCTCCACATGGGACGAACGCGTACCGATGCCGGGTCTGCCGGGGGTTTCACGCACTCCGGCAGTGTCAGCGCTTCCTGAACCTCCGAGGGGAAAAGCGGCTCCGGGCGGTGCTTATAAATAAGTACTGTCCCAATTGCTTGGCACACGAGCACTCATCCGACGCGTGCCGGACTCGGCATGGTTGCCGACGATGCGGGCAAAAACACCATACCCTGCTCCATATGGCCGACCAACCGCCGAGACAACGCGCCTCGGCCCGGCGTCGCAGCCAACTACCCTCCTCCGGACGTGCAGCACCACCGCCACAACCCCGTTCCCGATCATCTTCCGACCGCTCCGCTTCTCCAGAAGGCGCAGCCGAGATCTCTCTCTCCTCCCTGCTCCACGCCAGGACGACGACTGTCATGCCAACAGCAATCCTCCGGTTGGGCAACGGCTCGAATTCCTTCGAGACCCGCGTCCTCCTCGATGCGTGTGTACGTATGAGTGTGCTTGTACGTATGAGTGTGCTTGCCGCGGCAAAAATTATTACATATGTATGTACATATAGTATAAGTTTGTATGTATGGATTTAAAAATTATTTGACATACATAAATAATTTATGTCGATGGACTAATGATCAGCCCGTGGAGTGCGCTTTACACTTTAAGTAAAGGTAAGTGGTACTTTATAAATTCTCGATTATTAAACACCTCTACTTGCAGGTTAGAAAACAGCTGTTTTTACATGTATGTATGTATGGGCATCGCCATTTAATCCGGCTCGAAGGACCAATGTTCGTGGAGGGGCGGAAGGATCCAAATAAAATACAAGTCGTTGGCTGGTGCCAATTTCTTCTGGGTATGGTGAGCGAGAGATGAATTAAGAACGCGCGATAAATTCGGTTAACAAACGTATGCTTTATTAAATATTCACAGGTGGCCCGACACACACGAAATATTTCGGGTTAACAATATGAAGTTCGAGGTAGAAAAAATCTGAAGGAGAAGAACGGGTGTTCGGGTGAAAGTCTCGTACCAGATTAAATGGCGATGCCCATGGGAAAAAACCAGTCACCCCTCCTGGTGTGACCGTAGCTGCCGAGGATAAAAAAACCTTCCTCACTCCTCACTGCTCTTCGCCGCTCACTGCTGTTCACCCGGTGGCGTGAACAATGTATGTACATTTATATATGCACATACATATATTCACATAAGTAACAATGCACAGGCGTAACATGAGCTAGGGTCAAGCCACCGTGTGAACGCTGACCAAGCACGTTGACGCAAGTGCCCTAAATAATATGTATGTATGTATGTACTGACACTTCCTCTCTCTTTTGTAGCTGTTGCCTATGTCGCAGCATAAGTATATCTATGTAACAATAGGTTAAGTCAAAGAATATTTGTGGAATAAAAATCAATCTGAATATTACCACCAACCAACACTGACGCGTTCTTTTTTTAATAATTCAATCCAAGTGGAACCCGGTCATTACTCTATATCACGTAGCTCTCACAGGAACGATCGGCCGAAAACAGTAGCTTTTATCAATAACTTCTTAACTTTTCACGCAATTGTCAAAATTATTTATCAGTTTAATGTACCTATCAATAACTGTGCAAAATTCTCTCGATCATCACATAAGCGCTATTCCATCTGGTGGGAACCTCTTGCTTATTTTTTTTCATCTGCGAAATGTTGTTTGAACAGGAACGAAGCCCAGACAATCTTTAACTATTAAGCTAAGCGTGTGAGCGAAACACGGCACATTTCTCTTTTTTATAATATCGCACATCTCAATCGTAGTTCTTTGATTGTCTGTAACAACAGACGCAACTTTGTTTAATACATTCCATTCAATCAAAACGTTTATCAATGAGTCTGCAATAATTTATGCAGTGTGATTCGTTTCCTCATTTAGTGTGTTGGTCGACAAAACCGCAGAACCCAACTTGGACAGTTTATCAATAGAATGGCAAGTTACTGTTATGTAAGACACATTTGCCAAAGACGTCCACAAGTCCGTGGTGATGGACAAGTCCTTAATTACTTCAAAAATGTTTTACAAAGTTGTTTTCATTGACATATACCTTGTCTCCATTTGAACGTGCTTTAATGTAGTTCTAGATGGCAATCCATAGTGTGGATCAAGCATACTTGTGGCCTTGCATACTTGTCTATCTTTTGTTTTCGTTGGGACTTTGCACAGTGGGGCCTTTTGGCATTTTACATTACAAAAATCATAGCTTCTAAACAGATAAGGCGATTTTAAAAATTTAAAAAGTTTATGATAAAGAATACCTAAAGCTTCAAAATGAATGTTTGTGAAGACTGCTGGGTGTACGTGGTGCTGTAATATTCAAGGTCAAAGTCCGAAAACATTTCCAAGCATGTTTTCTCTTTAAAAATGGAGCGAAACCCGGTAATTTCTAATGACAAACGTAAAATTTTTACATTTTTTAAGTTAATTTTAAAAAATTTACTATTGATGGCTGATTTTCTTCAAAGTAATTTTCAATATTTATATCAATATCTAATAAACTCAACATTTCATGACTATAGTTGCTATTTTCCAAATCCTTTCGTGATCGCACGTGCCTCAGATATGCAATAAGTGGGTCCGAAGAGGCTGCCAGCATGTTAAAAAGGTCTTTATTTTGTCTAACACGATAAGTTTTTAATGTATTAGTTTATCTGAACGTTTTGTAGTCCTTGTTTTACATTCCTGTGATTCTTCGGATAGCTCTCCGATTGGTAAACACTGATATTTTATTAAATCCTTACCGTGTGCCAAAATCCTATGTACCGTTGGGGTAATTTTTTTTTTTTTGCGGATACAATTCTGACAAAAGTTGAGCAGTCTTTGAAGTATATTCGGCAAATTTTTCACCATTTCCTTGCCAACCTTTTAATAATCTCTTGACTAACACCTGTTATTAAATATGTCATTTCATAATTTTCAAAAAATCTCCTTGAAGTATTTCCATCATTTGTGTTTCCGTATCCATACTTTGGGCATACTTTTTTCTACTTTTGGTTTGAAAAACAGCAGATTTCAGTTGGCTTATTTGATTTTTTATGTCGCCAACAGTTAATTTGATAAATTCCGAGGACTCTTTTGCATATTTGAATAACAAAGGCCGACAATAGTTGGTCGATGACGATCGAAGATTTCTCCAATGTTCAGAACTTACACTTCTTAGGCGCAAAGGAACTACAGAAGCCATGAACATAGCTTCGTCTCCTGTGTGTATAATCTTCTTGTAGGCGCTTTGCTCAGATGATCGATCACATGCCCATTTGTTGAGTAAAGTCAAATTTTCCGGAAGAAGCTTCACCTCTCCATCAGGCATACTTTCAACAAGTCGCCTCAAAGTGTGATCCATTAAATCCTGGAGTTTTACTTCTAAAGATACCTCGGTTTTTTTTTATTTGCCGGTACTGCTTCCTGCTTGGAAAATCAATTTTTTGTATCCGGGAAAAACGTCAACGTGATGACTTTTTAAGGAACTTCTTAATATTTGGTTCTTCTTCGTCAACCCCAGGTCCATAAATAAGGAAAACGCCTCTTCCTCAGTGTACTTAGTGGCAACTATGTTTGGTGGGGTTGGAATTCTTTCCTTAATACTATTTAGTCGAATAGGACTGGCGATCTGCACAACTTTTGTAATGCTCGCCTTTGCCCTCTCTTGTTCCATTGTATACTTTGAAGAAAGTGTAATGCTTTCAGTAGCACCCTGAAGCTTTCGTTTCCTTGTAAACGTTGAACAATCTTCTATATCTTTATGCGGCCTTCCTCTTCCTCGGATAGTTGATGGTTGAACTTCTTCCTCCTCCGAATCTACGAATCTCGTATACTCCTCAAGGCAAACTTCATTTTTTTCATGAAATTTGCCAGATTTCTGCCGCTTGCGATCCATTTTCGCCTTAAGTTATAGTGTGTATATTTCATTTTTGTCTTAAGCTCCATAGTAGCGTTTTCGACTAAAACGCTCATCTCCTTCAGCAATCCCAGCGCTCTTCTTTTTCCTTATACCTGCAGCGCATTTTTTAGGCGAGGTTGCCTTAGTTTTATGGCTTACGCATCGGTGTCGCAGGTCTCCGCATATTGGGACCATATACAACTGACAGTCCGGCATTGATCCTAGTTGATCCTTGTTAGTTGTATTCCACCAAAGTTAAAAAACGCAATATTCAGTATATTTTTTAAACGCTTCTAGTTCAATAACGATTTAAGTAAGATAAGGTGGTTTTGTAAATTTGTGGTATTTCCACTTGTTTTACATACTTCTCCACACTTCTGCACACCATACTAGTGCCATCCTTTTCAAAAAAGTTCCACATATTTGATTTTTTTGGTGTTTATTCTCCTCATCGGAATCAATGGCTTCATCCAACCAACACAAACTTTATTTTCATGTCATTTCATTGCGGTATATATCGATATCGATATTACCAAAAAACATCGATATTATCCGAAAGTTAAAGAAAATCGATAATATCGATACAGCTGCGATATTCTTGCAGCATTACCACAGACCAATTTTGATATACATTTTTAAGGTAATTGACGGACCTAGATTAACTAGTCAAACGAGCAACAGATTAAATACATATGTATGTATGTAGCATTTAAAAGAGCTATACTTTAGGCTAAGGCATATAAAAAACTGGTTTATACGAGTTTGCTAACATTTTAAAAAACTCCGTAAAATATTACATTTCTATTTCCGACCGTCTGTCCGTTCGTCTGGATCGACGCGAACTTCTGTAAAAGCTACAGAGTTGAAATTTTGCACATAGGCTTGTATATACTGCGCAGTTTGTATATCTCGGATTTAGACGGATCGGACCACTATATCGTATAGCTCCCATACAAACGGCAAAGTCACGAACGGTGCATTTTCGAAATAACTTCGTTATTTTCTAAGCTACTGTAGTGAAATTTCATATTGGTGACTACAAATGAGAAGTGGTTATTACACTTGTAAACAGGAACGATCGGCCGAAAACAGTAGCTTTTATCAATAACTTCTTAACTTTTCACGCAATTGTCATAAATATTTATCACAATAATGTACCTATCAATAACTGTGCCAAATTTTATTAAGATTGGGTGACTATATCATATAGCTCCCATGACTCTTGTTGTATTTTTTACTACAATTAAAGTTAAAGAAATTTGGTATGTATAAGGTTGCAAGGGTATATAAACATCGGCACGGCCGAAGTCAGACTGGGTTTCTGGATTTATTTCTATGAACACCTAGATCTCGGAGACTATAAGAGCTAGAGCCACCAAATTTAATATGTAGTCTCGTGTAGTATAAACAGTTATCGAGTTTCTTTCAAATCTTTGCCACGACCCCTACCGCCCCCACAAATTAAATAAAACCTTTTTTTTAAACACTATAACACCATACTAAGTAAAAACACCAAATTTGGTGTGTACTGGATTAGTTGAAAAATTTTTCCACGCCTACTTCCGCCACCGCAAAATAAATTTTTTTTTTAACGTTTAATATATATTTGTTGAATCTACTCTTAAATTAGAGCCTACAACAAGTTTGAGATGTTTTTCTTAGTCTAGTACTTAAGATAAATCCTGGGGATATTGCAGGCGGCCCTAATCACTTGTTATTGGGTTGGTCTGTCATTTCTTTTAAGAAGAGTTCTATTATTAGTTGGCAAGAACATTTGGGTGTGCATCCAGTTTCGCAGAATACTTAAGTTGTTGACTACCTATTTTAAATTTTACTTTAGGTATATTTAGATCATTTTGAATGTTGTCGTTCCGTATGTACGGCGGAGCCCCGTGATTGATCTTAAAATCTTCGACTGCGCTCTTTGTATAATATCGACATTGCTGGTACTTGCATTTCCCCATAGTACGGCTCCGTAAGTCCAGATGGGTTTCAGTACGGAGTTGTATAAGAGGACTTTATACTCCAGACGTAGAGGGGACCGAGCGTTGATGATCCAATGTAAGCTACTCGCTTTCAGTTTAAGCTGTGACTTTTTTGTTTCGATGTGCTTGCGCCAAGTTGGTCTTCTGTCTAGGTGGATGCCAAGGTAAGTGACATCTACGGCTTGAGGAACTGGTACGTTGTTTAGCATTAGAGCTGGACAGTTTCTTCTGTTAAGCGTAAATGTAACATGTTTGCATTTCTGCTCGTTGACCCGGATACGCCAGGATGCTAGCCATTCCTCTACCAACTTGAGGTGTTCCTCTAATTTTGCAGAGGCTTGTATTGGGCATTTGGATCTGCTGAGGATTGCCGTATCATCGGCAAAAGTGGACGTTGTAAGTCCTAAACTCGTTGGTAAGTCTGCAGTGTACAGCCGGTAGAGCAATGGTCCGAGTACACTGCCTTGCGGTACCACAGCTTTGATTTCAAAGTCAGCCGAGACAGAGCCATTACATTTTGCAGCGAATTTCCTATTGTAAAGGTAAAATTCTATGAGTTTGTGGGTGTACTGTGGCAGTTTTTGCGGGATTTTGAACATCAGACCCTCCAGCCAGACTCTATCGAAAGCCTGGGCAACGTCGAGAAAGACAGCCGCACAGTATTCTTTTAGTTCGAATGCTGTTCGTATTTCGGATGTTATGCGATTGACTTGTTCAATTGTACCATGTTTTTCGCGGAAGCCAAACTGGTGTGAAGGGATTGTGTTCTCCGATGCCAGAAATGAGTTTAGGCGGATCTGCAGGACCTTTTCAAAAAGCTTCGAAAGACATGGCAGCAAACTAATTGGCCTATAGGATGATGGCTGGGTTTTATCCTTTCCCACTTTAGGAATCATGATGATAGTGGACTTTTTCCATGTTCTTGGGAAGTAGCCAATTTTTATTATAGCGTTAAACAGTTTGCAGATATATTGTATTGCAATGATAGGGAGTTCTAGGATAATTTTCGGTGTGATTAGGTCATGGCCAGAGTCTTTCTTCGGCTTTATGTGGTTTTTAATAACTGAAGTGATCTGGTCCGATTGGAGTTCCGAGTACTCACTATCCGTTAATGTGCTCGAAGGGGGAAGTACAGATGAGTTTGATGTTGGATTTGGCTGGAAAACCATTTTAAGATGTGTGGCAAATACGGATGCCCTCTCTTCGTCACTGCGGGCCCATCCACCGGTTGGACTCCTTATCGGTGAAATTGTCTCTTTAGGAGCGCTTAAAGTTAGGTGGGCTTTCCACAGAGGATGTTTAGTGCTGGTTGGACTGAGCTTTTCTATGTATTTCATTTGAGTCCAGCTTTCCTCTTGTCTTAACGCCTTGGAGAGGTTGCGATTAGCATGTCTTTGGCAAACTTTTGCTGCTGGTGAGCGAGTAATATGCCATTCTCTTCTTAGACGTCGTTTTTCCGTTACTAATTGTTCTATCCGCCGGTTCATACGCCTGTCAGCAGGTTTAGTGTAAGAAGAGGCATGTGGTGTAGATACTCTTGCTGCAGCTCCCAGCATTGACTCAAGTGCAGAGACGCACATATCAATGTCCTTTGCAGCATCCAGTTTCGGCGAACAGTCAGTGTGGGCACTCATGTACATTTTAAATTTAAGCCAATTTTGTAAGTCTATAAGGGCGATCAAGTACTTGAGGTCTTGTTAATAGTGTGAATAGCACTAGAGAGTGATCGGATGTTAAGTCTAGCAGTGTATCCGCAGTGATCCGATTACGTGGAATCCTCTTGGTTACTGCGAAATCAATCAAGTCAGGGACTTTCTGTGGATCTGTGGGCCAATAAGTAGGCCTACAAGGTGAGACGCAATCCATCTTATTGAGAAGGTTGACTATTGTGTTGTACAACTGCTTGCCGTTAGGATTTACCAGGCGAGATCCCTAGTGCGTATGTTTGGCGTTATAGTCCCCTGCTGCAATGAAGCGATCTCCGAGTGTGTTAAAGAAATCGGTAAATTTTTTTTTCAGAGATTGAGAAGCGTGGTGGGCAGTACAGGGCAACCAATATAGTGCTGCCGCAGCTGGTTTGGACGGTTATAGCAGTTGCTTGTAGGTGCTGTGTTTTAAATCTGTTGAGGAACGAGTGTTTTATACGGTTTTTGATTAGGATACCAGTCCCGCCATGAGCTTTTCCGACTAAATGGTTTGTTCCGTAGGAGGTATATTTTGGTATTTGAAAATTATTTTTTGATGTTAAATGTGTTACCAAAATCAGCAAAACGTCGATTTCACTTGAGTCAAGGAAAAGTTGCAGTTCATTTTTGTGCTTGGAGATGCCGTTAGCATTCCAAAGACATAGACGTAGGGAAGCCATTATTTATTCTCGATAAGCTTCTGGATAAGCAGGTTTTGATTCCGCATCAGTTCGTGCATACAGTTTTGCATGAACGTCATAAAAGTGGTCATGTTTTGATTGAGTGAGATCAATAGGGCCTCTAGACCACTTGGAGTTTGCTGGCCAAGCTCTGGTGCGCTAGGTTGCGGATTCTGTAGATGGCGGAGTGACGGGGTCTCTTTCGCGGGCTCCGTCTGTCCAGTTCGGAGCACACTAGCGAAGGATACACTAGGACTGGTTGTAGCAGTCATGTTGGATGATCTAACAGCCTTGGCGAAGAAAACCTCCGGTGTAGTTTTGGAGGCGTTGAAGGTGATTTTTGGTCCAGCTGGTGGTTTGCGCCCGTTTAGGTGTGATTTAAGATCCTTGAAGACAGGACATCCTCTGTAGTTGGCCGTGTGGTTCCCTCCACAGTTGCTGCATAGTCTTAGTGCGACGTTGTTTCTGTCCTTGGTGCAAATCCCATCTTCATGATGTTCGCCGCAGCCAACACACACTGATCTAAGATTGCAATTGTTAGAGGTGTGGTTGTATTCCTGGCAGTTTTTACACTGCGGTGGTTGGTGTCTTATGGGGCTCCTCTAAGGTGATTCTTCTGTGCAATAGAAGCTGTAGGTTGTAGATTGGGTGCACTTCATTTAGCTTCGACCGCTTTGCATCTGGTTGGAGCTCGATTTTAAAGAGCGGCTGTGCGACTTTGTTCCTGTTGATGATGTTGACAACGGACTTGACCGCAAACCCTTTTTCGACCAACGCGTCTGCTATTTCTTGAGTAGGGACCGATGGCTGAATCCCCTTTAACACAACCTGGAGCCCTTTACTACTTTTTAGTTGGTAGGTATAAATGTTGATGTTAGCATTACGGAGGTACTTTTCGATGATGCGGAAATTGTCTTCAGTTTGGGTTTGACATTTAATTTCTTTAATGTTACCCCTATTGAGTGGGGTTACAACAAAGTTATTTGCCCCTACTGTTTCTTCTAGCTTCGAAATCAGGGCGCTGCAGTTGTTTTTTTTTTCCGCTTAGTTATTTTAATATATCTATCCCTTCCAGTTTGGACAGAAGTCGTTGGGTTTACTATTGTGGCTGACTCTGGGCGACTTGTCGTTGTCGGCTTGAGGCAGGTCAATACTTCGGCAGACGTTGCAGTAGTTGCTGTCAACGAGCTGACGGTGCTGGTCGGTGCAATCGGTGACTCAGTTATCGATATTGATGGAGAAGCACACTGCTCTCTCCACGGTAAGTTGCTGTTGATTGCTGAGTGGCTGGCGCTTTCGGTGTTATTGCTTACGGTAGCATTCAGTGGGGTCGGCGACACCACCGAAAAGTACGCGTTGTTGCGTTGGACCCAGAGTCGACGCTCACGTTGTTGTTGTACAATTAGTTCTTGTAGCTGTTGCTGGTGGGGATCGAGAGAGCTTGGGCCCGAATTGGTGGACATTGCTTTTGTAAAAAATTACTCACTTTGTTGTTGCAATTTAGTATTTATTAGATTGCTCTAATAGCAATATGATTGTAAATAGGCGTCTCTGAGGCGACTGAGAGCCCTACACAAATTTTTGCAAACGCAGTCTTTTTTTTTTACACTCAATTTTTGCGGAGTGCATTAAAAAACACGTCTGTACACGGCGGCAGTTGAGTTAAAATAAATAAAACTGATTTTATCGAAAACCAACATAGTAAAAGTCACCAAATGTGGCACTTAGACTTGTTTAGTATTCGCGCAGATTATAATTTTTTAAAATTTTTGCCACGCCCACTTCCGCCTCCAAAATTAAGGAAAAACCGATTGCCTCCCACAAGTTTTGGACTAACCAAATCAAATTCGGGATACTAGTTAGTCTTATCCTATTTCTTTTTCTACTGGTGTACCAAATTTGACTAAAATCGGACTACAAACACGCGAAATATATGTCTAAACGAGTTTTACTAGGCGGTCCATAAGGGCGGAGTTGGCCGTAGGCTAGTGGATGCGCTAGAGTGCTCGTGTGTTTTTGTGAGGGTGAGCGAGATAGCATATGCTATGAGGCGAAGTTAATAGACATATTCGAAATTTAAAATGTTTTTCACCTGGTGCATGGTATACCGAAGTCGGCGAGACGACTTATTTACTTTATTTGTTTTTAAGTCAATCAATCAAATTGTTATCATTACATACCACCTAGCCTTAGTTCAGCGGAGCTTTGAGCAGAGTCTAAGTCATTCTCAACTATACATTGATATATTCCTTGATCTTCTTTTATGATAGAAGAAAAGCGAATATGCTCTCGTGTTATCAGCCTTACACGAGCACCAGATCCCAAAGTCCTGCCGTTTTTTAACCACCTAATATTTTGTTTTGGAAACCCGGTTATAATGCATATCTGTAAGAGCGATAAAGTTAAAACAGGAAAACTTCTACAGACTTTAAAAGTAACTTTACTCACTAAGTCAGCAGGTTGTCCGATGTTTATTGTCTGTATTCTGGGCTGTATGGTTGTAGACAATGGGTATGTAACTAGTATTTTTGCCTCAAAAGTTTCGGTTCCCTCTGCGTTTGTAGCAATGCAAAAGAATGATCCATTATCAGTTTTTTCTACAGCCGTTATTATGAGTATACCATCCTTAATTCTTGCTCGACCAGTCTCCAAAATTTGTTCAATGGATTTTTCATCATTTAACCGCTTTGTAAACCATCTGCAAATAAAGCAAACAAACAAAAAACAAAATCGCATTTGTTACAAAGCTTGTTACATATTATTTCGCCGCCGAGTACAGATGTGTGTGCAAAAATAAGAAAACTCGAAGGGCTCTCAGTCCGAACCAAGATGCCTAATCACAATCATTTTGCTATTGGTTTTGTGCTAATAGCAAAAATAAAAAATTGCAATAACGAATAATGTAATTTTGAGAAGCCATGCTGATCATCTTAATGTCAAGCTGATAGAAATGACTAGCACCGTTAGCTCGTCGACAAACCCAACAACGACGGCAACAACAAAATCAACTATGTCAACAGTGTTGACCTGCCTTAAGCCGACCAGGCCAAGTAACTCAGCGTCAACCATATTAATAAACTCAACGAATTCTGTCCAAACTGGAATGAATAGATTTGTTAAAAAACGCATCGGAAGCTTAGCCCGCAAAAGAAAAAGAAAATAGGAATAAAAGCACAATTAAGCTGGATTCGGTTTAAAATTCCTACCGATCAGCAAAACACACAAAGTGGCGCCCTAGAACAAGTTCAATCGGCTAGACCACCACCACATACATTCGTAGAGCCAACTGCACTCAAAAGGTAAACAGAAAAGAAATTAAGTGCCAACCTCACAAGCTGGAAAATTTCCGCATCATCGAAAAATACCTCCGATCCAGTAATAAATCTAGATCTAGTTGTAAATATAATCAACAAAAACAAAGTCAAATAGCCGCTTTTTAAAATCAAGCTCCAACCCGATGCAAAGTGGTCGAAGCGGAAGGCGCTGCATCCCATCTTCACCTTCAGCCACAAGAGATCCCAGTCCCCGCAATGCAATAATGCCAAGAATACAACCGCACGGCTACAATTGCAAGATGGACAAAACTAACGTTGCGCTAACGCTATGCAGTAAGTGTGTAGGTAACCATACGGCCAACTAGTAAGGTCCTTAACTCAGCTAAACCGTCTGTTACATACAACGCCTCCCAAACCACATCTGCGGTACTTTTCGCCAAGGCTGTTAAATTAACTACCATTTTTTTTAGAACCAGCTGCGGTGCTTTCTTTACAAACGTGCTTTGAACTAGACTGACGAAGCCCGCCAAAGAGACCCTGCCCTGCAAAATCCAAGTGATTTAAAGGCCTTATTTGTCTAACATTACCAAAATATAATCACCTTTACGACCTGCTCATCCAGAAACCTATTGAAAATAAATAATGGCGTCTTTACGTCTATATCTTTACGTTATGCTGATATCGGATACACAATAATCAGCTTTACTACCGCCTATACACCGCTAACAACGAGAAATTGCCTCCAACAACAAAATTGTTATTTTTAATAAATTTATTTTGTTTGCTCCGCTCTCATCTCGCTTTTAATGCTTGTGCTATCGCTACAACTACAAATAGCGTTTTGAAAATTTTTTGCTCTTGCTATTGCTCTGTGCTCCGACGATGTATGCTATGGAGCAGAGCAGAAGAACAACCGTTTTCCGTTTGTGCTCCCTGCTATGCTACGTAGTCCTTCGAAATCAGAGCAGTAGCGGGAGCAAAAAAAAAATGCTCCGATGTAGCATAGCATTTTTAATCACTGGTTTTACCTAAATGGAATAATGAATTTAAATAAGAAAAAATAGGGAATAGATAACAAGCCACGAAAGAATTGACAAATCGTTAAGTTCTTTTAATCACTATAGGGATTTATAAAGTGTGAACTTCTGGTGTTTAACAATTTGAACGCGTTATTATCAAACCTTATTGTGTCGGAATGACAGCCATTAAAATTCAAGTTAATTAAAAATTCTTTTAAATATTATTTATTTTGATATCATGTAATTTAAACTCAAGGATTTAATATTTACTATTTCGGAAAATTGAAATTGAAATAAATAAATTTTTAATTAATTTGATCGTGGTATCCTTGCACTGCAACGATAAAACTTTTTTATTCATGTTTAATTAGGCTAAAAATAAGACTATTTGGCTTCATTGAAAATAGAGCAAATTGATAGCATTTGAAATTTAAAGATTTAACCACATACTGTATTGATTTTTATGAATACTTGAATATTAATTCACTTAACACTCCTAATAATGATTACTACTGTGTTTATAACTGTGACCTACTATTTTTGATGCTATTTCTTTTGTGTCTTTTGGGACCTTTAAAAAAAAAAATGTTTTATAACGGAAAGAACTATTAAGATTATGTTGTTTTATTGAATTGAGAACAAACAAAAATAAAATTTTTTTTCTGTCTGCTTCAAGGCCTCCAAAGTTAGCTAAAGAAAATGGAAATGCTGATGGCGGAAAGGATTACTCGATGCAGTAAATAATTAAAGTGTAAGGCGGCTTTAGATTCAGCATGAAAATAGTTCTGATCCCGATCAGGCTCAGAATTTTGATATTAAAAAAAATGTGTAGTCATTTAAGTTTTGTATACCCAAGATCCTAAATTTCTTATAAGTTTTCATATAGTGACTGCATTTCCAAATTTTCTATTCAATTCATTGTCTATTTTAAATATTTGACGGTTAAAGAATTTTAGCTTTATGTACTATACGAAGAAATAGAATCCCAAAGAACAATGCACTTGATAGTATTGCTTTAAAGAAATATCCACGTCTGTTGAATATGACCCAGATTTCGACGGTGTTGACATATCACTAACATCGTGGTTGGACAATAAAATCATTAGCATCCAACTATGTTGGGATACTTCCCAAGGACAAAGCTCGTCGATTCAACAAAGCCAAAAAAGAATATGTTGAGATTGACCGTACTTTTGCGGTTGCAAAATACAATAGGTATATTGGAGGCGTTAAAATCGACAGCTAGCTCGACCCAAAAAAGGTCGTTTATGACCCATCATAAAACTCGAGACACACAAATTTTTAAGTGCGTCGATAATAATATATATAAAGGGTTGATATAAAGGGTTAAAATTTTTTCATATTAACGGGGCTTTTTTCAATTGCACTTTTGATGTCTTCGTTCAACCATTACAATTTTACTGTACATATTTTTAAAGTAACCTTATTCATAAGAAATTTGAAGGAAATTTTGTTGTACATTTTTAAGAATTTTAGAATATCTTGAATGCAAGAATTTTAGAATATGGTGAAAGAGATTACACAAAATTAAATAACAAAAATTCATACAACTCATCATTCGTCATTTTGATGATTTTTTTAAAAATTTTTTCTATTTTTGGTTTTGTTTTCATTTTTAATTTTATTTTGAAATTAACTCTTTTTTGTTCTTAATATTTTAAGATCAAATTTTGATCAGTATTTTAAGTCTTATTTTTAAGTAATATTTTCGCAGTATTGGGTTGGGGGAAAAACATTGAAATTAACAATACGGTTTAAATTGCCCGCCAAAAAAAACACTGTTCAAAATACGCGCCAAAAAACAACAGTCTGTCAACGCCAAAACAAAGAATAACTGCGTTAACCAACACTAAAATGGAATTTAGCGGATTTTTAAGCCGTTTTTCATTTTCCAACACTGAAGTCTTGAGTAACCATGTAAAATTTGGAAAAGGTCAGGTGTGTATATACAAGTATACAAAAGTGTGTCGGTCGCTATAGAAGAGCAAGAAACCTCACACTTTTATTAGTATGTAATGGGATATAATGTAAATGAGATTTTTAATAATAAATGTTGTACTTATTAGGAATTCCGACGATGAAAGCTGGAGGAGCGAAAGGAGATCCGGCTCGAAGGACCAATGATTGTGGCGGGGCAGGGAAGGATCCAAATAAATATCAGTACTTGGCGGGTGCGAATTTCTTCTGGTATGGGTGAGTTGATGGGGGTGTGTGAAGACGAATTAAAACGCGCGGTAAACTGCGTTTAACACTATGATTTTATTTTCAGAAAATCTTCACACGAACTTAGACTTAAAGGGAACTAGGTTTTTATATGACTTGAAAAGTGCGGGTGGTCGTGGAAAACTCTCGGACTAGAATGACGGCGACATACAGGAGAACTCCTCTTCAGTATGACCGCATTTCGTTTTGGGAAAAATCCTACCCCTCACTCTCTGCTGTTCACCCTGTGGCGTGAACAAACGGTTTAAGCTCTTTTTATTTAATATAAGTCAATTACACATATTTCTTGGCGTCATGAAGCAATAAATTATCGATAAAAAAAACACTTCGATATATCGTCAGAGTACAAGACCATCGATTATATTGATAGTTCCTTCGATGGATTTGCAGACCTATTAGAGAGGCGCATAAGGCTTAGGCAAAAAAAAAAAAAAACGCGATGCTGGTCATTCCACACATACATAAATGGCTAATGGTATTTGAGTTGTTTATCTTTGCGCCGTCATTCTGTATATTTATGCATAGCGACAATGTGTCACTATGTGGGCATGTGGTATATGCGTGTTTGTGTGTTGTAAAATTAGTATATTATTACATACATACTACATACATAAGCCGAAGGCCTGAGGTGCCAGAGCTTGTAAAATATAGTTAGGTTAATAGTTTACAACTATATCCTATACTTATAATAATAATAATAATATCTTTCCAAACATCAGGAAAATTGCAACTGTCGCTTTGTTTTTTACTTGAAATTTTGTCGCTTTGTTATAGAAAGTCACCACTTTGTTATCTTACCCCAAGATATCCAGCCAGATATCCAGCCATCCTAAGCGAGAAGTCCTCGGGCAGATCGTCAATATATTTGATCCTGCTGGCTGGATGGCTCCCTTTATGATTCAAGCCAATGTATTTATGCAAGAGCTTTAGCTAAGAGAGCCAGGGTGGGATTAACTGCATCACATGTAGAAAGACTTTACAAGGAGCTACTCCTTCCTTGACCAGATTCGAATCCCACGGTGGGTTCTTTATGATCCGAGTGGGTTCTTTATGAGTTGTGCGGAGCCACGCACCTAGCTGAACTGGCACCTACAGTTCTTCCACAACTGAAGCAATTTATTGCTCAGAATCAATCGTCGCCTTGTCATGGTTAAAAAAACCGCCTTGCACACAGACGACATTTGTCGTCAATCGAGTAGCAAAAATTATCAGCGATACAAATAGCACACAATGTAATGACGCCAGTGTAGAGTACAATCGGCCTGTCATGGCCTAAGTTCGCAAAAAGTGGAACGCAAGGATTTGTGGTGGCATGGCCACCATGTTTATGGAAACGGCAAGAGTCTTGGCGACAAGCGACCACACTCCATGTGGACACTATTTTGGAGCAGCGGGCAGTGAAAGACCATGTCGCACTCGCTAAACCAACCAATTAAATACTATCCCGGTTTTCCAATCTGTGCCGTGCCTTACAAGAGGTAGCATAAGTGGTCCGTTTTTGCAGAAAGTGTCGGAAGCTTCCTCCCGGGGCACCACACATGGGAGGGTTGTAGGAGGCTGGAGTGAAGAGTTTTAAAACTCTGTTCTAAAGGCCACTTCCTACAAAAGGTATACTTTCGAGGAGTTCTTGACTCTACTTGCTAAGATAGAAGACCGAAGACCCCACCGACTCTTTGACCTTGACTCCGGGCCATTTCCTAGTAGGCGGCCCGTTGCTATCCGTTACAGAACCTGAGATCAAGGACCAGGCTTCATTAATCATTAACCGGTGTTAGCGTCTGAAGGCCGTGAGTTAGCATTTTTGGGCTCAGTGGAAAGATGAGTATCTGAAGAAGTTACACAAGCGGAATAAATGACGATTTCCTTGTAAAAATCTTGAAGTAGTTGATCTTGTGGTACTCAAAGACAACCTTTGATTCAACGAATGGCGACTCGGGCGAATCCACCATACATATCCCGGCAGAGACGTAAACGTCCGTGTCGTCGACCTGCTCTCCGCTCATGGAATTCTAAAACGACCAGTCGCAAAGCTGACGCTAACTTAAAATTAAAACACAGGCCAATAAAATCCGTTTTATTTATAAACAATTGAACACTTGCAATAATAATTGTCCCCCAAGAATCAAAAGCGTGAGAACGCTAATTCAACATTAAAATTCGGGCCAATGAAATCGCTTCAATATCGATCACGCCACTGAAAGGCTCACAAATAAAGTCCCCGCTTTTAACTCGAACGAACAATATCTCTCTTTTCCCCCTTTTGAAAAGACAAGATATTTAATTATATATTCATGATCAGCATGAGAAGCTGAGTCGATAATGCCATATCCGTCTGTCCGTCTGTGCGTATCGTTTTACTGAGCCATCTTTAAAGCTGTCGGGCTGAAATTTTTTTCTGGCTTTTTGTTACCGTAGGCAGATTAATTTTGAAAATCTTTGGGATCGGACCACTCTATCTTATAATTGAATACGAAAAGTACGTAAAGCAGTGGACTATCGCTATGAAATTTATTAATGTGATAGTAATAAAAAAAAACATTAGATCCCAAAATTTCCATCTTATCGGATAAATAGAACACAAGTTACAGTCAATATAAATCGTCTTTGCGCTGCCTGCTGCCTACTACGTTATTGCTCGAATCATCGGGGCACACGCATACAATCACACACGCAACGCTACATGAACTATATGTGTATGCGTGCCAATCGCGGCATGCGTTTGAAAGGGGATGGGGAAGAAGAAGAACAAGAAATGAAAATGATATTTGAAAGATTCTGTGCATTAATGAATTGAGTTACAAAAAAAAAGTTTGGAACATGTAAAAATATTATGACCAAGATATATAAACTTCGGCACAGCCTTCGACAGGCCTTACGAGTAACCTCAGAAACTCATCGAGCATAACAAGTTCTTGGAAAAAGTATCCGCAATAAGTCAACGAACTGATAAGGCCTTACAAGTAACCTTACAAGTTCACCGTACCCAATCACTGGACGCAGGGAGAAACCAACCGGCTTCAGGCCAAGCCGTAAGCTGTTGGAAGGCAGGAGGATATATCCTACTGCCAAAATTCCGGGATCACGCACAGCCATCTCACAGAAGCGACAAAGGTGCTGAGGTGAAAATGAAATCTCTAGAGACCAGGACTCACTATAGAACGCAAACGAAAGGTCACAGAACTTATCCAAGGGCCAATCGATGTTCAGGAGTTATCCTTGTAGAAACTAAAAGGAAATTGCACATTTGAGCATTGCAATCAAGAGCCTATCGCAACAAGGAAAATGAGAACAAGAAGCAAGGGAGAGACCCGCAATATACACTCATGGCCCAGCCCTAAGAGTTATTGATAATATCCCGAAGGACAAGAAAGGATCGTAACACTTTATTTTTAAATTCTTTGAAATAAAACAGCGAATTTTTGTTGCGTCGAGTCCAGCCGAAAGAGATATTAATAATATCACGAAGGACAAGAAAGGATCGGTACACTTTTTTTTAAATTCTTTGAATTAAAATAGTGAGATTTTGAGGCCATCTCTTATTTCATTGTGACTCGTGACTTTAATCAATAACTTCGGTACTTTCTGATCTTTTACTTGTCATGTTCGCCTACATTAGATTTTTTAAATAAAAAGTTTTTTCTCACTTTGTTGGCTATAGAGAAGGGAGAAGTAACAAAATAAAGTAAGTCGTCTCGCCGACTTCGGTATACTATGAACCAGGTGAAAATTTTTTTTAAATTTCGATGACCAAATGTATGCCTTTTGAATTCTTTGTATTTGACTCATAGCATATTCTCGTAAAACTTGTAAAACACGTTTATACGTACATATATTTTCCATGATTCTAGGCTGATTTTGCTGGTTAGTTGATTTTAATAGGACTAATTAGTGTGCTGAATTTGGTTTTGATAGTCAAAAAATTTAAAGAGGTAATCAGTTTTTTTTAGATTATAGAGGCGAAAGTGGGCGTGGCAAAAGTTTTAAATATTGATAATCTGCACGTAATTTTATTCAATTTGCTGGGGCGGATGTGGCTAAATTGTGAAAGAAGCAAAGTCTGCGCGTGTACTAAGCCAGTACACATACCAAATTTGATGTCTGTTGAAAAAATCGGTTTTATACAATTTGTGAGTGCGTATTTTGAGTGTTATGACTGCTCAATGGGATTCATAAACAACTAGCAAAAACAGCCTGTGGGGGGGTTCATTTTGAACGTCATAGCTAGTATTTTCACAGCGTATTTTATGTATGTCGGCTATCCATATTAACCGAATGCCTTGCCTGGACTTTTATTAGAGAAGAATACAAACGAGTTTCGCTCCCCGTCTGTACCCACCCTACCATGAGCCTGCCAGCGAAAGTTATCGCAGACTCCCAAAGCGAAAGCTAGGACTTCTTCTACATCAGGGAACTTAAGAAATTAATGATTCATAATAAACTTAATATTTATTCAAACAATTCAAAATAATTAGCATCATCGTGCTATAGGATCGATCAATTTGATCTACAAAAATACTTCATTTTCAAAACAATGTTTAGCTAAATAGCTGAACATTGGTACAAATCCGATTATAAAGGTTGCAAATGTTGCATGTTGATTCTTATTACTAATAATTACTCTACTACTTAATATTCATGATTTCCTAACTTTACTATAATGAAACTTTTCACATTAGTTGAAGGGAGAAAAAAAAATTAAAAGAAAAAAAATAGAAAAAAAAAATAGAGAAAAAAAAATATACATTTACGTGGCGTGATTACGCTAATATCCTCATAAATTCATTTTCTCTAGAAATATTTTGCTCTATATACGTCCATTGACAATGTATTAAATGCTAATGTTCACCCGAATAAATTCAGTTCATCAGATAAATTTATAAAGATATAAGGAAAATTGGGTTTTTGATACACTTACAGCTTATTAATTTTTCCCACGCAGAAAGATCTTTCGTTGTGTTGTTGTCGCTGTTGAGAATAGGAAGGTTTACATATTCCGAATAGAGCTAAAGCATCATACATTGTGAATTTACATGAATACTCAAATTCTGAAAAATGAAAATTATTAACTAACGAAGATATACACTGGTATTGAATTCCATTTCCTTTAAAATTGAACCATTTAGCCAACAAACAAAAAAAAGGAAATTCAATGTAAATTTAACTTAAAATTGATTCTAAACTACTGTGGAGCCTTATGTTGACTCATTTCACTTAATCCTGGTTATTCCGTCTGTTCCGAAGACGAATAAAAAATCTCCTTAGGCAAATTAAACGTCTTAGTTGTACTTGAAAATAATTCCAAAATGCTCTTCTCATTTACATGATGTGTTGAGTGAGGTTAGGTTTGGTTCGTAGAAATGTTAGATTTGAATACTTCCTTCTACTGTTCGTCCTTCATGCTTTAGGTAAGGTTACAATTGGGAAAAAGGTTAGGTTTCGTACATCCTTCTAGGTTTATAATCCTACACGTGTTCTGCGGGTATGGTCTGGATTACGTGTGAGGCAGGATAAGCGAAAGTGCGATGTGGACAATGATAACTATCTCAACATTCGAAATTTTCACTTTGCTTCGCTAACGCCGTATCTATAATAACATTGTATAAGACACAAAAACTATTTTGGGAAATTTATCTTTTATTTACCCTTAATACAATCCAAGGCAAAAGTTAAATATATTCAACTCTCGGTTTTCCACAATTGATCGTCGGTTCAAGCCGTTGACTGACGCAAACAGTTCACTCACAAAAATTTTGAGACTGCTGGGGGGCAAGTCTGCCGAAGACAGGTGTCTCAATTGAAATGTCAAGTAAGGCGAATTGTTTAGAAAAATTGCCAATACGTGATGGAAACTATTTCCGATGCTGTTAAAGAGAAAATGCATAAGTGAAATGTACAATAATTCGAGAATTATTGCAATGAAATTAACTTACATTAATCTCTTGAACATATACACACGCATATAATTTGTTTTTCGCACACGCGTAGGGGTTATGATGCACTCCCCTATTGGGTTATTTAAAACTTTGGACAAATACGTCCGATCAGTTGGAATTCACGTGGAGGAAAGAAAGAACACTTTTCCAAAAACCACGCTGTTCAATAAGTCTCTTTTGCCTTATTTTTCTTATTGTTTTATCCAAACTCCATTTATAGAAAAATAATGTAAAGCAATGCAAAACAAACCGATCAGCTGTGTGGCGTTGCCACTTAGCTGGTTACCTAAATTTCGATTCTCACCACTTTAGCGAATATCGATAACAACAACAAAAATACTAAATAATCGAAATCAGTTGAATTTTAAAATAACTGAAATTCCTGTACATTACACCACTGTTTAATTCGTAGTTTATTAAACGTCACGAATTGACGAATATCCTTCGCATGGAAAGTTCCTACTAATTTCCCTTGTAAATCTTCTAGAATATAGTATGAATTCCCTTGTTTTTCACGAACACGAGCTTTAAGAAACGCCGGGCAAAGTTTCGCGTTAATTCCTTTACTAAAATTGCTCTGAAGAAAATTCCTTTTAAAAAACTTCCTGACCAACTTTGAAACAGATAGGCCTCGTTCTTAAATTATATTGCTGGGCTTGTTGTTCATAGGCACTTATCAAGTTCTCCCGTAACTTTGATCGTAATAATTTAAGCTGATCATCTCGATCGAGCTGTACTACTGGTTCATCTGACATTGTTAAATTCCTTAGCAGTGTATATGGACTTGCATGTGTTATCATATCTAATCCATATACCGCATGGTATGGAGATATCTTTAAACTTTGATGATAACTATTTCTTAAGGCACAACTTATTTCTTGGATATGGGTATCCCACTCTGTTTGATCTGAAGCATTTGATTGAGGGGAATATGCAGCTGTATAAGTATGCTGAACTCCAAACGTAGTTAAAAATGAATTAAATTCGTTTGATTTAAACTGCACTCCATTATCACTTATTAAAATTTCTGGCGCTCCATAGGATAGAAAAATCTGACTTTGAAGAAACTCTATAATTGGTTTTGTCGTGAAGTTTTTCACTGGACAAAGCCATTGAAATTTGGTCAAATGATCTAACACAATAAGTAAACCTATGTTTCCTTTTCTACTCCTTGGATATGGTCCTAAGAGGTCGATGTACAAACGTTGAAACGGTCGTTCAGACACTGCCTGTTTACCCATGGGTGGTTTTAATGTCCTATTAGGAGGTTTAGTACACTTACATACCTCACAATTACGCACATATTCTCGAATTTCGGAAACCATCCCTGGCCAATATAAATGTCTTTTTATTAGTTCCACGGTTTTTATCATGCCTCCATGAGCTGTAATAGTGGAATCATGCGCACGTGATATAACTTCTGCGGTCATTCTTTGCGGCACCCACAATTTCCACATTTTCTTTCTGCACTCCTCGGTACCATCATTATGTTCAGTCCTAATATACACCAAGTTATCCATGACTTTTACATCAGGGTATGACTGGACATTTTGTAGTACTTTCTCCTTTAGTTTTTGATACTCTTCATCCTTAAAACAGTCTGAAGATAAATCAATTTCTGGCCCAAATGAGTCTAATTGCGCGATCTCTTCGGAGTACATACGCAACAATGCATCTGGTACTATATGTTCTCGTCCTTTTCTATGACTTATCTAAAATTTATAACCTTGCAATTGCATAGCCCATCTCGCTAGACGCCCTTTAAGATTGGACTGCTTCATCAACCAAGATAGACTGGCATTATCTGTAACAATCTCAAAATCTTGAAGTTCTAGATAACAACGATAGCGTTCTACACCCCAAACTACGGCTAAGCATTCACGTTCCGTGACACTGTAATTTCTTTGTGCCGCGTTTAGCTTTTTGGACATATAGGCTATGGGTTTTTCTTCGCCTTCCAAATCCAATTGTACTAAAACTGCACCAACACCAACGTCACTTGCATCACATTGAAGAAAAAACTTTTTACTAAAATCTGGGTTTTGCAAAACTGAGCAGTCGTCAGTTGTCTTTTGAGATTATCAAAAGCTTTCTGCGTACTATCTGTCCATTCAAACTTTGTTTTCTTTCCTAGCAAATCTGTAATCGGCGCTGCAATTCCTGAAAAGTTTGCGATGAATCTTCGATACCATCCTGCTAATCCTAAAAATCCACTCGTTTGTTTTAGGGACTTTGGTGTAGGCCATTGCAATATCGATTCAATCTTGCTTGGATCAGTTGAAATTCCGCCTCTGCCAATTATGTAGCCTAAATATTTAACTTCGGTCACACAAAACTGACTCTTCTTGAGATTTAACATTAGATTCGCTTTACGAAATTGATCCGCTAATCTCATTAATACTGATATATGTGAATCAAAATCTGCTGTTACTACACATAAATCATCAAGATATCCAAAACAACAATACTTTAAATCCGCTGGAATAACTTCGTCCATTAACCTGCACATAGTTTGCGGGGCATTGCACAATCCGAATGGCATTACTCGAAATTGGTACAAAGGCCTTCCTGGAATAGTAAATGCTGTGATGCCACGAGATTCTTCTGATAATTCCACTTGCCAATACGCATCTTTAAGATCGATTTTCGTAATGATTTCGGCACGAGGAAGCCGTGCAAATATCCCATCAATACTTGGTAACGGATATGCATCCTTTGTCGTACACGCATTTATCTTTCTAGCATCTAGACATAATCTCACTTTCTCAGGTTTAACTACTAATCTCATCGGAGAACTCCACGGACTATTTGATAACTCTATAACTCCTAACTCTATCATTCGATCAACTTCGCTATACATTAATTTTTCCATTGCTGGGGATACGGGGAAAACCTTTGCTTAATTGGTTTCGAAGATCCGACATCTATATGATGTTTAATCAACGTTGTTCGCCCAAGCCCTTTCCTTTCAAATGACGGAAATAATGAAATAATGGCTTGAAGTTGTCTCTTTTGGGTATAATTGTTCCTCTTTACTATCTGGAATTCTGAATTTGCTTTCGTAATCTAAAGCTGATAACAAACCTGGCGCTAATTGAAACGCTTTCCAAAAATCTATTCCCAATATCATCCTTTTCTGAATGACGGTACGATGAATAACTTTATCGGTCTAGTTTTATTTTTATAGGTAATATCTAGCGTAATGAAACCGATGACCGGTTGATCTTGTCCATCCGCTGTTTTAACTTGGGAAGAAATACGACGAAACTTTGGATACTTTGACCAATCTTCTGAAGCCAAAGTCGACCCCACGCAACTTATGTTCGCGCCGGTATCTAAAAGACCTTGTTCACGAAAATTTAAAAATGATACTTCCGCATACAATCTTCCATCCGACTTTTCATGAATCATTGACGAAATAAGTAAACGCTTAATTTGTCTAACTGCTTTCCAAAAAGTTCGCAATCGCTTAGTAGATCTCTTTGGTCGTGACCGAGTTGAAATTGGGTTGCTTCCAAAAATTCTACTACGCACTTTGAGATAATTTCTCAAACGTTCTTGATAGGGTTTAACGGACGATATAACTGGCGTCTTATCGTAACAGTTAAAAGGTAAGTCTGGTATTTGGTTTGCTTGCTCTATTGGTTCTGAGCTAGCCGGTAAATCAGGTAATATTTCAATTAAAGTTTTTTCGGGGCCATCCGAGCTTTCGCAGATGGACCCTTCACTAAGTTTTCCGCTTTCTTGGCGATACAATTTTTACAGTGGGGCTTATATACGTTTTTCGAGCCACACCCGTAGCAAAATATAGTGCGAGGCTCTATGCAGTTCCCAGCCATGTCCCTCTGCATCACAATTCCAACACCGAAATACTTGAACCGGAGTTTGTACTGCTTTAACATTGTACACATTTAAATCCATCTTTTCGGAGAGTTTGAACTTTTTTGGCTCTTCTACTTCCGCAATGTTGCATTTAGCATATTGAAAATTGGCTGAAGTTTTATTTGCTCTCCTAGAGACTACATCCCCTAATAAATTTTCTCGCATTTGCACTAGCTTTCCAAGATGAGGTATAGAGAGAATAGGTATATACAACAATTCATGACGAATGTCTGGCAATAAATTTTGTGTGAGCAACTGAATGAGTTGTTCTTCGTCTATGCTTTTCGACATACGTTACATTTGAGTCATAATCTCATCGTAAAAGTTTTCAAAGGTTTCTCCTACCTTTTGTTTACGCCCACGAATATCTTCTAGTATATCTACATCACTTCTGTAATCTTTATATTGATATTTCATGGCTACACAAAATTTTGACCACTCTAAGTGTACTACATCTCTACGGTATCTCCAATACCACTCTTTAGCTTTGCCTACTAAAAGAATATGCAAATTTTTGCATACTGCATCAAAATCTTGGTCTAAGCAATCCTCAGTTAACGTTTTGATAAGATAAAGAAACTCTTCGACCGTAACTCCTTTTGACGAACCGTCAAATTTTACATTCCAACTATGAATTAGCTGTGTAATTTTATCTGGGTTATGACCTGTTCTGCTTGTTCTGACTGTAGATGAACTCCTAGGAATACTTTGGTTTTGCGCTGACGCATTTACATGTTGCTCTGTAATTCCCAATTGTCCCATTCTTCGGTCTATTATGGACTCTATTTGATTACTAATTCTGTCATAATCAATTTCTACCGATGCTCGCGCTGGTCTTCTACTAGCGTCTAAGCTTCTACGAGGTATATTGGACCCATTTCCTTGAGGTCTTCCTCGTTGTTTTCTTATCGTTGTGGGTCGGTCTCCTGCAGACATCTCTATATTTGCAGTTGCTTGATTAGCTTGTTCACCCCCATTAAAATTTCTACGGGAGCGTGTATTTGGGCCTTTCGGCAACGCTCCTGTTGTGATTGCACCTATGTTTACAGGACGTTCGGATTCTATCTCTGCAAATGGCACGTTTTGCACTTCTAAATCGTCTCTACGTATTGACGCCTTACAAACTTGACATACATTAAACTGATCAATCCATTCTGATATACAATTTTTATGAAATAGATGATGGCATGAGGTTTTCACCACCAACTCTTGCGTGGCCCATACTGCTTTCTGACAAATTGAGCATAACGCATCTGAGATCTCATGAGCTAAATTTTCTTCACCATTGAGAAGAACCATTTTGACAAATTTCTGATTAATTTTAATATTTTAATAATATTTCGATGAATATTGGTATTTTATCTTAAATCAAATCGTTCCCTTAATGTGAATTTGAGGTCACTATCTTATTTTTTAAACGTCACGAATTGACGAATATCCTTCGCATGGAAAGTTCCTACTAATTTCCCTTGTAAATCTTCTAGAATATAGTATGAATTCCCTTGTTTTTCACGAACACGAGCTTTAAGAAACGCCGGGCAAAGTTTCGCGTTAATTCCTTTACTAAAATTGCTCTGAAGAAAATTCCTTTTAAAAAACTTCCTGACCAACTTTGAAACAGATAGGCCTCGTTCTTAAATTATATTGCTGGGCTTGTTGTTCATAGGCACTTATCAAGTTCTCCCGTAACTTTGATCGTAATAATTTAAGCTGATCATCTCGATCGAGCTGTACTACTGGTTCATCTGACATTGTTAAATTCCTTAGCAGTGTATATGGACTTGCATGTGTTATCATATCTAATCCATATACCGCATGGTATGGAGATATCTTTAAACTTTGATGATAACTATTTCTTAAGGCACAACTTATTTCTTGGATATGGGTATCCCACTCTGTTTGATCTGAAGCATTTGATTGAGGGGAATATGCAGCTGTATAAGTATGCTGAACTCCAAACGTAGTTAAAAATTAATTAAATTCGTTTGATTTAAACTGCACTCCATTATCACTTATTAAAATTTCTGGCACTCCATAGGATAGAAAAATCTGACTTTGAAGAAACTCTATAATTGGTTTTGTCGTGAAGTTTTTCACTGGACAAAGCCATTGAAATTTGGTCAAATGATCTAACACAATAAGTAAACCTATGTTTCCTTTTCTACTCCTTGGATATGGTCCTAAGAGGTCGATGTACAAACGTTGAAACGGTCGTTCAGACACTGCCTGTTTACCCATGGGTGGTTTTAATGTCCTATTAGGAGGTTTAGTACACTTACATACCTCACAATTACGCACATATTCTCGAATTTCGGAAACCATCCCTGGCCAATATAAATGTCTTTTTATTAGTTCCACGGTTTTTATCATGCCTCCATGAGCTGTAATAGTGGAATCATGCGCACGTGATATAACTTCTGCGGTCATTCTTTGCGGCACCCACAATTTCCACCTTTTCTTTCTGCACTCCTCGGTACCATCATTATGTTCAGTCCTAATATACACCAAGTTATCCATGACTTTTACATCAGGGTATGACTGGACATTTTGTAGTACTTTCTCCTTTAGTTTTTGATACTCTTCATCCTTAAAACAGTCTGAAGATAAATCAATTTCTGGCCCAAATGAGTCTAATTGCGCGATCTCTTCGGAGTACATACGCAACAATGCATCTGGTACTATATGTTCTCGTCCTTTTCTATGACTTATCTCAAATTTATAACCTTGCAATTGCATAGCCCATCTCGCTAGACGCCCTTTAAGATTGGACTGCTTCATCAACCAAGATAGACTGGCATGATCTGTAACAATCTCAAAATCTTGAAGTTCTAGATAACAACGATAGCGTTCTACACCCCAAACTACGGCTAAGCATTCACGTTCCGTGACACTGTAATTTCTTTGTGCCGCGTTTAGCTTTTTGGACATATAGGCTATGGGTTTTTCTTCGCCTTCCAAATCTAATTGTACTAAAACTGCACCAACACCAACGTCACTTGCATCACATTGAAGAAAAAACTTTTTACTAAAATCTGGGTTTTGCAAAACTGAGCAGTCGTCAGTTGTCTTTTGAGATTATCAAAAGCTTTCTGCGCACTATCTGTCCATTTAAACTTTGTTTTCTTTCCTAGCAAATCTGTAATCGGCGCTGCAATTCCTGAAAAGTTTGCGATGAATCTTCGATACCATCCTGCTAATCCTAAAAATCCACTCGTTTGTTTTAGGGACTTTGGTGTAGGCCATTGCAATATCGATTCAATCTTGCTTGGATCAGTTGAAATTCCGCCTCTGCCAATTATGTAGCCTAAATATTTAACTTCGGTCACACAAAACTGACTCTTCTTGAGATTTAACATTAGATTCGCTTTACGAAATTGATCCGCTAATCTCATTAATACTGATATATGTGAATCAAAATCTGCTGTTACTACACATAAATCATCAAGATATCCAAAACAACAATACTTTAAATCCGCTGGAATAACTTCGTCCATTAACCTGCACATAGTTTGCGGGGCATTGCACAATCCGAATGGCATTACTCGAAATTGGTACAAAGGCCTTCCTGGAATAGTAAATGCTGTGATGCCACGAGATTCTTCTGATAATTCCACTTGCCAATACGCATCTTTAAGATCGATTTTCGTAATGATTTCGGCACGAGGAAGCCGTGCAAATATCCCATCAATACTTGGTAACGGATATGCATCCTTTGTCGTACACGCATTTATCTTTCTAGCATCTAGACATAATCTCACTTTCTCAGGTTTAACTACTAATCTCATCGGAGAACTCCACGGACTATTTGATAACTCTATAACTCCTAACTCTATCATTCGATCAACTTCGCTATACATTAATTTTTCCATTGCTGGGGATACGGGGAAAAACCTTTGCTTAATTGGTTTCGAAGATCCGACATCTATATGATGTTTAATCAACGTTGTTCGCCCAAGCCCTTTCCTTTCAAATGACGGAAATAATGAAATAATGGCTTGAAGTTGTCTCTTTTGGGTATAATTGTTCCTCTTTACTATCTGGAATTCTGAATTTGCTTTCGTAATCTAAAGCTGATAACAAACCTGGCGCTAATTGAAACGCTTTCCAAAAATCTATTCCCAATATCATCCTTTTCTGAATGACGGTACGATGAATAACTTTATCGGTCTAGTTTTATTTTTATAGGTAATATCTAGCGTAATGAAACCGATGACCGGTTGATCTTGTCCATCCGCTGTTTTAACTTGGGAAGAAATACGACGAAACTTTGGATACTTTGACCAATCTTCTGAAGCCAAAGTCGACCCCACGCAACTTATGTTCGCGCCGGTATCTAAAAGACCTTGTTCACGAAAATTTAAAAAATGATACTTCCGCATACAATCTTCCATCCGACTTTTCATGAATCATTGACGAAATAAGTAAACGCTTAATTTGTCTAACTGCTTTCCAAAAAGTTCGCAATCGCTTAGTAGATCTCTTTGGTCGTGACCGAGTTGAAATTGGGTTGCTTCCAAAAATTCTACTACGCACTTTGAGATAATTTCTCAAACGTTCTTGATAGGGTTTAACGGACGATATAACTGGCGTCTTATCGTAACAGTTAAAAGGTAAGTCTGGTATTTGGTTTGCTTGCTCTATTGGTTCTGAGCTAGCCGGTAAATCAGGTAATATTTCAATTAAAGTTTTTCGGGGCCATCCGAGCTTTCGCAGATGGACCCTTCACTAAGTTTTCCGCTTTCTTGGCGATACAATTTTTACATTGGGGCTTATATACGTTTTTCGAGCCACACCCGTAGCAAAATATAGTGCGAGGCTCTATGCAGTTCCCAGCCATGTCCCTCTGCATCACAATTCCAACACCGAAATACTTGAACCGGAGTTTGTACTGCTTTAACATTGTACACATTTAAATCCATCTTTTCGGAGAGTTTGAACTTTTTTGGCTCTTCTACTTCCGCAATGTTGCATTTAGCATATTGAAAATTGGCTGAAGTTTTATTTGCTCTCCTAGAGACTACATCCCCTAATAAATTTTCTCGCATTTGCACTAGCTTTCCAAGATGAGGTATAGAGAGAATAGGTATATACAACAATTCATGACGAATGTCTGGCAATAAATTTTGTGTGAGCAACTGAATGAGTTGTTCTTCGTCTATGCTTTTCGACATACGTTACATTTGAGTCATAATCTCATCGTAAAAGTTTTCAAAGGTTTCTCCTACCTTTTGTTTACGCCCACGAATATCTTCTAGTATATCTACATCACTTCTGTAATCTTTATATTGATATTTCATGGCTACACAAAATTTTGACCACTCTAAGTGTACTACATCTCTACGGTATCTCCAATACCACTCTTTAGCTTTGCCTACTAAAAGAATATGCAAATTTTTGCATACTGCATCAAAATCTTGGTCTAAGCAATCCTCAGTTAACGTTTTGATAAGATAAAGAAACTCTTCGACCGTAACTCCTTTTGACGAACCGTCAAATTTTACATTCCAACTATGAATTAGCTGTGTAATTTTATCTGGGTTATGACCTGTTCTGCTTGTTCTGACTGTAGATGAACTCCTAGGAATACTTTGGTTTTGCGCTGACGCATTTACATGTTGCTCTGTAATTCCCAATTGTCCCATTCTTCGGTCTATTATGGACTCTATTTGATTACTAATTCTGTCATAATCAATTTCTACCGATGCTCGCGCTGGTCTTCTACTAGCGTCTAAGCTTCTACGAGGTATATTGGACCCATTTCCTTGAGGTCTTCCTCGTTGTTTTCTTATCGTTGTGGGTCGGTCTCCTGCAGACATCTCTATATTTGCAGTTGCTTGATTAGCTTGTTCACCCCCATTAAAATTTCTACGGGAGCGTGTATTTGGGCCTTTCGGCAACGCTCCTGTTGTGATTGCACCTATGTTTACAGGACGTTCGGATTCTATCTCTGCAAATGGCACGTTTTGCACTTCTAAATCGTCTCTACGTATTGACGCCTTACAAACTTGACATACATTAAACTGATCAATCCATTCTGATATACAATTTTTATGAAATAGATGATGGCATGAGGTTTTCACCACCAACTCTTGCGTGGCCCATACTGCTTTCTGACAAATTGAGCATAACGCATCTGAGATCTCATGAGCTAAATTTTCTTCACCATTGAGAAGAACCATTTTGACAAATTTCTGATTAATTTTAATATTTTAATAATATTTCGATGAATATTGGTATTTTATCTTAAATCATATCGTTCCCTTAATGTGAATTTGAGGTCACTATCTTATTTTTCTAATAATGAGTCCTCTACTCTAATATATCCCAAAACCAATTTAGGAAAATGAAAGAAAAAGATTAAAGAATACACTGGGTTGCTCCTGGCAAATAATTTTAGATGCATCACTCTTTTAACTGGACAGGATTTAGCTTAGCCAAAAGCCTGAATTTCCTAGCATAGTATATGACTGCACTATTTAAGTTATAAGGTTCCATTTGAATCTGGTGCTTTCGAAAGAGAGAAAAAAAAAAGAAAAAAGATTGGTTGTTTATTTTTTCATTTTATGCAATGCCAATATTAATTCAACCCTGAATTGAATGGTCTTTATAGCTGCTTCGCAATTATAAAGAATTCCAAAAATCCAATCCATTGATCGAATCTTATAGCAAATACATAACAGAAAAGGAGAAAAGAAAAGAAAAAATATAAAGAAACAAAAAGATCCTCCAAGCTATTGGTTTAGCGCTCTAGTGGTCGTAGACGTAAACACCCTACGTTACGAATTCCATGCTAGACTTAAATCGCCAATACCAGTATTAGAGTAACAGAAATTCTGAGAAAAGACGAAGTTTACTAAGCCAATCCTACTACTAAAGGTCGCTGTGGCAGAATTACTACCATATGATTTCCATTTAGTTGCATAGAGACCGCATCCATAATTCAAACTTTACACAAAAATAGAATGAAAAAAGAAAACCATCTACGACCTAAGGAGTGTTTTAGTAGTCGCTATTGTAGTCTGGCTACAAGACGAATTCCAAGCTAAATTTTCCTCAGTCAGTAGAGAGCAAAAAGAAGAAAGAAAAGAACTAAAGAAAATCAATGACACATTCGGTCTTTTCTGACGAAGGCTCAATATGGTCTGATGTTATTACACAAAGTGTAAAGAAAAAAAATTTGAAGTCAACCTCTCGTCCATGGGACCAACTCCTGCCCTAAAAAGTAAGACCACATTTTTTTGCCGCATCATTCTAGGGCCTTTCGTTACGGCCCCACGTTGGGCGCAAAATATGTAATAGAACCTGACACATGACGACAAAATCTCCAAAAAAAATTGGGACATCCCGCCTTATATATGTCCTAGCTAAAGAGAACTACACATATATGTCAATAAAATAAAGTAGCAGTCTAACACTCCTGTTTTGCACCCTGCAACTGTCGGCAAAACACAAAGGTTAGTGACACTGCGATCCTTTTGCTCAATAAAATGGAGGCAGAACGAATAAACCTACTCCCGCTGTTCCACCACGACTATACCTCGATTTCCAACTAGAGTTACCCGAACCACTTGAATTCTATTGAGAACGCGTGTGATAGACTTTAGATTGGGTTCTTTGTGAACGTCATAACTAATATTTTCACAGCGTATTTTATGTATGTCGGCTATCCATATTAACCGAATCCCTTGCCTGGACTTTTATTAGAGAAGAATACAAAAGAGTTTCGGACATCATTTCTTGCAGGCGCTATAGATGATAATTGCGCTCCGCGTCTGTACCCACCCTACCATGAGCCTGCCAGCGAAAGTTATCGCAGACTCCCAAAACGAAAGCTAGGACTTCTTCTTCTACATCAGGGAACTAAAAAAATTAATGATTCATAATAAACTTAATATTTATTCAATCAATTCAAATAATTAGCATCATCGTGCTATAGGATCGATCAATTTGATCTACAAAAATACTTCATTTTCAAAACAATGTTTAGCTAAATAGCTGAACATCGGTACAAATCCGATTATAAAGGTTGCAAATGTTGCATGTTGATTCTTATTACTAATAATTACTCTACTACTTAATATTCATGATTTCCTAACTTTACTATAATGAAACTTTACACATTAGTTGAAGGGAGAAAAAAAAATTAAAAGAAAAAAAATAGAGAAAACAAAATATACATTTACGTGGCGTGATTACGCTAATATCCTCACAAATTCATTTTCTCTAGAAATATTTTGCTCTATATACGTCCATTGACAATGTATTAAATGCTAATGTTCACCCGAATAAATTCAGTTCATCAGATAAATTTATAAAGATATAAGGAAAATTGGGTTTTTGATACACTTACAGCTTATTAATTTTTCCCACGCAGAAAGATCTTTCGTTGTGTTGTTGTCGCTGTTGAAAATAGGAAGGTTTACATATTGTAATGACCGGTTTCCACTTGGAGTTGAATTGGAGAAAGAACACGTCAAGCTTGGTTGGTGGTTATATTCAGATTGATTTTTATTCTACAAATATTCTTTGACTTAACCTATTGATACATAGATATTCTTATGCTGCGACTTAAGCAACAGCTACAAAAGAAAGAGAGAGTGTCAGTACATACATACATATTATTTAGGGCACTTGCGTCAACGTGCTTGGTCAGCGTTTAGACGCTGGCTTAACCCTAGCTCATGTTACGCCTGTGCATTGTTGCTTATGTGAATATATGTATGTGCATATATAAATGCACACACATATATGAACATGTTTACCTGTATATTTATGTGAGTATGTTTATGTGAATATACTAATGTATACACATATTTGATTGTTTATACTTGCAACAAAGTGTTACAAGTTGAGCTCTTTGTGTTGAATGATTTTTGGTATGGATATACTACACCTCCCCTTTTTTAGAAAATAACGTAATATTATGGAGTTATTTATTAATTACTAATAATGATAATAAATGATTGATTAATAGTAATATATGTATGTTTGTTACAAAAATTGTTATATTTGTGTCTGGACAGACAAATTTTCTTTCTCAAAAATTTCCTTTTTTTTTTTGAATGAAGTAGTTATAGTAGTTGAATCCAAAAAAAAAATTTTTATATATTTCTTTTCGTCTTTCTTTTTTTTTTTTTTTTTAATTATTTTATCCTTATGAACTGTTTGTATCTTATTTTTATTATTCCTAATTTTTATATTGTTGTTTTTAGATATTTCTACAACTTCGAATGGTCCTATATAGGCTGAGTCAAGCTTATGACCAGCTTCGTTTTTTAAATAAACTTGGTCTCCTATTTCTAGTTTAAAATCTAATACTTTCTTATCTTTTATTTCTTTCTCTTTAATTTTATTTTTTTCTAAAAGTATTCGAGCTCTCTTATACGCGTTTTCTAGTCTAAATTTAACTTCCTTAGAATAATCTTCTATATTATATATAGGTTCTATTTTATCTACGCTATTAAATTGTATTGGTAAGTTATTCTGTCTTCCAAATACTAGTTCATATGGACAATAATTATGAGTTACAGATGGTGTTGTGTTAAAACAATACACGAAATACTGTAACCATACGTCCCAATCAGTTTTATCTACTGATATATATGATCGAATGTACTCATTGAATGTCCTATGACTTCTTTCAACGGTACCCAAGGTCTGGTGGTGGTGTGCAGTAGACGTAATGTTGTCTATTTTTAAATATTTGCACAAGTCATTTATTATTGAATTTTTGTATTCTGTTCCCATGTCCGTAATGAACGTCTTCATTGGACCGTACTTCAGAATGAATGATTCAAAAATAGCTTTCGAGATTGTTGTAGCGCTCTTATTGGGAACTGGTATTGCTACTAGGTATTTCGTCAAGTCACATATTAGAGTGACTGCATATTCGTTACCATTTTCGGATTTTGGTAATGGACCAATGGTGTCTACTATTACCTTATCAAAAGCATGTATGGGGGTTTCTGTAATAACTAAGGGTGTTTTTATGTGCTTTGTTGTTTTTGACTTTAGGCATTTTTCACATTTATTAATGTAGTCTTTTACATGACGTGTCATGTTTTTCCAATAATAATATCTTTTTACTTTGGCCAAAGTTTTTGTAATGCCTGTATGGCCACCCTGTATTGGATCATCATGGTATGTAGACAATATTGCTTCTTTATCTTTATCTTTTTCTATAATGGTCACCGGTTGGAGTAGCGCTACTCTTAATGTTTTCAATATTTTATTGCCCATTTCTTTAAAAGATTCTATTGAAAATGTTTCAAAGATCTTTTCACTCGGTGCCAATTTGAGTTGTTTGATTTCGAGTATACCGGCTTGTTTTTCAAGCCTTTGAAAAAACTGACCTAAGTCTAGATTTCCATTGGTGTACAGATCTCCAATCTCAATTCTTGCTATAACTTTCTTTCCATGTTTGAGGAAACATAGATCGTGTATTATGCGCAAGGTCACTACTTTTCGTACTTCATCATTGCAGAGTACTTCATGTATTTTGGGCTTAGAAGCATCATTAGGTACGTGCCTAATTGTATTTTGATTTATATCATCTGGCCAGAGATTATTTTGTCTACTTTGCTGCCTGGTAGTGACTTTCAGGACATTTGCTTTTGTGTTTTTTAGTTCCTGTATTGTAATGCGGGATAATGCATCCGCAACAAAATTATCTTTTCCCTTCAGATATTCTACTGTAAATTCATATTCCTCTAGATCAAGTCTCATTCTTGTTAATTTTGAACTCGGATTTATCATAGAAAATAAATACGTTAGGGGTCTGTGGTCTGTTTTGACTCTGAAATGTCTGCCATATATATATGCCGCCGCCATATGGGCACCAGCGATGTCATCCCCCACCTACAGCCGGGACTGCAGATCGTCGTACCGTACATGCGCGCTCAGGACCATATGCGCGTTTAGGACAGTCTCCGAAGATGCCGCCTTGGTGCTGTCTGATATGGCCCCACTAGACCTCTTGGCTAACGAGGCTAGAAATAGAGATCCGCCGCCAGTTAGAAGAGAGACGACTCTGACTAACTGGCAACGCAGATGGCGTGACTCAAACCATGGGAGCTGGACAAGGCGCCTTCTCCCCGACATTCGGCCATGGCTTAATCGCAAACATGGCCAGACTGACTTCTATCTGACACAGTTACTGACGGGACATGGATGCTTTAAATCCTACTTGCATAGGTTTAAACATGAGACGGATCCCTTTTGCACACACTGTGCGGGGAATATAGAAGACGCAGAACACGTCCTGTTTGTCTGTCCTAGATATTCTGCTGAACGGGAAGAGCTAAGCCTAGGCATTGGGAGGCCATTTATAGTCAACGACTTTATGGATATCCTACTTAGCTCGCAAAACAATTGGCTAGCTGTTAGCCACATGGCAGCAGTCATCATGCAATCCTTGCGTCGCGCTGAACGTCAGCGTAACCAAAACTTCAGTTCTAGGTAAACTCTAGACGAGGCATACGTGCCATCTCCCCCTCGTGAAGTAGTACTTCAGCGTTGGTTCCGCGAGAGGGATACGGAGCATAGGGTAGGTTTTAGTGCGGTGCGGTGACCACTAACCAAGGTCGATACCAAGTCCCACACTTCGGCTTTCAATGCTTTCCCCCCTATTTATAAAAAAAAAAAAAAAAAAAAGAGGATGTCCTGTCTTTAAGGATCTTAAATCACACCTAAACGGGCGCAAACCCCCAGCCGGACCAAAAATCATCTTCAACGCCTCCAAAACTACACCGGAGGTTTTCTTCGCCAAGGCTGTTAGATCATCCAACATGACTGCTACAACCAGTCCTAGTGTATCCTTCGCTAGTGTGCTCCGAACTGGACAGACGGAGCCCGCGAAAGAGACCCCGTCACTCCGCCATCTACAGAATCCGCAACCTAGCGCACCAGAGCTTGGCCAGCAAACTCCAAGTGGTCTAGAGGCCCTATTGATCTCACTCAATCAAAACATGACCACTTTTATGACGTTCATGCAAAACTGTATGCACGAACTAATGCGGAATCAAAACCTGCTTATCCAGAAGCTTATCGAGAATAAATAATGGCTTCCCTACGTCTATGTCTTTGGAATGCTAACGGCATCTCCAAGCACAAAAATGAACTGCAACTATTCCTAGACTCAAGTGAAATCGACGTTTTGCTGATTTCGGAAACACATTTAACATCAAAAAATAATTTTCAAATACCAAAATATACCTTCTACGCAACAAACCATCCAGACGGAAAAGCTCATGGCGGGACCGGTATCCTAATCAAAAACCGTATAAAACACTCGTTCCTCAACAGATTTGAAACACAGCACCTACAAGCAACTGCTATAACCGTCCAAACCAGCTGCGGCAACACTACATTGGTCGCCCTGTACTGCCCACCACGCTTCTCAATCTCTGAAAAGGAATTTACCGATTTCTTTAACACACTCGGAGATCGCTTCATTGCAGCAGGGGACTATAACGCCAAACATACGCACTGGGGATCTCGCCTGGTAAATCCTAAAGGAAAGCAGTTGTACAACACAATAGTCAACCCTCTCAATAAGATGGATTGCGTCTCACCGGGTAGGCCTACTTATTGGCCCACAGATCCACAGAAAGTGCCTGACTTGATTGATTTCGCAGTAACCAAGAGGATTCCACGTAATCGGATCACTGCGGAAACACTACTAGATTTAACTTCCGATCACTCTCCAGTGCTATTCACATTATTAACAAGACCTCAAGTACTTGATCGCCCATATAGGCTTACAAACAACAAAACAAATTGGCTTAAATTTAAAATGTACATGAGTGCCCACATTGACTGTTCGCCGAAACTGGATGCTGCAGAGGACATTGATATGTGCGTCTCTGCACTTGAGTCGATGATGGGAGCTGCAGCAAGAGTATCTACTCCACATGCCTCTTCTTACACCAAACCTGTTGACAGGCCTACGAACCGGCGGATAGAACAATTAGTAACGGAAAAACGACGTCTAAGAAGAGAATGGCAGATTACTCGATCACCAGCAGCAAAACTTCGCCTAAGGCAAGCTAATCGCAACCTCTCCAAGGCGTTAAGACAAGAGGAAAGCTGGGCTCAAAGGAAATACATAGAAAAGCTCAGTCCAACCAGCACTAAACATCCTCTGTGGAAAGCCCACCCAACTTTAAGCGCTCCTACAGAGACAATTTCACCGATAAGGAGTCCAACCGGTGGATGGGCCCGCAGTTACGAAGAGAGGGCATCCGTATTTGCCACACATCTTAAAATGGTTTTCCAGCCAAATCCAACATCAAACTCATCTGTACTTCCCCCTTCGAACACATTAACGGATAGTGAGTACTCGGAACTCCAATCGGACGAGATCACTGCAGTTATTAAAAACCACATAAAGCCGAAAAAAGCCCCTGGCCATGACCTAGTCACACCGAAAATGATCCTAGAACTCCCTATAATTGCAATACAATATATCTGCAAACTGTTCAACGCTATAATAAAAATTGGCTACTTCCCAAGAACATGGAAAAAGTCCACTATCATCATGATTCCTAAAGTGGGAAAGGATAAAACCCAGCCATCATCCTATAGGCCAATTAGTTTGCTGCCATGTCTTTCGAAGCTTTTTGAAAAGGTCCTGCAGATCCGCCTAAACTCATTTCTGGCATCGGAGAACACAATCCCTTCACACCAGTTTGGCTTCCGCGAAAAACATGGTACAATTGAACAAGTCAATCGCATAACATCCGAAATACGAACAGCATTCGAACTAAAAGAATACTGTGCGGCTGTCTTTCTCGACGTTGCCCAGGCTTTCGATAGAGTTTGGCTGGAGGGTCTGATGTTCAAAATCCGGCAAAAACTGCCACAGTACACACACAAACTCATGGAATCTTACCTTTACAATAGGAAATTCGCTGTAAGATGTAATGGCTCCGTCTCCGCTGATTTTGAAATCAAAGCTGGTGTACCGCAAGGCAGTGTACTCGGGCCATTGCTCTACCTGCTGTACACTGCAGACTTACCAACGAGTTTAGGACTTACAACGTCCACTTTTGCCGATGACACGGCAATCCTTAGCAGATCCGAATGCCCAATACAAGCCTCTGCAAAACTAGAGGAACACGTTAAGGTGGTAGAGGAATGGCTAGCAACCTGGCGTATCCGGGCTTAAACTGAAAGCGAGTAGCCTACATTGGATCATCAATGCTCGGTCCCCTCTACGTCTGGAGTATAAAGTCCTCCTATACAACTCCGTACTGAAACCCATCTGGACTTACGGAGCCGTACTATGGGGAAATGCAAGTACCAGCAATGTCGATATTATACAAAGAGCGCAGTCGAAGATTTTAAGATCAATCACGGGGGCCCCGTGGTATATACGAAACGACAACATTCAAAATGATCTAAATATACCTAGCGTAAAATCTGAAATAGGTACGCAACAACTAAAGTATTCTGCGAAACTGGATGCACACCCAAATGTTCTTGCCAAATCCCTTACGCGAACTAATAATAGAACTCGTCTTAAAAGAAATGACAGACCAACCCAATAACAAATGATTAGGGCCGCCTGCAATATCCCCAGGATTTATCTTAAGTACTAGTCTAAGAAAAATATCTCAAACTTGTTGTTAGGCTCTAATTTAAGAGTAGATTCAACAAATATATATTAAACGTTAAAAAAAAAAAAAAAAAAAACCTTTAGTGAACGAACGGGATGCGTATGCTACTGGCAACTGCTTATCGCCATAAGTTTGAGTTAGTGCTGCTCCACATGCATATTTGCTAGCATCTGTTATTAGGCAAAACTCTTTGCTAAAATCTGGATACTGCAGTAGTGTGGGTTCTATGAGGGCTTTTTTCAGATATTCAAATCCTTTTTGGCATTCTTCAGACCAAACAAATTCTACTTTTTTCTTACACAGTTGTGTTATCGGACGTGCATGTTCTGCGAAATTTTTAATAAAACGTCTGTAATAGTTGCAAAAGGCTACGAATCTTCTAGCACTATCAGCATCTGTTGGTACTGGGTATTTTTCAATGACGTCATATTTGGTGTCGTCTGGCAATATTCCTTTGTCGGTACACTTGTGACCCAAGAATGTCACTTCGTGCATGAAGAATGAACATTTCTCTGGATGCAGTTTTAGGTTGTGTTTTCTGCATATGACAAAAATATCCTTTAGATTTTTGAGCATGTGTTTCTCCGAACAGCCGATGACTATTAAGTCATCCATGTAAAGGAATGCTTGTGACGGATTTAATCCAGAGAAAGCAATTGTCATCATTCTTTGAAAGGAATTTGGTGCTATTTTCAGACCATACGGTAGTCCAGTAAACTGATAAGATCCATTGCTAGTGGAAAATGACGTAATGCTTCGCGATTTATCTTTTAGTTCTATTTGGTGAAAACCGGACATTAAATCTAGACATGAAAAATATTTGGCGCTGCCTAGTTGATCAAGAATATCGTCTATTCTTGGTAATCGGACAACAATTTTTTGTTTATTTGACGATAGTCTATTACCAATCGCCATCGTTTCTTTTCTGATCCTGGTAAACCCTTTTTCGGTACCAGTAGCAACGGACTATTATACTCGGACACTGATGGTTCAACTATTTTATTTTTAATGAGTTTATCGACTTGTTTATTTATTTCTTCTTTATGCATGTGTGGTATTCTGTAATTTTTTGTGTATACTGGCTGGTTGTCATTCAATCTTAGTTCTTGTTTATAAAAGTTATTTGTAGTAATCGGTTCGTTTTCTAAACCAAATATATCTGTATACTTGGTGCAAAGCTCTTCTAGTACGTTTTTGAACATAGGTGGGAAGTTTGGCTTCAGTTTTTGCATTACTGATTGGCTTCTTTGGTCATCAGTACAATTTCGTAATTCTTTAATGATTCATTTTTTATGTTTTTTAAATTTAAAATTTTTACACTTTTTGTTGTGTTTAAAATTCGGACAAATGTTTTGTTCGGGCTTGAGATCGAATTTCCAATAAATATTCCATTTTCGACCTCTTGATTTAAGATGACGATATTTGAGTTTTCATTTGGAATATTTATTTGTCGGACTACTTCAGATCTTGCTGGGAGAATTGTGGTATTGCTGTAACAAGTGTGTAATATTGGGATATTTATTGCAAAATTTAAATTATTTGGTCTTAATATTAGCAAATCGTTTGGTTCACTGAAATCTAATTGGCAATTGAATGTTTTGAAGAAATCTAGTCCTAAAATTCCATCAAATGGAATTGGGAAACTTTCGTCTACTATATGGAAATTGTGTGGAATTATGAATTCATTTTGTCTTAGTTCTATAAGGGTTAGACCTTTGGAAGAAATTGAACCTTCACCAATTCCTGATATTTCAATTGTGTTTGAAGTATCTATATGTTCAAAAGGATCTGTTTTTTCTTTTATTATTGATACGTCTGCACCTGTATCCAACAAGAAGGTATAGGTGTTGTATGTATTTTCGTTTTTAACTTTGATGAAAATACTTAGGCTAAGATTGAATGTGTATACATTTCCAGTTTCTTCTGAATATCTGCAGGGATCTATTAGTTTTCCGAATTGAAGTAATTGAACCTTCACCAATTCCTGATATTTCAATTGTGTTTGAAGTATCTATATGTTCAAAAGGATCTGTTTTTTCTTTTATTATTGATACGTCTGCACCTGTATCCAACAAGAAGGTATAGGTGTTGTATGTATTTTCGTTTTTAACTTTGATGAAAATACTTAGGCTAAGATTGAATGTGTATACATTTACAGTTTCTTCTGAATATCTGCAGGGATCTATTAGTTTTCCGAATTACTTTGAGTAAGTCGTACATTACCATTTCCGTTGTTAGAGCTACCTCGGTTGGAATTACCTCGGTTCGAGCTGTTTCGGTTGAAATTATTTCTTCCTCGGTTGTTGTACCGTGAATTACCACGATATCCACCGGTATTATTATTATTCCTATAACCGTTGTTTTGGTAATTACCTCTACCTCGGTAAATTTTTTGTCCATTTCTATTGTATTGACGGTAGTGCATGACAGGAATCGCTTGTCCTGTTTCTGCTGTACTACTGTCTACGAACTTTGTTGTTAGTTCGTTCATGTCACGGAAAATACCTGCTTTTAATACGTTACGTACTTGATTGTTTATGCAGTTCTTTGTTATTGCCTCTGTAGCGACTGAAAGTGTATAGTTTTTAGCTAGTACGACAGATGTGCCATCGTATATAAAGGCACCTTCCAGAGATTCAGTAAGCTTTTCAATCTCTTGGGCATCATGACTTGCTGTTTTGTTCCTCTGGGGTAGGTTTTTGATTTTTGCCGTTATTGACGCTACTGATTCTGTTTTTACATTTGATGAGATACTGTCAATGATCTCTTCTATTGTCTGTCCAGAGGTTATCAAATTTCTTGTGTGTATTTATCAAATTTTTTTAGTGTATTTATCAAATTCAATGCGTCCATGAAACTCTGAAGGTTTTATCATCTGCCATCAAACTGTGGAATGAGGTTTGAGGCCATCTTTACAAAATCAGCGACTGTTTGAGTCATTTTTGCGTTTCTTGGCGAAATGGCTGGTTTGTTAAGAGTTATTTTTGCTTGATCTGAACTCACTGATGGTTCTTCTTGATCCATCTCTTCTTCAGCCGTTAACTGGTTTTTGTCTTCTAGTGAAATTGAAATATCCAAATCAATTGTTTGTTTATATTCAATATTATATCTTTTTAACACGGATTTTGCCTTTTGTTTGCAATCATTATAGAATGCATTTGCGGCTGTTTTTCGTCCCGTAGTTAATTTACTATAGTGTTCTTTTAACACTGCTCTAATATTTTCTAGGCTCTCTATTATTATTTTCGAGTGTTTTTCTATCGTACTTTGGGATGTTTCCCTATTCTGCGAGAGGCACTTACAAGATTTATTTAATTCCTGCGCATGTGTTCTAGCTTCTCTTAATATATCATCCCAATTAATCATATTTTGTTAAAAATGATTTACACTCTCTTTTTTTTTTTTTTAATTCCCTGAGAGATCAACTATCTCTATGGGTTGTTTGAATAGTTTATGTACCCATGTGGGTAGAATCCTGTTTTTTCGCTTTAGACGATTATACGCTTCTACTATAGATCTTTCTATTAAGTGGGCTATCTCCGATTTAAATTTTCTATTATTCACAATCCAATATTTGATTTCTTTATATTTTGGATTGGTCTCGCCTCTGTTAAAGAGAAAATCTAAGAATGGAACGTATTTGTTCAAATATTTAAGTTCTATTCGACCCATTTTATACTGTATTTAGGCCCTCTGCTCTACTCTGATATTTTTTCTTAATTATTTTATTATGCATTGCATATAATTTCAAAGCCAGATTTAAGGCTACTAATATTAAGATAGCTAACAACAATACCCCTATTTCTTCTAAATTTTCCTTGTGATCTATTATTTTAACGCTGTTAACGACATTAGCCGTTGGGTGGTCTATTTTGGATTCTTGGGAACCCATCTTCCTAGCAAAACTTTTTATTTTCTTGGTCGTTTAGACCTGTTTTCTATCTGCTTGACGGAGAGAAAAAAAAATTCCTTTATGGATTCGATATTATGATATTATTATTTTTTTCTTTTTTAATTTAATTCAAAATTTTTGAGAGAAAGAAAAATAATCTCAACTGTGTTTCGCACAGTGAGCCAGAGACGTGGAAAAATTATAGAGTATGTGGTTGGCTCACAATTCAAGTATACATATCATTTGTTGTTTAGAAATTACAAAAAAAAAATCTCCAACCACATTGTTAGTAATAGCCTTGCCGAAAGTTAGTAGTTCGCAAGTTGCACTTTCGTGCTTCAACTTGCTATTTATCTTATAAGTATAATTATTAAATTAAAGGCAAGTTAGGGCTTGCGCATTTCTGCGGCCCCCTTGCGTTTCTTCGCTCTTTGGCGAAGTTCAGCTTTTAATATGTTAATACGCTCTATGCAGCGTTGTCGGTCTTCCTCCGTCTTCAGAGTATCCAGTAAGTCTACTTCCAGCCTCTTCTGCTGGAGTAGCTTACGTACTTGGCCTCCTCTCTTAGTCTTCTTTGGCTGTGTAGATTTTGTGTTGCGAGCCCGGTACTCAGCTATTGTGAGTGGGCGTGGTCCATCGTTGGGATACAGCTCTAATACCTCTTCGAGGAGGGGTGCATCCCTTTGTACGGTAGGTACAGCCGTCAGGCAATCGAAATCCTCTGGATGTGACGGTTCGGTGCTAGTCATCAGCACTTGCTTTTTTTTTCAATTGTTAATTTATATTTTTGTGTGTGTGTGTATGTCCTTTTTTTTTTTTTTGATTATTTTGTATTTATTTGATTTTTTTTTTATTCCATCAAGTAGAAATGGAAAGTACCTGCTGCGTTTGTGTAGCAGCATATATTTGGTATACTCAATAAGAAGCACATTACTATTCTTGTGTCTCCTTTTACTGGGAATCTTTCTTCAGTTTGTTCTGAGTATATAGTTCTTATTTGCACTAGAGTAAGCGAGCTTTGGGGAGAGGGGAGTGGCTGTATTCACTTCTAAACACCTCAATTATGTTTTCTCTTAAGCCCGGGTTCCGTTTGGTAACTCTTTGAAAGTAGTTATCCATCGTTACCGTTTCTCATTTTCGAGCTTATATTTTCCATTTTTTTTTTTTAAAACACACACATACGTACACAAAATTTTCTCCTTGGTCCTCGATGTCCTGGGTCCTTCGATGTCCTTAGTCCTGAGTCTTCGATGTCCTTAGGCCTTGTCTTGGCCTATTGTCACGGTCGCCATGTAATGACCGGTTTCCACTTGGAGTTGAATTGGAGAAAGAACACGTCAAGCTTGGTTGGTGGTTATATTCAGATTGATTTTTATTCTACAAATATTCTTTGACTTAACCTATTGATACATAGATATTCTTATGCTGCGACTTAAGCAACAGCTACAAAAGAAAGAGAGAGTGTCAGTACATACATACATATTATTTAGGGCACTTGCGTCAACGTGCTTGGTCAGCGTTTAGACGCTGGCTTAACCCTAGCTCATGTTACGCCTGTGCATTGTTGCTTATGTGAATATATGTATGTGCATATATAAATGCACACACATATATGAATGTATACACATATTTGATTGTTTATACTTGCAACAAAGTGTTACAAGTTGAGCTCTTTGTGTTGAATGATTTTTGGTATGGATATACTACAATATTCCGAATAGAGCTAAAGCATCATACATTGTGAATTTACATGAACACTCAAATTCTGAAAAATGAAAATTATTAACTAACGAAGATATACACTGGTATTGAATTCCATTTCCTTTAAAATTGAACCATTTAGCCAACAAACAAAAAAAAAGGAAATTCAATGTAAATTTAACTTAAAATTGATTCTAAACTACTGTGGAGCCTTATGTTGACTCATTTCACTTAATCCTGGTTATTCCGTCCGTTCCGAAGACGAATAAAAAATCTCCTTAGGCAAATTAAACGTCTTAGTTGTACTTGAAAATAATTCCAAAATGCTCTTCTCATTTACATGATGTGTTGAGTGAGGTTAGGTTTGGTTCGTAGAAATGTTAGATTTGAATACTTCCTTCTACTGTTCGTCCTTCATGCTTTAGGTAAGGTTACAATTGGGAAAAAGGTTAGGTTTCGTACATCCTTCTAGGTTTATAATCCTACACGTGTTCTGCGGGTATGGTCTGGATTACGTGTGAGGCAGGATAAGCGAAAGTGCGATGTGGACAATGATAACTATCTCAACATTCGAAATTTTCACTTTGCTTCGCTAACGCCGTATCTATAATAACATTGTATAAGACACAAAACTATTTTGGGAAATTTATCTTTTATTTACCCTTAATACAATCCGAGGCAAAAGTTAAATATATTTAACTCTTGGATTTCCACAATTGATCGTCGGTTCAAGCCGTTGACTGACGCAAACAGTTCACTCACAAAAATTTTGAGACTGCTGGGGGGGCAAGTCAGCCGAAGACAGGTGTCTCAATTGTAATGTCAAGTAAGGCGAATTGTTTAGAAAAATTGCCAATACTTGAGGGAAACTATTTCCGATGCTGTTAAAGAGAAAATGCATAAGTTAAATGTACAATAATTCGAGAATTATTGCAATGAAATTAACTTACATTAATCTCTTGAACATATACACACGCATATAATTTGTTTTTCGCACACGCGTAGGGGTTATGATGCACTCCCCTATTGGGTTATTTAAAACTTTGGACAAATACGTCCGATCAGTTGGAATTCACGTGGAGGAAAGAAAGAACACTTTTCCAAAAACCACGCTGTTCAATAAGTCTCTTTTGCCTTATTTTTCTTATTGTTTTATCCAAACTCCATTTATAGAAAAATAATGTAAAGCAATGCAAAACAAACCGATCAGATGTGTGGTGTTGCCACTTAGTTCACACTTTTTCCAGCTGGTTACCTAAATTTCGGTTCTCACCACTTTAGCGAATATCGATAACAACAACAAAAATACTAAATAATCGAAATCAGTTGAATTTTAAAATAACTGAAATTCCTGTACATTACAGTGTGAGTGTATATTTTCATACTACTCGAGTCTGTGTACCAAATTCGGTGGCTGTAATTCTTATAGTGTCCGAGATCTAGGTCATGCCTGGATCCTGATCAACAATACATAAACCTTATTGGGTCGGAGAAGCTTCCTTCTGCCTGTATATACAATTTCCCCCTATGGGTGTAGGGTATAAAATAAAGAATTTAAAGCCGCCCTTATGCACCTACTATTTCATAAATTTATTATACCATACACCCATAGGGTGAAATGGTATATTAAAGTCGCCAAAATGTATGTAACAGGCAGAAGGAAGCTTTTCCGACCCCATAAAGTATATATATTCTTGATCAGCATCAACAGCCGAAAAGATCTAGCCATGTCCGTCTGTCCGTCCGTCCGTCCGTCCGTCTGTATGAACACCTAGATCTCGGAGACTATAAGAGCTGGAGCCACCAAATTTGGTATGTAGACTCGTGTAGTGTGTACACTGATCAAGTTTATTTCAAATTTCTGCCACGCCCCCTACCGCCCCCGCAAATTATATAAAACCGATTTTCTGAAACACTATAGCAACTAGAGACACAAAATTTGGTATGTATATTTGCTAAGTAAATGCGCACATTTTGTATTTATAAAAATTTTGCCACGCTCCCTACCGCCCCCGCAAATTACATAAAACCGATTTTCTTAAACACTAGAGCAACTAGAGACACAAAATTTGGTATGTATATTTGCTTAGTAAATGCGCACAGTTTGTATTTATAAAAATTTTGCCACGCCCCCTACCGCCCCCGCAAATTAAATAAAACCGATTTTCTCAAAAACTATTCTAGCTAGAGATACCATAGTTGGCATAAATATTTGCTTAGTAATTGCGCACATTTTTTATGTCTAAAAATTTTGCCACGCCCCTTTCCGCCCCCGTAATTTGTAAAAACTCGATTATCTCCCGTAATTTTCTACCTTGTGCAATCAAATCTAGCACACACTGCTAATGTTCAGCAAAATACCAAATTTGATCAAAATCGGACTAAAAATAGCCAAGTTATGCATATAAACGTTTTTCCATATGGCCGGAGTTGTTTACTTCATGTTTTCTTTACACTTACGAAATTTCCTTTACTTTAATTGTAGTAAAGAATACAACAAACAACAATACAAACAATACACTGTTTTCCACCGATCGTTCCTATGGGTGTTGTATGATAAAGTCACCCGATCTTGATAAAATTTAGCACAGTCAGTAATAGCTTTGTTAAACTGAGAAATATATGAGATTTGCGTACAAAGTAACGAAGTTATTGACAAAAGATCACTGTTTTCCAGCGAATTTTTCACTAGGTGGTCAGCTTTATGCGATCCGAGGCCAGCTGTAACAGAGTTCCTTCGCAAGAAAGAGAGGCGTTACCGAGAACCTGATCTCATCTTGTACTCCGACAGGGATTGCGATCGGAAGTTTTTTCGTAAAGATGATGGTTTGTGATTTTATAATCATATCTATTCAATGGACGAATTGTGGACGACGGGTTGTGACTCACTCATACCAAAAAATTTGCAATAAAAAAAGTGGTCAATGAAAGACGTTAGTATTTCTTGAAGTTATTAAATGTTTATTTATTTATATATATATAGGCACTAGCACATAAACCAGTGACTAAAGGTTGTCGCAACCAACACATAAATTGGGTGGACCTCTGAGTGAGATTACATAGGTAGGGATGGGGGCCAAAGACACAGCGATGCACACCCGATGTAGCTACAATTGGTATCTGAACTTACTAAAAATAATGCACTTCTTTTATAGTAAAAATAGAGAGCTCACCAGTGCATAGTTCGACATAGTGTTAGGTCAGCAAAATACGTCTTTATTGTTAACTGCTGACCATCTCAAATCTACTTATGACTGATGAGCCATCGATATCTATAATCGGGTTACATACTAACTTGACATATTTTTCTATATTATGATTGTCTTATTATCTTATTTTATATAGTCTAAACACCAACATACTCCCGGCCGTTGAACACCTGTTCAACGTTATCCAACGTTGACCGCAAAACTGCTGGGGGCTTGGTTTGCTGCAGCGGGAGTCGGACTAGGATCGACGATTCTCACGGTTGTCTGCTCTGGACCATTGTGCCTTGAGATTTGGGAACACCTCCTTATTCCATATATCAATACAAGAACCAAGGGTATTGTTAGCGCTACATAGGAGACGATAACATGGTGTGCCGGCTGGCTGGGGTCTTCTGGTAACTTTCTGTTTTGCTTAGTCTCCAGTTTTCCTTGAATGTTGCTTAATTCGTCGTAGCTTAGCTGCATCTTCGTGAATTGTGTTGCTGTTGGCGCTGCCTTTGTTGGGCCAATGCTGAAGTTGCCAAATCGCACATATGACAATTTCATTGTGTCTCTCGTAGCTATACGGTGACCTGTTATTCGGATAGCAGAACTTCTTGCTGTACTCGTCGGGTCTAGAGTTAACAATCCAGTCTTCTTGATAGTGACATCTTGTTTATTATCGTCACAGGTCACTGTGAGTTCAATTGGTCTGGTGGTGGCAAAAATCCACTGATTTTTGTGATACATGTCGTACCACACGAATGACCTGTTTGTGTGTTGTATTTGACACGTTGATGATTTTGTGTTTTTGAATAACTGGAACTGCTATTATCCGTAAACGTCGTTTGTTTATGAAAACAAATATATTGCTCATTGTTGAGCTGATAGCATCGTTCCAGATCTGCTCTTGAGAGCCCAATGTATTGATTCTGTTCTTTGTTGACAGCAATAATAGCTGGGAATTTTAATATTCATAGTTACAATCCCATGAGTTCCAATTGCTGGAATGGGTACTAGGTTATACAGTTGCACTGTCTGCGTTGCCACTAATGGAAACGTTACTTTAAATATCACATGATTGTTTGCGATTGTGCCTTCACTAAGCCATATAATTGTAAAACGTCGTTATCTGGAACTGGCAAATCCAAACCAAACGGAAGATGTCTCTTCAGTTGGTTCAGATGTTCCCGAAGCTGGCCTGGTGATAGTAGTAACGGGCTTATTTTGCTATGATGGGCATCCGTAAATACTCGGGAAATTTCGGTTTGAATTCGTTGCAAATTCCCTGCAATAAGCGTCATCTGAGTAGTTATCGTGATATACCATTGTAATGCCTTTACCGCATTGTCCTGGTCCTTAGTTATGTCGTTCATTTGTTGTTCCATTAGTTTCATCTGATTTTCAATTGTGGCTTCGTCTCGCTTGATGATATTTATTGTTGAATCAATCACAGATGTCTGGTTTTGTAGCAATGTCAATAAATAGTCTTCATTTGATTTAACCTTTCGTATGGTGCCTGACATGTCTGTTGCATACTTTGAGTCCAGCACACCAAATAAGCCGTTCGCTATTTTCCCAATGAACTTATGAATTGCACTCCTTTTTTGTTGCAAAACTCCTTAATAGCATCTGCTGCCTTCTCTGAGTGTATAGTATCATTCAGCTCCTTCAGTTGGTTGTTTGCTCCAACAAAGTTTGTTGCATTGTCGCAGTACAATGTCTGACATCTTCCTCTGCGTCGAATGAAGCGCTGAAGCGCACCTACAAATGAGGAGGTGGACAGGTCACCGACCAACTTCAGGTGGACTGCCTTGGTTGCAAAGCATACAAATACTGCAATGTAAGCTTTACCGAGACGTTTTCCTCGAACTTTATGGTGGATCCAGAATGGTCCACAATAGTCTACTCCGGCGTTGAGAAAAGGTCGATTCTAAAATACCCGGTGCTCAGGTAAGTCGGCCATGATTTGTTTAAAGAACTGAGGCCGGTACTTGGTGCATACTACGCAGCCCTGGATCACATTCCGGACCATCGGCTTCACCTTAATGATGTGGTACTGTTGCCTAGCTATTCCGCGTAGTGCCTCATGTCCACAATGAAGATTCATTTCATGAAGTTTTCTTAGTATCATTTTTACCACCGGATCATTATACGGCAAGAGATATGGATTCCTTGTTTCCGTTGATACTTGTGCTTGTTGAAGCCGAGTTACTACTCGTATGATTGAATGTTCATCCAGTATAAGTGGCAATGTTGCCACCGTGCATTTGCGATCTAGCGGTTGATCAGGTCGTTTCTTTAAGTGCCGTAATTCATATGCAAATCCTGTTTTTTTGAACTTGCTTGATGATTATTCTCCGTGCTTGGTCCAACTCTTCCACTGCTTGGTCCACTATTCGCTGTTGCCGGTAAAACGAATTTCTGTGATTTACCGTATATATCCATTCACTCTTGTTGTTTGCCGTGGCAGTCACCATACTGAATACCTTGGTTTTCTTCTCAGCGCTATCAGTCGTGTGCTCTGTAGGCTTAAATGGTGCTGGCCAGCCACGTTGTGGTCCATGCAAAAATAGTGTCCCATACAACCATAATGTATGTGCTAAGCTGAACTGCTGATATGCCTCGAGACAGACGACAGCTGCGTTGAGCGCTGATGACTCATGACGCCATTGCCTCGGATGTGATACTGCGTGTATTTTTGTCAACCGATTAGCCACAAACGTGTGGAAATGTGATGCCCGTGAATTAATCCACGAGAGTACTACTGTTGAGTCTGACCAGATTCCACACCTTCTGATCCGAATTGGAGATCCTGTCGAACTCTATCCGTGAGTTCAGCTCCAAGTACAGCTGCACATAGTTCCAGCCGGGGCAGTGTCTGTTTTTCCAGGGGAGCCACTCTTGACTTGGCGCACAACAATCTGACCGAAATTTGGCCATTTTTATAGCAATCGTATCCTCCTTTGGAATTTCTTTTAGAAGTTGACTGCTATTTGAACACCACTTTCGTAAGTTGAAACCATTAGGTCTTTTTTGCAGGGCTTCTGGTAAACTGCCTGCTCCTGTAAGACAATCATCAACATTAGTGATTTTTTAATGCCAATGCATTATTTCCATATTTTTCAGCGCCAAATATTCCAGACACTTTGTCGCTAAATATGGGGCGGATGTTGTTCCATAAGTCACCGTTTTTAAACGATAAAACTTCAGTTCTTGACTTGGATCCTCTCTCCACACAATCATCTGATCGAATTGATCGGCACGTTTATCCAAACTTGACGATACATTTTTTCAATGTCCGCAGTGAACACATATTTGTGTGTCCTGAACCGCAGTACAATTGAGAAGAGTTGACTCTGTACAACTGGTCCTGGATATAAAATATCGTTCAGTGATTTTCCTGATGACGTTTTGGATGATGCATCAAACACTACTCTTAGCTTGGTGGTGGTACTTTCGGGCTTTAGTACACAGTGATGTGGATTAACTGCTTCATATGTCCAAGATGTTCATATTCTGACATAAATTTCACATACTCCTTTTTTATGTCAGGGATCAATCGCCGCTCTAACGACATGAATCTTCTTATGGCTACTTCCCGAGATTCTCCAAGGGATGAAGCTTCTTCAGCAAATGAAAGCTTTACAATTAGTCGATTGTCAGCCGCCGTGTGTAGGTTATCGAGGAAGAATTTTTCACAATACTCTTCCTCTGGACTCCTATACCTTTTTATTGGCTCTAGTGTGTCTAGCTGCCAAAATCTTTCTAGAGATTTCTCTGGATTAGTTATGCCTACCATACATGTGATAGAAGCTGACGTTGACATATTAATTCTGCCAGCAACAATCCATTCCAATTCTGAATTTTGTAATGATGGACGGTTTCGATTTCCCCGTCTTCTTTCTGGTAGCAGTATAGCATAGTGATCATCAGCTCCCAACAGCATAACAATTTTTCCTGGTTTATCAAATGTTGGGTCTGCTAATTGAATGTTGTTTGGTAATGTGACTTTCTCCGTTATCTGTTCTGTGGGTTGGTCACCTATTATGTGTGGCAATTACAAACAAGCTAACTCGCGCCTTGCTTATCTGTGGTTGACCACCCACTCCATTTATGTATGTGCACATGAGTCTCGTTAATTTTTAATGATAACTTCTTTACCAGTCTCTCTGAAACGAGATTTACTTGTGAGCCGCTATCCAAGAGTGCCCGAAATTCTCCTGTCCTTTCATTGATTCCTTTTACTACTACCATGGCCGTTGCCAACAGAGTGTATTTTCTGCCAATTCCATATGCAGACGCTGCAGAAGCAGATGTAGCCATTTGGTTGCCTGTTTCTAAATGCAACATCGTGTTATGTTTTTTAACGCATTTGAAGCATCCCCTCCATGAGCAATTTTTGGCCATATGGTCTGGCTTAAAGCAATTGACACACAATTTGTGTCTCTGCACCCAATTTAGCCGCTCTGCTGCGGATTTTATTTCAAACCTTTCACATTGGAAGAGTTTGTGTTTTGATTTCTCACAGAAAGTACACAAGGTACTGTTTGTCCCAGGTGCTGTTGCGCATGTCTTCCTTGGACTTAGTTTTTCAATGCTGCGATTTTCGTTTCTTGGTTTTCCAATCGCCTCTAATGTTAGGAAGCGCTGTTCCAAGAATGATAGGAAATCCTTTACTTCCTGTAGATCCCTTGTGTTTGAAGGAGATTGCTCATATAGTGCGTGGTTGAATCTATCCAATTTCCTTGTCATATGAAACATTATGACAGCATCTGACGATTCCATATTGACGCCTACATTTTTTAAAGCTTGCAACGATTCAAAGATGTTATCATGCAAATTCTCTATCGAAGCTGCGTCATTTCCCACATTTGGGTGATCAAACAGCTTTGTCAGTATGGCTGTTACTAGAACTCGTTTGTTATTAAATCGATCCTGCAACACTGACCAAGCAGTGTTATAATTGGCTTCTGTTAATTCCAGGTACCGTATCAATCTCTCTGCTTCTCCAGAAAGGTTTGATTTTAAGTACCACATTTTCTCTATTGTGGATACATTTGACTCATGAACCACCTTTTTATAGATGTCATGAAATTGTTGCCGTTTCAGATAATCCCCATCAAATTTTGGAATGGGAATTTTGGGTAGTTGCAATGATTGTATCGATTGCACTACAGGCGGTGATTGTATCTCTACATTTTCTGCTGGTGCCACACAGAATTTCAGCATTGTATTATCTGCAGCCACAAACGTAGCTTTATTATATCCGGCTTCGGCTGGATTGTCAGTTAGCCGATGAATCTCATAATGGATTTCTTTAATTTGCATCCATAATTTGTCGCCAACCGATTTATAATTCATTTTTTCTTCAGCCACTATTTGTCTTAATGTCCTGGACAATGAATCCAACTGCGCACCTTGCTTGCGAAGCAGTGGTTTGATCATGACTCGCTCTTCCTCTCTTTGACGAGCTTGCCTCTCTATTTTTATACCATACACCCATAGGGTGAAATGGTATATTAAAGTCGCCAAAATGTATGTAACAGGCAGAAGGAAGCTTTTCCGACCCCACTAGAGACACATACACCCATAGGGTGAAATGGTATATTAAAGTCGCCAAAATGTATGTAACAGGCAGAAGGAAGCTTTTCCGACCCCATAAAGTATATATATTCTTGATCAGCATCAACAGCCGAGACGATCTAGCCATGTCCGTCTGTCCGTCCGTCCGTCCGTCCGTATGAACACCTAGATCTCGGAGACTATAAGAGCTAGAGCCACCAAATTTGGTATGTAGATTCATGTAGTATGTAGAGTGATCAAGTTTATTTTAAATTTCTGCCACGCCCCCTACCGCCCCCGCAAATTACATAAAACCGATTTTCTTAAACACTAGAGCAACTAGAGACACAAAATTTGGTATGCATATTTGCTTAGTAAATGCGCACATTTTGTATTTGTAAAAATTTTGCCACGCCCCCTACCGCCCCCGCAAATTAAATAAAACCGATTTTCTCAAAAACTATTCTAGCTAGAGACACAAAATTTGGTATGCATATTTGCTTAGTAAATGCGCACATTTTGTATTTGTAAAAATTTTGCCACGCCCCCTACCGCCCCCGCAAATTAAATAAAACCGATTTTCTCAAAAACTATTCTAGCTAGAGACACCATAGTTGGCATAAATATTTGCTTAGTAAATGCGCACAATTTGTATTTATAAAAATTTTACCACGCCCCCTACCGCCCCCGCAAATTAAATAAAACCGATTTTCTCAAAAACTATTCTAGCTAGAGAAACAAAATTTGGTATGAATATTTGCTTAGTAATTGCGCACATTTTTGATGTGTAAAGATTTTGCCACGACCCTTTCCGCCCCCGTAATTTGAAAAAACTCGATTATCTCCCGTAATTTTCAACCTTGTTGAATCAAATTTAGCACACTTAAATTTGATACCAATATCCAGCAAAATACTAAAATTTGATCAAAATCGGAATAAAAATAGCCAAGTTATGCATATAAACGTTTTTCCATATGGCCGGAAGTGGCCGTTGGCTGGTGTGAGCGCTAGGTTGCTCGAATGCTTGAGTGAGCGAAATACTAAGATATGCTTGTAAAAGGCATGCCAACAGATTTTTTTAAAAATACGAAAATGCATTGGTTATTATAACTTTAAAATATTTGTTTTACTGGTGTATGGTATACCCAAGTCGGCGAGACGACTTACTTACTTTATTTTAACAATAGTTAATTTTATTTACAATATTCGTATTCTTTTTACACAGATATACGCCACGAAAATGAAACCAATTTTTTGAGTTTCTTTTATTTGTTAAAAATTGCTGACTGATGCCAAATTATGGTACTCGTGTGTACTACCTGGGTTTAGCTAGGTCAGAGATTGCTGACGCCAAATTTGAAATTTTTTTATACCATACACCCATAGGGTGAAATGGTATATTAAAGTCGCCAAAATGTATGTAACAGGCAGAAGGAAGCTTTTCCGACCCCATAAAGTATATATATTCTTGATCAGCATCAACAGCCGAGACGATCTAGCCATGTCCGTCAGTCCGTCCGTCTGTATGAACACCTAGAACACCTTGGTATGTAGATTCATGTAGTATGTAGAGTGATCAAGTTTATTTTAAATTTCTGCCACGCCCCCTACCGCCCCCGCAAATTACATAAAACCGATTTTCTTAAACACTAGAGCAACTAGAGACACAAAATTTGGTATGCATATTTGCTTAGTAAATGCGCACATTTTGTATTTGTAAAAATTTTGCCACCCCCCTACCGCCCCCGCAAATTAAATAAAACCGATTTTCTCAAAAACTATTCTAGCTAGAGACACCATAGTTGGCATAAATATTTGCTTAGTAAATGCGCACAATTTGTATTTATAAAAATTTTGCCACGCCCCCTACCGCCCCCGCAAATTAAATAAAACCGATTTACTCAAAAACTATTCTAGCTAGAGACACCATAGTTGGTATGAATATTTGCTTAGTAGTTGCGCACATTTTTTATGTGTAAAGATTTTGCCACGACCCTTTCCGCCCCCGTAATTTGAAAAAACTCGATTATCTCCCATAATTTTCTACCTTGTGCAATCAAATTTAGCACACTTAAATTTGATACTAATATCAAGCAAAATACCAAATTTGATCAAAATCGGAATAAAAATAGTCAAGTTATGCATATAAACGTTTTTCCATATGGCCGGAAGTGGCCGTTGGCTGGTGTGGGCGCTAGGGTGCTCGAATGCTTGAGTGAGCGAAATACTAAGATATGCTTGTAAAAAGCATGCCAACAGATTTTTTTAAAAATACGAAAATGCATTGGTTATTATAACTTTAAAATATTTGTTTTACTGGTGTATGGTATATCCAAGTCGGCGAGACGACTTACTTACTTCATTATACCATACACTCATAGGGTGAAATGGTATATTAAAGTCGCCAAAATGTATGTAACAGGCAGAAGGAAGCCATAAAGTATATATATTCTTGATCAGCATCAACAGCCGAGACGATCTAGCCATGTCCGTCTGTCCGTCCGTCCGTTCGTCCGTATGAACACCTAGATCTCGGAGACTATAAGAGCTAGAGCCACCAAATTTGGTATGTAGACTCGTGTAGTATGTACACTGATCAAGTTTATTTCAAATTTCTGCCACGCCCCCTACCGCCCCCGCAAATTATATAAAACCGATTTTCTCAAACACTATAGCAACCAGAGACACAAAATTTGGTATGTATATTTGCTTAGTAAATGCGCACATTTTGTATTTGTAAAAATTTTGCCACGCACCCTACCGCCCATGCAAATTAAATAAAACCGATTTGCTCAAAAACTATTCTAGCTAGAGACACCATAGTTGGCATAAATATTTGCTTAGTAAATGCGCACACTTTGTATTTATAAAAATTTTGCCACGCCCCCTACCGCCCCCGCAAATTACATAAAACCGATTTTCTTAAACACTAGAGCAACTAGAGACACAAAATTTGGTATGTATATTTGCTTAGTAAATGCGCACAATTTGTATTTATAAAAATTTTGCCACGCCCCCTACCGCCCCCGCAAATTAAATAAAACCGATTTTCTCAAAAACTGTTCTAGCTAGAGACACCATAGTTGGTATGAATATTTGCTTAGTAATTGCGCACATTTTTATACCATACACCCATAGGGTGAAATGGTATATTAAAGTCGCCAAAATGTATGTAACAGGCAGAAGGAAGCTTTTCCGACCCCATAAAGTATATATATTCTTGATCAGCATCAACAGCCGAGACGATCTAGCCATGTCCGTCTGTCCGTCCGTCCGTCCGACCGTCCGTCCGTATGAACACCTAGATCTCGGAGACTATAAGAGCTAGAGCCACCAAATTTGGTATGTAGACTCGTGTAGTATGTGGAGTGATCAAGTTTATTTTAAATTTCTGCCACGCCCCCTACCGCCCCCGCAAATTATATAAAACTGATTTGCTCAAAAACTATTCTAGCTAGAGACACCATAGTTGGCATAAATATTTGCTTAGTAAATGCGCACACTTTGTATTTATAAAAATTTTGACACGCCCCCTACCGCCCCCGCAAATTACATAAAACCGATTTTCTTAAACACTAGAGCAACTAGAGACACAAAATTTGGTATGTATATTTGCTTAGTAAATGCGCACAATTTGTATTTATAAAAATTTTGCCACGCCCCCTACCGCCCCCGCAAATTAAATAAAACCGATTTTCTCAAAAACTGTTCTAGCTAGAGACACCATAGTTGGTATGAATATTTGCTTAGTAATTGCGCACATTTTTATACCATACACCCATAGGGTAAAATGGTATATTAAAGTCGCCAAAATGTATGTAACAGGCAGAAGAAAGCTTTTCCGACCCCATAAAGTATATATATTCTTGATCAGCATCAACAGCCGAGACGATCTAGCCATGTCCGTCTGTCCGTCCGTCCGACCGCCCGTCTTTCCGTCCGTCCGTCCGTCCGTATGAACACCTAGATCTCGGAGACTATAAGAGCTAGAGCCACCAAATTTGGTATGTCGATTCATGTAGTATGTAGAGTATGTACCGCCCCCGCAAATTACATAAAACCGATTTTCTTAAACACTAGAGCAACTAGAGACACAAAATTTGGTATGCATATTTGCTTAGTAAATGCGCACATTTTGTATTTGTAAAAATTTTGCCACGCGCCCTACCATCCCCGCAAATTAAATAAAACGCATTTTCTCAAAAACTATTCTAGCTGGAGACACCATAGTTGGCATAAATATTTGCTTAGTAAATGCGCACAATTTGTATTTATAAAAATTTTGCCACGCGCCCTACCATCCCCGCAAATTAAATAAAACGCATTTTCTCAAAAACTATTCTAGCTGGAGACACCATAGTTGGCATAAATATTTGCTTAGTAAATGCGCACACTTTGTATTTATAAAAATTTTGACACGCCCCCTACCGCCCCCGCAAATTACATAAAACCGATTTTCTTAAACACTAGAGCAACTAGAGACACAAAATTTGGTATGTATATTTGCTTAGTAAATACGCACATTTTGTATTTGTAAAAATTTTGCCACGACCCCTACCGCCCCCGCAAATTAAATAAAACCGATTTTCTCAAAAACTATTCTAGCTAGAGACACAAAATTTGGTATGAATATTTGCATAGTAATTGCGCACATTTTTGATGTGTAAAGATTTTGCCACGCCTCTTTCCGCTCCCGTAATTTGAAAAAACTTGATTATCTCCCGTAATTTTCAACCTTGTGCAATCAAATTTAGCACACTTCAATTTGATACTAATATCCAGCAAAATACTAAAATTTGATCAAAATCGGAATAAAAATAGCCAAGTTATGCATATAAACGTTTTTCCATATGGCCGGAAGTGGCCGTTGGCTGGTGGGGGCGCTAGGGTGCTTGATTGAGCGAAATACTAAGATATGCTTGTAAAAAGCATGCAAACCGATTTTTTTAAAAATACGAAAATGCATTTGTTATTATAAATTTGAAATATTTGTTTTATTGGTGTATGGTATACCCAAGTTGGCGAGACGACTTACTTACTTCATTATCTTTGCCAAGTGGTCCTTCCAATCTTCCACAGTTATAGTTACCACCGCCTTCATTCTGGTGAAATAGTCCGTTACAAAGTAGTCATCTTCTGTTGGCACGTTATTTAATTTGTCCATTAGCTCCTGATGACTTTTTTCGAAGTTCTCCCACATGTATTCCAGGAGCTCAAGTTTCTCCTCGAAATAGGAAGGCTTCGTTTTCCTGGCGATAGAATCCTTTTTGGTATTCCGAATGAAGGCCTGAATTGCCTCTCCGCGTTCTGTCTGCTGATTATAGAACTCCTCCATGTTCTTTTATATTCTTATGTACTTGCTTATTTTGTCAAAGACAGGGAACGCTCCGACTCATTCCTTAAATTGGTCAAGTGTAGTACAAATAAGAATGAAGTAAGTAAGTCGTCTCGCCGACTTGGATATACCATACACCAGTAAAACAAATATTTTAAATTTATAATAACCAATGCATTTTCGTATTTTTAAACAAATCTGTTTGCATGCTTTTTAGAAGCATATCTTAGTATTTCGCTCAATCAAGCACCCTAGCGCCCCCACCAGCCAACGGCCACTTCCGGCCATATGGAAAAACGTTTATATGCATAACTTGACTATTTTTATTCCGCTTTTGATCAAATTTGGTATTTTGCTTGATATTAGTATCAAATTTAAGTGTGCTAAATTTGATTGCACAAGGTAGAAAATTACGGGAGATAATCGAGTTTTTTCAAATTACAGGGGCGGAGGGGGGCGTGGCAAAATCTTTACACATCAAAACTGTGCGCAATTACTAAGCAAATATTTATACCAACTATGGTGTCTCTAGCTAAAATAGGTTTTGAGAAAATCGGTTTTATTTGATTTGCGGGGGCGGTAGGGGGCGTGGCAAATTTTTAATAAATACAAAATGTGCGCGTTTACTAAGCAAATATACATACCAAATTTTGTGTCTCTAGTTGCTATGGTGTTTAAGAAAATCGGTTTTATATCATTTGCGGGGGCGGTAGGGGGCGTGGCAAAAATTTGAAACAAACTCGATAAGCGTACATATGACACGAGTCTACATACCAAATTTGGTGGCTCTAGCTCTTATAGTCTCCGAGATCTAGGTGTTCATACAGACGGACGGACGGACGGACGGACAGACGGACATGGCTAGATCGTCTCGGCTGTTGATGCTGATCAAGAATATATATACTTTATGGGGTCGGAAAAGCTTCCTTCTGCCTGTTACATACATTTTAGCGACTTTAATATACCATTTCACCCTATGGGTGTATGGTATAATAAGAAATAAATAGAAGTCGCCTTTTGTTTAGTTTTTATACCATACACCCATAGGGTGAAATGGTATATTAAAGTCGCCAAAATGTATGTAACAGGCAGAAGGAAGCTTTTCCGACCCCATAAAGTATATATATTCTTGATCAGCATCAACAGCCGAGACGATCTAGCCATGACCGTCTGTACGTCCGTCCGTCCGTCTGTATGAACACCTAGATCTCGGAGACTTTAAAAGCTAGAGCCACCAAATTTGGTATGTAGATTCGTGTAGTATGTAGAGTGATCAAGTTTATTTTAAATTTCTGCCACGCCCCCTACCGCCCCCGCAAATTATATAAAACCGATTTTCTTAAACACTAGAGCAACTAGAGACACAAAATTTGGTATGCATATTTGCTTAGTAAATGCGCACAATTTGTATTTATAAAAATTTTGCCACGCCCCCTACCGCCCCCGCAAATTAAATAAAACCGATTTTCTCAAAAACTATTCTAGCTAGAGACACCATAGTTTGCCCAAATATTTGCTTAGTAAATGCGCACACTTTGTATTTATAAAAATTTTGCCACGCCCCCTACCGCCCCCGCAAATTACATAAAACCGATTTTCTTAAACACTAGAGCAACTAGAGACACAAAATTAGGTATGCATATTTGCTTAGTAAATGCGCACAATTTGTATTTATAAAAATTTTGCCACGCCCCCTACCGCCCCCGCAAATTAAATAAAAACGATTTTCTCAAAAACTATTCTAGCTAGAGACACCATAGTTTGCACAAATATTTGCTTAGTAAATGCGCACATTTTGTATTTGTAAAAATTTTGCCACGCCCCCTACCGCCCCCGCAAATTAAATAAAACCGATTTTCTCAAAAACTGTTCTAGCTAGAGACACCATAGTTGGCATAAATATTTGCTTAGTAAATGCGCACAATTTGTATTCATAAAAATTTTGCCACGCCCCCTACCGCCCCCGCAAATTAAATAAAACCGATTTTCTCAAAAACTATTCTAGCTAGAGACACCATAGTTGGCACAAATATTTGCTTAGTAAATGCGCACACTTTGTATTTTTAAAAATTTTGCAACGCCCCCTACCGCCCCCGCAAATTAAATAAAACCGATTTTCTCGAAAACTGTTATAGCTAGAGACACCATAGTTGGTATGAATATTTGCTTAGTAATTGCGCACATTTTTATACCATACACCCATAGGGTGAAATGGTATATTAAAGTCGCCAAAATGTATGTAACAGGCAGAAGGCAGCTTTTCCGACCCCATAAAGTATATATATTCTTGATCAGCATCAACCGCCGAGACGATCTAGCCATGTCCGTCTGTCCGTCCGTCCGTCCGTCCGTCCGTATGAACACCTAGATCTCGGAGACTATAAGAGCTAGAGCCACCAAATTTGGTATGTAGACTCGTGTAGTATGTACACTGATCAAGTTTATTTCAAATTTATGCCACGCCCCCTACCGCCCCCGCAAATTATATAAAACCGATTTTCTCAAACACTATAGCAACCAGAGACACAAAATTTGGTATGTATATTTGCTTAGTAAATGCGCACATTTTGTATTTGTAAAAATTTTGCCACGCACCCTACCGCCCCCGCAAATTAAATAAAACCGATTTGCTCAAAAACTATTCTAGCTAGAGACACAAGATTTGGTATGAATATTTGCTTAGTAATTGCGCACATTTTTGCTGTGTAAAGATTTTGCCACGACCCTTTCCGCCCCCGTAATTTGAAAAAACTCGATTATCTTCCGTAATTTTCCACCTTGTGCAATCAAATTTAGCACACTTAAATTTGATACTAATATACCAAAGCAAAAAACCAAATTTGATCAAAATCAGTATTTTGTAAAAAGGCATGCCAACAGATTTTTTTAAAAATACGAAAATGCATTGGTTATTATAACTTTAAAATATTTGTTTTACTGGTGTATGGTATATCCAAGTCGGCGAGACGACCTACTTACTTCATTATACCATACACCCATAGGGTGAAATGGTATATTAAAGTCGCATAAATATATGTAACAGGCAGAAGGAAGCTTTTCCGACCCCATAAAGTATATATATTCTTGATCAGCATCAACAGACGAGACGATCTAGCCATGTCCGTCTGTCCGTCCGTCCGTCCGTCTGTATGAACACCTAGATCTCGGAGACTATAAGAGCTAGAGCCACCAAATTTGGTATGTAGACTCGTGTCATATGTACGCTTATCGAGTTTGTTTCAAATGTTTGCCACGCCCCCTACCGCCCCCGCAAATGATATAAAACCGATTTTCTTAAACACCATAGCAACTAGAGACACAAAATTTGGTATGTATATTTGCTTAGTAAACGCGCACATTTTGTATTTATAAAAATTTGGCCACGCCCCCTACCGGCCCCGCAAATTAAATAAAACCGATTTTCTCAAAAACTATTCTAGCTAGAGACACCATAGTTGGTACAAATATTTGCTTAGTAAATGCGCACAATTTGTATTTATAAATTTTTTCCACGCCCCCTACCGCCCCCGCAAATTAAATAAAACCGATTTGCTCAAAAACTATTCCAGCTAGAGACACCATAGTTTGCACAAATATTTGCTTAGTAAATGCGCACACTTTGTATTTATAAAAATTTTGCCACGCCCCCTACCGCCCCCGCAAATTATATAAAACCGATTTTCTTAAACACTAGAGCAACTAGAGACACAAAATTTGGTATGCATATTTGCTTAGTAAATGCGCACAATTTGTATTTATAAAAATTTTGCCACGCCCCCTACCGCCCACGCAAATTAAATAAAACCGATTTTCTCAAAAACTATTCTAGCTAGAGACACAATAGTTTGCACAAATATTTGTTTAGTAAATGCGCACACTTTGTATTTATAAAAATTTTGCCACGCCCCCTACCGCCCCCGCAAATTACATAAAACCGATTTTCTTAAACACTAGAGCAACTAGAGACACAAAATTAGGTATGCATATTTGCTTAGTAAATGCGCACAATTTGTATTTATAAAAATTTTGCCACGCCCCCTACCGCCCCCGCAAATTAAATAAAAACGATTTTCTCAAAAACTATTCTAGCTAGAGACACCATAGTTTGCACAAATATTTGCTTAGTAAATGCGCACATTTTGTATTTGTAAAAATTTTGCCACGCCCCCTACCGCCCCCGCAAATTAAATAAAACCGATTTTCTCAAAAACTGTTCTAGCTAGAGACACCATAGTTGGCATAAATATTTGCTTAGTAAATGCGCACAATTTGTATTCATAAAAATTTTGCCACGCCCCTACCGCCCCCGCAAATTAAATAAAACCGATTTTCTCAAAAACTATTCTAGCTAGAGACACCATAGTTGGCACAAATATTTGCTTAGTAAATGCGCACACTTTGTATTTTTAAAAATTTTGCAACGCCCCCTACCGCCCCCGCAAATTAAATAAAACCGATTTTCTCAAAAACTGTTCTAGCTAGAGACACCATAGTTGGTATGAATATTTGCTTAGTAATTGCGCACATTTTTATACCATACACCCATAGGGTGAAATGGTATATTAAAGTCGCCAAAATGTATGTAACAGGCAGAAGGCAGCTTTTCCGACCCCATAAAGTATATATATTCTTGATCAGCATCAACCGAGACGATCTAGCCATGTCCGTCTGTCCGTCCGTCCGTCCGTCCGTCCGTATGAACACCTAGATCTCGGAGACTATAAGAGCTAGAGCCACCAAATTTGGTATGTAGACTCGTGTAGTATGTACACTGATCAAGGTTATTTCAAATTTATGCCACGCCCCCTACCGCCCCCGCAAATTATATAAAACCGATTTTCTCAAACACTATAGCAACCAGAGACACAAAATTTGGTATGTATATTTGCTTAGTAAATGCGCACATTTTGTATTTGTAAAAATTTTGCCACGCACCCTACCGCCCCCGCAAATTAAATAAAACCGATTTGCTCAAAAACTATTCTAGCTAGAGACACAAAATTTGGTATGAATATTTGCTTAGTAATTGCGCACATTTTTGCTGTGTAAAGATTTTGCCACGACCCTTTCCGCCCCCGTAATTTGAAAAAACTCGATTATCTTCCGTAATTTTCCACCTTGTGCAATCAAATTTAGCACACTTAAATTTGATACTAATATCAAGCAAAATACCAAATTTGATCAAAATCAGTATTTTGTAAAAAGGCATGCCAACAGATTTTTTTAAAAATACGAAAATGCATTGGTTATTATAACTTTAAAATATTTGTTTTACTGGTGTATGGTATATCCAAGTCGGCGAGACGACCTACTTACTTCATTATACCATACACCCATAGGGTGAAATGGTATATTAAAGTCGCATAAATATATGTAACAGGCAGAAGGAAGCTTTTCCGACCCCATAAAGTATATATATTCTTGATCAGCATCAACAGACGAGACGATCTAGCCATGTCCGTCTGTCCGTCCGTCCGTCCGTCTGTATGAACACCTAGATCTCGGAGACTATAAGAGCTAGAGCCACCAAATTTGGTATGTAGACTCGTGTCATATGTACGCTTATCGAGTTTGTTTCAAATGTTTGCCACGCCCCCTACCGCCCCCGCAAATGACATAAAACCGATTTTCTTAAACACCATAGCAACTAGAGACACAAAATTTGGTATGTATATTTGCTTAGTAAACGCGCACATTTTGTATTTATAAAAATTTTGCCACGCCCCCTACCGGCCCCGCAAATTAAATAAAACCGATTTTCTCAAATACTATTCCAGCTAGAGACACCATAGTTGGCACAAATATTTGCTTAGTAAATGCGCACCATAGTTGGTACAAATATTTGCTTAGTAAATGCGCACAATTTGTATTTATAAATTTTTTCCACGCCCCCTACCGCCCCCGCAAATTAAATAAAACCGATTTTCTCAAAAACTATTCCAGCTAGAGACACCATAGTTGGCACAAATATTTGCTTAGTAAATGCGCACACTTTGCACTTATAAAAATTTTGCCACGCCCCCTACCGCCCCCGCAAATTATATAAAACCGATTTTCTTAAACACTATTCTAGCTAGAGAAACCATAGTTGGCATAAATATTAGCTTAGAAAATACGCACAATTTGTATTTATAAAAATTTTGCCACGCCCCCTACCGCCCCGCAAATTAAATAAAACCGATTTTCTCAAAAACTGTTCTAGCTAGAGACACCATAGTTGGCATAAATATTTGCTTAGTAAATGCGCACACTTTGTATTTATAAAAATTTTGCCACGCCCCCTACCGCCCCCGCAAATTACATAAAACCGATTTTCTTAAACACTAGAGCAACTAGAGACACAAAATTTGGTATGTATATTTGCTTAGTAAATGCGCACATTTTGTATTTGTAAAAATTTTGCCACGCCCCCTACCGCCCCCGCAAATTAAATAAAACCGATTTTCTCAAAAACTATTCTAGCTAGAGACACCATAGTTGGCATAAATATTTGCTTAGTAAATGCGCACAATTTGTATTTATAAAAATTTTGACACGCCCCTTTCCTTTCCCCGTAATTTGAAAAAACTCGATTATCTCCCGTAATTTTCTACCTTGTGCAATCAAATTTAGCATACTTAAATTTGATACTAATATCCAGGAAAACACCAAATTTGATCAAAATCGGAATAAAAATAGTCAAGTTATACATATAAACGTTTTTCCATATGGCCGGAAGTGGCCGTTGGCTGGTGGGGGCGCTAGGGTGCTCATATGCTTGAGTGAGCGAAATACTAAGATATGCTTGTAAAAAGCATGCAAACAGATTTTTTTCAAAATACGAAAATGCATTGGTTATTATAAATTTAAAATATTTGTTTTACTGGTGTATGGTATACGCAAGTCGGCGAGACGACTTACTTACTTCATTTTTTTTGTTTATTTTTTATGGGAATGCAACAGAGTTGAACAAACTTTATTTTACATAAAAAATAACTTATTATGATTTGGTCGCCCTGTTGACTCAAATCGTTGTTAAATGTTTTTGAAGAAGTGATCGCCTGGTTGATCAACTTTCATTCAATGGGTATGCACTGCTACCCTGTTACGGAAAACCAACCCCTAGTTTTCCAATAAATTGTTTTATTTATTTATACTGGTACGCACTGATTGCCACGTTAATCAATTGCGATCTTTAGTCGGGACCCCAGATTGATGTGGAATGTTCACCAATTTGTGCCCTCGCTTAGGATTGTACTGCGTTCTAAGCGTGCGAAGAAAGTAGTCGCATAGTTGACAATTTCCTTGTTGTTGAGAGATTGGTCGCCTGAGTTGACCAAATCTTCTCACTTGATGACGGTTTCACCAAGTCTGTTAATCTTTCAACTTGGAGCCGCCAATGTCGGGGTCACCAAAATGTTCAATGAAAGACGTTAGTACTTCTTGAAGTTATTAAATGTTTATTTATTTATATATATATAGGCACTAACACATAAACCGGTGACTAAAGGTTGTCGCAACCAACACATAAATTGGGTGGACCTTGGAGTGAGATTACAAAGGTAGGGATGGGGGCCAAAGACACAGCGATGCACACCCGATGTAGCTACAATTGGTATCTGAACTTACTAAAAATAATGCACTTCTTTTATAGTAAAAATAGAGAGCTCACCAGTGCATAGTTCGACATAGTGTTAGGTCAGCAAAATACGTCTTTATTGCATAGCAGCTTAATTAACTAGGTCTTTATTGTTAACTGCTGACCATCTCAAATATACTTATGACTGATGAGCCATCGATATCTATAATCGGGTTACATACTAACTCGACATATATTTCTATATTATGATTGTCTTCTGTCTTGTGTAACCTGCCAAACCTTACGCACGTACAAGCGCATCGCAAAAGTTAAAAAAAGCAGAGCAACAACAATTATTATCAACCGTTACAAGCTCAAGATGACCAAGCTGTAAGCGACAACGACGAAGAAGTAATCGTCGCCAAAACCAAAACCTACATTTCTCCAATAACGGTGCTTAAAATTAGCGCTGAACAACTGCATGGTATTTGCAAATTGCTAAATATCAATGACTACTCCATTAGAAAAATTTCGATCGGAGTCAAACTACACTGCATTGAAGAGGTGGACTATACCCGTGCCTGCACCCACCTAAAAAGCTCCAAGTATGAGTTTTTCTCCTTTGCTAATAAGCATAAGAAACCATACAAAGCGGTGCTTACGGGCCTGGATGACACTCCGGCTGATGAGGTTAAAATCAAGCTTGTTACAATGGGACTTCAATGTACAGATGTCAAGCTTATCCAAAGGAAACGCCCCAACAACAGTATCTTCTCGCTGTATGTAGTGTATTTTGTCAACAAATCGACCAGCTTAAGCGAGTTGAAGAAAAACTACTCTGTCATTGACCATATTAGAGTCAAATGGGACTATCAACGACGTAGGCTTAACTCCATTACCCAGTGCTACAACTGCCAGATGTTCGGGCACGGATCGTCCGGCTGTGGGATTAAATCATATTGTATGAATTGCGCAGGAAACCATAAAACCATAGATTGTCCAGATAAGTTACTCGTTAAGCGTGCTAATTGCCACGGTCCTCATAAGGCTAACTTCGTGGAATGTCCAGGCAGAATAAATTATGTAAAGGCAAGGGAAAAGGTCATCCCTAAAGCACGGGTAGTCAGGAACCCATTACAGACGCCACAGATAAACTGCGTTAAGACTTTTCCAAACCTAAATGGACAGTCAGCTTTACCGATTAAGACAACCTGGGCCAGGCAACCTTTCTTGAACAATACCGATCTCTTCTCGCTAGACGAGTTAAAAAATCTTACATTTGAGCTCATTAATAATCTGCGAAACTTTAATTCCAAGTCTGAACAGTTTGAAGTAATAACTTCACTTGCCTTCAAATTTCTCTCCTAATGGCAGACATAGTAAAGATCGTAGCGTGGAATGCCAGGGGTATTCAAAACAAAAAAGAACTTCACCACTTTCTATTCGAAAATGACATTGACATCTGCCTGGTATCCGAAACCTGGCTAAAAAATGGAACCTTCCTTAAAATAAATAATTATAGCTGTTACAGAAACGACCGAACGACTAGCAGGGGGGAGGAGTAGCAATCCTCATTAAAAGAAATATTCGCCATTCATTGCTACCTCCCCCAAATACTAAAACTATTGAAACAATTGGCATAAAAATCTTTATCAATGATGACACAGAGATGTCTATTTTTTCATGCTATTTCCCAGGGGGCCGCGAAAATCCTTCTAAAAAGCAGCTTTTCCAGGCCGATATGCATATGCTGTGTAGTACAAATGGAACTTTCATTCTGGGAGGTGATTTTAATTGCAGACATCAGTCATGGGGTTGCTCTAGAGCGAATACGTGGGGAAACCTACTTAAAGCCAAGGTAGACTGCAGGAACTTTTACCTAATTCATCCCTATGAACATACATATTACCCAGCAGGAAGTCATGGGCAACCCTCAACGTTAGATATTTTCCTCAAAAATCGTCCCTCTTTTCTGAAAAGAGTGTTACAGGCATTAAATTCTGACCACCTTCCAGTGCTGCTTAATGTCACAGTAAACTCTGCTGCTACCGCAAATTGCTATTACTTCGATATAAAAAGAGCAAACTGGGTAAGATTCGCACGCTTTGTCGAGAATTCGCTTCCTGACATAAACTCAATCTCAATGTGCCGCTCAGAAGATGTTGATGATAAGATTAAGGTTCTTAGTGAAATCATTCGTAAAGCCAAAGATGTCAGCATCCCTAAGGTACAAGTGAAATTTTCTCCAAAACCACTGCCACAAATAATGTATTAATGTATTAATAATGTATTAAGCTTATAAAAAGTAGAAACATACGACGACGCACATGGCTTAGGTATCGACGCCAATCCGATCTCATCCTTTTCAAGTGGTTAAATAAGCTGATCACCAAAGCGATAACAGAATTTAGAAATAAATCCTGGAATATCACTCTCTCATCCTTAGATAAAGGTTCTTCTCCTTTTTGGAAGCTCTCCAAAATTATCAGAAAGAAACACCTGGCCATTCCAACACTAGTTAATAACAATATCAGCCTCTCGACGGACGAAGAAAAGGCTGAGGCATTAGCTCAAGCCGTTAGGCTAAACCATATTATATCTGCTGGGCTCGGTGATCCGGAAACCATAGCCGCCGTCGATGCCTCAATCCTTTCTGTTGCACGATTATCCACAGGACCGCAAAATTACTACTTTGTTAGCTCCAGGGTAATTAAAGACATTCTAAATAGGCTCAAGAAGAAAAAATCCCCAGGAATCGATAAAATTGACAATATATGCTTAAAAGCCCTACCTATGAAGGGAGTAAGGTTTATTACTTGCATAGTCAATAAATGCCTAGAGCTATGTTATTTTCCTTCTGTCTGGAAATGTGCCAAAGTTGTCCCTATTTTAAAACAAAATAAACCCGTCGAGTTGCTCTGTTCCTATAGACCTATTAGTCTTTTGTCGGCAATCAGTAAAATCCTGGAGAAGGTTATAAAAGAAGAACTTAATGATTTTGTTGAAACTAATAATATCCTCCCGAGTCATCAGTTTGGCTTTAGAAGCGAACACAATACTGTTCAACCCCTTTGTAGGATTAAAAAAATCATTAAGGAAAATTTTCTCAGCTCTATGTCAACTGGAATGGTACTGCTTGATATAAAAGCCGCCTTCGATTCAGTATGGCACGATGGACTAATCCACAAAATGTTTTGTTTCAACTTACCCTCGCGGCCATAAAGATAGTTCAAAGTTATCTAGAAAACAGATCTTACGTCGTATATTTAGGAAATGCTTCTTCCACAGCAGTTAATATCTCAGCAGGCTGCCCCCAAGGCTCATGTCTATCGCCTATACTATATAATATATATACCTCTGATCTCCGAATATTACCCAATTGTACCACCTCGGTGTTTGCGGATGACACAGCAATCCTTTGTGGGGGAATTCTTTCTGCAGATATATCTAGAAACCTCCAAGCAGCATACGAGTCCCTAGATATATATTTCTCCCAATGGAAAATTTTAGTCTGCCCAGAAAAGACTAAGGCAATATTTTTCACAAAAAAACGAAAGGATATCTTCGTGCCAACAACTGATATCAGATTGGGCATGGAATATATAAAGTGGGAACCAAATGGCAGATACCTGGGTATTACACTGGACAAAAGACTTACCTTCAAGGACCATATATCCAATACAAACAAAAAACTCAAACATATAGTCCGTACGCTATATCCCTTCATAAATAGAAATCGCTTCATCGTAGCGCGGGCAAAGAAATGCAACATGGTGCGCGTCTTCGATTATCCCATATCGATAGCCAAAAAAGTCATATTTCTTCATTTAGAATAAGTATCTCCCTAGATTTTTTTGGCAAAATTTGTCCTTAAGTTTCTTGTCCGGAAGACCTCGTTATAAAAGATTATACAACAAAAAAGTAAAATCGGCCTCCGATTAGCTTTTGGCGAGTAACTGTTGGCAAGTCAAAAAACTTATTTTGTCGCTAGCGTGTCAGAACGTACGCGGACTAAAGTCTTAAGGCTTTCGACTCTATGTAGATAGTTTAGCTTTTGACTTTCATATTCTTGTCTTTCCAGAAACATGCCTAAAGCCTGATATTGCTGATGCTTGGGTTTTCCTTACAAAAATATAACGTATAGAAATGATCTTTATATACGCGGCCTGTACTGCCCGCATACTCGTTTCCACGTTCAGCCGCAGAAATCGCATTAGACCATCGAATCGAAGACATACCACACGCTTCGCTGTGCCCCCGCCTGATTAGGAATCTTTTCCCAGTTTGCCCCCACCTCCACTATTTCTATATTGACTAAACGCATTAAATTGTGTCGATTGTGGAAAAGCTCCTGTAGCTGCGAGATGATGGACCCGCTTACTGAGATATATATTCCAGATCGTGCATTGGCTTCGTCTCTATCATCACCGATGAAGCAGCTTTGTGATAGATTTTCCCTTTGACTTTGAAAGTTGGCATAAATTGGGCAGCCACAATTTCCGCACCAAATGACGTCATTTGGAAGCAGGAATTATATTTCCTAATGTTTGATAGAAATGATTCGATTCAGTAGTGGATCCGGAAAGTAGAGTTCACAGTGGCTATGGTGGTGCTTCAAGTTGAGGTAATTTGATTTTGCCGCCAGCACAACACATTCCTTTCGTTTCATTATTGAACTTCAGAGCCTGACAGTAAGTGCAGACATGACTCTTCTGGCCAATGACGACATAGCGGCTAGAGCCATAATCAATAGCTGGGTCATATCGAATTGCAATACGATGGTATTGCTCATGTCGATCCAGCTTCCCTTCCCCTATGCAGTTTACTTCTTTGCAAGCGAAGCAATTGAATTGGTGCAGACCGCGACTCTCGGGCTTGCAAACGCTCATGCTCAAGCCTGGCTGCACGCCTTTCGGCTGGTTCCAATAAGAATCGTCTGCTTTGCCTTAGCCGCTCCACTTCCCGTACCAATTCCCGCTCTTCTTCAGCCCTATTCGAAACATTGCATCTGATTCTTTCTGCGTTGTGAGTACGGCAACCTAAATTCGCTTTTTTAGGAGGCATTGTTTCGTTAGTATCTTTTCGTTTGTAACTAAAGCAGGAATGAATATATTTTCCTACAACGTGGTTGAGATGTAACTGTCCCCGCCTACTGTGAATGACATTGACATTTGTTACTCGCGTTTATTAAAATATGCAAAATTAGATGCACATTATAACTACCGGCAGCACGGCCCTTCTTTTTTGTGACGAAAGAGACTTTAAATTCCTTCTTCTGGAGGAAGAAATATCAGCTTTGCGACTGGTCGTTTTAGAATTCCATGAGCGGTGAGCAGGTCGATGAAACGGACGTTTACGTCGGGATACGTATGGTGGATTCGCCCGAGTCGCCATTCGTTGAATCAAAGGTTGTCGTCTTTGAGTACCACAAGATCAAGATGGAGAAAGTATGAAGGTTTTATGAATTTTGCGATCTGCAAAACGAACGGATTAGTACAAAAAAATTTAAATAATTTTCCCGAAAGAATTAAAAAAAATGTTTTTGCAACTCAAGGTGCTGATAGAATGCATATATTTTTGAACCGAAACTGAATTGGTACAAACTCAAGAAAAAAGCAGGAACAAAGGGAATAATCGTTTTAAATATTTTTCGTCTTTTCCTCCATTTGAGCCTTCAGCATATATACCCCACAAAGTGCCTGTAACTCCAAGGTATTATATAAATTTAAGTATAATTTAAGATATAAGATGTAGTATGCAGACGTATCGCGGCAAAGTGGAAATACAGAAAACATGCACACAAATGTAAGCGGCAGCGATTTAGAGACGATTTAGATCAGAATGCTGGCAGTTCAAATTGAAGATAGCGACTCGTTACGTAACGATAAATAGGAACGAGGAACTTTTTCTGGATCGTCAGCTGCAAAATCACTTCGAAAAATTGTTTGGCCTTTGGAAATATTGTTACAGAGGTTATAGACGAGTTTACTACTAAACAATACTGATCGTCCCTAACTCCAAATAAGAGGCGGATGTACTTATTGGATATGACTTCGTAATAAAGTTGTACGTTTAGCCTTCACGCTGATAAGAGAAACGAATTGAACGTTTTAAAAGTGGTACGCTCTTTAAATGAAATTGATGTAGAACCAAAATATGCTGACACAGATGCTAGTTTAATTAATGAATGTAAGCCAAGTGATAACCCATTAAGTTACCCGATAAAGTTAAGTATATTGCCAAATAGTACTAATATCGTAGTAGAGAATGTCCTAGTCGTCTATCGGCAAATGCAAATGTAAAAGATCAACTAGAAGTGTGGCTAAATTTAGGAATCGTTCATCAGTCCAACTTAGACGTGGCAAGCAGAGTAGTGGTAGCAAAAAAGAAAGATAGACCGAACAGACTGTGCATAGATTATGGAAAATTAAACATACTTGTATTGAGAGATCCATTTCCAGTTACAATCGTTGAAAAGGTGTTAGTGAAAATGCAACCTGCGAAATTCTTTACAGTCGTGGATCTGAAGAACGTATTTTTCCACGTTGATATAGAAGAAAAAAGTCGTGAATATACAGCAGTCGTGACAAAGCAAGAGATTTTTAAATTTTAATAAAGCGCCTTTGGGTTTTTGAAAGATTTATTTACTACATTTTCCAAAAGTTGATAACTGCAGGAATTATGGGAATTTATGTTGTCGATATTGTGGTATTCGGATGTACAGCAGAAAAATATTTGGAAAATGTTAAGACTGTTTTAAAAAAAAACACGTCAATAAGGTTTGCAGATTAAATGGCCGAAATGACAGTTTCTAAAAAGAAGAAACAATTTTCTAGGTCATGAAACAGAAGATAGAGTAGTATGTCCGAGTAGAGAGAAAGTCGTGGCAGTCAAAAATTTTCAAGTGCCAATAAATATCAGAGGTATTCAGAGCAAAACCATTGACCATGAGAGCCCTCAAATAAAAGCAATTGAAAAATGAAAAGAAAGTCTCATGAATGAACCAGTTTTGAAAATATTCAAACACTCAGCAAAGACGCAATTACATGTAAATGCATCAAAGAACGGATTAAGCTCTTACAGCAACATGATGCGGTCAAGGCAGCATACCTACAGCTACGAAGAAGTTGCGCCATTATCTGATGGGGAGAAAATCATGCTGGCGATAGGATAAAGCATGTTGACAGCTTAATTGGCTTTCCAGTAATGATTGTCACAACGGAAGTACACGCGCAGATGGGAAGAGCACAAAATAATGATAAAAAATTGCGGCAATAATCTATCCGTATGCTGATTTTAAAATTAAAAATAAACTTCTATATAAGCAGGCAGATGGATTTGATATGTTGGCAGTTCCGAAAAGCAAGGAAAAGGAAATATTAAGAAATACTCACAATTTTGGACAAATGGGAGTTCAAAGCAAAGCATGCTATTCAACAAGATTTTATATTCCGAACTTGGACAAAAAAGTAAGTCAGCTCATCGTATACTGCGTGTAGTGCATAACACACAACTTTCATTTCATTTCATAATATGCTTTATTTCCTTATTATTAAATTTAGTTTAAAGCTAGCTATTTACATTACAGAGTTTAGACTATTGTCTATGCAGCTGAGATATTTTGTATTTTGTTTTTTATTTTATTTTTTATTTTGTAGAATTTTGATTTTGAATGGTAAAGGAAATTGGACGAGAAACCTTTATAGAGGACTTAATGTTAACTTAGAACTAAAAAGGCAGGCACTTTAACGAAACTATATATGTAGATATAGTATGGTAAGTACCTGTCAACTCAAATTTCGAGCTAGATATTTTTTTTTATTAGTGAATTTTATGGTTGCACGGGAGATGAGCTAATTAATCGTATTAACCTTGGCTATTTCATGCAGAGAGGTCGTTCTGTGATGACGTGCTAAATTTAGGATCATTTTTAAGATGTTATTTTGTGCGATTTGTGGCTGAAATGTTCCATATTTCTACCTTATACATAACCATTGGTAATATTACTGATTTGTATATTGTTAGTTTGTGTTTTAGTCGATAAATGAGAATTGCGATTTATAAATGCATATAATATATGAACAGTCTTGTTGATTTTATCAATTGTGTTACTTATACATATGTCCATTAAATAATAGTTTTTTGTCTAAATTTAATCCTAGATATTTAACAGATTCTTCCCAAGGGATTTTGATGCCGTTAAGTTCGAGATCTGCGTTTGGTAAGAAACATGGCTTTCGCTTTTTAGTAAAAAATAAAGATTTAGTTTTATTAGCATTTAGCTTAATTTTCCATCTATGAAAATAATCGAAGGTGGTGTTTAGAGAGCGTTGCAAATCGTTGTGAATTTCCGAATATTGAACTCCAGAAGAATAGAGGATCGTATCATCAGCAAAAATTAACGAACTACATCTGTAAGTCATGGGAAAATCAGAGGTGTAGATGTTGTACAAAATGGGCCCGAGGACCGAGCCTTGAGGGACACCAGCGCTAATGGATTTTTTGGTAGATTTGGTTTCATTTAGTTATACGTAAAAATGTCTGTTAGTCAGAAAACTTCTTATGATGTGGATTAGGTTAGTAGGAGTGGTAAAAGTGCTTAGTTTGTGGATCAGACCATCGTGCCAAACTGTATCAAAAGCAGCTTCAACGTCCAAGGTTACCAAAATCAACGGATTGCTTTTCGTATAACTTTGCTTTGACGAAGTTAGTCAACTTACCTAATGGAAAAATGCAGCTATAGAATTCTCTGAATACATATTGTAGGATATTTTGTGCATCGAGGTGAGCGTTAAGTCTGAGTTTGATCAGACGGTCGAAAATTTTAGAAAGGCCACACAGGAGGCTAATCGGACGATAGCTCATGGGTGAATTTGGTGGTTAATATGGCTTTGGAATTGGAATGGTCTTGGCAGTTTTGTAAGCAAGAGGAAAGTAACCTATTTTTAAGCAATTATTATAAAGCAATGTAACGTATTCCATTGCACTTGGTACATTTTTTAGACAAATGTTGGGTAAACAGCAAAACCCTGGAGATTTTTTATTTTTAAGTGACTTAATAACGGAGAGTACATTATAGTTGTAAAAGGGGAACCATTTGTCAGGACTTTACTTTGTAAGTTCAAAGAGTGAATTATGAACTTACTCTGTGGTAGCGTCATTAGAGTAAGCTTCCGTTATGCGATGTTTAGATTCAAATATCTCAGAGAGAATGTTTGCCTTTTCAGAATTGGTTGTGTAAGTTTTTTCTTGGTGACTGAAACAGAGAATATACGGCTTCTTGTTTTTAATTACTCTAGTGAGATTCCAAAACGGCTTTGAGTTATAGCTCAACTTTGACAATTTGTTAATCCAAATTAAATTATTGTGATTAAAGAGCTCCTGCTTTATTATTCTGTTTAAATAATTTGTTCTAGCTTTATAGATTGGCTGCCTAGTTCTAATCCATTGCTTTTGAGCAGCATTTCTGGATGCAATGATTTCTTTTATTCTGGCTCTGGTTTTCGGTTATGGAGTTTGACTTGTTTTCTTGGGGTGCTGTTTTCGATTGCTTGGACAATCATCTGTGTAATGTTATTGCTCATAGTTTCAATCATTTCACAATTTGGGTTTAAGGTTTTACAAAGATACAATTCGGGTGTGATTGTTTCAGTGAGAGTACGTTTCAACTTTTTCCAGTTTGACCTAGAATATTGTAGATATGTTTCGACAATCTCAGCGTTTGTGGCTGTAGCTAATTTGCAGATAGTCGGCATATGATCAGAAGAGAGGTCATTATATACTGTTAGATGAGAGAGTTTCCTGGGTTGGTTCGTCAGAACAAGATCAAGAGTGAATGGTTTTCCTTTATAGCTTGATGGTATATAAGTAGGATCATTTGGGTAGAGTATAGTAAATTTTCCTAATGTTGAGAGGTCATAAAGGGTATTGTCGAATGAGTTTGCTCTAGAGCAATTCCAAATTTTATTTCTGCAATTCAGGTCACCACCTAGAATGTAATGTCCACTTATTTTTAACGCTAGCTGAGTGATAATATTAAATTGGTCCATTTTGGTTTTGCAACCTTCAAGCTTGCAGATGAGCTCCCTAGTAAGAGCAGTAATTTCTTCAAGAGTGAAAAGGTCAGAATTCGCAGGTTGATTGAGTCCGTTAGTAATAACCTAGCTGTAGCTGGAATATGTAGTTTGCGAAACACTATAATTCGTGATTGGTAAGGCATTTGCTCTTGCCGTAGAGTGGGGGGCATTATTATATGACTTATGGACATTACTTGGATTGTTTTTACCTTGCCTTGATCTCTTAAGGAAAAATGACTGGTAAGAGAGACGGCAAGGGCAGCTGATATCAGTGATTTCCATTGCAATTTGCGCACTTCACTGCTTCCTTGTCTGGGCATTTGGAGGTATCGTGTGAGCCAGCGCAGTGCGCACATGATGTGTTAATTCCGCATTGCTTGGCGCCATGTCCATAGAGTTGGCAATTGTACCATTGCGTTAATTTATTTGACTTTGTTTTGAATTCCCAAAAAACTTTGGTGTGGCTTATGTAATAGTAATCTTCACGTAGCTGTTTCAAGGTTATAAACTATGTTAGTATGTACATATAATAAACTATGTACAGGATCAGTTTATATCCGTTTCTAGTAGTTTTTTCGATAAGCCTTACGTCAGTATAAGCGAGGCCAAGATTTACAAGCATGGATTTAATTTCTTCGCAGGATAGTTTGTCCAGTCCAGAGAGCACTGCCTTATAGGGATGGTATGTTTTGTCTCATAGGAAAAGATTTCACATTTTTGTTTCTTTAGTTTCTTGCATGTAAGATTAAAACCAGTTTATGTCCAATTGAGATCGTTTTTATAAAATAATCAGGATTAAATTATTGGCAAGAAGATCGTGAACAAACTTAGACGTTTGTTTGATGACAGTTATTGGTGGTAATTTTACTGTAGCCACGCGCTCAGTAACATTTTCAAGAGGGCTGGTAATAATTCCGTCTTCTTTAGTCTGTAGTGGACGAAAGTAGTTTGTGTAATTGTTTGTTGAACAATTTTTCGAAGCACTGCTTCTAGTGATAATTGCGTTGATAAAGGGGATGTTCCACTGGAGGCACTACATATTTATTATTTAGGGTCATTAGATCCAGCTTCGATAAACTATAAGTACAAATTCGCAGTTGTAGATGGGTTCTCTGAATAGTTTTCCTACAAAGCCGACAGATGCCTCGGAAGTTGTTAAACACTAGACTGAATGGGTCACAATTTTTGAAAATCCCCGTCATATCATCAGCGATACAGGCAAACAACTAAAGGAGTTACAAGTGAAAACGGACAAATAGAGATGGTCAAAAAAGTAATACTTTCTGTTTTAACGAAGATGTCAGCTACAGAGTCTTCGAAGTGGTACAGGTGCACAACAGAGGTGCAATGTACTATAAGCTCGAACGTTCACTCCACATTTACACCTTTTGAAGTTTTGTATGTTCGGATTAAAAATAAGAAACGAGTTAAATCTCGAGTAACGCAGAATCCTGGAAGAAGAAATACTAGTCTAACTTCAAAATGAGTGAAATCAAATAATGGAGGCACAAACCAGATACAAGTGCAATTACGACCAGAGACGCTAGGCATGCCACGTTTATCAGTTTGGTGACCTATTAAAGTCACACAGAAGCTGTCGAATAAATTCATTGGTCCATATGAAATGGTAGGTATGAAGTCAAAAAATCTGCTGAATTTCATCGTCCATATCAGACGGCCACCAGTGAAGACAATACTAAGCATTGGCGTTATATGGAGAGCAATGGTGAAAGCGATCTCGAAGGATCAGTAGTAGTGTCAAATAAAGTGTCACATGGGTACATATATACGGAGAGATGGCCGCCCTTTAAGAACAAAAGAAAGAACGATAGAGACCAGTCGTATAAGTAGAAGGTGTACCAATTTTTCTTACTATTTTGCTATCTAACTATGTTTAACTTTAAGCAGGTATAAGTAGTATTAGCATTTTTTTCTTTTGAATTTTTTTTTTTTTTCTTGAATGCACAGCATCTCAAGAATAGTGTGTTAAAGTCAGGTCGGCCGACCGTTTTATATTAGATTTTTGGGTGTCCAAAACTTTAAAACGCTCTCCTGAAAAGTGGCCTTTTTCAAAGTCGGTACACACGGTCCTGCAATATCTACTGGACGAATCGTTTTAAAAATTTTGCATAGTACTTCTTCACTAAATTCTACAGGTAACGTTAATTTTTTTTTTTTTTTAATTTATTATTTTTACAACAACAAATAACTCGGTTTTTTGGGCCAAAGTCGGGGTTTTTGACTTACAAGTGCCTTTAAAAATCGAAAAAAAATTAATGAAGTAAGTAAGTCGTCTCGCCGACTTAGGTATACCATACACCAGTAAAACAAATATTTTAAATTTATAATAACAAATGCATTTTCGTATTTTTAAAAAAATCGCTTTGCATGCTTTTTACAAGCATATCTTAGTATTTCGCTCACTCAAGCATACGAGAACCCTAGCGCCCCCACCAGCCAACGGCCACTTCCGGCCATATGGTAAAACGTTTATATGCATAACTTGGCTATTTTTATTCCGATTTTGATAAAATTTGGTGTTTTCCTGGATATTAGTATCAAATTTAAGTGTGCTAAATTTGATTGCACAAGGTAGAAAATTACGGGAGATGATCGAGTTTTTTCAAATTACGGGGGCGGAAAGGGGCGTGTCAAAATCTTTACACATCAAAAATGTGCGCAATTACTAAGCAAATACACATACCAACTATGGTGTCTCTAGCTAGAATAGTTTTTAAGAAAATCGGTTTTTTTTAATTTGCGGGGGCGGTAGGGGGCGTGGCAAAAAAAATCCTTCCCCTCATTTCCTGCTGTTCACCCCGTGGCGTGAACATACCACCCCTCTTACAACAGGTTGCAATTGCCAGGATAGGGGACGGCAGCATACTGGATCGCCAAGACACTGGTGGAGATGGAGGAGGAACTTTGGATGCAGACGGAGTAGGAGGCAGGATGGCTGATGACCTCTGTATAGAAGTTCGAATGAAAGGCGGGTGCCTTTCGGGTCGTTGCTCTTTGGATTAAATGGACGCGACGGAGCTGCCGATGTGTAAAAGCGTGTGGTGTTGCTTGCCACATCGATGGCATCCTGCGGTGCTTTTGCAGATACCATTGGAATGGTCATGGGCCAAACAGTTGGGGCAGTATCCGTTGCTCAAGTCTACCCGCAACCTGTCGTCAGCTCGAAGTCCTTGAAACTGACGGCACTGTTGGAGCGCGTGTGCTCCTTGAGAAACGCGGCGCCTGAAGCAATTGGAACTGCGTTCTAAATCGGATGGTGCTACTGTACTTAAAAACCTCTTCGGGCTGCTGGAGAAGGTGAGTCGAGACTTACTGAATTTTCCAGTAATGAGACCACAGAGAACGCATCCGAACATCGTCTCCACCCCCACGAAAGAACCACCAACATTCTTGATGATTCGTTCCCCAAGGATAGTGGGGAGGAGTTCGACTCCAAGCACCAAATCCACAGGCGCACTTTATGTATGTATGAAATTGCGGATCAGCGAGTGAAAGGTCAAGCGAGTCCTACTTAACCTTATTCGGAACGGCGCGGGACGGAAGTACTTCAGCTACACTAGGCAGCACAACGGCGACTGCCTGGAACTGTCGCAGCGGGTCGTCAGGAGGGGAAATCTGTAAGCGGAACAGTTTGTCCCCAATGCCGGAATCGCATTGCCGAATGCCGCGAACCCTTGTTGATACCTTGCAGCATGGAAGTTTAATCAATTTTAAATATCCTTAGGGAAATAAAGGACACTTGAAATCCCATGTCATTGAACGTGCGGACTTGGAACTGCTTGCCACGATGATGAATAATGGATGGCTTGCGAGTGGAATCGATATAACTTCCCACGTTTACATGAAGGCTGCTGGAAGAATCGGAGAAGGCAGGATTCGGAATTGTGCAAGCATCAGGTGCTCAGCTCTCTTTCACCTGAGGGCCTAGGTCATTCCAGGATGAGACGGCGGTCTTGCTTGGAACGGACTGTTCCCACAACAGAATGGTGGATTTGGGCTTTTTGCTCGTACAGATTGCTATGAGAAGGATATCCAAATTGTCTGTACGAGCCCCGAATCGCTCAATACCGGTTAAGCAACCTTGAATTGCCGTGTGCAACTCTTTTAAAGCTTTGTCAGACGCTTGGGATACAGCTGGGATCTGTAAAAGCCAAGCTGCTTGCGATAAATATGTCACGGATTGTAGGCCAAGCCAGGCTGTCTCCGTGGAAGATTTTGACTTGACAGGGGGACTGTGTGGTTTTGAGAGGTCAAATCAACTAAGAGCCTGACTTGTGGGGGAGCCGTTTTCGCTATGTTCTTCGGTCTTTTTTCTCTTGAGCCGTCAAGGCCTAATGGCATCGAGAGAACTCTGCCTCGACGTTTGCCCAAAGTGACATGAGCTGGTCTAAGTGCATTTTAATAGAAATGAGTCAGCTAAAGCCTTGGCTTCGCGAGCCTTGAACGTCGTTAAGGCCTCGCACACGGCAACAAAGTCGGAAAGAGACATCGTGGAGTGTTCTCCGAGCTGTTTCGAATCCAATGGGTAAGAAAAATACTTCGTAGAATTTGAGCTTTCAATAGAGGAGATTGAAACGATCGCTGCCACTTCTGCGAGGAGAATCACAACACGCTGATATTCTTTCATGAGTTGCCAAATGCACACACCGAAGCGCCAAGCCGAAAGCCGTCCCTTGCCATTCCTGAGCCCTCCAGACGATGAATCGCTCCTCCGTCAGCATCCGCTCTAAAGCCGACACTGGCCACAACCAGTCGCAAACTTCCTCGAGACAACAGGAAGACATTCAATATTAAGGCCCTCATTGACAATCGTTAACATTGGCCAGGAGAAGGCTGTTGCAGCAGTGACCTCATCCCCGATCAGCGAGGGATGGCGGTTGGTAGCGATCTTTCCGTCAATCCGTCGTCTATATCCATGAATCACATGACAGATGTGATGCACGAGCGCGCCATTATCACTTTTGGGATCTTGCATTTCAACTAGAAGGAGCGAATGTCTATGCCCAAACGAGTGACAAAGGGTATAAATGTTGAAGGTAGGTAATGTTCACTTCACACACTTTTGTTAGCTACTAATGAAAAGTTTTAGTCAACTTTTAATGCAAATTTTTCGTATGCAATAGTATGAGACAATTCCATTGAGCTCATCAGAACCTGTTTTATTTTGCCTTTTCGTTTAAGGGGTTCAGCAGTTGGCATCTTTTCTAACGAGTTAAGCAATATGAACCATTTCTTCGTTTATGTTTTTAGATTTAGAGTTAGTAATCAAACCAGCGGAGGAACTTGATCAAGTTCGTAGATTCCGTTTTGTATTTGTTAATCGGAAAATGATCATTTTGTGTTTGGGTTTCTTTTGGTTTTAAAGAGGTCAGTTATTGCCAGAATATTTTTGGTTCGTTGCTTTTTTATCGTTTTACTAGAGAGCTTCAGAAGTTGACTCTTTTAAGAATATAGTCTTTGCTATGCCTCCTTCCGCCCCTGTAACGCATTACTATTGGAACGGTTAATTACTAGTCAGGATTTTCATATTCTGGATTTCACCATGGGGAGTAATATTCCAGAGTAAACCGAACCAACAAAATGTATAAAATCTTAGTACATAGGGGTATTCAAGTTCTCTCTCAAGAACACTATCTACTTTTTTAATGATATAAATGAACATTGAAAGATAGTTGTGGACCTAAAATTTTGCCAAATATTTAAATGATGACACCCGAACCAACATATCAGACTTAATAAACAGACCTAGCATAACAATTTAAGGACATAAAACGGCATTTTTAGGCATTAAGGTGTAGATTAGCAGAAGGCAAATGTTAAATCCGTTTAATTGACGTGATTATGAAAAAATGCATGTTTGCTTTCAATCGTTTACTTCGGCTATTTTTTCACTAACTAAGGAGGCGGAATAGGGTGAATTCGGTTCGTGCCACTTATTCTCTCGCTCTCCGATTGCTCCCAACAGCAAACCGTCCCCATTTGAGGGCTATCAGGCCTACATTGCGATGTCAGAGATACCAGCTTGTGGACCGTTTGCTTGGCTCCTCTAGCCGCCCTAAAGTTCGCGATTGCTGTTTGCTCCGTCCTGCACAATGCTTGTGGCCACCACTCGATCCTTTAGCTACAGATGGGTCTTCACTCGTGCCTCTTGGCTTGCGTTAGCAAATACTCCTGGGATTATCGCTGCTAAAACATCCGCTTTAGCGACGAGGTAGCTCGACATCGCTTTAAACAGCCACTGCCCGGACGTTATGGTCTCGCAGTGGTTTGGGTCATGGTTTATTGCTCCGAGTGGGCTGAAGTTACTCTTGCCCAATGCCATTATCGCCGTATCCTTTTCCTTTGTCGTAAGATTGGCATTAGCCACAATACCTAGGAGTAGGTGCTTTCCAGACTTGACACTTGCCTTTTATAGTCCCCGGAAGTGAGGCGTTTTTTGAAGTATGGCAAACTGCGTCCATCTCGTCTTCCATCTTGAGATAAATATCATGCAGCTCCCAGATCACTAAGACAAATTCGGAGGATAAACCTTCGGAAATCGGCTTCGCTCGGAATTAAAACACAAAACATAAGACCTTAGTTTCCAAAATTCCAAAATTTCTGCTTTGCCTTGTCAATTGAGCATATGAATTCGATATGGTAGCTCAAATAAACTCCTCTTCTGAACTATTCCCATTTAAGCCCCACGATACAACCCATCCATAGATAGTTTTCGGAAGGGTTGGAAGTCCTGGACCTTGTTTTACTTGACCGATTGATAAAAGGTCTTAAAAGGAATCTGCTCCAATGAGTATATTTTTATTTGCATATTATTAGGTATTTTCGACCATTTTTCACCATATACGCCATATTTGAGGTGGCTGATATGACGAAATGGACATCAGGATTCCGAAGTCCAAGAATATTTTTGTATATATGTACATTTGTAGAGGAGAGTGAGGCAACCCGGCTCGAGTTATTTTGAAATATAACATCAAGATCCGAAAAGTGATAAGTGTCCTAAGATCGCATTTTGGTTGGCAATTTTTGGATAATAAACTTAGAAGTATCAGAGTATCCGAAATAACTGGGGCTATGTTATTTTTAACCTGGAAAGTAAATTTTTGCTGCTAAAAAAACGGTTGAAATCTCATTGATCCAATTCGATCAATATTAGAGTAGAGGTTTATTAGAGACTAAACTTATGCGTAAGAATATTCGCTGCAGCGAAGCCAACAAGAAAATCAATGTAAAGCATAAATGAAAGAATGTCCGTTACAATTCACAGATCGGATCATTCGAGAACAATAAGAAAGAGATAGACATACTGCGGTGGTTATATACATATTTTAACACTCCTTCTCAACGCGAAGTCTATCTTATACAAAAATTATTTTAATGCCAACATTTCTGTAAACTTTAAATGTTTGACCTTACATAATTTCTTTGTTAAAATATCTGAGGTCATACTATCTGTGGGAATGTATTTGATATCTATTACATTTTCTTTATACATTTCCCTTACAAAAGGATATTTTATTTCAATATGCTTGCTACGTGAATGAAATTTAGCATCTTTAGCAAGACATTGTGCGCTCTGGTTGTCGCTATAAATTAGCAGCTTCGCCATCGGCCTGAATCCCATCTCGTTGAACAGCTTTCTGATGTATATCGCTTCTTTGGCTGCTGTAGAAAGTGCTACGTACTCGGCCTCCGTGCTACTGAGGGCAACCAGATTTTGCTTCTTTGATTCCCATGACACCGCCGCTCCAGCAATAAGACATGACCAACCGGTGAACGACATCCGATCGTTGCAATCGCCAGCCCAGTCCGCATCAACAAAACAGTGGATAGGAACACCAGTTTTGCTATAATGAAGTCTCACATCTGAGGTACCCCTTAGATATCTCAATACCCTCTTGGCTGCAACCTCATGTTCCTTGTGCGGATCTGCATTTCTCTGCGCCAATTTAGCCACAGAGTGTATTATATCTGGCCGTGTAGTCAACGCCAAATACAATAACGAACCAATGAGTGATTGATAGCGTGTCTTGTCCACCTGACCGCAATCATCGCTATCGCACTTTGTCTAGAACCCAACTTCTAGAGGAGTCGCGTTCGGCTTGCAGTCCTGCATACCATATTCATGCAACAAGCCTTCGATTTACTGCTTGTGGCCTATGGAGACATTGCCAGTCTTGCCATCTCGCTCGATTTCCATCCCCAAAAAAATGATGGAGTTCACCGCCGTAGAGCACATCAAATTCGTTTGATATGAGCCGCTTTATGTAGGCCACGTCGTCTTTTCTGGTACATGCAAGTATTGACTTTGCTCGTGTATATACACGGTTCGCTTGCACACGGAACGAAACCAATCTTCAAAAGTACGCTATACAGTTTTTGGTTCCACTCACGCCTACTCTGTTTTAAGCCGTACAACGATTTATGTAGCTTGAGTACACGCTTGGGATGATCAGCATCGACAAAACCTTCAGGTTGTCGCATATAAACGTCATCTTGTAGCTCACTATTGAGGTATGCTGCAGAGACATCCATCTGGTGCAATTGCATCTCGTGCTCCACCGCCAACGCAATCACCAGTCTGATTGAGGAATAACGTGCAACCGGTGAAAAGGTTTCCTTGTAGTTAATTCCATATTGTTGACCACACCCATTTGCGACCAATCTTGCCTTGAAACGCTGAACTTTGCCACTCTCATCTCGTTTGGTGGTAAAAACCCATTTACAACCGATAACCTTTTTTTTGCAGGAAGATCAACCAAACTCCATGTCTTAATATTTTCTAGGTTGTCATACTCCTTCTGCATTGCTGATTTCCAGTTTTCCGACTGCTCTGACTTAAATGCCTCATTTATACAGGTAGGAACAATAACGTCTTTCGCATCTAGTACATTCAGCATATTGTACTCTCTTCGTGGACGACCAGCACACCCATTGCGAACAATTCTTGGTCTCCCTGGTCCTCTTCGGGTATATGGTTGCTCTTCCTCAGCATTTTCTTCGTCACCACTTTGCTCATCAACAATTGCAATTTGCTGCTCCACAGAATTTTCTTGGATTTCATCATTATGCTCACAATCACTTGGCTGAAAAATTACCACATCTGACTCACATGATGATTCTCGACCGTGCTCCAACTCTTTCATGAACTTGAGCTCCAAAAACACGACATCTCGGGATACTACTACGGTCCTTTTGACAGGGTTGTAAAGACGATAAGCCTTGGCAGTCTCGGAGAAACCTACCAAAATATGCTGCTTCCCTTTCGCTGAAAACTTGTTCTAATGCGTTTTCACTAATACAATAGCTTTCATACCAAATACTCTAAGAGGAGATACGCTCGGCTTTTTCCCATACCAAACCTCGTATGGCGTATTGTCAGGCAAAGTTGCAGTTTCTGCTCTATTCCGTAAATATGCAGCCGTCATTATCGCCTCGCCCCAAAAAGTATCGCCAACTCCAGCATGCACTATCATGCTTCGCGCCATCTCCACCAAGGTTCTATTGGCGCGTTCTGCCACACCATTTTGTTGTGGAGTGTGGGGAACAGTGAGTTGTCTTTTTATTCCATGACTCGATAAGAACTGTTCAAATACATCGCTCAGGTACTCACGACCGTTGTCGCTTCGTATGGCTTTTATACGCTTACCCGTCTGATTTTCTGCTAGCATTTTGAAATCTTTGAATTTCTGGAAAATATCGCTCTTATTCTTTAACATGTACACCGATACAAAACGCGATTTATCTTCTATGAAAGTTGCGAAATAGCGCGCACCACCTTGTGACGCTGTACGCATAGGTCCACAAATGTCTGTATGAATCAAGCCCAACAATTCCTTTGAGCGACTTTCCGAAAACTTCGGAAACTTCTTAACGCAAATTTTACTTTTTGCACACGTTTCACATACAAGGTCATTTGCACTACACACTCTAGCATTAAGACCATAGACCATATCATGCTTAATCATTTTATTCACACTATCGTAATTTAAATGTCCGAATCGATCATGCCATTTCACCAGCTTTACATTTGCTTCTGCAGCAAAAACTGTTTTTGTTTTACTTTCAAATAAAAACAAACCGTTGTGTTTCTCTGCGATCATTAAATCACGATTGTTACTGTCTTTAACAAGCACTTTGTTTTTGACAAAAATTACTCTTAAGCCATTTTCTATTGTCTTTGATACCGAAATAAAATTACATTGTAAGTCCTTTACATATAGCACATCAACTAATTCGATTGTGATATTTTTGCATTTTAGTTCCACTGTACCGCAACCTTCGGCTTCTATATAACTGTCGCCTGCTAACTTGATTTTCTCTTTGTGCTCACGCATACTCGTAAACATTGATTTGTCCGCACACAAATGAGCTGTAGCCCCGCTGTCTACACAGCACGCATTTTTCGACAAACCGATTCGTGTTCCAGAAGTGGTTTGGTTCTCTCATTGCTTTGTTCTTTTTACCGCTTTCTTGACGCGACGAATACAAATGTATTCTCACTTTTCTCGGCTACTTCGCCAATCTTGCGTCTCTCTCCCTCTTCAAGCAATTTAATTTTTAGAGCGCTTAGCGATGGCAACGAGTCTCGCGTTTCTATGGCAACTATAACGAGCATTTCATCAGGCACTTGTTCCTGAATTTCATTTAATTTTTCTACGACATTAGAAAAATTATTCAAATGCTCTCGAATACTGTCTGTAGCCAACATTTTAGTATACAACAATTGCTTAAACAACTGTATTTTTCTAGCCGGACCGGAGGGCATGTGAATCGCGGACAACTTTGCCCATGCCTCGCTCGCGGTTTTACAATGTTTTATACCGCTGATCTGCGACGGACTTACGGACAACAATATACTTGCGAGAGCTTCCTCGTCTTTTCTGTCAAACAACCCCTTTTGTTCAGCCGTATCAGACGCCTCTTTTTTTAACCGACCACGTGTCACTGACCACAAATCAGAATGAATCAACAGACTTTTCATCTGTACTGACCATACACTATAATTTTCACCATTTAATTTTTCGATTGAAAATTGTGTACTCATCTTGAACGAATTAGTTAATCACAAACTTTAATTAACAAAACAAATCTCTTACAAGTCTTTCCGACCAACTCGCACAGTTTTACTTTCTGCTGCCTAGGCCCATAACCTATTAGAGTAGAGGTTTATTAGAGACTAAAGTTATGCGTAAGAATATTCGCTGCAGCGCAGGCAGCAAGAAAATCAATGTAAAGCAGAAATGAAAGAATGTCCGTTACAATTCACAGATCGGATCATTCGAGAACAATAAGAAAGAGATAGACATACTGCGGTGGTTATATACATATTTTAACAATCAATGTAATCAATGTTAACTGAAATTGGTTCCGAAAAGCATTTATTTATCGTGTGTATTTCATTCATTCCAAATTATTTGCACAATTTTAAAAATTTGTAGTTTGACATGTTAAAGGTTAGGGTGGGTCAAAATGGCTCATTTGGAGATGAAGTAATATGACGCGGTAATTTTATACATGTAAATACCAGCGGAATAACTGAAAAAAAGAGAAAATAAGAAAATATTGCAATCTTCAATAACAATAAAATAAGTTATTAAGGACAGATACAAAATCAGCACCATATTGGACATTTGTCTAGATGTCAATGCTGCAGGCTCAAAAGCACAACCTTGAAATCTTACCCGAGGACATATAAGGAATTTATACATATCTGCTCGGGTAAGGTTCCGAAAATATTTTTTAAACATCTAGGCCAAAGCCTTTTCGGGGTGGAAGAAAGCCATCTGGATCTGAAAACTTTTTAGAATTCATTCAAAAGAAAACCCAATCCGGATCCATTTAGCTAACCATGTGTCGCATTTAATCTTATCTTGTAAGGGAAACGGAATTCATGTGCTGTCCTTTCTACCACCTTGCAGCCATTGTCTACAGCCACTTGATGTGAGTGTGTTTTTATACCATACACCCATAGGGTGAAATGGTATATTAAAGTCGCCAAAATGTATGTAACAGGCAGAAGGAAGCTTTTCCGACCCCATAAAGTATATATATTCTTGATCAGCATCAACAGCCGAGACGATCTAGCCATGTCCGTCTGTCCGTCCGACCGTCCGTCCGTCCGTCTGTATGAACACCTAGATCTCGGAGACTATAAGAGCTAGAGTTACCAAATTTGGTATAAAGATTCGTGTAGTATGAAGAGTGATCAAGTTTATTTCAAATTTCTGCCACGCCCCCTACCGCCCCCGCAAATTATATTAAACCGATTTTCTCAAACACTATAGCAACTAGAGACACAAAATTTGGTATGTATATTTGCTTAGTAAATGCGCACATTTTGTATTTGTAAAAATTTTGCCACGCCCCCTACCGCCCCCGCAAATTAAATAAAACCGATTTTCTCAAAAACTATAGCAACTAGAGACACAAAATTTTGTATGTATATTTGCTTAGTAAATGCGCACACTTTGTATTTATAAAAATTTTGCCACGCCCTCTACCGCCCCCGCAAATTATATAAAACCGATTTTCTTAAACACTATAGCAACTAGAGACACAAAATTTGGTATGTATATTTGCTTTGGAAATGCGCACATTTTGTATTTATAAAAATTTTGCCACGCCCCCTACCGCCCCTGCAAATTAAATAAAACCGATTTTCTCAAAAACTATTCTAGCTAGAGACACCATAGTTGGTATAAATATTTGCTTAGTAATTGCGCACATTTTTGATGTGTAAAGATTTTGCCTCGATTATCTCCCGTAATTTTCTACCTTGTGCAATCAAATTTAGCACACTTAAATTTGATACCAATATCAAGCAAAATACCAAATTTGATCGAAATCGGAGTAAAATGAAGTAAGTAAGTCGTCTCGCCGACTTGGATATACCATACACCAGTAAAACAAATATTTTAAAGTTATAATAACCAATGCATTTTCGTATTTTTAAAAAAAATCTGTTGGCATGCTTTTTACAAGCATATCTTAGTATTTCGCTCACTCAAGCATTCGAGCACCCTAGCCCCCACACCAGCCAACGGCCACTTCCGGCCATATTTAAAAACGTTTATATGCATAACTTGACTATTTTTATTCCGATTTTGATCAAATTTGGTATTTTGCTTGATATTAGTATCAAAGTGTGCTAAATTTGATTGCACAAGGTAGAAAATTACGGGAGATAATCGAGTTTTTTCAAATTACAGGGGCGGAAAGGGGCGTGGCAAAATCTTTACACATAAAAAATGTGCGCAATTACTAAGTAAATATTCATACCAACTATGGTGTCTCTAGCTAGAATAGTTTTTGAGAAAATCGGTTTTATTTAATTTGCGGGGGCGGTAGGGGGCGTGGCAAAATTTTTATAAATACATTTATTTTATTTGTAGAGTTAACTTAAACTTACAAAGTTTAAGCCAACAGTTTGTAACCATGGCTACTGAGGCCTTCGGCTAAATTTTATGTACATAAATATAGTATATATATGTAGGTATCTTACAGCTACTATACAATATATATATATATATTTTTGGGGTGGGGGAAAGGGATTATTTACAGAATTCTTTCGTTGTGGTCTTGTTAAGCTAGTTTTAGTGATAATATTAACATTACAAGTTTAAGGATAGTAATTTATTGATTTTGCTACTTATATATTTCATTTCTATATGTGTATTTTTATAGTCTATGGAAGATGTTACATTCTTTAAGATATTTTATTATTAATTTAATGTTTTCTGAGGATGGGTTGGATAATAAGGTTATTGGTGGATGATGGGTAAAATATTGTGCTCTGATTTGGATGAATGTGGGACAAAAGGTTAGGAGATGGTCAAGACTAATAGAGTTGTTGGCGCTACAGAAGGGGCATAAGTTTGAGATATTTTTGTCCATGTAGTGTGCATGTGTTATATTTGTATATCCCAGTCGGAGACGTATAAACTTAATTTCATCTTTACGAGAGATCATTACTTTATCCTTGTATGCGAGATAATTTTTTATACTATTTTTTTCTGAGTTAATCAGTTGATACCTGTTAGATGTATCTATGAAAGCATTTTGTTAATTTTTGTGATACAACTTTTTTATTTGGTTTTTCATATCTGTATTATTGTGGTTTGGTGTATAAATAAGGGGAAAAAGTCTAGCATTCTTTGCTGTTTTATCAGCAAACTCATTTCCTTTTATGTTAATGTGACTAGGGATCCACAGTAGGCAGAATTTTGGGAATAGTCTTATCAAAAGATTTCGTATCTCAACAATGTGAAAGGCATTGTTGCTAATATTTTTTATGGCATTGAGGGAGGAGAGAGAATCTGAACAAATAACAAATTTTCCTTTTCGTTCTTTTAAGAGTAATATGGCTTCGTGTATGGCTATTGATTCTGAAGAAAACACAGTTGAGTATGTCGGAAGAAGGCCAATTTTTAAGACGTCAGTATCAGTGGTTATAGCGTAACCTGTAGATTCATTTATTTGCGAACCATCTGTATGTAAATTAACACTTTCCTTGTTCTCCGTAGGAAAAAAAATAAAATTTATTTAAAAATCTTTATTAGTTTTACGTTCACAAATCTTTTAATTTACTGGAAGACTTTAAGACAACTACTATGAACAAGGATCGCGGAGCTCCAACGAAGTTACAAGTTGCACTCAGGTTGAAGACTAACTTTGGGTTGATCGATTATGTTTGGATGAAGCCTCTGGTATTGGGCGTCGTTGGTGACAGCGACGTCTGCTGAGTCCAAAAGTCCAACGCTGGCGTGGGATCTGTTTATCGATGAATTGATTTAGGCGACTTGAAGTCTGGTGTACCGAACTTGATCTGTTTATTGCCGAATTGTAGAATTGGCGACTTGCTGTCTGATGTACTGAACACGACACCATTCTCATAGGAATGTTTAGTCTGGTAGTTATTGTTTGTGCCGATGCCCATTATGACGAGTCTTGACTATTGTAAGATGAGTGTGGGCGCGGTCATAAAGTATTTATAGGTTTATAGCATGCCTGGTCTTAACTCCTCCCCTCTTAAATGCGGGCGTCCTCGGTCGCTACCACATACTGTACGGGTGATACGGGTGTGATCGGCATGGCCATCGGTGGATTGCTTTCTGTTGGTCTGTGGATGCATCGCTTCTTGAATACCCAGTAGATTATTGCTGTAATACTCAATAGTGCTAAAATGATCCAGTAGGATGATGAAATGATTACGTTATTAGTTTGAATTTTTTCCAAGTTATTTGTATTGTTCAGATGTAGTTCTTTAATCATTTCCAATGATAAGATCTCGCCTTGGTGTTTTTTATCTGATATAAGTTGTAGTAGTGGCGGCTGGACTTCGACTTCACGTTTGGTCTTCATGATGTACCACGCATCGTCTATATTGATGGTTGCGTTTTGCGACTGGATCACGAATGTTCCGTCCAACGTAAGATTTTCTCCGTCAATGTTGATGGTTCCTTTAAATTGGTTTAGCAAAAGTGTGCCGGGAGCCATCTCTGAATGCGTTTTAACATGTTGATTGTTCGTAGTTGGGCAATTTGGTTTTTTTCTGTAGAAATACGCTCCTATACATTTGCTATTCTTTAAGTCTATTAAATCTTCCAGTTTACATAGTATCTTATCATTTAGATTTTTACATTTGTTCTTATTAGCTAACCCGAAATGTTGTCTATTACATTTTAGTATATGTCCATAGTCTATTTTTTCTATTGTTTTTTCATTTTTTATGGGTAGTGCAATAATTTTTTTACATTGTTCTTTTATTACCCTAGGAATACTAACAATATAAAGAAGGGCTCTGCCATCAGATGCAATGCTTACTTCGGCAAATTCTATTAGCTCTTCAATATTTACAAACGTTAGGCTTTCTTCAGCAATTGATTCAATGATATTTATTTCTGCTGGTGATAGAATTAAAGAATTTATGGTATTGGCCTTAGCCCAATCTATTGCATAAATGACATTAGTGATTTCTTCTCTCAATAAGCTTAATTTGTATTTTGACATTTCTATTTCTTTTGCTTTATCTTCTGTTTCGGGTTTGTTTTTAAGTAACAAAGAGTTAGTTATTTTGACCAAATCCTTTATCTTATTTTCTACTAGGTTATTTATTATTACTTGTTTATTATTATTCTTTAGCTGTTCATTGATTTTATCGATTACAATCTTGTGATCTTGGTGATCTGGGGTACCCGCGAGCCACTTCCACGCTGTTCCAAGTATATCGAGAGAGCGTTTTGCTCTAAATCTCATTGGCTTTAGTCGTTCGATTTCATTCTCGATTCGAGTTATTTCGTAAATTAAAAAAGGGTAGTACGGATTTGTTTTTGTTTTATTTTGTACAACCTCCTTCAATACTGACAATGCCTGTTGATACTTTTCTATCTCTACCACGTGGATGATCTTAAAGGTACCATTCTGCCTTGCTGCTATTCCGGTTTCCAACATTACCACCCTAGATTTTGAATAATCCAAGATAGTCGTGTGTCCCCAGCAGGCTGGTAACAAGATTAACCTGTCGAAAAAGGATGTGTATCAGTATTTTAGCTGATTCTTATGCACTATCCTGCCTGACATGGTTTTAACCTTTGTATTCAAATCTTCAGCTACTTTTTCTTTTTTATATCTTGGGGTTAGTTTAGAACCTAACCTTCTGTTGATCTTAACATATATTGTGTCACCTGGATCGTAAATTTTTATAGGTTCCTTTTTCTTATTATGATATTGTAAATCGGAATCTTGCTTATCTGAAATTTTCTTTGAAATTTTTTGCCTTTCGAGTTCTAGTTTTTCTGGTGAGTGTGCTAAGTGTACCGCAAAGAATGAATATTAGGTCTTCAAATTCCAACTCGGGATGCTCAACCTTTAAACATCTCATAATTTCTGTGAATGTCGAGTGGAATCTTTCTACTTGGCCATTGCTAGACGATGTATATGGTGGGGTTGTATGGACATTTATGCCTAGCTGATCATTCAAAAGAAATTTTATTGACGCGGAATTCAGGGATTTCTCATTATCCATGACTACCGTTTTGGTCACGCCGAAAGCTACTAATAACTCGCGAAGTGGTACCTTTAAATGTTCCGCTGCTTTTGAATTAACTAGTTTTATTTGCACATACTTTGAGAACTTATCTATTGCTGTTAGGATAATTTTATTCTGTGTTGAGTATAAATCTATGTGTATGATTTCTCCTGGATAACTAGGAATGGGTGATGGTTGAATTTCTTGATTTGGGGGGTGTCTTTGGTATTTTGAAAGTTTGCATGTTTGACAGGCTTTTACTACTGCTTCTATTTTCTTTTTCATACCGGGGAAAAAAAATTTCGATAAAATTTGTTTTTTGTTCTCCAATGCGTTTCTATGGGCTCTAACATGTTCTTTTGCTATGATTTCTTGCTGTTGGCTATGGTCATGGACATCTGTAGTTTGAATCTGCGTGAATCTTGCTTTATAGTTCCTAAAATGTTCTGGAAATATGGATTGGATTTTTCCCATAATACCTTCGGAAGTGAAAATACCATTTACCATTCTAGGATCCATTTTTGCTTTTAAAATTGTTACAAGATCACTCTCTGAATAGTTTCTCCTTACTACTGTATGTCTATGGTATGTAGGGAACGGTAATTCGAATGTCGTTGATTCGTTATCGCCGGTGAGAATTATTAATTGGTTTTTAAAGACGTTAATGGGAATGTCCATTGTTGGTATAAGTTCATGACCTGAGCTCTCATCGCTATGCACAGTGGCTGCTGACGTGCTGCTAGCATTTATGCTAGTAGGATTTCTAGAAAGAGCGTCTGCTACTACATTTGAGCTACCCGGTTTATACTTCAACTCATAATTGTACTCCTCCAGGTAACTTTTCCACTTTTTCAACTTTGCATTGTTGTTCTTCGGACTAAGTGCATAGGTAAGCGGTTGATGATCAGTGTAGATGGTCACTTTTGACTTACCATAGAGATACATCCTCAATTTTTCCAAGGACCATACTATGGCTAACATTTCCCTCTCGTTTGTAGCATAATTTTCTTCTGTTTTAGATAACGCTCTAGATATAAATGTAATCGGTCTCCCGTTTTGTTCTAGTGACGCACCTATTGCTATATTCGAGGCATCTGTAGTCAGATGGAATTCCTGATTGAAATCGGGATATGCTAATACCACGTCTTGTGAAATTAATGAATTTTTCACTTTCTCAAAAGAGTCATATTCTTCTTTGCCAAAACGAATTTCGATTTTATTGGAAATATTCTTTTTAGTTCTACCATGTTCGCCACGCAATAAGGCTGTAAGGGGTCTTGCTAATTTAGCAAAATCTTTAATGAATCTCCTATAATAGCTGGCTAAACCCAAGAAAGACCTTAGTTGTTTTAGGTTCTTTGGTGTGGGGAAGTTTTTGATAGCCTGCACTTTTTCTGGGTTGGTTTTAACACCTTCCCTTGATATTACTACGCCTAGGAAATCAACACTATGTTTGAGGAATTTGCATTTATCTACCTGTACTTTCATGTTTGCTTTTGACAAAGTAGAGAATACTTCGGCCAAATGACGAAAATGTTCTTCCTCAGATTTGCTGAATATTATGATATCATCGATATAAACATAGCATATTTTTCCTATATGTTCTCTTAATATGTCATCAAGGGCTCTTTGAAATATTGATGGGGAATTTTTCAAACCGAAGGGGAGTCTGGTAAATTCATATTTCCCTCCGTTTACAGCGAACGCTGTTTTTTCAATATCAGATTTCTTTAGAGGAATCTGATGAAATCCACTTTTCAAGTCGAGAACAGAGAAATATTTGTTGTTGCCCAATTGAGCAATCATCTCTCCAATTTCGGGAATTGGATATTTATCCGAAATGGTGACTGTATTTAGTTTCCGATAGTCAATGACCATCCTATATTTTTTCCTTCCCAGACTGTCGCTTTTCTTTGGGACAATCCAAACAGGGGAATTATAAGGCGACCGTGAGGGTCGTATTATACCATCTTGTAGTAATTCTTGAATTTGTTCTTCAACTACTTCTCGTAACGAAGCTGGATACGGGTAATGTTTTGTATAGACTGGAGTGTCTGACGTCGTTCGAATTTCTCCTTGGACATTGGTAGCGTAAGTCAACTTCATGTCTGGGCTCGCGAACAGCGATTTGTATTCCTCTTGAAGTGCTTCTAACTTTAATTTTTGCTGACCTGAGAGTTGATCTGAATTGATCGTGTGGACTTGCTGAGTTTGCATTTGTCTCATTTTAACAACATGAGAGTTGTTGACGTATAATAAGTTTTTTCCCACATCTATAATGGCATTAAGTTCTTTTAATGTATCGTTGCCTAAGATTCCATGAAACGATTCCAAATTTGGCAGTAGAAAAAAGATTATAGGTTTGTTGGGTTCATTGAAAAGACCCAAGTGGACATGTTCCGTAATTAGGATGCGTCCACTTACAGTTCTCGCATAGAACTTGTGCTCGTTTGTTTTTACATTTTTGGCTATTTCTGGTTGGATATAATTTTTATTTGAACCGGTGTCTATTAAAAAATTGTATACTGTTCCGTCTTTGTCCCGGACTACAAAATACGGCAAAGAGGAACATTTCATCCTAAAAAATTGACAGTATCCTCAATTTGTGGGAGAGGATCTTGGACTATGGTTTGTGATACCTCTTTATTTTGCGGAATTAACTCGGACATATCACCTTGAGCGGTGAAATATTCTTGCTGTTGCTGATACTCTGAAAACTGTGAATATGGGACTACTTGGAAATAGTCATCTTGCTCTTGATATTCAGACTGAACTTCGGACATATTAACCTGAGGTTCTTCTTGCATTGGAGTACTATATGATTCATTTTGTGCTTCAGCTCCAATGTGGAACTGTCTTTGAATTTTATTCGGAAAATTTGTTATGGGCTGATTTACTCTTTTCAACAAAATTGGCTGTTGTGAGGGATTGGTATTTGGTCTGTTTATGTAATTTACTTTTCTGGTCATGATGGAACCGTCTACTTCCATTGGAGTGGGTTTTGGTTGCGGTTTCGGGGTGAATGGTCTAGGTGGTGCATTAAAAAATGGCTGGTTATTATTACGGAACGGATTATTCTGAGGAATATTATAGCTCTGTATCTGTCTGGGATTATACCAGTTTGTATTAATGTGTGGTTTAGGTGGAAGTACTGGAGGGTACTGTGGTTGAGGGAACATATTGTTCTTATTGTGTTGTACTGGTTTATGTGATATGTTCGGACGAGGGTATTGATAACCGAGGCCGATAGAATTTTTAGCGCGTTTATTATCTACTGCATCTATTAATTGCAATGCATGTTTTAGATTAAGAGGCTGCGCCATACTTAATCTGTCTGCTAGATCACCATTTAAGCCTCTAATAAAAGTATCTAAAGCTCTGTCCTTTATTTGTTTTGACATGACCATTCTAACTTCTGGGCTGTGTCCCATATTCTTGATTTGATCAATAATCAAGGACATTTGTTGGTGGACTGCAAAATAGAATTCATGGATGGTACTATTCTTCTGGCTCATGGAAAATAATTGGTATTCCAGTGTACCTAGGTCTCGTCTATCCGAATACTCTTCTAAAAGACATTTCGAGATTGCATCCCAATGCAATGCGGTATCATTTGCTTTCAACACTGAGTCTGCATGACCGGTAATTTTGTCTCTAGCCGTCAACAGTATCGCGAAATATTTTGGTGTTCCCTGTAAGGGAGCAAAAACCTCCATTATGCGTGAAGCTGTAGAAAACCATGTTGTAAACTCTGCTGGATTACCTGAAAATTCTCTAAGTCCTTTCACTAAATCTGGAACCCTTTCCAAATCGTTCCAATTGTCACTTAAATTTGGGGTTAAATCTTTATATACTGGGTTTTCTGATTGCGACGAGTTCAAGCGCTCAATATAATTCTCCATTCTAGCTGCTAATATAACATCTATAGCTGCTTCTAAGCCTTGGATAGAAACTGCTTCTATACTTCTACCTGCAGAACTTGAGGTTGATGCCATTTGTGGCTCTGTAGCTTGACGATTTCCTGGCTGAAGAACTGAGGCTTTTACCCAACTATCATCAGGCATTTTTCAATTTAAAAGGGGAAATATTTCACTTAAACGACAACAGATACGTAACACAATCGCGTCGAATATGTAATCAGGTTTTTTGTAAGAATAAGCAAGTTCGCGGCGCGGTTGGAAATGGCTTTTGGTTCACAGGATAATTGTTAGTAAGGATAAATATTTTAAGGGTTAGTTGATTTTTTCTTTTTTTTTTTTTTGTAAAAAACTTAACTAATTGATTTTCTTTTGATTCTTTTGTTTTTCTTTTAAAACTTAGCTAATTGATTTTCTTCTTTTAATTCTTTTGTTTTTCTTTTAAAACTTAGCTTATTGATTTTCTTCTTTTAATTCTTTTGTTTCCTTTTTTAGGATTTTACTGATTGATTTTTTCTTTTTTTCTTTTTTAACTTTCGTTTTGATTTAACTTTTCGTTTTGATTCACAATTTTCTCTTAAATCTAATCTTCTTAACTTACATTATAACTAGCATCTTCGGTGCTTTACTGATCGGCTTGTAGGAGGGCTCGCTTTTCCAACGTCGAAGGTACTAACGCTCCTGGGCAAACACTTTCGGGTTATCAGTTTTCCTCGGAACGGATCTTGGAGGAAATTGCAGCGATTGAATTTTTGACCCTGTCTGATTCTTAGCGTAGGTTCGATACAATGTTTTTTTTTTTCGTTGACACTTAAGGCATTTAACGCGTTTTATTGGTCACGATCACTGATATCTTTCACTAACACTCGATCAAGTTTTGTTTTAGCAGGGTCCCTGCTCGGGCGCCAATTAACACTTTCCTTGTTCTCCGTAGGAAAAAAATAAAATTTATTTAAAAATCTTTATTAGTTTTACGTTCACAAATCTTTTAGTTTACTGGAAGACTTTAAGACAACTACTATGAACAAGGATCGCGGAGCTCCAACGAAGTTACAAGTTGCACTCAGGTTGAAGACTGACTTTGGGTTGATCGATTATGTTTGGATGAAGCCTCTGGTATTGGGCGTCGTTGGTGACAGCGACGTCTGCTGAGTCCAAAAGTCCAACGCTGGCGTGGGATCTGTTTATCGATGAATTGATTTAGGCGACTTGAAGTCTGGTGTACCGAACTTGATCTGTTTATTGCCGAATTGTAGAATTGGGCGACTTGCTGTCTGATGTACTGAACACGACACCATTCTCATAGGAATGTTTAGTCTGGTAGTTATTGTTTGTGCCGATGCCCATTATGACGAGTCTTGACTATTGTAAGATGAGTGTGGGCGCGGTCATAAAGTATTTATAGGTTTATAGCATGCCTGGTCTTAACTTTATTTTAATTTTTTTTTTTTTTTTTTTTTTTTTTTGTTTTGAATTTGTTGTTTATTTATTTATGGAGATTTTGTGGTTTTTTTTTTAAGTTTTGAATTTAGTTTTTTTTTTTTTTTTAGATAGAAGGGAAGGGGGGTTTTTTTTTTTTTTTTTTTTTTAAAGTTTTATGTTTTAGCGTTTTTTAATAAGAGGAAAAAAAAAGAAAAAAAAAAAATTTTTTTTTTTAAAAAAGGGGGGGGGCGTTTTGTTCAAACAGTAAGTTTGCAGTTGGCGTGGTTCTAGATGCTCCCAGGGCTATCCTCACTCCTGAGTTTAGGATTGTTTTAATTTTTTTTAAATGGCTTGGTGCTGCCGTTCCATATATTGGCAATGCAAAGTCTATTTTGGACACTAAAAGCGATTTAAAGATAGATATTAATGTGAGTGTACTGCATCCGAATTTAGGTGCTGAAAGACATTTAATAATATCTAGGCAAGACTTCCCCCGGAGTAGAGACACCAATCAGCTATATTGCTAAATAAAGAGTCGAGGTTTATTGTTTTATTTTTTGTTTTGTCTAATTTAATCATAAGATTAAAATCGTCGGCATATGCGCTTATGCTTATTTCCTTATGTAGATCAATGATTTCTGTAAGTTTTCGATATGCAATGACGAACAGGATCACTGAGAGTGGCGATCCTTGAGGAATACCATTCTCGAGTGGAAGTGATTTTGAATAGAACTTTCCTACTTTAACTGTTATTTTTCTGTTTGTCATGAAGTTCTTGACGTAATTAAGTATAATTGGGCTAACTTTCCACTTAATAAGCTGATCTATTACGACATGTATTCCTATTTTATCAAACGCCTTAGCAAAGTCGAGAGATATTATTGAAATATGATTTTTTGTGTCCAAAGATTTAGTCACCAGGTGATCTATAAATAGGAGACAGTCCATAACAGATTTACCTTTTTTAAATCCGACTTGACTATTGTGTAGAAGTTTATTTGTAGTTACAAACCACCATAGTTTTTTTGCTATAATTTTGTCGAGGACTTTTGCCAAGCATGAGTTGAGGGAAATTGGTCTATAAGACGAGACATTTGTTTTTTCTTTGTTAGGGTTTAATATTGGTATAATCATGCTCAGTTTGTATTGTTGTGGTATAATGCCACCCAGTATTGCGTTGTATAGGTTTATAAGTCTGTTCTGGACTTCTCTAGGTAGTGCTTTAATCATGGGGTAAGTTATTCGATCCAAGCCTGGTGTGTTGCCTTTTAGAGAAACAAGGGCAGAGGAAAATTCAATGAAATTTATTTCTTGTTCTATTGGGATAGCATTTTTTCCTGGGGTATACAATAAATCGTCCGTTAATATCCTACTTTTGTTGGACTTAAATAAGTTGGTGAAGTTGGAGTTACTTGCTTCCATAGACCAGTTACTTGCGAAGATATCAGTAATTTCTTGTTGTTGCGTAACATTTTCAGTTGTGTTTGGTTTTTGAATACAGTGTAGTCCCTTTGAGGGGTTCAGACCGCAGAGTCTGCGTATGTTGTTCCAAATTTGTGGAATCGGTGTTAAAGGGTTGATTTCTTCGGTAAATTTTGCTAAAGATTCTTTCTTAGTTTGTTTCAGACTTCGTCTAAAAAGTGCATTTTTTTTTCTGTAATCTATTATATTTTCGTTAGAAATGTGTCTCTTAAGTTTTTGCCAGGCTGTGTTTTTGTGTTTACGAAGAATCTCAAGTTCCTTGCTCCACCAAGGCACGCAATGCGATGTTTTGGGAGAGGACTTTGGGATACTTTCGTGCGCGCTTCTTGAAATGATTTGCTGATTCTTTGTTAGTGTTTTGGTTTACTGGTATGGAATAGTTGTGGCTGATAGAGAGAGTTGTATAGAGGTTCCAGTGAGCTGCATTTGTTTTAAAAAGAGGTCTGTGGGTTGGTTTCTGAGGTCGGACTCTCTTAAATATATCACAAGAAATTGGTAAGTGGTCGCTACCAAAAAAGTCTGTTTCAATTGACCATTCAGCTTCTAATGCAAGATCGTTTGTGCAAAGAGTGAGATCAATGTGAGTTAGTGTGTTGTGTGTGCTAAGGTGTGTTGGACTACCATCGTTTAAAATAATTAGGTTGGACTGAGTAATGAATTTCTCTAAAGTAACCAATTTCCTGTTATTAGTAGGGGAGCCCCATCTTCTATGCCTGCTTCTGTATCGCTTTCAGAGACATTGAGATAGTTAGAGAGTTTTATGGAAATGGGTATCGTAACACAGGAAGATTATTTTTATTTGAGTTCATATTCTGCATTGGAGCATTCCATTTGCTCATCTGAGGACGAGCAGTTATTGTTATTTTCATTTGACAGTTCTTGTGATAAGATTATGTTATTGTTTGGTTTTGTTTGTGTTTTTACTTTAGCTTTAAGTTGTGACTTAAGTCTATTTGAAATATTTTTAGGAAGGATTTTAAAAGTTTGGTTTATGGTGGGTAGTGTGGTGTCGGTTTGTTGTGGTTGTACTTTTAGTACATTTTTTGAGGAGGTGGGTAGCTCTTTACTCTGAGTTAGGTCATCGTAGGGTATGATCTTACGTATTGTTGCTATCTGATGTGGCACCGCGACTATGTTACCATTTTTGGTATTGCTTAACGAAGTGCATGTTGTTGAAGATTGGGGAATGTTAGAGTTGTTTTTTGCTACACTGGAGTACAAAGATCCATTGTGTGAGCGTCTTGAATTGTATATGGAAACAGCATTTTTGAAGATTACTTTTTCGAGGGTCTTTATGGCCTGTATTTCTTGTTGTTTCACAAAGATGGGGCACTTTCTAAAGACTGATGAATGGTTGGTTTCGGGAAGATTCTCCTCCTTACAGTTTACACAGCATTTTTCGAAGGTACACAGCTCTTTGGAGTCGGGGTCCGTGTGATATTCTTTGGAACAATTAATGCAAGACATTTTGTTGCGGCAGTGTTTGGTGATATGTCCAAACCGGAAGCATTTGTTGCAGCGGAGTGGGGCAGGTATATAGGTGCGTACCTTCATCAGTTCGTATCCTATTTTTATATTTTCTGGTGTTGTGTGTGAGGCAAATGTAAGTATGATCAATCCAGTTTCTTCCAGTTCGTTGTTGACTTTTCTCATTATTTTCTTCACTTCAACGACGTTTTGGGCTTTTAGTTCTTCTTTGGTGATATCTTCGGCTAGGCAGCGGAGATCATTTGAGTAAATGACACCTTTACAGACATTTAGGGTAGAATGTTCATAAACTACAACAGAGAAAGGTCCCAGCAATTGTAGTTTCATCAACTTTAGAGCTTGTATACCATTTTTTGTTTTAATTAATAGGTTTTTCTGGCCATTAGCACTTCACCGTTGCAAGCGTAGTCAATAGATTTCTTAATCAAGAACGGAGATATATTTTCCATTGAGTTATCATCACTGCGTTTCATGATCAAAAATTTGGACTCAAGCATTAATTTCAGCTTATCGGGGGGATCGTCGGTCCCCATCGTAACGGGGATTATTTTCGGTTTTATTAAGTTTAACTGTTTTTTTTGGTTTTTTTTTTTTTGTTTTATGCTTTGTGCTTTTGTTTGTTTACGAGTTTGGTTTGCGGTAGGGCGCGAGCAAAAGAACTTTCCGTACACAGGTTTTGTCTGTTCAGAAGTAAGCTTTGAACTGTATAAATACAAATTGTGCGCATTTACTAAGCAAATATACATACCAAATTTTGTGTCTCTAGTTGCTCTAGTGTTTAAGAAAATCGGTTTTATGTTATTTGCGGTGGCGGTAGGGGGCGTGGCAAAATTTTTATAAATACAAAGTGTGCGCATTTACTAAGCAAATATTTATGCCAACTATGGTGTCTCTAGCTAGAATAGTTTTTGAGAAAATCGGTTTTATTTAATTTGTGGGGGCGGTAGGGGGCTTGACAGAAATTTAAAATAAACTTGATCACTCTACATACTACACGAATCTACATACCAAATTTGGTGGCTCTAGCTCTTATAGTCTCCGAGATCTAGGTGTTCATACAGACGGACGGACGGACGGACAGACGGACATGGCTATATCGTCTCGGCTGTTGATGCTGATCAAGAATATATATACTTTATGGGGTCGGAAAAGCTTCCTTCTGCCTGTTACATACATTTTGGCGACTTTAATATACCATTTCACCCTATGGGTATAAATAGCCAAGTTATGCATATAAACGTTTTTCCATATGGCCGGAAGTGGCCGTTGACTGGTGGGGGCGCTAGGGTGCTCGTATGCTTGAATGAGCGAAATACTAAGATATGCTTGTGAAAAGCATGTGAACAGTTTTTTTTTAAATACGAAAATGCATTGGTTATTATAAATTTAAAATATTTGTTTTACTGGTGAATGGTATATCCAAGTCGGTGAGACGACTTACTTACTTCATTCTCTTTAAGAATGCTGTAAAGCTGTGCTGACTGGATGTAAGCAAACCCTGCACGAGCTATGACAATTTTCGATATCCCTCAAATAATTTCTCATGCTTAAGAAATCAGTTCAATTGAATAACATAAAGACTTTAGAAAAAGTGGAATTTTTCCGCTAAATCGTTGAGTATTTGGTGAAATCGACTTTTTGTCAGGGGAAACAACAAACAGAACCATGATTCACCCGGCTCTGATGTTGGTTTTATTTCTGAAAAACTGAACAATAAAGGTGCAACTCAATATAACTTGGTTGACGCAATAAAGCCGTTTCCGAAGGCAGCACTCAGCGAAAAAGACGAGAAAAACCTCAAAAAAGTAAAATACTAACAGGAGAGCTTTGTTGTGCAAACATAGAATCCGAAACCATAGCACGCAATGCAAATTTAGCCGCTATTGAAGAGAAAGAGGCAGAGGCAGATGCAGAGACAGAGGCTGCCAAAAGAGAAACAGCAATGTTAAAGAACCTTAAAGTTAAGGCTGACACCTTCAACACTTCGAAATCATTTTTGTTAACTATTTGTAAATATAAACTTTCTGTAATAGCCAATTTGTTTCATAGATAAGATGTTTTTCTTACTGGGCATAATTTTATATAAAGCTTATTTCTAGGAACTGCATTGTTATTTTTAGTTGAAAAAATGCATTATTTTGAAATAAATAAATAAATAAGAAGAAAAACTTTATTCCTTTATCGCCCAACGCGGCCAATTGGAACCGATGACTCAATCGCCTCTAACACAACCTGAAGTGCTTTACTGCTTTTTATTTGGTAGGTATAAAAGTTGACGTTAGAAACTTTTTGATGATGCGGAAATTGTACTTCGATTTGAGTTTGGCATTTAATCTCTTTCATGTTTCCCTTATTGAGATGGTTTGCAAAAAAGTTACTTGCCCCTACTACCTTCGAAACCAGGGCGGTGAAGTCGCCTTTTCTACGGCACCAGTTTGGCATTCTTTAAGATGGGCAAGAATTTTAAACCGATTCCAGCTTAAGGGTGCTATACTTAGTTATTTTCGGCGTATTAGCCCTGAAAAGGGATTCAAGCCTCGTGTCGTTGTTATAATAGTATTATATTACTATTACTATTACTATTACTATTACTATTACTATTACTATTACTATTACTATTACTATTACTATTACTATTACTATTACTATTACTATTACTATTACTATTACTATTACTATTACTATTACTATTACTATTACTATTACTATTACTATTACTATTACTATTACTATTACTATTACTATTACTATTACTATTACTATTACTATTACTATTACTATTACTATTACTATTACTATTACTATTACTATTACTATTACTATTACTATTACTATTACTATTACTATTACTATTACTATTACTATTACTATTACTATTACTATTACTATTACTATTACTATTACTATTACTATTACTATTACTATTACTATTACTATTACTATTACTATTACTATTACTATTACTATTACTATTACTATTACTATTACTATTACTATTACTATTACTATTACTATTACTATTACTATTACTATTACTATTACTATTACTATTACTATTACTATTACTATTACTATTACTATTACTATTACTATTACTATTACTATTACTATTACTATTACTATTACTATTACTATTACTATTACTATTACTATTACTATTACTATTACTATTACTATTACTATTACTATTACTATTACTATTACTATTACTATTACTATTACTATTACTATTACTATTACTATTACTATTACTATTACTATTACTATTACTATTACTATTACTATTACTATTACTATTACTATTACTATTACTATTACTATTACTATTACTATTACTATTACTATTACTATTACTATTACTATTACTATTACTATTACTATTACTATTACTATTACTATTACTATTACTATTACTATTACTATTACTATTACTATTACTATTACTATTACTATTACTATTACTATTACTATTACTATTACTATTACTATTACTATTACTATTACTATTACTATTACTATTACTATTACTATTACTATTACTATTACTATTACTATTACTATTACTATTACTATTACTATTACTATTACTATTACTATTACTATTACTATTACTATTACTATTACTATTACTATTACTATTACTATTACTATTACTATTACTATTACTATTACTATTACTATTACTATTACTATTACTATTACTATTACTATTACTATTACTATTACTATTACTATTACTATTACTATTACTATTACTATTACTATTACTATTACTATTACTATTACTATTACTATTACTATTACTATTACTATTACTATTACTATTACTATTACTATTACTATTACTATTACTATTACTATTACTATTACTATTACTATTACTATTACTATTACTATTACTATTACTATTACTATTACTATTACTATTACTATTACTATTACTATTACTATTACTATTACTATTACTATTACTATTACTATTACTATTACTATTACTATTACTATTACTATTACTATTACTATTACTATTACTATTACTATTACTATTACTATTACTATTACTATTACTATTACTATTACTATTTCCCAGCACGTAGGCTGGCGCTTAAGTATAAGTATGAAAATGAAAGAGAAATGGGTTAACCCATTGGTAGCTGCGTCTGGTCTGCTAGGCAGTTAGCGAATTTCGGCGGGGTGATAGCCTGTAGTGCCCAGTTTCTGCCGTCAGTTTTATTTTAAAATTTTAGGGCGTAAGTTTGTATCTCAGTGGTGGGTAATTGTGTCGATAAAAATAAACAGCTGAAATTAGAAGTTCGATAGTTCTACTAGTGCAACCCTATCGGGAGCATAGAGGACAACAATTATTATAAAGTTTTGTGAATCTTATTATCGTAAGAAGTTTTAAATAAGTTCTTTTGGAAATTTAGCCGCAATCGAATTGGCTCAAAAGCTGCACACCGTGAAGGGCATACAGACATTTCGGCAGAGTCAACTAGCTTGAATAGCCGCCCGAATCGGATACGGGCAGAGAAGTTTCTTCGTTGCGGATTGAGAGTCCCTTAGACCCAATTTATTGCATAGGAATACCAGTCGCTTGATTTAACCTAACATTTTTATTCCTAAGCATCATCCAGCGGACGACGAAGGCCTTCGACGGAACGGACGGATGGGTGAGTCCTAAGTTCTTGACAAAAAAAATCATGTTCGATCTGGTATTTTCCTGTTTTTTTTATGCAAAAAGAAAGCGAGTTCAGTGTCAAATGATCTGAAAATAAAAAAAAACTTTCTCAAGTAAAGTAAAGCTAAAGAAAATATCAAAGAAAACGAAAATTGCCAATCGTTGTTAAAAAAAAAATTTAAAACGATATTAAGAATTGCCTTTGACTGTGTGAGCGAGCCTACAGTTATTTATAATTAATATCGTAATTTAAATTGGAGACTTCCAAATTCCAATTGACATTTTCATTTTTGAATATCTATGTATAAGTTTATATACATATATCCACCTTACAATTAAGATTCAACAAAACAAAACATATTATGAAATGATCCAATTATTTAATTTGATTACCGTATAATATAAGGATCATCATTTTAGTTTGGTCAAAACGGATTATGTTTCCGACTTATTGACGGATTTAGGTATTCCGTAACCCTCGTGAATAAATATCATTTATAATGTTTGAGTAAAAGTTGTTGATCTTCCTAGTGGCGAAATGTGAGCGGAATTGTATTGGGATTTTCCAGAATCTTGCGAAAGGAAAATCATTGGTTGGGAGGGTTTAGACGCGAAGCTATAATAACATCCTCATAGCTTCCCCATTCGTCCGATACTGATATACTCTTTTTTTCTATCCTTCTAGTTCATCTCTTTTGGTTAAGTAATTGTGTAATATTCGTGTTTTAGGGACTTTGTTTTATTTTATGTACTAAAGGTTTATTGAGTAATGCTGGTCCAAAGAACCCCCCCAAAGGCTGTTTGCTAGCCGACAGCCAGAAGTCCCACCCGGACCAAACTGCTCGATATATTAAGCTCGTAGATATGTTGGCTTTGGCCTAATTTGTGGTACTCCTGCCCATCATAACATCTGATGATTAGGGACTGCGAGAGAGACTACCTATATAGGCTGAACCTGACATTTTCTTGGATCAAAGAAGATTCTTTGACTAAGAGGGGATGTACATGATCTGGATTCATTCCGGGTTTTGTACATTACATCATTTTGGCGCCCAACTAGGGGGCTTGTTAGACTTGTATACGGTTTTTTACTATTACTTGTTAGACTTGTATACGGTTTTTCAGTTCAACCATGCTTCTTGAAAGGATTCAGGCTGAGCTGAAGTGTTCAAGAATTTCAGGTTCCTTTTTCCTTCTCCTTCTTTTTATTCTATCCCTTAATAGAATCCCCAGCCTTTTTATCTATGCTTTGCTATCAAATATTTTTATTTTCTTTTCATTTCGCTTTCTTTGTTAGACTTGTATACGGTTTTTCAGTTCAACCATGCTTCTTGAAAGGATTCAGGCTGAGCTGAAGTGTTCAAGAATTTCAGGTTCCTTTTTCCTTCTCCTTCTTTTTATTCTATCTCTTAATAGAATCCCCAGCCTTTTTATCTATGCTTTGCTATCAAATATTTTTATTTTCTTTTCATTTCGCTTTCTTTTTGTATTAACGGATAGTTGTTTGAGTGACTTATTCATTAGGAATGCAGATATTTGGAGAATCCGAGTTCTGACCAGTGATAAGGCGCTTAGGCATAAATCGGTGAATATACTTAGAAACATATACAAACTCTACAAAATAGTAACAGACGTATATTATAGGCGGTGTTTTTCTTGGAATGCGTAAATTTTGATCGTTTCGATATAAATTTCTTTTCACATATAAATTTCTGAGATTGAACCATCGATTAGTTCAATTCTCCCTCTATATCAGTACCGCATCTATAATTTTGCTCACCCTCACTTTTAAAACAAGGAAGATAATCGTTATATGATAAAATATATAAAAACAAATTAAATAAAGTATCTAAAGTAAGTTTTGTGGAAAAATAAACAAAATGCCAGTAATTTGAAGTAACGAAGAATTGAGTGTGCTACCAGAAGCACACTTGAAAGCATTATTAGCAACAGAAGAGCTTAGGATAACTAAATGTAATCATGTTTTTCATCAGGAGTGTATAGAAAATTATATACAAGAACATCAGGAATGTAATTTTTGTAAAAAAATATGCCACCAGAAAGATTTAGTCCAATTTATAATGCCAGATCAAGCCACGGGTCCCATAAGTAATAAAAACAAGAAGACCCATAATACTAGAGCTCAATCACATACAAGTAATGTAGCATCTCCGGCTAGTCAGGTAAAATCAGGAGGTAGAGGTAGAAAACCTAAATCTTCAACGGCACGTAAACAGGAGAACTCGAATCAACACAATTAGCGTTCAGCTCGGTCACAGCAACAAGCAATTTCAAATCGAGCAGCTGCCATAAATGTTAATTCAATTTTTGAGAGAATGGAATATTTAATTGATCAGAGATTGGGAAATTTGAATTTAAATAATTCAGTTGGAAGATCTAGCAACCACGAGGAGCATCGCGTTCCAACACCAAGATCAGATTCAATATCACACCATTACATTAATCCTGGAAAAGCCGCCCAATTAGTACAAAGTTGGGGTATTAAATTTGATGCGTCTCCTAAAGGTCATACAGTATCAGAGTTTCTATACAGAATAAAAGCATTACCTGTAGACAATTTTCAGAGTGATTTCACACCGGTATGCAGAAATTTGCACCTACTGTTAATCGGAAGAGCCAAGGAATGGTATTGGCGTTATCGAAAAGAGCACGACGAAGTTATTTGGGAAGAGTTTTCTATGGATTTAAAACAAGAATACGACGATTTTAAGGATGATGATTTGATTCTTGAAGAAATACGTAACCGAAAACAGAGGAATGGTGAAGCATTTGATGACATTGGTATCGAAATTGGTAATACCTATGGAGGAAAAAGACTCGTACATCAGCTACAAAAAAACCTGACTTCGGAAGTACGAGAAGCTTTATTATACGTTCCAATTGAATCGGTATCTAAACTTCGCCAATTGGTGCACCGCCGAGAGCAATTTCTCCGTGAATAATCAGGAAAACGCATTATGAAGTATACAAATATTAGGAAGAATATCGCTTTACTCGAAGAGACTTTACTCGAAGAGACTCGAAGATACGAAAATCCCGACGAAGAAGATGTCCAACCGTAGTTAAATGCAATTCACGTCAAGGAAAAGAAATACATTTGTTGGAATTGTGACATCGAAGGACACAGATGGGACATGTGCTTAAAAGAGCGCCGCATTTTCTGCAACGGATGTGGAAAGAAAAATGTCTACAAACCACAATGTGATGTATGCCTATCCCGTTCGAAAAACTCCAATAAGGGCCCATTATTCCGTCGCAATCGAGTGGACCCTCAGTAGATGTCAAGGATAAACAACGAAACACCAGATTTGACAGATAATACCGGTACGAATCGGCGAGAAAATAAAATTCAGCTATATCCCAGACTACCATACCATCAACGGCTGCAGAACTAGTTAGCGATACGAAATAAAATCTTTGCACGGGAGGTAGCAACTTGCCAGTTCATTAGAAGTCGCTCAAGCGAACGTCTGCGTCGCTTTTGGAAGAAAGTAAAAGATGCCCAAAGGCGAATAATAGCGTCTATGATTAACGAAGCCGCAGATGGCCGTTTCTACGCTCCAGTAAAGTTTCTCGAGTTTTCTGAGCTTGGTCTATTGGATACTGGAGCCAATATCAGTTGTATCGGATCTGATTTAGCAGCAAAAGACTGGACGAAATATCCCGGATTTTCAACTATTGTTTCAAGTGTGGCCACAGCAGATGGTAAAAGACATCCAGTTACCGGAATAATAACAACAGAGGTGCAATACGAAAGCAAGCGAAACCCTCTTTCTCTTTTTATTATTCCGTCATTAGCGAAACGAGTTATTTTAGGAATCGATTTCTGGAAATCTTTTGAGTTATGTCCAGAATTTTCATATCGTTGTAAGACTCCCATATTAGATAAAAATATTCACTCGGTTGATGACAATGAAAAGAAATGTTTATTAACCCAAGAGCAAGAAAAAAGATTAAATGATGTGATTCAGTTGTTTCCAGATTTCAAACAACAGGGATTAGGCCGAACTGCACTTATTGTTCATGACATAGAGATCAAAGAGGCAACTCCAATCAAACAACGCTTCTATCCTGTGTCGCCAGCGGTGGAAAAGTTAATGTATAAAGAAATCGACCGAATGTTGGAAATGGGAGTGATCGAGAGAGCCAATAGTCCTTGGAGTTCTCCTATGCGTCTGGTTGTGAAACCCGGAAAAGTGTGATTATGCTTGGATGCAAGAAAAATAAATGAAGTCACCAAAAAGGACGCATATCCTCTGCAAAGCATAGATGGAATTTTCGCGCAACTGCCCAAGGCAAACAAAAATTGATTTAAAAGATGCCTACTGGCAAATTGCCCTTTCAGAAAAATCCAAACCCATAACAGCTTTTACGATACCAGACCGCCCCTTGTACCACTGTAATGCCATTCGGATCATGCAACGCTTCGCAAACCATGGCACGATTGATAGACGATCTAATTCCAGCAGATCTGAAATACTGTTTGTTCGGATACCTAGACGATCTCTGTGTGGTGTCAGAAGACTTTGATACTCATTTGGAAATTCTGATTCGTATGTCTCAGCAATTTAGAAAGGCAAATCTAACTTTAAATATAGAAAAGACAAAGTTTTGTGTTACAGAAGTGCCATATCTGGGCTATATTATAGAAAGAGGAGGAATTTCAACAGACCCTGCCAAAATAGAAGCAATAAAGAATTGGCCAATTCCGAAAACGATAAAGCAAACCAGAGGTTTCTTGGGTGTTGTTGGTTGGTATCGTAGATTCATTGATAATTTTTCTAATATTACTTTTCCGATAACCCAATTGCTAACTAAGAAAAATAAATTTTTATGGACACAGGAAGCTCAAATCGCCTTCAAAAAACTTAAGGAAAAGCTTACCTCTGCACCGATCTTTATCAATCCCGACTTCAATAAGAAATTCTTCGTGCATTGTGATGCAAGCAACTAAGGCAATTGGACGAAGAAGGAGCTGAGAAACCTATAGCGTTTATATATGGACGAAGAAGGAGCTGAGAAACCTATAGCGTTTATATCGAAGAAGTTAACAACGGCTCAACGAAACTGTAGCGTAACAGAACGCGAGTGCTTGGCTGCTTTGGAAACAATTGAAAAATTCCGCTGCTATCTGGAACTACAGGATTTCGAAGTCATAACCAACCACGGCAGTTTAGTTTGGTTGATGCGATAATCAGATTTGAAGGGAAGGCTCGTGAGATGGGCCATGAAACTGCAAGGTTGTAAGTTTGAAGTAAGTCACCGACGAGGTCGAGATAATGTAGTGCCCGACGCCTTGTCCAGAATATTTCCAGAGGAGTTATGTGCTTTGGAGGAAATTCGCCCCTTAGTCGATTTGGACTCTCCTAGTTTCAATGACGAAGAGTATCTACAACTAAGAGAAAAAATTGGAAAAGAACAGGACAGATACCCGAATTTGAAAATAGTAGATCAATTTGTATATAAGTTAAGACCAGGCATGCTATAAACCTATAAATATTTTATGACCGCGCCCACGCTCATCTTACAATAGTCAAGACTCGTCATAATGGGCATCGGCACAAACAATAACTACCAGACTAAACATTCCTATGGGAATGGTGTCGAGTTCAGTACATCCGACAGCAAGTCGCCCAATTCTACAATTCGGCAATAAACAGATCAAGTTCGGTACACCAGACTTCAAGTCGCCTAAATCAATTCATCGATAAACAGATCCCACGCCAGCGTTGGACTTTTGGACTCAGCAGACGTCGCTGTCACCAACGACGCCCAACACCAGAGGCTTCATCCAAACATAATCGATCAACCCAAATTTAGTCTTCAACCTGAGTGCAACTTGTAACTTCGTTGGAGCTCCGCGATCCTTGTTCATAGTAGTTGTCTTAAAGTCGTCCAGTAAATTAAAAGATTTGTGAACGTAAAACTAATAAAGATTTTTAAATAAATTTTTTTTTTCATACAGAGAACAAGGAAAGTGTTAATTTATATACGCACGGACAATGACGATGGACAAAATCCAGTCTAGTCAATATCTGGAAATTATGGATCCCACAAAGTTTATCAAAAGAAGTTATCGAAGGACCTCATGAAGATAAGATATCTGCACATAGCGGAATGGTAAAAACTTTGGAGCTCATACGTCGGACATTCTTTTGCCCAGGCATGGTGGTACAGGTGCGTGATTATATACGAAACTGTGAGAAAGCACCCAATCAAATCTTAAATCCACCAATCGGTAAGCCTGCAGTATCAGAGATACCTTTTCAGCGATTATATATTGATCTTTTGGGACCATATCCAAGAAGCAAACGTGAGAATATCGGACTCCTGATAGTGGTTGATCATTTATCGAAGTATCATTGGCTTCAACCCCTTAAAGTATTTAAGAGCAAGGTGATTCAAGAGTACCTGCAGGATAATATATTCTTTAGATATGGAGTCCCCGAGATATTGGTTAGCGACAACGGATCACAATTCAAGGCAAGCGGTTAATGGCATTGGGTATAAAACATATATATACAGCAGTTTATTCCCCACAGTCAAATGCCTCTGAGAGGGTAAACAGATCCATAATTGCAGCAATACGCGCTTATATCAAAGAGGACCAGCGCGAATGGGATCTACACATACCTGCTATAAGTTGTGCACTAAGGAATTCGAATCATCAGAGTATAGGATGCTCTCCTATCCATGCTTTGTTTGGCTTTGACATGGCCATACATGGTTCCCAATACATTCTTCTCGAAAAGATAAACATGCTAAATGAATCGAATAACGTGTTGCAAAAGGGCGATCAGTTGGCATTACGGCGTAATTTACTCAAGAATAATATAGCACAGGCAGCGGAGCAGAATGCAAAGGTATATAATCTGAGAACCAAGGATGTTAATTTCAAGGTAGGACAAAAAGTCTTTAGACATAATTTTGGACAGAGTAACTTCCAAAAATGCGTTAGTGCGAAGTTAAACTTGTCGTGGCTAAAGTCTCGAGTTCGAGAGAGATTAGGGAACTGTTATTATGTGTTAGAGGATTTAAATGGCAAACTGTTAGGAACACGCTTATCCTGTTGTTGTAGTGCCCAGTTTCTGCCGTTAGTTTTATTTTTAAATTTTAAGGCGTAAGTTTGTATCTCAGTAAGTGGCTTTTTGGCTTTTGGATGCCTGAAATGATCCAATTATTTAATTTGATTACCGTATAATATAAGGATCATCATTTTAGTTTGGTCAAATCGGATTATGTTTCCGACTTATTGACGGATTTAGGTATTCCGTAACCCTCGTGAATACATATCATTTATAATGTTTGAGTAAAAGTTGTTGATCTTCCTAGTGGCGAAATGTGAGCGGAATTGTATTGGGATTTTCCAGAATCTTGCGAAAGGAAAATCATTGGTTGGGAGGGTTTAGACGCGAAGCTATATTAACATCCTCATAGCTTCCCCATTCGTCCGATACTGATATACTCTTTTTTTCTATCCTTCTAGTTCATCTCTTTTGGTTAAGTAATTGTGTAATATTCGTGTTTTAGGGACTTTGTTTTATTTTATGTACTAGGGGTTTATTGAGTAATGCTGGTCCAAAGAACCCCCCCAAAGGCTGTTTGCTAGCCGACAGCCAGAAGTCCCACCCGGACCAAACTGCTCGATATATTAAGCTCGTAGATATGTTGGCTTTGGCCTAATTTGTGGTACTCCTGCCCATCATAACATCTGATGATTAGGGACTGCGAGAGAGACTACCTATATAGGCTGAACCTGACATTTTCTTGTCAAAGAAGATTCTTTGACTAAGAGGGGATGTACATGATCTGGATTCATTCCGGGTTGTGTACATTACATCATTTTGGCGCCCAACTAGGGGGCTTGTTAGACTTGTATACGGTTTTTCAGTTCAACCATGCTTCTTGAAAGGATTCAGGCTGAGCTGAAGTGTTCAAGAATTTCAGGTTCCTTTTTCCTTCTCCTTCTTTTTATTCTATCTCTTAATAGAATCCCCAGCCTTTTTATCTATGCTTTGCTATCAAATATTTTTATTTTCTTTTCATTTCGCTTTCTTTTTGTATTCACGGATAGTTGTTTGAGTGACTTATTCATTAGGAATGCAGATATTTGGAGAATCCGAGTTCTGACCAGTGATAAGGCGCTTAGGCATATATCGGTGAATATACTTAGAAACATATACAAACTCTACAAAATAGTAACAGACGTATATTATAGGCGGTGTTTTTCTTGGAATGCGTAAATTTTGATTGTTTCGATATAAATTTCTTTTCACATATAAATTTCTGAGATTGAACCATCGATTAGTTCAATTCTCCCTCTATATCAGTACCGCATCTATAATTTTGCTCACCCTCACTTTTAAAACAAGGAAGATAATCGTTATATGATAAAATATATAAAAACAAATTAAATAAAGTATCTAAAGTAAGTTTTGTGGAAAAATAAACAAAATGCCAGTAATTTGAAGTAACGAAGAATTGAGTGTGCTACCAGAAGCACACTTGAAAGCATTATTAGAAACAGAAGAGCTTAGGATTACTAAATGTAATCATGTCTTTCATCAGGAGTGTATAGAAAATTATATACAAGAACATCAGGAATGTAATTTTTGTAAAAAAATATGCCACCAGAAAGATTTAGTCCAATTTATAATGCCAGATCAAGCCACGGGTCCCATAAGTAATAAAAACAAGAAGACCCATAATACTAGAGCCCAATCACAATCAAGTAATGTAGCATTTCCGGCTAGTCAGGTAAAATCAGGAGGTAGAGGTAGAAAACCTAAATCTTCAACGGCACGTAAACAGGAGAACTCGAATCAACACAATTAGCGTTCAGCTCGGTCACAGCAACAAGCAATTTCAAATCGAGCAGCTGCCATAAATGTTAATTCAATTTTTGAGAGAATGGAATATTTAATTGATCAGAGATTGGAAAATTTGAATTTAAATAATTCAGTTGGAAGATCTAGCAACCACGAGGAGCATCGCGTTCCAACACCAAGATCAGATTCAATATCACACCATTACATTAATCCTGGAAAAGCCGCCCAATTAGTACAAAGTTGGGGTATTAAATTTGATGCGTCTCCTAAAGGTCATACAGTATCAGAGTTTCTATACAGAATAAAAGCATTACCTGTAGACAATTTTCAGAGTGATTTCACACCGGTATGCAGAAATTTGCACCTACTGTTAACCGGAAGAGCCAAGGAATGGTATTGGCGTTATCGAAAAGAGCATGACGAAGTTATTTGGGAAGAGTTTTCTATTGATTTAAAACAAGAATACGACGATTTTAAGGATGATGAATTGATTCTTGAAGAAATACGTAACCGAAAACAGAGGAATGGTGAAGCATTTGATGACATTGGTATCGAAATTGGTAATACCTATGGAGGAAAAAGACTCGTACATCAGCTACAAAAAAACCTGACTTCGGAAGTACGAGAAGCTTTATTATACGTTCCAATTGAATCGGTATCTAAACTTCGCCAATTGGTGCACCGCCGAGAGCAATTTCTCCGTGAATAATCAGGAAAGCGCATTATGAAGTATACAAATATTAGGAAGAATATCGCTTTACTCGAAGAGACTTTACTCGAAGAGACTCGAAGATACGAAAATCCCGACGAAGAAGATGTCCAACCGTAGTTAAATGCAATTCACGTCAAGGAAAAGAAATACATTTGTTGGAATTGTGACATCGAAGGACACAGATGGGACATGTGCTTAAAAGAGCGCCGCATTTTCTGCAACGGATGTGGAAAGAAAAATGTCTACAAACCACAATGTGATGTGGTTCGAAAAACTCCAATAAGGGCCCATTATTCCGTCGCAATCGAGTGGACCCTCAGTAGATGTCAAGGATAAACAACGAAACACCAGATTTGACAGATAATACCGGTACGAATCGGCGAGAAAATAAAATTCAGCTATATCCCAGACTACCATACCATCAACGGCTGCAGAACTAGTTAGCGATACGAAATAAAATCTTTGCACGGGAGGTAGCAACTTGCCAGTTCATTAGAAGTCGCTCAAGCGAACGTCTGCGTCGCTTTTGGAAGAAAGCAAAAGATGCCCAAAGGCGAATAATAGCGTCTATGATTAACGAAGCCGCAGATGGCCGTTTCTACGCTCCAGTAAAGTTTCTCGAGTTTTCTGAGCTTGGTCTATTGGATACTGGAGCCAATATCAGTTGTATCGGATCTGATTTAGCAGCAAAAGACTGGACGAAATATCCCGGATTTTCAACTATTGTTTCAAGTGTGGCCACAGCAGATGGGAAAAGACATCCAGTTACCGGAATAATAAGAACAGAGGTGCAATACGAAAGCAAGCGAAACCCTCTTTCTCTTTTTATTATCCCGTCATTAGCGAAACGAGTTATTTTAGGAATCGATTTCTGGAAATCTTTTGAGTTATGTCCAGAATTTTCATATCGTTGTAAGACTCCCATATTAGATAAAAATATTCACTCGGTTGATGACAATGAAAAGAAATGTTTATTAACCCAAGAGCAAGAAAAAAGATTAAATGATGTGATTCAGTTGTTTCCAGATTTCAAACAACAGGGATTAGGCCGAACTGCACTTATTGTTCATGACATAGAGATCAAAGAGGCAACTCCAATCAAACAACGCTTCTATCCTGTGTCGCCAGCGGTGGAAAAGTTAATGTATAAAGAAATCGACCGAATGTTGGAAATGGGAGTGATCGAGAGAGCCAATAGTCCTTGGAGTTCTCCTATGCGTCTGGTTGTGAAACCCGGAAAAGTGTGATTATGCTTGGATGCAAGAAAAATAAATGAAGTCACCAAAAAGGACGCATATCCTCTGCAAAGCATAGATGGAATTTTCGCGCAACTGCCCAAGGCAAACAAAAATTGATTTAAAAGATGCCTACTGGCAAATTGCCCTTTCAGAAAAATCCAAACCCATAACAGCTTTTACGATACCAGACCGCCCCTTGTACCACTGTAATGCCATTCGGATCATGCAACGCTTCGCAAACCATGGCACGATTGATAGACGATCTAATTCCAGCAGATCTGAAATACTGTTTGTTCGGATACCTAGACGATCTCTGTGTGGTGTCAGAAGACTTTGATACTCATTTGGAAATTCTGATTCGTATGTCTCAGCAATTTAGAAAGGCAAATCTAACTTTAAATATAGAAAAGACAAAGTTTTGTGTTACAGAAGTGCCATATCTGGGCTATATTATAGAAAGAGGAGGAATTTCAACAGACCCTGCCAAAATAGAAGCAATAAAGAATTGGCCAATTCCGAAAACGATAAAGCAAACCAGAGGTTTCTTGGGTGTTGTTGGTTGGTATCGTAGATTCATTGATAATTTTTCTAATATTACTTTTCCGATAACCCAATTGCTAACTAAGAAAAATAAATTTTTATGGACACAGGAAGCTCAAATCGCCTTCAAAAAACTTAAGGAAAAGCTTACCTCTGCACCGATCTTTATCAATCCCGACTTCAATAAGAAATTCTTCGTGCATTGTGATGCAAGCAACTAAGGCAATTGGACGAAGAAGGAGCTGAGAAACCTATAGCGTTTATATCGAAGAAGTTAACAACGGCTCAACGAAACTGTAGAGTAACAAAACGCGAGTGCTTGGCTGCTTTGGAAACAATTGAAAAATTCCGCTGCTATCTGGAACTACAGGAATTCGAAGTCATAACCGACCACGGCAGTTGAGTTTGGTTGATGCGATAATCAGATTTGAAGGGAAGGCTCGTGAGATGGGCCATGAAGCTGCAAGGTTGTAAGTTTGAAGTAAGTCACCGACGATGTCGAGATAATGTAGTGCCCGACGCCTTGTCCAGAATATTTCCAGAGGAGTTGTGTGCTTTGGAGGAAATTCGCCCCTTAGTCGATTTGGACTCTCCTAGTTTCAATGACGAAGAGTATCTACAACTAAGAGAAAAAATTGGAAAAGAACAGGAAAGATACCCGAATTTGAAAATAGTAGATCAATTTGTATATAAGTTAAGACCAGGCATGCTATAAACCTATAAATATTTTATGACCGCGCCCACGCTCATCTTACAATAGTCAAGACTCGTCATAATGGGCATCGGCACAAACAATAACTACCAGACTAAACATTCCTATGGGAATGGTGTCGAGTTCAGTACATCAGACAGCAAGTCGCCCAATTCTACAATTCGGCAATAAACAGATCAAGTTCGGTACACCAGACTTCAAGTCGCCTAAATCAATTCATCGATAAACAGATCCCACGCCAGCGTTGGACTTTTGGACTCAGCAGACGTCGCTGTCACCAACGACGCCCAACACCAGAGGCTTCATCCAAACATAATCGATCAACCCAAATTTAGTCTTCAACCTGAGTGCAACTTGTAACTTCGTTGGAGCTCCGCGATCCTTGTTCATAGTAGTTGTCTTAAAGTCGTCCAGTAAATTAAAAGATTTGTGAACGTAAAACTAATAAAGATTTTTAAATAAATTTTTTTTTTCATACAGAGAACAAGGAAAGTGTTAATTTATATACGCACGGACAATGACGATGGACAAAATCCAGTCTAGTCAATATCTGGAAATTATAGATCCCACAAAGTTTATCAAAAGAAGTTATCGAAGGACCTCATGAAGATAAGATATCTGCACATAGCGGAATGGTAAAAACTTTGGAGCTCATACGTCGGACATTCTTTTGCCCAGGCATGGTGGTACAGGTGCGTGATTATATACGAAACTGTGAGAAAGCACCCAATCAAATCTTAAATCCACCAATCGGTAAGCCTGCAGTATCAGAGATACCTTTTCAGCGATTATATATTGATCTTTTGGGACCATATCCAAGAAGCAAACGTGAGAATATCGGACTCCTGATAGTGGTTGATCATTTATCGAAGTATCATTGGCTTCAACCCCTTAAAGTATTTAAGAGCAAGGTGATTCAAGAGTACCTGCAGGATAATATATTCTTTAGATATGGAGTCCCCGAGATATTGGTTAGCGACAACGGATCACAATTCAAGGCAAGCGAATTTAATGCATGGTTAATGGCATTGGGTATAAAACATATATATAATTAAATATCTGGTCTTTCCAAAAGGAAAAAAAAAGATATTGTTTGTTCAAGTTAAAAGCGGGGACTTTATTCGTTGAACGAAAACTTAAAACTGAAGTACAAAAATGTCTTATAGTAATATTTATAGTCTAAATTTGTGAGCCCTTAAATGGCGTGATCGATATTGATGTGATTTGATTGGCCCGAATTTTAATGCTGAATTAGCGTTCTCACGCTTTTGATTTTTGGGCGACAATTATTATTGCAAGTGTTCAATTGTTTATGAATAAAACGGATTTTATTGGCCTGTGTTTGAATTATGAGTTAGCGTTCACACGCTTTGATTTTAAGGGGGACAATTGTTATTGCAAGTGTCCAAGTGTTTATATAAAAAAACGGATGTTTACTTTAAAGTTATAAATTTTAGGGGGCGAAAAATTTATTAGTTATTGGGTATTGAAGTTGGATATATGACTTCCCCATCCCAAAAAAATTAGCCTGTCCTCAGGCGGATACATTGGGATATAGCGAGGGGTTTTTCTCCGCTGTAAAGATTGGAGTATCAATTTTGTTTATAATTTGGGATTCAATTTTTTCAACAATTGGGGTTTCGATTTTTTCTGTGGGAGCACGATTGTTATTTGATCGAAAATGCTTAATTAATAATTCTTGTGGCATTGCCTTAAACTTATAGATTAAGTATGTAATGAAACTTATTATAGTAAGTATAAAAGTGGTTAATGTAATAGTTTGGAATACAGTATAATATTTGGTGTGTTCGTTAATTATCTCTTTTGTTTGGATAAAGGAAATAGGTTCTAGCCTGGTGATATTGTTTGTTACATAAATGCTTTGGCTATAATCAAGCAATGAATTTATTATTGATATTTCGTTTAATTGTAAGGCACAATCGTAAATTTTTATTATGTTATTGCCTTCTATTATTAAGTCGTTGTTTACGCAATTTTGATTAAGTTTAGTTTTTGGTAAATTCCATGTTACAATTATGTTTGGTTCAATGTAATTAGTTTGAAAATTTTTATATGTTTTAGTGTATTTACAAGTGGTTGGGATTTGATTCAAAATGCCTATTATACATTCATTAGTTTCTATTTGTTTTGTATTTTTATTGAACAAAGTGTTGTTGTCAAAATAGTATTTATCGTATGAATTTTCTGTCAAAATATTTTTATTTTCATCTGGATAAGGATAAGGAAGTATCTCAAAGATAGGGGTTTTTATTATTTCTTGAGGAATGTTTGAAATGATAAATATCTCGTTTGAATTTGGTTTAAGCCAGGTGGATGTTTTTGTATTCAATAGTTTTTCCGAATTAACATGACCTAAGCGATTATGTTTTAAAAGTTTTGGGTTGAAAATTCCTAGCCTAGTGAGCTGCATGCCCATTGCTATATCTTCGATGTATTCTTGGAAATGCTCAAAATTAAAGATTAAAACTTCTAATTTTACTGATTTTTCCTTTTCTTCCTTGAGGTTGTTTAGTACTTCTAAACCTTTATTAATAGTGTCTATTACGTAATTTAGTTCGTTTGCTTGTACGCTATTGCTTTCAAGATTATTTATTTTTTCTTCTAATTCATCTTTATCGTTTTGATCAAGAGTACCAAAAAGATATTTGTATATTGAACCAATTCCGTTAATTAGTCCTCGTTTGTTACGTTTTACAATTTGTATTCCATTAATTTCTCTACTTAGTTTTTCTGTTAGGTATTGAATATGGATTATGTCTTTAAATTCTTGTGCTTGTTGCATTAAATTGTTATATGTAATGTCTATTAGCGTTAAATTAACTTTGAAATAATGATATTCAAAGTTTGTAGGTAAATCCATGGTTCCTGTCTTAAATATTAAGTAACCGTTCGGTGCTTTTACTGGGTTTATGTCAATGGATTGGCTGCATGTTGATTTTAATGTTAAAAATAGCAATATGCACAAAAAGCCATCTTGAGTTGTTGACCTGTAATTAATCAATTGTCGTATTTGCTTTTATTAACTTTCTTTTTCTTCTTGAATTTTGATTTGTAGTGTGTAACTTTTTGTCCTCTATTTCTTTCTTCATAATGTTTTTCATCTAACTGATTTATTTCTCCTGTCTTTTTGAATGGATTTGTCGTTTTTGACTTTACTAATGGTGCTTGTTTAAATCTAGTATCAATTTCGAAGTCGTGTCTATCTCTATTTAAATTGTTTATTTGAAGTATTTTATTCGTTTGGGTATTATAGTCGGGTGATCCTGCATAGATAAAGATGTCCGCTGGCGTTCGGTTAGTTGTTTTATGTCTCGTTTTATGGTTGTATATGTAGAGAATTTTTTCAAATTTGATTAATTTATCTTCGATGTCGTTTTCACTATTTATAATTCTGAGTTTTTCATTTACTGTTTTATGGAATCTTTCTACGTCTGAAATGCCGTTTTTACTTGTTGTGATGTCTAACTTAACATTTTCTTCTTGTAGCCAATTCTTTAATGCTATACACAGAAATGCTGAATCTTTGTCTGATTTTATTTCTATTGGTTTGCCCATTTCAGTGAATACTTTCATGATTGCTCTCTTGGCTTCTAACCAATCTCTAGACTTTACTTCTACAAGTGTTGCAAATTTGGAGTAAATGTCAATGCATGAAAGGAATTGTAAATTGTCGATCATGTAAAAGTCCATGACGTATTTTTCTCTAATATTAAAAGTTTCTGGTGTTATTTCGAAAGTTAGTTTTGTATTTCTATTTTCGGTCTTTGCGATATTGCATACTGAGCATTCATTAATAATGTTTTGAATTAGGTTTTGAAAATCGGGGAAATAATATTTTTCTTTAAACAAATTAATCGTTTTTTCGATTCCTGGATGTAATAATTCTTTATGTTGTTTTAGGATTATTTCTTTGAATTGTGCAAACGTTTGAAGGTCCTCTAACTTAATGCTAGATTTCGAGGTTTTTATACCATACACCCATAGGGTGAAATGGTATATTAAAGTCGCCAAAATGTATGTAACAGGCAGAAGGAAGCTTTTCCGACCCCATAAAGTATATATATTCTTGATCAGCATCAACAGCCGAGACGATCACTATCCGCCATGTCCGTCTGTCCGTCCGTCCGTCCGTCCGTCATGAACACCTAGATCTCGGAGACTATAAGAGCTAGAGCCACCAAATTTGGTATGTAGACTCGTGTCATATGTACGCTTATCGAGTTTGTTTCAAATGTTTGCCACCCCCGCCCCCGCAAATGATATAAAACCGATTTCCTTAAACACCATAGCAACTAGAGACACAAAATTTGGTATGTATATTTGCTTAGTAAACGCGCACATTTTGTATTTATAAAAAATTTACCACGCCCCCTACCGCCCCCGCAAATCAAATAAAACCGATTTTCTCAAAAACTATTTTAGCTAGAGATACCATAGTTGGTATGTATATTTGCTTAGTAATTGCGCACATTTTTAATGTGTAAAGATTTTGCCACGCCCCTTTCCGCCCCCGTAATTTGAAAAAACTCGATTATCTACCGTAATTTTTTACCTTGTGCAATCAAATTTAGCACACTTAAATTTGATACTAATATCCAGCAAAACACCAAATTTGATCAAAATCGGAATAAAAATAGCCAAGTTATGCATATAAACGTTTTTCCATATGGCCGGAGTTGGCCGTTGACTGGTGGGGGCGCTAGGGTGCTCGTATGCTTGAATGAGCGAAATACTAAGATATGCTTGTAAAAAGCATGCAAACCGATTTTTTTAAAAATACGAAAATGCATTGGTTATTATAAATTTAAAATATTTGTTTTACTGGTGTATGGTATATCCAAGTCGGCGAGACGACTTACTTACTTCATTGTATTTGTGTTTGATCGTATTATTTCAATAAAGGCTTGTTGGAATATGGGAAAATCTTGTTCATTATGAAAATACAGTACAGTTTTCTTACCGCAAAGATATCTTTTGATTATATCCCTGGCGTGAGCATTAGTCATTTCTTTGTATGTTATTTTTATGTTTGATTTATAAAAATAAGTTGTTGTTTCTGCTTTGTCTTCTGAACCTCTAATGAATTCTATTTGCCTGTTGAAATAATTAATGGGTTTTTCTACTATTGGAATGTAATTTCCATTGTCCTCATGAGCACTTTGTATTGTGGCTGCGGTGCTTTCTGTTGATCCTAAAAAGTTTTCATCTGTTTTAATTCTGGAAAGGGCGTCTGCAACGTGATTCTCTTTTCCTGGTAAGTATTTTATTTTGTAATCGAATTCGTTCAATTTTATCTTCCATCTCTGTAATTTCATATTAGGTTCTTTGATATTGTGCAACCAGACAAGGGGTTTATGATCACTTAGGATTTCAAAATGTCTACCGAAGAGGTATGGCCTAAAATATTTGGTTGCCCATACGATAGATAGTAATTCCTTTTCTATGGCTGAATAATTAAGTTCATGTTCGTTAAGTGTTCTACTAGCATAAGAAATAGGTCTATGGTCCTGTGAGATGAACGCACCTAAAGTTTGAAATCGGGATATGCAAGTATGGGATCGTTCATAAGGAGATATTTTAATTTCTCAAAGGATGAAATATAGTCTGGGTTGTTTATGTTAATCTTAGCTCCTTTTTTCAATCCGAGAGTTAAAGGTTTTGCAATATGTGCAAAGTTTGGTATAAATTTCCGGAAGAATCCACATAATCCCAAGAATGATTTTATTTCTTTTGGGGTTTTAGGGATAGGAAAATTTTGAATTGCTTTGACTTTATCTGGGTTTGGTTTGATGCCTTCTGTAGTTATGACGTGACCTAAAAATTCTGTTTCCTTTTTCAAGAACTCGCATTTATTTAATTGTAGTTTTAGATTAGCTTTTCGCAATTTAGTAAAAACCTTTTTTAGTGATGCCAAATGTTCTTCTAATGAGGTGGAATACACAATTATATCGTCTAAATAAACTAAACAATCTTTATAGATTAAATCTTCTAGTAAATTGTTCATACATCTTTGGAACGTTGCTGGTGAATTTTTTAGCCCAAATGGCATTCGTGTGTACTCGTAATGACCATGTTTGGTGGAGAATGCGGTTTTTTCTATTGATTTGGGATCCATTTGGATTTGATGGAATCCTTTGGCGAGGTCAATGGTTGTGAAATATTGACATTTTCCAAGTTTGTCTAATATTTCATCCATTGCCGGTATTGGGAACTTGTCATCGACAGTAATTTCATTTAGACTATGATAGTCGATTACTAAGCGGAACTTTTGTTCCTTGGACGCGTCCTCTTTTTTAGGTACGATCCAGATTGGAGAACAATAGGGGGATTTCGATTTTCGAGTGATACCCTGTTCTATCATTTCATTAATCTGTTTATTGACTTCTTCGTCAAAGATTTGTGGGTATTTGTATGGGTGTTTGTATATTGGGTCCTCATGTTTTGTATGAATAGAGTGTTTTATTGTACTCGTGAAAGTCAAATTTTCACCTTCGCGGTACTGTATGTCACTGAATTCGTACAAGACTTTTTTGAGTTTTTGTGTTTCTTCGTTGTTTAAATGGTCGAGTCTATACTCATTGCTTTCTACTATTTCATTTTCAATTGCAAAATTTGTGTCTGGGTCCCTCTCTGTAGGTGGGTCCAAACATTCTATGTTATGTTCTTCTATTTCTTCAATATCTCTGAAATAAAATGTATAATTTCCTAGTTTTGCGTATTCTTCTTCATAATTTATCTGGGCTTTGCAGGCTTTTAGGAAAGTTCTGCCTATCAACATGTCGTATTTATTTGAAAATTTATGGATATAAAATTTTTGTTCTGTCGGACAAAGTTTGCTGGGTGCAAGGAAAATGATTTCTTTTAATTCTACTGCTCCTTCAATCATGTGAATTTTGGAATCTCCAGAATAGGTTTTGAAATTAAAAAAGTTTTCGGACATTATATTTATAGAAGATCCTGAGTCTACTACACATCTCAAAGGTTTATTGTTCATTGTTATTCTGATGAAGGACTTGTCTCTATCTCTTCTTCCGATTGATCCGAGTCATTCTGATGAAAATTTTCTGATGTGTCCATTTTGCTAATTCCACTATTACTTTCTCTTTGCCTTTTTGTAGGCTGGTTTGCTACATTATTTTTTGGATACCTATTTTGCTGCTGATAATTCATTGGATTTTAAGCCCGGTCAATATTTAATTTTTGTTGAAACTCTTGGAAAAGTTGTTGGTTTTGTGTATCGGATTGTTTTGTTTGAGACGGAGTACTATTGGGTACAAAGGGTTTTCCACCTTTTTGGTTTTGATTTTGGCTTTGATTTGATTTTCTGTTTTCTGTTATAGTATTCTCGTATAACCCTTCTCTTTGAGCTACTTGTTTCAGCTTGCTAACTGTTGTTATATCATATCTAGCTAAAGTCATAAATAATCTATCGGGTAATTTTTTATTTATTACATCTTTTATAGTGTTAAAGCATTTGTATAAAGAACGGTGTTATTTGCATCGTTTTCAAGACTTAGTTTGTTTGTGATAATATAGGATTTGTCTTCTAATTCTGTTACAAACTTACGAAGGTTTCCTGTATAGTTGGTGTTGTAGAGGCGTCGAAGAAGTTCCTCACAAGGGGTCTGCGTCTTCAATTCATTGATGAGGAATGATCTTAGTTCCGGTTAGGTGTTGACTTGTCCAATTTGCGAGAGCCGTTGTGCCTCTCCAGTGAGCTGCATCTCGATTGCGCTGAACAGTATGTTATGTTGCCTTATATCATGGGTTGGGTATAAGTGCATGATGAAATCTATCCTCCTTATGAATGACGTCAGATTCTCTGGTGCTCCATCATAGTTTGCCACCTGTCTTAACGAAGACAGTGCTTGATTGAGGTGGGCTTCGGTGAGTTCTAAGGCCATTTTTGTTTTGTTGATTTTCTGGGTTTTTGGTGTTTTGTGTTTTTTTTTTTTTCGCACACAAATTGCATTTTTGTTCCACAATTGGAGTTTATTTTTGTAACACACAGTAGAGGAAATTTTTTCGCGCACAGTTGGCGTAAATATTTTCCACTGTTGTAGGCTTTTGAGCACTCCCCGTAAGTTCTTGATGTCGGATCGGATTTTTATAGTGATTATTCACTAATTCTATGTAACACACCGATAATAATTCTATGTGTCACACGGATAGAATAACAAGAATAACAACACTTTTACCGATCCTACCGACTGCGCCAATTAAATATCTGGTCTTTCCAAAAGGAAAAAAAAAATATTGTTTGTTCGAGTTAAAAGCGGGGACTTTATTCGTTGAACGAAAACTTAAAACTGAAGTACAAAAATGTCTTATAGTAATATTTATAGGCTAAATTTGTGAGCCCTTAAATGGCGTGATCGATATTGATGTGATTTGATTGGCCCGAATTTTAATGCTGAATTAGCGTTCTCACGCTTTTGATTTTTGGGCGACAATTATTATTGCAAGTGTTCAATTGTTTATGAATAAAACGGATTTTATTGGCCTGTGTTTTAATTATGAGTTAGCGTTCACACGCTTTGATTTTAAGGGGGACAATTGTTATTGCAAGTGTCCAAGTGTTTATATAAAAAAACGGATGTTTACTTTAAAGTTATAAATTTTAGGGGGCGAAAAATTTATTAGTTATTGGGTATTGAAGTTGGATATATGACTATATACAGCAGTTTATTCCCCACAGTCAAATGCCTCTGAGAGGGTAAACAGATCCATAATTGCAGCAATACGCGCTTATCTCAAAGAGGACCAGCGCGAATGGGATCTACACATACCTGCTATAAGTTGTGCACTAAGGAATTCGAATCATCAGAGTATAGGATGCTCTCCTTTCCATGCTTTGTTTGGCTTTGACATGGCCATACATGGTTCCCAATACATTCTTCTCGAAAAGATAAACATGCTAAATGAATCGAATAACGTGTTGCAAAAGGGCGATCAGTTGGCATTACGGCGTAATTTACTCAAGAATAATATAGCACAGGCAGCGGAGCAGAATGCAAAGGTATATAATCTGAGAACCAAGGATGTTAATTTCAAGGTAGGACAAGAAGTCTTTAGTCGTAATTTTGGACAGAGTAACTTCCAAAAATGCGTTAGTGCTAAGTTAAACTTGTCGTGGCTAAGGTCTCGAGTTCGAGAGAGATTAGGGAACTGTTACTATGTGTTAGAGGATTTAAATGGCAAACTGATAGGAACACGCTTATCCTGTTGTTGTAGTGCCCAGTTTCTGCCGTTAGTTTTATTTTTAAATTTTAAGGCGTAAGTTTGTATCTCAGTAAGTGGCTTTTTGGCTTTTGGATGCCTGGAATGATCCAATTATTTAATTTGATTACCGTATAATATAAGGATCATCGTTTTAGTTTGGTCAAATCGGATTATGTTTCCGACTTATTGACGGATTTAGGTATTCCGTAACCCTCGTGAATAAATATCATTTATAATGTTTGAGTAAAAGTTGTTGATCTTCCTAGTGGCGAAATGTGAGCGGAATTGTATTGGGATTTTCCAGAATCTTGCGAAAGGAAAATCATTGGTTGGGAGGGTTTAGACGCGAAGCTATATTAACATCCTCATAGCTTCTCCATTCGTGCGATACTGATATACTCTTTTTTTCTATCCTTCTAGTTCATCTCTTTTGGTTAAGTAATTGTGTAATATTCGTGTTTTAGGGACTTTGTTTTATTTTATGTACTAGGGGTGTATTGAGTAATGCTGGTCCAAAGAACCCCCCCAAAGGCTGTTTGCTAGCCGACAGCCAGAAGTCCCACCCGGACCAAACTGCTCGATATATTAAGCTCGTAGATATGTTGGCTTTGGCCTAATTTGTGGTACTCTTGCCCATCATAACATCTGATGATTAGGGACTGCGAGAGAGACTACCTCTATAGGCTGATCCTGACATTTTCTTGGATCAAAGAAGATTCTTTGACTAAGAGGGAATGTACATCATCTGGATAAATTCCGGGTTGTGTACATTACAAACCTCGTCGTCTTTAATGTCCAGAGAGACAAAAGTAAGGGGTCTGGAATTTAGGATAAATTCCACTTCCCAGAGTGCAATTTGTAGGCCCTCACTGATGAATTTTCTCGCTGGGCAGATTGCGTAGAGTACAGTCTTGACGGAACGAACAAGTCGCTCACATGCTCCCCCCATAAGAGTAGCGGCTGGTGGATTAAATTTCCATTTGATGTCATCGAACGCCGGTTGCACGGCATTGAAGCTGATTGCCTGCGCTTTGTCACAGACAATCTTTTCGGCAGCTTTGAAGTTTGTGCCATTGTCGCTGTAAATTTCTCTTGGGGTCCCGCTCCGATTGATGAAGTTTCGGATGCACATTATGCACGATGCAGTGGCTTAAGAGCACGCCAGTTCTATATGCACTGCCCGTATGGTTGCAGGTGAAAATAACGCCCCTTCTTTTTTCGCTACGCCGTTCTACAGCAACCAAGAAGGGCCCGAAGTAGTCGATACCGACGTAAGTGAAGGGACGTTGGTAGGCAGCCAGCCTGGCGATGGGCAAGGGAGCCATTTGCGGTGGAACAGGCATGGCGCTCTCATTTTTACAACGTTGGCACGACTTCCGCATGCCTTTATATAAGACTCGTAGGCGTGGTATGTAAAACATGCCTCGAATCCTGTTAATATACGTCTCTTGGGATGTGTGGTGCATTTCCTGATGATACCAGTTCACTATGTGCCGATTTATGTGGTGCCCATATGGGAGCAGTATTTGGTTTTGGCCGTTTTGGTTTTCTGCTCGCCCTCGGGTACGAGGAGCTGGTTTTCGTCTAGGAAGAATTCAGATGCCTGCTGAATCATCTCGTAAGACACCTCTGTATGTGGCGATGCCTGCTTTTGTTTCGCTTTCAGTTTCTCAATATAGAGAATAAAGCGCGCTAAAGCTCGATATAGCCTGCGCCAGTCGGAAAAATAGTCCGCGTTAGGTTTTAGCTCCATCGGCGAATTGTCGATGAAGAGTATGTTACGCCTGACTTCAGCATTGTTTGGTGGCCCCAAATCATGGCATTTTGGCCACTCGTGTTTATCCTGCAGCAAATAGTCTGGACCGTGTAGCCAAGTTTTTTATTTATTGGCATTGTTTGTTTTAGTAGCAAGATCTGCAGGGTTAAGGTTGGTTGGAACCCAGTTCCCACGCGGTACATGCCGAATTTCTGAAACTTTCGTGGATCCATACGAAACCATTTGAGAACAGTCTTTGAGTCGGACCAAGAACAACTCGAATTGATTGACAAACTTGGATTGCGTTGGATACGGTTACTCAGCTTTGCTCCGATAACTGCGGACTGCAGTTCCATCCTTGGTATAGATAGTGGACTCAACGGTGCCACTTTCGCCATGGAGGCCACGAAGCTGAGGTAGAATCTTTCCGGCGTATCCGAAGGTAGCAGACTGCTGCGTCTGCCAATTCGCTGGCGTCAACGAACGTGTGTAACGGGACATCATGGATTTGATCGCTGCTGTTGAAATAACATCTCGGGATGGTCAATACGGCGATTGTTGTAAGGATCCGTTTCCATCGTATCCATTTGGGTAACAATGCGTCGGGCAAACCAGTATCTCAGCCAATGCCGCTTGTGCTTCAGCCTGGCGAACTTGCAGATGAATGTGAATACGTCGGAGTTCGGCACCCAATATAAGCCGGATACCTTTTCTCTGGCGGTAATTTCGACAGCTTCGGGGAGTAGCGAATCGCTCTTTAGTATTCGTAGGACCTCCTATGAGTTCGAAGACCAATATGTGGAAACCACCTGCTCTGACTTGAGTTGCGATGTTTCCGACTTCCACGTAGTCGTCGCCGCTGTATATAAAATCATCCACGTAGTGGTAGTCCTTCACGGCTTGTGCTGCTTGAGGGTACTGTTGGCAGAATCGATCTGCATTTTTGTCACGAATAAAGTGTGCAATGCAGAGTGCGCAATTGATTCCGAAAGTAAGCGCTTCCATAACATAGACGTTAGGCTCTTGCCTCTCGGATTTGCTGTCGAACCATAGAAACCTTTGCGCATGGGTGTCTGCTGGTCTCACCCGGATCTGGTGGAACATCTCGGCGATATCGCCACAGATCGCCACTCGTCGCACTCGAAATGAGAGTAAGAGGTCAAACAGGGAGTTTAGGAGATCTGGTGTAGTATCCAGATGTAGTCATTCAGGGCCTTGCCGCCGGATTGGGCGGCTGCATCCCATACAAGCGGACCTTCTCTGGTTTATTTGGATTTTTAGTTATGAAGGTTGGTGGATACCATGTCCGTCTGTTTGGTGCAGCTATTTCCTCCGGCGTCAGCACATTAGACCGACCTCGTACCTGCCATTCTTCAAGGTGGTAGTAGATTCAAATATGGTTAGAGTTTGAGTTTCCCATCCTAGTCGCGTCTTTGACGCTATTGGTTGATGCCATGCCCCCTCTTTGATTTTATGGGGTACGGCGAGGTTCCAGTTATTTGTGCCGATTAGAATGCTTGGGCGTGCATTGGTATATGATGCTATCGGTAGTCCCGCTAGGTGGGGGAATTCCTTGGCGAGAGCCCTTATGTCGATAGACTGTACAGGTAGATCCTGGGTATCTACACTGTGAACCTCTTCCAAGTAGAATTGATTGCCATTATGTGGATTTTTTTTTGCGTGTTGTATCGTTGGTCCATTTTAGGCACAGTGGATCTGGAACGCCTTTTAAGCCGAGCTGCTTAAAGACCTTGTTGTCGATGAGCGTTAGTGCCGATCCCTCATCTAGAAATGCAAAAGTGTTAGTGACTTTCGTTTTATTGATGATTTGTATTCGAATGACACGGAAATATGTGGAGCCAGACTCTCTGGATCGCCGGGTGTGCTTGCCCTCCGGCGTATGCACGTTGGTGACCATAGCTGGCCTGTTTGGGCTGCTGGATTTCGCAGCCTCTGGTATTGGCTGCATCTCGTGGATCAATGGGTGATATTTGCTTTCCAACGCAGTCGAAATGATACCAGGAACAGCATCGATTGCATTGCACCATGCGGTCATTGTCTTCCTGCATGCATTTCTTGCAATGATATATTCCACTTGATAAGTCTTTTGTTGCCATGGTTTACCAATGAGTTTATACTTTTTAGCGATGTTGATTATATGATATCTATATGATTGGCGTGTAGAACCGTGAGTTGACCCGTCGAGTTGAGTTAAATAATTAACATTTCGGTTCATTTAGTGGTTTACCACTGTCAGATTGACTTATAGAATTAATCTGTGGAATTAATTTATAGAATTAATTCATGGCCTGTAGTTTATAGAATTAATTTATAGAATTAATTCCTGGCATAATTTATAGAATTGTTGAGTTTGGCGCTAAGGTTCGATGTTTTAGCGGGCCCACAAGAAAACACTCCACAATTCACGATACTTCATTTATTTCAAAATTGCTCAACTTTTGATACTTTCAGATACACTAATACATTAAAAACTTCTCGTACTCGACAAAATGAAGACCTTTTTTAACATGCTGGCAGCCTCTTCGGACCCACTTATTGCATCACTGAGATACGTGCAATCTCAAAAGGATTTGGAAAATAGCAACTTTAGTCGCGAAATGTTGAGTTTACTAGATATTGATATAAATATTGAAAATTATTTTCAAAAAAATCAGCTATCAATAGCGAATTTTCAAAATTAATAATTAGTAAAAAAAAATGTTAAAAATGTTTATTTTTACTTTTTGTAATAATGCTAGAAAATCAAATTGAAACATTCAAAAATGTTAGTCGTTTAAAACAATGAAAAATTCCATTTGCGATTAAAAAAACCGGGTTTCGCTCTATTTTTAAAGGAAAAACATGCTTGGAAATATTTTCTGACTTTGACCTTGAAAATTACAGCACCACAAACACCCAGTACTCTTGATAAATATTCATTCTTTATTCTTTATCATAATCTTTTTAAATTTTTAAAATCTCCTTATCGGTTTAGAATCTATAATTTTAGCAATGTAAAATGACAAAAGCCCCCACTGTGTGGCGTTCGCCAGTTTTTTGAAAATAAATATTGACTTAAAGAAACATAAGTGGTTGTGCTGGAATTTTTAAAAAAGGTGTGGTTGTTTGATTTTGTAAAAGCTGGTACAAAACTGTCAAAGAAAAAAATGTATACTGTTGCGAAATTCCAGTAGAGCGCGGTATCTATTTTTCGAAGAATAACCACTTTGAAAATAAGACTTTGACCGAACCGTTGGATCTAGTGATGGAAGCAGACATAAAGATCAAACAATTAGTACAAATATTTGCTTTTAAAATTGCACAAGTTAAAATAAAATCAGAGCATTCTGAAAAAGTTGTATGCATATTCGACGGTTACAACGAACCCGTAGAGAAATGGTTTGTAAGCTTTGAACAGAATGTAGAGGCTTAAGCACTATCAAAAAACAGAATTATGTACTAGCAAGAAAAAAATATATCTCGAGTCAGAAACAGTGAGTAATTTTCAGAGCTTGAAGTGCATGTTGTCTTGCGAGTTTGAATCAAACTTGAGCAGAGCTGACCTAGAATAGAATCTTCACGAATATATACTAATTATATAGTTTAAGTTGAATATTAAAAGCGATTTCAAATTTTCTATGCTCAGCTGTAAGTCACTAAAAGACTAAATAGAGCCATTTGCTGTACTCGAGCATGTAAAAAAAGAATACTGTTTGAGTTCGAGTGAGCACAAGAGTAAAGACTATAAGTGTTCAGAAAATATTTGTAACTAAAGCGACATTTTATTTATTTAGAAAATTATATCCTAGCATGTAGCATGTAGCATGTAGAAATGTATCCAAAAAATAAAAAATTGAATGTAAGTTTGTGATGTTAATGTTTTACATGTTTTAGACATTTATCTGTTTAAAAAGGGAGAGAGAGAGAGAGAGCGGGAGTTTAGACAGGACACGTCCGTCTGTTTCAAAAGCGTTGAAATGATTAAGGTAAGGTTAAAGTCGTCCGCGTATACACTTAGGCTGATGCTCGCGAGTTGGTTAAGAATAGTGAAAAGAGGAGAGGGCTGTATGTTTTTTTTTTTTTTTTGTAGATACTTCTAGCCAGTAAATGATCTACTCGGAGTAGACTAGAGGGTCTACCAGGAGTTTACTACCTACAGCCGACTGACTGTTTTATCATTGGAGACAAACCACCAGTCGCTTTGCTACGATTTTGTCTAGGATTTTTGATATGCATTGATTAAGAGATATGCGTCGGTAAGAGCTTAGTGAGGTTTTGTCTGAGATGGGTTTGGGTATGGAATAGTTATGCTGTTTTTATAATAGTACTTATAATTAGGGGTGTCCAGTTCAAGTGATGATCTAAACTCGATGAGGGTTATTGACTTTTCTATTTTTAATGCTCATTTTTGGGGGTATAGGTATCAATGTGTATGTTATTGCGGTTTGCTTTGAGTTTGTGACTTTGGTTGTAAAGTTAAGATCGCACGCATGTTCAGAGAGGTTTTTGCCAAAAAATGCAATTTCCTGTTTATTGGTGGAGTATATGTTCGTGTTTGGTTTGAGAATACAGTGGATGTGTTTTTTCTCGGGTTAAGCCCGGGGTCTGTTTGTTCGGTGAGCAGCTCGTTTTTGGTTTTTAAGGGCTAGTCTAAATAATCCGATGTCAGGGATTCGTAAAATGAACGTGCACAAACGGGTGAAGTCGGTGTCTCTAAATAGCGTAAAAGTTGACTGTTCGATCAAGACGGGCTTAGATGTCTCTGTCGTAAAGAAGTCGTTTTTAAATGCTTAGTTAAGATTGATCTAAAGGGAAGTTTTTTAGTGCTTACTTTAAACCGCATAAAGAATATGTTGACTGTTGGTAAAATATTTTTGACCTCTCTTTTAGTTATTTGGCTTCTCCGAAATATTGTTGTAAGTTGTAAAGTTGTTGTCCTGGAAGACTGCATTCCTCTTACTTTTGATGGATGAACCAAATTATCGTCAAAATAATTACCGATCAGCAGTTAAGATGCAGCAGGTAATTTTTGGGAGTCATTTTTTTTTTTCTGTACGACGACCGCTTGGTCGAACCAGAAAATGTCGTTTATGACCCGGCAAAAAAAACTTGAAGCACACAAATTGTTGACTACGTCGACTTACCTTTATTTCTGCCCAGCCTCTAATGGAACGTGAAATAATACAGCGATCGTATCAGGTTGGAAATTTTTCGACGCGCAAGACAATGCACACTATCCTACAACAGTATTGGAGACCATATTTGGAAAGTAATGTATGGAGATTCAGTGCAAACTGCATTTTTATAAGAGACAGTTCGAAAAAGAATGACATTTGCATTGTATAGTCGAGGGAGACACACATATAGATCATTTAGAATCCATGGACATGGATATCCTCCAAGCAATACAAATTAATTTTGGCAATGGAAGATGGTATTCGTATGACTGACTATTCGTATTTTTGGATTTCCCGAGAGTATCATAAGTGGCAGAGCGATGCACTTCACATGAAAAATTTTAAGGAATTCTTTCATTTCAATAATTTATTGTACAGTTAACTTCCGGAGTAGCATGAGGCTAGAGCTGGCAAACTATTAATGGTGATCCTATTCGATATTCTTGATAGTTTAAAGAGAAAAATTCAATAGTATCTTTACTATCGCTGTATTTTATTTTCAGAAACGAAAAATGAAATTAAAATATTTTCATTGTTTATGCCCGACAGGCAACATAGGGGTTAAGGTCTAAGGGAGGCAGCAAGGTTTCACCTCGCGCCGCACTCCCTACCATGGCATGCGCTCTCCCAATAGAAATAACTCCCCAAACTGCCCTCAAATCGCAGCTTAGAGTTACCTAGTAAATATAAGTAGCTTTTAGTTCTCTATTCAATTTAAAATATAGAAATACAAGTGAAGAAAAACCATTGTGTCGGTGCCCGTTATTATTTAAATTATAGGTTTATGAGTACATGTACATCCTCTAGCATTCGTACCCATACTCACATGTAATTTTCTTTCATTGACTTTCCAAGCTAAAAAAAAATTACTTTCGCGGCATAATTGCAGCATGCATTCGGTGTTTTTCCTCTTCAAAAAGTGAGAAAATTTATTAAACTATTTATACATCTACATCTCTAGTATATAAGGCGCCATTTTTGTTCGCCTATTCAAGATTTTTATTTTCGCCTAAACCCATATACATTTAAATAATCATAATTTTTCACATTTTTTGATTTTATACGCAATCAGAGTGTGTGAATGTAAAAATAATATATTTTACAAGGCAATATTTCCAGTGCAAATCTACCTACATACATATGTCCATGTCGGAGATCTGCAATAATGGGATTAGATACTTCAAAGAGTGAGAACCGCTTTAATGCAGCTATCTCAATCTATGTTTAGAGTGTTGTATAGGTAGACATATTTATTGAACCCATCAATCTGGACTTTAACATATTCTTTCTCATCGTTCTTTTTACTTAATTTGCCGCTAACATTGATGTGAATTGTGTGCCTTAGAATTTTTATCTTAGGAGTTCAAAGAGTGAGAACCGCTTTAATGCAGCTATCTCAATCGATGTTTAGAGTGTTGTATAGGTAGACATATTTATTGAACCCATCAATCTGGACTATAACATATTCTTTCTCATCATTCTTTTTATTTAATTTGCCGCTAACATCGATGTAAATTGTGTGCCTTAGAATTTTTATCTTAGGAATTGGTTGCATTTTTATTTGGATCCTACCTGATGAAGGTTTCGATATCTTACAGGTCATACAACTCTCTAAAAATTTACGTGTGTTTTTTGACACATTCTGAAACAATTATTGCTTATAAAGTTTATCTTATATTTTTAGCGAACTGAGAGGCATTATTCAAATGCGTACCTTAGTGGTTTCGCGGTATAACAGGCAAATAGCTAGATTTTTCATTCCTTTGAATTTTTCGATATAATAATCCTTTCCTCAAATCATTTATATTTGCTACGTCTTCTTGAAACTCCCCACTTCCTAATTGTGATATAATGTCGCTTATCACGCCAAATATCAGTTATCTATGCGTGTCTCGCTCCCTTCGTTTATGCCATTAATTCGTGCTTAGGTCCAGCAACAATGCACCCTTGCTGTTAAGTCTTTTTTTGTTTGACTAGCTTTTAGCTAATTACAATCAGTGTAAACCATAAATTTTTGATCATGCAGGTAATGGCGGAAATGTTTCACAGCATTGTAAATAGCTAGAGTTTTCAACTCATCAGAATGATTTTTGGAATCGGCTGCAGTAATAATATTCTTTCACCCTGCATTTCCCAATAACTCTATGTACTAGCATTGCGCCATATCCATTTGCCCTCGTGTCCGTATGGAGTTCGATAGGTCGTTGTGGTCAAATATGGTCAAAGTCGGGTCACAATAATGTATAATTTCTCTAGGAATAAGCTCATGCTCAGAAAATCGGGGAACGTACTGTCTAAAGTAAAATGCTAGTCTTGTAAATTGCGTTAATTGTGTAAACTATTAAACTATTTGATTTAAAGCAGACAGACATTCCTATCTCTCTAGGGTTAGGTGTTATTTCTCCACCCTTTACAAGATACATATAGTTTATTTCGATTTGTAAAAAGTTGGATTTTTTTATTAAATGAGAATAATATTAAATATTTTATTAAGTTGTAGTATTTCACGACCTAACAAAATGTCATGTTTAAAATGATTATCCATCACAACATGGAATAGAACCTCCAAATTCAAAAATTTTTACTGTGGCCAAATTTTGCAAATAACTCTTGACAACATTTTCTCCTATGCCTCATAGAGCTACAACATGCTTAGGTCTTTGACCAGGTCTTTGAGCCCTCGAAACAAAAAATAATCGATCCAGCTCACTATTTTTACGCATTATTCCTTGGGGATCCGGTAAAGCACAAACATCTACTTGCGTCCAGTTGTTCCCATTGGACGTAGTTGCACCCTTCGTAATAAAAGGTGTAATTTGGCCAAGATTGCCTCACCTACAGCACTTCACACCTGGTTGACCAGCTGTAGGTTATCCAAAAGACGGCTTTGCCCTTGATTCCTTGTCATCTGATTTTTGCTTACGGCACTCCACCATTTTATGCCCGAGCTGGCCACAATAATGGCATTTAACTGGAACTTGCAGTTTGGCCATCTTCCTGTCTGATCCAAAACATTCGGTTCGCGTATGTTTTTAGCAGTTGCTGCATTTTAGTGCATCTTAATTGTTTTAGCATCACGAAGGCTCTGATTCTGTTAATTAACAGAGTCTGTGGGATTGAGTGAAGTGAAGCACACAATGAATGAATGTGTATAGACTATTTTGACACTCATGCAAAGCGAATTGAGTAAGAATGAGATATGCTGAAAACATTCGAGTTACTCAGGTATCACAGAACATAGGGGAAAGTGGGGCTAATCGGCGCATGGGGCAACCCGGCGCAGTCGAATTTTCTTAATATATAATAGCACGATCCAAAAAGTGATAAGTGTCCTAAGATCACATTTTGGTAGGCTATATTTGGATAATAAACTTAGACGTATCCAATTCGTAGTAGCCGAAATTTTTGGGATTATGTAATTTTTAACCTCAAAAATAAATTTTGATTCGCCAAGAAAACGTTTCAAAAACATTGATTACATTTTTAATTTTGATCGATGTTAACTAAAATAGGTTACGAAATGAATTAACTTATGATGTGTAATTCGATTATGTTATATAAGTAGCACAATTTTAAAATTTTTAGTTTTTAAAGCTGGAACCTAGGGTGGGGCAAAATGGAGAATTTGGTGATGGGGTAATATGGCGCGGTAATTTTACACATGTAAAGATCAGGCAAATAACTAAAATCAAGAGAAAATAAACTTTTTTACTATTATTCAAGATTGCATATAAGAAAATGAAAAAATAAATGAATGGAACGATGCTTGAGCAGATAATATCCAATTTGTTTCATAGTTTTAAGATGTTTTTCTTACTTGACATAAATTTTTATATTAACTTTGTTTCTGGGTTTCTATTTTTGGTTGAAAAAATGCATTATTTTGAACAAAAAGCATAAATAAATAAATAAACTACATTTTCTATTGGATTTTGCTAGCATTATTTTCTAAATTGTACTAAAAACAGTTACAAACTTAAGTGCGCCACATTATCCCGCGATTTTTGAAATCGGCCATTTTGGATATGTTCGGATAAAACGTTATAACTTTTTAACGGTAAATCACATCCGAACGTATCATTTACCAAAAGTAAGACAATGAATTAGCCTTTCATTTAAGTGCTCATATGAGAGGATACGAGCTCCCGATCAGGATATATAAAGGATTAAAATAAAATGCGCCGATTAGCCCTACTCTCCCCTACATACATGTATTTCGTGTATTTATTATGTGTGAAGTGTCGAAGTTAAACTTGCAAAAATGGAACGAGAGAAAAATAACCAAAGTGAAAATATAAGTTTTTAAAGCGTATTTTGTTGGTTTTGTTATTGTTTTAAATTTTTTGCGGTTTTATTAATAGTAATGTTTCCTTACCATTATTGTATAAAACAAGTTGCAAAATTTGTTGTATACCGGCGAGCAGCGCGTCTTCCGAAAGAACATTTTCAGACACCAGAAACATAATTACTGAAAAGCGCTGTTTAATTGCAACAAACCCGGAAAACATAAACAAAATAATGTTTTTACCTGCTAATATTTACAAAAATTAATACATATACATATGTGTGTTTATATATAAAATAGTAATAAGCCAAATAACTATGAAAATGTAATTCTTGTATTTGTTTTCATTTTAATGTGTTCTAGTTCCACTCATTGTTTTCTATGCATTAGGTTTCGCAATATTGTGAAATACATTTTGCTCTACAGTGTTTTCTTCAAGTTCTACTCCTTGCTTTGTGCTCACTTTCGTTCTACTGCAGAGCAAAAGAACAAAAACAACCGTTTTGACATTCAAATACATCAGAGCCCGGCACTCATATCCCCCGGGGGACGAACACGTTCGGCACCTCGTATACGTGTAACCGAACGGCTGCCGAAGTCCTCACACAGAGCATGAGGGTGGATTTAGTTGCCCTCAGCATTTCGACGCGAGCACATCTACGTCGCTTTGCTCGATCGCTACACATGAAAAAATTAATGCCTTCATTCTTTTTATGTAAATGGCAACTTTTGCAATATTCTATTCGAAACAGTCTAACAGATAACTATTTCGAAATCTTCTTCGGATAAAAAGTTATCCAAATAATATAGAAGTAAAGCAAATAGTTGACTTTCAAAAAATGTATTAATTCGAAATTATTGGTTTTCTATCGCACTTTTATTTTTCTTGTTTTCGTCACATGCAATTTGCGCAGTGTAAAGCAACTTACGCACACAAGCAAGTGCACACAAACATTGACAGTTTTCGTTGGCTCTCTTTGTGCCGGGCCCTGAAATACATTCGAAGCCTATCCTCTCATTTTCGCATGTTCTCACTCGTGCAATGAGTACGAGTGCGTCCGAGTGCTTTGCGAAATCACTCACTCATTTATACCACGGCCCGGCACAAAGAGAGCCAACGAAAATTTTTATGTGTCCGCTTGCTTGTGTGCGTAAGTTTCTTTACACTGCGCAAGTTTCATGTGACGAAAGCAAGAAAAATTAAAAGTGCAATGGAAAACCAATAATTTCGAATTAATACATGTTTTGAAACTCAACTATTTGCTTTACTTCTGTATTATTTGGATAACTTTTTATCCGAAGGAGATCTTTTAAATGGTTATCTGTTAGACCGTTTCGATTAAAATTTAAAATATTAGTTCATAATATTTTTGCAAAAGTTGCCAGTTACATAAAAAGAATGAAGGCATTCATTTTTTTATGTGTAGCGATCGAGCAAAGCGACATAGACGTGCTCCCGTCGAAATGCTGAGGGCAACTTTATCCACCCTCATGCTCTGTGTGAGGACTTCGGCAGCCGTTCGGTTACACGCATATGAGGTGCCGAACGTGTTCTTCTCTGGGGGATATAAGTGCCGGGCTCTGATTTATACTCATTCCGCTTTGTACTCATATTCACTCAACTCAACTTAGCTGTTGTACATTCGAAAGTCATATTTTTTGCAACTAACGCGGATGTCTACATATGTGTATGTGCAGTCCAATTAAACTGAATCCATACACCAGATCGATAACAAGCTAGTGAATTAAGATTTTGCTTTCAATAAATTTATGGTAGTAACTCTACCAAAAAAAAAAAAATGGTTACAATGATTCGAAAATTCACTTCGTATTGTCAAAACAAATAGTGCACAAAATTTATGAAGCGGTTCATTTATTAGTAATAAAAGCACATATATATTGTACATATATTATATATAATATATATTAGATATATATATATACAAATAGAAAGCAATTGTTATTGTGAAGCTCAAATATATACATTTTATATTTCTTGTATTAAAAAATGTTATGTATGTTACGCATGTTTTGTATGTTAAAAATGTTTGGAAAAGTCCCGTTGGAAATTTCTGTTCACAAATTTTTTGCCCAGAGCACGTCTCTAAGTTCTCTTTCATTTCAATTTGGTCTACCAAAGCAGTAAGTCATATTAAATTGGTTCTTTATGTCGTAAACAAATTATAAAGCTGTTTCCACGTAATGAAAATAGCTCTAGGGCTTTTTTAAGACGAATAAGTCTTTAAAATTGTGGTACGGTGCAGACTACCGCTTTTCTTTTGGTCTATTATAGTGAAGGTATTAAAAGGTGATATTTTGTTAACTGTTTTTGTAATAATTGCATGTGCAAGTATACTAAATTCACATTTTTTTAGTCCCATGCATAGCTAGAACTTGAGTGTCAGTCCTTTCGCGAATAAGGCATTGGCCACGAAAGATTCTTAGCTGGAATCTGCAGAATCAATTGGCCCAAGCATCACGTTTCCAGCCCGGTGAGCAAAAAAGTGGTACAACATTATAGACGCATATGGTGTCCTAAGTCCTACCTTGTATAGATAGAAAGGTGCTGCTGATGAAATAGGAATAATCACAATTCCTTTCTTGGAGAGTCCTGTAATTCAGATGGATCGTAAAGTAAGTCTCACAAGTCGCTCTTAGGCCAAACAAGAGATAAGTTCCGAAAGAGATATCAAGGAATGAATTGGAATAAATATTGGATTATACGCAATAATCCAATATTTATCACGTTAGAACTGAGAACATTAGAAGGGACACATAAAAAAATCGAAATTTTATTTTTCAAAATGAGTCTAGTTCTTTATAAATATTTTAAAATTTAGCTAAGAAATTTATATTTTTTTGATCTAATGAAGCGATATCAGTTAGGTAATCAATGGAGTATATTTCTACTAATTTACATAATTAATCTAAATCTTTTTTAAACAATACCACAGCAGCTCCAACGTCGTCTTTGGGCACAACGACTAATACATACTTAATCTAAACACAAATTATTAGCAGCTCCAACGTCGTCTTTGAGAACAACGACTACAACGAATTCTGAAAGTTAACAAAAATTGTGAGTAGTAAGAAAATTCCTCATCTCCCTTTTTAATATTTTTTCTATACATATACCTAATAAATATTCCTCTTCGTGTTTACTCTACCGCAAATTATGTTATATTTAAATCTATCTCTTTATCTAAACAACATTTGAATTAAAATCGATATCGAAGACATGAATCTTTGACAAATTAGTATTGAGATAAGTAAACATATCAAATTATCAAAACTGGGTTTTGGACGGCTTGAAGTAAATCTTACTATAAGTTAGATTTTTAATCATAGTCAAAAGGTGTGCAGGTTGTCTGTATAGCTATTTCAAAAACCAAGTTCTGGTTCCAGAGTTGATATGGCAATACCATATCTTCAACAATCTCCTTCTTTTCCATCTGTCTGGAAGGAGTCGTACACTCTTCTTCTGCATAAAAATGGTAAACGGCCGCATAACTTGTCAAAGGGTATTTGAAAATTGTCAGTTATTCCGTAAGCTTTTGAGAAATTTTAACTTTAATTTTTAACTTTTCAATTGCATCATTTCCGCAGCTTTATTATTTCGCCAACCCAATATGGGTTTGTGAAACGCAGCTCTACTACAACTTACCTCTTAGAATTTACCTTCAAAAATGCTAAACTGCTGTCATTTACGCTGACTTCAGCAGAGCTTTTGATTTTGTTAATCATACCCCATTACCTTCTAGACTGAACGACATCGGATTTCCACCTCTTTTCCTTTCTTGGCTTAGCGAATTTTTTACAAATAGAATACAGAAGGTACTTTTTAAGTTTTTTTTTTCCAATTCCATTCTTGTGACATCTGGTGTACCTCAAGGTAGCCATGTTGGCCCTCTGCTTTTCACACTATTATGTATGCTGACGATGCCAAGCTTTTTCTCACTTATAAGTCATTTAGTCAGCTACAAGCTGATCTTAAAAACTTTTAATTCTGGTGCTAGTTTAATCTATTAAATCTTAACACTACCAAGTGAAATGTAATGATGAAATGTAAAAATGTAATGGTCAAAAGAATTTAACGATCCATCTATTTTAGAGTATGGATCTTGCATTTGGTCTCCTCAGTATGAGTCGCACCAGACTATACTTGAATCCGTTGAAAAGCAGTTCTTTCTATTTGTTCGTGGAGGGGCGGAAGGATCCAAATAAAAATACAAATAGTCAAGAAGTCAAAAAGTCACGCTCCTTAGTGTGACAGTATCCGCTGAGGCTCAAAAAACCCTCCTCACTCCTTACTGCTCTTCACGGCTCACTGCTGTTCACCCGGTGGCGTGAGGACCCCATGCAACATGTTGCAATTGTCACTCTGGACAAATATAGGATGGGGAACGGCAGCGTCCTGGAGCGCCTAGATTCCACAGGAGCCAGAGACGACCCATCCGAACACGGTGTTTTGGGCTGCGGTAGAACCGTTATGAGCGGGCAACACAGCCTGGTTGGAGGACCTCAGGATAGAGGTCCGCCTTGAGCACAACGGACACCGACGCCGGCCGATAAAAATTGGGATCGGCCACGATCAGAGTGGAAAGTTTTCCCGGATAGACGCCAACACTTCCCGGATGGAAGTGCGGATGAGCAGATCATCTTCTACACGGAAAATGATGTTCCGCCGGAACGTAGGATCGGACCTCGATTCGACGACGGCCGTACACGCTTGGTGCCAGTTGGTCACGGTCAGCCCCAGGGACTGGGCAAACAAAGCGTTGATACGGCTCTCAGCCACACATGCAACTAGGAGAGCACGGATCTCGAAGGACTTCGAGCCGTTCCTCAACCGGTCGTCGTCCTGGCATGGAGCAGTGTGAACAATGAGAGCACGGGGGCATCTTCTGGCGGAGAGGAGCGGTCGGAGGGTGATCGAGACCGAGGTTGTGAAGATGGTACATCACGTCTGGGTGGTTGGTCGGCCATATGGAGCAGTGTCTGGTGGTTCTGTCCGCACTGTCGGCATCCGTGACGACTCCGGCACGCGTCGGACGAGTGTGCCAAGCAATTAGGGCAGTACTTGTTGATAAGCACCGCCCGGGGATTCCGGAAACGTTGACACTGCCGAAATGCATGAACTCCCCGACAGACCCGGCATCGGTAAGAGTTTATCCCGTGCGGACCAGACCGATGGCTGCTACGGTGCGGCAAACGCGTGGGGGCCATGTCGCTGTGGAAAGAGGATATAAAAGACTAAAAGGAAAAGAAATTACGGAGGGGAAAGTGGATTAGTCGAACAACATGCACGTAGACGAGGACATTCGGAAAGAACAGAGATGATCGGGGAGCCATTATGTCTTTTTAGGCTCTGAACCACTGTGGTCTTGCAACAGGATGAGCTTCGCAACGGGTCTTCGGATAGACCAAAGCCCTATGTTGACGAGACCATCAGCCCCGGGAAGCGTGCGCTCAATTCGTCCTAAACGCCACTCGTTGGAGGGGGGTTGTCTTCGGACACGATCACGATGTCGCCTGTCTGGAGACTGCGACCTCCGTTATTTCGTTTGTGGAGCTCCTTAAGATATTCGTGCTTCCAACGACGGCAGAAATTTTACTGGATTGCCTTCAGTCGCTGCCATCGGTTGATTACGGATATAGGCTCGACTAGAATCTCAGGCTCCGCAATGGATAACAGAGGTCCTCCAATAAGGAAATGTGCCGGTCTCAATGCCAGCAGATCCTCTGGGTCCTCGCTCATGGGGAAAATTGGCCTGGAGTTCAGACACGACTCGATTCGCCACAGGAGAGTAGAAAGTTCTTCGAACGTGTACTTAACAGTAGACGAGGACTTGTAAAATAGGTTCTTAAGATTTTTGACCACACCCTCCCACAGTCCCATATGGGGGTACTCGGTGGAATGAAATTCCAGGATAAAATATGCTGGGGAAATGCCTTCATTATGTTATGCTTGGTGGCGTCCAGAAAGTCCTTTTCGAGCACCTCGAGCCTCGAGATGTATTGCATTCGTGCTGAAACACACAAAAACGCAGACATAGCCCTTCGTAATAAGACACGCACGCCCGGTGTAATTCTTGATCTTGAAAGGCCCTGCGAAGTCAATGCCCGTGTGGGTGAAAGGCCTGGAGTATCACCCATCATTTGAGTCTGTAGTCGTCGATGATGAACAATGCAGACTTTACACCCCTTGATGTGGGACTTCCCAAGATTCTTAATCCGTGGAATCCAGAATTTGGTTGATTGCCGCCATGCATCGTGATGCGATGGGCGAATCCGACGAGCAGGCGCGTAAAATAGGTACTATAGGGGAGGAGAAAAGGGTGACGTTCGTCATACTGGAGGGATTCAGCGGCTCGGAGTCGTCCACAGGAGCGGAGTATCCCATGTTGGTCGAGAAACGGGTTGAAATTGAGTAGAGTGCTGGATGGTGGAAGGGATTATCCTTCACCAAGTGCCCGTATCTCCGTATTCTCGACGCTGAGAGATCCGAATCAAGGCGCGCTCAGCGGAGAGCAATTCGTCATTGGTGAGGTGGACCGTGGAAGGCGTCGAAATCCTTTTGGCGGTTAAGCGTAGGATGTATGCGGTGACTCGCAATGCCCTACCATAGTCCGAGAACCGTTCGCTAACGTCGTCGAGCAGAGTGGTCGCGGTAGTGTGGCACTAGACTCGTTGCTCCAGTTGGGTGTCTGGAAGTTCACTACTGAGATTTGGCCAGTACTCGGGATCCCGCCAAAGCCAGTCCGGCCCATGCCACCAAAGGCTACTGACCGACAGCTCGGCCGCACGTGTGAGCAAACTAGGAGGTTGACGGTTGGATTGGAACTTCAGAAGCGATCGACGCCCAGTGATCGGCTAGCAAAACCTCTCCGCACAACTGCAGCCGGCGGGGTCGGAGAGTTTAGCGATATGGGACAGAACCTGCCTCTTAGAGATCGATGGGTCGATGGGTCCGCTACGGAGAAGAAGAAGACGTCCTCGGCGGCTTGCCAGCAAATTCCCAAGGTTTTCGCAGTGGTCGCGTCTTCCAACTCGAGAAAGTCCGCTCGCAGTGAAGTACTTCCTTCTTATTGGCAATCCACTTCCGAAGCGGGAGGCCCGCAAATTGAAAGGCTGCTTGAAGCTCTTGTATGGCGAGACGGGCGCCGTCTTCAGTATGAGCGCCGGCTAGGACATCATCAGCATACATGTAGTTCCGAAGGATTTCGCTCGCCTGAGGATACATCGATTGCACATCAAGTGCCAATAGTAACAAGACACCGCAACGATCTCGATAGAGGATCCGCTGAAAAGGGGTATGCCTGGGGTCGACTCGGATTTGTCGATACATCTGCGTTTTAGTAGTTGAAGCGTGAGATCGGCCTAGAGAGTAGGCCCGGTGTGCAAGACATCGTTAAGGCTGACCCCCGAATCATATGGTCCATTTCCTCGTACTCCTGAATGATGGCATCGTACTGCGTTTTTAGGACGGGATCCTTGAAAAGACGTGCTTCATTTCGCAGGAATGTGGCCAGCGCGATCGGTCTTGAATGACACAAGTCGACACTATTCGGACTTTTGAACGGTAGGGACACAACATAACGGCCGTCCTTCCTTCTTCGGGTGGTCTCCTGAAAATTCCGCTCGCAGAATACGTCATCCTCCTTTTCCGGCTTGGCGGGAAGGTGTTCCACCTCCCTAAACTTGGTGAAGAGGACATCAAGTTTTGCTTCCGGACTGACTCGCGTCTGCGCAGCAAAACCTAATCGAGACACCGGAGGATCAGGCATAATAGCCCACACAGAACCCATCCAAAGATAGTTTCTAACCCGACGAAATCACCAATATCCTTTTTGATCCGATCTTCGAGGATGTTGGGAAACAGGTCTACACCGAAAATCATATCAATGGGCGCGGGCTTGTTGTAGTACGGGTCAGCCAGGGGGCGATCGAGAAACTGCGTTGGGACCGTGTTAAGAAATGAAGCCGCTGGGATGACCCCGGACAATTTGGACACGACCAGAGCAGGGACCTCAATCTTGTTCAACCTGTCACACGGAGGAGACAGCATCAGCAGACACACTTTGTCGGCACATCCTCCATCACTCTGGACCATGTTGAAGACACGTTCGGATAGGAAGGTGGAATCGGCCCCCGAGGCCCCCGAGGCCCCGGATCAAGTCACGAATATGGTGCTCCACACCACGATGGTGAAGAGTGGCAATCGCAATGCCTAAGAGCCCTCTGCCTGGGATGGATGCAAAATAACTTTGCGCATATGTGAGCTGGCCACTCGTGGACGGCCGCTTGGTAGCGCTGAATGGCAGGACTTGCGCAGCGGACGATGAGGATACGGACACATCGCTAGGATGCAACAAGGTATGATGACGCTCCTTGCATGTATGAGCTGAGCTTTCGCGGAAAACGCTTGGACCTTCATCGCCGCGAAGGATTTGCGGGGGCCAATGGGGCTTGGACACTTGGTGTCGACTTATGTTCTTCGGTGGCATCCAGTACACGATATCGATCGGTGAGAAATTGGTTCACATCGTACCAAGTGGAGACGACAGTCTTATTTGGCACTGATTGTTCCCACAGGAGGATTGTGGCCTTCGGCAATTTGCTAGTACATATGGCGATAAGTAAGACATCCCAATTCTCAATGCTAACACCCGAATGCTCAAGAGCGGTAAGACACCCTTGAAACGTAGTCTGCAGCTCTCGCAAGGCTTTGCCCGACTCTTGTGCCACCGCGGGAATCTGAAGGAGTTGTCTGGCTTGAGTCTTGACAAGCAGACGGCTATTTTCGTACCGTGCGGTGAGGTTCTCCCACGCGGCTTGGAAACCATCATCCGTCAGGGGGGACTTAGGCACGATGGTTCTCGCTTCGCCTCGCGTCTTGGCGTTCAAGTGGTAGATCTTCTCCACTTGTGAAAAGTACGGATTGGCGATATAAATGGCTGCGAACAAATCGCGGAAGGTGGGTTATGCTAGGCTGTCGCCATCAAATGTTTCCACCTCACACGAAGCGGTTGGCTGATGCATAAGGCTCGCCGTCTGTGCCGAGAGCTGTTCAATGTGTTCTCCAAACAAAGTCCCGCATCGCACATAGACCGCGTAAGCGGATTCGTGCTTCGCCTTCATGTGGCTTATGTTCGCTTGGCTTTCCTCGTCTGTTTGAGCCGTCAAGGCCTTGTGACAACGGGAGTATTCCGTCTCAACGGTTGACCAAAAGGCTCTAAGCTGCATTTTAATTGAAAATCAGGGCTCTTCAGAAGTTAGAGCTTCACTCTCACAAGCTTCAAACATAGTTTATGCCTCGCACGCCAGAACGAAATCGGAGCGACATTCAGGATTCTTCTCTACGCTGTTGTGATACGGATCGGGGGACGGGAACTGAGCCTGGATTGAAAGCTTCGAACGACCTTTGTGTTCACTCGAGCCTTTAACCGAGAAACTGCGAACCTTAGGTAGGCTGGACGAGGACGGACGGGACTTAGGAGATTTGCTGAGGCTGCGATCAGATGGAAATTTGCACGGAATGTCCGTACGCTTCGCGGTCACCGGAGTCTTCGGAGGCCGAACTTTCTCCGGAGTTACAGTGGGAGACGAGAGACGGTTAGACTTCGGCGCAGTATTGGACGGCTCCGTGGACATACTCAGGGGACGAGCTTACCGACGAAGTCCGAGTTTGCGCTCCCTTTGATTTGGAAAAACAACAAAAAAAGAGAAAAAGATTGAAGGGGAATTATCTCGCGCGTGGCTCGGAAAAGGAGCCCTTTTAGTAAAGGTATATGCGGAACAATATACGAACGCACGAATGCGGATCAAAATATACACGTAGGCAAGGCGGATTGATTACAAAAAATCTAGATGGATTTATAAGTATCGATGGGAGTACGTGTAAAACAAAACATGGATAAAATATATTAATAAAGATATATAGGGAGAAGAATATAAATTTTTATATAAATATTGCTGGAAACATGTATATATATGTATGGGCAAAAAATGGCTGGGAAAAAAAATTATATATATGTATATATTTATTTATAAATATGGACGGATATATATATATATATGGGCACAATAAAGGCTGGAAAAAATTATATATATATATATTTATCTATTTATTAATATGGACGCATATATATATGTGGGCGACATAATGGCCGGAGAAATTTATATATATATTTATTTATAAATATGGACGGATATAAATTTGGCGAAATAAAGGAATCGGATTTGTAATTTGAAATTGGCGCACTCGAGCCGCCTATCGATATTACGACTCGACTCACGTGTCACCACTACTCCGAAACAGCTGCCGGCCAATGTTCATATATTTGTTTTTGTTGATTAATTGTTTTATAATCATTTTTTGTGGTTGTGCGCTTTTCATACACCGCGAGTGTTGTGGTCGAAAGAAAGAGTAAACCGAATGCGTGACCAAAAGAAAAAAAAAACGATCAGTGCATTTGGACAAGTGCCTTTATATAAGTAATATAAATGTTTATTTATATTTTTATTTTGATTTATTACAAGCCACAGTTTTGTGCGCTTGGAGTCCGAATTATAACTAACTAAACATTATTAAATAAACTACCCAAGAACCCTAAGCATTGGCCATAGGAATGCTGACACTGCGCCTCGTGCCGGTAGCAGCGGTCAACGTCTTGCGGGCCGGCTCATATTACCCAGACCGTGGGATCGCTGACCCAGCGATCGTGGCCACTGCCAAATGCAGTATTAGCTATATTCATTTGTCCATGTTAACTCCTCCCTCGCTTAAGTGGAGGCCGTCCCCGGACTTCTGTAGGTCAAGAGACTTTTGAAGAGTTGTTACTAAGATGCGTCTCTGGAGTCTGCGAATGGCCAGATAAATTGCGAACCAAATTGCGACTATCCCAATAGTGACACTGCTGCTCAATACAGGGCCCGATATTATTTTTGAGCGTAGTCCGGTTATATGCCGGAGATTGTTGATGCTAAGTTCGTGGAGGAAAGGCAGGCTTAAGTGTTCCCGGTACCTCGTAATGTTGATTTGTGACTCGGCTGACACCATTGGCTTCTTTCTGAGCACAGAATACTTGTTGACAAACGTTGTTTTGTTGATGGTAATCTTGTCGGTGAATGTCACCAGGTAGGTGCCATTCACCCTTTTTTCGTTGCCAACTTCGTCTATGATGTCCATGGTGGCGTCGTTGATGATAACCATTCCCTCGTCCACAAATATTAAGGGTTCCAGGTGACCTGGTCTGGAGCTACAAAGGGCTTGAGTTCCGGCTACTTATTGTTGCGTGCAGCCATTTGTGGGCGATCTTTTGCAGAATGTTGTGGTTACCGCCAATTGGCAACCCTCGACTGAGAATAGCTCCATACCACAATCAGCAACTACGTTTCTGTTATTAAAATCTAAAATGATGTTATCCCGCTCTACCGGGTAAAGGCTAATTTTCTTACAGACAGATTCTGGGTGAGGATATTTGATTAAAAAGTACAAAATGTTAAAATTTTGAAAAACCTTAATACTACCTACATCTAATAAATCTGACACACTAATATTTGTGAGATTTTTGTTAGTCATTTCATTGACATCCAAGTCATCGAGGATTATTGGGTTCAACTTTTGCCAAAGTGGTTGTTAGAATTAAATTTTTAAGGTCTGAAATGACCATTCTGTTTTTTGCTGGGATGGTTTCATAAAGGTGTTCGTGATTGACATGTTCTGATTCACTTATTTGGTTTATGGAGTTCGTTATTGCATTCAGTTTTTCCTGTAATTTGTTGTTGATCTTGACTTGCTTATTTTCTGACTCTATTAATTGCTCTTGTTTAAACTTGATTTGTTCCCAGTCGTCAAAATCAGGAGTTCCGGCCACTACTTTCAATGCAGTGCCCAAAATATTTAAGCTTCTAGCGCCTCTATGATGAACCGTCATCGTTTCTATAGCGTGTCGATTTTCCTAATATCTGTCGAAATAATTCTTTTAATATGATCTTCCTTAAAGAATTCAATAGTTTTCCTGGTCTCGTCCGCGTATGTCCTGTACGAGGTAATGTTTGTCGTATGTCCGAGGTAGCTGTACTCTTTCCAAACTGTATAAAGTCTGTTTCATGGTCATAATTTTCATGGTCATTGTCGCGTGTGTCCTCAGTATTGTCAGTATCAGTATAAAGTCCGTTCTGTAATTTCTGATAGTATAAAATAGTCTTATTACTCTAGTAGTTGTAGAAGTGTGCAAACCTAATTTTAGAAAAACAATTTTTAGAGGTTCTATTTTAAATTGTCCTTATGGACCTCCCTCCCCTTTATAAGAACTTTAGTTCCTAGGTCAGCCTCTACAATTCCTTCCTTGTACAAAGGAGTAAATTTGTTACCAAGCCGTTTGTTTGACTTTACCAAGACTTTGTCACCCCGTTGGTACTTTTTATCTATCCTAGTTCGGTTTTCCTGTTCCATTTGTTTGTTCTGAGCGTCTTTTATCTTTTTGGCAATTTGCAATCCCTCTTCTACCGTAGTTTCATGAACTGCTTCGATTGGTTTTTTGTTCAAGACTCAATGGATTGACCTGTTATACTTTCCTGTTGCTAGTAGTATAACAACAATAGTGTCGCTAGCCTGAGCTGTTATTTTGTCGCTTCGTGCGATCTCAAGTAACGTGATGTGGAATCTTTCCACTTGGATATTAGATGTACTGTGTAGGGGTGGGGCGTTGACGATTTGTATTTCAAACTCATTTAATAGGAGGGACCTTATTATTTCAGAGTTTATCGACCTTTCATTATCGCAATATATTGTCTTAACATTAGCAAAGTAACTGACTAACTGTAGAATGGCCGGCTTTATGTCAACTATGGCTCTCGATGCTATAGGTTGCACTATCGCAAATTTAGAAAATTTATCTATGCAAGTCAGAAAGAATCTTTTATCTGTGGAAAAAACGTCGATGTGTAAGAATTCTCCAGCGTAAGCTGGTACTGGTGTGGTACCCAACACATGTTTTTTTGGATGCCTGTCATATTTTGCGACAGAGCAGATCTTGCAATTGGCTGCAATTTCTGTGGTCAATTTTCCCATGTTCGGGAAAAAATAGTCTTGCAAAATTTGTTTCATGTTTTCCTGGGCTGCACGGTGCGCCCTGTTATGTTCGGTCACTACAATTTCTTTTTGTTCCGACTTGTCTGGTACATATGTAACGATGTGTTTGCAGTACCAGAATTTTGTTACCGGATACAGTTCAACCAATTTGTGCTGAATGAGGGCAAGAGTTGACAGTTCGCAATGTATTGCGTTTACCACTTCAGCATTTATTACGTCTTGCATTGTCTGTAAAAGTGAATCAGGGTTTGATGTGCGTATTATGTGCCTGGACTTACTCTGGAAGAGAACGAATGTCTTTACCGAAGGGAACTCTGCTTCTTCAATCACGATCTGGTTTCGAAAACAATTTAAGGGCTTATCGGATACATCAATAGTGTAGGACAGAGACTCTTCACTATGGCAGGTTGCCCTATCGGATTCTGAATCTGGTGCTTCGAGAGCGTTAATGTTCTGACGCGAAAGGGCGTCTGCTACGAAATTTTCCTTTCCTGGCATATAAATTATTTTTGCGCCATGTCCATCAATATATGCTTTCCAGCGTATTAGTTTCGCGTTCGAATTTTTGTCTGATACGGCGAAGGTTAATGGCTGATGGTCGGTAAATATATTTAGGTCTCTGACGCCGTAAGGGTAGTTTCTCAAGTTTTTTAGTGACCACACTATGGCAAGAAGCTCTCTTTCGTTAGTCGCAAAATTTCTTTCGTTATTACGTAAGTTAAGGGATATCATGGTAATTGGTCTGCCTTTTTGTGAAAGGACACCGCCTAGCCCATCACCAGATGAGTCTGTGGTAAGATCGAATGGTTGTCTGGGTAGGCTAAAAAAACTTCTTCTGATGCTAAAATATCTTTTAGCTTGGAGAACGTCTGCAATTGTTCTGAACTAAACTCGATTTTTATTTTCCGAGACATGTTTTTGCTAACTTTTCCATTATCGCCCATTATCGTCGTCGATATAAATGAAATTTACTTGTGGGCAACGGGTAAAATTAATGGCTTTAGATCCATTTTTTGTAACTATTTGGTTGTTTAATAGATTGATAGTTGCTCCGACCTTTTTTAAAAGGTCGAAACCAATTATGCCGTCGAAATCTTCTGGGATATTTATCAAGAAGAAATGTGCTTTAAGGCCAAAAATATGTATTGGGCATTTTTACGTTACCTTTGAGGTCCCATGTATGGATCTGACATTAAATGGTTTTTCTGCGGGGGTGATGAATTTTAGTACCGCCATTGGACGAATATAGTTTTTTGAGGCCTCCGTATCGATAAGTAATTTAATTGTTTTTCCTCCCACTGTTCTTGTGATGAACGGTAGAAGGGAGTGTTCCCTAAAAAATTACGAGATTCTTCACTATCTGACAAGTCATCACTAGCTGCCAGAGCGCTCGCCTCTGCTTTTGTCTCACAGGCTTCTTCCCCAGGGGAATCTTGAGACGTGAAATGAACCTGCTGATTCTGTTTCGACCCGAATCCAAATTTTGTGGACTTATTTGCCGAATATCTGGTTGGTTGCCTATACTTTGAAGAGGAGTCAACCTCCATGGGTTCTGGTGTTGAGAACGCCTGAGCCCCAGGATTTTGTGGTGGCTTCCCTTTGTTATTTGTTTTTTCCTGAACCCTAGTATAATGAGGAGTCTTCTTGTATGCCCCTTGGCTATTTTCCGAGCTCTTATTCTGATTAGCATTGTTTCGAAAATTTTGGTTCTTTTGTTCAAAGGGGCCCTGAGCTTTTTCCTCGGTAGCCCGCGCAAAGCTTCAGCTTCGTGCGCTAATGCTAGCGCAGTGGGTAAATCTTTGAGTTTTGCTGGTAGTACTACTGCCCTGAGAGATTTCTTAAGCCCCGACACAAAGGAGTGTAGCGCATCGGACCTAAACTGCATATTAAGCACGTTCGCTGACGCTGCCTCATGTGTCATTATCGTTTTATTAGTGAGGAGGGTCAATGTTTTTTCCACCTCGTCATAATACTGAGACAGCGATTGTTCCCCCCGTCGTAAGGTTTGCAATTTTTGCTGAATAACGCGAAATATATACATATATAAATACATATATAATTTTTTCTAGCCTTTATTGTGCTCATATATATATATATCCATTTCCATCCAGATTTATATAAACATTTATATTCTTTGCCCTATACATCTTTATTTATGTCTTACTTATCGGTATATGCACTAGCAAATTGCCGAAGGCCACAATCCTCCTGTGGGAACAATCAGTGCCAAATAAGACTGTCGTCTCCACTTGGTACGATTTGAACCAATTCCTCACCAATCGGTATCGTGTCCTGGATGCCACCGAAGAACATATGTCGGCCCTAAGTGTCCAACCCATCCCCATTGGCCCATGCAAATCCTCTGCGACGATGAAGGTCCAAGCGTTTCCCGCGAAAGCTCAGCTGAAACCTGCGTCTTGCAGAATCACCCAATACGGCTTGCCCTAGTTTCCTTGACATACCTGTTCAGCGGCGTTTGGAAACCATTAGACAGCAGGGACTCTGTTTGAACTGTTTCGCTCGCGGTTATCAAGTGTAGGGCTGCTCCAGTGCGCATAATTGCCATACCTGCAAGGAACGTCATCATACTCTGTTGCATCCTAGTGATGTGTCCGTGTCCTCATTGTCCGCTGCGCAAGTCCCACCATTCAGCGCCACAGAGCGTCCGTCCACGAGCAACCAGATCACCAATGCTCAAAGTTATTTTGCATCTACCCCAGGCAGAGGGCTCTTAGGCACTGCGATTGTCACTCTGCACCATCGAGGTGTGGAACACCATATTCGTGCGTTGATCGACTCGGGGGCCGATTCAACTTTTCTATCCGAACGTGTCTTCAACATGGTCCAGAGTGATGGAGGATGTGCCGACAAAGTGTGTCTGCTGATGCTGTCTCCTCCGTGTGACAGGCTGAACAAGATTGAGGTATCCGCCCTGGTCGTATCCAAATTGTCGGGGGCCATTCCAACGGCTCCATTCCTTAACACGGTTCCGACGCAGTGCCTCGATCGCCCCTGGCTGACCCGTACTACAACAAGCCCGCGCCTATTGATATGATTATCGGTGTAGACCTGTTTCCCCACATCCTCGGAGAGCGGATCAAAAAAGATATTGGTGATTTCGTCGGGCTAGAAATTATCTTTGGATGGGTTCTGTGTGGAGCTATCATGCCTGATCCTCCGGTGTCTTGATCAGTTTTCGCTGCACAGACGCGAGTTAGTCCGGAAACAAAACTTGAGGTACTCCTCACCAAGTTTTGGGAGGTGGAAGACTTTCCCGCAAAGCCGGAAAAGGAGGATGACGTATTCTGCAAGCGGAATTTCCAGGAGACAGCCCGAAGAGGGAAGGACGGCCGATATGTTGTGTTCCTACCGTTCAAAGGTCCAAATAGCGTCGACTTGGGTCATTCAAGACCGATCGCGGTGGCTCAATTCCTGCGGAATGAAGCACGCATTCTCAAGGATGGGTGGGATCCCGTCCTAAAAACGCAGTACGATGCCATAATTCAGAAGTACGAGGAGTTGGGCCATATGATTCGGGTGACGCCGCCTCAGAATGGAAAAAAACTTCTATCTCCCCCATTACGCGGTGTTTAAGCCCGACAGCACCACCACCAAGGTACGCGTGGTATTTAAAGCGTCGAGCCCCTCCACACGAGGCGTCAGCCTTAACGATGTCTTGCACACCGGGCCCACTCTTCAGGCCGATCTCACACTTCAGGTACTTTCAGTTCGTTTTCAACGCTGACATAACGCAGATGTATCGACAAATCCGAGTCGACCCAAGACATACCCCTTTTCAGCGCATCCTCTACCGAGATCGTTGCGGCAATATTCAGGATTATGAGCTATAAACTGTCACGTTTGGGGTTAACTGCGCGCCATTCTTGGCGATCCGAGTCCGCTGATCTAGCAAGCCGTTGTGTCTCCGCGGCCAAGATATCGGCCAGTAGCCTCTGGTGGCATGGGCCGGACTGGCGGGACTCCGAGTACTGGCCAAATCTCAATAATGAACTTCCAGACACCCAGCTGGAGCAACGAGACCAGTGCCACACTACCGCGACCACTCTGCTCGACGACGTTAGCGAACGGTTCTCGGATTATGGTATGGCATTGCGAGTCACCACATACATCCTACGCTTCGCCGCCAAAAGGATTTCGACGCCTTCCACGGTCAACCTCGCCGATGACGAATTGCTCTCCACTGAGCGCGCCTTGATTCGGATCTCCCAGAGTCGAGAACACGGAGATATGGGCACTTGGTGAAGGACAATCCCAGCACTCTACTTAATTTGAACCCATTTCTCGACCATGGGATACTCCGCTCCTGTGGATTACTCCGAGCCGCTGAATCCCTCCGGTATGACGAATGTCACCGTATTCTCCTCCCCTATAGCACCCATTTTACGCGCCTGCTCGTCGGATTCTCCCATCACATCACGTTGCATGGTGGCAATCAACTAATGGTACGGTATCTGCGAACAAAATTCTGGATTCTACGGATTAAGAATCTGAGGAAGTCCCACATCAAGGGGTGTAAAGTCTGCATCCTTCATCGTCGAAGTCAATCTGTCCGTATTGTGTAGACGGAGTAGAGCGTCAGGAAATTTTTTGTCCACATAAGCAGTGGAAATTTGTTGGTATTTCTTAATGGAGCAAATGAAAAAGTTCATCCAGGCCAGAGGAAGATTGAGGACAACCATAACCCGTATATATCCAGCACAGGATGCAGACGTCTTTACACTTGACACCAAATTGGAAACTTTGACCAATGCGTGGAAGGAGTTTGTCTAGTCTGGTGACGAATTGGCCATATACGACAATCTGGAGGGTTATGTGGTCCCTACTGAAGATTACGAATTATACGAGGATAAAAACGAAATGGCAAATGCTCGACTTAAAGCTTCACGGGCTGCTTTGGCATCGTCTGGCAAGTTGGAAGAATGCGGTGCGGCTGGCATCAGTGGTTTGCTTGTCCAGGAAATTTGTCAACAGATGCACAATCAACAGCACCAAAAACCAGCAACTGCAGATGCAACGTCAAATGGACCGTAAACAACTGCAGATGCAACGTCAAATGGAACTACAGCAACTTTTGGTTGAGAGATTGCTTTCGCCACAACAATCTTCATTTTCGTCAGGCTCACAGTCGGTGAGTTACCCAAAATCCACTTTAAGCTCTTTGATGGAGATTATAAGAAGTGGCATGCTGTCAAGAACCAGTTTGAGAGTACCATTCATGGAAAGGCAACACTAACGAATATACCGAAGTTTCATCACCTGAAATTATGTGTCATAGGATAACCAGCCATAGTCATCCGAAATTTGCCTGTAGTAAATGCTAATTACGAGGTTTCATGGAGAGTGTTCGCTAGGAGAAGCCCCGTTATTTGGTGAATCTGCTTATGGATACATTCACCGCCTTTCCAAAAGCTGATGGGCAAAACTCATCATCGCTAGGCGCACTGAGTTGCGCAGTCCCGAATGTTATTTGGGCCTTAGACGCTTATGGACACACAGGTCGTGACTGTTGGCTCATATATTTGCTCATCAACAAGGTTGATGAGGCTACCCGACGTAAATGGATCGACAAAAGACATGATATTGAAAATCCTACCAATGAAGAGTTGCTCAAGTTTTTGGACTCACCATGCGATCGTCAAGTTGTCGAAAAGGTAGCGAACAAACCGAGGGATGAAATGGGAAAAGAGCAAGTACGCACCATGCTTCCCATTACAGGTAGTTGTATCAAATCACGAGCTTGACTGTCAAGCAACGTTACACCTTTGCAAAGGATTGCGTGTGTAACGTGTGTTTTAATTGTTTGAGGACTAGACATGGAGTAAACGATGGTGACTCGAAGTTTTCTTGCAACCATTGCAAGCGCCGCCATCGTTCTATGCATAAGCGTGCAGTGCAACAACAAGGCAACTCAAGCCAGGCTTCTGAGGAAACACCAGCAATATCAGCAGTAGGAATAATTAATGTTAGCAGGTCATTAATTTCGGAACATGCATTCAATCGTTGAGGCTTGATCATTCGCCATTTCGAGTTTCCACATCGGGCATCTCAGAAGTCAATGGAATATCCAGAGGTTTATGCTCTCTTCAGATGATTTCTCGTGTGTCGATTCATTTCATCGATATTAATGCGCATCTTTTCGGAAAGATCACCTCACTATTGGCACGTGAAAATATTGTTGCTTCATCACTGTCGGTATTTACTGGATACCGAATATCTGACCCTGGCTTCAACACTAACGCTTCAATCCACATTTTGCTGGGCAATGTTTACATTTGGTTAGTTCTCACCGGAGAGAATTTATGCGATGGTCATAGGTACCCTATTGCAGTCACACCATTTTTGGATGGGCAATCACATCGGTGTACACTTGATTGCCAACACCATCTACGTCGCTGCTGACTTCGATCGATATAGAGGAACTGCTGCAAAAGTCGAGCCGCACTTCCTGTATACGCACACCCGCAGAGACACAGTTGATTGGCCGTTCAAGGAAAAAAACCCACAATTTGCGGATACATTTCGAGGAGCGAAATCGCTCCATCGAAACCGCTTCTCTCAGTCGAGCGTCGTCTATTGAAGAAATATACTTCATGACAATGTATATCCAGCTGGGACACATGCAGGAAGTAGCTGCAGACGAAGCCACAAATGTCTCCGAGATTGCATTCTATTTGCCATACCATCCAGTTATAGGTGCCAAGCTGCGTGTGGCGTTCGACGGTTCATTTAAAGATCGGAAGGGACGATCATTTAACTATGATTTTCATATTGGCCCATGTATACAACGCAGCCTAATTAACGTTTGTCTGCGTTTTCGAATGTACAGATTCGTATTCTCTGCGGACATCCTCAAAATGTTTAGACAGATTTTAGAAGCGCCTAAACATCAAGATTTTCAACGAATCCTTTGGAGAGAAGACACTACGGCACCATTGATGCATTACAAATTGACCACAGTCACCTATGGCACGGAATGTGCCCAGTTTCTGGCAGTTGGAGTGCTGCAACAACTTGCAGCTGTTCACAAACACGAGTTTCCTAAGGCTGCTAGGATACTTTTGGATGATTTCTACGTCGATGACGTACTGGCAGGAGCCATGTGCGAACAGGAACTGCTCGGCATTAAGGAAGAGCTAGTACTCCATATGTCACGGGCACAATTGGAGTTAAGCAAATGGGTCTCTAATAGTAAACAAATTGCTAGCAACGAGTTCAGTAAAATTGATTTCTCAAGGATGGCAGCAAAGGTGCTTGGGCTGCATTGGCGTCCTGGAGAAGATGTCCTAACATGCAAGGTTTCAGTAGCGGAACATATGACTTGTACTAAGCGACAAGTGCTGTCTGACACGGCACTCATCTCTGACCCACTCGGTATTTTGGCGTCAGTTGTGATCAAGTTTAAAATCTTGCTTCACGAATTATGGCTTTTATTCTGGAATACCAACAAAGCAAGCGCAATTATTGCAAACATTCAAAAAGGACATTTTCACGTTAAGGAACCTGAAGATGGATTTTTAGATGCTTCGTAAAAGGCTTACTCTACTGTCATTTACAACCGTGTGACACACATAGATTGAAGCATCGGAGTGGCACTCATTGCAAAACAAATATTAAAGCAAATATTCGTTGCCACGATTAGAACTTTGCGGAGCTCTACTATTAGCTCGTTTGTTCCAAGCAGTATAAAATCTTGACAACCATATCCAAGGATATTGAGTATTCCCCATTTGATGTACCAAAATTATGCAAAACTAAACATTCAGGACCTCTAAAGTTTGATGAATTTACCAGAGCAAAGAAGTTTTGCCCACGACAGGCACAAAATCAATTCGATGATGATAAACAGCTGCTTTTGGAGAAGCAGTCTTTGGAGTGCCGATCAACCTTAAGCAAACTATCTCCCTTCGTTGACGAAGATGGAATTATACGTGTAGGTGGACGTTTGGATAGGTCGCGACTGCCTGCAGATGCCAAGCATCCAGTAGTTTTGCCGAAACCCCATCGCATTGTGGAATTGCTGCTGAAACATGAACATCAAGTCAATCTTCATCCAGGAGTTTCAGCAATGTTTGTTATAATCCGCCAAAAATATTGGTTCATTGGCGCACGAAATCTTATTTGACGTATCACATATGAGTGTTTAAACTGTTTTAGACAGCGCCATCACACTGCACATCAGTTTATGGCCAATTTGCCGACTGGATGCGATTATGCTAGGCCTATCTTGCTAAAGGTTCACAAGGGACGAAGCCCTAGGATGGAAAAGGGCAACGTTTGCCTGTTTGTATGCATGGTTACTTCAGATCTGCATCTGGAGCTGGCCACTGATCTCAGTACAGACACATTCTTGGTGGCATTAAAACGTTTTATGGCTCGAGTGCAGTTGCTCCGAGATGTATAGCGATAACGGTTGCAACTTTTTTGGAACATAACTCCCACTAGAAGAAGATGATGTGCACAACATTCGATATTGAAATTGGCACATTTCTTAATTGACAGAACTTATACAGCAGTTCCTGAAGACAGCTATTTGCAAATTCCGACCAATCGATCGAGCATACTCAAGCAATGCTTTAAGAATTTTGGAAGCGTTGGCCTTAAGAATATTCTCGTTACAGCAGCGAAAAGGACCGCCAAGTTACAAATTATTGCGATCGGTAATCTTGTACTGATCAAGGACTCTAACACGCCTCCATCGGATGGTTCTTACGAAGCATAACTCAGGTGTTCGCAGGAGATGATGGCATCATTTGAGCAGTTCAGATTCTCACCAAATCAGTAGAAGTCACTCGCCCTATCACGAAGATTGGAGCCCTACCAGATTAAGAAACGGATTTTCAGAGGGAGGCGGAACGTTGAAGAAACAATTGTCAGTTCATTTACAAGTCTAAGGAATGATTGCACATCCTACAATGTCTTTGTTTTGTGTTTTATAAGTTTTTTTTACAATTTGCTGGCGACAGTCTGCAAAGGAACGATCAAGACGTGTTCTAGCAGTGGCAGACACATTGGTTTATTATTCACACAATAAGAATAAAGTAAATATGCCGTCTCGTCGACTTTATTTATTTTGAATATAAGCACAAAAAAAAAAGTCGACTGAATTTGAAATAATCTTGATCTGCTTGCATACTACACGACACTTCCTAGCAATTTGGATGTCGAAGTCTAGGTGTTCAACAGGACAGACGTACCGAAAGTCGGAAAAGCTTCATCTGCCTGAGCAATACATTTCGGCGACTTTAAATTACTATTTCGCCCTATGCACCAAACATTGGGGTTAGTGAAGATAATAGTACTTTTCTGCTTACGTAAATTCACTTTCAGCTTTTTTCATATTTATATCGCCACTTTCAATGAATGCGTTTTGCTACTAGATATGTTAATATCTAATCTTTTTTGTACTCACTTCAAATTCACTTTCAATTTTTAGAAATAACATTAAAGATTCTATTCGCCATACTTTTGCATTAATAAATTTTTAAATAAATTTGGCTCAATCTCCACCCAAGCCCTCTTTCGCATTTTACATTTCATGCACTGAGCTCGCGATTTTCTTCGTATACTTAACGTACTAAGATGCCCCAAAGATTCTTAATTGGAGATCTGGGGATTTTGCTTTTGGCATTTTTTGCATCTCATTAGTATGCACGCCCTCACTCTGACAGTATTCCATAAGATATTTAATATGTGTTTATACTTCGATTGCTAGAAGAATTACAGGTGTAGGCTTGAGTACACCAATGTTGATTTCGTTGAATTTATAGACGCATGTGACGTTCTTCTACAATTTCCTCAAAAGGTAAAATGTGCCCTTGGCTGAGTTGCGGTTTTTAATGACGTTGATTGCTGTGTGTACCGCAAAACAGGAATACTCAGTAATCGGTTTGTATTTTTTCATAGCAGTTGTTCTGGTATTGCCTTTTTAATGATTGAGGAACATGGTCGTCTAAAAATTAATATTAATGGTTGATGGTGACATGTGGTTGAACCAGAAATCATGCCATTATCGCCATTTCTACGAAACAATAAAAACTTCTTGCAAAAACAAATTTCAATTTCCCTTTTTTTTTAACGTTTAATATATTTGTTGAATCTACTCTTAAATTAGAGCTTAACAACAAGTTTGAGATATTTTTCTTAGTCTAATACTTAAGATAAATCCTGGGAATACTGCAGTCGGCCCTAATCACTTGTTTGGGTTGGTCTGTCATTTCTTTTGAGACGAGTTCTATTATTAGTTTGCGTAAGGGAATTGGCAAGAACATTTAGATGTGCATCCAGTTTTGCAGAATACTTTAGTTGTTGACTACCTATTTCAGATTTCACGCTAGGAATATTTAGATCATTTTAAATGTCGTCGTTCCGTATGTACGGCGGAGCCCCGTGATTGATTTTAAAACCTTCGACTGCGCACTTTGTATAATGTCGACATTGCTGGTACTTGCATTACCCCGTAATACGGCACCGTAATTCCAGATGGGTTTTAGTACGGAGTTGTATAGCAGGACTTTATACTCCAGACGTAGAGGGGACCGAGCGTTGATTATCCAATGTAAGCTACTCGCTTTCAGTTTAAGATGTGATTTTTTTTGCTTCGATGTGCTTGCGCCAAGTTAGCCTTCTGTCTAGGTAGATGCCAAGGTCAATGACGTCATCGGATTGACGAACTGATACGTTGCCTAGCATTAGCGGATACGCCAGGTTCCAGCTATTCCTCTATCACCTTGAGGTGTTTCTCTAATTTTGCAGAGGCTTGTATTGGGCATTTGGATCTGCTGAGGATTGCCGTGTCATCGGCAAAAGTGGACGCTGTAAGTCCTAAACTCGGTGGTAAGTCTGATGTGTACAGTCGAGTACACTGCCTTGCAGTACCCCAGCTTTTATTTTAAAGTCAGCCGAGACAGAGCCATTGCATCTTACAGCGAATTTCCTATTGTAAAGGTAAGATTCCATGAGTTTGTGGGTGTACTGTGGGAGTTTTTGCCGTATTTTGAACATCAGACCCTCCAGCCAAACTCTATCGAAAGCCTCGGCAACGTCGAGAAAGACAGCCGCACAGTATTCTTTTAGTTCGAATGCTGTTCGTATTTCGGATGTTATGCGATTGACTTGTTCAATTGTACCATGTTTTTCGCTGAAGCCGAACTGGTTCTTATTATAGCGTTGAACAGTTTGCAGATGTATTGTATGGCGATGATAGGGAGTTCTAGGATCATTTTCAGTGTGATTAGATCATGGCCAGGGGCTTTTTTTGACTTTAAGTGGTTTTTAATAGCTGAACTCGTCCAATTTTAGTTCCGAGTACTCACTCTCCGTTAATGTGCTGGAAGGGGGAAGTACAAACGAGTTTGATGTTGAATTTGCCTGGAAAACCGTTTTTAGATAAGTGGCAAATACGGATGCCCTCTCATCGTCACTGCGGGCCCATCCACCGGTTGAACTCCTTGTCGGTAAAACTGTCTCTGTAGGAGCGCTTAAATTTGGGTGGGCTTTCCACAGAGGATGTTTAGTGCTGGTTGGACTGAGCTTTTCTATGTATTTCCTTTGAGCCCAACTTTCCTCTCGTCTTAACGCCTTAGAGACGTTGCGATTAGCCTGCCTTAGGCGAAGTTTTGCTGCTGGTGAGGGAGTAATCTGCCATTCTTTTCTTAGACGTCGTTTTTCCATTACTAGTTGTTCTATCCGCCGGTTCGTAGGCCTGTCAACAGGTTCAGTTTAACTTGAGACTAGGAATAGTTGCAGTTCATTTTTGTGCTTCGAGATGCAGTTAGCATTCCAAAGACATAGACGTAGGGAAGCCATTATTTATTATCGATAAGCTTTTGGATAAGCGGGTTTTGATTTCGCATCAGTTCCTGCATGCAATTTTGCTTAAAAAGTGGTCATGTTTTGATTAAGCGAGATCAACACGGCCTCTGAACCACTTGGAGTTTGCTGGCCAAGATCTGGTGCGCTAGGTGACGGATTCTGTAGATGGTGGAGCGACGGGGTCCCTTTCGTGGCTTCCGTCTGTCCAGTTCGGAGCACGCTAGCGAAGGATACACTAGGCCTTGGCGAAAAACACCCCCGGTGTAGTTTTGGAGGCATTGAAGATGATTTTTGGTCCAGCTGAGGGTTGCCCGTTTAGGTCTGTCTGTCTGTCTTTGGTGCAAATGCCATCTTTATGATGTTCTCCACAGCCAACACACACTGACCTGAGATTGCAGTTGTTAAGGGTGTGGTTCTATTCCTGGCAGTTTTTACACTGCGGTGGTATCTTTTATGGGGCTCCTCTACGGTGATTCTTCTGTGCAATAGGAGCTGAAGGTTGTTACTGTTTTTTGCATCTGATTGTATCTTTGCATCTGATTGGAGCTCGATTTTAAAGAGCGGCTGTGCGACTTTATTCCTGTTGATGATGTTGACAGCGGACTTAACCGTAAACCCTTTCTCGGCCAACGCGTCCGCTATTTCGGGTGTTGGAAGCGATGGATCAATTCCCTTTAATACAACCTGAAGTCTCTTACTGCTTTTTAGCTGGTAGGTTGATGTGAGCATTACCGAGGTACTATTCGATGATGCGGAAATTGTCCTCAGTTTGGGTTTGACATTTAATTTCTTTTTGTTTCCCTTATTGAAAAAAGTTATTCGCTCCTTCTATTTCAACTAGTTTTGAAATTAGGGCGATGCAGTTGGTTCCACGGATGTATAGTGAGGGTGGTCTATTTAACTTCTTTTACAGCTCTGGCTTGGGCATCTTGCTGATCGGCAAGAATTTTAAAACTATTCCCGCTTAGGGGTGCTATTCGTTCATTTGGTTTGGTTATTTTCGGCGTATTGCCACTTTTTTCTTTTGCGGGCTTAGCTTCCGCTTAGTTATTTCAATATATCAGTCCATTTCATTTTGGACAGAAGCCGTTGAGTTTATTTTTGTGGCTGGCTCTGGGTGTCTTGGCGTTGACTACTTGAGGCAGGTCAATAAGTCTGCAGACGTTGCAGGTGTTGCTGTTAACTAGATGACGGTGCTGGTCGGTGCAATCGGTGACCCAGTTATCGATATTGATAGAGAAGCACATTGCTCTCTCCACGGTAAATTAGTGTCGGTTGCTGAGTGGCTTGCACTTTCGATGTTACAGCTTACGGTAGGCGTTGTTGCGTTGGACCGAGAGTCGACGCTCACGTTGTTGTTGTACAATTACTTCTTGTAGCTGTTGCTGGTGGGGATCGAGAGAGCTTGGGCCCGAATTGGTGGACATGGCTTTTCCAAGGAATTACGTTTTTTGTTGTTGTAACTTAGTATTTATTGCTATTAGAACAAACTAATAGCAATATGATTGTAAATGGGCGTCTCTGGGGCGACTGAGAGCCCTACAACTTACCTGAAGGAAGGTTTTGGATTTGCATAAGCAATGCATGGCACGACCAATGGATCTCCAAGTCGGGCTATAAATAGACTAGATTTTACATTCATAATAGGACCCACTTGATCTCGAATTTCTGAAAATATAAAAAAAATGTTCATACGACTTGTTTAATTGAATACTTTGTCGGATGATTTTTTTCATACATAGCTAAATACATTTTTTAATTCTCAAACAAAAATATGCTCAACAGCTTTAGATGCTTGCATTTTTGATGCTTGCATTTTCATCGACAACTTGTTTCGGCTTTCGGCTTAGAGGCATATGAAATAGTTAATTTAATAAAAGATGGCCTCAAAGTCTCACTGTTTGAAACCAAAAAATATAAATAAAAAAAACTGATCTACAACTGATCTATGTGACTACAAAAAAAATAGATGTCATCTATAGAAGGCCGAAGCTCAGTTCTCTAACTGCATACTCAAGTACCTTAAAATAAAAACTTTTCTTTGAAAAGTCTGGGTAGCAATACGGACCCACAAAGAGTTCTGAACGAGTTCAAAACATTTAAAAAAGACTATATATACTTCTGCTCTCTGACGTGACCGTCGTGTTTTTTCATAGCTCCTGAGTTTTTATCAATATTTATTGTTTTCTCTCAATTTTTAATTGTGCTTAGTTTGTTTGCTTTCGCTGGTGTGGTTTGCTTCACATTATTGTGTTTTATTTGCATAATTTGAAAATTTTTTCCGTGATTAGTGTTTGGTGCATTTTATTATTTATTTTTATTTTTTCTGTTTTCTCTCGTCATTGCTTTTGCAGTTGCTCCCCTCATCGCCCCGTTCACACCGTCAGTGCTAGTGTTTTTTTTTTATATTTGTTGTTCTCTCTTCTTTGTGTCTGTGCTCAGATTCTCTCACGCGTAATCACTTTTGTAACGCCGCCTCTCAAAGCTTGGCTTAGAACTGTTCTTGCACTCTTTTTTGGGCTGTGCACTTTAGCTGTCTATTTGTTTTTTTTTGTAATTATTGATATTTTATCGATAATTATCTTAGTGCTGAGTATTTAAATTTTCTATATATTTTTATATATTTTTGCCTTGTGTTTCTTTTGGCTTTTCAATGGCTTGTTGCCTTTCTTCTTCGTCTTTTCAGATTGAAGTGCCCAGTACAAGCCCTAGTGTAGCTCAATCTATCCCTCACGGGAACTCTGATCAATTACGGGATCATGCTGGCTCTCAATCACTTGTGGATTCCAATGCTCCTCCGCCGTTACTAACTGTAGTGCCTCACGCAAACAATTATTTATCTCTAGGCTTGCTCCAGATACTTCTGAGTCGTCTGTGGCAGCTTACATTGGTAATATATGCCCTGCTAAGGTTTTAATTCAAAAGTTTAAGTTTTCTAGGCCTCGCGAAATTTCCTCTTTTAACATTACTGTACCAAATGAGTATTATTTAGCTATGGTAGACCCTAATTTTTGGCCCGAGGGCCTAGTTGTACACGAGTTTGCGCCCAATAAGCGCTCCCGTCCGTTGCCTGTCCACCTTCCTAATTTATCTTCTGCTACAAAAAACGAATAACGTCTAGCCTTTGCATTCATTATCAAAATGTAAGAGGACTTCTTCCCAAGCTCTCAAAACTGTTCCGTGATAGCCAAATCCTTTCGGCTGACATTTTAGCTTTTTCTGAAACTTGGCTCAACTCCTCTGTTCTGGATAACGAAATTCTTTCTAATTCTAATTCTTTCCGGTCATCGTGGCGGTGAAGTACTCATTGCTCTCAACTCAAATCTGTGTTCAAGTGTTGTGCCGCTTGATCTGCCCTTGAGTTTATTTGTGTCGAAGTTAGATGTTCCAACTTTAGCTTATATATTTCTTGTTCATAAATTCTTCCAGCTTCTGATATCATGACCTACATGCACCATGATGATGCAAACCATTTTTAGCCGTCTTAAAGTTCGTTATTTCCTAAAAAACTTAGGTGATTTTAACTTGCCTAATATTTCTGTGCTTGTTGATGATAATCTCTCTTACTTAATTCCCTTGTCTCAACATGTTTTTTTTGAAAGTGTACGTGAATGTCCGCTACATCAGTTGAATTCTTTACTTAACTTTTCTAGAATCCTTCCCGGAATTCTTGATCCTATTTTTGTCTCGGATCCCACTGTTATTTCTGCATCTTAAACACAGCCCTTTGTGTTAACAAAAAACTGGTTCGCGACTTGAATATGTAAATCACTGTGTAGCCAAATCTTAATTTTGTCTCTTAGATACTCAATGCTTCAAAAATTATATCGTGCGATGTAGGGTTGAATTCTATCAGAACCCCAAACAAATTTTACAACTTTGTTAATTCTAAACGACGCTCTAACCTACTGCTACATTAGTTAATTTCATTCTTCTACGTCATCAATATACTCGCCCCATATTTAGGGCTTCCCCAAGACTTTGGCCATCGAACTCGATCAACGATATTTGTATGGTTTGGTATGCACACAGCCCCCACTACCCTCCGTTCAGCATGCATAGCCCTCACTTTAGCCCTCACTTTCTTAATTTCATTGCTTGCTTTCGGCCTTTCGCGAGACCCGCTCAGCCGTCCAGCATCATAGAGCGCGCACACATCATCCACCGGGTACCGACACGCGCTCACTTATGCACACGAATAGCGTACCGGCTTACGCATAATTCGCTCTTAGTTCTTCCACGTCTCGCTTTTATGATTCATGTATGGGCCCATGCCCTATTCTGATTGCAGCATACCAGCCCTCTCCCTCCCGTATACACTCTCCAGCCGTTCACTTTTTCGTCTCCGCCTCCCACGCATCTTCCCGCTGTGACGAAATTCGCTGACGGTTGTAAGCGGCTCGATCGAACATGTTGTCTATAGCTTATCATCAACGACGTCTTCCTTCGTACCCAGTCCTGATAATATTCCTAGTTGCATCCTTAAATTGTGTTCGATTTCCCGATCTAAGCGTTTATCTCGGTTATTCTTTATATCGAGTGATACTTGTAGCTTTCCTCATGTTTGGAAAGAATCTTTTATTATTCCGCTTTATAAAAAGGGCAACAAATAGAAGGAATGGCTAGCAACCTGGCCTATCCGGGTCAACGAGCAGAAATGCAAACATGTTACTTTTACGCTTAACAGAAGAAACTGTCCAGCTCTAATGTTAAACAACGTACCAGTTCCTCAAGCCGTAGATGTCACTTACCTTGGCATCCACCTAGACAGAAGACCAACTTGGCGCAAGCACATCGAAGCAAAAAAGTCACAGCTTAAACTGAAAGCGAGTAGCTTACATTGGATCATCAATGGTCGCTTCCCTCTACGTCTGGAGTATAAAGTCCTCCTATACAACTCCGTACTGAAACCCATCTGGACCAATAGTACCTTATTATGGAGTAATGCAAGTACCAGCAATATCGACATCATACAAAGAGCGCAGTCGAAGATTTTAAGACCAATCACGGGGCTCCGAGGTACATACGGAACGACAACATTTAAAATGATCTAAATATTCCTAGCGTGAAATCTGAAATAGGTAGTCAACAACTAAAGTATGTTCTTGCCAATTCCCTTACGCGAACTAATAATAGAACTCGTCTTAAAAGAAATGACAGACCAACCCAATAACTAGTGATTAGGGCCGCCTGCAATATCCCCAGGATTTATGTTAAATACTAGACTAAGAAAAATCTCTCAAACTTGTTGTTAGGCTCTAATTTAAGACTAGATTCAACAAATATATAAACGTTAAAAAAAAAGGTGTCCAAAAGGTGTCAGGTGTCCCCCAAGGCAGTCGTCTGGTCCACTGTTATTTACCCTGTTTATAAATGATTTGCCCTTGGCCTTTGCTCATTCACGGGTGCTCAAATTTGCGGATGACGTCAAGATTTGTTATTCCTATAATGATCCTTCTTTTTTACTGTACTTGCAATCAGATCTCCATGCGTTATATGATTGGTGCCACGTTAACAAATTACACCTTAATGCCTCAAAGTGTTTTTTTATGACATTCAGTCGTTTGTCTCTCTTCCTAGCTCATTACTCTATTAAGTTTGTCTCTGAATTTCTTTGAATTCGTACCAATTCGGATTTAGTTTATAATATATACTCTATTAGCCCCATGAATTGGAAAAGAAATTCCCCCAAACCGTCATGTGTTCAATTCTGCGCCAGCACAGCGAGGCTGTCGATTTCCACCCATTGACGCACAGGACTTTACGGGAAATTACTTTAAATGGCCTACGTTCTCTGATTTGTTTCCAAATTTTTTCCCCCATGAGAAACTGTCCGATCTCCTAGCGAAATCAAGTGGTGAAACCAAAACCCGCTTACAAATGGGGTTGAAACAGCATGGAACGCACTTCAACAGCCTTACCGTAAACAGCCAATTCAGACCATTTCTTGATCGCCTCAAATATCTCATGAGTCCGGAAAGGCATTACAGGATCACCACAATGCCCTGCAGGCATCCATTTGCGCCTTTGAGCAGTGTGGTCTTCCAGACATGTACGTCACGGCATGATCGAATTCTTCTATTCCATTAAAATACAGAAAGTCACCCTTTCGCTGTGGAAACAATCTCGTCGAGATAAGACCGCCATTCTAGAGACGTACAAACTAGACATCTGCATGAATGCATCCAAAAGGGCAAATGAATCATTCACTCTAAAAACGTGTACACCTTTTTTCTGTACAATTTTAAATGGGTGCAAGTGTATACTGTACAAATTTTTTTGATTGACAGCTAGACTTCACACTCACTTTCATGTTGTACAGCAGTTAATGAGTACACTAAGATTACTGTTCAGCACTTTTACTGTACACTATATTAGTGTACAGTTCACTTACTGTACAGTCAGTTAAGATTATTTGCTTAAAAAAATAAAAAAAATATATAAAATAAAGAAAATAAATAAAAAATCAGAATGTCATATGCAATAAAAGTTAGCCAATATAACTTTTAATATTATAAATTTATTTCAGAAAATAACTCATTATATAAAACTTCAACATTTGAGTGCAAGAACATAATCCTATTCACCTTATCATCTGTGGTTGCGATTTTACAGCGTTTGTAATGATTTTGGCACAGAGAAAGCTCTTTTTATTTACTAATTTAACAAATTTATTTGTAATTTAACATTAATAAATTATATATAATTTTATTTTAGCAAAAACTTACGCTTACGTTCGCATTTATTGCGTTTGCGTCATTTTTTTTGGCAGCCATGTCTTCGTTGTTCACAATATTATACTCATACACCATTCACTGTTCCAGTGGTGTACAACATGAAAAAAAGTCACATATACTGTACTCACTTACAAAGAGTACATTTATTACTGTCACTCACTCTAAGTGAGTACAGTATTTTTACTGTACTCGGTTCTTATAGCTACTCGAATATACTGTACAGCAGAGAATGAGTACAGTATTTTTAAGAACACCTAACTACTGCACAGTACTATGATGTTGGAAATGAATACATTCATGCAGACCTCTAGTACAAACCTCTGCGAAACACCCTTCCAGTCACCCAAGAGGCAAATACATTTAAAGCCAAGGTGATCACCAAACCCGAGTCCTGCGATCTCTGCTGAGAGGACGGCATATAGAAAAAGCCGCTGTGTCTGAACTGTTTCGCCAGAGCGCATTAAGTAATATTTGTCCGAGTCAGCATAGCTAATTTACATTTAAGAGTCGTCACAATAAGCTCTTGAACAAGGACCGACCCGACCAGAGAATAATCCGTTGCGGGTCCAAAGGCAGGCCAAATTTCACAGTATTGTCCGTTCATACTGTACCTAATTGCTTGGTACAGCCATCGTGGACTTTTGGCATAAGGGGACTACTTATCCTTCACGGGCTTTATTATACCCATCCGAACACATGATCCGGCTCATGAAGTTACCATTCCAAACTGTAAGGGCCGAGGTGACAGGCATTAACGGAAAGGTCAATAAAACCTTGAAGGTCCGTCATATAAGCAATCGCTTATCGCATGGACCTCCAGTCCAGATAGAAGTAGAAGGTTTTACCCTGTCCCAAGTTGTCGATGATTTGCCTTCATGTCCGATAGTCCAAGCCACACTGGAAGGAATGCCCAATACCCAACTAGCTGACTCCTTTAGATTAAAGGCGAAGATCGATCTGCGTCTCGGTATTGGCGTCATTCCAACGGTAATTCTCTCTGGCATCCAGACCGAAAGAGGGTCAACTTGGTGATTACGATTACACCGACACGTTTGCCATTAACTGTGTTCCGTTCTAAGCCATCCGCGTACTTCAACAACTAGCAAATGATGTACTATGTAAATTTATGCTGGCTAGCGATGTTGTCAAGTCCTATATGTACATATGTCCATGATGTTCTGGCAGAGGCTCGATTCGACCAAACCGCAAATACGATAGTCATCAAACTTAAAGATGCTCTTGGTTCAGCTGGCTTTCCATTGCGCAAGTGTACATCTAATGTGAAGAGCGTGCTAAGTTGAATCCCAGGGTGTAATTTGTTTAATGCTGATTTATTCGTTATCGAAAAGGCTATCACAGCAAAAACATTTGAAATGGAAAGCGACCACGGTCGAGTTTTATTTTTTTTTTAATGGCTCCCTTTGTGATTCAAGCCAAAGTATGTATGCAAGAGCTTCAAGGGGTTCAAAAATGGTAAACAAACTGATGTCATATACACTGACTTCAGCAAAGCCTTTGATTCCGTTAATCATACCCTATTACTTTCGAAGCTGAGCGACATTGGGTTTCCACCCCTTTTCCTATCTTGGGTTCGAGAATATTTAACAAATAGAAAACAGAAGGTACTTTTTAAGTCTTTTTTTTCCGTTTCCATTCCTGTGACTTCGGGTGTACCTTAAGGTAGTCATCTTGGCCCTCTGCTTTTCACATTATTCAATAACAATCTTCCATCAGTCATTGTTCATTCGCGTTTGCTTATATATGCTGACGATGTCAAGCTTTGTCTTACTTATAAAAATTCAGATTCATTTAGTCGGCAACAAGCTAATCTTAAAAACTTTCAATCCTGGTGCCAGTTTAATCTATTAAATCTTAACACTTCCAAATGTAAGGTAATGACTTTTTTCGTAACTCTCCTCAACTGGTCTCTTATTTTTTAAAAAATAGGACTATAGAACGTCTAAGTAATATGAATGATTTGGGCGTACTTATGGACCATAAGTTAAATTTTAACACCCATATTTCCACCACGGTCTCAAAGGCCATGAGTGTCCTGGGTTTCATTAAAAGATGGTCAAAAGAATTCGATGACACCTATACAAATAAAGTTCTTTTTACTTCGCTTGTCCGTCCTATTTTAGAGTATGGATCTTGCATTTGGTCACCTCAATATGAGTCTCACCAGATTAGACTTGAATCCGTTGAAAAGAATTTCTTGCTATTTGCACTTCGTGGCTTAAGCTGGGATCGCAATAGCAATTTGCTAGTATTCTAGTATACTTCTTTTGATTAACCTTCCTTCCTTAATTAGCCGTAGAAGTGCTTGGTGTTAGCTCCTAATTGAAGATATCGACTCGCCTGAGTTATTAGCTCAGGTAAATCTGTCGGTACCATGTAGACGGAGTAGACATCCGTTGATACCTTTATCCCTTAGTCATTGTTCTTCTAACTATGCCATGCATAAACCTTTTGAGGTCCCCTGCTCTGATTACAACCTTTTATACCCTGTAATCTGCTCAGAGTCTTCTATTACTATACTTAAAATGTCTATCCTTTCCTATTTAGATCATAGATTGCTATAGTATTATTTTTGTTTGTCTGTGTTTTCTATTGTGTATTTGTCCACATGATTCGTGCCACGTGATTCGTGCCCTCGGTCGATCGGGTGGAAGGTGGGCAACTTTTGCTTGGGCTCGCGCGTAATAGGCTTTGTCCTGGTTTCGTAGGGGCCACTTGAAAGTACTGCGCATAGTATCGTCAACGTCCGCTATGATAAAATCAAAAAAATACCCTTGTTTGGAGCTCGAGCTTTAAGCAACAGTTTTACTCCCACCGAAAAATTGCAAATCTCAGGCAAAACAGGTGAAAACAATTTGTGTATACCAATAATATATTATATTTTCAGAAGGAATAATTGTAAAATAATAGATCATAAGAATATTCCCCAAAATTGGACTGCGCCATATAAATTTTATATAAAGATTATATCTATATATACCGCCAGAAAATATTGGTGGTATCCTCCTACTTTAGCGGCTTTTGTTGTTGTTGTTGTTAGTCTGATGTTCAAAAGATACACACCGTTAGAGAGTTTAGTCTGTCTAGAAGCAAAGCAAAGAAGAAAGGAAAAAGATAGCGGCACATACGAAAAAAGTAAAGCATACAAAAGATTGCTTATCGCTTTTCAAAATTATTTGAGCACATTTTATGCGCTTCACCAGTCCACCGACGTGACTTTGTTATTATTTTTGATTTGCATATTTTTATTTTTATTTTTTTCTTTATTTTTGTAGTAATCTTTTTTTTACTACACAGTGTAAAATTTTGATTTCAATCCTATTTTTTACCTAGAATTATTTTTAGACGGTGGGAACTTTTAGTTTCCGTTGGGCGGCAATTACATAAAAGTGTTTTTATATTTGAATAATTTGTTTATTATAAGCCACTGCTCTGTTCGCTTCAAGTCAAAATTATAACAAACTTATATTTATGAAATAAACTACCCAAGAACCATAAGCATTGGCCACTGCCAATATTGCAATTGTATCCGGTCTTAGCTATACTCTCTTGTCCATGTTAACTTACATAAATATCTCTAAATTAGTGATCTCATAAACCTCTCTCTTTCTTATTATTTCTGGACCTCTGAGTGAGTTATATATTTTACTACCAAAATATTTCTAATTTTTATTTATTTGATTACTAAGTATATATAGGCTTATAGGCTTCTGATTATTTCTTCTAATTACCTAATAGTGTCTGTCTGTTCGGTTAAAAAATGTTTCCTCTCCGCCCTACAACTGAATAGTTTTTTTACTGTCGGCTGTGTAAAACTACAGTTCATGTTATGTGCTCCGGCTGCAATTAAGACAACGTGGGCAGTTAGGGTAACAAAAAATAAACAAAATAAATAGAAAAGCAAAAATAATAGTTTTATGAGAAGCCGTTCAGTATTCACTCTCAATGTTAATGTCATCAATTTAAAGGACGATATACAGATTTAAGTTTTTTTTTTTTTTTGTTTATCATTTATCTATTGAAAAAATGTATCTATTTTGCATCACCTTATGTTTGACCTACAACTTGTCGCTTTAATTGCTTGGTTAGGAAAAATAGACACTGCAGCCTTTTCAATTTTTCCAAATTAAAAAAAAAAAAAAAAAAAAAAAAGGAGTACGTATTGCTTGATTTTTTTGCTCAAGATCCTCCAAAAAACAATTGCTTGTCTCCCTGCACCCGGATAAGCTGAAGAAAGGCTACGTGCGGGGGCCGAAGGAAACCTCGTTAGTGACATACGATCTTTCCATTTGATCAGTGCCGCTAACATTGCAACCTTTTCAATGCTGCCAACGTTTAGCAACAAGCGCTATTAGACGGTGACAGGCAATTCCTATCCCAAGTGATTATTGTGTTGTACAACTATTTGTTTTTAAGATTTACCAGGCGATATCCCCATTGAGTTGTTTGGCAGTACACGGCGACCAATGTAGGTTTTTGATTAGGATTTGCCGTCTGAATGATTTGTTGCTCAGAAGGTATATTTTAATATATCAAAATTATTTTTAGCTGTTAAATGTGCTTCCGATATCAACAAGACGTTGATATCACTTGAGTCTAGGAATAGTGACAGTTCGTTTTTGTGCTTGGAGATGCAGTTAGCATTCCAAAGACATAGTACGCCATTATTTATTATCACTAAGCTTTTGAATAAGCAGATTTTGATTCCGCATCGGTTCCTAAAATTGGTTATGTTTTGGTTAAGTGAGACCAATAGGGGCTCTAAAGCACGTTTCGTTTCCTTTAGATCGGGTGCGCATAGTGACGGATTCGGAGGATGTCGGGCTCCGTCTGTCTAGTTCAGTAATTCTTCTGTGCACCAGAAGCTGAAGCTTTTATATGGGATTCACTGCATTTGGCTTTGGCCGCTTTGCTTTGAATAAATTAAACCGCAGTTATAGCTAATATATAGAATGTGTGTAATTCGGCTCTGCTTAAGATTTACTAAGTAATTGTTGCAAATAAGTAAAGCTATATAAACTGCAGGCTTAACGCCACTCATTTACATATGAATGTACACAATGTGATTGTTAAAAAAAACGGCGAAGAGCGAACCACGAAAAATATGAATATAGCGATTTTAAAATGGAGGCATTGAGACACAAAAAAAAGGTAGGACCATTTATGACAAAAAATATTATAGTAAAAGTCTGGAACGGTAAATATATTTCGGCATAGTCGAAGTTAGTATCTTTGATATTTTTTATGAATGATTGAATTAAATATTTGTGTTGCTAAATTTATCCTTTTTGTTTTAAATAATTGACAATTTTATAAAAGATATAATTCATAGATTATCAAAGTCGGTATTCTTTCGAATTCGTCTTATTGATTTAAAGCAATTTTTTTGTGGTTTTACTTCTACCACGGGTAAAATGCAAGCATGTTCTTATATCCTTGCAAAAGGGGTATATTAAATATGGTCAGACGTGTGCAACGCATAGACAAAAGCATCTCTGACCTTACAAAGTATATATATAACTGATCAGCACGACAAGACGAGTTTATGTATATAGTCATGTCCGTCCGTCAGGATCAGACACAACGTTACGTAAATATGTGCGTATGCGTTTCGATCATTGATATATGCATGTATGTATATATACAAAGGCTTAAACAATGGAACCAGAAAAAGAGTTGGAACATGTTAAACCATTATGACAAATAGCTTAAAGTGTAGTGAACGCGTAGTGAATGGTGTATCATTGATTGCGCGCTCAGCTCATTGATTGCGACACCAATTTAAAAGAGTCTCTTGGTCGATATATAAATAATTTGAACCACAATACCCCACCACCTCTTGCAGTCGAGCCTTCAGAAATTTCCAGGCCCTTTTTGGGTGAAAAAATAGTGGCGCTTGTGTGAAAAGGTGCAGAATTATACCTGAATTTGAATATCCTTTAAAACTTTGGCTTTAATAAATACACTAATCTCGGATAAATTGTGATCCCAATTTCCATGATCCTTGCCTATATAAACGCGGACTGCGGCTAGGACTTATCTATTTGAACGTTCGGTTGCGTTAGCTTGAGGTGATAGCTGTGCAGATATGGGATACGCCAAAGCGCGTTAGAAAAGACTCGAATACACCTGAACGAAATTGAGATCCATTGTCGGTTGGGACTACCTCGGGTACTCCAAAAGTATTGAATATATGGTCTTGCAAAAATTGTATTCGTTCAGAAGTAAATTTCTTCAAGGGGTGCAAAAAGTGAAACTTTGCACAATGATTGACTATAATTAGAATTCCTATATTTCCCTTTTTGACCTTGGATTTGGGCCTAAGAGATCCATACAAAATTTTTGGAATGGTCTTTCTAAAACCATTGGTTTACCCATAGGTGGTCTTAAAATGGTATTCGGGCTTTTGGTGGATTTACATGTGGAACATTTAGATATGTAATTTCGGATCTGTGTAAACATTCCTGGCAAAAACATGCCTCAGTGAAATGAATCTGGAGCATTATGGGAGCGACATATCAAGTCGTTAGTCAAAGAACTAGGTATCCAAAGTTTCCATGAATCGGATTCCTGATCGCTATTTCCACTGGAATGTTCTGTTCGCTTATAAACAAAATTGTCAATCACTCGTAAGTCCGGGAAACCGGGTTTGTTTTTGCTGAATGCTCTGAATCAAATCATAATATTTTGAGGCTGAAATTCCTTAGATTTTAAATCAATTAGTGGACCACATTCTTGTAATTCACTCACAGTCGACTTAGATAACCGAGTCTGGGTATCAGCTACAACATTTTTCAAACCACTTCGATGTGTTATACAATTGGAAAATCCTTGCAGCTTAATTGACCACCGAGCTAATCGGCCAAAAAGGTCTTTTTGCTTCATCAACTATTGCAATGCTGCATGATCTGTAATAAATGTGAATTCCTGCCCTTCAATATATGCTTTAAACTTTTTAATGCCCTTAATAACAGCTAAACATTCTAGTTCTGTAACGGAGAAGTTACACTGTGATTTCGTTAGTTTTTCTGACATGTTTGCGATGGGCATTTCCTCGCCATCTTCATTTTCCTGCGCTAATAATCCTATGCCGTACAAACTTGCATCGCAAAAAAGAAAAATTGGTTTTGCAAAATCTGGAGTTTTTAGAATAGGGGCTGATGTCAACTTAGCTTTAAGAATGTTGAATGCTTTATGAGCCTCTGAGTTCCAATCGAAGGACTTGTTTTGCTTCAAAAGTTCTGTCAAAGGCGAACTTTCGGTTGCATAGTTGTCGACGAACCGTCGATACCAACCAGTAAGGCCCAAAAATCTTCTTAATTGCTTTACAGTTTTTGGGACTGGAATTTCATTGATAACTGCTATTTTTGCTGGGTCTGTAATAAGAGTACAATTTCCAATAATGAAACCTATATAACCTTATAACCTGATCCATTAATCTATGAAGTGTTTGAGGAGCATTACACAATCCAAATGGCATTACGCGGTATTAATATAATGGTCTGTTTGAAATTGTGAAAGTTGTGTATTCTCTGGATTTCTCTTCAAGAGGTATTTGCCAGAAGGCATGTTTCATATCAAGGCCGGTAATATAACGTGCTGGAGGTAATCTGTTAGGTATGCCATCAATGTGCGGCAAAGGATATGCATCCTTTATTGCATGACTATTTAAAACGGGAGATTCAAGACACAGGCGACATTTATTGGGTTTTCTAATTAACACACAATTACTCCTCCAAGGACTTTTGGATTCTTCTTCAAATGCTTAAGGCTAACATTTTGTCAACTTCTGCAAACATCATAACTTCGATCGCTGGTGAGACGGACCAATGGCGTTGTTTCACGGGTTTCGCATTTCCAATGTCTATGCTATGATCGACTAAATGGATACGACCAAGAACTTCAATTTCATACGACGGAAGTTTGTTTTTAATGATGTCGAGTTTCTCCTGTTGAAATTTTTACTTACAAATTGCATTACTTAACTCGGAAATTGTTGGGTGTGAACTAAACAAATTTTTTAAAAGGACAACATGTTTCCAGAAATTCAAGCCTAAATAGACATTCTGAGTTAAACTTGGCACAATATAAAAACATATTGGTTTTGTGTTTCACCGAAATGTAATATCAAATATAATTTTTCCTAACACCTGGCGAATTTCTGCCTGTTTTTAAAAAAACCTGAACATTTCCTAACTTTAGAATGGTTAAAAAAGGTATTGACTGCTTCATGCCTAAGTAGACATTCTGAGTTAAACTTGGCACAATATGAATATATCAAAGAAGCTAACAAAGTTCAAAATTCAGAATTCAAAAGCATAATTGCGTTTTGAGCTTATGCATTTGAATATTATTTCGATAGCACGATTGGCACGTAAAGGCACCTTTACATAGGAATAAATATACGGCTGGTTCGCAAGTGGCAGAACTTATTCCCGAAGAACCGATTAGCAAAGAAATTGCAGAATAGCTTTATGTGCTCTCTCTTCAAAAGGTTCATTATCTTTTTAATTCCCAGATATCAAGATCTGAATCGGTGTCTTCGAACTTATTGAGAAGTTCTTGAGAAGTTCTTATTGCTTTATCTGTAAACAACATGTGCAAATGGTCACACAAAAGCTGAAAATCACCATTAAAGTTTTGTTTGGCCAGAGCTAGAACGCGATATAAGAAAGATTCCGCTAGCATACCGTTCCGAGAGCCATCAAACATAAGACGCCAGATTTTATTTATACTAGCTGTTTTATAATATGAGACTGAACTGTTATCAGTGACGGTTCCATATTACTGTCATTCATTGAATGAACTGATTGTCGGTGAGACATATTTAACTCGAACGCTCTTTGGGGATTATTTTGTCTATGCTCAGGTGCGCTATGTACATTACGCACTAGATTCATTAAAGCCATTTGTTCTTGAAGTGATTTCTGAATTGTCGATGTTAATGCTGAGGTAATATTTTGAGTCAAATGCTGTTGTTGAGATTGTACTGTTGACTGTATATAAAGTTTTCTAGTTGTACTCTATCAATTGACTGATTCTGAAATTTGGGCGGTTCACGGTGAACTTGTGCGTGTGCTTCCGCAGGACGCTGCATTGATCTTGTTGAAACTCCAGAAAATTTGCTCGTCCTCTATTAGATTTCTTAGATCGTATATTACTAAGCGGTGCTTCTGACTAGGCTGATGCCTGCGAGGTAAAACTTGCTTCTCTTATTTCTACTTCTAAATTATTATTTATGTATTTAAGTTGGTTGCCAATACAGCTATCTTTACATAATGGGCAAGTTGTCGAAATTGGCAACAATTCAGAGATACATGGATGATGAAACCTATGTTTGCACGGAGTCTCTGCCAGAAGATCATTTGGGTTTAAAACTTCGTTGCAAATATTGCAAAAGACATATGTAGTGAACGCGTAGTGAATGGTGTATCATTGATTGACACTAAAGTAGTTCTGGACACGAGAAAACTGTAGGCTGGCGATAGAGACTCTTCTTAGACACGTTCGGGCGCTAATTTCTTTCTATGTATATCCCTTGTTGGCCTCATCAATTTTTTTAGGGACTTTGGTGTGCTTTCCGCCAAGGAGGGGGGATGCTATATTTAAATTTCCTGGCCCTTTTTGGGTGAAAAAGACTGGCGCTCCTCTGGGCAATAGACACACAAGCTTCTGCGAACTACTAAATTAATTATACTGACAAAAAAAATTATGTTATTATTTCAACTGAATAGATTTTATTTCACTGCACTGCACTATGGGAAAAAATTACGATATCTTGGCATTAATCAAATTTTTTTGTTGTCTCAAATCGCCAAACAAATATTTTTTCCCAATTCTAAATTCATTAAATAGAATGAAAATATTTTTTTTTAATTTTTGTTGACTACCCCTATTATTTGATAATTTTACAAAGTCAGCTGATTTAGAGTTGCATTGCAGCGTGAAAAAGCGCGCCAAATAGATCGCAACTTTTCAGCTGTATTAAATTTGTTTGTTAATTGTTTGTTAAATAAAATAAATAAATAAATAAATAAATAAATAAATAAATTAAAAGGTACTATGGAAAAAGTTAATAAAGGTATGTATAATAATTTTTATATAATATTAATTGCAATATCTTCCAAATTTAAGATTAATGTCGAAAAATTCAAAGACTTCTGCGCCCACACTTTCGAGCTTTACATGAAATTGTATGATTGGTACCCAATGTCACCGACAGTACACAAAGTATTGGTACACGGACACCAAATAATGAATAAATGCATAGTTCCTGTCGGAGTGCTTGGAGAGAACGCATCTGAGGCCAGAAATAAAATATACAAGAATGACAGAAGATCTCATGCAAGAAAATGCAGTAGATTGGATAACATAACCGATGTTTTTAACAGAGCATTAGACTCGTCGGATCCTCTATTATCCAGCCTCTGCCTAAATGAACGCCAAAAATTAAATAAAAAAATGAATATTCCGAATGAAGTTGTTGCGCTACTTGAATCTCCCGATCATATTGTGAAAAATCATGAAGGTGATTCAAGTGACGAATGGACAGAAGATGAGGATATTGCATTTGATATTGAATTAGAAGAAGAATGTGACTAATTTTAGTTATAAATAAAAAACATGTTACTAAAATATTTTTGTTGTAATATTAATATAAGAAACATAATATAAAAACAACAAAAAATTAAAAGAAGTATCAAATTCTTACTAACGGCAAAAAATATCAAGTGCAACTCTTCATATTTAGATTTATTTATTGATTAGATTTTGCTTACACACTTGGTAAAGGAAAAAAATTATAGGGGTCAAATCAGGGTCAAATTGAAAAAACAAAAAAAAATCAGAAATTAAATTAAAGTCTGACGAACATCCAAAAAAAAATGCATGTCTCTAGCTCATTATTTTGAATTAATGCCAAAAAATTGGATTTTTTCCCATAGTGCACTGTACACTTTATGTAATAGAAAAAAAACTACAATTGCACTTGTACTTTTACTTTATGCTGGTAATATGCTTCACCTATACATATAGCTCGGCCAAAAAAATCAAAAATTTTTAAGTCTTCAGTTGGACTATTATTTACAAGCGCGGTTTGCACACGGCACCAACTATGCTGAGAAGGCTTACCGGCGTAATCGTATGATGTTTGCACACGCGTTTTATTGCTGCCGTTGGTGCGAGAGAGAGACGCAAAGCTGAGAAAATCCGTCGCTGCCTGTGGCGTCACGGGATAATCTTATGCACCTCTGTTGCTTATTTAAGATGGCCTTGCGTGGTTGCTGATCACTGGGATAGATCCCGTGATCGTTGCTTTACAGCAGGATTTTTCTCAGCGATTGGTGATCTTCAGGATATATAGATCCTGGAATTTTGGCAGTAGGACATATCCTCGTGCCTTCCAATAGCTTACGGATTGGCCTGTAGAGGCTTGGTTTCTCGCTTTGCAATGTGTGCAATGATTTGGGTACGGTGATTGCAATCCTACTCTAAGGACGTAATGGTGCCTGATAAACTTAAAAGGTTACTCGTAAGGCCTTATCAGTTCTTGAACTTTTGGCTGGATCCTTTTTCCAGTGCTTATTTTGTTCGTAAGGCCTTAAGAAACTTGCTACTAAAGACTTAATGATCTTCCTTGATTTATGATTTATATAAGCAAATCCTATGGCCTCCGGAATGGTTTGGTGCAATACCGCTATACAATTGTTACTTTGCCATTGGCCCATTGCTTTCACCCACGCATTCCTATGTTGCCATGCGTGGTGAAAGTCCCGCAAGTCCTTGGCGCAGCTATACCCGTCGCCCCCCCTGATTCACTCGTTACACCAGTTTTGCCCTGTTGTTGCCCTCTCACACATACTTCAACTTATTCAGCATACATAGCTGCTATATTTATTCTATACTTAACTAAGCTATTGTTAAAATTAGTTAACATGATCATTCGTTTACTTAATTATCAATATAGTTGTATCGAAATACAACACATACAATCTGTTTCCAACATATAGAGGGCTTCCCCAATGCTTAACCCTCCCTCTTCGACTTGTATATTCCTCTCATTGCTCTCACAAGATGCCCAACGACGCTCTCGCGTCTCGCACTGGCGCCATCTCGCCTTGCTTGCACATATTCCACCTTGTATTCGTACCTTGTACATTATTTTGGTTTGTTGTGGCTCAATTGGCATGTTCCTCACAATATTTTTGATCGCAATAAATTCGAGCTGCACACTATGAAAGGGTATATACATAGTTAAATATCTTGTCTTTCCAAAGGGGATTAAAAGAGACATTATATTGCAAGTGTTCAATTGTTTATGAATAAAACGGATTTTATTGGCCTGTGTTTTAATTATGAGTTAGCGTTCACACTCTTTGATTTTGAGGGGGACAATTGTTATTGCAAGTGTCCAAGTGTTTATAAAAAATATCACAGAAGCTAACTTCGGCTGTGCCGAAGTTTATATACCCTTGCAGTCCATGGCCATAATATTTTTTATTGTTCCAAACACTTTTTCTGTATCTCAATTCATGAATGCACAGAACCTTTCAAATATAATTTCAATTTCTTCTTCTTCTTCCCCATCCCCTTTTACACGCATGCCGTGATTCGCAAGCATACACATATACACCCAGCGACAAAAAAAAAGCCGCACTTTAAGGTTATTGCAACTTTTGCCTTCTCTAGCTCGGGGTTTCCCCAAATTGTATTCTAGTCGCTTAACTTTTATTTTGGGGAATCCCCTCGATTGTTTTCTTCACTTTTTGCAAAATTTTCGACTTGTCGGTTGCTAAAATTTCATTTTGCGGAGATTTAATTTGGTGAACATTAAACATTATGGTTAAAGGAAAACAGATGACCCTCACTGAAAAGGCCAAAATTATTGCTTTGGCTCAGCAAAACGTGTCGAATCGTGAAATAGCTAATAAAACTAATTTTAATGAAAGTTCAGTTCGACGCTTTTTGAAAAAATATCGTGAGACGGAGGAATTGGGGAGGACGAAAGGATCAGGCAGAAAAAATTGCACAAATGAACGGGAGAATCGCGTTATTATGAGAACGAGCCTCCAGAATCGCTTCAAAAATGCCGTCGAAATTGCATCTGAAGTGCAGCAACGATTTACGAAAGAAATTTCGGCTCGGACTATTCAACGTCGGCTCAAGGAGATGGGTTTGGTAGCAAGGACACCAGCCAAAAAACCTCTTCTCAACCAGAAAATGAAGACAGCTCGCTTAAACTGGGCGAAAAATAAGCAAAATTGGGGTCAATTTGAATGGTCACGGATCATATTTTCTGATGAGTCCAAATTTAATCTTATTGGACCCGATGGCTGCTTGAAAGTTCGGCGCAGAAACGGAGAGCGATATTCGGAAAACTGCTGTGTTGCCACTGTTAAGCATTCGCCTTATGTTATGATATGGGGATGCATTTCCAAATACAAAACAGAATCACTTATTATGCTTCAAGGGATGGTGAATGCAGAGAAGTATAAAGAAATCATTCTCAGTGGACTTGTGCCTAGCATTGAGTCGATTACTGAAAGAGAGAAAGAGCCCATATTCCAGGACGATTCTGCACCTTGTCATCGAGCGCGCTCTGTAAGTGGATTTTCAAGAATTAGTCATTCCGATCATTTTTTAATAAACTTTAACTATCCGCTAACCACAGATATCAATTTTGAAGTCAGAACTTGGTATTGAGTCCTTAGATTGGCCAGGGAACAGTCCTGACCTCAATCCTATTGAAAATGTCTGGGCCCTTATGAGTGCCAAAATACGAAAGGAAAAGCCAAAATCATTACAGGAATTAATGAAAACGATAGAAAAAGTGTGGTTCGAGGATATAACGGCGGAGTATCTCGAGACTTTGTACGAGTCCATGCCCAATAGGGTCAAATGTGTTATAAAGGCCAAAGGTGGCACTACCAAATATTGATAGCTTTATAATTTAATTTAAAAATTCAGAATGAAATATTTTGGACTATATTATAATTTATATTAACAGGAAATAGTTTAATTAATATGAAAAAATTTTGTTTTTGTTGAAAATTCTTTGTTTTTTTACTTAAGCAAAGAACGCACCAATTTGCAAAACGGCCGGGTGCGGCTTTTTTTTGTCGCTGGGTGTAGTTTATGTAGCGTTGCGTCTGTATGTGTGCATGCGTGTGCTCTGTTGATTTGATGATGACGTAGTAGGCAGCAAGTTGAACCGATTTATATCGGCTGTAACTTGTGTTCTATTTATCCGATCAGATTCTGAGATTTTATATATAATACTATCATATTGGTAAATTTCATGGCGATACTCCAATTTTTGCAAAAATGTTTCCTCCAGAGCTATATGATATAGTGGTCCGATTCTGCCGATTTTCATACTTTATTTTTCCCAGGTAATAAAAAGTCCCCAAAAAAAATTTCATCCCGATAGCTCTTAAGATGGCTGAGTAAAACGCATACGCACCGACGGACGATTAGACGGACAGACGGACATGGCTATATGAACTCAGCTTCTCATGCTGATCAAGAATATATATACTTTATATGGTCGGAAACGTCTCCTTCTGTGCGTTACAAACATCTGACCAATTTTATAATACCCTCTGCAAGGGTATAAAAACGGATGTTTACTTTAAAGTTATAAATTTTAGAGGGCGGAAAATTTTTTTAGGTATTGGGTATTGAAGTTGGATATATGACTAGTTAGCCTTAGCTGTCCCAAAGGTTGCATGGTATCCTTCAACCTATCCAGTGTCCTTCTAATGTATTTAATTCCTCCTTCGAAATTCCAATTGGTTAATACACAGTTCTTTTTATACCATATACCCATAGTGTGAAATGGTTTATTTAAGTCGCCAAAACTTATAAAACAGGTAGAAGAAAGCCTTTTCGACCCCATAAAGAATATATATTCTTGATCAGCCCAGTGTTGATGTTGCACAAAAAATTGTAAAAAAAATATTTTGATCCCAATTTGGTCATTGGGTCAAAAATTGTAAAAAAAATATTTTGATCCCAATTTGGTCATTGGGTCAACAGCATTGAAATTTGGTATGTTATACATTTTACTATCTTTATAAATTTTGCAGTAACCCAAGTTTACTATCTGGTATCACTTAGAGCAAAATTAAAAAAATGTTTTCTTTAATGATCTTTTCTTTAATGACGAATACCAAATTGGTGTGTTCCAATATCTACACTGCCTGGAATGTTTTAGAGGGTGTTGCTATGTAAATTAAAACGCGTGGATCCCGTTAAATTCAAATGTTTTTTCAAAAACGTAAAATAAAGCACCATACCTTTTAGTTTAATTTTTCCAGCAATACTGCTAACTACAGAGTCCCGTGTAAGTTTGTGCTGTGTGCGGCATCGATACATTTTTTGCGCATCAAGTCTTGTAATGTTGTAAACCAAGAGCTCTCCAGTTGGCAACATATGATGTTTTCCATCTAAAATATATAACTTTATTTAGTGAGGTATGCTATTCTTTCATCAATTAGAAAGCAACCGTTTAAAAACCTTGCTTATAAATATTCATGAACATTTTCTTTATGGTTTTGTTTTTTTATCCTGTGTAAAAGGTATTAATTGTAAATGGTTTACTAAACGATTAATTTATTTGTAGTAAATGTAGTGGTGGATATATTGCTCCCGCAACATGTAGAAAATATGTAGCCTGTCCTCTGGCGGGAAATTCAAGGTTAAAAGTGATCAACAAACACGGTGTTATAACTATTTATAGATTACACTACCTATACCAAGAACAAAAATCAATTTAAGAAAAATCATTTCACATAATTGTGCCATTATAAGAAAGTATAGTTTCAATTCGCTGTTTATTGAACTGCTGTGGGAAAGACCATATTTTTTGTTATGCACTTGCAAAAAGAGTATATTAATTTTGGTCAGAAGTGTGCAACTTATAGAAGGAAGCATCTTCGGTCTAAAAAGTATATTTGAATATTTTTAATCAGCACGATGAGACGAGTTTATATAGCCATGCCCGTCGATCCGACTGTCCGTCCGTCTGGTTTCTCCTAAATCGTTAAACCTACAAAGCTGAATATTTGCAAGTTTGCTACTACATTTTTCTCGGATTCGGTTGGAACGGGCTACTATATAAAATAACTCGCATGCAAACAGCAAAGTCATGAACAGTGACTTTTTTCAATAACTTCGTCATTTTCTAGGTTATTGTAATTAAAGGAACGGAAATATTTGTCAGTTTTATATTCCTATTAAATACAACTTTTTTTTAAAAATTTAAAGTTTGGGTTAAAATTTCTTGACTTGACATTTTAATGAATTTTATTTAAACTCCACTAGACTACACGAGTGTACATACCTGATTTGTTGGCTCTAGGCCTTATAGTCTTCGAAATTTGCGAACGACGGGCATGGCTTGATTATGCAATTAATTATAATTATGCAAACTTAATGGGGTCGCAATAGCTTCTTTCTGCGTGTATATACCTTTTGGCGACTTTACCTAATATACCTGTTCACCCTATGGCTGCATTGTGTAAAAAACAATCCGCGTTTTCTTGAGAGCTTGTCTCAAAAACGCCTCAATATATGGTTGTTGAGTGACCTTGTGAAAATTTTGTAAAAATAATTTAAAACAGGCTGGAGGTCAATTATTAAAGTCATCTGAAACTTTAAAAATATTTTTAGTTTCTCTATTACCGATACATTTTAGTTGCACATTTTATAAAATATCAAAGCCTTTTATGTGAAGATTTACCTTAGGACATGTATCTTTCGTAACGTATCCGATTGGAGTTTCATGTGGGGTTCAATTCGACACCAACAAGGAACGTATATATTCATTTTTTCACGTTCAAGAAGAGATCAAAAAACAAGATATCTCGAACAAAAAAAAAAAAATTATTTGAATCAAGCAATTAATAAAAAAAAATATTTAAAAAACATAAAAGAAGCTAACTTTACCAACTTTATATACTGTTGCAGTCCTTGGCCATAATATTGTTACATGTTCCAAACTCTTTTTGTGTAACTGAATTCATCACTGCACAGACACAACCTTTGTACTGTCATTTCCATTTCTTGTTGTTCTTCTTCCCCATCCCCTTTTACATGCCGCGATTGGCACGCATACACATATAGTTTATGAAGCGTTGCGTCTGTGTGTATATGCGTGTGATAGTCCGGACAGACGGACATGGCTATATCGACTCAGCTTCTCATGCCGATCAAGAATATATAAGTTAAGACCAGGCATGCTATAAACCTAAAAATATTTTATGACCGTGCCCACACTCATCTTACAATAGTCAAGACTCGTCATAATGGGCATCGGCACAAACAATAACTACCACACTAAACATTCCTATGGCAATGGTGTCGTGTTCAGTACATCAGACAGCAAGTCGCCCAATTTACAATTCGGCAATAAACAGATCAAGTTCGGTACACCAGACTTCAAGTCGCCTAAATCAATTCATCGATAAACAGATCCTACGCCAGCGTTGGACTTTTGGACTCAGCAGACGTCGCTGTCACCAACGACGCCCAACACCAGAGGCTTCATCCAAACATAATCGATCAACCCAAATTCAGTCTTCAACCTGAGTGCAACTTGTAACTTCGTTGGAGCTCCGCGATCCTTGTTCATAGTAGTTGTCTTAAAGTCTTCCAGTAAATTAAAAGATTTGTGAACGTAAAACTAATAAAGATTTTTAAATAAATTTTATTTTTTTCCTACGGAGAAATAAAACTTGATCGAGTGTTAGTGACAGATATCAGTGATCGTGACCAAGAAATCGCGTTAAATGCCTTAAGTGTCGACGAAAATAAAAACATTATATCGAACTACGCTAAGAATCAGACAGGGTAAATTCAATCGCTGCAATTTCCTCCAAGATCCGTTCCGAGGAAAACTGATAACCCGAAAGTGTTTGCCCAGGAGAGTTAGTACCTTCAACGTTGGAAAAGCGAACCCTCCTACAAGCCGATCAGTAAAGCACCGAAGATGCTAGTAATAATGTAAGTTAAGAAGAATAAATTTAAGAGAAAATTGTGAATCAAAACGAAAGTTAAAATTTAAAAAGAAAAAAAAAAGAAAATCAATCAGTTAAATCCTAAAAAAGGAAACAGAAGAATTAAAAGAAGAAAATCAATTAGTTAAGTTCTAAAAGAAAACAAAAGAATCAAAAGAAGAAAATCAATTAGTTAAGTTTTTTTTTACAAAAAAAAAGAAGAAAAAATCAACTAACCCTTAAAGTATTTATCCTTACTAACAACTATACTGTGAACCAAAAGCCATTTCCAACCGCCGCGAGCTTGCCTATTCTTACAAAAAACCTGATAACATATTCGACGCGATTGTGTTACGTATCTGTTTTTCTTTTGAGTGAAATACTTCCCCTTTTAAATTGAAAAATGCCTGATGATAGTTGGGTAAAAGCCTCAGTTCTTCAGCCAGGAAATCGTCAAGCTACAGAGCCACAAATGGCATCAACCTCAGGTTCTGCAGGTAGAAATATAGAAGCAGTTTCTTTCTAAGGCTTAGATGCAGCTACAGATGTTATATTAGCAGCTAGAATGGAGAATTATATTGAGCGCTTGAACTCGTCGCAATCAGAAAACCCAGTATATAAAGATCTAACCCCAAATTTAAATGACAATTGGAACGATTTGGAAAGGGTTCCAGCTTTAGTGAAAGGAAAGGAAGTTTACAACATGGTTTTCTACAGCTTCACGCATAACGGAGGTTTTTGCTCCCTTACAGGGAACACAAAAATATTTCGCGATACTGTTGACGGCTAGAGACAAAATTACCGGTAATGCAGACTCAGTGTTGAAAGCAAATGATACCGCATTGCATTGGGATGCAATCTCGAAATGTCTTTTAGAAGAGTATTCGGATAGACGAGACCTAGGTACACTGGAATACCAATTATTTTCCATGAGCCAGAAGAATAGTACCATCCATGAATTCTATTTTGCAGTCCACCAACAAATGTCCTTAATTATTGATCAAATCAAGAATATGGGACACAGCCCAGAAGTTAGAATGGTCATGTCAAAACAAATAAAGGACAGAGCTCTAGATACTTTTATTAGAGGCTTGAATGGTGACCTAGCAGACAGATTAAGTATGGCGCAGCCTCTTAATCTAAAACATGCATTGCAATTAATAGATGCAATAGATAATAAACGTGCCAAAAATTCTATTGGCCTCGGTTATCAATACCCTCGTCCGAATATATCTGCAGGATTGACGGTAGGACTATCCATTAATCATCAAATTGTTGCAGTCTGAGATCCGTTATTGTACATCAATCATAAAATTGTTATAAAAAAAAAAAAAAACGTTAAATCCATGGGAAAAATTGCGAAATTCAGTCAATTCTTGGAATAAGTCGCACACAAGAGAGAGTGAGACAGCAGAAAAGATTTTTGGCAAACCAAAAACAAAAAAAAAGCACATCGAGCGTCCACTGAAAATTTTTGCCGCCATGTCGTAAGAAAAAAAAAAAGGGAAATCCACAAGAGCGACAGAGACGGCAACACGTCAACGAACCAGAGAGACAACGACATGATCGTGCGAAGCTGAACGAGGCAGCAACGAGACGAAGAGAGTAGGCAACGAGGCCCTGAGAGTGCAAACAACGAGGCACAAAGATTGTGCAAATACGAGTGTGCGAACGAGACGAGAGAGCAACATTCACACCGACGGCGGCATTACCCCCAGAAGTGTGCGTGACGTGATGAGAAGAGCAGGAAAACGAAGAAGCAACAAGAGAAAGACCTAAGAGAGGAGGCAACGAGGTACAGAGAGTCTGAACAACGAGGTACAGACTGTGCGAACGACGAGGCACAGAGAGTGCAAAACCGAGACGAGAAGCATTCACACAGACAACGGCATCAACCATCGCAAGGGTGAGTGGCGAAACTTACAGAGTATCCAGAGAGCGGCGATCAAGCAGACGTTACACCAAGAGAGCAGCATTCACACAAATGACGACAAAGAGTATCCAGAGAGCAGCATTCACACAAACGACGACAAAGAGTATCCAGAGAGCAGCATTCACACAAACGACGACAAAGAGTTTTCAGAGGGCAACATTCATTTCGACGGCGGCATCAACCCCAAGAGTGTGTGTGACGCGACAATCGAGAGCAGAGCAGTGACGAGACAGCAAGACACAAAGAGTGTTCAGAGAGCAACATTCACACCGACGGCGGCATCAACCCCAAAAGTGTGTGTGACGCGACGATCGAGGACAGAGGCCTACGCAGCGATTTTGCCTTACAAGAGGGGCGGCAACGGAGTCGAGATACAAGAGCAAGTATTAACCGAGCAAGAAAGGGCCATAACCGAAGAGTAAAACATTTGTATAACATTGTAGATTGATATCAATTAACTCAACCCACTAACGTTAGCTTAAGATACATATTTAAAATTTGTTATATAATTTGTTTGAATTTAAATTATGCCACACGACGAAATCTTGCAACTTACGGTATCTGAGCTTAAAGAAAAGTTGAAAGAAAATAACTTGAGTATTAAGGGAAACAAGGCAGAGTTATAAGGAAGACTAATATCTTTTTTCGAGTCAGGAGTTGAGGAAGCATCATTCTACGAGGAAGCATCATTCAACAAGAGGTACAGAGTCTAATGGCGTTTACACTAAGGGATATACAAGATTCGTTAACTGTATTCGATGGCAGCCAGCAGCAAGATGTCGACAATTGGCTTGCAGATTTTGAGAACTGTGCAGAGACAGTCAAATGGAACGATTTACAGAAATTCATCTATAGTAGACAATTGTTAAAAGGGCTGCGAAATTGTTTGTCAGTAGCGAAGATGGTCTTACCGATTGTATTAGTCTAAAGTCAGCTTTAGAGAGAGAATTTTCGGAGAAGTTGTCCACAAAACAAGTACATAGCCTACTCAAGAATAGAAAGAAAAAACAGAGTGAAAGTTTGATCGAATATTTTTATGAAATGAAAAGTTTGGCGAAAAAGAGCACATTAGACGAAGTAAGTGTTATAGAATATATAATAGAGGGTATACCAGATTCGAAGCAAAACAAGACTGTGTTGTATCAAGCCAGGAATTTTAGAGAATTACGAGAAAACATGAAAATGTACGAAAAAATATCTACTGAGAATGAGCCAAAATGGTCTAGATCATCAAAATTCGAGAAGAAGCAACAGGATATTGCTTTAAATGAGCCAAAATGCTACAAGTGCGGAGGAAGAAATCACATAGCGAAAAACTGTAAAGAGAGCGAGTTTAAGTGTTTTAAATGTAACCAGCCAGGTCATAAGGCGAATCAGTGTAGCATGCAGGGAAAAATGTTCGAAAAAGATAGTCATAAAGTGCAGCAACTTACTCAGAAATTATATAATCGTGTATTTAAAGATGTTCGTTTTGGCAATGAGGTTATATCAGCGTTTTTCGATTCAGGTAGTGATATCTCGTCTATAAGTGAGAGCGCGTACAAACGAGTTTAACCAGATCCCTTGAGTTCGGATGTGAAAGAGTTATTGGGAATAGGAAGTAAGAAAATCTACACCAAAGGATCTTTTGAGTTGGATACGGCTTTAGATGGTGTTCCTATTAAGATGTGTTTCCATGTAGTGAGAGATAGAGATACATTATATGCTGGGGTAATCGGAAATGACGTATTTGAGATCGTAAATGCTACAATGGGAAAGCAAGGATTAGTGTTTTACGGGAATAATCAATCGGTTGGGGGAAATCAAGCTATTACTCGTTACAGTAACCCACGAGATCCACCCCCAGTACGCGATGTAAGTCCCATAGAAGAGTTGCAAAACACGTTTGGGCACATATTGACTACGAGAGTCGAAAACTTTTCGTCAGAGATAGAGCTTTCCCATTTGAGCATTGAGTTGAAGTCTAAAGTCCTAGAAATCATTTCGGATTATAGTCCGGTCAAACCAGCTAACCGTCCAGTGGAAATGAAGATTATACTTACTAATGAAATACTGGTATATCAGAAACCAAGACGCTTATCGTATGAAGATCAGAAAAGAGTCGATCAACAGGTCAAAGAGTGGTTAGAAGAAGGAATAATTCGCCATAGTGTATCTGAGTATTCTTCTCCAATTGTATTAGTACCGAAGAAAGATGGAGAAAAGAGATTATGTTGCGATTATAGAAGGGTAAATCAGAAAATTATAAGAGATAATTTTCCGACGGCAGTGATTGATGATGTATTACATAGGCTACAAGAAGGAAGAGTGTTTACAACTCTTGATTTGTGTAATGGCTATTTACATGTGCCAGTTGAAGAAAACTCAAAGAAACTTACTTCGTTCGTTACCCAAAACGGCCAATTTGAATTCAATTTTGTACCGTTCGGCATTAATAATTCAGCAGCTGTGTTCACTAGATATATTTTCCAATGTTGAGACCGTTGATTAATGAAGGCATATTGATGTTGTATATGGATAATATTATTATTCCAGCAAAAAATGAGTTTGAGGGTATTGAGAGATTGAAAAGAGTTATAAGTTTAGCAGAAGAGTCGGGATTAAAGATAAAATGGAAAAAATGTCAATTTCTTCAGCGTAAGGTAATTTTTTTGGGATACATCATAGAAAATGGCACCATCAAACCGTCAAAGGAGAAGACAAGTGCCGTTGAGAATTTTCCAGTTCCTCGGGATGTGAAAGGAGTCCAACGTTATTTGGGTCTTACTTCATATTTTCGCAGGTTTATGAAGGATTTCGCTACGATAGCTAGGCCGTTGACAAATTTGTTAAGAGCTGACGTACCTTTTAAAATGGGCATAGAAGAGCTAGCTTTTTTTGAACAGTTAAAAACGGGATTGAGTAATCCACCGGTTTTGCGTTTTTTCAATCCTAGAAGTGTGACAGAAGTTCATTGTGACGCGAGTATGTATGGGTACGGCGCGATTTTACTTCAAAAAGATTCGGAGGATCAACAATACCATCCGGTAGAGTACATGAGCAGACGAACTACCCCAACTGAGAAAAATATCACTCGTACGAGTTAGAGGTACTGGCTATAATTCAAGCATTAAAAAAGTGGAGAATATATGTGATGGGCATCAGGATAAAGATAGTAACCGATTGTAATGCTTTTGCGATGACGATAAAGAAACGTGACGTTCCGCTAAGGGTGGCCCGATGGGCTATATTCCTGCAAGACTTTAATTTCGAAATTGAGCATAGATCAGGAGTAAAGATGAAACATGTCGACGCATTAAGTAGGGTATATTGTTTACTGTCAGGAGATTCTTTGAAGAGTAAAATACAATTTGCACAGAGAAAAGATGAATGGATCAGCACGATTCTGAAAGTGTTAGAAAGGGGAGCGCACGCCGACTATTACGTGCAGTACGGAATATTGTATAAAGATCCCGCTACTAGCATGGAGCAAGAGATAATATTGGTTGCTCATCGACAAGGGCACTTCGGAGTTAAAAAACGGTTGATCTAGTGGAAAGAGAGTATTATATACCTGGTCTGTGGAGCAAAGTAGAGGTAGTAGTGAGGTCGTGTATGGAATGTATCGTGAGCGAGTCGAAACAGGGTCGAAAGGAAGGTTTCTTGAATGTTATTGATAAAGGAGATGAGCCCTTGGTAACTTTTCACGTAGACCATGTCGGGCCAATGGAGTTAACCAAGAAACGATATAACCACATATTGGTAGTAGTCGATGCTTTTTCGAAATACGTATGGTTATATCCGACGAAAAGTACAGGTTCGGAAGAGGTTGTTGAGAGATTGCAGAAACAATCTGAGTTGTTCCGAAATCCAAAGAGGATCGTTAGTGACCGAGGTAGCGCTTTTACGTCTCACATTTTTAAAGAGTACTGCGAGTCGCAAAAGATACAACATTTAGTGATTGCGACAGGTGTTCCAAGAGGAAACGGGCAAGTAGAGCGAGTTAATCGGATTGTTATAGCATTGTTGACGAAACTGTGTGCCAATGATCCCGGAGCATGGTATAAGCACGTAGGTAGGGTGCAACAGTTTATAAACTCGTCACCACCTAGAAGTACAAAGATATCACCCTATAAGATATTAACTGGGACTGATATGAGGACTATTTATGATTTTGAGCTAAAGGATATGTTGGAAGAAGGGTTATTAATTGAGTTACAAAATAATAAGTCCGAAAAACGTGAAACAGCAAAAAAGAACATAAGAAAGATGCATGCAATCGTTTAATAAAGGTCGAAAATCTGCAAGTGAATATGAGGTTTACACGTTGGCGGCTGTCAAGCGGACGCAGTTTGGATCTGGCCTCAAGCTCAAGGGGAAATATTTGGGACCTTATCGGGTTGTTCGGAAAATCAGGCATGGTCGCTATGCGGTTGAGAAAGTAGGAGATGGAGAAGGTCCGAAATCTACTACCACCGTGGCAGAGTATATGAAAAAATGGTGTCCATCATTTGGGGCGAATGTGGAGGTCGGATGGCCGAATGTAGGATCGCGGTATGGTAGAGGTGACTTCGAGTGAGAATAGGTATCGATGTAATATCGATTAAAACGATATACGATGGTGAGAAATAGTCAGTCAGTTCGAAGAGAGAGTCAGTCGAATAGAGTGAGCCGGTAAAGTTGCGTCTCGAAGTGTGAGCAGTGCATTCGGAGTAAATTCAAAAAATAAAGAGAAACATTGTGAAGTAATTAATAATTTTACTACTAAGCTAATGAACTAATAAAGCTGATAAAAATAAAACCCAGCGTGTGCGAATTGAATCTCTTCAACTTGGGGACTCATTCAGGTAAAGGTAAAAGTAAAAGTAGTAAAAGCCTGTCAAACATGCAAACTTTCAAAATACCAAAGACACCCCCCAAATCAAGAAATTCAACCATCACCCATTCCTAGTTATCCAGGAGAAATCATACACATAGATTTGTATTCAACACAGAATAAAATTATCCTAACAGTAATAGACAAGTTCTCAAAGTATGAGCAAATAAAACTAGTAAATTCAAAAGCAGCGGAACATTTAAAGGTACCACTTCGCGAGTTATTAGTAGCTTTCGGCGTGACCAAAACGGTAGTCATGGAAAATGAAAAATCCCTGAATTCCGCGTCAATAAAATTTCTTTTGAATAATCAGATAGGCATAAATGTCCATACAACCCCACCATATACGTCATCTAGCAATGGCCAAGTAGAAAGATTCCATTCGACATTCACAGAAATTATGAGACGTTTAAAGGTTGAGATGTTTAAAGGTTGAGCATCCTGAGTTGGAATTCGAAGACCTAATATTCAGAGCCGTAGATGAGTATAATAGAACGATCCATAGCACCACTAATAGAAAACCAATAGAAGCATTCTTTGCGGTACACTTAGCACACTCACCAGAAAAATTAGTACTCGAATAGGAAAAAATTTCAAGGAAAATTTCAGATAAGCAGGATTCTGATTTACAATATCACAACAGGAAAAAAGAGCCTATAAAAATTTACGATCCAGGTGACACAATATATGTTAAGATCAACAGAAGGTTAGGTTCTAAACTAACTCCAAGATATAAAAAAGAAAAAGTAGCTGAAGATTTGAATACAAAGGTTAAAACCATGTCTGGCAGGATAGTGCATAAGAATCAGCTAAAATACTGATCAACATCCTTTTCGACAAGTCAATCTTGATACCAGCCTGCTGGGGACACGCGACAATCTTGGATTACTCAAAATCTAGGGTGGTAATGTTGGAAACCGGAATAGCAGCAAGGCAGAATGGTACCTTTAAGATCATCCACGTGGTAAAAATAGAAAAGTATCAACAGGCATTGTTAGTATTGAAGGGGGTTGTACAAAACAAAACGAAAACAAATCCGTACTAGCCTTTTAATACCATACACCCATAGGGTGAAATGGTATATTAAAGTCGCCAAAATGTATGTAACAGGCAGAAGGAAGCTTTTCCGACCCCATAAAGTATATATATTCTTGATCAGCATCAACAGCCGAGACGATCTAGCCATGTCCGTCTGTCCGTCCGTCCGTCTGTATGAACACCTAGATCTCGGAGACTATTAGAGCTAGAGCCACCAAATGTGGTATGTAGACTTGTGTAGTATGTGGAGTCATCAAGTTTACTTCAAATTTCCGTCACGCCCCCTACCGCCCCCGCTAATTATATAAAACCGATTTTCTCAAACACTATAGCAACTAGAGACACAAAATTTGGTATGTATATTTGCTTAGTAAATGCGCACATTTTGTATTTGTAAAAATTTCTGCCACGCCCCCTACCACCCCCGCAAATTAAATAAAACCGATTTTCTCAAAAACTATTCTAGCTAGAGACACCATAGTTGGTATGTATATTTGCTAGTAATTGCTCACATTTTTGATGTGTAAAGATTTTGCCACGCCCCTTTTCGCCCCCGTAATTTGAAGAAACTCGATTATCTCCCGTAATTTTTTACCTTGTGCAATCAAATTTAGCACACTTAAATTTGATACTAATATCAAGCAAAACACAAAGTTTGAATCGGAATAAAAATAGTCCAGTTATGCATTTAACGTTTTTCCATATGGCCGGAGTTGGCCGTTGGCTGGTGGGGCGCTAGGGTGCTCGTATGCTTGAGTGAGGGAAATACTAAGATCTGCTTGTAAAAAGCATGCAAACTAATTTTTTTTAAAAATACGAAAATGCATTGGTTATTGTAAATTTGAAATATTTGTTTTACTGGTGTATGGTATACCCAAGTCGGCGAGACGACTTACTTACTTCATTTAATTTACGAAATAATTTGAATCGAGAATGAAATTGAACGACTAAAGCCAATGAGATTCAGAGCAAAACGCTCTCTCGATATACCTGGAACAGCGTGGAAGTGCCTCGCGGGTACCCCAGATCACCAAGATCACAAGATTGTAATCGATGAAATCAATGAACAGCTAAAGAATAATAACAAACAAGTAATAATAAATAACATGGTAGAAAATAAGATAAACGATTTGGTAAAAATAACTAACTCTTTGTTACTTAAAAACAAACCCGAAACAGAAGATAAAGCAAAAGAAATAGAAATGTCAAAATACAAATTAAGCTTATTGAGAGAAGAAATCACTAATGTCATTTATGCAATAGATTGGGCTAAGGCCAATACCATAAATTCTTTAATTCTATCACCAGCAGAAATAAATATCATTGAATCAATTGCTGAAGAAAGCCTAACGTTTGTAAATATTGAAGAGCTAATAGAATTTGCCGAAGTAAGCATTGCATCTGATGGCAGAGCCCTTCTTTATATTGTTAGTATTCCTAGGGTAATAAAAGAACAATGTAAAAAAATTATTGCACTACCCATAAAAAATGAAAAAACAATAGAAAAAATAGACTATGGACATATACTAAAATGTAATAGACAACATTTCGGGTTAGCTAATAAGAACAAATGTAAAAATCTAAATGATAAGATACTATGTAAACTGGAAGATTTAATAGACTTAAAGAATAGCAAATGTATAGGAACGTATTTCTACAGGAAAAAACCAAATTGCCAAACTACGAACAATCAACATGTTAAAACGCATTCAGAGGTGGCTCCCGGCACACTTTTGCTAAACCAATTTAAAGGAACCATCAACATTGACGGAGAAAATCTTACGTTGCACGGAACCTTCGTGATCCAGTAGCAAAACGCAACCATCAATATAGACGATGCATGGTACATCATAAAGACCAAACGTGAAGTCGAAGTCCAGCCGCCACTACTACAACTCATATCAGATAAAAAACACCAAGGCGAGATCTTATCATTGGAAATGATTAAAGAGCTACATCTGAACAATACAGATAACTTGGAGAAAATTCAAACTAATAACGTAATCATTTCATCATGCTACTGGATCATTTTAGCACTCCTGAGTATTACAGCAATAATCTACTGGGTCATCAAGAAGCGATGCATCCACAGACCAACAGAAAGCAATCCACCAATGATCATGCCGATCACACCCGTACAGTATGTGGTAGCGACCGAGGACGCCCGCATTTAAGAGGGGAGGAGTTAAGACCAGGCATGCTATAAACGTATAAATATTTTATGACCGCGCCCACACTCATCTTACAATAGTCAAGACTCGTCATAATGGGCATCGGCACAAACAATAACTACCAGACTAAACATTCCTATGGCAATGGTGTCGTGTTCAGTACATCAGACAGCAAGTCGCCCAATTTACAATTCGGCAATAAACAGATCAAGTTCGGTACACCAGACTTCAAGTCGCCTAAATCAATTCATCGATAAACAGATCCTACGCCAGCGTTGGACTTTTGGACTCAGCAGACGTCGCTGTCACCAACGACGCCCAACACCAGAGGCTTCATCCAAACATAATCGATCAACCCAAATTCAGTCTTCAACCTGAGTGCAACTTGTAACTTCGTTGGAGCTCCGCGATCCTTGTTCATAGTAGTTGTCTTAAAGTCTTCCAGTAAATTAAAAGATTTGTGAACGTAAAACTAATAAAGATTTTTAAATAAATTTTATTTTTTTCCTACGGAGAACAAGGAAAGTGTTAATTTATATACTTTATGTGGTCGGAAACGTCTCCTTTATATCTGCAATGATACAAAAAGCTCGTGGCCATGTGGTGCTGTGTGCTTAACAAAAGGGATACCCGGTTTTTACAAGAGCAATTATCTTTTGATGATTTCAACTTATTTGTGTAAATTTACTTATCGAGTTGAATTGATAGAATCTTATACATAACTCATGTTTGGCAGTCGGTTTTGAATGTTAATAAACTTTCCCATCTTTGAAGACGAAGACGGAATCTATTTTTTTAATTTAATCAGAATCGTAAGGTTTATTCAACCATAAAGTTTTCACTGTGGACTTTTTTTTCTGAACTCTATGAGTCTACTAAGCAAAATTTAAGATTGCCTTTTTTTCAAAAACGCCTCAATATATGGTTTTGTTAAGCGACCTTGTGAAAATTTTGTGAAAATAATTTAAAACAGACTCGAGGTCAATTATTAAAGTCTTCTGAAACTTTAAAAATATTTTTGGTTTCTCTATTTCCGATACATTTTAGTTGCACATTTTATAAAATATCAAAGCCTTTTATGTGAAGATTTACCTTAGTACATGTATTTTCGTAACGTATCCGATTGGATTTTTATGTGGGGTTAAATTCGACCCTAACAAGGAACATGTAATTTTTCATTTTTTCACGTTCAAGAAATCCAGTTATCCAAAATAGGTTTACCAAGAAATCAAAAAACAAGATATCTTGAACAAAAAAAAAATTTATTTGAATCAAGCAATTAATAAAAAAAATTTTTAAACCAAAGAGCCGGAGCTAACTTCGGCCATGCCGAAGTATGTATGTATACCAGGGGTAGGCACGCATACAATCAAAAATGAGACTTTGCATTTGTGTGTGTGACAACAAACACGAAGTATATGCAAAACGAGAACACAGCGACACAGACATGCGTTCATCGTTCTGCGATCTGTGGCAGACTGAATTATTTTCGATGCGTAGCGACAGTGCTGCGAGCAAACGTTTTTCGCTCTCGCTGCGGCCGCTCTCTGGGGTTCTAGGCTGTTCTGCTTTTGCCGAAGTTCTCTGGGGTTCCAGGCTCAGGCTAGCGTTTGTAATCAAAAAATCTTGAGTTTGACGCATCTATGTATTCTATGGTTAGTGTCTGTACTCTGTAGCTGTAGCGGTCTAGGAGGAGTTCGCGTTGATCCAGACGAACGGACGGACGTAGCTATATGCACTGCTCTCGTCGTGCTGATCAAGAATATATACCTTATATTGTCGGAGATGCTTCGTATGGGTTGCAGACTTCTGACAAAAATTAAGGTATAAAAATAATAATGAGTAAAATTGATAGTTGACAAATTCCACAGTATTCCAGGCTGAAAAGTCAAGTTGTTGATATCGACATCGATGTTTTTGGCTGCTAATATATCACGCGCACTGAGCCACTGATGTTTTTTGTATTTTTGCGTCTGGTCTAGAAGGTGTCTGACAATACTTTGTGAAGACTTATCAATTTCCATTTGACCATTTACAATATTCATTAATTGGTTTAAAAAATTTCCAGCTGATGCATCCCATTGTAATTGTAAACGAATGTTAGTTTCCAAAGTCAAAGACCGACGTGCCCTTGTTTTTCTGCCTTTGTTTTTCGGAGAAAAATTGTTCGAATTTAGTTTGTCTTTGCTTGCACTGGTTGCAAAGCAGAGTCCTGCTATAACAGCGCGCCAGTCTCAGAAAATTTTGCAAGCAGGAAAAATGTGAAAAGGAGAGAAAAAAAACTAATTTAAGAAGAAATATAATATGTGAGAAATTTGTATTAAGATTAAAATAAAGATTTAAGCCAACTGATCTACTCAATCGATTTGCCTACCCAATTTGCTCGATTGAATAAAGCGCAATGTCGCACAAACTACCACCGTTAAATTGTTTTGTTAGCTACCTAAGAGCTACCTATGAGCTAGGCTACTTCGACAGACTGGGTGTCAACAAAGATGACATTAGCGGGTTTTGAGTGTGGTTTATTGTCCAGGCAATAAAAAAAGACCTCGACCGAGGAACAGTCTGTTTCGTCTCAAATCTCAAAGTGAATAAATGTAAACAACTCACGGAAATTAAACAATACAATCCGACTAAAGTGTTTATTTATGAACCTCTTATAATTTCCTATAATTTCTTTCCTACTCTAGGCATACGCACGGATCATACAGAAAAAAAATAAGTGCACTGTCTGAAACTAAAGGTATGTAAAAAGAAAAATCTTGAATGAGATCGGGATACTATTAATTGTGTGGACGACTTCTCTGCAGATTAGCTAAGGTGTTGCTCGCTAACCCTTTTTGTATCCACCCTACCTTGCCCCTTAACAGACACTTAAACGATCTTAGATGTAAGTGACGGCAGTCATGGATTCCGGCGACGGATTCCTTAATTTCAAGTTATGAGTTTAATTCGAAACAAAAAGGTTTTCATGACTTATTTTTCTAAAAAATTAGAAGATAAAATATGCAAAAATATATAGCAAAATAAATAATAAAAATATAATATAAGTAATTACTTAGGATAATTAGAACAAATATAGATTCAAAAAAGTAAGTAAGTCGTCTCGCCGACTTAGGTATACCATAAACCAGTAAATCAAATAGTTCAAATTTATAATAACATAAGCATTTTCGTATTTTAAAAAACAAATCTGTTCATATGCTTTTTTGCAAGCATATCTTAGTATTTCGCTCACAAGCATACGAGCACCCTAACGCCCCCACCAGCCAATGGCCAACTCCGGCCATACGAAAAAACGTTTATATGCATAACTTGGCTATTTTTAGTCCGATTTTGTCAAATTTAATGTTTTGCTGGATATTAGTATCAAATTTATGTGTGCTAAATTTAATTGCACAAGTAAAATTAGAAAATTACGGGAGATAATCGAGTTTTTTCAAATTACGGCGGCGGGACGATGCATGGCAAAATCTTTACACATAAAAAATGCGCGCATTTACTAAGCAAATATACATACCAACTATGGTGTCTCTAGCTAGAATAGTTTTTGCAAAAATCGGTTTTATTTAATTTGCGAGGGCGATAAGGGTCGTGTCAAAATTTTGTACAAATAAAAAATATGCGCATTTACTAACCAAATATACGTACCAAATTTTGTGTCTCTAGTTGATATAGTGTTTGAGAAAATCGGTTTTATTTAATTTGCGATGGGGGTAGGGAGCGTGGCAAAAATTTGAAACAACCTCGATAAGTGTAACTACATATTACACGAGACTACATATCAAATTTGGTGACTCTAGCTCTTATAGTCTCTGAGATCTAGGTGTTTATACGGACGGACGGACGGACAGACGGACATGGCTAGATCGTCTCGGCTGTTGATGCTAATCAAGAAGATATATACTTTATGGGGTCGGAAAAGCTTCCTTCTGCCTGTTACATACATTTTGGCGACTTTAATATACCATTTTACCCTATGGGTGTATGGTATAAAAATTCATAATAATTCAAAAAGGGACTTGGCAATGAAACAAATGTTTATGGTATATGCATATGTATGTGAACTCAAGATTTATCCAACGGTGCGATCTCTGGGTCCATCGATGCTGCAGGGATTTGCTGTATAATTTAGTTATTAGAAAAATGAAATGTACTTATCAAAGCCAACCTCAACGTATTACATACCCATTAAGTTTTCTACCAAGGGAAAACTGAGTTTACTTAACCGAATATTCACTTAAAATTAATAATAATAGCAAAATTTTTTACTACATTACTTAGAATAGTAATTCATTTAAATATCTTTAAATAGGAAAAATTTACGTTAATTAAGTAAAATTATGAAACAGTGTTGCCGTGGTGCAACAAAAAAACTAGTATCCAAACCAAAGCTATACTCTGCGTACAGATGAAACAAAAAAAGGTAGGTAATTATTACTAAGTATGCATTTGTATGTAAAATGACTAAAATTATATTCAAATTATTCGTGTATTGCTGTTATTCGCTGGGGGGTTGCGTCATTTCTTCTTGCAAACAAAGAAAAAAAATATTTTATCAAAATGTAATTAAGATTATTATTATTAAAGAAGTTAATAGCAGGTCCTTAACAGTTAATGCTACGGAAGCCTAGTGACGGAGTCATGAACTGAAAAATTACCTTTATAAATCGTCACTACTTCTCATAATTAAGTGCTTATGTCTTTTAAATGAGATACTCCTGCTCGTTAAATACTAAATCAGTGTTGCTACTAAACGGCTTAGACGTTTACTTGCGTTCGCCTGAGGTGAATAAATAGCGGTGCATTGATGCAAGACTCCAAATCGAGTAAGAAATGACTTAAAGAATCCGGATTAGAATTGGGAACCATTGTCCGTTAGTATACATTCGGAAACGCCAAATGTATATACAATACTCTATATATTCACAAATTCGATTGGATGTAAACTTCTTAAGCGGATGCAGGAAATGAAATTTGATGTTGTCATCGACGATGATCAATAATCCAATGTGCCCTTGCTTTCATCTAGGATATGGACCTAATAAGTCTATGTAAAGCTTTTGAAACGGTCTATCGGATGTCATGGGTTTTCCCACGTGAGGTCGAAAAATCTTGTTGCCGCTTTTTGTGGATCGACAACTCGAACAACTGCCAATATATTTCCTAATTTGTGATGTCATGTTGGGCCAAAAGAAGTATCGCTTAATCTTTTCATTAGTTGTGCCAATGCCACAATGTGCTGAGTTAGGGGGATTATGTGCTGTATTTATTATATCTTCATTCAGATTCATAACATTTAGACGACAAAATACCTTAGGACTTATTTCCAAGAGTTCTGAAACTTCATCACGTCACGATGATGAGTCCGCTAATATGTTTTGAGAACCAGTACGACGAACGGTTTTAAATGAGTAAGCTTGTAAGTTAATTGCCCATCTTGCTAATCTACTGGAAAGGTCCTTGTGTTTCATGAACCATTTTAGAGAAGCGTGATCGGTAATGATTAGAAAAGTTTGTCCCTCAATTTATGTAAAATGATGAAAAATAGTAGTAAACGCCCCCGAGCATCATTTTTGCTTGCAAACAAAGAAAAAAATATTTTATCGGAATGCAACAACTCTCTGTAAGTCTGTCATATCTCAGTATTGGAGCCAGCCAATTGTTGTTCAACCTTAAATCAAGGATACATCGATTTTCATTCTTCCTGATGTTATACACCACAAACAATTTTTAGAAGTGGTTAACTTTCGCGCAATGGACGTCAGCATTTTGGCTCACAGCTTGCAAACTCTTAAAATGGGACTAGAAGGAAAACGAAGGCAACGAAAACGGAACTGATGCGGAAACAACTGGCTCCCAAAAACAGTTAAAGGAGCAAACAGTCTCATTGAGACAGTGGGGTGCAGCACTGCTGTTAAATCACCAGTCAGAAGAAATGGTGAAGAGCGGCTTTCCGTCGGCTGCAACATTCTAATTGGCGATGGAGGCTTTGTTCGAATTCAATGCAAACATTCGGAATTTAAGGCCCAAGATAAAAAAAACTGCTTGTAGGAATTCAAGATAAAAGAATTGGACCATCAGTGGCTGGAACTCATGAGTAGCATTTGTTATCAGCTTATAGAGTCGTTCGGGAACACTGTGCTCAATCACGCAAAAAGAGAGCTACAACTAGAAATCGATAAACATGCCAGGACAAAGTCATTGAAAGGATTCTTGTGGTCCATGGACTATGAAACAACTAGCAGCCCAAGAAGCTGCAAAAGCGGCCGTCGCAGACAAACGTTCCAAGAAATATATTGATGCTAGAACTGCAACCCGACAGAAAGGACTGCAAAAAGCCTGAAAAAGTGCCAGGGTCTTGCTTCTTGCTATGTTAGTTAGTTACCTTTAGAAGACAATTCGCCCCATTCGGTCCGAAGATAGCTTTCAAGCTATGATTGTGCAATAATTTTTGAAGATTGAACAAAGTGCTGTTTAAGGAGAACTAGCCTATACCTAAAACTCACAAGGGGAACTTTAGGTATGCAAATCACCGATTTCGATGAATTTTTGATGTGTCCCGCTATTTGAAGCTGGGTAAAATATTTCGGGGCACTATTCTCGATTTTCCTAAACAATCGCGTTTAAAGCTATAGCTTTGATGGCCTATAGCTAAAACGCCCCTCTACGGGTTAGAGGACTTGCCTAAAATAAGCGAAACGCTGGATCAACTCCCGCCCGGAACTAGTTATTATTGAATTTTTAGTTTTTCCTTTTTTTCTTAATAAATATTGGATAGTCAAAAAAAGTGGCTAAAAGTTATGTACAGGCAAATAAAAAGATTGTTAATTTCAAGAAACTTTTGTATAATATTTCCTTACAAATGTCACTTCTGCCACATCTTATTGTTAGTTATGTAAGTATCAGGAAATCTTTCCAACAAGGCGGCCGAGTTGTAGCTCTGAAAGGATAAGTTTGGCACGTCTTCATTCAATCATTGTTGAACGTATTCTTCCTTGAGTTTAAATTAGAAATATAAACTACTACTACCTTGAGTCAAACATATTCAGCACCCACACTGCATAGCACAATGATATATTTTAATACTACTGTTTCCTTCCTGTCAGATTCTTATCTGTTACGATTTTGCTTTAAGCTTGTCTTGAGTAATCTCTAAGTTACGATGATATTGAGTTCTATATATTGTTTTCAACATTTTTGTGTACTTTTAGTTCAATATATATATTAATGATTATTCACAATCTGATCGGGCGACTAGTTTAATACCATTTCAACCAAACCAAAATATTTATCAAAAAGGTTTTTATGTAAAGTTTTTTAAGGAAAAGCGAAGGATTACCCGTATGGTTTCATAAATCTGTCTTTTTCGTATTATTAACGTTTAATGTATTTGTTGAACCTTCTCTTAACTCAGAGCCTAACAACAAGATTTATATTTTTCTCTTAGTCTATTACTTAATCTAATTACAGGAGATGTAAGCAAACGCCAAGAAGTTGTGTGGAAGGTCTCTATACTCCAGACGCAGAGGGGAGCGCGCATTGATTATCTAATGTAAGCTGCCCGTTTTTAGTTTTAGATGCGATTTCATCGTATGTAAATGTATCCGAATGTCTAAGTAAATGCCAAGATATACATATGTCATCGTCATATTGAGGAACTGGTAAGTTGTTCAGTATTAGAGATGGACATTTTCTCCTGTTAAACGTAGATGTTACATGTTTGCACTTCATCTCGTTGACGCGGACTAGAAAATTTGCCACAAATTTCCTATTTTAGAGGCATGATTCCATAACTTTGTGGGATTACTATGGGTGTTTTTGCCTGATTTTGAACACCACATTGACTAGGCAAACTTCATCGAAAGCCTGGGCAACATCGATTGTGTGTTGGGATGCCAGAATTGAGTTTACCAGTACATTTTCAACTAACTTTAAAAGACGTGGCAGCAGACTAATTGGTCTGTGTGATGATACCTGGGTTGGGTCCTTTGCAGCTTTCGGGATCATGATTATAGTGTACCTTTTCCACGCTCTGGGAAAATAGCTTTGTTTTTTTTTGTAGCGTTGAACGGTTTGTGGATGTATTATACAGAGATGGTTGGAAGTTCTAGGATCATTTTCGGAGTGAATATGTCATGTCCAGAAGTTTTTTTCGGCTTTAAGTAGTTGTTAATAGAGTGAAAAGCTAATGATCGAAAGTTAAAACAGTTTCTCAGCAGTGTTACTAATACGCGGAATACTCTTGGTTACTTTGCGTGAGTTTGCTGGCCAGTATGTAGGTCCGGGTAAGTCGCCATCCATCTTATTGAGTGGGTTAATTATTGTGTTGTATAACTGTTTGGCTTTATGATTTAACAAAAGAGAACCCCAGTGCGTGTGTTTGCTGTCATGAAGCGATCTCCGAGTTTGTTGTAGAAATCGGTAAACTAGTTTTCGGAAATTGAAATTCGAGATGGGAAGTACAAGGCAACCAATGAAGGGTTACCGCAGCTGTCTGTTCACTTATATCAGTTTCTTGTAGATACTGCCTTTCAAAACTATCAAGAAAGGAGTGTTTTAAACGGGTTTTAATTAGGATTCCATCCCAACATGATCTTTTCGAAAATTATTTTTAGCTGTTAAGTGTGCTTCCGATATCAGCATGACGTCAACATCACTTGAACCTAGAAATACTTGGAGGTGCTGTTAGTATTCCAAAGATGTAGTATTGATTTAATGACCGTTACTATATTTATTTATTTATTAATATTTGAATTGTTTGATGACAATCGAGTTCAATATATTCTTAAGATTTTATTCACATACTTATAAAAATAACACTGGACTACTTATGGACCTTGACGTGCGACTCAGTTGACAGTTTCTTTGCGAATAATTTACGGCCTCTTTATCAATCTCTCTCTCAACTTATTTAATGATCCTATGCCCTGCTCTCTCCTATTACTAGAATGTTCGGCCACTACGAGTTTGTTTCTATCTTCTATCCCCTTAAGTTTCTGCTCTCTCAATGCCATTTCCACATAGATATAAGGGGTCACTTTGGTGGGTTCGTCAGAAAAGTACGAAGCACGCTTGCAAAGGATATACCGGAACTGGAACCAGTACCTAGAACAGAATGTATAGTAGATAATCTAACAGCCTTGGCGAAGAATACTCCGGTGTAGTTTAAGAGGCGTTGTAGTTAACAGGCGGTCTATCTAGTGGTTGGCGCCCGTCTAGGTGTGATTTGAGGTCCTTGCAGGGACAGGACATGCTCTGTAGTTGGCCGTATGGTTACCTCCACAGGTACTGCATAGTTTTAGCGCAATATGAGTTCTGTCCTTTATGCAGATACCATCTTTACAATGATCACCAGAGTCAACGCATACTGACCTAAGATTGTGATCCTTCTGTGAAGAATCGAAGAGTAGTGAATAGAAGCTAAATGGTGTAGAGGGGGTGCTCTGAGCTGTTGGAGCTCAAGTTGATGATAACTACAAATGATTTAACAGTTGAAGATTGAAAGTTTGGTGATAATAGTTGTTGGTAAGTTGCTTGATACGGCTTGTTGGCATTTTTGACAAGTTTAATGATATTGCAATCTTTCCAAAAAGAGAGAAAACTGATGAATCGTTACAACTACAGAGAATGCGCGATAAAGGCGCAGATGTGTAGCACAATAATTTTTATTGGCGAGCCATGATCCACTTTTATTAAACATCTAAAACTTTAAACTAAAATGTTTTTAAAAGAGTTGGTACAAGTATTGTTAGAAAGGACAACTTCTGAGGTGGGGTGGTACAACGATACAGAAATAGTTCAAATCTGTAACAACAACATGGATTTCGTTATCCGTTTAACTTTCTGGAAAATCCAATATGTCTGTCACAGTAAAGTTTAGTAAGCTTATTAAAAAATTTCCCCACATTTTGATAGCGCATGCATAGACAATACCCAATTAGTTTTTTAAACAAGACAAAAAAGAAAGTATATATTAGCAAGCAAGTTATTATCACTCATCGAAGTCGATCGTATTTTCGCGCTTAGAACACTTAGATCTCGGAGACTATAAGAGCTACATGTAGTCTCGTGTAATATGTACGCTTATCGAGTTTGTTTCAAATCTTTTCCACGCCCCCTAAAACCGATTTTCTCAAACACTATAGCAACTAGAGCCACAAAATTTGGTATGTATATTTGCTTAGTAAATGCGCGCATTTTTTATGTGTAATGATTTTGCCACACATTGTTCCGCCCCCGTAATTTGAAAAAAAACTCGATTATCTCCCCTAATTTTCTACCTTGTGCAATCAAATTTAGCACACTTAAATTTGATACTAATATCAAGCAAAACACCAAATTTGATCAAAATCGGACTAAAAATAACCAAGTTATGCATATAAACTTTTTTCCATATGGCCGGAGTTGGCCGTTGGCTGGTGGGGGCGCTATATGCTTGAGTGAGCGAAATACTAAGATATTCTTGTAAAAAGCATGTGAACAGATTTTTGTAAAAATACAGAAATGCATTTGGTATTATAAATTTGAAATATTTGTTTTACTGGTGTATGGTATTCCTAAGTCGGCGAGACGACTTACTTACCTACTTTATTATTAATAGTTACATCTATTTAAAAAAAAAAAACAGCATTGGTTTGCCTCTCATTTTTAATTTTTTATCTTTCGCTTACAGCCGCGCTCTCAAGGTTACCTTGTTGTGGTTTTTACTGTAGTTCTGTTGCTGTCTATTATTTTATCTTTACTAGTGCATTAACTTTTTGCTTGTTGGTGCAATTTTTTGTTGTTGTGTGTTTCTTTTAAAATATTAAATTCTTCTTTTTTTTATTTTGATTGCACATTGCAATTAGCTTTTCGTTTGTATAAGGCTGTTATAAAATATATCTCTTTCCTTATTTACTCATTGGTCTCTAATTTGCTGAGACCCTTACAGAGGATATTATAATATTAGTTAGATACTTGCAACGTACAGAAGGAGACGTTTCCGAACGCATAAAGTATTGTATATATAGTCCTATTCAACATGAGAAGCTGAGTCGATATAACCATGTTCATCTGTCAGTCTGTCCGCCCGTGCGTAGGCGTTTTACTTCGCGATCTTAAAAGCTTTGTAATTAAATTTTCCTGTGCTTTTTATTACCTGCGTGGTAGTATGAGTATCAAACTCTATAGGATCGGACTACTATTTTATATAATAACATGCGAAAAATAGTTGAAGGAGTTGGAGTATCCGTATGAAGCTAATAGGCAAAAAAAAGTATTTGATATAAATCATCAAATCTCAGAATTCGTTCAATACGATCAAATAGATAGAACACAAGTTGCAGTCAATATAAATCGGCTCTGCTTAAACGCCTTCTGCTTCCTACTAAGTTGTTGCTGGAAATCAACAGAGCTGCAGAGCACACACACACAGACTCAACGCTACATAAACTCTATGTGTATGCGTGTAGTGTTTTGCTTAGGGAATGATGGAAAAAGAAGAAAATAAATTGCGGGTACATCGAAATAAAAAGGGAATGATTAATAATTTCAATGTCTTGTTTGTGTATTACATTGAGTAACAGAAAAAGAATTTTGAACATATAAAAATATCATTGCCAAGGACTGCAAAAGTATATTAACTGCTGGATAACCCACGTTAGCTTCTTGGATATTTATTGTTTTATTTAATCTAATACAATAAATAATATCTTTTTGCTGCAAATAAGTATAATTGCAATAATCCAAGTAAGTCCAGTGAGCCTGTACCAGTGACCTTGGAGTTCGAGCATTTAAACCGTGTCGGATGTCTTTCAAACGGTCCACGAAGAGCTTCTGGCTTACAGTAGCTGATATCGTTCAGGTGTTTAGCATTGGCTACAATTGTGGAGCCTGTTTCCATTTTTGCTAGTAACAGTGTTCATCCTTCTAATGCGATATGTGTTGTACATTTCATACCGTCCAGTACAGTGTGCCTAGCACTAAGGGAACTTCAGTTCCCTTTTTGTAGCTTTATCTAAAAAGCAAATCCTTGTTTTGAGGCTGTTTCAGTTACTACTTCTGACGAACTCATAGCCTACATGCAGGGAGAGTTTAAAACATTGCGATACTCAGGACATTTCGTCCTTTACAATAAGTGTTTTGAAGTTTTTTTGGCCGAAATACCTTAAAAAAAATAATTATGTTCCTAATTATGTTCTTTCAAAACACATTAGGGCGAAAGTCTAACCCTTCTACACTCTATGTTCAGAGTTTAACTTATTACTTTCAAATTCTCGCGTCAATAACACTGTGATAGTTTTTTTCAAAAAAAAAAAGACATGGTAAAATTCGATGGTTTCACCCTATTTCGGGTCTTGCGAATCGAACTGCATCATTAGTTTTTTAAGTTATCACGATGGTTTCATACAAAATTTTTTGTGGAAGTTTTCCATCAAAGTTGCCATTTTTTCGAAAATACAGTCTTTATCATATCATTATACAGTCGGTATCATAACTGCATATTATTTATTTTACAACATTATTAGTCAAGGGCGGTTTGAGTACGTGGGGAGGGGGAGGGGTGCATTTAAATCAATTTACTTTTACCGCTATTGTACTGATATCGGTGGGTACCTTTGCGAGCACCGTTAAGAAATTACCTCAAATATATAGAAATATTTTTCAAAAACTAAACAAATACAGTTAGTTTAACTTTGTTAACATATCTAAAAAAAATCCAATTTGATTAAATGGTTATATTATAAATCGTAAATTAGATAGGTCTGGTGTCTCTTCTGCTGCCATTGAGCATAAAAAATTCTTATATTATGATCATGATTCGAATAGAAAATTTTAAATATTAGCAAAATGCGAGAAAGAAAATGAAAAAAATTTGGTCAAGATTCGATTTTTTTTACATTTTGTCCCAATACTCGGGAACGGACAGATTTAGAGGTTAGATGTCTTCCCAAAATTTGTAGCCCTTTTAATTCTAAGAAACTTTGCTGAAGAAAGTGTGTAAAAAAATAAATATTTTAGAAGTTAGGAGCAAATGGAAAAAATACCCTTTTCGAAAAAATAGCAACTTCGATGAAAAACTTCCTCAAAAATTTTTGTATGAAACCATCGTGATAACTTAAATAACTAATGATGCAGTTCGATTCGAAAGACCCGAAATAGGGTGAAACCATCGAATTTTGCCATGTCTTTTTTTCCGCCTATCACAGTGTCATACATAGGCTTATTCGGACAACCAGTAATAATAATGATAATAGTAATACATAGGTCTCCATCAAGAGATTACATTTTTATACCCTTGCAGAGGGTATTATAAAATTGGTCAGATGTTTGTAACGCACAGAAGGAGACGTTTCCGATCATATAAAGTATATATATTCTTGATCAGCATGAGAAGCTGAGTTGATATATCCATGTCCGTCTGTCCGTCTGTCCGTCTGACCGTCTGTCCGTCTGTCCGTCCGTCTGTGCGTATGCGTTTTACTCAGACATCTTAAGAGCTATCGGGATGAAATTTTTTTTGGGTGTTTTTTATTACCTGGGAAAAATAAAGTATAAAAATTGGGAGAATCGGACCACTATATCATATAGCTCTGGAAGAAACATTTTTGCAAAAATTGCAAAAATTGGAGTATCGCCATGAAATTTACCAATATGATAGTATTATATATAAAATCTCAGATCCCAAAATTTGAATCTGATCGGATATATAGAACACAAGTTACAGCCGATATAAATCGGTTCAACTTGCTGCCTACTGCGTCATCATCAAATCAACAGAACACACGCATGCACACATACAGACGCAACGCTACATAAACTATATGTGTATGCGTGCGAGTCGAGGCATGCGTGTAAAAGGGGATGGGGAAGAAGAAGAAGAAATTGAAATGATATTTGAAAGGTTCTGTGCATTAATGAATTGAGATACAGAAAAAGAGTTTGGAAAATGTAAAAATATTATGGCCATGGACTGCAAGGGTATATAAACTTATGTTTTTGAACGACAAACAGACAAGGAAAATTTTTACTTAGCCTTTAATATTTTTTAAAAATTATTGGTTAGTGTTTATGTTTAAGAGGCACAACAGTGGTTAAGGGATGACGGAGGAGAGCTTTCACCTCGCACAGCTCTTACTAACATGTCAACTGCTTTCCCCACAGAAACAACTCCTCCAAGCGGGGCTTAAAAAGATTAATACTTGAAGGTTTTTTTTTTTGCTCACGATGTCCAAAATTTTACACATATTTTACAAGGAAATATATCGAGTGCAAATCCAGCTACATAAGTCCATAGAATTTTCAATCCCATTCCCTCGAAAGGTGGCAAAAAGGCTAAGATCACTGCTGCAACGCTCAAATCTTAGATTTTTTCTCCAAGCCAGCGTCAGAGGAGTACCAGTACTACCACTTCTCCTTTCAGAGCGCTTCAGACCTTATCTAGTTCTTTTGCACTCGATTCCGCGCCCTTAAAAAAAAAGGTGGTATTACCACCACAGATTGTGGTAACCGCTCCAAGAGTGACTCGGTCCGAATCCAACAGGCCTCTAGTTGCTACCGCCATGGGTTTGCAGAAAATTAATTTGGTCTACGATAAACTAATTCCGTTTGAAGGTACTCTCAGAGAACAAGGACGGTAGCTCTGAAAAGCTACCTCGAAACCTCGAATAGTATGGAAGAAGGTTGAGCAAGAATATGAACAATGCCAGCCATTCTCAGAGAACAAAGATGGTAGCTCTGAAGAGCTGCCTCCAAACCGTCATGGATACTCCTCTGCGCCAGCAGAGCAAGGCTGCCAACTTCCACCCATCTCCTAGCGAAAACGAGTGGTGAAGCCAACATCATTGCATTTGCTACAATGAGCTTTGGTTCCCGCTTACAAATGGGTTTGAAACAGCATGAAACACCCTCAAATAGCATTTCGAAAATAAGCGTCTTACCGTAAACAGCCAATTTAGAGCATTTCTTGACCTGCCTCAAATATCCCATGAGTCCAGAATGCTCTGCGCCTGCAAGCGAAATGGTGACTTTCTGCAATTTAATGGAACAGAAGCATACGAACATGCCACCTCACTTGGTGACTGGAAGCCCACAATGCTCAGAGGCGCAAGTGGAAAGTCACCATTTCGCTGTGGAAACAATCTTTTTAGATAAGACCGTCATTCCAGATAAGACGTACAAACCTCTGCGAAACCCCCTTCAGTCAACCAAAAAGCAAATACATTTAAAAGGTGATCACCAAACCCGAGCCCTGCGATCTCAGCTCGAAGGAGAATCTCCCAGTGTGTCGATGTTCCTTCAGATGTCGATGCCTGAGAGGACGGCATTTAGAAAAACCCCTCTGTCTTAACTGTTTCGCCAGAGGGCATTAAGTAAAAGATTGTCCAAATCAGCATAGCTGATTTACATTCAAGAGTCGTCACAATAAGTTCTTGAACAAGGACGCCCGACCAGAGAATAATCCGATGCCGGTCCAAGGGCAGGCCAGTTCTCACAGTATTGTCCGTTCATACTTTACCTCTGAGGCAAAGCCCTCACGAGTTAAATTGTGGGTACAGCCATCGTGGACTTTTGGCATAAGGGGACTACTTAGCCTTCATGGCGTTTATTATACCCGGCTTCGGAAGCCATCGAACGCATGTTCTGGCTCATGAAGATGCCATTCTAAACTGTAAGGGCCGAGGTGACAGGCATTAACTGAAAGGTCAATAGATCCTTGAAGGTCTGTCAATGAGCAATCGCTCATCGCATGAATATCCAGTCCAGATAGAGGTAGAAGCTTTTATCCTGTCCCAAGTTGTCGATGATTTGCCTTCCAGTACGTTAGCCCAGTCTACACTGCAAGGAAAGCCCAATATCCAACTAGCCGACCCCTCCTTTAGAATAAGGACAAAAATCGATCTGCTTCTCGGTATTGACGTCATACCAGCGGTATGCGGCACTTTAATGACATAAGAAACGAGGTTTGGTTGGGTCAATTCAGGCCCGATGCAAGGGGTCCCCGTTAGTTCTTGTGCCGCATTCACCGCGAAGGTCGCTTTAAGCAGAGAGGATGCACTAGAAACTCTTCTCACAAGGATTTGGGAGATGGATGATCTACCGGTCAAACCGGTAGAAGATTCTGGCATTGACCGGTAGAAGATTCTGGCTTATTTTGCGAGGTCGATTTCCAGAAGAATAAAAGGAGAGATGATTCGGAGAGATATATTGTCTCACTTCCGATCCGAGACTCAAACAACATCAACCTCGGTCACTTCAGAATAGGTGCAATGGCTCAGTTCCTAAGAACGAGAGTGGTATCTTAAAAATATTCCGGGAAAGCGGACTACGACGCCACTAGACGGGCTTGGGCGACATGCGTCAGGTGCCATTTGATGGCAGTATTAACAACTTTTATCTGCCACTTTGAGCTGTTTTTAAGCCCAAAAGTAATACAACGAAGGTACGGGTAGTTTTCAACACCTTTAACAAATCTACAAACGGAGTTAGTCTTAATGAAATACTTTACCCTGGTCCGGTACTTCAGTCTGATCTCACTACTCAGATTCTCAAGTTGCGTTTTTTCCGAGTAGTTTTCAACATCAAAAATAATGTACCGACAATACAATTCATACGCCATTTCAAAAAATACTGTTCCGAAAAGATTGGTGATTACGAGCTTGACACGTTTGGCACGTGCTCAGTTTTTAGCCGTTTGAATACTTCAACAACTCGCAAATATTGTACAATCTAAATTTCTGCTGGCTAGCGATTATATGAAGTCCTATATGTATGTTCATGATGTTTGCAATCGCAATGGTCATTAAACTTCAAGACGCTCTTGGTTCATCTGGCTTTTCTCTACATAAGTGAACGTCTAATTAGAAAAGCGTCATGGTTAAATAAGCCACCCTGCACATGGACGACGTTTGTCGCCAAGCGAGTAGCAAAATTGTCAGCGCTACAAGTAGCGCCCAATGGAATGGAATCTGAATCCGTTCAGAGGACAACCCGGCAAATCTCCATAGTCAGGGCCTAAGTGCGCAAGAACTAGTACACAAGAATTTGTGGTGGCATGGCCTACCATAGCTACGGGAACCGCAAAAGTCTTGGCGACAAACGACGTCACTCCCACTAGACACTACCTTAAAGCAGCTTGCACTGAAAGTCCATATCGCACTCGCTAAACCAACCAACGAGATACTATCCCGGTTTTCCAATCTGCGACGTGCCTTACTGGTAGCAAACGTGGTTTGTGTTGGCAAACAAATTCGGAAACTCTACTGCGGAGAGGTGTAGCCTCCAGTGAGATCAGCCAAGTAATCCATGTGTTAATATAAATCACTCAACGTGGTGAGTATCAGTGCTTACAGCAAAAGAAATTTTTGTCAATTAGTTACGACGAGCGTAACTCCATTCTTTTTCCCATCAGATCTTTCTGCATGGAAGAAGTCAACTTGGAGTTCGTCCCATCCGACAAAGATACTGGATTCCAAGCACCAAGCTCAAAAGGATGACAATTTACAACACCGGACTGGAGCCAGAAAATTTCAGACAATCTTATAAAAATACAAGATCAAAGGTTTAGTAAGATGTACAAGATTATTCATGATACTTGGAGTATGTTCAGACGTAGGAATATATATCAAATAACAATTGGTTCCTGAGCCAATCAATCGATTGGTCGGAATCCAGCCCAACACGGTCCAAAATTGAAAATCCGAAACACGCACACACACGCGCGCTTCAAAATTTTGGAAACACAACCCAACACGGCCCAACACGAAATTTTTTACTTAATTTTTGTTTTTACATTTTTTTTATATTTTATTAAATTTCCACTTCAATTTTCAATATGTATAACAATCATATATTATAATTTACAAGTTTTTGTACAAAAATAATAGTTTGTCAAGGTTGGAGCTCGAAAGTCGAGTACGTCGCTCATTTAAAATTTGCCCCGAGGTTGAAAACACCCTTTCGCTCGTAGCTGAGCTAGCTGGAATACTTAATACTCTTCAGGCTAGTACCCGTAGGTCTTTATTACTCGAGTTTTTCCAGAAACTTAATACATCTACAGTGGACGGTGATTCAGTGGCATTGTGGTTTTCTAATTCTTGTTCGACTACTCCTTTTAGGGGGTGATTCTACAGAACTATTATCAGATTCCATACAGTCTACAAGCATAGCTCTAACAGTGGCTAAAAATGTTCGTGTTTTTCGTGTTGCTCTGAACGAACACGCACGCCCATGGACAAAATTCAACTTTTCAACACGCGCACGCGGGCGCCCATCGTGTCACGACGTGACACGATAAAACCCAGCCCATGCCCAAACTCTAGTCGGAATCTGGAAATAGCTGTCCTAGGAATTGCTGTATAAGTTCCGGTTAGGACGTTGGTGTGGTGAATATGGGGGGATGAAATTCCACTTAATACCTTGATCTGCAAAGATCCAAAACGACGTCATTGAGAGAGAAGCGTTTTGCACCAACAAAGTTGCGACCTTTATCGCTATACATCTCGGAGCATTTCCCATGACGAGCCATAAAACGTTTTAATGCCGCCAAGAATGTGTCTTTGCTGAGATCAGTGGCCAGCTCCAGATGAAGAGTGAAGTAACCATACATAATACAAAAAAGGAAATGTAGCCCTTTTCCTTCCTAATGTTTCGTCCCTTGTGAACCTAAAGGGAACCTATTTTCCTAAAGCAAATAGGCCCAGCATAATCGCACCCAGTATGCTCAAATTGAAAGACTTGTCGCACTCGAACATAGTTTAAAATAGTTTAAACACTAATGTGTAATTCGTCGCATTAGATTTCGTGCGGCAATACCCAATATTTCTGGCGAATTATCACAAACATTGAGAAAAATTCTGAATAAAGATTGACTTGATGCTCAGCAGCGATTTCACAAGGCGATGGTGTTTCGGCAAAACAACTAGATGATTGGCATCTGCAAGCTACCGCGACCTTTCCAAACGTCCACCCACATCTATAATACCATTTTCGTCAACGAAAGGAGATAGTTTGCTTATAGTTTAGCTATATATATGGTAAAGCTTCCTTAAAAGCGGTTGTCTATCATCATTGATTCAGTTTTGTGCTTGGCGTAGGCAAAACTTATTTGCTCTGATAATTTTATCAAATAATGTCATCAAATAATTTCATTTGTCATGAACTGAGTAAATTATATCTTCAGACTGGCATCCTTCATCAGACATCGCTCGACTTCGAGAAAGCGCGATTTTGCTCCATCAAATGAATCCGCAAATTGTGGGTTTTGTTCCTTGAGGGGCAAATTGACTGTGTATCTTCCGTCCGTGTTACTGGTACACCGAAAGTGTATCTCGACCCTTTATCTTCTTCGTTTACAGTTGTGTGCAATGGAACTTCCTCTAGCTCCCAAAATCTTGCCAGTATTGTTGGCAATCTTGAAGTGTACACCGATGTGATTACCCATTCAAATATGGTTTTGACTGCAATCGGGTGCCCTTGACTATCGCATAACTTTTCTCCGCTGAGAACTAACCAAATATAATCATTGCCCAGCAAAATGTAGATTGAAGCGTTAGTTTTGAAGTCAGGGTCAGCCATTCGTTACCTAGTAAATACCGACAGTGACGAAGTATCAATATTTTCACGTGCCAATAGTGAGGTGATAGCCTGGCTTTTGTTGATTCATTCACGTTGGGAAGCCTCATCAACCTTGTTGATGAGCAAGTATAAGAGCCAACAGTCACGGCTTGTTTGTCCAAAAGCAACTAAAGCCCGAATAACATAACTGAGTTGCGTAGCCAGTGATTGAAAATCCTACCATTAAGGAGAGGGATGAAAAGGGAAACTTGACTGTCAAGAAACATGTGTTTTATTTGTTGGAGGACTGGACATGGATTAAGCGATTGTAACTCGAAGTCTTGTTACAACCACTGCAAGCTGAATTCTGAGGGCTATTCTACACAGAGGGCAGAGCCACACAAAGGCACTTCAAGTCAGGCTTCTGAGAAAGCACCAGCAGCATCAGCAGTAGCAATGTTACCAGGCCGAGAAAGCCAAATTGGCAAAGAAGAAGTACTCTACCAACTGCAATGATACACGTACGAAATTCCCAAGGAGCCTTGCTTATTTGCAGTTTTTTACCAGAGGTTTTTGCTTTTTCAGATGATGTATCGTGTGTCGAGTCATTGCATCGATATTAAGGCACACGTTTTAGAAAAGATCACCTCACTATTGGCACGTGAAAATATTGATACTTCGTCACTGTCGGTATTTACTAGGTAACGAATGGCTGACCCTGACTTCAAAACTAACGCTTCAATCTACATTTTGCTGGGCAATGATTATATTTGGTTAGTTCTCAGCGGAGAAAAGTTATGCGATAGTCAAGGGCACCCGATTGCAGTCAAAACCATATTTGAATGGGTAATCACATCGGTGTACACTTCAAGATTGCCAACAATACTGGCAAGATTTTGGGAGCTAGAGGAAGTTCCATTGCACACAACTGTAAACGAAGAAGATAAAGGGTCGAGATACACTTTCGGTGTACCAGTAACACGGACGGAAGATACACAGTCAATTTGCCCCTCAAGGAACAAAACCCACAATTTGCGGATTCATTTGATGGAGCAAAATCGCGCTTTCTCGAAGTCGAGCGATGTCTGATGAAGGATGCCAGTCTGAAGATATAATTTACTCAGTTCATGACAAATGAAATTATTTGATGACATTATTTGATAAAATTATCAGAGCAAATAAGTTTTGCCTACGCCAAGCACAAAACTGAATCAATGATGATAGACAACCGCTTTTAAGGAAGCTTTACCATATATATAGCTAAACTATAAGCAAACTATCTCCTTTCGTTGACGAAAATGGTATTATAGATGTGGGTGGACGTTTGGAAAGGTCGCGGTAGCTTGCAGATGCCAATCATCTAGTTGTTTTGCCGAAACACCATCGCCTTGTGAAATCGCTGCTGAAACATGAGCATCAAGTCAATCTTTATTCAGAATTTTTCTCAATGTTTGTGATAATTCGCCAGAAATATTGGGTATTGCCGCACGAAATCTAATGCGACGAATTACACATTAGTGTTTAAACTATTTTAAACTATGTTCGAGTGCGACAAGTCTTTCAATTTGAGCATACTGGGTGCGATTATGCTGGGCCTATTTGCTTTAGGAAAATAGGTTCCCTTTAGGTTCACAAGGGACGAAACATTAGGAAGGAAAAGGGCTACATTTCCTTTTTTGTATTATGTATGGTTACTTCACTCTTCATCTGGAGCTGGCCACTGATCTCAGCAAAGACACATTCTTGGCGGCATTAAAACGTTTTATGGCTCGTCATGGGAAATGCTCCGAGATGTATAGCGATAAAGGTCGCAACTTTGTTGGTGCAAAACGCTTCTCTCTCAATGACGTCGTTTTGGAAGCCTTTGCAGATCAAGGTATTAAGTGGAATTTCATCCCCCCATATTCACCACACTAGGGTGGCAAGTGGGAGTCAGAGGTACGCTCGGCTGCATTTGCGACGGGTGATAGGAACCAACGTCCTAACCGGAACTTATACAGCAATTCCTAGGACAGCTATTTCCAGATTCCGACTAGAGTTTGGGCATGGGCTGGGTTTTTTCGTGTCACGTCGTGACACGATGGGCGCCCGCGTGCGCGTGTTGAAAAGTTGAATTTTGTCCATGGGCGTGCGTGTTCGTTCAGAGCAACACGAAAAACACGAACATTTTTAGCCACTGTTAGAGCTATGCTTGTAGACTGTATGGAATCTGATAATAGTTCTGTAGAATCACCCCCTAAAAGGAGTAGTCGAACAAGAATTAGAAAACCACAATGCCACTGAATCACCGTCCACTGTAGATGTATTAAGTTTCTGGAAAAACTCGAGTAATAAAGACCTACGGGTACTAGCCTGAAGAGTATTAAGTATTCCAGCTAGCTCAGCTACGAGCGAAAGGGTGTTTTCAACCTCGGGGCAAATTTTAAATGAGCGACGTACTCGACTTTCGAGCTCCAACCTTGACAAACTATTATTTTTGTACAAAAACTTGTAAATTATAATATATGATTGTTATACATATTGAAAATTGAAGTGGAAATTTAATAAAATATAAAAAAAATGTAAAAACAAAAATTAAGTAAAAAATTTCGTGTTGGGCCGTGTTGGGTTGTGTTTCCAAAATTTTGAAGCGTGCGTGTGTGTGCGTGTTTCGGATTTTCAATTTTGGACCGTGTTGGGCTGGATTCCGACCAATCGATTGATTGGCTCAGGAACCAATTGTTATTTGATATATATTCCTACGTCTGAACATACTCCAAGTATCATGAATAATCTTGTACATTTTACTAAACCTTTGATCTTGTATTTTTATAAGATTGTCTGAAATTTTCTGGCTCCAGTCCGGTGTTGTAAATTGTCATCCTTTTGAGCTTGATGCTTGGAATCCAGTATCTTTGTCGGATGGGACGAACTCCAAGTTGACTTCTTCCATGCAGAAAGATCTGATGGGAAAAAGAATGGAATTACGCTCGTCGTAACTAATTGACAAAAATTTCTTTTGCTGTAAGCACTGATACTCACCACGTTGAGTGATTTATATTAACACATGGATTACTTGGCTGATCTCACTGGAGGCTACACCTCTCCGCAGTAGAGTTTCCGAATTTGTTTGCCAACACAAACCACGTTTGCTACCAGTAAGGCACGTCGCAGATTGGAAAACCGGGATAGTATCTCGTTGGTTGGTTTAGCGAGTGCGATATGGACTTTCAGTGCAAGCTGCTTTAAGGTAGTGTCTAGTGGGAGTGACGTCGTTTGTCGCCAAGACTTTTGCGGTTCCCGTAGCTATGGTAGGCCATGCCACCACAAATTCTTGTGTACTAGTTCTTGCGCACTTAGGCCCTGACTATGGAGATTTGCCGAGTTGTCCTCTGAACGGATTCAGATTCCATTCCATTGGGCGCTACTTGTAGCGCTGACAATTTTGCTACTCGCTTGGCGACAAACGTCGTCCATGTGCAGGGTGGCTTATTTAACCATGACGCTTTTCTAATTAGACGTTCACTTATGTAGAGAAAAGCCAGATGAACCAAGAGCGTCTTGAAGTTTAATGACCATTGCGATTGCAAACATCATGAACATACATATAGGACTTCATATAATCGCTAGCCAGCAGAAATTTAGATTGTACAATATTTGCGAGTTGTTGAAGTATTCAAACGGCTAAAAACTGAGCACGTGCCAAACGTGTCAAGCTCGTAATCACCAATCTTTTCGGAACAGTATTTTTTGAAATGGCGTATGAATTGTATTGTCGGTACATTATTTTTGATGTTGAAAACTACTCGGAAAAAACGCAACTTGAGAATCTGAGTAGTGAGATCAGACTGAAGTACCGGACCAGGGTAAAGTATTTCATTAAGACTAACTCCGTTTGTAGATTTGTTAAAGGTGTTGAAAACTACCCGTACCTTCGTTGTATTACTTTTGGGCTTAAAAACAGCGTAAAGTGGCAGATAAAAGTTGTTAATACTGCCATCAAATGGCACCTGACGCATGTCGCCCAAGCCCGTCTAGTGGCGTCGTAGTCCGCTTTCCCGGAATATTTTTAAGATACCACTCTCGTTTTTAGGAACTGAGCCATTGCACCTATTCTGAAGTGACCGAGGTTGATGTTGTTTGAGTCTCGGATCGGAAGTGAGACAATATATCTCTCCGAATCATCTCTCCTTTTATTCTTCTGGAAATCGACCTCGCAAAATAAGCCAGAATCTTCTACCGGTCAATGCCAGAATCTTCTACCGGTTTGACCGGTAGATCATCCATCTCCCAAATCCTTGTGAGAAGAGTTTCTAGTGCATCCTCTCTGCTTAAAGCGACCTTCGCGGTGAATGCGGCACAAGAACTAACGGGGACCCCTTGCATCGGGCCTGAATTGACCCAACCAAACCTCGTTTCTTATGTCATTAAAGTGCCGCATACCGCTGGTATGACGTCAATACCGAGAAGCAGATCGATTTTTGTCCTTATTCTAACGGAGGGGTCGGCTAGTTGGATATTGGGCTTTCCTTGCAGTGTAGACTGGGCTAACGTACTGGAAGGCAAATCATCGACAACTTGGGACAGGATAAAAGCTTCTACCTCTATCTGGACTGGATATTCATGCGATGAGCGATTGCTCATTGACAGACCTTCAAGGATCTATTGACCTTTCAGTTAATGCCTGTCACCTCGGCCCTTACAGTTTAGAATGGCATCTTCATGAGCCAGAACATGCGTTCGATGGCTTCCGAAGCCGGGTATAATAAACGCCATGAAGGCTAAGTAGTCCCCTTATGCCAAAAGTCCACGATGGCTGTACCCACAATTTAACTCGTGAGGGCTTTGCCTCAGAGGTAAAGTATGAACGGACAATACTGTGAGAACTGGCCTGCCCTTGGACCGGCATCGGATTATTCTCTGGTCGGGCGTCCTTGTTCAAGAACTTATTGTGACGACTCTTGAATGTAAATCAGCTATGCTGATTTGGACAATCTTTTACTTAATGCCCTCTGGCGAAACAGTTAAGACAGAGGGGTTTTTCTAAATGCCGTCCTCTCAGGCATCGACATCTGAAGGAACATCGACACACTGGGAGATTCTCCTTCGAGCTGAGATCGCAGGGCTCGGGTTTGGTGATCACCTTTTAAATGTATTTGCTTTTTGGTTGACTGAAGGGGGTTTCGCAGAGGTTTGTACGTCTTATCTGGAATGACGGTCTTATCTAAAAAAGATTGTTTCCACAGCGAAATGGTGACTTTCCACTTGCGCCTCTGAGCATTGTGGGCTTCCAGTCACCAAGTGAGGTGGCATGTTCGTATGCTTCTGTTCCATTAAATTGCAGAAAGTCACCATTTCGCTTGCAGGCGCAGAGCATTCTGGACTCATGGGATATTTGAGGCAGGTCAAGAAATGCTCTAAATTGGCTGTTTACGGTAAGACGCTTATTTTCGAAATGCTATTTGAGGGTGTTTCATGCTGTTTCAAACCCATTTGTAAGCGGGAACCAAAGCTCATTGTAGCAAATGCAATGATGTTGGCTTCACCACTCGTTTTCGCTAGGAGATGGGTGGAAGTTGGCAGCCTTGCTCTGCTGGCGCAGAGGAGTATCCATGACGGTTTGGAGGCAGCTCTTCAGAGCTACCATCTTTGTTCTCTGAGAATGGCTGGCATTGTTCATATTCTTGCTCAACCTTCTTCCATACTATTCGAGGTTTCGAGGTAGCTTTTCAGAGCTACCGTCCTTGTTCTCTGAGAGTACCTTCAAACGGAATTAGTTTATCGTAGACCAAATTAATTTTCTGCAAACCCATGGCGGTAGCAACTAGAGGCCTGTTGGATTCGGACCGAGTCACTCTTGGAGCGGTTACCACAATCTGTGGTGGTAATACCACCTTTTTTTTTTAAGGGCGCGGAATCGAGTGCAAAAGAACTAGATAAGGTCTGAAGCGCTCTGAAAGGAGAAGTGGTAGTACTGGTACTCCTCTGACGCTGGCTTGGAGAAAAAATCTAAGATTTGAGCGTTGCAGCAGTGATCTTAGCCTTTATGCCACCTTTCGAGGGAATGGGATTGAAAATTCTATGGACTTATGTAGCTGGATTTGCACTCGATATATTTCCTTGTAAAATATATTTTCTCACATTGCGTATAACAAATCATATATAAGATATATAAAGAGTTAAAGATTTAAATGCATACATATGTATGTGTAAAATTTTGGACATCGTGAGCAAAAAAAAAAACCTTCAAGTATTAATCTTTTTAAGCCCCGCTTGGAGGAGTTGTTTCTGTGGGGAAAGCAGTTGACATGTTAGTAAGAGCTGTGCGAGGTGAAAGCTCTCCTCCGTCATCCCTTAACCACTGTTGTGCCTCTTAAACATAAACACTAACCAATAATTTTTAAAAAATATTAAAGGCTAAGTAAAAATTTTCCTTGTCTGTTTGTCGTTCAAAAACATAAGTTTATATACCCTTGCAGTCCATGGCCATAATATTTTTACATTTTCCAAACTCTTTTTCTGTATCTCAATTCATTAATGCACAGAACCTTTCAAATATCATTTCAATTTCTTCTTCTTCTTCCCCATCCCCTTTTACACGCATGCCTCGACTCGCACGCATACACATATAGTTTATGTAGCGTTGCGTCTGTATGTGTGCATGCGTGTGTTCTGTTGATTTGATGATGACGCAGTAGGCAGCAAGTTGAACCGATTTATATCGGCTGTAACTTGTGTTCTATATATCCGATCAGATTCAAATTTTGGGATCTGAGATTTTATATATAATACTATCATATTGGTAAATTTCATGGCGATACTCCAATTTTTGCAATTTTTGCAAAAATGTTTCTTCCAGAGCTATATGATATAGTGGTCCGATTCTCCCAATTTTTATACTTTATTTTTCCCAGGTAATAAAAAACACCCAAAAAAAATTTCATCCCGATAGCTCTTAAGATGGCTGAGTAAAACGCATACGCACAGACGGACGGACAGACGGACAGACGGTCAGACGGACAGACGGACAGACGGACATGGATATATCAACTCAGCTTCTCATGCTGATCAAGAATATATATACTTTATATGATCGGAAACGTCTCCTTCTGTGCGTTACAAACATCTGACCAATTTTATAATACCCTCTGCAAGGGTATAAAAATGTAATCTCTTGATGGAGACCTATGTATTACTATTATTATACCCTTGCAGAGGGTATTATAAAATTGGTCAGATGTTTGTAACGCACAGAAGGAGACGTTTCCGACCCTATAAAGTATATATATTCTTGATCAGCATGAGAAGCTGAGTTGATATAGCCATGTCCGTCTGTCCGTCTGTCCGTCGGTGCGTACGCGTTTTACTCAGCCATCTTAAGAGCTATCGGGATGAAATTTTTTTTGGGAGCTTTTTTTTACCCGGGTGAGATAAAGTATGAAAATCTTTGGGATCGGACCACTATATCATATAGCTCTAGAAGAAACATTTTTGCAAAAATTGGAGTATCCCCATGAAATTTACCAATATGATAGTAATAGATATAAAATCTCAGATCCCAAAATTTGAATCTGATCCGATAAATAGAACACAAGTTACAGTCAATATAAATCGGTTCAAACGCTGCCGGCAGAGCTGCTTGCTGCCTACTACTGCCATCATCAAATCAACAGAGCACACGCATACACACACAGACGCAACGCTACATGAACTGTATGTGTATGCGTGCCGTGCTTTGCTTAGAAAATGATGGAAGAAGAAAAACTTGTGGTAAAAAGAGAAATAATATTTTGTTTGTGTATTGATGAATTGAGTTGCAGGGAAAGAAATTTCAAAAAGGAAAAATATTATTGCCAAGTATACTGCAAGGGTATATAAACTTCGGCATAGCCGAAGTTAGCTTCTTTGATATTCATTATTATTACTGGTTGTCCGAATAAGCCTATGTATGACACTGTGATAGGCGGAAAAAAAGACATGGCAAAATTCGATGGTTTCACCCTATTTCGGGTCTTTCGAATCGAACTGCATCATTAGTTATTTAAGTTATCACGATGGTTTCATACAAAAGTTTTTGAGGAAGTTTTTCATCGAAGTTGCTATTTTTTCGAAAAGGGTATTTTTTCCATTTGCTCCTAACTTCTAAAATATTTATTTTTTTACACACTTTCTTCAGCAAAGTTTCTTAGAATTAAAAGGGCTACAAATTTTGGGAAGACATCTAACCTCTAAATCTGTCCGTTCCCGAGTATTGGGACAAAATGTAAAAAAATCGAATCTTGACCAAATTTTTTTTCATTTTCTTTCTCGCATTTTGCTAATATTTAAAATTTTCTATTCGAATCATGATCATAATATAAGAATTTTTTATGCTCAATGGCAGCAGAAGAGACACCAGACCTATCTAATTTACGATTTATAATATAACCATTTAATCAAATTGGAATTTTTTTAGATATGTTAACAAAGTTAAACTAACTGTATTTGTTTAGTTTTTGAAAAATATTTCTATATATTTGAGGTAATTTCTTAACGGTGCTCGCAAAGGTACCCACCGATATCAGTACAATAGCGGTAAAAGTAAATTGATTTAAATGCACCCCTCCCCCTCCCCACGTACTCAAACCGCCCTTGACTAATAATGTTGTAAAATAAATAATATGCAGTTATGATACCGACTGTATAATGATATGATAAAGACTGTATTTTCGAAAAAATGGCAACTTTGATGGAAAACTTCCACAAAAAATTTTGTATGAAACCATCGTGATAACTTAAAAAACTAATGATGCAGTTCGATTCGCAAGACCCGAAATAGGGTGAAACCATCGAATTTTACCATGTCTTTTTTTTTTTTTGAAAAAAACTATCACAGTGTTATTGACGCGAGAATTTGAAAGTAATAAGTTAAACTCTGAACATAGAGTGTAGAAGGGTTAGACTTTCGCCCTAATGTGTTTTGAAAGAACATAATTAGGAACATAATTATTTTTTTTAAGGTATTTCGGCCAAAAAAACTTCAAAACACTTATTGTAAAGGACGAAATGTCCTGAGTATCGCAATGTTTTAAACTCTCCCTGCATGTAGGCTATGAGTTCGTCAGAAGTAGTAACTGAAACAGCCTCAAAACAAGGATTTGCTTTTTAGATAAAGCTACAAAAAGGGAACTGAAGTTCCCTTAGTGCTAGGCACACTGTACTGGACGGTATGAAATGTACAACACATATCGCATTAGAAGGATGAACACTGTTACTAGCAAAAATGGAAACAGGCTCCACAATTGTAGCCAATGCTAAACACCTGAACGATATCAGCTACTGTAAGCCAGAAGCTCTTCGTGGACCGTTTGAAAGACATCCGACACGGTTTAAATGCTCGAACTCCAAGGTCACTGGTACAGGCTCACTGGACTTACTTGGATTATTGCAATTATACTTATTTGCAGCAAAAAGATATTATTTATTGTATTAGATTAAATAAAACAATAAATATCCAAGAAGCTAACGTGGGTTATCCAGCAGTTAATATACTTTTGCAGTCCTTGGCAATGATATTTTTATATGTTCAAAATTCTTTTTCTGTTACTCAATGTAATACACAAACAAGACATTGAAATTATTAATCATTCCCTTTTTATTTCGATGTACCCGCAATTTATTTTCTTCTTTTTCCATCATTCCCTAAGCAAAACACTACACGCATACACATAGAGTTTATGTAGCGTTGAGTCTGTGTGTGTGTGCTCTGCAGCTCTGTTGATTTCCAGCAACAACTTAGTAGGAAGCAGAAAGCGTTTAAGCAGAGCCGATTTATATTGACTGCAACTTGTGTTCTATCTATTTGATCGTATTGAACGAATTCTGAGATTTGATGATTTATATCAAATACTTTTTTTTGCCTATTAGCTTCATACGGATACTCCAACTCCTTCAACTATTTTTCGCATGTTATTATATAAAATAGTAGTCCGATCCTATAGAGTTTGATACTCATACTACCACGCAGGTAATAAAAAGCACAGGAAAATTTAATTACAAAGCTTTTAAGATCGCGAAGTAAAACGCCTACGCACGGGCGGACAGACTGACAGATGAACATGGTTATATCGACTCAGCTTCTCATGTTGAATAGGACTATATATACAATACTTTATGCGTTCGGAAACGTCTCCTTCTGTACGTTGCAAGTATCTAACTAATATTATAATATCCTCTGTAAGGGTCTCAGCAAATTAGAGACCAATGAGTAAATAAGGAAAGAGATATATTTTATAACAGCCTTATACAAACGAAAAGCTAATTGCAATGTGCAATCAAAATAAAAAAAAGAAGAATTTAATATTTTAAAAGAAACACACAACAACAAAAAATTGCACCAACAAGCAAAAAGTTAATGCACTAGTAAAGATAAAATAATAGACAGCAACAGAACTACAGTAAAAACCACAACAAGGTAACCTTGAGAGCGCGGCTGTAAGCGAAAGATAAAAAAGATTGATGTGGCGAAAGCAATCTCTTAAACAATAGTTGCTGAAGCTCTATTTGACGCTGCATCTGCAGTTGTATTTGTTGCTACTGATTGTGCATCTGTTGAAGAATTTGCGATGCAAACGAACTATCGTTTCCAGCCTCACCGCATTATATAGCAAGACGATGAGGCGAACATTCTTTAGTTGTGCCAACATAACCGTCTAGATAGTCGTCACCAGACTTGACGAATTCCTTTAACGCTTTGCACAAGATTTCCAATATGGTGCCAAAGGTGAAGTCGTCTTGTTGTCTTCAATCTTCCCCTAGCCTTGATAAACGTTTTTATTTCCTCCATGATGAAAACCCAAAATATTCGACTGCTTGTGTGGGCCAAACTTCAAGCGCTTGTCTTGCCTAGTAATGTGTTTTTGGCGCTTGTGAAGAGCACCAGACTGGGGCAAGCAGTCAAATACAAGGACAAAAGCATTCCAAGATGTATAAGATCATTCATGATACTAAGATATGTTAAGACGTAGAAATATAAATGAAATGACAATTGGTTTCTCAACAAGGACCTCTAATCACACCTAAACGGGCGCAAACCTCCAGCTGGAACAATGGCTACAACGCCTCACAAACTACACCGGGGGTAGTCTTCGCCAAGGCTACTAGATCAACTGCCATACCTGCTAGAACCAGCCATAGTGTATTCTTCGCTAGCGTGCTTCGAACTGAACAGACAAAGCCCGCCAACAAGACCTTATCCTATCACTATCCACCGAATCCGTTACAAAGAGCACCCGAACTTGACCAGCAAACTCCGAATGGATTAGAGGCCCTACCAATCTCACTTAACCAAAACATGACCATATTCATGACGTTCAAACAAAACTGTATGCAGGAACTGATGCGGAATCAAAATCTGCTTATTCAAAAGCTTAGTGGTAATAAATAATGACTTCCTATAGATGTATTATGTCTTTGGAATGCTAACTGCATCTCCAAGCACAAAAACGAAATGTGACTATTCCTAGACTCAAGTGATATATATGAATGTCATGTTGATATCGGAAGCACATTTAACAGCTAAAAATAAGTTTCAAATACGAAACTATGCCGTCCGAGTTACAAAGTTCATGGCGGGACTGGTATCCGGATCAAAAACCGTATAAAGAAACATACAAGCAACTTCTGCGCTTCTCAATCTATGAAAAGGAATTTTCCGATTTCTGAGATCGCTTTATTGCATCAGGTGAGTATAACGGCAAAACTATTCAAAGCTATAATTAAACTTGGCTACATCATCAGAGCGTGGAAAAGATCAACTATTATCTCGCTAAAGTAGGAAAGGACAAATCTCATCATCCCACAGGGTATTTGTTTTGCTGCCATGTCTTTCCAAATGTTTAAAAAGGGGCGGCGGGTCCGACTAAACTCATTTTTGGCATCCCAAAACATAAAACTATTACAGTCAGAACTTAATATAAAATTTTGTAATATTCTCGTATCATTCAATGTCAAAATAAGCTATGCAGATATGCCGGACCTGGCGAACAGGGGAACATGTTAGGGAAATTGGCCATGGAGTGGCTCCAATGATAATGCATGCGAGCTGACCCTTTTTAAACAGAATAAAAAGTCTAACTGTTTATACACAACGATTGTTGATCTAAAATTTTACTGGGTAGAATTAGATAGCTGTAGTAGTTGGAGGTGGTGGATATACCGGAGCAGGGAAATTTGAGCCTCAGATCAAGCTAAGGGAGAAGGTAAATTTTTAGTAGCTCATCATAGCATCAAGTCAGAGTCGAATCTAGCTTTTAGAACATCACATCTAGGCAATATTAGTAATATGCTAAAAAAAAGACCTAATCCAGTAGGAGCAATCTTAGCAAAACGTACGGCAGAATTGGAAATAATAGGAAGTCAGTTACAATTGTTAATGAAATGCCGTATCGGTTTTAGTTTTAAACTTTCGTATTGTAGCTGGTCATTTTAATATTAATAATAATTTGTATAAAACAACTTGATATAAAACGCAGGCCCTTTGCAGAATGTTTAAAAGTAAACATCTAATGAATAAAGTAAGTAAGTCATCTCACCTACTCCGGTAAACCATGTACTAAATAAAACAAACATTTTAAATGTATAACAACATAATGCATGAATGTATTCAAAATGCTGTTAGTACGCCACTTAGCAAGCATATCTCGCTTCCTGTTACAAGCGCCAGAGCGCTATAGCGCTGCCACCGGCCAACAGCCGCTTTTGTGACTTACGTTCATACGAATAACTTGGCTATAATGACAGAAATTAGTGTGTCAAATTTACTTGTAGCAGATAATAAAAATGGGGCAGAAAATCCGGTTTTTGAAATTACATGGGCGGAAGGTGACGTTTACGCTTTCGATAAATTATTATATATATTTGTTGTCCGTTGATATTATAGTTTTGAGAAAATCTGCTTTTATTACCAAATTTACTGACTCTAGCTCTTATAGTCTCCGAGGGAGGGCGGACGGGAGGGAGGGCGGACATGGCTTGATCGTCACGGCTGTTAGTGCTGATCAAAAATATACACGCCTTTTTTGGTCAGGCTTCATTCTGCCTGTATGTACATTTTGAAGCATTTAATATACCTTTTTATCTTATGGGTGCATTGTATAGATATAAAAAACATAGCAACAACACAAAAGAAAAATTAGTCAAAAAGAATCATAACACTATTTATTAACTCCAAATAAACACATCATTTTTGTCATGAGTTATAAAGAATCATACATATGTCAAGTACTTCTTAAAACCATACAAACATTCATCCACACGCTGTAGAAAACCTTGAAGTATATAAGAACGGAACGATGTTAACTGGCCAAGTATAAACAATTTTCAACCCTCTAAAACGTGGGACATTAGAACAAGTAATTTGTAAGAACAATTGGTGCATAAAATCAGTTTATATTTTGAATTCAATAAATGAAGATTGCCGTATTTGTTCCTACTCTCTGGAAACACTATTCAAAAAAATGTTTACAATGTCTCCGTAGGTAATAAACTAAATAAATAACTTAAATTTTAATGTTTTTTTATAAAAAGATAAGCTTGTGCTCTCTGACCTGATGGTCGTGTTTTTCATAGCTCCTGAGTTCTTATCAATATTTATTGTTTTCTCTCAATTTTTAATTGTGCTTAGTTTGCTTGCTTTCGCTGGTGTGGTTTGCTTGACACCCTTGTGTTTTATTTGCATAATTTGCCAAATTTTTTTTTTGTTTCGTGATTAGCGTTTGGTGCATTTTATTATTTATTTTTATTTTTTCTGTTTCTGTTTTTTTTTCTCTCTCGTCATTGCTTCTGCAGTTGCACCCCTCTCCCGTGTAAACACTTTTGTAACGACACCTCTCAAAGCTTGGCTTATAACAGGGCCCGGCACAAAGAGAGCCAACGAAAACTGTCAATGTATGTGTGCACTTGCTTGTGTGCGTAAGTTGCTTTACACTGCGCAAATTGCATGTGACGAAAGCAAGAAAAATTAAAAGTGCGATAGAAAACCAATAATTTCGAATTAACTATTTGCTTTACTTCTATATTATTTGGATAACTTTTTATCCGAAGGAAATTTTCTAAATAGTTATCTGTTAGACTGTTTTGAATAGAATACTCAATTAAAAACATTAGTTCATAATATTTTTGCAAAAGTTGCCAATTACACAAAAAGAATGAAGTCATTCCTTTTTTTATGTGTAGCGATCGAGCAAAGCGACATAGACGTGCTCGCGTCGAAATGCTGAGGGCAACTAAATCCACCCTCATGCTCTGTGTGAGGACTTCGGCAGCCGTTCGGTTACACGCATACGAGGTGCCGAACGTGTTCGTCCCCCGGGGGATATGAGTGCCGGGCTCTGGCTTATAACTGTTCTTGCACTCTTTTTTGTGCTGTGCACTTTAGCTGTCTCTTTGTTTTTTTTGTAATTATTGTTTTTTTTATCGATAATTATCTTAGTGCTGTGTATTTAAATTTTCTATATATTTTTATATATTTTTGCCTTGTGTTTCTTTTGGCTTTTCAAAGGCTTGTTGCCTTTCTTCTTCTTCTTTTCAGATTGAAGTACCCAGTACAAGCCCTGGTGTACCTCAATCTATCCCTCACGGGAACTCTGATCAATTACGGGATCATGTTGGCTCTCAATCACTTGTGGATTCCAATGCTCCTCCGCCGTTACTAACTGTAGTGCCTCATCGCAAACAATTATTTATTTCTAAGCTTGCTCCAGATACTTCTGAGTCGTTTGTGGCAGCTTACATTGATAATATATGCCCTGCTAAGGTTTTAGTTCAAAAGTTTAAGTTTTCTAGGCCTCGCGAAATTTCCTCTTTTAACATTACTGTACCAAATGAGTATTATTTAGCTATGGTAGACCCTAATTTTTGGCCCGAGGGCCTAGTTGTACACGAGTTTGCGCTCCCGTCCGTTGCCTGTCCACCTTCCTAATTTATCTTCTGCTACAAAAAACGAATAACGTCTAGCCTTTGCATTCATTATCAAAATGTAAGAGGACTTCTTCCCAAGCTCTCAAAACTGTTCCGTGATAGCCAAATCCTTTCGGCTGACATTTTAGCTTTTTCTGAAACTTGGCTCAACTCCTCTGTTCTGGATAACGAAATTCTTTCTAATTCTAATTCTTTCCGGTCATCGTGGCGGTGAAGTACTCATTGCTCTCAACTCAAATCTGTGTTCAAGTGTTGTGCCGCTTGATCTGCCCTTGAGTTTATTTGTGTCGAAGTTAGATGTTCCAACTTTAGCTTATATATTTCTTGTTCATAAATTCTTCCAGCTTCTGATATCATGACCTACATGCACCATGATGATGCAAACCATTTTTAGCCGTCTTAAAGTTCGTTATTTCCTAAAAAACTTAGGTGATTTTAACTTGCCTAATATTTCTGTGCTTGTTGATGATAATCTCTCTTACTTAATTCCCTTGTCTCAACATGTTTTTTTTGAAAGTGTACGTGAATGTCCGCTACATCAGTTGAATTCATTACTTAACTCTTCTAAAAGAATCCACGATCTTGTTTTAGTCTCGGATCCCACTGTTAGTTCTGTATCTCAAACACAGCCCCTAGTGAAACCTGAAGATCCTTATCATTGAAGTTACTATTTCTTACAATTCCGTTACTAAATCACTTAATAACATCGCAAATTCTCGTTGTAGATGTTTTCGTAAAACAAATTTCAATCTTCTTAATAGCCATATTTTCTCTTTTGATTGGTCATTTCTATTTGAGTGCTGCGATATAGATTGTGCAGTGAAGTTTTTCTACTCTGCTCTTAATTCTCTAATTGATAAATGCGTTCCTTATGTGAATGTCTCTACCGTCTCCAGCGCGCCAGTCTGGTTCACACGTAGGCTCTCTAATCTCCGCAATATTAAATCGAGATATTTTAAAAGATTTAAAAAAACTGGTTCGCGACTTGACTATGCAAATTACTGTATAGCCAAATCTCAATTTTGTCTTTTAAACACTCAATGCTACAATAATTATATCGTTCGCTGTAAGGTTGAATTTTATAAGAATCCCAAAAGATTTTACAACTTTGTTAATTCCAAAAGACGCTCTAATGTACTACCTTCCACCTTTAGACTTAATGACCAGACTGCTAATAATGATTCAGATATTGCAGATCTGTTTGCTAAATTCTTTCAGTCGATCCTATCCCTTCTCAATCCATCATTTAAATTGAACGCTTTTTCCTAGTCTTACTGAAGACTGTATTATCTCTAGTTTTTTATCTTTGACATCTTCCTTCGTAACCGGGCCTAATAATATACCTAGTTGCATCCATAAAATGAATTCGATTACCCTAGCTAAGCCTTTATATGGGTTATTTTTTATATCGAGTTATACTTGTATGATGTTTGGATGTCTTTTATTATTCCGCTTTTTGAAAAGGGCAACAAATTGGATATTTATACCCAACGTGGTATTGATTTGCCCTTGGCCTTTGCCCATTCACGCGTGCTTATGTTTGCGGATGACGTCAAGATTTGTTATTCCTATAATAATCCTTCTTTCCAACAGTACTTGCAATCAGATCTCGATGCGTTCTGTGATTAATACCACGTTAATAAATTACACCTTAATGCCTCAAAGTGCTTTTTTATGACATTCAGTCGTTTGTCTCTCTCCCTAGCTCATTACTCTATTAAGTCTGTTCTGTTAGATTGTGTACCATTACTCAAAGACTAAGGCGTTATATTTAACTCAAAACTTTTATTTAATTTTCATATGTCTTTAATCGTCAATAAAGCATGCAGTCTTCTTGGCTTCATAAAACATTGGGCCAATGAATTTGATGACCCCTACGTAACAAAGGTTTTATACACTTCGTTAGTTCGCCCTACTTTAGAATATTTCTCGCCAGTGTTGAACCCTCAATATGATGTTCACCAGCGTAGTATTGAATCGGTTCAGAAGCAATTCCTTAAGTTCGCGTTACGCGGTCGTAATTGGGACCCGAGTCTTAGCCTTCCTTCGTATTCTGACCTACTTTTTATTAATCTTCCTTCACTTTACAACCGTAGGCTCGTATTTGGCATTTTCTCTCTCCATAAACTAGTCTCAGCGTTTCTCGTTATCATTTCTACTAATTTACGAAATACGCTATATTTTTGTGTTCCCTCACGTCGCACCAAAAACATTTTTCCTATTTACCTTAGTAGATGTCTGACTAACTACTCTCTTACTACTCTACTACTATTTCACAAACCTTTTCGTGTTCTTTGCCAATCTTTTAACAACCTTTTTCACCTTATCTCTCCCCATATTTCTCCCACATCTCTTCGCGCTATACTTTTTAATCATCTACAACGAAACCACTAAATATACTCAGGACTTGGATTGTTTGCAACTAATACCTGACCACATTGGCTGTGAGTCGGTGCACAGCTGGCACCTTGTGCAAATAAAATACCTCAACCGAGTCGAGGATGTTTAATTGTTTAGTTGTGTAATAAGAATAGCTCGCAAATAACAATTGAGTGTTTTGCGACGTCTTCAAATAAGTCTCTTTACTGAGTATATGAAAAGAATAATCGCGAGCACAGTATTAACAATCTCTTCGTTTATCTCACACGCGCTCGGACAACAATCGTTTTCTTTTCGTTTCTTTTTCGACTCACTTAGACCGCGAGTATTTGTATGAGTGAAATGAAGCAAAACGGCTTTAAGCGAGTGATGCTTATTAAACGTGCATCGAGATCCGATTGCAAGTACTGTTGGAAAGAAGGATCATTCAGGCCTGCATTTTATACTTATTGAACGTCGGAGTTCAATAGGAACAGAAAATCTAAACGCTTTATTGGTAAATAAGCTAAATAATTAGTCGAAATTAATGTAGTTTTAACAAGTAGTCATTGTATTCATTTATCTTGTTTTGTTTTTAATTTTTCTATTGTTAATCAAGTATTTGATTGAAGCCAGCAAAAAAAGAATAATCGGAGAAAAATTAAATATTTTCCACTTATTACTTACATTAAGAAAAATAAACAAAAAAAAAAAACGCAAAATAAAAATGAAGTAAATATTATTTTAAAAAAAATCCTTACAGAGTGTTTGCAAGACTTTTTAAATTAACTTATTCACTCATTCACTCACTCACTGAGTCTGAACTCGGGAGCGATAATTGTATTACTCCCGAAAAGAGAATCGGTAAAAGAGTTCAACACGAAGAACTCAACACCAACGCTCAAGCGAGAACCGAAGCAAAATAGAAAAAACTCTCTTGCCTGAGCAAGAGTGGGAGCAAATTTTCTCAGTTGTTTCGCTTCTGCTAAGGGATTGAGCATAAAGAAAACCAGAGAGCCGTGCCGAAGTGTATATACCCTTGCAACTTTATACATACCAAATTTATTTAACTTTAATTGTGGTAAAAAATAGAACAAGAGTCACAGTTTTTCACCGATCGTTCCTATGGGAGCTATGTGATATAGTCACCCGATCTTAATAAAATTTGGCACAGTCCTTAATAGGTTTATTAAACTGATAAATATTCAGTTTTATGCCAATTGCGTGAAAAGTAACGAAGTTATTGATAAAAGTCACCGTTTTCGACCGATCGTTGGGAGCTATATGATATAGTCATCCGATCTTGATCAAATTTGGCACAGTCGTTTACAAGTGTTATAAACTCACCAAAATTAAATTTCACGTTCGGACGGACGGACATAGCTATATGAACTCGTCTCGTCGTGCTATGGTCGGAGATGCTTCGTTCTATGCGTTGCACACTTCTGACCAAAACTAATATACCTTTTTTGCAAGGGTATAAAAACACTCAATTGTTATTTGCGAGCTATGGTATAAAGCTAAGCTACCTTCTTCAATTAATTGTTATCTGTCTTTTAGCTTAAGCTTTTTCGTCGACTGCTATGTTGGTTGACGTAAATAAATAAAATAAATAAATAAATAAACAAATTTCTCTGCCCAGTATTATATGCGTCAGACTGTTAAAGCTAGTAATTTATGTCTTTTATTTATTTATTATACGAACGCGTTCGGCACCTCTAAAAAAACCAAGAGCGTAAGGGTTGATTTAGTTTCTCACAGCATTTTGCTCTTGCTAATTTTTTTGTTACTCTAGAAAAATTAGACAAACAAATAATACTATAGCTATCTATAAACTAAATAGGAAAGGATAGATGTTTAAAGTTTTTAATAGAAGGTTTTGAGCATATTACAGGTAATAAAAGGTTGTAATCTCAATAGAGGACCCTAAAAGGTTCATGCATGGCATAGTTAGAAGAACAACGACTAAGGGTTGAAAGTATAATAGGATGTCTACTCCGACTACATGGTACCGACAGATTTACCTGAGCTAATAACTCAGGCGAGTCGATATCACCAATTAGGATCTTGTGCATGAAAATGACACCAAGCATAGTGCTACGGTTAGTTAGGGAAGGAAGGTTAATCAAGAGAAGTCTACTAGAATACGAAGGCAAATTGACATTGCGATCCCAGCTTAAGCCACGGAGAGCAAATAGCAAGAACTGTTTTTGTACAGATTCAAGTCTAATCTGGTGAGACTCATATTGAGGTGACCAAATGCAAGATCCATACTCTAAAATAGGACGGACAAGCGAAGTAAAAAGAACTTTATTTGTATAGGTGTCATCGAATTCTTTTGACCATCTTTTAATGAAACCCAGGTCACTCATGGCCTTTGAGACCGTGGTGGAAATATGGGTGTTAAAATTTAACTTATGGTCCATAAGTACGCCCAAATCATTCATATTATTTAGACGGTCTAAAGGGCTATTGTTTAGAAAATAAGTGACCAGTTCAGGAGAGTTACGAAAAAAGTCATTACCTTACATTTGGTAGTGTTAAGATTTAGTAGATTGAACTGGCACCAGGATTGAAAGTTTTTAAGATCAGCTTGTAGCCGACTAAATGAATCTGTATCTTTATACGTAAGACAAAGCTTGACATCGTCAGCATACATAAGCACACGCGAATGAACAATGACTGATGGAAGATCGTTAATAAATAGTGTGTAAAGCAGAGGGACAAGATGACTACCTTGAGGTACATAAGAAGTCACAGGAATGGAAACGGAAAAAGATGACTTAAAAAGTACCTTCTGTTTTCTATTTGTTAAATATTCTCGAACCCAAGATAGGAAAAGGGGTGGAAACCCAATGTAGTTCAATTTAGAAATTAATAGGGTATGATTAACGGAATCAAAGCCTTTGCTGAAGTCGGTGTATATCACCTCAGTTTGTTTACCATTTTTGAACCCCTTAATAATTAGAGATGTAAATTCTAAAAGGTTAGTGGTTGTAGATCTACGTTTCAAAAACCCATGTTGGGATGGCGAAATAATAGAGCTGCAAAAATGTTTCAATTGAGAAGTTATCATTTTCTCAAAAGCTTTTGGGTAAAGCGGACAATTTTGAGATACCCATATAGTTAGAGGCTTCGGACTTTTTGCCATTTTTATGCAGAGGAATGATATACGACTCCTTCCAAATAGATGGAAAAGAGGAAGATTCGACAGACAATGAAAACAATTTTAAAACCTGAGTACACATCCCGGTAGACCATCTGGCCCCGGAGAATAAACAGGTTTAACTAGTTTAAGTTCGCTAAGAAGAGTACTTTCATCAATCACTGGATTGAAAATGCAATTAGCCTTTTCTAAATGATAAGGATACGGACTTGCTCGATATTCCGTTGAGGAATAAGTTGTTTTGAAAAAACTCGCAAACATATCGGCAATTGTCTGATCAGTGCTCGCTTTTTTATTTTGAAAAGACAAAAAAGATGGCTGCACAGAGGTCTTACGTTTGGAATTAACAAAATTATAAAATTGTTTAGGGTCAGAAGAAAAGTGAAGCTTACACCGCTGAAGATAATTCTTATAGCATTGAGTATTAAGTAACGTATAGAGAGCGTAATCTGATGAACGACGTGTTTTTTGAAACTTCTTATAATATCGAGTCTTCACATTTTTCAAATTGGATAGCTCTCCAGAGAACCAGGGAGGTTTGATAAGCCGCATCAACCTACCAAGAGGCACACAAATATCAAAGAGAGAATTCAGAGTATCATAAAAGAAACGAACAGCTGAGTTCTGTAGTGATGTACATGTGCTCGTGTAGTTGTTAGCTGCCTAATTTTTCTACCTTGCTAACGATAACACAAGTGTATGCTAAAGATCGGGGTCGTGCACTTCTAGCGTTGCTCTTGCTTAGCTCGTCGGATGAGGGGGGTTCTTTCCTACTCTAGGCATACGCACGGATCATACAGAAAAATATAAGTGCACTATCAGAAACTAAAAGGATGTAAAAAGCAAAATATTGGACCAGGTCGGGATACCATTAATTGTGCGGACGACTTCTCTGCAGATTAGCTAAAGGTGTTGTACGCTAACCCTTTCTGTACCCACCCTACCTTGGCAAACTATTGGGTTTAATTGATTGCCCCTTAACAGACTCTTAAATGATCTTAGACGATTTGAAACGGCAGCATAGTCATGAATTCAGGCGACGGACTCCTCAAAGAATTAGTTTACGCAAACATGACGAAATTTCAAGTTACGGGTTTAATTCCAAACAAAAGGGTTTTCATGACTTAATATTCTAAGAAATTACAAATAAAGATATGCAAAAAGATTCATAGTAATTAAAAGAGATTTGGGTTATGTGGCCGCGTGTGCCAGTTGTCAATGAAACAAATATATATAGTATATACATGTGTGTGTTAACTCACGATTTATCCAACGGTGCGATCTCTGGGCCCATCGATGCTGCAGGGATTTGCTGTATAATTTAGTTATTAGAAAAAAATGAAATGCAACAAAGCCAATCTCAACGCATTACATACCCATTAGGTTTCCTACTAAGGAAAACGTATTTTGCTTAACCAAATAGGGACTTAATTTTAATAATAATATTTAAAGATTCGTTACGGTACTTAAACTAATAATTCATTTAAATTTTCTTTTAGATCAGCAAAATTTACGTTAATAATAGAGGAAAAAAAAGTATGAAAAGGTGTTGCCGTGGTGCAACAAAAAAAATAGTATCCCAACCAAAGGGCTGCTACGCCATACTTTGCGTAAAGATGATACAAGAAAGGGTAGCAGAACTACTACTAAGTATGCATATGCACCAAAAAGAAATCGAAAAGTAGTAGATCTCTCTCAAATTGGGTGTATAATGTTGGTATTAGCCAGAGAGTTGCGTCATTTTATCGCCAAACTATTTTAGCCTGGCCCATGGCGATGATTATTTATGAAATGGAAGGGTTGATAAAATAAAACCGAGTCTCGCTGGTGTCTTGGTTATTGAGAGATATCTTTTTTTTCCAACGAAGAAAATATCAGCGATTGGGCTGGGGTACAATCAACCAAATTGTCCCAAAGAAAATTAAAAATCCAAGGCTGCTTGTAAGCCAAAAGTTGCTTGGTCGACGCCACGCGACCGATATATAAATTTTAACTGAAATATAACGGGGTTTAAATTCTAATATTTTCACAAAATTTAACTTTATATCACCTTATTCTTCGAATATTCACTACTATTTTTATTCACTTTAGCCAATATGTACATATATTACTGCCTTGTGCAGTCACTGTACTTTTTAATGATGATGTAATATGCACGTGTTTCACAAATATATATGTATATATATATATTTATGTGAATATTAATATTCACGTCTTTTCGCAATCCAAGTATCAAATTAAATAAAAAAGCCTATACCAAAAATTCTGTTTCTAGCAAACGCAATGCATGCGAACGAATTCTAAAGGATCTTTTCCATGCTCTCTTCTTTGCTTACGCTTTGCGTTGACGAAATCACTGACGGAGTCATGAACTGAAAAAGGACCTCTTTAGCTAATTTAGGTGCTTATGTCTTTCAAATGAAATACACCGAGAGATTTATTCTGCTCGTTAGCTGATTCATAATAAGACGAATTGACCTTCCTTAACACCTTAGCTGGGATGAAGACTGGTGCTATTTTACTACTAAATCTTTTGGGGCTGAACTCTGTGTAAAATTTCGAGCATGAACTGTGTCACCGACTTTTAGTTGTCTGCTTCTGCTACGCAAATTGTAATTACGAGCATTTGTTGCATGTGCCTTGGCTATGTTATCCTTAGCTTTTTGCCGAGTTACCTGCAATACATCTTTGCAACGAGGTGTCTTCAGTCATTAAATTCAATTTCCGCAAAAGTTCATAGCCTTTACCATTATGAAGCATGTGTTGACCAAAACATAGATAGTAGGGGGAATATCCAGTACTACGGTGGATAGAAGAACGGAAGGCTGCACTAATTTCTGTAAGATGATTATCCCAAGTTGTATGATCGGTCCATATGTATGCGCGAATTGCTGCTAGAACTGAGGGAGTAAGACATTCACTTGCTTTCGCCTGAGGGGAATAAATAGCGGTGCATTGATGCGAGACTCCAAATCGAGTAAGAAATAACTTAAAGAATACGGATTTGAATTGTGAACCATTGTCTGTCAGTATACATTCCGGTACGCCAAATGTATAAAATATACAATTTTCTAAATATTCGCAAATACGATTGGACGTAAACATCTTAAGCGGATGCAGAAAATTAAATTTGGTGTTGTGATCGACGATGATCAATAATCCAATGTGCCCTTGCTTTGATCTAGGATACGGACCTAATAAGTCCATGTAAAGTTTTGAAACGGTCTATCGGATGTCATGGGCTTTCTCATGGGAGGTCGAAGAATCTTGTTGCCGCTTTTTGTAGACCGACAAGTCGAACAACTGTCAATATATTTCTTGATTTGGGATGCCATGTTGGGCCAAAAGAAGTATCTCCTAATCTTATCACTAGTTTTGCCAATGTTACAATGTGCTGAGTTCGGGAGATTATGTGCTGTCTTTATTATGTCTTCGGTAAGACTGGATGGGATCCATAGTTTCCAAGAATCGTTTTCCTGCGCTTCATTTCCGCTTGCGTGTTCTGTTCGCTTATAAACATATCTATATATAAACCTGGACTGGTTGTCTGTAATGCGTTTTGCCAGTTCACGATATTCATCTGATTCAAAATATTTAGACGACAAATCTATCATAGGTTATATTTCCGAAAGTTCTGAAACTTCATCTCGTCGCGATAATGAGTCCGCTACAATGTTTTGAGAACCAGGACGATGAACGATTTCAAATGAGAAAGCTTGTAAGTTAATTGCCCATCTCGCTAGTTTGAGCTAACATAAATCCTATACCTACTAAACTTGCATCACATAATAAAATAAACGGTTTCTTAATATCGGGAGTGGTCAAAATAGGTGCTGAAGTTAATCTTCGTTTCAGTTCTGAGAAAGCGTAGTCTGCCGCTTCGTTCCAACTAAGAGATCGGTTCTTTTTTAAGAGTTCTGTTAATGGAAAGCTAATGGTGGCATAATTTTCAATAAAACGTCGATACCAACCAGTCAGTCTCAAAAATCTCCTTATTTGTTTCACTGTTGTTGGAATCGGAAAGTCGTTTATTGCACAAATTTTTCCAGGATCGGTTTTCACTTACCCGTATCCAATAATAAAGCCGAGGTATTTAATCTCCTGCATGCAGAACGTAGATTTAGCTACATTAATCGTAAGATTCGCTTTACGCAGTCTCAATGCTACCTCTTGTCTTAAAGCCATATGCGATTCAGAATCTTCGGAAAGAATTAGCAGGTCATCAAGGTAAACGAATACCCTTGTGCGCAAATAAGACGGTATGACACGATCCATAAGTCTACATAAAGTCTGCGGGGCGTTGCACAAACCAAAAGGCATCACTTTATATTGGTTAAGTGGCCTGTTAGGTATTGTGAAAGCGGTGTATTGACGTGAGCTTTCCTCTAACGGAATTTGCCAGAAGGCGTGCTTCATGTCCAGTCCAGTAATAAATCGAGCAGGTGGCAGCCTGCTAAGTATTCCATCAATATGGGGATGAGGATACGCGTCCTTACGAGTGCACTGATTCACTACTCTAGAATCTAAACATAATCGAACTTTATCGCCACGTCTCACCAATACACAATTGGAGCTCCATGGGCTGTTACCTTCTTCAATGATATCTAAATCTAACATTTTATCTATTTCTGTGAACATAAGCTTCTCAATGGCCGGTGAAATTGGCCAATGCCTGTGTTTAATGGGCCTAGTACTATCGACTTCAATCTTATGATCAATGAGATGTGTGCGACCTAATCCTTCTTTATCGTAGCAGGGTAATTTAGCAATTGCAAAATTAAGTTTTTGCTGCTGAGACTCAGACAAACGGTGCATTTTCACGGAATCACCATGATCATTTTATTTTTCTTCAATAATATCCGACACTATTAGTGGGTCTTCCTTCAATTTATCTATTAAACCAAATTTACGCCAATAATCTATTCCAAGATATATGTCTTATTTTAAATCAGGAATAATAAAGAAATCAAGGGGTTTGGTAAGTTGTCGATACGTAATGTCACTTGTCAATTTACCTTTAACAAAACATTCAGAATTGTTGGCCGTAATTATTTTGCCGGAACAATTGCGTGTTTTAGGATGCTTTAAAAACTCTAGCTACCTTATTTTCTAAGCAACTAATATTAGCGCCACAGTCTAAAAGAGCAGTGAAGGTCTGGCCTTCTATCTTTATTTTTGTGTACAATCGATTATCTGATCGGAAAAATATACTGGAAATCAATTTCTTGCGGTTATTTCTAAATTTCTTCTAAAAGAAGCGTAGTCTATGCGTAGAGCGCTTAGACTTAATCATTGGTCGTATGCTGTCTACTTCACCAAAGATGCGATGACGAACGGTCTCATACTGAGCCAAACGTAGGTGAAGAGGACGAAATGGGCTTTTATCGACTGTTGTCGAAGTTGGTCCTACATTTCCTTGTGAATCTGTTTCTTTCCTACAAACAAGAGGTTCACATTCCTTTGTTTGGGAATATTTATCCTTCATTATTGGTCTGGATGCGACAACAAAGTATTGATCGCCGCATCCGTCCATAGCAAAATACAGTACGCGGTTCTAGACAGATATCAAAACGATGTCCAGGCTTCCGGCAGTTCCAACATGTAAGCTTATGTTGAAAAGCTTCCACCTCCTCCTGCATATAATTCTCGAAATTAGAGTCTAATTCTGCTATTAAATAGGGCTTCCAGGGCGAAGGAAAGAATATCCCGATCTTCATTCGTTGAATTCAAAATATGAACTGATTTTATTTACTAAAGTACGGAGTTTATATAGGGAATCTTAGGCTCTAGGAGGTCACAATTGTTCTTAGGAGATCTTATTCTAGTGCGACTCACACCCACGTATTCGGGGGTTGAAAATTGTTTATATTTCATGCTTAGCGTTGGCATGACACCGCACCGCTGTTATAATCTTAAGTGTTTTCCACAGAGTGTGGATGCATGTTTTGTTTGGTATTAAGCAATAATTGTCATATGAATCTTTATGACTTAGTTTTGTTTTTTTATGTTTTTGTTTCGGATGAACACGTTTAATCTTAAGCAGCTATCTTTGAACGATGTCCAAAAGTATTCTTGGTCGGTATGCTCTTCATTTGTTTAGCAAATTGCTCGTGGGTGCGTACTTCCTGTCTCAGATGAGATAAGGTAAAAATTCCTAGATACATAAGTTCATAACGAATTGCCGACTTTGAATGTCTAATTAATAACTTGACTAAAGAATCCCCTGAAAGTTGTGTGTTTAATCTTCCTACTAGCCTTTCGACACTAAACTGGTAATCCTCAAAGGTTTCATTCTCGCCCTGGTGTCTGCTATTAATCAGTTCCCAGGTGTCCATATCGTTATCTACTTCAGCAAACTTTTTTCTAAATTCTACAAAAATTTATTCCAATCGAAACTTGGGTGTGCTCGATGAAATTTCCAAAACCAATCATTCGCTTTACCTGCGAACAGTAACAAATGATCACAAAGTAATTGATAACCTTCATTTAAATTTTGTTCTGCTAATGAACGAACTCTGTATAGGAAATCCTCTGAATGCATTCCTTCTTTAGAACCATCAAATTTTATTCGCCAACTTTGCATAATGCTTGCTACTTTTTCGGGTGACACTGTCGAATTTGCTCGCGACCCTCTATTTGAGTTCTGAGTCTGACTACTAAAATTTTTAGATGTTTGCGTGTGGTTATAGTGTTCTTCTTGTCTTGGTGCCGGAAGGCTGAACGCTGCAGAACGTTCCGGAATGGGGTTTGTCGTAAATCAGCAAAGCTAAATGGTTTACCAATTGTTCCTGTTGTGCTTGGATAGCAGTTTGTATCAAAGTTGTATAATCTGGAGGGGTACTTGGTCTTGGACTACTAGCTTGAGTAGGCGGTGGCCTATGTTGACGTGAGGTGGTCGAAGATCTCGTGCCGATTCCTCTCCTTTGAATTGCTCCCTGATTACGAATAGGTTTGGTCTTGGCAGGTCGACCAGGTCCTGAACGAGTATTATGAGGGGTCACAGGCTGAGTTTTGGGCTCGCCTAATTTACTAAGTTCTTGGAGTTCCGTTTCCAAGTCAATATTTCATCTTACAAGTTGTTTCATCTTACAAGGATGCTTGCAAGTGGGGCATAAATTCGAAGTTTATAAACACTCTGTAATACATTTATTGTGAAATCTGTGCTTACAAGGCGACGAAGCAACTGCTTCGTTTTCATTTAAAGATTCAAGGCAAATGCCGCAAAATGGGTCATTTTCTTGCAAAGCTCGCGCAATGCTCTCGTGACTGTGTCTTACAGACAAACTTAAATTTTTTTTTAAATTAATTTAAATTATATAAATTTGGAATCCGCCATCATTATCCAATCCTATTGCCGTTTACAAAGTTAATTCGATCTGCACAAAAAAATAGATTTCTATTAAATCTTAACTATTCCTATTGCCGAATGACGATTTCCTATTTGTCTGAATGACGATTTCCTAAACTGGTCATATACCGACATAAGCCAGTCATATGCTATTCCTGGTTCAGGTTCTTTTCACTCTAAACAAAGTTAAGGTCTAAGAATGCCTATTTTATAATATTGTAACTTTTCAACGACTCCATTGGGCAGTCAACCCGATATGACCGAGTTGCAACTGCAATTCCTAACGATAGCCTCAAACTGCAAAGATCATAAAATTTGCGTTCCCGCCTAGTCATACGAAGATACGTCATACGATGCTGTTGCCGCCAATAGTTTCTTCTGGTCGACTAATCCGAAAATTCTCGAATTACTATCGCGATTCACACAAGCAATCTACAACGGGCACCATCGCATTATGAGTCTGCATAACTAGCTTAAAAATAAAATTAATCTAAATAACTGAATATGTAGTTGTTAGCTGCCTAATTTTTATAACATACACCCATAGGGTGAAATGGTATATTAAAGTCGCCAAAATGTATGTAATAGGCAGAAGGAAGTTTTTCCGACCCCATAAAGTATATATATTCTTGATCAGCATCAACAGCCGAGACGATCTAGCCATGTCCGTCTGTCCGTCCATCCGTCTGTATGAACACCTAGATCTCGGAGACTATAAGAGCTAGAGCCACCAAATTTGGTATGTAGATTCGTGTAGTATGTAGAGTGATCAAGTTTATTTCAAATTTCTGCCACGCCCCCTACCGCCCCCGCAATTTATATAAAACCGATTTTCTTAAACACTATAGCAACTAGAGACACAAAATTTGGTATGTATATTTGCTTATTAAACGCGCACATTTTGTATTTGTAAAAATTTTGCCACGCCCCCTACCGCACCCGCAAATTAAATAAAACCTCTATAGTTACTATAACTAGAGACACAAAATTTGGTATGTATATTTGCTTAGTAAATGCGCACACTTTGTATTTATAAAAATTTTGCCACGCCCCCTACCGCCTCCGCAAATTATATAAAACCGATTTTCTCAAACACTATAGCAACTAGAGACACAAAATTTGGTATGTATATTTGCTTAGTAAATGCGCACATTTTGTATTTGTAAAAATTTCTGCCACGCCCCCTACCGCCCCCGCAAATTAAATAAAACCGATTTTCTCAAAAACTATTCTAGCTAGAGACACCATAGTTGGTATGTATATTTGCTAGTAATTGCGCACATTTTTGATGTGTAAAGATTTTGCCACGCCCCTTTCCGCCCCCATAATTTGAAAAAACTCGATTATCTCCCGTAATTTTCTACCTTGTGCAATCAAATTTAGCACACTTAAATTTGATACTAATATCCAGCAAAACACCAAATTTGATCCAAATCGGAATAAAAATAGCCAGGCTATGCATATAAACGTTTTTCCATATGGCCGGAGTTGGCCGTTGGCTGGTGGGGGCGCTAGGGTGCTCGTATGCTTGAGTGAGCGAAATACTAAGATATGCTTGTAAAAAGCATGTGAACAGTTTTTTTTAAAATACGAAAATGCATTGGTTATTATAAATTTAAAATATTTGTTTTACTGGTGTATGGTATACCCAAGTCGGCGAGACGACTTACTTACTTCATTCTACCTTGCTAACGATAACACAAGTGTATGCTAAAGATCGGGGTCGTGCACTTCTAGCGTTGCTCTTGCTTAGCTCGTCGGATGAGGGGGGTTCTTTCCTACTCTAGGCATACGCACGGATCATACAGAAAAATATAAGTGCACTATCAGAAACTAAAAGGATGTAAAAAGCAAAATATTGGACCAGGTCGGGATACTATTAATTGTGCGAGCGACTTCTCTGCAGATTAGCTAAAGGTGTTGTACGCTAACCCTTTCTGTACCCACCCTACCTTGGCAAACTATTGGGTTTAATTGATTGCCCCTTAACAGACTCTTAAATGATCTTAGGACGGATCTTAGACGGACTCCTCAAAGAATTAGTTTACGCAAACATGACGAAATTTCAAGTTACGGGTTTAATTCCAAACAAAAGGGTTTTCATGACTTAATATTCTAAGAAATTACAAATAAAGATATGCAAAAAGATTCATAGTAATTAAAAGAGATTTGGGTTATGTGGCCGCGTGTGCCAGTTGTCAATGAAACAAATATATATAGTATATACATGTGTGTGTTAACTCACGATTTATCTAACGGTGCGATCTCTGGGCCCATCGATGCTGCAGGGATTTGCTGTATAATTTAGTTATTAGAAAAAAATGAAATGCAACAAAGCCAATCTCAACGCATTACATACCCATTAGGTTTCCTACTAAGGAAAACGTATTTTGCTTAACCAAATAGGGACTTAATTTTAATAATAATATTTAAAGATTCGTTACGGTACTTAAACTAATAATTCATTTAAATTTTCTTTTAGATCAGCAAAATTTACGAAATGAAAAATGAAAAATGCCTGATGATAGTTGGGTAAAAGCCTCAGTTCTTCAGCCAGGAAATCGTCAAGCTACAGAGCCACAAATGGCATCAATCTCAGGTTCTGCAGGTAGAAATATAGAAGCAGTTTCTATCCAAGGCTTAGAAGCAGCTATAGATGTTATATTAGCAGCTACAATGGAGAATTATATTGAGCGCTTGAACTCGTCGCAATCAGAAAACCCAGTATATAAAGATCTAACCCCAAATTTAAATGACAATTGGTACGATTTGGAAAGGGTTCCAGATTTAGTGAAAGGAAAGGGAGTTTACAACATGGTTTTCTACAGCTTCACGCATAACGGAGGTTTTTGCTCCCTTACAGGGAACACCAAAATATTTCGCGATACTGTTGACGGCTAGAGACAAAATTACCGGTCATGCAGACTCAGTGTTGAAAGCAAATGATACCGCATTGCATTGGGATGCAATCTCGAAATGTCTTTTAGAAGAGTATTCGGATAGACGAGACCTAGGTACACTGGAATACCAATTATTTTCCATGAGCCAGAAGAATAGTAGCATCCATGAATTCTATTTTGCAGTCCACCAACAAATGTCCTTAATTATTGATCAAATCAAGAATATGGGACACAGCCCAGAAGTTAGAATGGTCATGTCAAAACAAATAAAGGACAGAGCTCTAGATACTTTTATTAGAGGCTTGAATGGTGACCTAGCAGACAGATTAAGTATGGCGCAGCCTCTTAATCTAAAACATGCATTGCAATTAATAGATGCAGTAGATAATAAACGCGCCAAAAATTCTATTGGCCTCGGTTATCAGCCATTCTTTAATGCACAACCTAGACCATTCACCCCGAAACCGCAACCAAAGCCCACTCCAATGGAAGTAGACGGTTTCATCATGACCAGAAAAGTAAACTACATAAACAGACCAAATACCAATCCCTCACAACAGCCAATTTTGTTGAAAAGAGTAAACCAGCCTATAACAAATTTTCCGAATAAAATTCAAAGACAGTTCCACATTGGAGCTGAAGCACAAAATGAATGATATAGTACTCCAATGCAAGAAGAACCTCAGGTTAATATGTCCGAAGTTTAGTCCGAATATCAAGAGCAAGATGATTATTTCCAAGTAGTCCCATATTCACAGTTTTCAGAGTATCAGCAACAGCAAGAATACTTCACCGCTCAAGGTGATATGTCCGAGTTAATTCCGCAAAATAAAGAGGTATCACAAACCATAGTCCAAGATCCTCTCCCACAAATTGAGGATACTGTCAATTTTTTAGGATGAAATGTTCCTCTTTGCCGTACTTTGTAGTCCGGGACAAAGACGGAACAGTATACAATTTTTTAATAGACACCGGTTCAAATAAAAATTATATCCAACCAGAAATAGCCAGAAATGTAAAAACAAACGAGCACAAGTTCTATGCGAGAACTGTAAGTGGACGCATCCTAATTTCGGAACACGTCCACTTGGGTCTTTTCAATGAACCCAACAAACCTATAATCTTTTTTCTACTGCCAAATTTGGAATAGTTTCATGGAATCTTAGGCAACGATACATTAAAAGAACTTAATGCCATTATAGATGTGGGAAAAAATCTATTATACGTCAACAACTCTCATGTTGTTAAAATGAGACAAATGCAAACTCAGCAGGTCCACACGATCAATTCAGATCAACTCTCGGGTCAGCAAAAATTAAAGCTAGAAGCACTTCAAGAGGAATACAAATCGCTGTTCGCGAGCCCAGACATGAAGTTGACTTACGCTACCAATGTCCAAGGAGAAATTCGAACGACGTCAGACACTCCAGTCTATACAAAACATTACCCGTATCCAGCTTCGTTGGAAGAAGTAGTTGAAGAACAAATTCAAGAATTACTACAAGATGGTATAATACGACCCTCACTTGGATTGTCCCAAAGAAAAGTGACAGTCTGGGAAGGAAAAAATATAGGATGGTCATTGACTATCGGAAATTAAATACAGTCACCATTTCGGATAAATATCCAATTCCCGAAATTGGAGAGATGATTGCTCAATTGGGCAACAACAAATATTTCTCTGTTCTCGACTTGAAAAGTGGATTTCATCAGATTCCTCTAAAGAAATCTGATATTGAGAAAACAGCGTTCGCTGTAAACGGAGGGAAATATGAATTTACCAGACTCCCCTTCGGTTTGAAAAATTCCCCATCAATATTTCAAAGAGCCCTTGATGACATATTAAGAGAACATATAGGAAAAATATGCTATGTTTATATCGATGATATCATAATATTCAGCAAATCTGAGGAAGAACATTTTCGTCATTTGGCCGAAGTATTCTCTACTTTGTCAAAAGCAAACATGAAAGTACAGGTAGATAAATGCAAATTCCTCAAACATAGTGTTGATTTCCTAGGCGTAGTAATATCAAGGGAAGGTGTTAAAACCAACCCAGAAAAAGTGCAGGCTATCAAAAACTTCCCCACACCAAAGAACCTAAAACAACTAAGGTCTTTCTTGGGTTTAGCCAGCTATTATAGGAGATTCATTAAAGATTTTGCTAAATTAGCAAGACCCCTTACAGCCTTATTGCGTGGCGAACATGGTAGAACTAAAAAGAATATTTCCAATAAAATCGAAATTCGTTTTGGCAAAGAAGAATATGACTCTTTTGAGAAAGTGAAAAATTCATTAATTTCACAAGACGTAGTATTAGCATATCCCGATTTCAATCAGGAATTCCATCTGACTACAGATGCCTCGAATATAGCAATAGGTGCGTCACTAGAACAAAACGGGAGACCGATTACATTTATATCTAGAGCGTTGTCTAAAACAGAAGAAAATTATGCTACAAACGAGAGGGAAATGTTAGCCATAGTATGGTCCTTGGAAAAATTGAGGATGTATCTCTATGGTAAGTCAAAAGTGACCATCTACACTGATCATCAACCGCTTACCTATGCACTTAGTCCGAAGAACAATAATGCAAAGTTGAAAAAGTGGAAAAGTTACCTGGAGGAGTACAATTATGAGTTGAAGTATAAACCGGGTAGCTCAAATGTAGTAGCAGACGCACTTTCTAGAAATCCTACTAGCATAAATGCTAGCAACACGTCAGCAGCCACTGTGCATAGCGATGAGAGCTCAGGTCATGAACTTATACCAACAATGGACATTCCCATTAACGTCTTTAAAAACCAATTAATAATTCTCACCGGCGATAACGAATCAACGACATTCGAATTACCGTTCCCTACATACCATAGACATACAGTAGTAAGGAGAAACTATTCAGAGAATGATCTTGTAACAATTTTAAAAGCAAAAATGGATTCTAGAATGGTAAATGGTATTTTCACTTCCGAAAGTATTATGGGAAAGATCCAATCCATATTTCCGGAACATTTTAGGAACTATAAAGCAAGATTCACGCAGATTCAAACTACAGATGTCCATGACCATAGCCAGCAGCAAGAAATCATAGCAAAAGAACATGTTAGAGCCCATAGAAACGCATTGGAGAACAAAAAGCAAATTTTATAGAAATTTTTTTTTCACGAAACAAACATGCAAACTTTCAAAATACCAAAGACACCCCCCAAATCAAAAATTCAACCATCACCCATTCCTAGTTATCCAGGAGAAATCATACACATAGATTTGTATTCAACACAGAATAAAATTATCCTAACAGCAATAGACAAGTTCTCAAAGTATGAGCAAATAAAACTAGTAAATTCAAAAGCAGCGGAACATTTAAAGGTACCACTTCGCGAGTTATTAGTAGCTTTCGGCGTGACCAAAACGGTACGAATTCCGCGTCAATAAAATTTCTTTTGAATAATCAGCTAGGCATAAATGTCCATACAACCCCACCATATACGTCGTCTAGCAATGGCCAAGTAGAAAGATTCCATTCGACATTCACAGAAATTATGAGATGTTTAAAGGTTGAGCATCCTGAGTTGGAATTCGAAGACCTAATATTCAGAGCCGTAGATGAGTATAATAAAACGATCCATAGCACCACTATTAGAAAACCAATAGAAGCATTCTCTGCGGTACACTTAGCACACTCACCAGAAAAACTAGTACTCGAAAGGCAAAAAATTTCAAGGAAAATTTCAGATTAGCAAGATTCCGATTTACAATATCACAACAAGAAAAAAGAACCTATAAAAATTTACGATCCAGGTGACACAATATATGTTAAGATCAACAGAAGGTTAGGTTCTAAACTAACTCCAAGATATAAAAAAGAAAAAGTAGCTGAAGATTTGAATACAAAGGTTAAAACCATGTCTGGCAGGATAGTGCATAAGAATCAGCTAAAATACTGATCAACATCCTTTTCGACAAGTCAATCTTGATACCAGCCTGCTGGGGACACGCGACAATCTTGGATTACTCAAAATCTAGGGTGGTAATGTTGGAAACCGGAATAGCAGCAAGGCAGAATGGTACCTTTAAGATCATCCACGTGGTAAAAATAGAAAAGTATCAACAGGCATTGTTAGTATTGAAGGGGGTTGTACAAAACAAAACGAAAACAAATCCGTACTAGCCTTTTAATACCATACACCCATAGGGTGAAATGGTATATTAAAGTCGCCAAAATGTATGTAACAGGCAGAAGGAAGCTTTTCCGACCCCATAAAGTATATATATTCTTGGTCAGCATCAACAGCCGAGACGATCTAGCCATGTCCGTCTGTCCGTCCGTCCGTCCGTCCGTCCGTCCGTCTGTATGAACACCTAGATCTCGGAGACTATAAGAGCTAGAGCCACCAAATGTGGTATGTAGACTCGTGTAGTATGTAGAGTCATCAAGTTTATTTCAAATTTTCGTCACGCCCCCTACCGCCCCCGCTAATTATATAAAACCGATTTTCTCAAACACTATAGCAACTAGAGACACAAAATTTGGAATGTATATTTGCTTAGTAAATGCGCACAATTTTGATTTGTAAAAATTTTGCCACGCCCCCTACCGCCCCCACAAATTAAATAAAACCGACTTTCTCAAAAACTATTCTAGCTACAGATACCATAAATGGTATGTATATTTGCTTAGTAATTGCTCACATTTTTGATGTGTAAAGATTTTGCCACGCCCCTTTTCGCCCCCGTAATTTGAAGAAACTCGATTATCTCCCGTAATTTTTTACCTTGTGCAATCAAATTTAGCACACTTAAATTTGATACTAATATCAAGCAAAACACAAAATTTGAATCGGAATAAAAATAGTCCAGTTATGCATTTAACGTTTTTCCATATGGCCGGAGTTGGCCGTTGTCTGGTGGGGCGCTAGGGTGCTCGTATGCTTGAGTGAGGGAAATACTAAGATCTGTTTGTAAAAAGCATGCAAACTAATTTTTTTTTAAAATACGAAAATGCATTGGTTATTATAAATTTGAAATATTTGTTTTACTGGTGTATGGTATAACAAAGTCGGCGAGACGACTTACTTACTTCATTTAATTTACGAAATAATTTGAATCGAGAATGAAATTGAACGACTAAAGCCAATGAGATTCAGAGCAAAACGCTCTCTCGATATACTTGGAACAGCGTGGAAGTGGCTCGCGGGTACCCCAGATCACCAAGATCACAAGATTGTAATCGATAAAATCAATGAACAGCTAAAGAATAATAACAAACAAGTAATAATAAATAACATGGTAGAAAATAAGATAAACGATTTGGTCAAAATAACTAACTCTTTGTTACTTAAAAGCAAACCCGAAACAGAAGATAAAGCAAAAGAAATAGAAATGTCAAAATACAAATTAAGCTTATTAAGAGAAGAAATTACTAATGTCATTTATGCAATAGACTGGGCCAAGGCCAATACCATTAATTCTTTAATTCTATCACCAGCAGAAATAAATATCATTGAATCAATTGCTGAAAAAAGCCTAACGTTTGTAAATATTGAAGAGCTAATAGAATTTGCCGAAGTAAGCATTGCATCTGACGGCAGAGCCCTTCTTTATATTGTTAGTATTCCTAGGGTAATAAGAGAACAATGTAAAAAAATTATTGCACTACCTATAAAAAATGAAAAAACAATAGAAAAAATAGATTATGGACATATACTGAAATGTAATAAACAATACTTCGGGTTAGCTAATAAGAACAAATGTAAAAATCTAAATGATAAGATACTATGTAAACTGGAAGATTTAATTGACTTAAAGAATAGCAAATGTATAGGAACGTATTTCTACAGGAAAAAACCAAATTGCCAAACTACGAACAATCAACATGTTAAAACGCATTCAGAGGTGGCTCCCGGCACACTTTTGCTAAACCAATTTAAAGGAACCATCAACATTGACGGAGAAAATCTTACGTTGCACGGAACCTTCGTGATCCAGTCGCAAAACGCAACCATCAATATAGACGATGCATGGTACATCATAAAGACCAAACGTGAAGTCGAAGTCCAGCCGCCACTACTACAACTCATATCAGATAAAAAACACCAAGGCGAGATCTTATCATTGGAAATGATTAAAGAGCTACATCTGAACAATACAGATAACTTGGAGAAAATTCAAACTAATAACGTAATCATTTCATCATGCTACTGGATCATTTTAGCACTCCTGAGTATTACAGCAATAATCTACTGGGTCATTAAGAAGCGATGCATCCACAGACCAACAGAAAGCAATCCACCAATGATCATGCCGATCACACCCGTACGGTATGTGGTAGCGACCGAGGACGCCCGCATTTAAGAGGGGAGGACTTATTTCGATCGAGTGTTTTTATAAACATTCTTTATGTAACACAAGTATTATTAAAGGGAATCGGTTGAACAAAGCTGTTGCATAAATAATTCTATGTTTACCCATTAGGTACACAATCGTTTCCCTTCGGCTGCCCCGCATGCTTTCGCTCATGCCTCTCGCTGATCTCATAATCATTCGCTCTCTATGAAATATGCCAGAGTGGTCAGAGAGAGAGGGAGAGAGAGAGAGAGAGCCTGCTACAACTCGGCCGCCATGACAATATAAGATCTCCTGATCTTACTGTTCATATACACTATACAATTCACTGTTATATACAGTATACATTTCAAGTTAAAAATTTATCCTTTACTACTGTTAAATATATCTATGTTATTTCTTTTATACATCTCCTATCCATGGTTTTATATTTTGTCCACTGCATACTCCTTGATATGGGTTTCTAGAGATGATTGGAAACCTATCATTCCTTAAAACCTTTTGCATAACGTATGGTCCGTGGCTTTTTGGGATAAGCTTACGACATATACGTGCTGTGCTGTCAAAGCTCTTAACCATAACATAGTCGCCTTCTTTATACCGTCTTGCTGAAGTTCTTTTGCTGTTGTAGTGCTCTTCGTTATATTTTTGTGATCGGCGAATGTGTGAAACTCATAATCTTCTTATCTCCTTTAAATTTATTGGGTTGTCTGTACTATCCAAATCTTAAATTTTTTCTCTAAATTCATCTATAACGTTTCTTCTTTGAGCTATTCCACATAACATTATACTGGGGTATTGCTTGATGCTTCTGTGAAAAGTGTTGTGTAGTGCGTGTTCCACATCCTCCACAATTGTGTCCGGTTCGGCTAGCTTTGCTATCATAGGTCCCATACTTCGGTTTAGCCTTTCTATTTGCCCGTTGGCTTGCGGGAATCCTGTCGCTATTTTCACATGCTGCACACAATGACTATCTAAGAACGCCTCGAATTCTGATGAAGTGAAACAACTACTCCTATCGGAAACTATACATCTCGGCCTGCTATAACTCCTGAAATAAGTTTTTAATGCTTCTATCACCTCCTTGGCACTCGTTGTCTTTGTTTTTGTAATGGTCAATATGGATTAAATCAAATGGTTTGTCCCCTTTTGAAATGCTGTTTAAAAAGCCTTCCCCTTTGCCGCATTTGGGAGAGAAAGCTACGCATCGTAAACAGTTTTGTACGTGTTTTGTCGACTTATCTTTAAGATTTGGGAACCAATAACTTTTCTCTATTGCTTCTAACATTTTATTCCTACCTACGTGACCCACTTATATAGGACATGAATATCCATACCTTTTGGAACATAAGAAAGAATTCGTTTATCATTCGTTTTTCTATAAACAATCCCGTTCCTCATCTCATACCATTTGTGCTCTGAATTCTCTAACATATTCTTAATTTCCTGCAGCTCTAGATCCTTTCCCTGGCAAATAACTAAATTATCCTCGAAACTGTCTATTATTATAACATTGGCGCATCTACTTAAGGCGTCCACATGCTGCATTTGATTTCCCGATCGATATACTAGTTCGTAGTCATATCCTTGAAGCTCGAGCGCCCATATTGCTATTCTGGGGTTAAATTTTAATTAATGTAAGCGTCAACGAGTTGCAGTCTGTTAAAATTTTGAAACACTTTCTTTGAACATATATTGTGAAACTACGCAAGGCATATACAATTGCTAGCGTTTCCAATTCGAAACTATGATAAAATGTCGGATGCTATTTCCTATCCGCTTTCTTCTGTAATAACGCTGCGCCAAAACCCAAAGAGCTTGCATCGCAATGCAGTTCTGTTTCGTCTCTATGATCGTAAATTGCCAATACAGGTGCCTCAATAAGTTTCTGCTTAAGCATTAAGAAACAGTCTAGTTCAATTTTTCCAAATTTAAATTCTTTACCTTTCTTTATTAAATCATATAAAGGCTTGGCTATTATTGAGAAATCTTTTATGAATCTTCGAAAGTATGAGCGTTAATCCTAAGAAACTCTTGACTAAATGTAGTTTGTCTGGTATTGGATAATTTGTAACTGCATCTATAGCCTTATCATCTGCAATCCCATTCTCCGTATTTTTGTAGCCCAGGTACTTTCTGCTTGACATGAAAAATTCGCATTTATCCATTCGCAACCTCAATTTGTTCTGTACTAATCTTTCAAAAACTTCTTCTAACGTTTACATTATATTCGCACTAGATACATTATATCGTCCATGTATACGCGGACTTCTCCTTTTAAATCATATCTTCAAAAGCTCGGTTAATAAATCTTTGAAATACATGTGATTGGTTTTTTATTCCCATTGGCATTCTTAAAAACTCATATTGTCCACGTGGTGTGATAAATGATGTATATTTGACTGCCTCTTCGTCAACAAAGACATGAAAATACCCGTTCTTCAAATCTAATTTTGAAAAAACCTGTAACGATCCTTTTTCGTCCTTCGGGATATTTACAATATCTCTTGGGCTAGGTTCGGCACAACAAATTTATTTTGTGCCCTGGTGAAATTAGAAACACGTTTGTTTAATTATTAATTATGGTTGTATGTTTATTTAAAACTGTTTATGGGCTTGGTTGGATATGACGGTTTCTCTATGGTAGTTCTGGACTTGGACAGCGTTGGTGAGTCACTTCGAATCCCTCGTCGTCGCTTCTTGCCTTCCTCTTGCTCCTGTTGCCGATTATTGTCTCGTCTGTATCGTATGCTTGATTTATGCTCCACCTCTGCACCCTTTCGCTATGCTCGTTGAGATGGCTCTTGTTTTATGGCTTTGGCAGGATGTTCCTCAGTAATTGGTACTCGTCAGGATATATAGATCCTGGAATTTCGACAGTGGGATATATCCTCGTGCCTACCATTGACTTGGGATACTCCTGGAAATGCTTGGCTTCTCTTCAATTTACTCTAGCTTGGGTACGGTGTATATTATCCTTATTTAAGGACTTGTTGCTATCGGATGAAACTGCACAGGTTACTCGTAAGGCCTGTATAGTTTTTCTGTTGCTCCTTGTGTTTCCTTGATAAGTTCTTAAGGTTACTCGTAAGGCCTTAATTACTTGTTACTTGATCACGACTTGATAATCTGATGACTTGATGACTTGATAATTTTTCTTGACGGGCGTTGCCTTTATATAGGCAACTCCCGTGGCCTCAGGAATAGCTTGGTGTAGTACCGCTATACAGCTGGTACATTTCCATCGGCCCTCTGCTTTCACCCACGCATCCACTTGTTGCTATGCGTGGTGAAAGTCCCGTAAATCTTTGGCACATATGTCCACTTTCTTTGTGGCTGCGCGCCCATTTATTTCCTTGTCCTTTTCTAGCTCCCTTGCATCTATGTGCTTCCATCACTTTCACCCATTGGCGTCGCCTTTCCATTGGCCGCCCATCGTATCCCGTTCTTTCTCTGCATTCTTTCTCTGTCAGCGCTGCCGTCGCCCGTCGCTCCCTTTGATCCACTCGTCATACCCAATTTCGCCCATATTCGCTCCATATTATATTTCTATACATATGCATATACTAATTATATTGATTTAAACTATTGTTTAATAATAATTCTCCTGATTAATTTAATATATAACATCGTTTAATTTCCCATGCAATGCACATTCATCCGCATATCGTATCTATCAGATAGAGGGCTTCCCCATTGTTCATCCCTCCCCCTTCGGTTCGCATATTCCCCTATCCAATCCACAAACCATTATCGTTTCATACATGATGCATGCATGCCCCGCACCCGTCTCGTGGGCTTGCTTGGCCCTCACTTTGTTCTCATAATTTCGGCAGTTCATGCTCTCACTGCTTTGATCTCTTGTGTGTGACGTAGGCAGAGAGCACCCATAGGCCACCGGTACTCCCTCTCGCCGTCATACACGCATAGCATACATGTATTGTGAGTGTATGCTTGTTCATGCATTGTACGTCAATGCATGCATTTCTATTGTGGCCTCTCTGTGCTCTTAAATTGTCTCACTGGGCCAATGCCCTTTTTCGCTTGCCCTTATTTGCTCTTACATAGCCGATTTTATACATTATGCCTCCCACGCATCTTCCCGCTTGTACGAAATTTGCCAGCGGTCGCATGCGGCTCGATCATCATGCTCGATCGTACGTCACAGGTTCGATCGAGCCATGTTGGACCTGGTTGCCCGTCGTATGTATGCATATTGGTTTTTTTTGCATTCTGCTTCCCACGCATCTTCCCGCTTGTACGAAATCTAGCCGTATCGTATGTCGTGTAATTTCCAACTTCTCACATTATGCTTCCCACGCATCTTCCCGCTTGTACGAAATTGCTCGCGGTTGCGTGCGGCTCGATCGGTCATGTTTGATCGTAGCCGTATCGTATGTCGTGCAAATGCCGACGTTTTACATTATGCTTCCCACGCATCTTCCCGCTTGTACGAAATCGCTTGCGGTTGCGTGTGGTTCGATCCATTGCGTTTGATCGTAACTTATTTGCGTTGCACTGGTTCGATCGACCAGTGCCAATATTGGTCGTATATCGTACATCTGGTTCGTGTCTCGGCTTTGTCTTGTATCGTATATCGTACATCTGGTTCGTGTCTTGGCTATATCTTGTATCTGGTGCGATATTCACACCTTTGTATTGCTTCGCTGTCGGTTTGTTGTGTGGGATATTATTATTAATTTTCCAAAGTCTATGCATAAACGTATATGCCCACTTTTTTTCGTTACTAATACAATGGGGACGTGTGTATTCGGAATCGCTTGGCCTAATAAATCCTCTACCAAGTACAATTTCTCTTCATTGTTTCCTAGCTGTTTTCTGGTTTCTCCTATGAAAGTCTCGTTTGTTAGTGTATCTTGTGGTTTGTGATCAATTTTTGTGTTTTTGTCTGCATTAAATACTTCTTTCCTTGTAATTTTTGTTTCATTATCCTTAAACATTTAACGACTTCTTCATTAAGAGTAACATTTTACATTATCGTACTCTTCATTAACATGTTTATATTCATTAATAAATTCCTCGTTAACATTTTTGTAACGAGGTCAGTTTTGTCTACCTTTACATTATTAATCTTGACTTGCATTTCATTAACAATTTTGTCTTCTTTTCCATTACAATTTTTAATAACTGTCATTCTATAATCGTTATTCTTGTTTTGTTTTTGCTGACAAGTCGCTTGTGATGATCTCACTTAAAAATTTACGTTCTTCTACTATGGCAGTCTTCAAACAATCTAAATCTAATTTTATATCGCATGCTTCCAAAAATAGCAGCTCATAGACTCGTCGGAGACAATAACTAAGTGAAAGTAAATTTTATTTGAATTTTTCATAATGTATTAATAATGTTTTTTTCAAAAATAATTAGTTGGCTTTTAATAATGCCGTGATAGAACTTCTTCTTAATTATAGAGATTGGACTCCCCGAGTCTACGACGCACGGTACAATAACGGAATGATAAGGAATGTCTACGAAATTTATCTTAAATCTTCTTACATAATTCTTGTTGTAATGGGTTGTATGGAGGCGGCTTCTGCTTGGATAGTCGTCATGTTTTTGGCCGCTGCTCCTGTCTGATTCGGTCTTCTTGGCTGTTCCGTCAGGTTCTGGAAACTTGTCTTTAGCCGAACAGCGCATCTTGGCCGTGCATTTGGGTGCCCAGTGTTCCATTGAACCGCAAACATAACACGAGCCACGGGCTCGAATTGTCTTGTTGCAATCCTTCCACAAGTGTCCTTTAATGTTGCAGTAACTTATGACGTCTGGTGCCCGAGTTTATGTCCTTTGTAGTTTGTTGAGCGACATCAAGGTGTACCACAGCAAATGCCTTTAATATTTGTCTAGCACTAGTGGAAAATTTGGATGCGCGCTTGTGTGCACAAACCTTTGCCCGGGATGCCTTCGATGACCTGATCCAAAAGCTCCTCGTCGTCGATGTTGACTTCAATAGCCATCATTAGCTTATCCTCCATGTATATGGCAAATCTATCCCTTGGGTGCCATTTGCGTTTCCCGAACTGACGGTGCATCTCAGATGCAGCCAAGATTGGGTATTTCCCTTCATTTTACATATTAAGAGAATTCGCAAGTGGTTGTCTCTCAGGTTATAGACTTCGCCGATATTTCTCAATTGCGCTGTCCATCTCTTAGGGCACGAGCTACCATTGAAATCAAACGAAATTTCTTTTGCCAGCAAGTGAGCCATCCCTGGAGCTCTGATGACGGAGTTGTCAGAGTTCAAGTCATAGGTGGCGCGACTATCGTTATCGGAAGAGTTGCCATACTTATGGGTAGTGGTGGTGGGGTTGCCACTGTTGCCCGAATTTATTGAAGATCTGTTAGAAGCTTATTCGTGGCCTTGAAGCAACAACTGAAGTTGCTCAATCAGCAGTCGAACTGACGAGAATTCGCATGAATTTACCGTTTCTTGTTGCAAGGCGTCGTCAATTCAATGTCATTCAAATCGTGACTAATCATGTTCGTCGTCCATAGATGGTGCGCTGCCACGTGTCTCGATTGAAATTCGATTTAAACGGAGCACTAGTTCGGCTTTAGGACCACTTGATGGCATTGATCTACTGAGTAATCAGCTATATTAATTTCGGCGCTCATTATGTATGTGGATAAAGACCACTTCTGAAGTTATGACAGGATGTAACTGAGAGATTCAGCTTTGTATATCTTTAATAAGTTAGTTCAATCGAGTGCTTTTATAAATATTGTTTTTGTAACACAAGTATTATTTACGGTTAGGTACACAATGGGTAAACTTAGAATTAATTATGCGCTTTGTTCAACCGTTTCCCTTCGACTCCCACGCATGTTCTCTCTCATGACTCTCGCTGATCATTCGCTCTCTGAGAAATATGCCAGAGTGGTAAGAAACAGAGGGAGACAGAGAGAGAGCCTGCTACGATATACATAAAAATTTTTATGTATTTAACTACTATAATTCAATTAATTAAAAATATGTATACATATACATACAATTGAAAACTATTTCGAAAAAAACGAGAAAGAAAAATTTTCAGGCTTATAACCTTTAATCAATCATTTATTATCATCACCATTAATAAATAAATAACTCCATAATATTACTTTAGTTTCTAAAAAAGGGAGGTGTAGTAAATTCATAAAAAAATCAGCTTAACTTGTAACACTTTGTTGCAAGTATAAACAATTAAAAATGTACGCAATAAAATATAGCTGTGCGCTTGAATATGTTCAATGAAAGACGTTAGTATTTCTTGATTTGAATTTATGTTTATTTATTTTTATATATATAGGTACTAGCACATAAACCAGTGAGTGATAGTTGTCGCAACCAACACATAAATTGGGTGGATTTCGCTCCGAAGAGCGAGAATACAAAGGTTGTGATGGAGGCCAAGGACACAGCGATGCCCACCCGATGTAACTACAATTAGTATCTGATCTTACTACGAATAGTGCATTTCTTTTATAGTAAAAATAGAGAGCTTACTTGCATAGTTCGACATAGTGTTAGAACAGCAAAATACTGATTATTGATTTTTTTATAATAAAAATAGAGAGATTACTTGCATAGTTCGACATAGTGCTAGGACAGCAAACTACGTCTTTATTGATAATAGCTAACCATAGCAGCTTAATTAACTAGGTCCTTATTGCTGAATGCTGACCATATCAGGTCTACTTATGACTGATAAGCCACCGATATCTGTAATCGGGTTACATACTATGTTTCACTAATCTTAAAATACATTTCCGTTATTCTATATTATGTTATATTTCACATTATTAACTTATTGTTATATTATTTTCTAAACTAAAAAACAACATACTCCCGGCCGTTGAACACCTGTTCAAAGTTATCCAACGTTGATCAAAAAATTGCTGGGGGCTGTGTTTGCTACAGCAGGAGTCGGCATAGGGTTGACGATCTGGACCATTGTGCCTTGGGGTTTGAGAGTGTCGCCTTATTCCATATACCATTAAAAGAACCAATGGTATTGTGAGCGACACGTAGGAGACGATAACATGGTGTGCCGGCTGGCTGGGGTCTTTTGGTAACTTCCAGTTTTGCTTAGCTTCCAGTTTTCCTTGAATGTTGTTTAGTTCGTCGTAGCTTAGCTGCATCTTCGTGACTTGTGTTGTTGTTGGCGCTGCTTTTGTTGGGCCAATGCTGAAGTTGCCAAACCGCACATATGACAATTTCATTGTGTCTATCGTAGCGATACGGGGACCTGTTTTTCGGATAACAGAACTCATGGCCGTACACTTCGGGTCTAGAGTTAATAATCCAGTCTTCTTGATAGTGACAGTTTGTATATAATCGTCACAGGTCACTGTGAGTTCAATTGGTCCAATGGTTGCAAAAATGCACAGCTTTTTATGATACATGGGAATTTTAATGTTCAAGAAAACAATTCCATGAGTTCCAATTGCTGGAATGGGTACCAGGTTGTACAGTTGCACTGCCTGTGTTGTTACTAATGGAAATGTGACTTCAAATATTACATGATTGTTTGCGATTGTGCTCTGTGCCTTCATTAAAGCATATAATTGCAAGATGTCGTTATCTGGAAATGGCAACTCCAGATCAATTGGAAGATGTCTCTTAAGTTGGTTCAGATGTCCCTGAAGCTGGCCTGGTGATAGTAGTAACGGGCTTATCATGCTATGGTGGGCATCTGTAAAAACTCGGGAAATTTCGGTTTGAATTCGTTTGCAATTCCCTGCAATAACCGTCATCTGGGTAGTTAGCGTGATATACCATTGCAATGCCTTTACCGCATTGTCCTGGACCTTGGTTATATCGTTCATCTGCTGTTCCATTAGTTTCATCTGATTTTCAACTGTGGCTTTGTCTCACTTAATGATGTTTATCGTTGAGTTGATTACAGATGTCTGGTTTTGCAGCAAGGTCAATAAGTATGCTTCATTCGATTTCACCTTTCGTATGGTGCTTGACATGTCTGTTGCATACTTTGAGTCTAGAACGCCAAATAAACAATGTTCCCAATTAGATCTAAAACTGATCATCTGCACAAAGGAGATCATTCCCTGTTTGTAGCTCCGCGTCGACTTGTTCGAAGTGTCTCTGCATTGCTGTGAATACCTCTAGAACTTTCATTAACACGCATATTTCTCCAATTTTTACGACTACGATGTCTTCAGATCAGCCCACCGCAGTCCAGTAAGACGTTGCCATTCTTCCTGTGGCAATGTCTTCTTAATATATGCCATGTTTATAGTTATATCGAGTTATGTTGGTCCTTTGGGCTAATGCTATAGGAAGTAACATCATCATTATTCAGATCGTCAGTGCCATTGGTGGCAGACCGACCGACAAACGTCTTTTTGTCTTTGGTTATGCAGTGTCCTTGATACCAGGGACTTCTTGGGAATTAGATCCTGTGTCATCTGCCTCGATTTTACGTTTTATCCCTGTCTCTCTAAAAAAGGGAGCCAATTTATGGATAGCTCGCTTGTAGGTGCCTCTGGATGTCCTTACGTCCATCACACGGAAATATCCATCCATGCCTAGATATAGTTTTACAAATCGTCCAATCCGCCACTGCAAGATTAACACATGTGTGCAGAATGTATGCTTAAGCTAATTCCCATTGCTCTGGAATCGATCGCTTTGTTACTGGCTCGGCATCCGGCTGGGCGACCAATGGTTCTCCGATCAATAGATGGCCTGGGGTTACAGCTCGTCTGCGTTTGGGGTTAACGGACGAGAGTTCAGCACTGCTTCAACATTGACAATGATGGTAGTCAGTTGTTCAAACGTTAAATTTGCTGTCGATACGTTTTTCAACAGTAAATGCTTAGCGGACTTTACCGCAGCTTTCCATAATCCCACAAAATGTGGAGATCGTGGTGGTATGAACTTAAATTGCACTTCCTTTTGGTTACAAAACTCCTTGATCGTACCTGATGCTTTTTCTGAGTGTATTGTAATGTTCAGCTCCTTTAGGTGGTTATTTGGTCCAACAAAGTTTGCTGCATTATCGCAGTATAACGTCTGACATCTTCCTCTGCGCCCTATGAAGCGCTGAAGCGCACCTACAAATAAGGAGGTAGACAGGTCTCCGACCAATTCCAGGTGGACCGCCTTGGTTGCAAAGCATACAAACCCTGCTATATAAGCTTTATCAGGTCGTTTTCCTTGAACCTTATGATGGATCCCGAATGGTCCACAATAATCTACTCCGGCGTTGAGAAAGGGTCTATTCTGAAATACCCGGTGCTCAGGTAAGTTGCGCATGACTTGTTTAAGGAACTGTGGCCGATACTTGGTGCAGCCTACGCAGCCCTAGATCACATACCGATCCATTGGCTTCACCTTAATGATGTGGTACTATTGCCGAACTATTTCGAGAAGTGCCTCATGTCCACAATGAAGATTCTCTTAATGAAGTTTCCGTAGTATTATTTTTACCACCGGATCATTATACGGCAAGAGATATGGATTCTTTGTTTCCGTTGATACTGGTGCTTGTTGTAGCCGAGATGCTACTCGTATGATTTAATGTTCATCCAGTATTAGTGTCCAGTATTTTGCGATCCAACGGTTGATGGGGTCGTTTCTTTAAATGGCGTAATTCAAATGAAAATCCTGTTTCTTGAATATGCTTGATGATCATTCTGCGTGCTTGTTCGAATTCTTCTAATTCTAACTGAGTCGTTGGCTTACAATGGGGACGTGTGTATTCGGAATCGCTTGGCCTAATAATTCCTTCTTTTAGGTTTCCAGCATCCAGCAAATGTTGTAGCTTTTCCTTCTCTGTATATGCTAATCGCCTAGGTGCACAACTAAATGGTTTAGAATTCTGTAAGCTTAGCTTCATCGAGCACTTGATATCTGGTGTTTCTTGACTATGAGCATCAATATAGTTGTTTTTAACTAATTGCTGGAATTGGCGACACGTTTTATAATCGATATCCCCACTACTCACATATTCTGATTCTAAATCGTCTTCGTTTATGTGGCAGATCTCTAGCATGCTCTTGTCAAAATCCTCTACCAAGTACAATTTCTCTTCATTGTTTCCTAGCTGTTTTCTGGTTTCTCCTATGAAAGTCTCGTTTGTTAGTGTATCTTGTGGTTTGTGATCAATTTTTGTGTTTTTGTCTGCATTAAATACTTCTTTCCTTGTAATTTTTGTTTCATTATCCTTAAACATTTAACGACTTCTTCATTAAGAGTAACATTTTACATTATCGTACTCTTCATTAACATGTTTATATTCATTAATAAATTCCTCGTTAACATTTTTGTAACGAGGTCAGTTTTGTCTACCTTTACATTATTAATCTTGACTTGCATTTCATTAACAATTTTGTCTTCTTTTCCATTACAATTTTTAATAACTGTCATTCTATAATCGTTATTCTTGTTTTGTGTTGCTGACAAGTCGCTTGTGATGATCTCACTTAAAAATTTACGTTCTTCTACTATGGCAGTCTTCAAACAATCTAAATCTAATTTTATATCGCATGCTTCCAAAAATAGCAGCTCATAGACTCGTCGGAGACAATAACTAAGTGAAAATAAATTTTATTTGAATTTTTCATAATGTATTAATAATGTTTTTTTCAAAAATTATTAGTTGGCTTTTAATAATGCCGTGATAGAACTTCTTCTTAATTATAGAGATTGGACTCCCCGAGTCTACGACGCACGGTACAATAACGGAATGATAAGGAATGTCTACGAAATTTATCTTAAATCTTCTTACATAATTGTTGTTGTAATGGGTTGTATGGAGGCGGCTTCTGCTTGGATAGTCGTCATGTTTTTGGCCGCTGCTCCTGTCTGATTCGGTCTTCTTGGCTGTTCCGTCAGGTTCTGGAAACTTGTCTTTAGCCGAACAGCGCATCTTGGCCGTGCATTTGGGTGCCCAGTGTTCCATTGAACCGCAAACATAACACGAGCCACGGGCTCGAATTGTCTTGTTGCAATCCTTCCACAAGTGTCCTTTAATGTTGCAGTAACTTATGACGTCTGGTGCCCGAGTTTATGTCCATTGTAGTTTGTTGAGCGACATCAAGGTGTACCACAGCAAATGCCTTTAATATTTGTCTAGCACTAGTGGAAAATTTGGATGCGCGCTTGTGTGCACAAACCTTTGCCCGGGATGCCTTCGATGACCTGATCCAAAAGCTCCTCGTCGTCGATGTTGACTTCAATAGCCATCATTAGCTTATCCTCCATGTATATGGCAAATCTATCCCTTGGGTGCCATTTGCGTTTCCCGAACTGACGGTGCATCTCAGATGCAGCCAAGATTGGGTATTTCCCTTCATTTTACATATTAAGAGAATTCGCAAGTGGTTGTCTCTCAGGTTATAGACTTCGCCGATATTTCTCAATTGCGCTGTCCTTCTCTTAGGGCACGAGCTACCATTGAAATCAAACGAAATTTCTTTTGCCAGCAAGTGAGCCATCCCTGGAGCTCTGATGACGGAGTTGTCAGAGTTCAAGTCATAGGTGGCGCGACTATCGTTATCGGAAGAGTTGCCATACTTATGGGTAGTGGTGGTGGGGTTGCCACTGTTGCCCGAATTTATTGAAGATCTGTTAGAAGCTTATTCGTGGCCTTGAAGCAACAACTGAAGTTGCTCAATCAGCAGTCGAACTGACGAGAATTCGCATGGATTTACCGTTTCTTGTTGCAAGGCGTCGTCAATTCAATGTCATTCAAATCGTGACTAATCATGTTCGTCGTCCATAGATGGTGCGCTGCCACGTGTCTCGATTGAAATTCGATTTAAACGGAGCACTAGTTCGGCTTTAGGACCACTTGATGGCATTGATCTACTGAGTAATCAGCTATATTAATTTCGGCGCTCATTATGTATGTGGATAAAGACCACTTCTGAAGTTATGACAGGATGTAACTGCTTTGTATATCTTTAATAAGTTAGTTCAATCGAGTGCTTTTATAAATATTGTTTTTGTAACACAAGTATTATTTACGGTTAGGTACACAATGGGTAAACTTAGAATTAATTATGCGCTTTGTTCAACCGTTTCCCTTCGACTCCCACGCATGTTCTCTCTCATGACTCTCGCTGATCTCATAATCATTCGCTCTCTGAGAAATATGCCAGAGTGGTAAGAAAAAGAGGGAGACAGAGAGAGAGCCTGCTACGATATACATAAAAATTTTTATGTATTTAACTACTATAATTCAATTAATTAAAAATATGTATACATATACATACAATTGAAAACTATTTCGAAAAAAACGAGAAAGAAAAATTTTCAGGCTTATAACCTTTAATCAATCATTTATTATCATCACCATTAATAAATAAATAACTCCATAATATTACTTTAGTTTCTAAAAAAGGGAGGTGTAGTAAATTCATAAAAAAAATCAGCTTAACTTGTAACACTTTGTTGCAAGTATAAACAATTAAAAATGTACGCAATAAAATATAGCTGTGCGCTTGAATATGTTCAATGAAAGACGTTAGAATTTCTTGATTTGAATTTATGTTTATTTATTTTTATATATATAGGTACTAGCACATAAACCAGTGAGTGATAGTTGTCGCAACCAACACATAAATTGGGTGGATTTCGCTCCGAAGAGCGAGAATACAAAGGTTGTGATGGAGGCCAAGGACACAGCGATGCCCACCCGATGTAACTACAATTAGTATCTGATCTTACTACGAATAGTGCATTTCTTTTATAGTAAAAATAGAGAGCTTACTTGCATAGTTCGACATAGTGTTAGAACAGCAAAATACTGATTATTGATTTTTTTATAATAAAAATAGAGAGATTACTTGCATAGTTCGACATAGTGCTAGGACAGCAAACTACGTCTTTATTGATAATAGCTAACCATAGCAGCTTAATTAACTAGGTCCTTATTGCTGAATGCTGACCATATCAGGTCTACTTATGACTGATAAGCCACCGATATCTGTAATCGGGTTACATACTATGTTTCACTAATCTTAAAATACATTTCCGTTATTCTATATTATGTTATATTTCACATTATTAACTTATTGTTATATTATTTTCTAAACTAAAAAACAACATACTCCCGGCCGTTGAACACCTGTTCAAAGTTATCCAACGTTGATCAAAAAATTGCTGGGGGCTGTGTTTGCTACAGCAGGAGTCGGCATAGGGTTGACGATCTGGACCATTGTGCCTTGGGGTTTGAGAGTGTCGCCTTATTCCATATACCATTAAAAGAACCAATGGTATTGTGAGCGACACGTAGGAGACGATAACATGGTGTGCCGGCTGGCTGGGGTCTTTTGGTAACTTCCAGTTTTGCTTAGCTTCCAGTTTTCCTTGAATGTTGTTTAGTTCGTCGTAGCTTAGCTGCATCTTCGTGACTTGTGTTGTTGTTGGCGCTGCTTTTGTTGGGCCAATGCTGAAGTTGCCAAACCGCACATATGACAATTTCATTGTGTCTATCGTAGCGATACGGGGACCTGTTTTTCGGATAACAGAACTCATGGCCGTACACTTCGGGTCTAGAGTTAATAATCCAGTCTTCTTGATAGTGACAGTTTGTATATAATCGTCACAGGTCACTGTGAGTTCAATTGGTCCAATGGTTGCAAAAATGCACAGCTTTTTATGATACATGGGAATTTTAATGTTCAAGAAAACAATTCCATGAGTTCCAATTGCTGGAATGGGTACCAGGTTGTACAGTTGCACTGCCTGTGTTGTTACTAATGGAAATGTGACTTCAAATATTACATGATTGTTTGCGATTGTGCTCTGTGCCTTCATTAAAGCATATAATTGCAAGATGTCGTTATCTGGAAATGGCAACTCCAGATCAATTGGAAGATGTCTCTTAAGTTGGTTCAGATGTCCCTGAAGCTGGCCTGGTGATAGTAGTAACGGGCTTATCATGCTATGGTGGGCATCTGTAAAAACTCGGGAAATTTCGGTTTGAATTCGTTTGCAATTCCCTGCAATAACCGTCATCTGGGTAGTTAGCGTGATATACCATTGCAATGCCTTTACCGCATTGTCCTGGACCTTGGTTATATCGTTCATCTGCTGTTCCATTAGTTTCATCTGATTTTCAACTGTGGCTTTGTCTCACTTAATGATGTTTATCGTTGAGTTGATTACAGATGTCTGGTTTTGCAGCAAGGTCAATAAGTATGCTTCATTCGATTTCACCTTTCGTATGGTGCTTGACATGTCTGTTGCATACTTTGAGTCTAGAACGCCAAATAAACAATGTTCCCAATTAGATCTAAAACTGATCATCTGCACAAAGGAGATCATTCCCTGTTTGTAGCTCCGCGTCGACTTGTTCGAAGTGTCTCTGCATTGCTGTGAATACCTCTAGAACTTTCATTAACACGCATATTTCTCCAATTTTTACGACTACGATGTCTTCAGATCAGCCCACCGCAGTCCAGTAAGACGTTGCCATTCTTCCTGTGGCAATGTCTTCTTAATATATGCCATGTTTATAGTTATATCGAGTTATGTTGGTCCTTTGGGCTAATGCTATAGGAAGTAACATCATCATTATTCAGATCGTCAGTGCCATTGGTGGCAGACCGACCGACAAACGTCTTTTTGTCTTTGGTTATGCAGTGTCCTTGATACCAGGGACTTCTTGGGAATTAGATCCTGTGTCATCTGCCTCGATTTTACGTTTTATCCCTGTCTCTCTAAAAAAGGGAGCCAATTTATGGATAGCTCGCTTGTAGGTGCCTCTGGATGTCCTTACGTCCACCACACGGAAATATCCATCCATGCCTGGATATAGTTTTACAAATCGTCCAATCCGCCACTGCAAGATTAACACATGTGTGCAGAATGTATGCTTAAGCTAATTCCCATTGCTCTGGAATCGATCGCTTTGTTACTGGCTCGGCATCCGGCTGGGCGACCAATGGTTCTCCGATCAATAGATGGCCTGGGGTTACAGCTCGTCTGCGTTTGGGGTTAACGGACGAGAGTTCAGCACTGCTTCAACATTGACAATGATGGTAGTCAGTTGTTCAAACGTTAAATTTGCTGTCGATACGTTTTTCAACAGTAAATGCTTAGCCGACTTTACCGCAGCTTTCCATAATCCCACAAAATGTGGAGATCGTGGTGGTATGAACTTAAATTGCACTTCCTTTTGGTTACAAAACTCCTTGATCGTACCTGATGCTTTTTCTGAGTGGTTATTTGGTCCAACAAAGTTTGTTGCATTATCGCAGTATAACGTCTGACATCTTCCTCTGCGCCCTATGAAGCGCTGAAGCGCACCTACAAATAAGGAGGTAGACAGGTCTCCGACCAATTCCAGGTGGACCGCCTTGGTTGCAAAGCATACAAACCCTGCTATATAAGCTTTATCAGGTCGTTTTCCTTGAACCTTATGATGGATCCCGAATGGTCCACAATAATCTACTCCGGCGTTGAGAAAGGGTCTATTCTGAAATACCCGGTGCTCAGGTAAGTTGCGCATGACTTGTTTAAGGAACTGTGGCCGATACTTGGTGCAGCCTACGCAGCCCTAGATCACATACCGATCCATTGGCTTCACCTTAATGATGTGGTACTATTGCCGAACTATTTCGAGAAGTGCCTCATGTCCACAATGAAGATTCTCTTAATGAAGTTTCCGTAGTATTATTTTTACCACCGGATCATTATACGGCAAGAGATATGGATTCTTTGTTTCCGTTGATACTGGTGCTTGTTGTAGCCGAGATGCTACTCGTATGATTTAATGTTCATCCAGTATTAGTGTCCAGTATTTTGCGATCCAACGGTTGATGGGGTCGTTTCTTTAAATGGCGTAATTCAAATGAAAATCCTGTTTCTTGAATATGCTTGATGATCATTCTTCGAATTCTTCTAATTCTAACTGAGTGGTTGGCTTCCTGTTCTGCTTGTGACAAAACCGTAGCACATACGCCACTATTCGCTATAGGCGGTAAAATAAATTTCTGTGATTTATCGTACATATCCACTCTTTTTTGTTGTTGGCAGTGGCGGTCGTCATGCTGTATACCTTGGTTTTCTTCTCAGCGGCCTTAATGGTGCTGGCCAGCCACTTTGTGGTCCATGCCAAAACAGTAGTCCATATAACCATTATGTATGCGTGCTAAGCTGGTCTGCTGATATGCTCGAGACAGAACATCAGCTGCGTTGCGTGCTGATCACACATGACGTCATTGCCTTGGATGTGAGGCTGCGTGTATTTTGGTCAACCGATTAGCCACAAACGTGTGAAAATGTGCTGCCCGTGAATTAATTCAAGACAGTACCACATTTGAGTCTGACCAGAGAAATGACGCAACACTTTCTGATCGTAATTGGAGATCCTGTCGAACTCTATCCATGAGTTCAGCTCCAAGTACAGCTGCACATAGTTCCAGACGGGGCAGTGTCTGTCTTTCAAGGGGAGCCACCCTCGACTTGGCGCACAACAATCTGACCGAAATTTGACCATTCTTATAGGATGATCGGATATAAACTGCCGCTCCATACGCCTTTTCTGACGCATCAACAAATGTATGCAGTTCCTTTGTTGTGGGAACCTTATCGTCAAAAATGTACATCCTCTTGGTAGGCTTCCCATTGCTTCTCCAAATACGGCGGCAGGTCACCATCCATCTCAATTCGTTCGGTAGCAACATGATGAAGAAAGATTTTCCCTCTTACCACTACCGGTGCAAACAGGCCTAGAGGATCGAGAATTTGACCGACTTCAGATAGCACTACTCGTCTCGTTATTCCTTTTGCTTTTGAGGCTTTGATTAATCTACTTTGGGCGCCCATATGATTCCCAATGTTTTGACACTTGTTTGTTCCAGTGTGTCACCGAGATTGATGTCATCAATCGTATCTTCCTTTGGAATTTCGTTTAGAATTTGACTGCGATTTGAACACCATTTCCGCAAGTTGAAACCCTTGGGTCTCATTATTTCTAAAAGCTCTTGTCTTATTTGCAGGGCTTCTGGTAAACTGTAAGACAGTCATCAACAGTCATTTTTTAATGCCAATGCTCCATCAGACAATTTTTCAGTGCCAAGTATTCCAGACACTTTGTTGCTAAATAGGGGGCTGATGTGGTTCCATACGTCGCCGTGTTCAAACGATAAGACCTTAGTTCTTGACTGGGATCCTGTCTCCACACAATCATCTAATTAAATTGATCGGCTGGGTTTATCTATACTTGACGATACATTTTTCAATATCCGCGGTGTGTCCTAATCCTGAGCGTATTTGTGTGTCCTGAACCGTAGTAGAATTGAGAAAAGTTGTTTCTGTACAACTGGTCCAAGATATAAAATGTCGTTCAGTGATTTCCCAGATGACGTTTTGCATGAAGCATCAAATACCACCCTTAGCTTGGTGGTTGTAATGGGATAAAGTAATGGTTCTTGGCAATTTGCTCCACCATTACCTGTTCATATGTCCAAGCTATTCATATTCTGACATAAATTCCGGCCTACCATGCCTACCATACAGATGATTGAATTCTGCCAGCAACAATCCATCCAAACTCTGAATTTTGTAATGTTGGACGGTTTCGATTGCCCCGTCTCCTTTCTGATAGCAGTATATCATGCTATTTTCTGCGATATTTGTTCTGTGGGTTGATCACATATAATGTGTGGCAATACAAATGCCTCAACTAGCATTGCCAACTTGCTGTATCTTAACTTTACCACCAGCTAACTCGTGCCTTGCTTATCTGTGGGTGACCACGTTAATTTGACGATAACTTTTTTACCAGTCTCTCAGTAAATCATCTGCCAATATTCCTTGGGAAGACCAATCTGCGGGATTCTGGTTTATTTTAACGTCACGCCACGAGACTCATGGTGTCTTTCCAATATTTAGTCTATACGATTGTCAATGAACGTTTTTAAACTAGTTGCGAATGGGTCTGCCATACCAACACGATTGTCGAATCAAACCAAGAAAACTTTCCAGATCCTTCCAAGCTAACTTAATTGATTCGATTGCCCGTCTTAGGACATAATTCGAAACGAGGAAGCGATTGCTGCTTGAGTGAAGTGACTTGTGTTTTTGCCGCAATCAGTGGAATCTCTATACTGCCATCCTGGTGCACAATCCGGTCCATGTAGAAATATTCCAATGCAACCTTGGCAGCTGGCAAGTTGTTCTATGAGCCACATAGCTAAAAACGAAGCGCAGACTCTGTTATAAGTTACGGTAAAAAGCTGGTAATGTGTCAACTCTTAAGTCGGGTTTTTATTCCATACAATTCGTTGATAAATCAGGTGATTTTCAGAAATCCAAATTTGCATAAACATTTGTACGATGTCTGCACAAAAAGCAAACATGTGAATTCGAAAGCGTAAACACGCATCTATTAAGATACGTCGAAAACTGATGTGTAGTGATCTGCCACTCTTATGGATATAAGATCCATAAAATATAATTCGCAGAGTGGTATCACTAACCGGATGGTAACGCACACAGAGCATGTGTTCAGATTGGTATTACTAACCGGATTGTGAGGCATTTAGAACATGTGTTCTTGCGGTGCATTTGTCTTCTCTTTCTCGTCAAATGTGCGCAAATGTTTTAGAGCCATGCATTCGCGCCTGAACTTTGTGTACTGCTTTTAACTTGCGATCTTTCGGGAGACGTCGTTCTACTGAATAAATCGTAATGCTCCACACTTTAGAGTATCTGCGAATTGGACATCCGAATGTTTAAATGTAAGTCAACACTATACCTTCCAACAAAATGTCCACATGCTTAGTTTTGTTTCGAATGAATCAGTTAGTTCCAATGCATCGAAAACTCTCAATACGACCAGGTCGACTACATCTCTTGGCAATAGAGTTGTTAGTTTACCTAAACCATGAGCTGTGATATATAGTGTATGCTTCAGAGAACTGCAATGAGTAATAAATTTTACGGTGCACCCAATCATTGAGTTTGATTTTGTTCGATGCGGTCCTATGTATTGAGTGATCGGTTCGAATCGGTTCGAATCGAACGCTCACGAACGCTCAAAAAAGTATTGCTAGTAGTTCATTCTGTATGACCGCATATTTTCCTACAACTTGATTGAGCGGAACGAATCTTTTGCTTAGGCAAATGGGAGTGACCGAAGATTTTTGTTTTGTTCGAAGGATTTATCGTCTGTTTGCTCACAATCACACTTTCTGATTGTGTGTGATTGACTGACTATAAGAATTATTTATCGAATTTTTGTCATCGCCAAAACAAAAAATACAAGTTCTTGGAAAAAATGGAGGAAATTAATTCGGAGTTCATAACAGAGCAAATCGAAAATGGAAACTTTACTCTGTCCACCAAACGAAAAGGACGCAGTGCGATTTGGTCAGTATTGTCGGAAATAATAAGGTCTGAATTTCCTGCTTGAGAAATACTCAATGTATTTACATAGATCATGAGACTGACTGTTCCAAACCACTCCATTGGATCCAAAATGGATAATGTAGTATGGAAGTTATAAAATTAATTCTCTTTTTTAAATTAAAGTATTTTTATAAATAAAACTTCAATAAAGAAATCTGCATTTAAATTTTGCTGATTAAGGTAATAGAAAAAAATGGACTAATCTAAATTTAATAAAGTTAAATGGTTGTGTCTATTATTTTCGTGTTTTTTTTTTTTTTTTTTTTTTTTTTGTTCACATAGTTAAACTTGTTCCTTATAACTGTAATAATTACGTACACAGTCATATCGTAATTCATATCGATTTTAAATGTCAAACTCTACTCAAATCATGTGCACAAAATCCGATGTTAGTTCGGGTTTATTCATTTGTCTTGAATCGAATTTTACAAACGATCAATTCGGGTAACTGTACTGCGCTAACGCCTCTTGTAGTATCGGCCTTGATTGATAAAATTCCTAAAAGAAATATTGTACGTGGTAAGTTTGATTGTCTGATTCACTATCAAAGTATGATACCTTTGAATTCAATGCATAAACTGAGCTGTGGGCAATACAATCCTTTGTTTACCTTTGGACCGTAAATGTACTGTAGACCAAGCTAAATAACTCTATGTTTCAATAGATTGGATTTTCTTTCCAAGCTTTTCGGCTTGGCGAAGCAGCAGCGTGTGGTGCGTGTCCTAGCTATACTTTGCCTCTCATCTTGAAACACCAGGGCTTAGTGAACTGAAACACAAAAGTTTCTCCTTAGCAAACAAGTGGCACCTCATAACGGAGAGAGCCAAGAACTAGTTATAGTTGAATACATGGAATCACATTTTAGACACGATTTTTTAACGTTTCATTGTGCAACATGTTCGCAGCGGCTTAATTCGAAGTCTTCAAAATGTTCTCCAAGAAATCTTCTTGTGCAATTGGGTAGCTGAACCTGTCCCCCTGACACCGGACAGACAGCGCCACTTACTGTCATGCTTTCCTAGAATTCCCGTTGCAGCTCCATCTGCTTGTGTAATATCTGCCATACTACGGTGAGTGTTGCGTTCAGTTTTTCCATCTTAAACTAGAGTAAAATTGCTTATCCCCAAAAGGATCAAAATCCAGCTCGAAGGAATAATTTAATGGTGCCATAGATAATAACTGCTGGTTCGTATTTAATTAAAATGAAGTAAATATATGGTCTCGCCAACTTCGGTATACCATGCACCAGGGGAAAAAATATTTTAAATTTTAATGTACAAATGTCTTTTTCATTCTTTTAGCATTTTCTACCTCGCTCACTCTTATCAACACAAGAGCACTCTAGCGCCGCCACTAGCCTACCACCAAATCGGGCCCTATGGACCGCCTAGTAAAACACGTTCATACGTACAAATATTCTCCATGTTTCTTGTCCGTTTTTAATCAAAAATGGTAGGCTGGTAAAAATTAGTAAGACAATCGGTTTTTTCTAAATTATAGAGGCGGAAATGGGAGTAGAAAAAATTTTAAAAATTCATAATCTTCGCATACTAAACCAATCTAAGTACCAAAGTTGGTGACTCTAACTTTGTTAGTTTTCGAGAAAATCAGTTCTTTTTAATTTGCGGGGGCGGAAGCAGGCAACATTTGTAAAGAAACAATATCTGTGTTTGTACTAAACCTGTGCCTCGAGTTGGCGCAGGCGGGGGCGGAAATTTGTAAACAATTAGTGTCTGCGCGCTGACTAACGAATTATTCACTCCAAATTTGATGTCTTTAGCTATTATAGTCTTTAAAAAAATAGAATTTGTTTAAATTGCGACGGGGGAAGAGCGTACCAAAAAAGTAACAAATTTGGCGACTCTAGCTCTAAAAGCTTCCTTCTGCTTGTTACATACTTTTTTGCGATTTTAATATACCATTTCACCCTATAGGTGCATGGTATAAATAGATTTATTCACATAAACTGTAAGAGTATGGGTTCCCATCGATGACGTATGTACACTCCTCATCACTTGAATAGGACAGCCTGTACGGTCATTGTATTTTTGCGAAGAACTCAAAAGCGAAATGATAAAATAACGGTTTTCTTGCAAGTTGTCTTTTAGCAGTTATTCACGTCTATCAGAACGCAACAGAAACCTCTGGAAAAGAGCCGTTATATTTTTTTTTTTTGCTTTGTGTTGGAATTCGTATGAAATTGAGTAAATTTTTTCTGTCACTTGAATAGAACATGCATTTAGTTTGATCGTTTATTTTGGCGAGTGATCATACAAATTTTGTTAAAGGAGGTTTTCTTGCTATTTTCGAGTATTGGCTTTAATATAAAAACAAAATGGGTCGAGGAAAGTCCTTAACTGATGAGGAAAGAGGACAAATAAAGGCGTACAAGGACTCTGGACTATCAATTGCAAAAATAGCCAAAAATATCAATAGAAGTCGACATGTCATTTCAAATTTTTTAAGTAATGTGTCTGGCTATGGAAATAATATGAAAGGCCGCACTCATAGTGTGATTACCAATGCTGAGAGACGACTAATATTAAGAAAAGCGTCCAATTCTCATGACTCTGTGGCTAAAATTCGTGAAAAATGTGACGTTAATGCTAGTATATCCACTGTCCATCGTGTGATTTCGAAGGCTCAACATTTAAAGAGACTTAAAATTAAGAAGAAGCCTCCTCTCAACATTGCAAGAAAAGCGCAACGACTCAGTTTTTGTCGCGAGCATGTGGCCTGGACCACACAGTGGCGCAACGTGGTGTTCTCGGACGAAAAAAAATTCAATTTAGAAGGTCCAGACGGGTATAGTTATTATTTCCATGATATACGCAAAGAACCTCATCATTTGGACCGTCTTCATAGCAGAGCTGGAGGTGTGATGGTGTGGGGGGCCATTTCGTACTATGGCACCTTTAAACTTAAATTTTTGTCATCAACAATGAATGCATTGTGCTACAAGGGAATTTTAGTAGAGGCTTTTCCACATTTCCAAAGCCCTTTTGGGCCCCTCCCATGGACGTATCAGCAAGATAATGCGCCAATACATACAGCTCGGCTTGTAAAATCGTTCATAAAGAGCCAAAATGTGGACCTCCTAAGCTGGCCGCCCTACTCACCCGATTTAAATATAATCGAAAATGTGTGGGGATGGCTGACACGAGAGATTTATAGTTCAGGAAAACAATATTCAAGTGTTCCAGAATTAATAAAAGCAATTGAAATGGCTTGGGATTCCATTTCTTTGAATTATTTGGCCAGTTTGTATGAATCTCTTCCAAACAGGATGATTGAAGTCTTGGAACAGAAAGGTGGCTCGACACATTATTAAATCTACATACACACATACAATTGGTTTGCACAGGGCATTAAAACAGAAGAAGAAACAAAAAATTGCGAATATAGCGAAACAAAAAGGGACTTTGAAGGATTTGTTTATGGATTGATGAATTGAGTTACAGAAAAAGAATTTTGAACATGTAAAAAATTATGATCAAGGATTTCAAGGGTATTTATATTTCTGCATAGCCGAAGTTAAAGGCCTTGATATTTTTATAATTAATTGTTAACTGTTTTTAGTTTAAGCTTTTTTCTGTCGACTACTCTGTGAGTTGAAATAATCTTTAAAGAAATAAAATATGTGCAAAATTTTGATGTTTTTGGGTAATGGTAAACTGTAGAAGAGTTCACTTTTAAATCTCCCATATATCATGAACTTTTTAACCTTTACAGGCTTATTTCGTTAGAGCATTAATATTTAATATTCTTTTATCGTAGAGTTTATCTATTCTTGCTGACATACTAATGTAATGTGTAAAATTGTGTATGTTACTGCACTGATAACTCCACTGGAAAAAAATGTTGTTAGAGTGATGTCGTGTGTGAGACCCAGAAGAATCCTCTTTACAAAAATGACAAATCATAAGTCTACAAAAAAAGCTATACTTTTCCTATTTGTGCAAACAATATTCAAAGTATAAGTATCCCTAATGATAAACTCCATTGTACATAGATCTTAAGATAAAGATAAGCGCTCTCTCACAAAGAGAGAAATAATCTTCAATCACGAGATAAATTAAATAAAGAGACGTTCTGTGAGTGACAATTGATGTGAACGCACGTGTTTTACTCACCTTCCTTAAATTCAGAAACAGGATAAAACTTAACTTTTTTTTTGCAACCACTCACAATAAAATACATATAGCAATGAACGATAAGATTAACATTGGCAACCTAAATTTGCCAGAATTGAAGTTAGAGTGTGAAAAACTTGGAATTTCAAGCTATGAAAATAAAATCTCTAATTGCTGCTACTACGAGAGTTCTTCGGTGGAAAACAACAACGAAAGAACGAAAGTCAATTGTGAAATAACTGACGCTAATGAAGTCGGCGGCAATCGTGTAATGTCAAGGACGATTCGGCGATTCTTGGAAAACAGCGACGAAGAGGGAAACAACAACAACTACAGTGCAATAATGAATGAGTTCAACGTCTTAAAGGAGATATTACCTGAAAATGATGGGCAAGATAAATTTGACGAATGGCTAACACTTCTAAATACCATCAATCATATGCGTACGACTTAAAGGAAAAGCTAGTCAGTGGCTCATGTCACGTGACTCTCATTTAATGGGACCAATTAACAAAGTATTGATGCAACTCAAAATGGTTTTCGGTGAAAAAGAAAACATTTTAGAAACTCGCTGAAAATTTGAGCAACGTAAGTGGCAAAAAACTGAATATTTTGCTGAGTATTACCACACCAAATTATCATTGGCAAACAATTTGCGCATGGGCGACAACAAGATGGTCCAGTACTTAAATAGTGGTGAAAAATAACAATACAAAATGCAAAATAGCATCTTACAATGAGATCATTGAAGTGGTAAAAGATAATGACAATGTTGCAATAGAAGATTTTCACAAGATTCAGAGTAAAGATAGCAAAATGAAACAGATATTAGTTATAATAGATGAATGCACCAAATTTGTGCGCTTATTTGCTACAAAGACGACGAAATCATTAGAAGCGGTCGAAGCGCTGAAAGAATACTTCAAGGTATATGGTAGACCCAAGAATATAATATCAGATAGAGGCAGTTGCTTGCATGTATGTCAATCATATAAAAGTAGCGACAGCATCACCACAGGCTAATGGACAAATTGAAAGAGTCAATAGAGTCCTGGGACCTATTATTGCGAAGTTAGTTGACAATGAAAATACTAAGCAATGGCATAACGTATTAGATAAGGTAGAGTTTACAATGAAAAACACCAGAAATAGATGCACCAATGAATATCCAAGTATAGTGCTATTTGGTATAAGACAAAGAGAACAGAATTCAGGCAACAAAAACCACAACAGTATAATAAGCAATATGTAGACTCCAAACAACAGAAACCAACGTTCTTTAAGGTGGGAGATTATGTAGTAGTCAGAAACTTTAACTCACAGCAAGGTGTATTGACTAAATTCATTCGAAAATTTTAAGGTCGATATGTAGTATCAAAAGTATTTGCAAATTTTAGATATTTTATAGATGTGGAAAATTTTCAGCAATCTCAATCCGTATTCGGGTATATGGGCGATAAAAAATATAAAACCTCGGCTTACAGAAAGAAGTAATGAAAATAAGAATGCACCCATACATAGATCTTAAGATCAAGATAAGCCCTCTCAAAAAGAAAGAAATAATCTTGAATCACGAGATAAATCAAATAAAGAGACATTTAGTGGGTGACAATTAATGTGATCGGACGTGTTTTACTTGGCTTTGTAAAACATTTACTTTATGTAGTGTTGCGTCTGTGTGTACGATTCTGACGATTCGAGTAATGACGCAGTAGGCTGCTGGCAGCGCTGCCGGCAGCGTTTGAGCAGATTTATATTGACTGTAACTTTTGTTCTATTTATCTGATCTGATAAAAATTTCGGTATACTCAAATTTCTTCACCTATTGATATAGTGGTCCGATTCTGAAAATTTGCATACTTTAGCTCACCCGGGTTATAAATATAAACTTTATGCGTTTGAAAATGTCTCCTTCTGTGCGTTACAAACATCTGACCATTTCTATAATACACTCTGCAAGGGTATAAAAATGGGCCACCATTTCGGCTGCCAACAACAACTAAAATTATTCCTGCACATCAGAGAAAGCGGCTGGTGTATCAAAAAACTATATTTCTTCCTTAACCTGGATTACCAGAACATTATAGGACTGAAATCGAAACTTCCTTATGGCTATGTAGATAGTCTTTCTTTTGATCATAACATTTTAGCTTTTACGGAAACGTGGCATAAAACCTGACATTGCTGATGCATCTGTTTTTCCACAAAATTTGCTGTGTGCAGACGTGATCGAACTTTTCACCGTAGGCGGTGGCGTTCTGATAGCTGTTAATGCTCCTTTATCATTTGAAATGATTTAATATTCTAATACCCAGGAGATTGACTTTGTCGGTGTTAAGGTAAATTTGAAATCCTTTAATTCTTTTATTAACTGTTCTTATATTACGGCATTGTCAGACATTGTGGTTAGTTAGAGGCAGTTCAGTTTGTCTTCTCTTTAGTTTCCAGTTAGGTGATTTTAATTTACCTGCTTTAGCATGGTTACTAACGAATGAAAATACCCTGTTTTTAGTAGAAATAGACTGACTTTAGCAAACCGTTTGACCATAAGTTAGTTCTAAGTTGTAGTAAAACTCTTATGATTAACCTGGTGTAATATTTATGAACAATCTCCTAAATGGTGATGACTCGCCTGAGTTATGGGCCCAGGTTAGTCTGTTAGTAATATGGAGTAGACGGAGTAGATATCCTATTATATCTTTAACCCTTAGTCGCTGCTCTGCTATTGTTTGACTTAAAGACAACTTTGTCAAAACGATTATTCTTTACTGTTTTATAAATTTTGTGAAAAAAACAATATATCACAAGTGATGCATGAAACGAAATATATGTTGTTAATGCATAGAAAGTCAGATAGGGTCAGATAGAGCCAAAAATTTGTTGTAAACTTTAAGCACAAAAAAAATATTGGTCAAGTGTAAAACTAAACTGCGCACATTAGGTAATATTTGCCTAAAACGAATTTTTTCTCACTTGCACAGATGTTCATGTAGTAACTGGTTAATGGGTTATAAAGTCAAAAAAGGCCAGCTTATAAGGCAATCCATAGACAATGGGCATGTATAATTTTTAATCAAGGTTGATAAATTTTAATTAAATGCACAAACAAAAAAGATTAAACCTTTTTGTGCATTAAAGAATTTATGTGTATAACCCCTCTATAAAGTTATGTTATGTTTATGTTCTAGCAATTATATAATCAACAAAGTATTTTAACATTAAAAGAATTTTCTTACCGCCTTCAAGTGATGGATAAATATTAAAATTCGGTTCCTGTAGCCAAGATGTAACCGCAACATATTCCTTGGCAAACGAAGGAACGTTGCATTTCAAAACGACATTACCGCCAAGAAATCCACCAGGGTTTTGTACTTCTGGCTCATATTTTTGAAAAACCACTAAAATTAAAAATACAGTTAAACATATTAAGCTTAGATTAAATATTTAGTGGGCGAATTTCTTTAAAGGTATTTAGTAGAGACTTTTCGGTAAAACAAATAAAAGGAATAAATATAACAATTATTAATTAAAATTGAGTTTTAGCTAGGCTTCATGTCAATAAATCTTACTAATTTATTTGTAAGATTTTAAATCATAGGCAGCACAAACGTGAGCAGGTTCTCTGTATTTCCAGAACCACCAAGTTCTATCATCAGCAGACTTTGCTAAAGAATCCACAGTTGTAATGGCAATACCATATCTTCAACGCTAAAAGTAGTTGGGAATTCAAACGACATGAAGCGAGAAAAGAACGGCAAAGCTTGCAACTGCAGATTCCATCTTGTTTATGTGCATACTCTTGGGCGCCATCAGAATTAGTGTAAAGGGCTTCGCCTTAATCAACCAATCGTCGCATAAATAAAATTTGTAAATGAAACAATTAGACAAAATTTCGACGATGGACAACCTTTAAAAAAAATGTATTAAATGAAGTCCGTTATTTTTCTTTATGCTTCTCGACTAGTGGATCATATCTATTCGACTATTAATCTCTAATTTGTGCGTGAATTAAGTGTTTAAGTAGAGAATTCTCGGTTAGAATAAGATTATGAAGTAAATGCTTTACAAAGCAACGCAGTTGAACAAAAGTGTAGTGTTGTACCTGTATTGCTACTGCCTTCAATCGCAGAATCGATGAGTCAAAATAGATTTAAAAAATTAAGTAAAGCTATATACATTTAATATGCGTCCGCTATTTTAAAAAATTCTTGTATGCAATAATTTAGAACAAAATTAGTCATAATCAAAACATTGACGATAAATGGTTTCATATATTTTACTTGGCATTACAATGCCATTTAAAAAAAAATTTTAATTACAAATAAAATTGCTTTGACTGCAGTACAGTATACCTTGAAACCAATTCTTCCCAAATAGCAGCATTAGCGTCGATTTAAAATGTTTTCAGGGGCTGGCGTAAATGGCCTAATATATGGTTTTTGCCAAAACATACAAAACAAAAATGACCTCGCTAAGGAAGTTTGACGATCCTATAACTTCAAAGCAGAAACCACTATAAATATGCTTGCTTGCCGCTTGCATGACAATAAAAGTGTCCAATCGTTGTGGTATATGCGTATAGATTTTTAGTGTATGAATATCGCCGTAGTGAATACTTGGCTTTTATACCGTCGGGAATTAAATTGCACAAAAAGTAAGGATGGATATTTAATTGGATATTGCTAATGACTACTTCAATTTACTGAGCAAGTTCGATCCCGAAAGATGGGTCGCCTGGCATATATTTTACTTGAGATTGAGATAATTCCCCCTCAGCAACATTTAAAAAAATTTATTTTCCGCAATTTCCGCAAAACATAAATAAGGCCAAATCGATCTCTGGCGTTAATGGGTCTCCTCGGTCGATGTGTTCCAAATGCGACGTTATCTTTGCTCAAATTTGAACAATAATTGTTTTGTGTCTTATTATACACGAGTACTTATATGTAAAAAATAACAAAAAAAAATGCCATTCAGTAATTGACTATCGTCCAATCAAAAACAAAAACTATTGGATTCCAGCAACTGAAACTGGGTCGAGCTAGTACATTGCCTTACGCTACACCAGCTTTGATTTCGAAGTCAGCTGAGACGGAGCCAGTATTGCAAAGGTAAGATTTCATAAGTTCGTGGGTGTACTGTGAGAGTTTTTGCCGGATTTTGAAATCGAAAGCCTGGACAACATCGAGAAAGACAGCCGCACAGTATTCTTTTAGTTCGAATGCTGTTCGTATTTCGGTTGTTATGCGATTAACTTTTTCAATTGTCCCATGTGAAGGGACGTCCCCCGAACTGGTGTGAAGGGATTGTGTTCTCCGATGCCAGAAATGAGTTTCTTCGGATCTGCAGGACCTTTTCAAAAAGCTTCCAAAGACATGGCAGCAAACTAATTGGCCTATAGGATGATGGCTGGGTTTTGTCGTTTCCCACTTTAGGAATTATGATGATAGTGGACCTTTTCAACCCTCGTTGACCTTATAGCGTTGAACAGTTTGCAGATGTATTGTATGGCGATGATAGGGAGTTCTAGTATAATTTTCGGTGTGATTAGGTCATGGCCAGGGGCTTTTTTCGGCTCTAAATTCTTTTTAATAACTGCAGTGATCTCATCCGATTGGAGTTCCGAGTACTCAAGTACAAACAAGTTTGATGTTGGATTTGGCTGGAAAACCTTTTTAAGATGTGTGGCGAATACGGATGCCCTCTCTTCGTCACTGCGGGCCCATCCACCGATTGGACTCCTTATCGGTGAAACTGTCTCTGTAGGAGCGCTTAAAGTTGGGTGGGCTTTCCACAGAGGATGTTTAGTGCTGGTTGGACTGAGCTGTTCTATGTATTTCCATTGAGCCCAACTTTCCTCTTGTCTTAACACCTTAGAGACGTTGCGATTGGCATGCCTTAGGCGAAGTTTTGCTGCTGGTGAGCGAGTAATCTGTCATTCTCTTCTTGGACGTCGTTTTGCCGTTACTTGCCGTTACTTCTATCCGACGGTTTGTAGGCCTGTCAACAGGTTTAGTGTAAGTAGAGGTAGGTGGAGTAGATACACTTGCTGCAGCTCCCAGCATTGACTCAAGTGCAGAAACGCACATGTCAATGTCCTCTGTAACATCCAGTTTTGGCGGACAGTAAATGTGGGACTCATGTACATTTTGAATTAAAGCCAATTTGTTTCGTTCTTTGTAATCGCCCGATCAAGTATTTGAGGTCTTGTTAATAGCGTGAATAGCACTGGAGAGTGGTCGAAAGTTAAATCTAGCAAAATCTATGCAGTGACCCGATAACGCGGAATCCTCTTGGTTACTGCAAAATCAGTTATGTCAGGGTCTGTGGGCCAGAATGTAGGCCTACCCGATGTTTTTAAAGACAGGACATCTTCTGCAGTTGGCCGTATGGTTTCCGCCACAGTTACTGCATAGTCTTAGTGCGTCCTTATTTCTGTCCTTGTTCGCCATAGCCAACACACACGGCGTGTGGTTGTATTCCTGGCAGTTTTTACACTCAGGTGGTCCGGAACTCCTATGAGAGTTCCCCTCTACGGTGATTCTTTTGTGCAATAGGAGCTGAAGCTTGTAGATGGGGTGCAGTGCATTTGGCTTTGACCAGATTTTAAAAAGCGGCTGTGCGACTTTGTTTCTATTGATGATATTGGCAAAGGACTTAACCGCAAACCCTTTCTCAGCCAAAGTGTTTGATATGACTCAATCCCCTTTAACACAACCTGAAGGCCTTTACTGTTTCTTAGTATAACGTAGGTACTCTTCGATGATGCGGATATGGTCCTCAGTTGTGTTTTGGTATTTAATTTATTTTATGTTTCCCCTATTGAAAGGGGTTACAACAAAGTTATTTACCCCTACTAGTTGGACTAGTTCCGAAATCAGGGTGGTGCAGTTGGTTGCACAGATGTATAGTGGGGGTAGTCTAAGTGACTAAACTTTTTGTACAGCGCCAGCTAGGACGTCGTGCTAATGGGAAAGTTTTTTGTTAAGTATATTTAAAATCTATCCAGATTTGAACGATGATTAAATTAGATGAAAATTAAAACATGGCATTAGCAGAATTTCGCTCAAAAGCGGCAAATGGGGTCATCGGATGGATCTTGAATCGTCATCTGCTGAGACCGAGGAGACTAGCCCTACCAGTCAGCATCAGACCTGAAAAGCAAATCCAGAGGGTGCAATCTTTTTAGTCTGCGAGGATTGTTTTCATTTGGCAGGTCTCCTGCCAGCCGGTTGCGGTGCTTGGTGAGTCTGCCGAGGTGCCGAATCTCAGGACCTCCTTATGGACGGAGGGGTTTTGTAAGTCCCTGTCATATGACACGAAATATGATATCATAAAAAATTATCCGGTTCCGCATGATGCAGACAGCGCTAGGCAATTCGTAGCACTTTATAATTACTATCGTCGCTACATAAAAAACTTTGCCGACCATTCGCAATACATAACATGATTATTTATTATGAATGTTCCTTTCGAATGGACTAGCGTCTTAAAGACAAACTTAGCATTCCACACTATTACAATATACCGACTTCAGCAAAGAAAACGACATATTTAACATATATTTATTTATTTATATATTTTTTTTATATTTTATTTATTTATATATTTTCTATGACACGATTTGCCAGTCGAATACCTAAATGGGAAAGATAGTTTTGTTTCAAATGCACTTTTGCGGATCACGATTTCAGAATTCAAAGACATGCACAATAAAGCCCTGACAGTCTCTACCAGGCGACAAAGTAACAAAAAGAAAAACATTTGAAAATAAAAAATCCATTGTCAAGACAAAAACATAAAAACGCATCCAAGGGCAATGACGAACATTTCTGACCATAGCAGATTTTCAGTGTTTTTTTTTTTAACATGGAAATAAAGCTATCGCAAGAATTAAAGTAAAGCGATTTACATACCACATTTACATACCTCTTAGGTCAGCTCTTCCAAGGGCTCGAAAAAGAGGCCGGTATTTAAAAAAAACAGTCATCACCGACCGAAAAGATCTTTAAATTAGTGTCAATAGACACTTTAAAAAAATGGAAAATAGAATATTGAATTATTACGGGTAGCGCTACTCCATCCGCTGTCCAAAAAAGAAAAAAAAAACCATAACTTACCATAACTATCCAATTAAAGGTGGTCAAAGTGGCATAACAAGAACGCTAGCAAAATTTAAAAGACACTACTAATGGAAAAATAGTAATTTTCGAAAATATCATACTCAAGTACGGTTCAATTCATATATGGGAAGAGAGTATAAAACCCAGATAATGACAAATTTCTGCGAGTACATACATCAGCAAAGCATGAGTATTGTTTAGAGGAACTCGAATTCGGCAGATTACTAAAACAGTTTATAGATATTAATAAAACAAATTAAGTACATATTTATTTACAATTTAGATGACTATGCTAAGGTTATATAATTTAAATTGGAAGTAGCATACAAAAAAAGCAAGGTCAATGTTAGAAAAAGCTAAGGCTTATAGGAAATTTAAAACGATGAGAAAAATTTTGAATACAACGTAGGAGATATAAAAGATAGAAATAAAGCAGGGCATAAATTAGACGCGGTATATTTAAGACCCTATACAGTAGAAAAGAAGATAACCACAATATTTCATTAAGGATAGTAAGCATAAAAAACCAAAAGTACATAAAAATAGAAAAATAAACCGGCACGCATCGACCTTTGTCACTGCCCGTCCCAGGGATCGGGCAAAAGAGGCGTTAAACGCGGCAAACGGGTTGTCGCTGTGGAAAGAAGGCGTGAATGACTGAAACGAAAAGAAATTACGGAAAGGAAAGCGGATAAGTCGATCCGAAAGAGGCGAATAACATGAACACACAGAAGGAAGGAAGGAACATACAAAAAAATTATGTCTTTTTAGTTTCGCAATGTGTCTTCGAATAGACATGCGCGTTTTTCGGACGGGAAGAGCGCACTCAATTTGTCCTAAGTTCCACTCGTTGGAGAGGAGGTTATCCTCGAACAGGATCACGAGGTAACTTGGGCATAGCTGTATCGAGTGAAAACGGTTGGAGGGATGCATTGTACACTCGGACCGACTTATGGCGAACAGGCTTATTTGGGACAGAATAATCCCATAGGGTTGTGGATTTCGGCAAATTTCTCGTACAGATGGCGATGAGCAGGACATCCCAATTCTCTTCGCCTTGATAGTGGCGATGTTAGCCAGACAGTCATCCTCTTTCTGGGTTGTCAAAGCCTTGTAACAACGGGAATATTCCGTTTTGATAATTAACCAAAAGTAAGGAGCTGCTTCAAGTACATCTTAATGGAGAATAATGGCACTTCGGAAGTTGGAGCTTTAATCTCACAAATCTCTAACATTTTTTGTACTAAATGATGAGAAGTAGACCTATATAAAAAATAAGTAAGTCGTCTCGCCGACTTAGGTATACCATACACCTGTCAAACAAATTTTTCAAATTTATAATAACAAATTCATTTTTGTATTTTTAAAAAATCTGTTCACATGCTTTTTACAAGCATATCTTAGTATTTCCCTCACTCAAGCATACGAGCACCCAAGCGCCCCCACCAGCCAATGGCTAACTCGAGTTGAGCGGTTTTTAATAAGTACTCAAGCAAAAAAGGAAAGGAACTTGCGGTCGTAAAAAAAAAAAAAAAACCAAAACAGAATTAGTTATAACGATTCCCATCAAAACACAAGTCAGTCGCCCTGGTGTGACCGTATTCGCCGAGAATCAAAATACCCCTTTCGCTCATCACTGCTCTTCGCCGCTCACTGCTGTTTACACGGTGGCGTGAACATTATCCTTTTTATATATTTCAGTGACGTAAATACTTACAAGTTCTTTCAGATTTAATATTTGCAGGAAACCCAACTTAAGCTTGCTTTTAGCTAGCATAAGATTTATAGGGTTTTGCAGTTTTATCCCTCGAAATAAATGCTGAAAATAACCAAGCCCATCCCTAATATGCTAACTTCCCTTTCAGCGATGCACTGGCTGAAAGCAAAGCTCCAGCATATGCTAAAAAATGTGTCAGTTAATAATGAAGTGGAAAAAAGAGATAAAAGCAGATAAAACCAACGCCATCACGGAATAGCTAATAAACTGAGAAGGAAATTTTGGGGAAGACATTTAAGATAGAAAGCAAAAACCAACAAAAAAGAGACAATTCAAGCTTTTATTTGCCCATAACTTGAATAAACTTTTTCAGATCAATAAATTTATGGTAAAATAATATTTATATTTTATTGTCATTATGAATATGCACAGCAATGTATTGCAAAATTGAAGTACTTTTATCTTCAATCTCTTTAATTTCGAAATGATAAAAATTTGTATATACTGCTGCAAGAGTAAGCTTGAGCTCTGGCCACATAGTCTGGAAAAGCCACATAGTTTGTAGCTTTTTAGCTATTAAGCTGTGTGCGACGGTTCTAGGGTACTAACAAGCCTTTTTAAGTTATCCCACTCAGATGTTGTAAGCTTCTTTGAACATGTGAGGCGCCTTTTGCAAAAGTCCTCAAAATGTTTAAGCTGAAGCATAAATATTTAAATCTCACTATAATTGGAAGCACACTTACCTATATGCTGGTGACCTTAAAAGCTTTACAATCTTCCGTGCTTTGTTAAAAAAGCCAGCCGATTCAAAGCGTCAAAAAACCTTCACCTTGCGGTGAAGGGAATGTGCTGCACATTTGATCGACCTTATGAAATAAAAGAGCCTTATGCAGTCCATCATCATGAAGATACTCAGCAACTTTTTCTTCATCTTCGGAATCATTATTGACGAATTCCGCAATTGCCGATTTAACGGCATAAAGTCCAAAATTATTTTGTTATATTTTCTCTTTTTTTTCATTAGTTCCATTAGAGAAATGCCTAACCATTATAAAACCGTTTTTAAAAATATTTTTCGTGCATCCCTGGCTTTCTGGCAGCTCTGTAAAGTCAGCTGATGCTCCGCTAAGTTGTGTGCTCCAAAATATTGCTTAACACGTGTGCAAAGTTTGATAGTTTTTCGATTACGAACTATTTGGAATAACTGTGATGCAAGATACTGATCAAGGTATGTAGAATGTTTATTTAAGTGCCAAAACTGTGTTCGTTGTTGTATTGTTTTGTATTTAGCAGATTTAATAAATCATGTTTATGATCGAACATAACCTAAAAATAGTTGTGTTTCGTGGAGCAGAACTAATAAGATTGTGACGGATCATGCAAAGGGTTAATGTGGTAGTATGTGTTGTGTGTATGTGTGCGATTTTGAATTTAAAGAAATATTTGATTTTGAATTGGATCTTGAAATGTAAATAAAAATTTATCAATATATCCTATTTGTTTTACATTGTGCATGTGGGCTTGGTAAACACTCAAAAACAAGAAAATCCAAAATAATAAAAAAAAAATCTCAAGATAATTGCAAAATTTCAAGTCCATATCTTTACATTGAAATTTATGTCGGTAAATCGGCATTTGCGCCCAATGTGCGTTGTCGACTTTGATGGTATACACTTAGTTTCAGGATATTATAATATTATTCTTTTAATTTGTTTTAGGCTTTGAGGCAACACTTGTCCTTTTTAAATAAATAACACTTGTTTTTAAACTTTCGTTGTGTGAATCAGAACAATACAAATGTATGCAGAAGGCATGTATGTGTTATGTAAGGCCTGACGTGAATGCTCAGTGTTTCCCACGCGCTGCAATCGGCTTGTATATAAGCGGTTCTCGCAATACTTTTGCGCTAGAATGTTTTTATATTTCTATGTGGTCTTTTACCATACTTTGGGTATTTATATATTTGTATTTATTTTGAGAAAATGTCAAAATGTATTAAGTGTATGTTATACTCTTTAAAATATAATAATAGAAAGGTAGTCATGCTACACGTCGCTTTTTCAAGATATGACGTAATATATGTAGTCATTTGGAATTTTATTTGTAAGACTTACATATTTTTTATAGCATGCAGCCATATTAAATAAATGGTATATTAAAGTAGCCAAAATGTATATAACAGGCAGAAGCAAGCTTTTCCGACCCCATAAAGTATATATATGCTTGATCATATATATCGGAGTCGATCTAGCCAGGTCTGTCCGTCCGTCCATATGAACACGTTGACCTCGGAGACTATAAGAGCTAGAGTCACGAAATTTGGTACTTACACTCCTGCAATACCTAAGCTGTTTAATTGTATTTCAAATTTTAGCCACGCCCCCTTATGTCCCAACAGATTAAAAAAAACTAATTTCCTAAAAACTAACAAAAACTTTCAAAATTTTCGCCACGCCTACTTCCGCCAGCGAAAATTAAATAAAACAGATTTTCTCGAAAACTAACAAAGCTAGAACCACCAAATTTGGTAATTAGATTTCTTTAGTAACATTTTAACATTTTTGACACGCCTACTTTCGCCTCCAGCATCTAGATAAAAACGATTGCCTCCTGAAACTTTTTGATTATCGAAACCAAATTCAGCACACTGGTGAGCCCTATCAATATCTAATAACCTAACAAATTTTGTGTTAGTCGGACTACAAACATGGAAAATATACGTATAAACGAGTTTTACTAGGCGATCTAAAGGCGGAGTTGGCCGCAGCCTTCTGGCGGCGCTAGAGTGTTCGTGTGTTTTTGTGAGGTTGAGCGTGATAGCATATGCTATGAGGCGAATTCAGTAGACATTTTCGAAATTTAAAGAATTTTTTCAGCTGGTGCATGATATACCGAAGTCGGCGAGACGACTTACTTCATTTTGTGCTTAAGAAGAGGTTATTCAGACCTCTCTTTTTATACCATGCGCCCATCAGTTTTATTAATTTTTCGGGGGCGGAAGTGGGCGTGTCAAAATTTTTAAATAAACAAAATCTGCGCACATTCTAATCCAGTACATATACCAAATTTGGTGACTCTAGTAAGTATAGTGTTTGAGAAAATCCGTTTTATTTAATTTGCGGAGGCGGTAAAACTCCATAGCTGTACATACTACAAGAGACTACATATGTACCAAATTTGGTGGCTGTAGCTCTTGTAGTCTCCGTGATTTAGGTGCTAATACGGAAGGACGGACATGGCTAGATTGTCTCGGCTGTTGATGCTGATCAAGAATATATATACTTTATGGGGTGGGAAATGCTTCCTTCTGCCTGTTACATACATTTTGGCGACTTTGATATACCATTTCACCATATGGGTGTATGGTATAAAAATGTTTGCTTAAATTAAAATTAAATTAACATTTTTTTCTTTGACGTATATGACGGGGCGCCATGACTGTTGTTCACTTCCCTCATGTATTGTACAGTTTCCACTTTAGACTTTTCACTTTCACTTTTGTTTGTAGCTGGGTCCCCCTTTATATACGACATGACCTGAAGACAGATTTGTTTCTAAATATGTTGTTAAAGCAAAGATGCTTGTCATCCAGTAAACTCAACATTCCCAGCAACATTCCAAGTGTCAGTCTGTAGCCGCTGCAAAGATAATGCCAGGGCTACAATTGACACACCTGTCAACTAACTAGTAGTCTTTGACTTATTAGTCACTTAATCTACACTATCCGACACGGCTTTCCTGACCTTTACACATCCTCGTGTAATATTTTAAATTTTAATTTCAAATTTTCTAAACTTAATTCCATCGTCTCTCTTAGACGGATAACCATCGTCTCTCTTAGACGGATAACCATCGTTTCTTCTAGACGGATAACCATCGTCTCTCCTTGACCGATAACCATTCTGACATTCACTCGTCCTCGTGTAATTAACATTTGATAAAATATGCACAATTACAAACATATGCAAATTACAAAACTAAAATAATCTTTTGTCAAACTTGAAACATTCATACTGTCTATTTCAACAGCTCTCTTTCAACGGTTTCCATACTGTGTATTTCAACAGCTTCCATACCGTCTCTTTCAACGATTTCCATACTCTTATGCGTCACACGCTATGATAAAAACATTTGTTTTGCACTTGTGCTATTTGTAAAGGTCCTCTAAACTTTGGACTTAACTTTGTTTGATGCCTTTCTTTATTCTTTAACAACACAAAATCTCTTACTGTGTATTCAACAACCTTAGCCTTGGTTTTATCAAAGTGTGCTTTGCTATATGCTGCAGCTGCTGATATATTTTGTACCGCTCGAGCTCTTGATTCTGCCAAATCAACCTCTGGTGCCAGGTGACATGGTGGGAGCAACCCCAACGAACGAGCAACCTTTCCAATAAACAATTTCAAAGGACTTGACTTTGTGAGCATCAATCTTAAGTGTGTGCAGTTTTCAACGAACTTTCGTATGTACTCCCAACCCAAGTGCATAATTGACTCATGAATCTGATTTATTACAGACTATCTAAATGCTCTTGGAACAATTGGCAAAGATCGAGTTCTACCATTTCTTTTAGTTTTTCGATAAATTATTCCTGCTCTTAGCTCGTAAGTTTTCGCAATATCCATAAGCCATTTACAAGGTGGCGCAAAAGAAGTCATTCGGGCCAAAAGAAGTCATCCGATGTTGTTTGACTCTCATTTTTTTCTAAATAAAAAAACGTTGATTCTGTTTTTAAAATTAAATAAAAATAAATAAAATTCTCAATTTGCAAACAGAATCAAAGTATTTTTCATTCAGAAAATAAATGAGAGCCAAACAACATCGGATGACTTTTTTTGGCCCGGATGACTTCTTTTGCGCCACCTTGTACTAGATATATCAGTCAGATTGACTCGTTTCTCAGAAATTTTACAAGTATCAATTGCATCCGCGGATGGGAGATTTCTAGAAAAGAAGTCAGCATGAGCCATTCGTTTACCCTCCCTATACTGTAAATGAAATGAGAACGACTATAAGTAAGCCCACCATTTTTGGAGGGAGATAGGTCCCGTTTGGTTCTTGATGCTTTAAGCGAATTCCAATCGGTAAAAACAACAAAATCTCTATTTATTAAAAAAATGACGGAAATGCTTTGTAGTCAAAACAACCTTAAGAGTCTCCAATTCATAAGAATGGTATCGTGACTCAGCAGGTGAAGCAGCCTTACTGAGAAACTAAACGACATGAGGTTTGTTATTGATATTATATAATAAGATAGCACCGTATCCAAGAGAACTTGCATCAGTATGCAAATCGATCGGATATTATGGGTCAAAAGTAACTAAAACCGGCTTCTGTGTAAGGATAAACAAAACTCTCTGTCTTATTTGTTGGTGTTTTGCTTCCAAATAAAATTATTCTTTTCCGATGTGAACAGATAAAAAGCCTTCATAAAACAAGAAAATCCTTGCATAAATTGCCGAAAATATGACGCCAATCCAATAAATTGTCTTAAAGCAAAAACAGACTGAGAGGGCGGTAGAGCAGTTAACGCTGAAGTTTTTAATTGAGTCAACTGTCGACTTTAATATTGAACAAAAATCCAGCTTTCGTCAGAATATTAAGAGTAACCTGTAGTCTGTCCAATGCCTCACTCTTTGTTGCGGCCACCACCAATACGTCATCCATATAGACAACCACAAATGTATTTGCAAGTTCTCCAAAAGACATGCATCACTGTACGTTGAAAAACGGACTCGTACTGGCCATCTGGGGTGACAAAAGCCGTACACTCTATTGATTCTTCATGCATGGGAATTTGTTAATATCAACTTGCCATATCAAAACATGTGAAATATTTAGCCCCATAAAGTCTAGCTATCTGATCTGCTATAAGGGGTAAGGATATCTGTCTGAGACTGTATTAGCGTTCAATTCACGGTAATCGACGTGCAAACGATGAGAAGCATTCTTTTTATTCACTAGCATCATTGGGCTTGCATAGGGCGAGCAACTTTCCCTTATAACATTGCATAATAACAGCTCTTTAATCTTGTCGCGTACTAACTCTCTTTCATTTGGGCCAAGTCTGTATGGTCTTCTTTGAACAATTTTTCTAAGGTCTGCTAATTTAATTTTCATTTCACCTCTACTGAGTGTAGAAGGAGGAATTCCCTTTGTTAAAAACTGAGTAGTTTTCCAATCAATTTATTAATTTACCTTTATCTTCACCACTAATATCAGTATTTACTTTAGGAAATGTATCGTTACTTTGAGCAAAAGTTTACAATTTATGTAATCAATTTCAAATTTTTTTTTTTTTATTTATAGACGTAGTCGTACAACGCTCATTACGAACAAGTGGCCCATATGACAAAAGGCCCGGGCCTGTTACAAACGACCCTAAATAAAGTTAATATTACAACCTCTTGTACTGAAATCCGTATATATAACATCAGTTTGCTTTTGTTTCTTAAAACCTTGGATTATAAAGGATGTAAACTGTAAAAGGTTAGTTGTGGTAGACCCATTTTTGACAAACCCATGCTGGTATTGCGAAAAAATAGATTTACATAAATTCTGTATTTGAGACGTCATAATTTTCTCAAACTGTTTAGTTATCGCTGATAATTTAGAAATTCCTCTGTAATTAGTGACGTCGGATTTATTGCCACATTTGTGAGGAGGTAAAATAAACGAATCGAAACCATATAATTGGGAACTCGGACAGTGTAACGGACAAATCAAAAACCTCAGGACACAAGCGGGAATACCGTCTGGGCCCGGTGAGTATATCGGCTTAATCGTCATTAGTTCCTTAGCTACCGAACTTTCTGTTATAATAGGATTAAGAATGCAGTTGGATTTCGTTATAGGATATGGATATATCTGACTAGAGTTGTACTTATTGGATATGTACGTAGTCGAGAAGAAGTTTGCAAATAAATAAGAAATAGATTGATCAGAAGAGTCCGAAACTTTATTAAAAGCTGCAAACGATGGAAGGGAGATAGAATTGAGTTAACGAAACTATAGAACTCTTTTTAGGATTTTGGAAAATTGCAATTTGCATTTGGAATAAGAAACAATTAAATTCGATTTAGCAATTAAGTAACGAAAAAGATCCGATGATAAACCCGTGACTTTATACTTTTTGTAATACCTAGACTTAAGATTCTTCAGTTTTGACAGCCCCCGCGTAAACCATGGTGATTTTTGCGTCACCACAAGAGACACTAGGGGTACACAGTCATTAAAGATTGAGTCAACAGTGGTATAAAATAACGAAATGGCGTTATTCATATCCGTACAAGTGTATAAATTAGTCCAATCTGTATTAAGAAAGGCATTGTTTAGTGCGACAAAGTCAGTCGGATCACACTCGGAGATGGGCTCGCGGCTGGGAAACTCGATAGATAACTATAAAGTTGGATGAAAACTATCCTCTGGTAACACCATTAGACTAGTTCTAGATACTTCACAAAAACTAGGATCAGAAGTAAAAATCAGATCCAGAAATCTGCCAGACGTATTAGAAATCGAATTCAGCTGGGCCAACGAAAGCTCAAGCAGACCATCAATAAAATCGTGACACCCAGAGGGCAGCAACGTTTTGCTACCATTAAGTGTTGACCAAGTCATAGTGGGCAGGTTAAAGTCCCCAAGAACAATTAAAGAGTCTCTGTCAGAAAGCAATCCAAGTACATATTTAATAGATTGTAAGTGCAGTAAGTTAGTTGGCCATTCCGATTGATGCGGAATGTAAGAACAGGTAAGAAAAATTGAAAAACGTATAAAAGGTAGTTTAACGCATATAAATTCGATACTACTCGCGACACGTATTATTATCAGGCCCGATGATATGGCGGAATCTACAGCAATAAGAACTTCACCGCCCCTACGATCAGTACGATCACGTCTAAAAATATTGAAATTAGAGGGTAAAACTGTGGCGTCAAAAACGTCAGGTTTTAACCAAGTCTCAGTAAAGACAATTAGGTGAAAATCAAAAGACAGACTATTTACAAAGAGTTTAGTAAGTTTAGTATTAAGGCCTCTGACATTCTGATAGCCGACATAGAAGGAAGTTGTTAGTTTTTTGATAGAGTAGAAGAAGGTATAGATAAGCAAGGAGTGGGAATATAAGAAAGAGGAATTGATGGTGAAGGGATCCTTGTTTGGCCCCGTGTCTTCCTTTTTCTGGACGTAAACTTCTCCACAATTAAGTTTTTCGGCCAGAAGCTAAAACTGCAGATACTGTCAAACTACTGTCAAACAGATACTTCACACAAACTATGATCAGAAGTGAAAATCAGATCCAGATATCTGCCAGACGTATTAAAAACCGAATTCAGCTGCGCCAGCGAAAGCTCAAGCAGACCATCGATAAAATCGTGACACCCAAAGGGCAGCAATGTTTTGCTACAATTGTTGTAGAGGCGGTATGTTGTAGCCGAGCTCTGAAGTTAGGTAGCCCTTATCGTTTTCCTTTTAAATTAAGTATCTATCGACTTGAATGCAACCCTGACTTATCGACGCAGAGACCAGCTCTAAGAAGCGAATCGAGGAGTCAGTACAGAAGAAAATTGCACAGGAACGATACGTTAAAATAAACATCCGATAATTAGCACAAAACGACGCTCGAGGCCATGGGCCTTAGGGCATAAAATATATTGATAAACTTTATACATTGTTGTACTTAAGAACTACCATCATAATCTGTACTCAGTTTCTAATAAATTAGTTTAAAGTCAATTCGTGCTAAATGTTCTATTTTTGTATCGGTAAAACTTTCGGGCGTTAAAGTAACGACCACGCGTTATTCTTGACGTTAACATTCTTTATTTTTATTTATATAATATGTAAAAGTGCTTTGATGGTGTCGAGATTAACAATAAGTGTGAAAATATAAGCAATAAAATGAAAACACGCCAGAAAAAAAACGTGTCAATATGGAAGTGTTGGAAACTCTGAAATTGGCGGTTAACGAGTCTACCGCGGTAGAGAGCGAGACATGGAGCCATAATGGGTGCTCTGCATGCTTTGGGCAGCACACAGGGTGCTGCAAATTTGGATGGTGCACAACGTCATGGAGCAATAATGGGCACTCCGCATGCTTTGGGCGGCACACAGCGTGCTGCAAACTTGGACGGTGTTCAACGTCATGGAGCCATAATGGGAGCTCCGCATGCTTCGAGCGGCACACAGGGTGCTGCACATTTGAACGGTGCACAACGTCATGGAGCCATAATGGGAGCTCTGCATGCTTTGGGCAGCAGACAGGGTGCTGCAAATTTGGATGGTGCACAACGTCATGGAGCCATAATGGGCGCTCCGCATGCTTCGAGCGGCGCACAGGGTGATGGTGCATTTAAAACAACAACTAGAATATCTGATGTCTACGAACCTTTCCCTATTAATATTAGTACGGGTGAGTCTGGTAATAATACGGGTTGCATTCGGTTTGATCAGGCTAGTCAGAGATAATATATGTCGGGGCACAGAATTATGCATCTGCCGGAATTTAGTGGTAGGGCAGAAGATTGGCCAGTATTTATTACAATAGAATCCTCCGCTGCTTATAGTTATACCCAATTGGAAAACGTAATACGTTTACAGAAAAGCTTAAAAGGAGCCACAAAAGAGGAAGTAAAAGGGCTTTTAGTCAATCCGGCAAACGTGCCACATATTATCGAGCACCTACAGTTTATGTACGGAAGACCAGAATTGCTTATTAAAAGTCAGCTAGAAATTGTCAATGATATACCCCAAATCCCAGAGAATAATTTAGAAAGGATGGTTCCATTTGCCACAAAAGTAATAAATTTATATTTTTGCAATCTTCAAATGCAGTATTACACTGGCAAAATCCATCGTTGCTGGATTTTTTTTATTAGCGGACGTTGACAATACTATGCGCAGTACGTTCAAGTGGCTCCTACGACACCAGGACAAAGCCTGTTACGCGCGAGCCCAAGCAGATAACTGCCCACCTCCCACCCGACCGACCGAGGGGTGCAGCCGTATAACGCACGGCACGGATCGCGTGGACAAATACACAAGAGAAAAAACAGACAAACAAATAATACTATAGTTATCTATTAACTAAAACTCTGAGCTGATTACAGGGAATAGAAGGTTGTAATCAGAGCAGAGGACCCTAAAAGGTTCATGCAGGGCATAGTTAGAAGAACAACGACTAAGGGATAAAGGTATCAAAGGATGTCTACTCCGTCTACATGGTACCGACAGCCAATTAGGAGCTTGTGCATGAAAATGACACCAAGCATAGCTCTACGGTTAGTTAGGGAAGGAAGGTTAATCAAGAGAAGTCTACTAGAATACGAAGGCAAATTGACATTGCGATCCCAGCTTAAGCCACGAAGAGCAAATAGCAAGAACTGCTTTTGAACGGATTCAAGTCTAATCTGGTGCGACTCATATTGAGGTGACCAAATGCAAGATCCATACTCTAAAATAGGACGGACAAGCGAAGTAAAAAGAACTTTAGTTGTATAGGGGTCATCGAATTCTTTTGACCATCTTAATTAGTTTCAAAAATGCCAATGTCAAAACGAATGCAATGCCAAGAGTTATCATATTAAATATATCGATACGCCAATTTGATGGATTTTACTTATTGATTAAATAGTATAGCAAGAACGATTGCGAATGTAACATTAATGCCAACTTCGAACAGGCCCACTTCAAAAAGTCTAGAATAACATATTAATAACATTACAAACATATTGTAGCAATTAGTTACAATATTTATGGGAGCAGCATTCAAGTGTATTTGCCTCTTAAGCAACATGACCACCCATGAGTGCATTGTGCTGGACAATTGCTGTGTCGGCAAATATAACACGCGCGGCCGCTCTGGCCCAATATGCAATATGATACATCCTCACTCTTCCGCTGCGGCGGCATATATACATACATACTCTTATGTAAACAATTATTAAACAGTATATTAAATTTTAGTACATGTCCATAATCTATTTTTATACCCTTGCAGAGGGTATTATAAAATTGGTCAGATGTTTGTAACGCACAGAAGGAGACGTTTCCGACGCTATAAAGTATATATATTCTTGATCAGCATGAGAGCTGAGTTAATATAGCCATGTCCGTCTGTGCGTATGCGTTTTACTCAGCCATCTTAAGTGCTATCGGGATGATATTTTTTTTGGGTGCTTTTTATTACCTGGGAAAAATAAAGTATGAAAATTGGGAGAATCGGACCACTATATCATATAGCTCTGGAGGAAACATTTTTGCAAAAATTGGAGTATCGCCATGAAATTTACCAATATGATAGTACTATATATAAAATCTTAGATCCCAAACTTTGAATCTGATCGGATAAATAGAACACAAGTTACAGCCGATATAAATCGGTTCGGCTTGCTGCCTAATACGTCATCATCAAATCAACAGAGCACACGCATGCACACATACAGACGCAACGCTACATAAACTATATGTGTATGCGTGCGAATCGGGTCATGCGTGTAAAAGGGGATGGGGAAGAAGAAGAAGAAATTGAAATGATATTTGAAAGGTTCTGTGCATTGATGAATTGAGATACAGAAAAAGAGTTTGGAACATGTAAAAATATTATGGCCATGGACTGCAAGGGTATATAAACTTCGACACAGCCGATGTTAGCTTCTTTGATATTTTCTATTGTTTTTTCGTTTTTTATAGGTAAGTAGTGTAATAATTTTTTTTCATTGTTCTTTTATTACCCTAGGAATACTAACAATATAAAGAAGAGCTCAAACATTAGACTTTCTTTGGCAATTGATTCAATAATATTTATTTCTGCTGGTGATAGAATTAAAGAGTTTATGGTGTTGGCCTTAGCCAGGTTTATATCTATTGCATAAATGACATTAGTAATTTCTTCTCTTAATAACCTTAATTTGTATTTTGACACTTCTATTTCCTTAATTTTTTCATCTGTTTCGAGTTTACTTTTAAGCAACAAAGAGTTAGTTATTTTGACCAAATCGTTTATCTTATTTTCTACTAGGTTATATGTTGGTCAGCATTTTAGCTAATTCTTGTGCACTATCCTACCTGACATGGTTTTGACCTTTGTATTCAAATCTTAAGCTACTTTTTCTTTTTATACTTTGGAGTTAATTTGAAACCTTACCTTTTGTTGATCTTGGCATAGATTGTGTCACCTGGATCGTAAATTTTTATGTGTTTTTTTTTTCTGTTATGGTATTGTAAATCTGAGTCCTGTTTATCTGAAATTTCCTTGAAATTTTTTTCCTTTCGAGCACTAATTTTTCTAGTGAGTGCACCAAGTCTATTGCAAAGAATGCTTCAATTGGTTTTCTATTAGTGGTACTGTGGATCGTTCTGTTATACTCATCTACGGATCTGAATAGTAAATCTTCGAATTCCAATTCAGGATGCTTAACCTTTAGGCATCTCATAATTTCTGTGAATGTAGAATGAAATCTTTCTACTTGACCATTGCTAGACGAGGTATATGGTGGGGTTGTATGGACATTTATACCTAGCTGGTTATTCAAAAGGAATTTTATTGACACAGAATTTAGGGATTTTTCATTATTCATAACTATTGTTTTGGTCACCGCGAAAGCCACTAATAACTCGCGTAGTGGTACCTTTAAATGTTCTGCTGCTTTTGAATTTACTAGTTTTATTTGCACATACTTTGAGAATTTGTCTATTGCTGTTAAGATAATTTTATTCTGTGTTGAGTACAAATCTATGTGTATTATTTCTCCTGGATAACTAGGAATGGGTGATGGTTGGATTTATTGATTTGAGGGTGCCTTTGGTATTTTAAAAGTTTGCATGTTTGACAAGCTTTTACTACTGATTCTACTTTTTTTTTCATAGTTTGAATCTGCGTGAATCTTGCATTATAGTTCCCAAAATGTTCCGGGAATATAGATTGGATTTTCGCATGATACTTTCGGAACCATTACCATTCTAGGGTCCATTTTTGCTTTTAGAATTATTACAAGATCACTCTCTAAATAATTTCTCCTCACTACTGTATATCTATGATATGTAGGGAACGGTAATTCGAATGACGTCGTTTCGTTATCGCCAATGAGAATTATTAATTGTTTATTAAAGACATTAATGGGAATGTCCATTGTTGGTATATGTTCATGACCTGACCTTTCATCGCTATGCACTCTGGCTGCTGACGTACTGCTAGCTTTTATGCTAGTAGCTACCCGGTTTATACTTCAACTCATAATTGTACTCCTCCAGGTAACTTTTCCACTATTTTAGCTTTGCATTGTTGTTTTTCGGACTAACTGCATAGGCAGGCGGTTGGTGATCAGTGTAGATGGTCACTTTTGACTTGCCATAAAGTTATATCCTCAATTTTTCCAAGGACCATACTATGGCTAGCATTTCCCTCTCGATTGTAGCATAATTTTCTTCCATTTTAACGCTTTAGATATAAATGTGATCGGTCTCCCGTTTTGTTCTAGTGACGCACCTATTGCTATATTCGAGGCATCTGTGGTTAGATGAAATTCTTGATTGAAGTCGGGGTATGCTACGGTGTACTACGTCTTGTGAAATTAATGAATTTTTCACTTTCCCAAAAGAGTCATGTTCTTCTTTGCCAAAACGAACTTGGATTTTGTTGAAAACATTCTCTTTAGTTCTGCCATGTTCGCCACGCAATAAAGCTGTAAGGGGTCTTGCTAATTTAGCAAAATCTTTAATGAATCGCCTATAATAGCTGGCTAGACTCAAGAAGGATCTCAGTGGTTTCAGGTTCTTTGGTGTGGGAAGTTTTTAATAGCCTGCACTTTTTCTGGGTAAGTTTTAACTCCTTCCCTTGATATTACTACGCCTAGGAAATCAATGCTATGTTTGAAGAATTTACATTTGTCTACTTGTACTTTCATATTTGCTTCTGACAAGGTAGAGAATACCTCGGGCAAAGAACGGAAGTGTTCTTCCTCAGATTTGCTGAATATTATGATATCATCGATATAAACATAGCATATTCTTTGAAATATTGATGGGGAATTTTTCAAACCGAAGTATAGTCTTGTAAATCCGTATTTCCCTCCGTTTACAACGAATGCTGTTTTTTAAATATCAGATTTATTTTAAGGGAATCTGATGAAATCCACTTTTCAAGGACAGCGGAATATTTATTGTTGTCCAACTGAGCAAAAAATTATAGGTTTATTGGGTTCATTGAAAACACCCAAAAGACCACTTACAGTTCTCGCATAGAACTTGTGCTCATTTGGTTTTATATTTCTGGCTATTTCTGGTTGGATGTAATTTTTATTTGAACCGGTGTCTATTAAGAAATTTTATACTGTTCCGTCTTTGTCCCGGAATACAAAGTACGGCAAAGAGGAACATTTCATCCTAAAAAATTGACAGTATCCTCAATTTGTGGGAGAGGATCTTGGACTATGGTTTGTGATACCTCTTTATTTTGCGGAATTAACTCGGACATATCACCTTGAGTGGTAAAATATTCTTGCTGTTGTTGATACTCTGAAAATTGTGAATATGAAACTACTTGGAAATAGTCAACTTGCTCCTGACATTCTGCCTGAACTTCGGACATGTAAACTTGAGGTTCCTTTTGCATTGGAGTACTATATGATTCATTCTGTACTTCAGATTCAATGTGGAACAGTCTTTAAATTTGATTCAGAAAATTTATTATAGGCTGATTTACACTTTTCAACAAAATTGGTTATGGGGATTGGTATTTGGTCTGTTTATGTAGTTTACTTTTTTGGTCATAATGGAACCGTCTACTTCGATTGGTGTAGTTTTGGTCGAGGTTTTGGAGCGAATGGTCTAGGTGGTGCATTAAAGAATGGCTGGTTATTGTTTTAGAACAGGTTGTTCTAAGGAATGTTATAGTTCTGGGGAAAGTTATTCTGAGGTACAAATGTATTTTGCATCTGTCTGGGGTTATACCAGTTGGTATTAAAGTGTGGCTTAGTGGGAATACTGGAGGGTACGGCAGTTAAGGGAATGTATTATTCTTGGTGTATTGTACCGGTTTATGTGATATATTCGGACGAGGGTATTTGTAACCGAGGCCAATCGAATTTTTGGCTCGTTTATTATCTACTGCATCTATCAATTGCAATGCATGTTTTACCTGTCTGCTAGGTCACCATTCAAGCCTCTAATGAAAATATCTAGAGCTCTGTCCTTTATTTGTTTCGACATGACCATTCTAACTTCGGGACTGTGCCCCATATTATTGATTTGATCAATAATTAAGCACATTTGCTGGTGGACTGCAAAATAGAATTCATGTATCGTACTATTCTTCTCGCTCATGGAAAATAATTATAATAATATTCTAATGTACCTAGATCTCGTCTATCCGAATACTCTTCTAAAAGGCATTTTGAGATTGCATCTTAATGTAATGCGGTATCATTTGCGTTTAACACTGAATCTGCTGGCCCGTAATTTTATCTCTGGCCGTCACCAATATCGCGAAATATTTTGGTGTTCCTTGTAAAGGAGCAAAAACCTCCATTATGTGCGAAGCTGTAGAAAACCATGTTGTAGACTCTGCTGGATTATTTAAAAATTCTCTAAGTCTTTTCACTAAATCTGGAACCCTTTCCAAATCAAAAAGGGATTTGTTTAAATTTGGGATTATATTTCTAAAAACTGGGTTTTCTGATTGTGACGAGTTTAAGCGCGCAATATAATTCTCCATTCTAGCTGCTAATATAACATCTATAGCTGCATCTAAGCCTTCGATGGAAACTGCGTCTATATTTTTGCCTGGAGAATCTGACGTCGATGCTGTTGGCGGCTCTGTAGCTTGGCGATTTCCCGATTAAAGGACTGAGGCTTTCACCCAACTGTCATCAGGCATTTTCAATTTCAAAGGGGAAATATTTCACTCAAAAGAAAAATAAATACGTAACACAATCGCGTCGAATACGTAATCAGTATTTTTTGTAAGAATAGGCAAATACGCGGCGCGATTCCGTTTTTTAAAAAAAAAAAAAATTTGGATGGAAATGGCTTCCGGTTCACGGGAGAGTTGTTAGTAAGGGTAAATATTTAAGGTGTTAGTTGATATTATTTCATTATTTTCATTCGTTATTTCATTCGTTTTTTTTTTCTAGTTTCTTTTATAAACTTAACTAATTGATTTTCTTCTTTTTGATTATTTTGTTTTCCTTATATTTCCTTTAAGAACTTAACTAATAAATTTTCTTTTTTTTCGAACTTAAATATTTATTGTTTCGTTTCTTGTTGATTCTTTTTTCTTTTTGTTTCTCTTACTTTCTAAGCTTAACTTACAGTAATGTTACATTCATTTCGGTGCTTCCTATTGGCCGGTGGGTAGGGGTGCTCGCTTTTCCCACGTCGGGGTACTAACGCTCCAAATCCAGACACGTATTTTGCCAATTTTCCCCCAAAACAGATCCTAGAGGATTTTGCAGCGATCAAAGTTTTTTTTAACCCTGTCTGACCTTAGCGAAGTTTTATTCGGTTACCGGTAAGCCGTATATATTTGCGTTGTTTTCGGTTAGCTCGTATTCACTTCACTCGATCAAGTTTTATTAGCAGGGTCCCTGCTCGGGCGCCAATTAACACTTTCCTTGTTGTCCGTAGGAAAAAAATAAAGTTTATTTAAAAATATTTATTAGTTTTACGTTCACAAATCTTTTATTTTATTAGATTTAAGACAACAAAGACTTTATGTCAAAGATCGCGGAGCTCCAACGAAGTTACAAGTTCCACTCAGGCTGAAGACTGATTTGAGGTAGATCGATTATGTTTGGATGAAGCCTCCGGTACTGGGCGTCATTGGGGACAGCGACGTCTGCTGAGTCCAAAAGTCCAACGCTCTGTTTATCGTTGAATCGATTTAGGCGACTTGAAGTGTGATGTACCTACCTTGATATGTTTATTGCCGAATTGTAGAGTTGGGCGACTTGCTGTCTGATGTACCGAACTCGACACCATTCCCTTAGGAATGTTTAGTCTGGTGGTTATTGATTGTGCCGATGCCCATTATGAAGAGTCTTGACTATAATGTTGATTGTAAGATGAGTGCGGGCGCGGTGATAAAATATTTATAAGTTTATAGCATGTTTGGTCTTAACTTAGACATATGTAAATATATACATATGTATGTAAGTTATCACACTCATCCTCACGCGATGCCTCCCCTCTTTCCCCTCCTCTCACACAACTAGCGCCCCTGGGACGCCTTTCCCTTCACAAGCCAGACCATGCCCCGCACCCCGGCCTCTCACATTACAAAGGGACTCGATCGGCACACTCTACCAGAAACGCCTGAACGAGTATCGGGCTAAATACCCTCCTTCGATCTAAGTAATACTAGCCCTTGACCACAAACACACCTCCATACATTCTAGGTACACACACACGCGTATGACCTAAGTGCATCGCGACCTATATCACTTATCACTTTTAGTCAACTAAGCAACCCACATCTTTCATATCCTCTAAACACTTAACACACTTAGCCAAGTAAGCAACTTATGTTTCCAAGTATTTATGCGACCCAAGCAAAAATGTGACCCAAGACGACCCACGTTGGGTCACACTAGATACTTCACTTCCCTTTTCTAGCATAAGCACTTTTGTATCATCTAGCCTAGCCATTCTTTGAATATTACCGATAAACAGAATTCGCCGGAAGAGGCGACCCACTTCAGAGCTGGCCGCGGCCAGCGTCCATAGGGCATCTCGGGGTATATTTAAAGGACCACGCTCCACAGAGCGGGCAGTCTTAGTTTAGACATAGAACTAGCTAAATCAAATACAACTAAATAAAATCTTATAACGTTTTAAATCAAAGTAAAAACCCAGAGTTCTCAAGTCCAATCCTTATTCTCAAGGAAGGAAATGGTAAGGATTCACCTATAAACGAAATGAGAACTCCTAACTGGCACCCGAGCAGGGACCCGTAATTTTTCTAGAAGCCATGATAGTGCTAACCACCCTTCGGGGGGAATCTAGAAACATTATGGGTCTAGACAATAGTATGAAGAGCTCCACAGTTAAATGCAAGCTATGTCAGCAAGACGAATATTAAAATAAAATAATTAATTGTCCAGGGACAAACCTGACCTATCCCAAATTTAAAAAAAAAAAAAAAAAAATCACAAAGAATAATAATATACCTGATTATGGTGATACTTAAAACCAACACGTGCCTCGGCTTGCATAAAACTGCTGACTCTTCAAGTAACCATCCCGAACGCGTTTTGCTAACCACCGCATTCTCACGCCAGCAGAGTCAGGCAAGGTGGAATTAGCAAAACGAAGGGAAATTTTTGCGCCTCTTGCATTTTTGGGCGTTAACATACAAATTAAAGAAACCGGAAGGGAAGCGTCACGCTTCCGCGTTTGACAACAGGGCCCTAAAAAAGAAAAAAATAAAAAGAAAGAAAATCTAGCCACTTGCCGTGCATCATATATCAATTCAACTGCCGCCGTGTGCAGACGTGTTTTTTAATGCACTCCACAAAAATTGAGTGTAATAAAAAAAAAAAAAAGTCTGCGTTTGCAAAAAGTTGTGTAGGGCTCTCAGTCACCTCAGAGACGCCTATTTACAATCATATTGCTATTAGATTGCTCTAATAGCAATAAATACTAAGTTGCAACAACAAAGTGCGTAATTTTTACAAAAGCCATGTCCACCAATTCGGGCCCAAGCTCTCTCAATCCCCACCAGCAACAGCTACAAGAACTAATTGTACAACAACAACGTGAGCGTCGACTCTCGGTCCAACGCAACAACGCGTACTTTTCGGTGGTGTCGCCGACCCCACCGAATGCTAACGTAAGCAATAACACCGAAAGTGCCAGCCACTCAGCAATTAACAGCAACCTACCGTGGAGAGAGCAGTGTGCTTCTCCATCAATATCGATAACTGGGTCACCGATTGCACCAACCAGCACCGTCAGCTCGTTGACAGCAACTACTGCAACGTCTGCCGAAGTATTGACCTGCCTCAAGCCGTCAACGACAAGTCGCCCAGAGTCAGCCACAATAGTAAACCCAACGACTTCTGTCCAAACTGGAATGGACAGATATATTAAAATAACTAAGCGGAAGCTAAGCCCGCAAAAGAAAAAAAGTGTCAATACGCCGAAAATAACCAAACCAAATGAACGAGTAGCACCCCTTAGCGGGAATCGTTTTAAAATTCTTGCCGATCAGCAAGACGATCAAGCCGGCGCTGTAGATAAAGTTAAATCGGCTAGACCACCCCCTTTATACATCCGTGGAGCCAACTGCAGCGCCCTGATTTCGAAGCTAGTAGAAACAGTAGGGGCAAATAACTTTGTTGTAACCCCTCTCAATAGGGGTAACATTAAAGAAATTAAATGTCAAGCCCAAACTGAGGACAATTTCCGCATCATCGAAAAGTACCTCCGTAATGCTAACATCAACTTCTATACCTACCAACTAAAAAGCAGTAAAGGGCTCCAGGTTGTGTTAAAGGGGATTGAGCCATCGGTCCCTACTCAAGAAATAGCAGACGCGTTGGTCGAAAAAGGGTTTGCGGTCAAGTCCGTTGTCAACATCATCAACAGGAATAAAGTCGCACAACCGCTCTTTAAAATCGAGCTCCAACCAGATGCAAAGCGGTCGAAGCCAAATGAAGTGCACCCGATCTACAACCTACAGCTTCTACTGCACAGAAGAATCACCGTAGAGGAGCCCCATAAGAGACGCCAACCACCGCAGTGTAAAAACTGCCAGGAATACAACCACACCTCTAACAATTGCAATCTTAGGTCAGTGTGTGTTGGCTGCGGCGAACATCATGAAGGTGGAATTTGCACCAAGGACAGAAACAACGTCGCACTAAGACTATGCAGCAACTGTGGAGGGAACCACACGGCCAACTACAGAGGATGTCCTGTCTTTAAGGATCTTAAATCACACCTAAACGGGCGCAAACCCCCAGCCGGACCAAAAATCATCTTCAACGCCTCCAAAACTACACCGGAGGTTTTCTTCGCCAAGGCTGTTAGATCATCCAACATGACTGCTACAACCAGTCCTAGTGTATCCTTCGCTAGTGTGCTCCGAACTGGACAGACGGAGCCCGCGAAAGAGACCCCGTCACTCCGCCATCTACAGAATCCGCAACCTAGCGCACCAGAGCTTGGCCAGCAAACTCCAAGTGGTCTTGAGGCCCTATTGATCTCACTCAATCAAAACATGACCACTTTTATGACGTTCATGCAAAACTGTATGCACGAACTGATGCGGAATCAAAACCTGCTTATCCAGAAGCTTATCGAGAATAAATAATGGCTTCCCTACGTCTATGTCTTTGGAATGCTAACGGCATCTCCAAGCACAAAAATGAACTGCAACTATTCCTAGACTCAAGTGAAATCGACGTTTTGCTGATTTCGGAAACACATTTAACATCAAAAAATAATTTTCAAATACCAAAATATACCTTCTTCGCAACAAACCATCCAGACGGAAAAGCTCATGGCGGGACCGGTATCCTAATCAAAAACCGTATAAAACACTCGTTCCTCAACACATTTGAAACACAGCACCTACAAGCAACTGCTATAACCGTCCAAACCAGCTGCGGCAACACTACATTGGTCGCCCTGTACTGCCCACCACGCTTCTCAATCTCTGAAAAGGAATTTACCGATTTCTTTAACACACTCGGAGATCGCTTCATTGCAGCAGGGGACTATAACGCCAAACATACGCACTGGGGATCTCGCCTGGTAAATCCTAAAGGAAAGCAGTTGTACAACACAATAGTCAACCCTCTCAATAAGATGGATTGCGTCTCACCGGGTAGGCCTACTTATTGGCCCACAGATCCACAGAAAGTGCCTGACTTGATTGATTTCGCAGTAACCAAGAGGATTCCACGTAATCGGATCACTGCGGAAACACTACTAGATTTAACTTCCGATCACTCTCCAGTGCTATTCACATTATTAACAAGACCTCAAGTACTTGATCGCCCATATAGGCTTACAAACAACAAAACAAATTGGCTTAAATTTAAAATGTACATGAGTGCCCACATTGACTGTTCGCCGAAACTGGATGCTGCAGAGGACATTGATATGTGCGTCTCTGCACTTGAGTCGATGATGGGAGCTGCAGCAAGAGTATCTACTCCACATGCCTCTTCTTACACCAAACCTGTTGACAGGCCTACGAACCGGCGGATAGAACAATTAGTAACGGAAAAACGACGTCTAAGAAGAGAATGGCAGATTACTCGATCACCAGCAGCAAAACTTCGCCTAAGGCAAGCTAATCGCAACCTCTCCAAGGCGTTAAGACAAGAGGAAAGCTGGGCTCAAAGGAAATACATAGAAAAGCTCAGTCCAACCAGCACTAAACATCCTCTGTGGAAAGCCCACCCAACTTTAAGCGCTCCTACAGAGACAATTTCACCGATAAGGAGTCCAACCGGTGGATGGGCCCGCAGTGACGAAGAGAGTGCATCCGTATTTGCCACACATCTTAAAATGGTTTTTCAGCCAAATCCAACATCAAACTCATCTGTACTTCCCCCTTCGAACACATTAACGGATAGTGAGTACTCGGAACTCCAATCGGACGAGATCACTGCAGTTATTAAAAACCACATAAAGCCGAAAAAAGCCCCTGGCCATGACCTAGTCACACCGAAAATGATCCTAGAACTCCCTATCATTGCAATACAATATATCTGCAAACTGTTCAACGCTATAATAAAAATTGGCTACTTCCCAAGAACATGGAAAAAGTCCACTATCATCATGATTCCTAAAGTGGGAAAGGACAAAACCCAGCCATCATCCTATAGGCCAATTAGTTTGCTGCCATGTCTTTCGAAGCTTTTTGAAAAGGTCCTGCAGATCCGCCTAAACTCATTTCTGGCATCGGAGAACACAATCCCTTCACACCAGTTTGGCTTCCGCGAAAAACATGGTACAATTGAACAAGTCAATCGCATAACATCCGAAATACGAACAGCATTCGAACTAAAAGAATACTGTGCGGCTGTCTTTCTCGACGTTGCCCAGGCTTTCGATAGAGTTTGGCTGGAGGGTCTGATGTTCAAAATCCGGCAAAAACTGCCACAGTACACACACAAACTCATGGAATCTTACCTTTACAATAGGAAATTCGCTGTAAGATGTAATGGCTCCGTCTCCGCTGATTTTGAAATCAAAGCTGGTGTACCGCAAGGCAGTGTACTCGGGCCATTGCTCTACCTGCTGTACACTGCAGACTTACCAACGAGTTTAGGACTTACAACGTCCACTTTTGCCGATGACACGGCAATCCTTAGCAGATCCAAATGCCCAATACAAGCCTCTGCAAAACTAGAGGAACACCTTAAGGTGGTAGAGGAATGGCTAGCAACCTGGCGTATCCGGGTCAACGAGCAGAAATGCAAACATGTTACATTTACGCTTAACAGAAGAAACTGTCCAGCTCTAATGCTAAACAACGTACCAGTTCCTCAAGCCGTGGATGTCACTTACCTTGGCATCCACCTAGACAGAAGACTAACTTGGCGCAAGCACATCGAAGCAAAAAAGTCACAGCTTAAACTGAAAGCGAGTAGCCTACATTGGATCATCAATGCTCGGTCCCCTCTACGTCTGGAGTATAAAGTCCTCCTATACAACTCCGTACTGAAACCCATCTGGACTTACGGAGCCGTACTATGGGGAAATGCAAGTACCAGCAATGTCGATATTATACAAAGAGCGCAGTCGAAGATTTTAAGATCTATCACGGGGGCCCCGTGGTATATACGAAACGACAACATTCAAAATGATCTAAATATACCTAGCGTAAAATCTGAAATAGGTACTCAACAACTAAAGTATTCTGCGAAACTGGATGCACACCCAAATGTTCTTGCCAATTCCCTTACGCGAACTAATAATAGAACTCGTCTTAAAAGAAATGACAGACCAACCCAATAACAAGTGATTAGGGCCGCCTGCAATATCCCCAGGATTTATCTTAAGTACTAGTCTAAGAAAAATATCTTAAACTTGTTGTTAGGCTCTAATTTAAGAGTAGATTCAACAAATATATATTAAACGTTAAAAAAAAAAAAAAAAAAAAAACTTGCCGTGGCAAGGTTCAATTATCCGCATGAGTGGATATGTCATTTAACTTCCTCTTCCGGTGTCTTGCAACAATGAATGACTGGTTGAAAAGCCAAGTCCTCCTTCAAGGAGTGGCGGAAAGAGTTCATTCTTGGTTGAAAAGCCAAGCCCTCCTTCAAGGAGCGGCGGAAAGAGTTCATTCTTGGTTAAAAACCCAAGCCTTCCTTCTGAGCAAGGAGCTGCTGAAAGTAGAAGCATACGAATGGTTGAAAAACCAAGCCCTCCTTCAAGGAGTTGCGAAAAAAGTATATTCGGTTGAAAACCCACGCCTCATAACGAGCTGCGAAAATACGAGCTGGTACCCCAACTAATATAAAATATCAAACAAACTCTTGGTCTTTGATTCTGTTTATTGATCAGGTTATCTTGGCTGTCTGCGGCCAGGATCGGGATGCCTCCACTTGAGTATACCCCTCAAATTGGGACACCCAGCTCGCCTTCTATTTTCCTCGTAACGGAAAACTGACTCCAGAGATCGTCTCTGCAAGCTGTGTATATTGGAGAGGGACCCTTCAAATGGTGGAGGATAATCCAGATATTTCCGAATGATCAACTCGGGAACATTAATCGGCCCTGGGAACGGGAATGGGATTGTTTCGTCATCTTCATCCGGATCAGGCACGATAATTCCTGAGCTGGGAAAGTCATCCTCCCATAAATTGTAACTCGGATCAGAGCTCGGTGACCCACTTCTGGTGATTCGAGGGAATAATTCGAAAGTTGAATCTGAATCCCCATCGGATTCAGAACTTGAATCCACTATTATGACCTCCTCCCCATGCTCTCGTCATCAGAAGACGAGTCGCAGTAAATTATTTCCGCTTGTATAGTTGAATTGAAATTTTCGTCCGATCGCTCCATGTTCTTGGCTGATACTAAATTAAACCTTACACAAGCTCTGACCACTATGGTTGTTGAAGACGAGAATATGCTTAGTCAGACGGTTGAGGTAAAAGAAACCAAAATTCCTAAAAAAAACAACAATGCAGGACAGAATCGACGCATAAAAGGGGTGAAAGGAGAAATGTGAAACGCATGCACAAATGCATTTCCAATTATGCACGCTAAGCAGAAATAACGCGAAAACCGAAAAATTGTTACCCCTTTTTTTAGGAGTTTGAGGCAGGGTGACTGCATAGATTGGTGGCTATCTAACATATGGTATGCTAATGTGTATTTTTTCATTCTTACAGATATTATTGTATCACATATTGTAAAATTTGCTACACAACGGGTGAGATTCAAATCCGATACACACATACACACTTAGGAGTCATCCACTCATAAAAAACAAACATCGCGTCCTACAATAGGGAATATAGGGCTATCTGAAAATTGAAAAAAAAGGTTACTATAAACAAACTAAAAATGAGTGACAACGAAACAGTGGGCGTTACACTGCAGGAGGCCATGAATGCCGTAGCCGAAAGGGATGCTCAAATCGAGCAATTGGCAGCTGAAATTAAAAGACTACGGGAGGTCATCAATCAATTGGCCGAACGAGATACTCAACGCGAGCAATTGGCAGCCGCAGGAGATAGTGCGAACGTCACATCGGACAGCGAAACCCTTGTGAATACTCCTGTGACCCATAGTGAACCAAGGTCCCGAGTGGAGTCAATCGGGCAAGTCGGAATACCCAATTCAAACGCTCCCACCCCTCCCTGCACTGCCAATTTGAATGCCCACATAGACAGCCTGTGCAACGGATTGGCGACCTATTCTGGAGGTCATGCCAAACTCGGCCGGTGGATTAAGTCGATTGAAGAGGCACTGGCTGAGATGGGAACCCAACCGCGTATAAAATGATGATGAGGCGTGTGCGGCTGAAATTGACCGACGAGGCCGCTGATATCTACTACGAAGAAGAGGGGGATCACACGATCAACGCCGCCCGGAGGCTATACTGACTGCCATGCGGAACTTGCGACAAGACCGTGACACAGTAGAAAACTACTACATTAAATTTCGAGCACTGCACAAGTTGTATGTAGGAAATATTAACGAAGGACTTCTATCGATTGAACTAAAGGAATCCACACTCCGACAACAAGAAATAAACAGCTCAAGCGAATTTATTCGCAACCTTAATATGGAGGTAAGGATACATCTCGTGCATTTCGTCCCGACGACATTAAACGCCGCATACCGTGCAACTTTACATGTCGTCGACAAGATCCAGGAGTACCAAATCGATATGTCAAGCGGCAGCCAGGGGAGTAATGGTCATCGGGCCCCACTATCCGATAAAAATTATAGAAACAACGATAATCCCTTCAAGGGAAATTACAAGTCCGTTAAAGATTACAAACATAATAACTACAGGGGGAAGAATTCCTATAAGAAAACCAATTGGGACAATAATTATGGCCGGAACAACGGTCACCATCACGGAGGGAATAAAACCGATCAAAGAAAACCAGAAGATCGTGGGCACAACCAAAGGCAGGCCCTGAAAAATTTGACTATGGAAGGATCGGATGCCCCTGAAATTTTCAAGGGCGAGTCAAGGCAACTGGATGACCGACAAAGCCCCAAAAAGGCTGAAAATTTTATGACCCCAGCCGAACCGGAGTACCGTACTTAAAGTACGCTACCAAAGATGGGGAATGTCTCACTTTCCTCATAGACACTGGGGCCGCCGCCAATTACATCCAGGAGCGGCATGCCCCCCACGGCAAATTGTTGCCACGACCGTTGTATACCGCTTCCGTCGGTGGAAGCATGAAGATAACGCATTATGTGGAAGGGAAATTTTTTAAACCTTTCGGGAATGATACAACGGTCCCCTTTTACGTCCTACCCAACTTGATCGATTTTGACGGAATCATTGGAGACGATACCCTAAGGTTCGAGCCGTATTGGACCGTTCCACTAACCTGGGTAAAGCTAAATTCTTCACCACTCTGGACTTGACTTTGGGATTTCATCAAGTTCGTATGCGAGAGAAGGACATACCGAAAACTGCCTTCTCCGTCTTGAATGACAAATACGAAATCCTAAGACTTCCATTTGGATTAAAAAACGCCCCTGCCATATTTCAACGTATGATAGACGATGTCCTTCGGGACCTCATCGGGGTATGTTGCTACTTGTACATTGACGACATTATAATATTCAGTAGGAGCGAGGCGGAACATATGACCGATATTCAGAAGGTCTTCGAAAAAGTCTCAACCTGCGGGTTAACTTGGAGAAAACAACCTTCATGAAAAACGAGGTAAATTTCCTGGGATACACCGTGTCAAGTGAAGGGATACGCACCGACGAGAAGAAGGTAGCAGCCGTCACCGCAATGAAGCCTCCAACCAACCTAAAGGAGCTCAAGAGCTTCAAAAGCTTCGTCGTATTACAGGATATTCATCCGAAATTACGCCAAGGTAGCCAAACCCCTCACTAACCTCACGAGGGGAGATCTGGGTCAAGTTAGAGCAAGCCGATCAAGGAAGGTGCAAATCACCTTGGGAGAAAACGAATTGAAGGCCTTCGAGGATCTTAAAGCACTGCTAGTTTCATCCGAAGTCCTAGCCTTCCCGGATTTCAGCAAGCCGTTTAAATTCACGACCGACGCATCCAACGAAGCACTTGGAGGTGTCCTGTCCCAGTTACAGGATGAGAAGGATCGGCCAATCTCCTTTATCTCTCGGGGACTATCACGAACGGAAGAGAATTACGCGACCAATGAAAAAGAAATGCTAGCCATCCTATGGGAACTGGAGACATTGCGCTCATATCGCTATGGAGCCGAGGAAATCAGGATATACACCGATCACCAGCCATTGACCTTTGCTTTGGGAAACCGCAACTCAAACGCCAAACTAAAAAGATGGAAGGCCCGGATCGAGGAATATAATTGCAAGTTGTTCTATAAGCCGGGAAAAGCAAATGCAGTGGCCGATGCCTTGTCACGCATTACCTCGCATCTTAACCCTCTCAGGCTAACACAATCAGCTGGACAAACACTTCGCCTCCCACTGCACCGGGTTGATACCCCACTCAATTCATTTCGGAATCAAATAATCATCATCATAGGGACAGGCATTGACACCTCCACCGAACCATTCCCAGGATTCCAGCGACATATGGTACATATAAATCTGACCAGAGACACTACCCTATCTCGAAATGCTCTCGAAGGAGCACTCTCCAAAACCCATCTAAATGGAATCAAGGTCCCAGAAATCGCCATCTCCGACATACAATCTATAATCTGGGAATATTTTAACGGATATAAAATCCGCCTAGCACAAGAAATCGTAGAGGATGTATCCTCAGAAGATCAAATCCAGGACATATTGTAATCCAAAAAGAACACCGAAGAGCCCATAGGAATTACCTGGAGAACAAACAGCAAATTCTCTTGAGGTATTATGGCGGCCAAAACCAAGAGTTATGTGTCGAAATGTACTATATGTGGAACACAAAAATACAACCGACGACCAAAGAAACCTCACCTGCAGCCGACACCAATACCTGGCATGCCATGTGAAATTCTACACATCGACCTCTTCGTAATCGAAAAATTATGGTTTTTATCCTGCATTGACAAATTCACACTCTACCAGAAACGCCTGAACGAGTATCGAGCTAAATACCCTCCTTCGATCTAAGTAATACTAGCCCTTGACCACACACACACCTCCATACATTCTAGGTACACACACACGCGTATGACCTAAGTGCATCGCGACCTATATCACTTATCACTTTTAGTCAACTAAGCAACCCACATCTTTCATTTCCTGTGTGTCACTATAAAAACCCAGAGTTCTCAAGTCCAATCCTTATTCTCAAGGAAGGAAATGGTAAGGATTCACCTATAAACGAAATGAGAACTCCTAACTTGTATGTTTATCTTTTTTGTTTTTGTTTTATTTTAATTATTTGTGATTATTACTAGTCTATCCTTATGTACTACTTGTATCTTATTTTTATCGTTTCTAATTTTTATATTGTCATTTTTACCGACACCAATACCTGGCATGCCATGTGAAATTCTACACATCGACCTCTTCGTAATCGAAAAATTATGGTTTTTATCCTGCATTGACAAATTCTCGAAATACGCAATGTTATTCCCTATCGAGAACAGGTCGTCTATACACCTCAGAGAAAAACTTATGGACGTTCTAGCATATTTCTGAGAGCCTAAATTAATTGTAATGGACAACGAGCGAGGATTGTTATGTCCCATCATTGTCCACCATCTGCACGAACTACAAATCGAAATTTACCGGACCCCTTCACAAAAGAGTGAGGTAAATGGTCAGGTACAGCGGTTCCACTCAACGTTCCTGGAGATATACCGATGTCTACGCATGGAGCACCCGAAGTTGAGCGCTGCGCAGTTGGCAAAGTTGACGGTCACATGATACAATCAATCCATACACTCCGTAACTAAAAGGAAACCCTCCGATCTTTTTTTTAATCGAACAGCGGCACAAGGCGTGGGCGGAACCGCAAATCCCAAAGAGACACTCCTGGAGAATGTTAGAGGGTTGCTCGAGCATCAACAAGCAATTACAAATAGGGCCAAGAATCTAAAAAGGGACAATCCTTCGTCATATGAGGTTGACCAGGAAATTCTCGTGGCCAAAAAACAAATTAAAGGGAAACACGCAAAGTGATTTTTCCAGGAAAAAGTCGCTCAAGACAAAACGGTTACAGTAATCACACAAACAGGGAAGAAGCTACACAATTCACACATTAAGTAGAAACACACACAGCGGCACAAGGCGTGGGCGAAACCGCAAATCCCAAAGAGACACTCCTGGAGAATGTTAGAGGGTTGCTCGAGCATCAACAAGCAATTACAAATAGGGCCAAGAATCTAAAAAGGGACAATCCTTCGTCATATGAGGTTGACCAGGAAATTCTCGTGGCCAAAAAACAAATTAAAGGGAAACACGCAAAGTGATTTTTCCAGGAAAAAGTCGCTCAAGACAAAACGGTTACAGTAATCACACAAACAGGGAAGAAGTTACACACATAGCACTTAAGCAACTAGAAGCTAAGTTAAATTTAATATCACACTAAACAAACACCCTTCTTCCAAGCTACCAAGTATTTAAATACGAGTCCCCAATCGTGACGTTACAGCAAGGAAAAGGATGGAGAATAGAAGGACACAAACTTGGTACACGTAATTCATCTTGACTTATTTGCTGGCCTTGCAGAGAACCTGTCAATAGCCCTGGACCAATACCCTTCATGCGACATGAAAACACTGGCCTCTCTCAAAATTAAAGATTTAAACACAAAAATTGAGGAACTCACGGTCTCCAACAAGAGGGCTAGACGATCACTCAAATAGTTAGGTTCAGCTTGGAAATGGGTAGCAGGATCACCTGATGCAGCTGACTGGGACCAGATTCTACAATCCCATGATTTCCTAATTAGGGAGAATAACCAGCAGTTTACCATAAACAAACAATTCTTGTCCGGCATCCAAGAAGCATTCGACAAAATAAACGAATTAGCAGGAGCCTTGAACACGATCAACAAGGATAACGACTCCGAATTATCCATTCTACTAAATAAGATCCTATTGCTTGAACGGAAACTGGACGAAATTGTGCGAGCATGCCAACTCGCTAAAGTCGGCGTGATAAACTCAAACCTGCTGGACATAGACGAACTGCAAGATATCATCAAAACTACACCAAGCCTGCCTTACAATAACATCATAGAGGCCATCGAATTCGCTCAACTAACCATTTTCGTGAACGGTACTTTGCTCCTATACAACATAGCAATGCCACGGGTACTACAACAGCAATATTCTGTGCAGATCATCAGGTCAACCATAACAAACAACCAACAACTTGACATTCCCTCGGGAAAAATTTTGGTAGGACCACGGGACACCTTCATCAAGGAGCTGCCAGACCATGGGCAATATCAGCATATGTAAGGAATCGGACCTCACCCACCTGGATGAGGATTCTTGCCTGCCAAAAATGATTAAAGGAGGCACCGCAAAATGCCATTCAATAACCAACACGGCGAGCCCCATCGAATTGCTAAACGGTAACTTTGTCATTCAATTCTCAAACGATTCAGGGACAATTGGTAATAAAACCTTCAAAAGCCATACGATTACAAGAATGGTGGCAATACCTTCCACTTTGTCTGAAGTCATAAACGAAGGGCACAGGTTAAATGTGGAATACATTCACAGCTTGCACATAAACAATTTACGCCGCCTCGACACTCTAACAAAAGGGACCACCATCACGGCCAGTTGCGCAATCTTTGTACTCCTCGCCATCTCCATAGGTTTGATTCTGAAGAAGGTGCTCCAAAAACCAGAAACACCACCCTCCCCCAGGACCGCCGCCCATAAGTACAAAGTATCTCCGGGACGTTGATTTTTGAGGGGGAGGAGTTAGCACACTCATCCTCACGCGATGCCTCCCCTCTTTCCCCTCCTCTCACACAACTAGCGCCCCTGGGACGCCTTTCCCTTCACAAGCCAGACCATGCCCCGCACCCCGGCCTCTCACATTACAAAGGGACTCGATCGGCACACTCTACCAGAAACGCCTGAACGAGTATCGAGCTAAATACCCTCCTTCGATCTAAGTAATACTAGCCCTTGACCACACACACACCTCCATACATTCTAGGTACACACACACGCGTATGACCTAAGTGCATCGCGACCTATATCACTTATCACTTTTAGTCAACTAAGCAACCCACATCTTTCATTTCCTGTGTGTCACTATAAAAACCCAGAGTTCTCAAGTCCAATCCTTATTCTCAAGGAAGGAAATGGTAAGGATTCACCTATAAACGAAATGAGAACTCCTAACTTGTATGTTAATTTTTTTTGTTTTTGTTTTATTTTAATTATTTGTGATTATTACTAGTCTATCCTTATGTACTACTTGTATCTTATTTTTATCATTTCTAATTTTTATATTGTCATTTTTAGCTATTTCTATAACCTCGAATGGTCTTTATTAGGCTGCATCAAGCTTATGCCCAGTTTCGTTTTTAAAAAAAAAGTTGTCTCCTATTTCTAAATTAATGTCTTTCCTTATTTTCTTGTAACATTATTCTAGCCTTATTATATGCTAGTTCTAATCTAAGCTTAACTTCTTTAGCTTAATCATCAACGTTATATAAAGGTTCTATTCTATTTATGCTATTCAAATGGATTGGTAAGTTGTTTTGTAAAACCCAAAAAACCCTTTCACTCGTTGCAGAGGACGGACGTGTTTTTTTGCGCTTATCAATTTTTATTTTTTTCTCGCGATTAAATACTTTTCAATAACTTTTAAATTTATTACCGGTTAAATTAATTAATAATAATTTCAGCATCCGAATTTTATTTTCATTTTGCGAATACTTGCTGTCGCTTTTGTTTAAATTTAAATAAAATCAAAACATACAACAATACTCGCATTAGCGGTGTTGTTGTTTTGCTTATCTCTTTTGCTTTTGTGTCTTTACCGTTTTTAACTAACTCTCGCGCTCTTGCGTACAAATTGTTGTTGCATGTGTTCAATTTGACGCGCTCTCCCGCTCTTTCCTATTCTTGATTGATTTGCACTCTCGTCTTTTGCCTACCCGCGACTCTGTGATACGTGTTTTTGTTTTTGTGCTTTCATCTCTTTTAATTCTTTAGTTGTGAAGGCTTACTCTGTACATTAACCCTTGTGTTAGAACTGGTCAGTATATTCTTATTCACAGATTTTGTACCTTTAGAATTTCTATTTTTTATTTTTTGTATTTCCTTTTAATTAAATTAAACTTTTTGATAAAATGGTTGTCTGCTCAAAAAATAATTGTATAGTTGCCACTAATGCGGTTGACTCCCATGATTATATTCTTTGTTGGTTGTGTGACAATGCGGTTCACGTTAAGTGTGCAGGTTACACAGGCAGAATAAAGGAGTCTATTGCTAAAGGTGGTGGCTTAAAATATGGATGTGATGCTTGCCGGGAGGTCGAGAATGAGATGCGTTCTTTCATGAGGCGGACTAGAGATAGTTTTGACACCTTAAGGGCAGGTTTTAATAAACTCCAAGCGGAGTTTACTGCGGTGGAGACTCGGTGGAGACTCAGTTCAGAAGTTTATCGGTTATGAATGAGTCTCCGAAACGTAAAAGGACCAGTCCTTGGGGTGTTTCTGTATCTGTAGATCCGCCAGCATCTCTTATCGTCCCCGACCGGTCTCATGGACCGTCCACTCCTAATGTACAGCAATTGATATCGTTTAAGAGCCCGGTTGTGAATGCTATTAGTAAGGAATTACCGATATCACCTGGGAATGATCTCTTAAAAACGTTGCCTATTGTAGTGTCCGATAAGTCCGGGCAATTACCCATTCCAATGGAAATTGCCGATAGTTCTAAAAGTATCGAGGGCCCCGTAAACAAGTTGACTGATGCAGTGGGTGACTTGTCCAACGTTACTGCTGCGGCTGACGCTTCGGGACCGCGGCCTCTCGTTGGCATACCACCAAAGAAACATATATTTGTTTCTAGGCTAGACCCTGTTGTCACATCTGATGATGTAATAGCCTATATTCGGAAGAAAGTTAACGTCTCGAATATTGCGGTGGAGAAGTTTAAATTTTCTTATTCTCGGGACATTTCGTCCTTTAAAATTAGTGTTTCTGCCAATATCTTCGACACCATATGTCAAGAAGATTTTTGGCCGAAACATATAATAGTTAAGGAATATACTGTAAAAAAGAAAAACAACAACAACTAATACTATTCCTGCCACATCAGCATCTGCTGGTGTGTCAAAAAACTAGCTTCGTCCCTTAACCTGGGTTACCAGAACGTTAGGGGACTGAAATCTAAACTTCCTAATCTCTATGTAGATAGTCTTTCTTTTGAGCATATCATTCTAGCGTTTACAGAGACGTGGCTTAAACCTGATATTGCTGATGCATCGGTTTTTCCCACAAACTTTTCTATATTCAGACGTGACCGGATTTCTCGCATAGGTGGTGGCGTTCTGATAGCTGTTGATGCTGCTTTATCGTCTGAAATGATTCAATTTTCTAGTACCCAGGAGATTGAGTTTGTCGGTGTTAAAGTAAATTTTAAATCTTTTAATGCTTTTATTACTTGTTCCTATATTCCACCATTGTCAGACATGGTGGTATATTCAAATCATTTAGAGGCAATTCAGTTTGTCTCCTCTTTGGTTTCCAGTCAAGACATGTTCATAGTTTTAGGTGATTTTAATTTACCCGCTTTAGCATGGTCACAAACAGATGAATGTACCATGTTGCTGCCCTCTTTGTCACATGATTTTATTGATGGCCTTCTAGGCTTATCTTTATCCCAAGTCAATCCTGTCTTTAATTCTAATGGAAAATCGTTAGATCTTATTTTTGTATTGGATTCTTCATATTGTGAGGTTTCCAGGATCGAACCATTTGTTCTTCCAGAAGACAAATTTCTTCCTACATTAAATTTAAAAATTGATCTGCCCTTGCTTTCACCATTACTTGGTTCAAATGAGTTACCTCTAACTAGGTGCTTTCGTAAGACTGACTTTGCCAGCCTTAATGAAAGCATTGCTACTACCGATTGGTCTTATCTGTACAATTGTAGAGATATGGACTCAGCTGTTCGTTTTTTCTATGATACTCTGAATTCACTCTTTGATATTTGTGTGCCTCTTGGTAGGCTGGAGCGGCTTAACAAACCTCCCTGGTTCTCTCGTGAGCTGTGCAATTTGAAAAATGTGAAGACACGATATTATAAGAAGTTTCAAAAAACACGTCGTTCATCAGACTATGCTCTGTATACAGTCGCTCGTTCAAAATTCATGATGCTTAATACACAATGCTATAAGAATTATCTTCAGCGGTGTAAGCTTCAGTTTTCTTCTGACCCTAAACAATTTTAAAATTTTGTTAATTCTAAACGTAAGACCTCTGTGCACCCATCTTTTTTGTCTTTTCAAAATAAAAAAGCGAGCACTGATCAGGCAATTGCCGATATGTTTGCGAGTTTTTTCAAAACAACTTATTCCTCAACGGAATATCGAGCAAGTCCGTATCCTTATCATTTAGAAAAGGCTAATTGCATTTTCAATCCAGTGATTGATGAAGGTTCTATTCTTAGCGAACTTAAATTAGTTAAACCCGTTTATTCTCCGGGGCCAGATGGTCTTCCTGGATGTGTACTCAGGTTCTGTGCAAACGCATTATGTAAACCCATTTTAAAATTGTTTCTATTGTCTGTCGAATCTTCCTCTTTTCCATCTATTTGGAAGGAGTCGTATATCATTCCTCTGCATAAAAATGGCAAAAAGTCCGAAGCCTCTAACTATAGGGGTATCTCAAAATTGTCCGCTATTCCGAAAGCTTTTGAGAAAATTATAACTTCTCAATTGCAACATTTTTGCAGCTCTATTATTTCGCCATCCCAACATGGGTTTGTAAAAAGGAAGATCTACAACCACTTACCTTTTAGAATTTACAGCATGCCAACTCGCTAAAGTCGGCGTGATAAACTCAAACCTGCTGGACATAGACGAACTGCAAGATATCATCAAAACTACACCAAGCCTGCCTTACAATAACATCATAGAGGCCATCGAATTCGCTCAACTAACCATTTTCGTGAACGGTACTTTGCTCCTATACAACATAGCAATGCCACGGGTACTACAACAGCAATATTCTGTGCAGATCATCAGGTCAACCATAACAAACAACCAACAACTTGACATTCCCTCGGGAAAAATTTTGGTAGGACCACGGGACACCTTCATCAAGGAGCTGCCAGACCATGGGCAATATCACCATATGTAAGGAATCGGACCTCACCCACCTGGATGAGGATTCTTGCCTGCCAAGAATGATTAAAGGAGGCACCGCAAAATGCCATTCAATAACCAACACGGCGAGCCCCATCGAATTGCTAAACGGTAACTTTGTCATTCAATTCTCAAACGATTCAGGGACAATTGGTAATAAAACCTTCAAAAGCCATACGATTACAAGAATGGTGGCAATACCTTCCACTTTGTCTGAAGTCATAAACGAAGGGCACAGGTTAAATGTGGAATACATTCACAGCTTGCACATAAACAATTTACGCCGCCTCGACACTCTAACGAAAGGGACCACCATCACGGCCAGTTGCGCAATCTTTGTACTCCTCGCCATCTCCATAGGTTTGATTCTGAAGAAGGTGCTCCAAAAACCAGAAACACCACCCTCCCCCAGGACCGCCGCCCATAAGTACAAAGTATCTCCGGGACGTTGATTTTTGAGGGGGGAGGAGTTAGCACACTCATCCTCACGCGATGCCTCCCCTCTTTCCCCTCCTCTCACACAACTAGCGCCCCTGGGACGCCTTTCCCTTCACAAGCCAGACCATGCCCCGCACCCCGGCCTCTCACATTACAAAGGGACTCGATCGGCACACTCTACCAGAAACGCCTGAACGAGTATCGAGCTAAATACCCTCCTTCGATCTAAGTAATACTAGCCCTTGACCACACACACACCTCCATACATTCTAGGTACACACACACGCGTATTGGAGAGAGTGTATGTGTATTTTCAAGTGCGGTCGCGTTTATCAGTCGCTCCGCAAAGTAAAAGGACACAATTGACGTACAATACCTGGAATATAGAGGGGAAGGATTAGGAAGGGTCGCCAAGAGACTGGCCACTCACCTGGACTGCAATCGGCTGCCCAGCTGGCTGCATCTGTTGTATTGGAGAAATTATTTATTTCTCATCAGCCTTAGCTTGGAGGCCACGCCGGGAGGGGCGGCGGGGGTGTTAACCATATCCCGCGCTTTCTCCGGTGGTGGGAAAAATTGCTTTTTTGCATTTTCCTTATCGTTGACTTCTTAGCGCTTTTTTTTTTTACTTTGCCGATTGCAATTAATCAGCTGGTAACTAGTGTTGTGAACCGTCGATCGATAACAGAGCCGATAAGCCAGCTGACGGCTTAACATAAGCTCACAACAGTAGCCTCCAAAGTGCTGCGTGCTTTTGGGCGCTCGCTTAGGCGCGATTTCTAAAAAACCCCTATAGACTGAGTAAGTCTTAAGTTACCGACTAGCAATCTTTTCAGGTTACTAGAAGAGGACCAACAATCACACAGGGCCTCTGAGACATGAAGAGGACAGTGGTCTGCGCTTGTGCCAGCGGCCACGGCGTATAAAACCTGGCAGCAGGTATAAAATTCAAAAATTCGACTACTCCAGGTGGCAGCCACAGTTGTGGAAATCCACCCATGGTACAAGCCATGGCAGGGGCACGGATTCTGGAGGCCCCAACAACCGTCATCACCACCACTACTGCACCGGTGGCAAACTTGGCCGATGCAGCGGACATAGCTACAATCAGCAGCAGCAGCAAAAAGCACGGTCTGTGCACAAACGGAGGCAATCCTTTCGCCAAAGGAAGCAAGATCGCCAGGACACCACCGCAGGCTCTTCACTCGGCCCCGCCAGCCATTCGAGGATTACTTGTCTCGGCTGGATGCAAAAAAGAGACACCCAAACGGGCAAGGGAAGCAAGCCCTTGCAACACCGAAAGTGGAACCACACCGAAGAAACTAAAAGGACCGCCGCAGGCACCAAACATTTTGATGGCCGAACTGGGCAAGATCTTAGACGAGATCATAGATGGCTCGGTTAATAAAAAGGCTCCCCCGACGCGCAACACAACCCAATGGATGAAGGAGGCATATCTTAAGATGAAATCCATTCACCTACAGGTAATGGAGCAGATGCAGGAATATCCGGTGAAGGCTGGACCATGCCTTGCGTGCGCAACGCGCAATTCTGCCGCCAAAACCAACAAAGAGGTTACGAAAAGGAAGGATACCAGGACGGAAGACCCACCGACAGCCAATAAGAATGACAGGAGGAGGAAAAAGAAGTCGCCAATCCAGGAGCGGACTCCAAGGACCCGAAGCCCCGCAGCAACAGCAGTATCATCAGGACCAGTAGTAGCTGAAACAACTCACGCAACGAACATCGCTGGAGGGAAATGGCACAAGGTGAAAAGCAAGCCGAGACCCATTAAAAAGAAGAGGCCAGACGTCATCATGGTGAAGTGTAAAGACCCAGCCAATTACGCGATGGTACTGAAGTCAGTCCACACAGACGCCGGAATCCAGCAGTTCAAGGAGAATGTATGTGCGGTTCGACGCACAGAAGCCGGGGAACTACTCCTACAGTTGACCAAGCCAGCGGACGAAGCAACTGGTAAACTGCAGCAGGCAGTGAAACAGGCACTTGGAGACACCGCTGATGTCAAGGCGATCAGCGATAAGGCCATGGTCGAAATAAAGGATCTCGCAGAATTCCACACTGCAGATGATCTTCTGCTCGCCGTCCTGGAACTCATCGACGAGGATTTGCCGGCAGAATGTCACCCAAAGATGCGGAAAGCGTACAGCGGTACACAGACCGCAACAATGATGGTGAACCCGAATCTGGCGAATAAGCTGCTGCAGGCGGGCAAAATACGAGTAGGCATGTGCATATGCCGAGTACGCCTGAAGACTGAGCCGAGACGGTGCTACAAGTGTCTGGACTTTGGGCACACAGCAGCTCGGTGCAGAAGCAAGCACGACGCGTCCAAGCTATGCTTCAACTGCGGTAGCAAGGATCACGCTTCAAAGCAATGTGACCAGAAGGCAGCGTGCATACTTTGCACACGACATAAGCGGTTTCTACAGCTTAATCTAAACCACTGCAGGTCGGCACAGGACCTCTTAAAACAAACTGTGCGGGACCTGAAAGTAGATTTCTCAATCTTGTGCGAGCCATATTCCCATATACAGGATCACAGCTGGACGCAAAACCACCGTTATGGCGCGGCAATTTGGAGCAACAGCAGGACACATCTGGAGAATCAGCACAGAGCGGACGGATATGTAAGGGCGAGGTACAATGGAGTATATGTCTACAGCTGCTACATAGCACCGAGCAAACACATCGACGAATTCTGCAGCATACTGGATGGATTAGTGGAGGACGCCAGAACCCACACGCCAACCATCATAGCCGGCGACTTCAATGCATGGGCAACGGAATGGGGTAGCCAAAGGACCACTAGAAGGGGCAGGGCCCTGCTGGACGCTTTTGCCACACTCAACATCAGTCTGCTCAACGTAGACAAGCGGAAGAGAGCCAACCTAAATATGGAGATCAAGAGAAGTAAAGCGGACTGCTGGAAGAAGTTGTGCGCAGATGCAGATGCGCAGCCACATGGGACTGCCTATAAACTGGTTATGGGCAAACTCGCCAGGCGCATAATGCCAACGGATCCAACCAAGTTGGGTCACATTGTAGCAACGCTATTCCCTTCAAGGCCGACGAGGAACTTAGCAGCGAGCGGAACACCGATATTCACAGATGTTGGTGAAGTCGTGGAAGCAGGGAAGAGGATAAACGTACATAAGGCCCCGGGCCCGGACGGGGTCCCGGCTCTTGTAATCAAACTGCTAGTTTGCAAACACGCGTCGACGTTTGTGGAACTTTTCAACACATGCATGCTGCAACGGGAGTTCCCTACGAGGTGGAAGCTACAAAGGTTGGTCCTGCTTCCCAAAGGTGATAAAATAGATGACCCATCTGCATACAGACCCCTGTGTATGCTTGATGTGATTGGGAAACTTTTTGAGCGCATCATTTGCAACAGACTGGAGAAGGAACTGGAGCAACGTCATGGACTGTCGGACTGGCAGTTCGGATTCAGGAGGAAAAGCAGCACTATCAACGCCATCAGCTCGGTGGTACAGATAGCCGCTAAAGCAATCGAAGGGCAACGCTGGAAAGGCGGCAACAAAAAATACTGCCTTATATCAACGTTGGATGTACGGAATGCTTTTAATTCGGCCAGCTGGGACTCCATTATCGCATCCCTAGAGATTAAACATATCTGAGTACATCATTAACCTGATATGCAGCTACTTCCGGGATCGGGTGCTACTGTACGACACAGCAGCTGGTCCACGGAAACACACCATCACAGGCGGAGTACCCCAAGGATCAGTGATCGGGCCAACATTGTGGAATGTCATGTATGACACTGTCCTGCGACTGGACATGCCAACGGACACTCGCATAGTGGGATTCGCGGACGACATCGCCATCGTCACTGTGGCCAAGGATATCCAGCTAGCGGAAGAAAACACCAATGCAGCAGTGTTCAGGATTCTGGAATGGATGGAGGCCAACTCACTATCCATAGCCGCACACAAAACCGAGGCCGTGCTCATAAGCAGCAGGAAAAAAGTGGAAACAGCCAGGATCGAAGTCGCCGGATGCTCAATAACATCAAAGCCTGCCATTAAATACCTTGGAGTCATGATGGACCATAGGCTAACATTCAAAGCCCACCTGCAGTATACCGCAGATAAAGCTGCGAAGGCCACGTCAGCTATAACTCGGCTCATGGCTAACGTCGGCGGCCCCAAGCAACGGAGCAGATGGCTCATCTCGACGGTGGTAAGGTCCATCATCCTATATGCCGCCGCCATATGGGCACCAGCGATGTCATCCCCCACCTACAGCCGGGACTGCAGATCGTCGTACCGTACATGCGCGCTCAGGACCATATGCGCGTTTAGGACAGTCTCCGAAGATGCCGCCTTGGTGCTGTCTGATATGGCCCCACTAGACCTCTTGGCTAACGAGGCTAGAAATAGAGATCCGCCGCCAGTTAGAAGAGAGACGACTCTGACTAACTGGCAACGCAGATGGCGTGACTCAAACCATGGGAGCTGGACAAGGCGCCTTCTCCCCGACATCCGGCCATGGCTTAATCGCAAACATGGCCAGACTGACTTCTATCTGACACAGTTACTGACGGGACATGGATGCTTTAAATCCTACTTGCATAGGTTTAAACATGAGACGGATCCCTTTTGCACACACTGTGCGGGGAATATAGAAGACGCAGAACACGTCCTGTTTGTCTGTCCTAGATATTCTGCTGAACGGGAAGAGCTAAGCCTAGGCATTGGGAGGCCATTTATAGTCAACGACTTTATGGATATCCTACTTAGCTCGCAAAACAATTGGCTAGCTGTTAGCCACATGGCAGCAGTCATCATGCAATCCTTGCGTCGCGCTGAACGTCAGCGTAACCAAAACTTCAGTTCTAGGTAAACTCTAGACGAGGCATACGTGCCATCTCCCCCTCGTGAAGTAGTACTTCAGAGTTGGTTCCGCGAGAGGGATACGGAGCATAGGGTAGGTTTTAGTGCGGTGCGGTGACCACTAACCAAGGTCGATACCAAGTCCCACACTTCGGCTTTCAATGCTTTCCCCCCTATTTATAAAAAAAAAAAAAAAAACACGCGTATGACCTAAGTGCATCGCGACCTATATCACTTATCACTTTTAGTCAACTAAGCAACCCACATCTTTCATTTCCTGTGTGTCACTATAAAAACCCAGAGTTCTCAAGTCCAATCCTTATTCTCAAGGAAGGAAATGGTAAGGATTCACCTATAAACGAAATGAGAACTCCTAACTTGTATGTTAATTTTTTTTGGTTTTTGTTTTATTTTAATTATTTGTGATTATTACTAGTCTATCCTTATGTACTACTTGTATCTTATTTTTATCATTTCTAATTTTTATATTGTCATTTTTAGCTATTTCTATAACCTCGAATGGTCTTTATTAGGCTGCATCAAGCTTATGCCCAGTTTCGTTTTTAAAAAAAAAGTTGTCTCCTATTTCTAAATTAATGTCTTTCCTTATTTTCTTGTAACATTATTCTAGCCTTATTATATGCTAGTTCTAATCTAAGCTTAACTTCTTTAGCTTAATCATCAACGTTATGTAAAGGTTCTATTCTATTTATTTAATTATTGTGATTTAATTATTTAATTATTTAATTATTTGTGATTATTACTAGTCTATCCTTATGTACTACTTGTATCTTATTTTTATCATTTCTAATTTTTATATTGTCATTTTTAGCTATTTCTATAACCTCGAATGGTCTTTATTAGGCTGCATCAAGCTTATGCCCAGTTTCGTTTTTAAAAAAAAAGTTGTCTCCTATTTCTAAATTAATGTCTTTCCTTATTTTCTTGTAACATTATTCTAGCCTTATTATATGCTAGTTCTAATCTAAGCTTAACTTCTTTAGCTTAATCATCAACGTTATGTAAAGGTTCTATTCTATTTATGCTATTCAAATGGATTGGTAAGTTGTTTTGTAAAACCCAAAAAACCCTTTCACTCGTTGCAGAGGACGGACGTGTTTTTTGCGCTTATCAATTTTTATTTTTTTCTCGCGATTAAATACTTTTCAATAACTTTTAAATTTATTACCGGTTAAATTAATTAATAATAATTTCAGCATCCGAATTTTATTTTCATTTTGCGAATACTTGCTGTCGCTTTTGTTTAAATTTAAATAAAATCAAAACATACAACAATACTCGCATTAGCGGTGTTGTTGTTTTGCTTATCTCTTTTGCTTTTGTGTCTTTACCGTTTTTAACTAACTCTCGCGCTCTTGCGTACAAATTGTTGTTGCATGTGTTCAATTTGACGCGCTCTCCCGCTCTTTCCTATTCTTGATTGATTTGCACTCTCGTCTTTTGCCTACCCGCGACTCTGTGATACGTGTTTTTGTTTTTGTGCTTTCATCTCTTTTAATTCTTTAGTTGTGAAGGCTTACTCTGCACATTAACCCTTGTGTCAGAACTGGTCAGTATATTCTTATTCACAGATTTTGTACCTTTAGAATTTCTATTTTTTATTTTTTGTATTTCCTTTTAATTAAATTAAACTTTTTGATAAAATGGTTGTCTGCTCAAAAAATAATTGTATAGTTGCCACTAATGCGGTTGACTCCCATGATTATATTCTTTGTTGGTTGTGTGACAATGCGGTTCACGTTAAGTGTGCAGGTTACACAGGCAGAATAAAGGAGTCTATTGCTAAAGGTGGTGGCTTAAAATATGGATGTGATGCTTGCCGGGAGGTCGAGAATGAGATGCGTTCTTTCATGAGGCGGACTAGAGATAGTTTTGACACCTTAAGGGCAGGTTTTAATAAACTCCAAGCGGAGTTTACTGCGGTGGAGACTCGGTGGAGACTCAGTTCAGAAGTTTATCGGTTATGAATGAGTCTCCGAAACGTAAAAGGACCAGTCCTTGGGGTGTTTCTGTATCTGTAGATCCGCCAGCATCTCTTATCGTCCCCGACCGGTCTCATGGACCGTCCACTCCTAATGTACAGCAATTGATATCGTTTAAGAGCCCGGTTGTGAATGCTATTAGTAAGGAATTACCGATATCACCTGGGAATGATCTCTTAAAAACGTTGCCTATTGTAGTGTCCGATAAGTCCGGGCAATTACCCATTCCAATGGAAATTGCCGATAGTTCTAAAAGTATCGAGGGCCCCGTAAACAAGTTGACTGATGCAGTGGGTGACTTGTCCAACGTTACTGCTGCGGCTGACGCTTCGGGACCGCGGCCTCTCGTTGGCATACCACCAAAGAAACATATATTTGTTTCTAGGCTAGACCCTGTTGTCACATCTGATGGTGTAATAGCCTATATTCGGAAGAAAGTTAACGTCTCGAATATTGCGGTGGAGAAGTTTAAATTTTCTTATTCTCGGGACATTTCGTCCTTTAAAATTAGTGTTTCTGCCAATATCTTCGACACCATATGTCAAGAAGATTTTTGGCCGAAACATATAATAGTTAAGGAATATACTGTAAAAAAGAAAAATCGGCAACCGATTCGCTTGCCAACAACAACAACTAATACTATTCCTGCCACATCAGCATCTGCTGGTGTGTCAAAAAACTAGCTTCGTCCCTTAACCTGGGTTACCAGAACGTTAGGGGACTGAAATCTAAACTTCCTAATCTCTATGTAGATAGTCTTTCTTTTGAGCATATCATTCTAGCGTTTACAGAGACGTGGCTTAAACCTGATATTGCTGATGCATCGGTTTTTCCCACAAACTTTTCTATATTCAGACGTGACCGGATTTCTCGCATAGGTGGTGGCGTTCTGATAGCTGTTGATGCTGCTTTATCGTCTGAAATGATTCAATTTTCTAGTACCCAGGAGATTGAGTTTGTCGGTGTTAAAGTAAATTTTAAATCTTTTAATGCTTTTATTACTTGTTCCTATATTCCACCATTGTCAGACATGGTGGTATATTCAAATCATTTAGAGGCAATTCAGTTTGTCTCCTCTTTGGTTTCCAGTCAAGACATGTTCATAGTTTTAGGTGATTTTAATTTACCCGCTTTAGCATGGTCACAAACAGATGAATGTACCATGTTGCTGCCCTCTTTGTCACATGATTTTATTGATGGCCTTCTAGGCTTATCTTTATCCCAAGTCAATCCTGTCTTTAATTCTAATGGAAAATCGTTAGATCTTATTTTTGTATTGGATTCTTCATATTGTGAGGTTTCCAGGATCGAACCATTTGTTCTTCCAGAAGACAAATTTCTTCCTACATTAAATTTAAAAATTGATCTGCCCTTGCTTTCACCATTACTTGGTTCAAATGAGTTACCTCTAACTAGGTGCTTACGTAAGACTGACTTTGCCAGCCTTAATGAAAGCATTGCTACTACCGATTGGTCTTATCTGTACAATTGTAGAGATATGGACTCAGCTGTTCGTTTTTTCTATGATACTCTGAATTCACTCTTTGATATTTGTGTGCCTCTTGGTAGGCTGGAGCGGCTTAACAAACCTCCCTGGTTCTCTCGTGAGCTGTGCAATTTGAAAAATGTGAAGACACGATATTATAAGAAGTTTCAAAAAACACGTCGTTCATCAGACTATGCTCTGTATACAGTCGCTCGTTCAAAATTCATGATGCTTAATACACAATGCTATAAGAATTATCTTCAGCGGTGTAAGCTTCAGTTTTCTTCTGACCCTAAACAATTTTATAATTTTGTTAATTCTAAACGTAAGACCTCTGTGCACCCATCTTTTTTGTCTTTTCAAAATAAAAAAGCGAGCACTGATCAGGCAATTGCCGATATGTTTGCGAGTGTTTTCAAAACAACTTATTCCTCAACGGAATATCGAGCAAGTCCGTATCCTTATCATTTAGAAAAGGCTAATTGCATTTTCAATCCAGTGATTGATGAAGGTTCTATTCTTAGCGAACTTAAATTAGTTAAACCCGTTTATTCTCCGGGGCCAGATGGTCTTCCTGGATGTGTACTCAGGTTCTGTGCAAACGCATTATGTAAACCCATTTTAAAATTGTTTCTATTGTCTGTCGAATCTTCCTCTTTTCCATCTATTTGGAAGGAGTCGTATATCATTCCTCTGCATAAAAATGGCAAAAAGTCCGAAGCCTCTAACTATAGGGGTATCTCAAAATTGTCCGCTATTCCGAAAGCTTTTGAGAAAATTATAACTTCTCAATTGCAACATTTTTGCAGCTCTATTATTTCGCCATCCCAACATGGGTTTGTAAAAAGGAAGATCTACAACCACTTACCTTTTAGAATTTACAGCATGCCAACTCGCTAAAGTCGGCGTGATAAACTCAAACCTGCTGGACATAGACGAACTGCAAGATATCATCAAAACTACACCAAGCCTGCCTTACAATAACATCATAGAGGCCATCGAATTCGCTCAACTAACCATTTTCGTGAACGGTACCTTTGCTCCTATACAACATAGCAATGCCACGGGTACTACAACAGCAATATTCTGTGCAGATCATCAGGTCAACCATAACAAACAACCAACAACTTGACATTCCCTCGGGAAAAATTTTGGTAGGACCACGGGACACCTTCATCAAGGAGCTGCCAGACCATGGGCAATATCACCATATGTAAGGAATCGGACCTCACCCACCTGGATGAGGATTCTTGCCTGCCAAGAATGATTAAAGGAGGCACCGCAAAATGCCATTCAATAACCAACACGGCGAGCCCCATCGAATTGCTAAACGGTAACTTTGTCATTCAATTCTCAAACGATTCAGGGACAATTGGTAATAAAACCTTCAAAAGCCATACGATTACAAGAATGGTGGCAATACCTTCCACTTTGTCTGAAGTCATAAACGAAGGGCACAGGTTAAATGTGGAATACATTCACAGCTTGCACATAAACAATTTACGCCGCCTCGACACTCTAACAAAAGGGACCACCATCACGGCCAGTTGCGCAATCTTTGTACTCCTCGCCATCTCCATAGGTTTGATTCTGAAGAAGGTGCTCCAAAAACCAGAAACACCACCCTCCCCCAGGACCGCCGCCCATAAGTACAAAGTATCTCCGGGACGTTGATTTTTGAGGGGGGAGGAGTTAGCACACTCATCCTCACGCGATGCCTCCCCTCTTTCCCCTCCTCTCACACAACTAGCGCCCCTGGGACGCCTTTCCCTTCACAAGCCAGACCATGCCCCGCACCCCGGCCTCTCACATTACAAAGGGAATCGATCGGCACACTCTACCAGAAACGCCTGAACGAGTATCGAGCTAAATACCCTCCTTCGATCTAAGTAATACTGTCCCTTGACCACACACACACCTCCATACATTCTAGGTACACACACACGCGTATGACCTAAGTGCATCGCGACCTATATCACTTATCACTTTTAGTCAACTAAGCAACCCACATCTTTCATTTCCTGTGTGTCACTATAAAAACCCAGAGTTCTCAAGTCCAATCCTTATTCTCAAGGAAGGAAATGGTAAGGATTCACCTATAAACCAAACGAGAACTCCTAACTTGTATGTTAATTTTTTTTGTTTTTGTTTTATTTTAATTATTTGTGATTATTACTAGTCTATCCTTATGTACTACTTGTATCTTATTTTTATCATTTCTAATTTTTATATTGTCATTTTTAGCTATTTCTATAACCTCGAATGGTCTTTATTAGGCTGCATCAAGCTTATGCCCAGTTTCGTTTTTAAAAAAAAAGTTGTCTCCTATTTCTAAATTAATGTCTTTCCTTATTTTCTTGTAACATTATTCTAGCCTTATTATATGCTAGTTCTAATCTAAGCTTAACTTCTTTAGCTTAATCATCAACGTTATGTAAAGGTTCTATTCTATTTATTTAATTATTGTGATTTAATTATTTAATTATTTAATTATTTGTGATTATTACTAGTCTATCCTTATGTACTACTTGTATCTTATTTTTATCATTTCTAATTTTTATATTGTCATTTTTAGCTATTTCTATAACCTCGAATGGTCTTTATTAGGCTGCATCAAGCTTATGCCCAGTTTCGTTTTTAAAAAAAAGTTGTCTCCTATTTCTAAATTAATGTCTTTCCTTATTTTCTTGTAACATTATTCTAGCCTTATTATATGCTAGTTCTAATCTAAGCTTAACTTCTTTAGCTTAATCATCAACGTTATGTAAAGGTTCTATTCTATTTATGCTATTCAAATGGATTGGTAAGTTGTTTTGTAAAACCCAAAAAACCCTTTCACTCGTTGCAGAGGACGGACGTGTTTTTTTGCGCTTATCAATTTTTATTTTTTTCTCGCGATTAAATACTTTTCAATAACTTTTAAATTTATTACCGGTTAAATTAATTAATAATAATTTCAGCATCCGAATTTTATTTTCATTTTGCGAATACTTGCTGTCGCTTTTGTTTAAATTTAAATAAAATCAAAACATACAACAATACTCGCATTAGCGGTGTTGTTGTTTTGCTTATCTCTTTTGCTTTTGTGTCTTTACCGTTTTTAACTAACTCTCGCGCTCTTGCGTACAAATTGTTGTTGCATGTGTTCAATTTGACGCGCTCTCCCGCTCTTTCCTATTCTTGATTGATTTGCACTCTCGTCTTTTGCCTACCCGCGACTCTGTGATACGTGTTTTTGTTTTTGTGCTTTCATCTCTTTTAATTCTTTAGTTGTGAAGGCTTACTCTGCACATTAACCCTTGTGTCAGAACTGGTCAGTATATTCTTATTCACAGATTTTGTACCTTTAGAATTTCTATTTTTTATTTTTTGTATTTCCTTTTAATTAAATTAAACTTTTTGATAAAATGGTTGTCTGCTCAAAAAATAATTGCATAGTTGCCACTAATGCGGTTGACTGCCATGATTATATTCTTTGTTGGTTGTGTGACAATGCGGTTCACGTTAAGTGTGCAGGTTACACAGGCAGAATAAAGGAGTCTATTGCTAAAGGTGGTGGCTTAAAATATGGATGTGATGCTTGCCGGGAGGTCGAGAATGAGATGCGTTCTTTCATGAGGCGGACTAGAGATAGTTTTGACACCTTAAGGGCAGGTTTTAATAAACTCCAAGCGGAGTTTACTGCGGTGGAGACTCGGTGGAGACTCAGTTCAGAAGTTTATCGGTTATGAATGAGTCTCCGAAACGTAAAAGGACCAGTCCTTGGGGTGTTTCTGTATCTGTAGATCCGCCAGCATCTCTTATCGTCCCCGACCGGTCTCATGGACCGTCCACTCCTAATGTACAGCAATTGATATCGTTTAAGAGCCCGGTTGTGAATGCTATTAGTAAGGAATTACCGATATCACCTGGGAATGATCTCTTAAAAACGTTGCCTATTGTAGTGTCCGATAAGTCCGGGCAATTACCCATTCCAATGGAAATTGCCGATAGTTCTAAAAGTATCGAGGGCCCCGTAAACAAGTTGACTGATGCAGTGGGTGACTTGTCCAACGTTACTGCTGCGGCTGACGCTTCGGGACCGCGGCCTCTCGTTGGCATACCACCAAAGAAACATATATTTGTTTCTAGGCTAGACCCTGTTGTCACATCTGATGATGTAATAGCCTATATTCGGAAGAAAGTTAACGTCTCGAATATTGCGGTGGAGAAGTTTAAATTTTCTTATTCTCGGGACATTTCGTCCTTTAAAATTAGTGTTTCTGCCAATATCTTCGACACCATATGTCAAGAAGATTTTTGGCCGAAACATATAATAGTTAAGGAATATACTGTAAAAAGAAAAATCGGCAACCGATTCGCTTGCCAACAACAACAACTAATACTATTCCTGCCACATCAGCATCTGCTGGTGTGTCAAAAAACTAGCTTCGTCCCTTAACCTGGGTTACCAGAACGTTAGGGGACTGAAATCTAAACTTCCTAATCTCTATGTAGATAGTCTTTCTTTTGAGCATATCATTCTAGCGTTTACAGAGACGTGGCTTAAACCTGATATTGCTGATGCATCGGTTTTTCCCACAAACTTTTCTATATTCAGACGTGACCGGATTTCTCGCATAGGTGGTGGCGTTCTGATAGCTGTTGATGCTGCTTTATCGTCTGAAATGATTCAATTTTCTAGTACCCAGGAGATTGAGTTTGTCGGTGTTAAAGTAAATTTTAAATCTTTTAATGCTTTTATTACTTGTTCCTATATTCCACCATTGTCAGACATGGTGGTATATTCAAATCATTTAGAGGCAATTCAGTTTGTCTCCTCTTTGGTTTCCAGTCAAGACATGTTCATAGTTTTAGGTGATTTTAATTTACCCGCTTTAGCATGGTCACAAACAGATGAATGTACCATGTTGCTGCCCTCTTTGTCACATGATTTTATTGATGGCCTTCTAGGCTTATCTTTATTCCAAGTCAATCCTGTCTTTAATTCTAATGGAAAATCGTTAGATCTTATTTTTGTATTGGATTCTTCATATTGTGAGGTTTCCAGGATCGAACCATTTGTTCTTCCAGAAGACAAATTTCTTCCTACATTAAATTTAAAAATTGATCTGCCCTTGCTTTCACCATTACTTGGTTCAAATGAGTTACCTCTAACTAGGTGCTTTCGTAAGACTGACTTTGCCAGCCTTAATGAAAGCATTGCTACTACCGATTGGTCTTATCTGTACAATTGTAGAGATATGGACTCAGCTGTTCGTTTTTTCTATGATACTCTGAATTCACTCTTTGATATTTGTGTGCCTCTTGGTAGGCTGGAGCGGCTTAACAAACCTCCCTGGTTCTCTCGTGAGCTGTGCAATTTGAAAAATGTGAAGACACGATATTATAAGAAGTTTCAAAAAACACGTCGTTCATCAGACTATGCTCTGTATACAGTCGCTCGTTCAAAATTCATGATGCTTAATACACAATGCTATAAGAATTATCTTCAGCGGTGTAAGCTTCAGTTTTCTTCTGACCCTAAACAATTTTATAATTTTGTTAATTCTAAACGTAAGACCTCTGTGCACCCATCTTTTTTGTCTTTTCAAAATAAAAAAGCGAGCACTGATCAGGCAATTGCCGATATGTTTGCGAGTGTTTTCAAAACAACTTATTCCTCAACGGAATATCGAGCAAGTCCGTATCCTTATCATTTAGAAAAGGCTAATTGCATTTTCAATCCAGTGATTGATGAAGGTTCTATTCTTAGCGAACTTAAATTAGTTAAACCCGTTTATTCTCCGGGGCCAGATGGTCTTCCTGGATGTGTACTCAGGTTCTGTGCAAACGCATTATGTAAACCCATTTTAAAATTGTTTCTATTGTCTGTCGAATCTTCCTCTTTTCCATCTATTTGGAAGGAGTCGTATATCATTCCTCTGCATAAAAATGGCAAAAAGTCCGAAGCCTCTAACTATAGGGGTATCTCAAAATTGTCCGCTATTCCGAAAGCTTTTGAGAAAATTATAACTTCTCAATTGCAACATTTTTGCAGCTCTATTATTTCGCCATCCCAACATGGGTTTGTAAAAAGGAAGATCTACAACCACTAACCTTTTAGAATTTACATCAATAATTATCAAGGGGTTCAAAAATGGTAAACAAACTGATGTCATATACACTGACTTCAGCAAAGCCTTTGATTCCGTTAATCATACCCTATTACTTTCGAAGCTGAGCGACATTGGGTTTCCACGCCTTTTCCTATCTTGGGTTCGAGAATATTTAACAAATAGAAAACAGAAGGTACTTTTTAAGTCTTCTTTTTCCGTTTCCATTCCTGTGACTTCTGGTGTACCTCAAGGTAGTCATCTTGGCCCTCTGCTTTTCACACTATTCATTAACGATCTTCCATCAGTCATTGTTCATTCGCGTGTGCTTACGTATGCTGACGATGTCAAGCTTTGTTTTACGTATAAAGATACAGATTCATTTAGTCGGCTACAAGCTGATCTTAAAAACTTTCAATCCTGGTGCCAGTTTAATCTACTAAATCTTAACACTACCAAATGTAAGGTAATGACTTTTTTTCGTAACTCTCCTCAACTGGTCACTTATTTTCTAAACAATAGCCCTTTAGAACGTCTAAATAATATGAATGATTTGGGCGTACTTATGGACCATAAGTTAAATTTTAACACCCATATTTCCACCACGGTCTCAAAGGCCATGAGTGTCCTGGGTTTCATTAAAAGATGGTCAAAAGAATTCGATGACCCCTATACAACTAAAGTTCTTTTTACTTCGCTTGTCCGTCCTATTTTAGAGTATGGATCTTGCATTTGGTCACCTCAATATGAGTCGCACCAGATTAGACTTGAATCCGTTCAAAAGCAGTTCTTGCTATTTGCTCTTTGTGGCTTAAGCTGGGATCGCAATTTGCCTTCGTATTCTAGTAGACTTCTCTTGATTAACCTTCCTTCCCTAACTATACGTAGAACTATGCTTGGTGCAATTTTCATGCACAAGCTCCTAATTGGTGATATCGACTGGCCTGAGTTATTAGCTCAGGTAAATCTGTCGGTACCATGTAGACGGAGTAGACATCCTTTGATACCATTATCCCTTAGTCGTTGTTCTTCTAACTATGCCATGCATGAACCTTTTAGGGTCCTCTGCTCTGATTACAACCTTCTTTTCCCTGTAATCAGCTCAGAGTTTTCTATCAATATGCTTAAAACATCTATCCTATCCCATTTAGTTAATAGATAACTATAGTATTATTTGTTTGTATGTTTTTTCTCTTGTGTATTTGTCCACGCGATTCGCGCCGTGCGACTTTATTCGTTGAACGAAACCTTTATTTATTTTATTAGTTATTGGGTATTGAAGTTGGATATATGACTTCCCCATCCTAAAAAAAAAATAGCCTGTCCTCAGGCGGATACATTTGGATATAGCGAGGGGTTTTTCTCAGCTGTAAATATTGGAGTATCAATTTTGTTTATAATTTGGGACTCAATTTTTTCAACAATTGGGGTTTCGATTTTTTCTGTGGGAGCACGATTGTTATTTGATCGAAAATTCTTAATTAATAATTCTTGTAGCGTTGCCTTAAACTTATAGATTAAGTATGTAATCAAACTTATTATAGTAAGTATAAAAGTGGTAATAGTTTGGAATACAGTATAATATTAATTATCTCTTTTGTTTAAATAAAGGAAATAGGTTCTAGCCTGGTGACATAAATGCTTTGGCTATAATCAAGCAATGAATTTATTATTGATATTTCGTTTAATTGTAAGGCACAATCGTAAATTTTTATTATGTTATTGCCTTCTATTATTAAGTCGTTGTTTATGCAATTTTGATTAAGTTTAGTTTTTGGTAAATTCCATGTTACAATTTTGTTTGGTTCAATGTAATTAGTTTGAAAATTCTTATATGTTTTAGTGTATTTACAAGTGGTTGGGATGTGATTTAAAATGCCTATTATACATTCGTTAGTTTCTATTTGTTTTGTATTTTTATTGAACAAAGTCAAAATAGTATTTATCGTATGAATTTTCTGTCAAAATATTTTTATTTTCATCTGGATAAGGAAGTATCTCCAAGATAGGGGTTTTTATTATTTTTGAGGAATGTTTGAAATGATAAATATTTCGTTTGAATTTTGTTTAGGCCAGGTGGATGTTTTTGTATTCAATAGTTTCTCCGAATTAACATGACCTAAGCGATTATGTTTTAACAGTTTAGCATAATGCACAAAAAAGCCATCTTGAGTTGTTAACCTGTATTTAATCAATTGTCGTATTTGCTTTTATTAACCTTCATTATACCATACACCCATAGGGGGAAATGGTATATTAAAGTCGCCAAAATGTATGTAACAGGCAGAAGGAAGCTTTTCCGACCCCATAAAGTATATATATTCTTGATCAGCATCAACAGCCGAGACGATCTAGCCATGTCCGTCTGTCCGTCCGTCCGTCCGTCCGAACGTCCGTCCGTCTGTATGAACACCTAGATCTCGGAGACTATAAGAGCTAGAGCCACCAAATTTGGTATGTAGACTCGTGTAGTATGTACACTGATCAAGTTTATTTAAAATTTCTGCCACGCCCCTACCGCCCCCGCAAATTAAGTAAAACCGATTTTCTCAAACACTATAGCAACTAGAAACACAAAATTTGGTATGTATATTTGCTAAGTAAATGCGCACATTTTGTATTTGTAGAATTTTTGCCACGCCCCTACCGCCCCCGCAAATTAAATAAAACCGATTTTCTCAAACACTATAGCAACTAGAGACACAAAATTTGGTATGTATATTTGCTAAGTAAATGCACACATTTTGTATTTGTAAAATTTTTGCCACGCCCCCTACCGCCCCCGCAAATTAAATAAAACCGATTTTCTCCAAAACTGTTCTAGCTAGAGACACAAAATTTGGTATGAATATTACCGCCCCCGTAATTTGGAAAAACTCAATTATCTCCCGTAATTTTCAACCTTGTGCAATCAAATTTAGCACACTTAAATTTGATACTAATATCCAGTAAAATACCAAATTTGATCAAAATCGGAATAAAAATAGCCAAGTTATGCATATAAACGTTTTTCCATATGGCCGGAGTTGGCCGTTGGCTGGTGGGGGCGCTAGGGTGCTCGTATGCTTGAGTGAGCGAAATACTAAGATATGCTTGTAAAAAGCATGCAAACCGATTTTTTTAAAAATACGAAAATGCATTTGTTATTATAAATTTGAAATATTTGTTTTATTGGTGTATGGTATAACCAAGTCGGCGAGACGACTTACTTACTTCATTTTCTTCTTGAATTTTGATTTGTAGTTTGTGAGCTTTTGTCCTCTATTTCTTTCTTCAAAATGTTTTTCATTTAACTGATTTATTTCTCCTGTCTTTTTGAATGGATTTGTCGTTTTTGACTTTACTAATGGTGCTTGTTTAAATCTAGCTAGTATCAATTTCGAAGTCGAGTCTATCTCTACTTTAATTGTTTATTTGATGTATTTTATTCGTTTGGGTATTATAGTCGGGTGATCCTGCATAGATAAAAATGTCCGCTGGCATTCGATTAGTTGTTTCATGTCTCGTTTTATGGTTGTATATGTAGAGAATTTTTTCAAATTTGATTAATTTATCTTCGATGTCATTTTCACTATTTATAATTCTGAGTTTTTCATTTACTGTTTTATGGAATCTTTCTACGTCTGAAATGCCGTTTTTACTTGTTGTGATGTCTAACTTTACATTTTCTTCTTGTAGCCAATTTTTTAGTGCTATATACAGAAATGCTGAATCTTTGTCTGATTTTATTTCTATTGGTTTGGCCATTTCAGTGAATACTTTCATAATTGCTCTCTTGGCTTCTAACCAATCTCTAGACTTTACTTCTACAAGTGTTGCAAATTTGGAGTAAATGTCAATGCATGAAAGGAATTGTAAATTGTTGATCATGTAAAAGTCCATGACGTATTTTTCTCTGATATTAAAAGTTTCTGGTGTTATTTCAAAAGCTAGTTTTTTATTTCTATTTTCGGTCTTTGCAATGTAGCATACTGAGCATTAATAATGTTTTGATTTAGGTTTTGAAAATCGGCGAAATAATGTTTTTCTTTAAACAAATTAATCGTTTTTTCGATTCCTGGATGTAATAATTATTTATGTTGTTTTAGGATTATTTCTTTGAATTGTGCAAACGTTTAAAGGTCCTGTAAGTTTTGTATTTGTGTTTGATCGTATTATTTCAATAAAGGCTTGTTGGAATATGGGAAAATCTTGTTCATTATGAAAGATATCTTTTGATTATATCCCTTGCGTAAGCATTGGTCATTTCTTTGTATGTTATTTTTATACCCTTGCAAAAAGGGTATATTAATTTTGGTCAAAAGTGTGCAACGCATAGAACGATGCATCTCCGACCATATAAAGTATATATTTCCTTGATCAGCACGACCAGACGAGTTCATATAGCCATGTCCGTCCGTCCGTCCGTCTGGATCAACGCAAACTCCTCCTAGACTGTAAGAGCTATAGAGTTGAAATTTTGCATGTAGGCTTGTATATACTGCAGGCGTTGTATATCTCATTCAGCCGGATCGGACCACTATATCGTATAGCTCCCATACAAACGGCAAAGTCACGAACAGTGACTTTTCTCAATAACTTCGTTATTTTCTAAGCTACTATTGTGAAATTAAATATTGGTGAGTTTATGACACTTGTAAACAACTGTGCCAAATTTGATCAAGGTCGGATGACTATATCATATTGCTCCCATAGGAACGATCGGTCGAAAACAGTGACTTTTATCAATAACTTCGTTACTTTTTACGCAATTGGCATAAAAATTAATATTTATCAGTTTAATATACCTATTAATGACTATGCCAAATTTGAATAAGATCGGGTGACTATATCACATAGCTCCCATAGGAACGATCGGTGAAAAACTGTGACTCTTGTTGTATTTTTTACCACAATTAAAGTTAAAGAAATTTGATATGTATAAAGTTGCAAGGGTATATAAACTTCGGCACGGCCGAAGTTATCCCGGCTCTCTGGTTATGTTTGCTTTATAAAAATAAGTTGTTGTTTCTGCTTTGTCTTCTAAACCTCTAATGAGTTCTATTTGCCTGTTGAAATAAATAATGGGTTTTTCTACTATTGGAATGTAATTATGTAATAATCATTATCCTCATGAACACTATGTATTGTAGCTGCGGTGCTTTCTGTTGATCCTAAAAAGTTTTCATCTGTTTTAATTCTGGAAAGGGCATCTACTACGTGATTCTCTTTTCTTGGTAAGTATTTTATTTTGTAATCGAATTCGTTCAATTTTATATTCCATCTCTGTAATTTCATGTTAGTTTCTTTGATATTGTGCAACCAGACAAGGGTAAACCCCTTGATCATTTAGGATTTCAAAATGTCTACCGAAGAGGTATGGCCTAAAATATTTGGTTGCCCATACGATAGATAGTATGGCAGAATAATTAAGTTCACATGGTCCTGTGAGATGAACGCACCTAAAGCTATATTGCTAGTATCTGTGGTTAGAAAAAATGGTTTTTTGAAATCGGGATATGCAAGTATGGGATCGTTCATAAGGAGATATTTTAATTTCTCAAAGGATGAAATATAATGTGGGTCGTTTATGTTAATTTTAGCTTCTTTCTTTAATCCGAGAGTTAAAGGTTTTGCAATATGTGCAAATTTTGGTATAAATTTCCGGAAGAATCCGCATAATCCTAATGATTTTATTTCTTTTGGGGTTTTAGGGATAGGAAAATTTTGAATCGCTTTGACTTTATCTGGGTTTGGCTTGATGCCTTCTGTAGTTATGACGTGACCTAAAAATTCTGTTTCCTTTTTGTAGTTGTAGTTTTAGATTAGCGTTGCGCAATTTAGCAAAGACTTTTTTTAGTGATGCCAAATGTTCTTCTAATGAGGTGGAATACACAATTATATCGTCTAAATAGACTAAACAATCTTTATAGATTAGATCTTCTAGTAAATTGTTCATACATCTTTGGAACGTTGCACAGTTGGGCCTCTGCTCGGATAGCGTTGCAAAAATACGTTTTTTCATGATCGCGTTTGGCAAAAATTATATATGCAATCGATAGGAAATACTTCAGAGATTATGAATCCGAAAAATTTTTGAAATCGGTTGAGATTCATGGGTGCTAGAGGCGCCCAAATTTGAGACATTTTTAGTGAAAAGGAAAAAATGATAATTTTTAAAAAAAAATCGCAACTTTAAAACTGAATAAAGGGCTATTTCAACAATCGATCTTGGATTTTTTGGTTTTATCTGAAAAGTATGTTCTTTATTAATAGCATAAATAAATTTTAATAATTACTTAAATAGTTATTGAACTTGAAGCGTTTAAAAAATGTACTAAATATTGGCATTTTTTGAACTTTGATGGAATAAAACTAGCAAGACTCAACGAGTATCAATACCGGACTACATACACTAGGTAGGTGAAATATTTACCTATCAGATGTATATAGTCCCAATATGCGGAGACCTGCGACAGCGATGCGTAAGCCATAAAACTAAGGCAACCTAGCCTAAAAAATGCGCTGCAGGTATAAGGAAAAAGAGAAGCGCATGCGTATTGGCCTGTAGCTTCTTTGTATTTAAATGATAACATTGCGTAATGCTGTTTTGCAAATACTATCCGTTTACATATATGACTTTCTACAATGATAAATTGCCAATTACGATTCAACGAGTGAGGAGAACTGCTACGAATATGGAATTTCTCCGTTGCATTGCAGAATAAAGTGTATGAATTTTATTCTGAAGCTAGCTTACACAATTCCTCGGCCAGGAGAAACAAAAACGGATAAAACATCTCGTGAGGATATTCAGAGCAGGAAGGAGATTATACAAGCTGAATTCTCTCGCAAGCTGGGACTGAAAGTTGACTGCCCAAAGTACGGATACGGAAATACAAATGATGGAAATACTTCAAGAAGATTTTTTGAAAATGATGAAGTGACATCTTTTATAACAGGTGTTAGTCAAGAGATCATTAAAAGGTTGGCTGTTATCTTGAATATTATAAATTGCAAGGAAACGGCAAATGAGTTTATTAGATACTGATGTAAATATTGAAAATTATTTTGAAGAAAATCAGCCATCAATAGCAAATTTTCAAAGTTAACCTAAAAAAAAAATTTAAAAAAATTTTTTTTTCTTTTTGTAATTATGTTAAAAAATCAAATTAAAACATTAAAAAATGTTACATAGTCGTCTAAAACAATGAAAAATTCCATTTGTGATTAAAAAAAACCGGGTTTCGATCCATTTTTAAAGGAAAAACATGCTTGGAAATATTTTTTGACTTTGACCTTGAATATTACAGCACCACGACCACCCAGCACTTTTGACAAACCTTCATTTTGAAGCTTAAGGTATTCTTTATCATATGCTTTTTAAATTTTTGAAATCGCTTTATTGGTTTAGACGCTATGATTTTTGAAATGCTAAATGCCAGAAGGCCCCACTGTGCGTTGCTGGTGCATTTTTTAGCCGTGTGCACTCGTAACGACCATGTATAGTGGAGAATGCGGTTTTTTTCTATTGATTTGGGATCCATTTGGATTTGATGGAATCCTTTGGCGAGGTCAATGGTTGTGAAATATTGACATTTTCCAAGTTTGTCTAATATTTCATCCATTGCCGGTATTGGGAACTTGTCATCGACAGTAATTTCATTTAGACTATGATAGTCGATTACTAAGCGGAACTTTTGTTCCTTGGATGCGTCCTCTTTTTTAGGTACGATCCAGATTGGAGAACAATAGGGGGATTTCGATTTTCGAGTGATACCCTGTTCTATCATTTCATTAATCTGTTTATTGACTTCTTCGTCAAAGATTTGTGGGTATTTGTATGGGTGTTTGTATATTGGGTCCTCATGTTTTGTATGATTAGAGTGTTTTATTGTACTCGTGAAAATCAAATTTTCACCTTCGCGGTACTGAATGTCACTGAATTCCTACAAGACTTTTTTGAGTTTTTGTGTTTCTTCTTTGTTTAAATGGTCGAGTCTATACTCATTGCTTTCTACTATTTCATTTTCAATCGCAAAATTTGTGTCTGGGTCCCTCTCTGTAGGTGGGTCAATATCTTCAATATCTCTGAAATAAAATGTATAATTTCCTAGTTTTGCGTATTCTTCTTCATAATTTATTTGGGCTTTGCAGGCTTTTAGGAAAGTTCTGCCTATCAACATGTCGTATTTATTTGAAAATTTATGGATATAAAATTTTTTTTCTGTCGGACAAAGTTTGCTGGGTGCAAGGAAAATGATTTCTTTTAATTCGACTGCTCCTTCAATCATGTGAATTTTGGAATCTCCTAAATAGGTTTTGAAATTAACGACTACACATCTCAAAGGTTAATTGTATATTATTATTCTGATGAAGGACTTGTCCCTATCTCTTCTCCCGATTAATCCGAGGCATTCTGATGAAAATTTTCTGATGTGTCCATTTTTCTAATTCCACTATTACTTTCTTTTTGCCTTTTTGTAGGCTGGTTTGCTACATTTTTTTTGGATAACTATTTTGCTGTTGATAATTCATTGGATTTTGAGCCCTGTCAATATTTAATTTTTGTTGAAAATCTTGGAAAAGTTGTTGGTTTTGTGTTGCATATATGCTGTGGATATATCATATCTGGCTATCGTCATAAATAATCTATCGGGTAATTTTTTATTTATTACGTCTTTTATAGTGTTATTTAAAGCATTTGTATAAAGAATGGTGTTATGTAGTATATTCATACAAATAATCATTCAGTACAATAAGCTCAACTTGTAACACCCTGTTGCAAGTATAAACAATTAAACATATACGCATTAAAATATAATTGTGCACTTGAATATGTTTATATATATATACATTGATGTACATAAACATATTCACATAAATCTACAGCTAAGCATGATCATATATGTATGTGCATTTGTATATGCACATACATATATTCACATAAGCAACGCATGCACAAGCGTAACATGAGCTAGAGCCAGGCCAGCGTGGGAACGCTGACCAAGCACTTTGATGCATGCGCTCCAACAATATGTATGTATGTACTGACACTCTCCCTCTCTTTTGTAGCTGTCGCATAAGTCGCAGCATAAGAATATATATGTAAACTTAGCTTAAGCAAAAGAATATTTTGGAATAAAGAATCAATCTGAAAACTAGAATCAACGGACACTGACGTGTCCGTCCTCAACAATATCATTTCATCCGAAATGGAACCCGGTCATTACATGGCGACCGTGACAGGACTCTAAAGGACCTACAAGGACTCTCCAGGCTAACAACAGCAACAATAAAAATGAACGATAGAGAGCAGCATTAGCAGCAGCAGTAAGCAGTCTGGCAACCCTGTTCCAGTTCCAGCTCACCCCCACCCGGATTTTAAACCAACAATCTTTATAAAAAACAAAGAATTCAATTGAACGTTTTAAGCGCCAAAAACAACAAATTCCCGCCCCCCGTCAAGTATCCATCTTTTCGGCAGTGGCGTTCGAAATCGACCAATCAACCAACAAGGAGCACGAATGAACAGTGAAGATATTCCCTTTGCGGAATCTGCTCCTATCAAGCAAAGGGGTGCACCGACGCTAGAGGAAGCGTTAGAGCTGTATCCCAACGATGGACCGCGCCCACTCACAATAGCTGAGTACCGGGCCCGCAACACAAAATCTACAAAGCCAGAGCCAAAGAAGACCAAAAGAGGAGGCCAAATACACAAGCTACTCCAGCAGAAGAGGCTGGAAGTAGACTTACTGGCCACTCTGAAGACGGAGGAAGACCGACAACGCTGCATAGAGCGTATTGACATCCTGAAAGCTGAACTTCGCCAAAGAGCGAAGAAACGCAAGGGGGCCGCAGAAATGCGCAAGCCTTAACTTGCCTTTAATTTAATAATTCTAATTATAAGCTTAATAGCAAGTTGGAGCACGAAAGTGCAATTTGCGAACTACTAACTCACTGCTAGGCTATTACTAACAATGTGGTTGGAGAATTTTTTTTTTTTAAAAAATAAAACAAATGAAATGTATACCTGAATTGTGAGCCAACCACATACTCTATAATTTTTCCACGTCTCCGGCTCGCTGTGCAAGACACAGTTGAGATAAATTTATAAAAAAGTTAATTTTATAAAAAAGTTAATAGAAAAAAAAAAAAAAAAAAAAAAAAATTTAAATAAAAAAAAAATATGCATGAATCCATAACAATTTTATTAATAAAATTAAAGTAATTGCTAAACAAAAGTTTTTAACCTGTCTTTATGAACTTTATTTCATATTTTGCACACTTGTAATAAATAAAAAAAAAAAAAAATCCCATACGTATGTTCGATAATAGCATAAGTAAATTTGATGACATATCCGATATACCCACAATGGGGTTAATCGAAACAAAATCAGTGGACTCCACTGCGAATGTCATAAATAAAATTGAATCATCAAATGCTGATATGAGATTAACGAACATACTACTATTAATAATTGTCATAATATTGTGCGCATATGTATTATATAAGGCTTACCTATTACACAATAAATGTGTAACAAAAAAGCTCTACACAATAGATGTGTAACAAAAAGAGCTCTAAGCCAAGCTAATGATATAGATAAGATCTAAAAAATACATATGCACACAAGCAATGATAAATCAAAACCTTTTTAACAAAAGATAAAATATATATATAATAAAAAAAAAAATTTTAAAAAAATGACCCATTGCGACAGGTACTTTGAAAAAATAAACAACAGGCACCCTAGCATAGTCCAAGACTTAATTGAGGTTTTTAGAAGCGAGGGAAGTACCTCACCTCAACGCTCCATAAACTTAGTACAAATTAGGTTAGCTTACCTTGATATAACGGGCGAAGATTTCCCAGTCAAAGGAGGCACTAGGGTACAGATGAGTTTCATTCTCACGGTACCATATGTATGCTGTTTTTCAAACGCAGCAGGCACACTGCGTTTCTACCTAATGGAGGAACCGAAGCAGTAAAGAACTAAATACATCCATAATCAGTTAAATAGGCTTAGGCAGTTAGTGTAGAATATGGATAAAGCAGAAACAAAAAAGCTCCAAAAATATTTACCTTTCCTTGATTTCCTGATACAATCAGGTGAAACAAATCACAAATACAAGGAAATAAGGTATTGGATAGCCCACAACTACAAATTTCGAAAAAACATTGTAGATCTTATGGAAAAATCCATAAAAGTAGATTATAGTAGATTATTACCTAAGACCCCTTTAAGAAAAGACGTGCCCGGATGGGTCCACGAACTTTTCAAGGACTCAATTGCGCTGATAAACATATCGGAATCGAGTGTAGAAGCAATAGATTTAACAGACTCAGATATAGAAATAATAGACATAGAATAGTAAAACCTTACACATTTTCAAAATCTTTTTCTTAAATTAACAACAGGTCTAAACGACAAATTCTTTTTTTGTTTAGTAAAATGGGTTCTCAAGAATCCAAAAAAGAAATAGAAATTAATATCAACAAACTATGGTTACTTGGGATGATATAATAGAAAAAGCTAGAATACACGCACAAGAATTAACTAAATCTTGTAAGTGTCTCTCGCAGAATAGAGAAACATCCCAAGACACAGTAACCAAACACACGAAGATAATAACCGAGAATCTTCAAGCTATTAGAGCGGTATTAACTGAACACTATAGCAAACTAAAGACATGGCAAAAAAACAGCCGCAAATGCGTTCTACAGTGATTGCAAACAAAAAGCAATAACTGTGCTAAACAGACACAATATTGAATTCAAACAAACATCTGATTTGGAAACTTCAATAGTACTGGAAGAAAAAACGCAACTAATGGCTGATGAAGAAATAAGTCAAGAAGGACCATCAGTGATAAGTCGTAACAAACCAACAATACCCAAAGAAATCAACAAAATGGCACAAACGAGGGTAGAATTCATAAATACAGCCACCAAGCTGATACCATACTTCGATGGTGATAGTAAAAGTCTACCAGGTTTCATTGGAGCGCTTCGCGTTCTTGACACCATAAAAGAACCGCACGAAGCGGTAGCCATCCAACTGATAAAATCAAAATTAAAAGGTCAAGCGGCTAATAGCCTAAGCTCAGAAGAAACGATTGATGAAGTTATACAAACACTATCAACAATCTTCAAGGGTGACTCAGTAGATCTTTTAACAGCAAAAATTAAAAATCTGCAGAGAAACCCAAATAACTGTGTTTCATACACAAACGAAATTACTGAGTTGACCGATGCCCTTAAAGGCGCTTATATTTCGGATGGTCTTCCAACTGAACAAGCAATAAAATACACCACCAAAGTGGCGGTAAATGCTATGGTAGGTCATACCAAAAGTCCAAGAGTCCAATTATTAATGGAATCAGGACACTTTCAATCAGCCAAAGAAGCAATCACCAGATTTACCACTCTTTCAGTAGAGTCGGGTTCCACCGGAAGTTTCCAAAATAATACCATTTTTTATGCCCAGCATAATGACCGCGGCAGACGCCGCTATAACAATAATGGTAACTGGAGAAACAACTCGAATTGGAACAATAACATCTCGAATTGGAGAAATAATGATGCCCACAGAGCCCAACGAGGCCGAAATTATTCACGCCACCAAAGAGGCGGCCGTGGAGGTGGACGCAATAATAATAGACAAAATACAAATAACCAACCGAATGGTTACAACAACACAAATGTCCGAATTACCCAAAGCGACCAGGGAAACGGACAAGATCCTCCAAATGCTCAAAATTAAAAAATAAAGTCTATTCCATTAACCTAAGTCTTAATAATTTCGTATCATTTAAGAATGTTAAAACAAATAAGAAAATAACAATCTTAATAAAAGAAAATTCTGATGTATTTCACGACATCCAAGTAAACAAAACTGTAGACATTCGAGGCATAGGAGAAGGAGTAATAAAATCCAAAGGACTAGCCTCAATTGAGCTACAAACAGACAAATACATTATTCCATATAAATTTCATATACTTCATGAAGATTTCGCAATCCCCTGCGATGGAATAATAGGACTAGATTTCATGAAAAGATTTAATTGCCAATTAGATTACAATAGTTCCGAGGATTGGTTAATAATAAGACCACCAAATTTAACGTACCCAATTTATGTTCCAATAACATTCAATTCTGGTAATAACTCAACACTTCTACCAGCAAGATCCCAAGTGGTACGCAAAATAGAACTATCTTCAGCAGAAGATAACATTTTAATTCCGAATCAGGAAATTAAACCAGGCGTTTATGTTGCAAACACTATTGCAACAGCCCAAAGTACTTTTGTCCGATTTTTAAATACCACAGATAAATGCCAAATAGTAGGCGTTAACAATATAAAATTTGAATCACTTTCGAACTACGATATAGTTCAAAATACCAAAGATATAAGAAAAGAATCTGTAATTCATAAATTGAAGAAAAATTTCCCAATACTATTCAAAGACAAACTCGAAAAGTTATGCACTGAGTATAGTGATGTGTTCGGACTTGACACCGAACCGATCACAACAAATAATTTTTATAAACAAAAATTAAGACTTAAGGATGATGAACCGGTATATGTGAAAAATTACCGGAGTCCGCATAGCCAACTAAACGAGATCCAGCGACAAGTTGGAAAGTTAATCGAACAGGGTATTGTTGAACCATCTGTTTCGCCTTATAATAGCCCACTCTTGCTAGTCCCAAAGAAAACACTTTCGGGATCTAAAGAAAAAAACTGGCGATTAGTAATTGACTATCGTCAAATAAACAAAAAATTGCTGTCAGATAAGTTTCCGCTCCCCAGAATTGATGATATTCTTGATCAATTGGGAAGAGCAAAATATTTTTCTTGCCTTGACTTAATGTCAGGTTTTCATCAAATTGTACTAGAAGAAAAATCAAGAGATATAACGTCTTTTTCAACGAGCAATGGCTCATATCGTTTTACACGATTACCTTTCGGTCTGAAAATAGCACCTAATTCATTTCAGAGAATGATGACAATAGCATTCTCGGGGCTTGAGCCAAGTCAAGCTTTCCTCTATATGGATGATTTAATCGTTATTGGTTGTTCTGAACAACATATGATTAAAAATTTAGTAGACGTTTTTAAGCTCTGCAGAAAAAATAATCTAAAACTGCATCCAGAAAAATGCTCATTCTTTATGCATGAGGTGACATTCCTAGGTCACAAATGCACAGATAAAGGAATCTTGCCGGACGACACAAAATTTGACGTCATCAAGAATTATCCAGTCCCACATGATGCAGATAGTGCTAGACGTTTCGTTGCATTTTGCAATTACTATAGACGTTTCATAAAAAATTTCGCCGAATATTCCCGGCACATAACAAGATTATGTAAAAAAGAATGTTCCATTCGAATGGACAGCAGAATGCGAAAATGCATTCCAATACTTAAAAGAAAAGCTCGTTCAACCTAATCTATTGCAGTACCCGGATTTTAGCAAAGAATTTTGCATAATCACAGATGCAAGCAAACAAGCATGTGGAGCAGTTTTAACACAAAACTATAATGGACTCCAGCTTCCAGTTTCATATGCATCAAGAGCATTCACTAAAGGTGAAAGCAACAAGAGTACTACAGAACAAGAGCTAGCAGCAATACACTGGGCAATAACATATTTTCGACCATATATATATGGAAAACATTTCACAGTGCGAACAGACCATAGACCATTAACATATTTATTCTCCATGGTCAACCCGAGTTCAAAACTGACACGCATGCGGCTAGAATTGGAAGAGTACGACTTTACAGTAGAGTATTTGAGAGGTAAAGATAACTTTGTGGCAGACGCCCTATCAAGGATAACAATATCCGATCTAATTGACATGAACAAAAGAATCCTGAAAGTCACTACCAGGTACCAAAGTAGACAAAACAATTTCTGCGCAGAAAATAAACAAGAACTATTGCCAAGGCAAAATCTTGAAAAAGCTTCCAAGCCCAACGTATTTGACGTTATTGTAAATGACGAAGTACGAAAAGTAGTGACCTTGCGAATAACTGATTCCTCGACCACATTCAAACATGGCAAGAAAGTTATAGCAAGAATTGACATTTGCGATATCTATACCAATGGAATTCTCGACTTAGGTCAGTTTTTTCAAAGGCTCGAAAAAGAAGCCGGTATACTTAGTATCACCAAAGTCAAAGTGGCACCGAGCGAAAAGATCTTTGAAACTATTTCAATAGAATCTTTCAAAAATATGGGCAATCAAATTTTACAATTTTTAAGAGTAGCGCTACTCACGCCGGTGACCCTCATCCAAAACGATAAAGAAAAAGAAGCTATATTGTCTACATTCCATGAAGATCCAATTCAAGGAGGTCATACAGGCATAAATAAAACAATTGCAAAAATAAAGAGACGATATTATTGGAAAAACATGACTAAATATGTTAAAAAGTACATTAATAAATGTCCAAAATGCCTGACGTCGAAAACGACGAAACATACACGATCACCTATGATTATAACCGAAACTCCACAATATGCTTTTGACAGAGTGATAGTGGACACAATTGGTCCACTACCACGTTCGGAAAATGGGAATGAATACGCAATCACATTAATATGTGACCTGACAAAGTATTTAGTAGCAATTCCTGTGGCAAACAAAAGTGCAACAACTGTGGCAAAAGCCATAGTCGAATCTTTTATTCTGAAGTACGGTCCAATGAAGACGTTCATTACGGACATGGGAACAGAATATAAAAATTCCATTATAAATGACTTGTGCAAGTATTTAAAAATAGACAATATAACGTCTACAGCACACCACCACCAGACATTAGGTAGGGGGCGTGGCAAAATCTTTACACATCAAAACTGTGCGCAATTACTAAGCAAATATTCATACCAAATTTTGTGTCTCTAGCTAAAATAGGTTTTGAGAAAATCGGTTTTATTTGATTTGCGGGGGTGGTAGGGGGCGTGGCAAAATTTTTATAAATACAAAATGTGCGCGTTTACTAACCAAATATACATACAAAATTTTGTGTCTCTAGTTGCTATGGTGTTTGAGAAAATCGGTTTTATTTGATTTGCGGGGGCGGTAGGGGGCGTGGCAAAATTTTTACAAATACAAAAAGTGCGCATTTACTAAGCAAATATACATACCAAATTTTGTGTCTCTAGTTGCTATAGTGTTTGAGAAAATCGGTTTTATTTGATTTGCGGGGGCGGTAGGGGGCGTGGCAAAATTTTTACAAATACAAAAAGTGCGCGTTTACTAAGCAAATATACATACCAAATTTTGTGTCTCTAGTTGCTATAGTGTTTGAGAAAATCGGTTTTATTTGATTTGCGGGGGCGGTAGGGGGCGTGGCAAAATTTCTATAAATACAAAATGTGCGCGTTTACTAAGCAAATATACATACCAAATTTTGTGTCTCTAGTTGCTATGGTGTTTAAGAAAATCGGTTTTATATCATTTGCGGGGGCGGTAGGGGGCGTGGCAAACATTTGAAACAAACTCGATAAGCGTACATATGACACGAGTCTACATACCAAATTTGGTGGCTCTAGCTCTTATAGTCTCCGAGATCTAGGTGTTCATACAGACGGACGGACGGACGGACGGACGGACGGACGGACGGACGGACGGACAGACGGACATGGCTAGATCGTCTCGGCTGTTGATGCTGATCAAGAATATATATACTTTATGGGGTCGGAAAAGCTTCCTTCTGCCTGTTACATACATTTTAGCGACTTTAATATACCATTTCACCCTATGGGTGTATGGTATAAAAATTGAAATATAGCCTTTGAAATTGTCAAGTCACATATTAAAGTGACTGCGTGTTCATTACCATCTTCAGATTTTGGTAGTGGACCAATGGTGGACCAATGGTGACCACTATTACTCTGTCAAAAGCATGCATGGGGTTTTGTTAATGATTAAGTGTGTTTTGATGTGCTTCGTCGTTTTTGACTTGACTGTGCGTATGCGTTTTACTCAGCCATCTGAGGAGCTATCGGGATGAATTTTTTTTTGGGGCTTTTTATTACCTTGGAAAAATAATGTATGAAAATTGGCAGAATCGGACCACTATATCATATAGCACTGGAGGAAACATTTTTGCAAAAATTGGAGTATCGCCATGAAATTTACCAATATGATTGTGTTATATATAAAATCTCAGATCCCAAAATTTGAATCTGATCGGATAAATAGAACACAAGTTACAGCCGATATAAATCGGTTCGGCTTGCTGCCTACTACGTCATCATCAAATCAATAGAGCACACGCATGCACACATACAGACGCTACGCTACATAAACTATATGTGTATGCGTGGGAGTTGCGGCATGCGTGTAAAAGGGGATGGGGAAGAAGAAGAAGAAATTGAAATGATATTTGAAAGGTTCTGTGCATTAATGAATTGAGATACAAAAAAAGAGTTTGGAACATGTAAAAATATTATGGCCATGGACTGCAAGGGTTTATAAACTTCGGCACAGCCGATGTTAGCTTCTTTGATATTTTAATGTAGTCTTTTTCATGACGTGTGATGTTTTCTAATAATAGTGTCTTCTTACTTTGGCCGAAGTTTTTGTAATGCCTGTATGGCCATCCTGTATGGGATCATCATGATATGTAGACAATATTGCTTCTTTATCTTTATCTTTTTCTATAATGTTCAATATTTTAATATTTTATTGTCCATTTAAAAAAAAGGATTCTATTGAAAAGGTTTCAAAGATCTTTTCACTCGGTGCCAATTTAAGTTGTTTGATCTCAAATATACCGGTCGAGATTTTCATTACTGTCTTACTTGATGTATTTTGGGCTTAGAAGCATCATTACAGACGTGCCTAATTGTATTTTCATTTTTATTCTCTGGCCAGATATTATTTTGACTACTTTGGTGCTTATTAGTGACTTTCAGGACATGCGCGTTTGTGTTTTTTAAATCACGTAATGCGGGATAATGCATCCGCAACAAAATTATCTTTTCTTCAGATATTCTTCTGTGGTGTGGTCTGTTTTCACCACTTTGTTTGCCACATATATATATGGGCGGAAGTGTGTAATAGCCCAGTGCATCGCAGCTTCTTCTTGTTCAGTAGTGCTCTTATTACTTTCACCTTTACTAAATGAACGAGAAGCGTATGCATCTGGTAACTGCTTATCAGCATAAGTTTGAGTCAGCATCTTTCGGTACTGGATATTCATCATTCTTTGAAAGGAATTTGGGGCTATTTTCAGACCATATGGTAGTCTGGTAAACTGATAAGATCCATTGCTAGTATAATATTTGGCTCTGCCTAGCTGATCGAGAATGTTATCTATTCTTGGTAATGGGAATTTATCGGCCAATAGTTTTTTTTTGTTTATTTGACGAAAGTCTATTACCAATCGCCATCGTTTCTTTTCTGATCCTGGTAAACTATTTTTCGGCACCAGTAGTAACGGACTATTATAATCGGACACTGAGGGTTCAACTTTTTGTCTTTAATAAGTTTGTTTGTTTTGTTACTTGTTCCTTATAAGTGTACGGTATTCTGTAATTTTTTCTGTATACTGGCTGTTTGTCATTCAATCTTGTTTGTAAAAATTATTTGTTGTAATTGTTTCGGTTTCTAGACCGAATATATCTGTACACTTGGTGCAGAGATGTTTGTAGTTTGGTTTGGAATATTTATTTGTCAGATTACTTCAGATCTTGCTGGAAGGATTGTGGTATTACTGTCACAGGTGTGTAATTTTGGGAAGTTTATTGTAAAATCTAAACTATTCGGTCTTAATATTAGTGAATCGTTTGGTTCACTGAAATCTAATTGGCAATTAAAAGTTTTGAAAAAATCTAGTCGTTAAATTCCATCATTTCGTATAGGAAAATTTTATTTACTATGTGGAAGTTTTGTGTAATTATGCATTTATTTTGCTGAAATAAGTCTATACAGGTTAGACCTTTGATATTTCAATTGTGTTTGAAGTATCTATTAAGGGTATCTTTTTTTCTTTTATTACTGATATGTCTACACCAGTATCTAACAAGAAAGTGAACATGTTGCCCGTATTTTCATTTTTGATTTTGAAAAAGATACTAAGTCTAAGGTTGAATGTTTCATCTGAATATCTGTAGGGACTTATTGGTTTTCCGAATTACTTTGGGTAATTCGTACATTACCATTTCCATTACTGGAATTACCTCGGAATTATTTCTTCCTCGGTTATTGTATCGTGAGTTTTCACGATATCCATCTGTATTATTGTTACTTCTATATCCGTTATTTTGATATATACTCTGCCCACGGTAATTGTTTTGTCAATTTCTGTTGTATTGTTGCTGACGGTAGTGCAGGACTGAGTTTGTCCGTCCTGTTTCCGAAGTGGGACTGTCTACGAACTTTGTTGTTGGTTCGTTCATGTCACGGAATATTCCTGGTTTTAGCATGTTACGTACCTGATTGTTTATGCAATTGCAGTCCTCGGTAGATGAGTTGTCTAAGTGGCAATTAGGTAACTGAACAACGAGGATCCGGGTTTGAATCCCAGGCTAGTGTATGGATAAAGTTTTCGTCTAAGCCGAAGGCCTTAGTTGCCAGTGTTTGTAAAATATAGTTTGGTTGATAGTTTACAACTATATCCTATACTTATAATAATAATAATAATAATGTTTATACATAAGCATACCGCTTTTCTGCCTGCATTTATAGCAGCGCAGCTACGCGGTCTTAGCTATAGTAAACAATTGTAACAGAATTAAGAATTATTCAATAAACTGAGCTCAACCTAAAAAAAAAACTATTTGTGTCTCATAATAATATTTCGAACCCAAATATTTACTATTGGACGTTTCTACTACAATCAAAATAAAAGGGAAATGCACGATTTGATAGCAGATTATTTCACAACAGAGAATTTTGGAGTGCGGCCGTTTATTAAGTCTGTAGAGTCCGCTGACATAATTCGAGCTAATTCGCTCAAATAGCGTAAGGACCTATGATGACGCCATTATTGACTTTGTGAAGAAAGGATATGCCGTCAAAATGACAAAACTTCAAGCTTGTGTAACCAGTTCTAAGATATGGTATCTACCTCATTTCGCCGTTTACAATTTTAACAAACCAGGAAAACTATGATTAGTATTCGACCCAGCAGCCTTAATCGAAGAATTGTCGTTGAACTCAAGATTTCTAAAAGGACCCGATCAAAATCCGCCATTGACTTAAATTTTATTCCAATTTCGACAAGCAGCGGTGGCACATCAAGAGAAGTCGATACTTATAAGAGGACGGTCATGATATTCGGAGCCACTTGTTCACCGGATTGTGCTCAATATGTGAAAAATATAAATGCGCAAAACAGTACAAATTCAAAGGAAGTAATTAATGCAATACAAAATAATCACTACGTTGATGATTTTGTAGCAAGCTTTGTATCTAAGCAAAAGGCATACGACATAAGCTCTGAAGTAAAAGGGGTGCATGAATTAGCTCAATTTGTTTCAAACTCAAAGTGGGTACAGAACAAATTGAATAAAGAAGAAATAAGACTGATAATATACCAGTAAGTATGGATAAGAAGGATGTCGATAAGGTATTGGACATGTATTGGTACAACGACGTAGACCAATTTACATTTGACTTAAAGATGAATCGGGTAGAACAAGACATACTTAAAGCTGAAAATTGTCCAACAAAAAGGCAGCTTCTTAGCTTGATTATGTCTATCTATGATCCATTAGGGATGTTAGCCGACCTGACGATTCATGGAAAATATTGATTCAGGATGTCTGGCGGTCAGGCATTCACTGGAATGATTTGATCCCAGAAGAAATATTTATTCGTTTCAAAAATTGGTTCTTAGAAATCGAAAATGTAAAGAGGCTTAAATTAAACAGATGTTACTTCTCATCTCACGCTAACATAGAATTGCACATTTTTGTAGATGCTAGTGACCTTTGCTGCCGTTGGTTGGTCGCGGGAAAAACTAGATGCGCACCAATCAAGACGTTGTCTGTTCCCCGATAGAGCCCCAGATAGCGATTTTAGGTACCCGACTTTAACTCTGATATTGGAAAGTCATACTGTTAACGTGAAGAAATATGTATTATGGTCAGATTCAAAAACTGAAAATTTTATTGACCAAAACAGATTTTCTAAATATTTGAGACTGAAGCGAACAATTAGATAGATATTGAGATTTAAACAACGGTTATTGAAACGACAATGTGATAATGATATAAAAACACTTTCTTCCCGGGAATTGCAAGATGCAGAAAATACATTAGTAAAAATCATACTAAAGGAAGTCTATCATAAGGAACCAGCTGATTCGCGAGCAAATTCAGGCGTATCAAATGACAGTAGCATCTTCTCTTTAACTCCTACGATAAATGCGGACGGGATCTTAGTGGACGTAGTATAGTCAAGAGTAGGCTTGACTATGCAACATCATTATCGCTAACTGCTCGTCAACCAATCACCCAAAAAACACAAATTAACTGATTTAATAGTAACATCATATCACGAGAGATTTCATCATCAAAACGATGAACTCATTATCACTGAGATTCGTCGAAACTTTTGGGTCATATGTAATATGCCGCTGTAAAAAGGGCAAAAACGGTTTGCCAGATTTGTAAAAATAGAAAAATACAGCCGCATGCTACTCTGATGGGTCAGCTACCGACCGATCGTATCCACTCCTTACCAAAGATCGTTTTCCTATGTAGGACTTGACTAGTTTGGGCCAGTTACTGTAACGATCAGCCAGCGACATGAAAAGAGATGGGTGGCTCTATTTACGTGCCTCACCATACGAACTATACACTTGGAATTAGCAGCGGATTTATCTACAGACGCATGTATTTTATGTATTCGAAACTTCGTAAACAGACATTGTATACCAATCAGAATACGGTCGGATAGGGGAACAAATTTTGTTGGAGCTGATCGTCTAATAAGGGAAGTCAAAGACCTATTTGATTGGAAGTACATCGCCGAAGAAAGGCATAGAATGGAAGTTTAATTGTCCAGCAAACGCAAGTTTAGGAAGCTGTTGGGAACGCCTAGTTCAGTCAGTTAAAAAGGTTTGGTAATAACGTTGCAAGATAAGGCACCCCAGGTTGAAACACTTAGAAGTTTGCTTATCGAAGCGGAAAAAATTATAAATAGCAGACCACTAACACACATTCCAGTGGATAAAGACGGTCCAGGTCCACTAACGCCTAATCATATTCTGCTTGGCACAACCAATTCGACACAAACCCCTGGGGAGGAAGACAACTTTTGTCATCGAAAACAATATAGAATTTGTCAACAATTAAGAAATACGTTTTGGAAACGACGGATAAGGAAATATCTATCAACTCTGACAAAGCGAACAAAGTGGTTCGCACCGATTCGACCCATAAGGATGGGAGACTTAGTCATAATATGTGACGAAAACCAACCAAGGACAAGCTGGAAAAGAGGAATCATCGTGAAAGCTATTCCAGCCAGATATGGGATAATACGAGTGGTCGAAGTAAAAACAAATGCTGGAAATTTGAAACGACCAGTGTCTAAGCTTGCTGTATTAGACGTTTTGGGTAAAACTCCCGAGTAGTTTTACGGTAGGCGGGATGTTGTAGAGGTGGTATGTTGTAGCCGAGCTCTGAAGTTAGGTAGCTCTTATCGATTTCCTTTTAAATTAAGTATGTATCGACTTGAATGCAACCCTGACATATCGAGGCAGAGACCAGCTCTAAGAACTGAGACGAGGCCTCAGTACAGAAGAAAATTGCACAGGAACGATACGTTAAAATAAACATCCGATAATTAGCACAAAACGACGCTCGAGGCCATGGGCCTTAGGGCATAATATATATTGATAAACTTTATAATTTGTTGTACTTAAGAACCACCATCATAACCTATACTCAGTTTGTAATAAATAAGTTTATAATCAATTCGCTAAATGTTTTATTTTTGTATCGGTAAAACTTTCGGGGGTTAAAGTAACGCGTGGTCGAGAACGTCAGGTTTTAACCAAGTCTCAGAAAAGACAATTAGGTCAAAATCAAAAGACAGACTATCTACAAAGAGTTTAGTAAGTTTATTAAGGCTTCTGACATTCTGATAGCCGACAGAGGAAGTTGTTAGTTTTTTGATAGAGTAGAAGAAGGTATAGATAAGGAAGGAGTGGGAATAGATGAAGAAGAAAGAAGAATAGATGGTGAAGGAATCCTTGTTTGGCCCCGTGTCTTCCTTTCTCTGGACGTAAACTTAAGCTTTTCGGCCAGAAGCTAGAACTGCAGATACCGTCAAAGAACTCAATTGGAGCACTGATTTTAAAAGATGAAATTTCTCTAGAATATGAAAATTTAAACTTTTCAATGGATATATTGGAGACATTCAGTTTAGCCCGAATATGGGCCATGACATCATCCGATGTAGCATCAGGGAGAAGTCTCGAAATAAAAGTGTGTTTTTTAGTTGGCACTGCATGTATTGCATCACCTACCGCATTAATTGTAGCATCAGTTGCAACAAGTGGCAGTCCGGCATTACTATTATTAGAATCTCTGTCGGCAAAATCCATGGGTGTAGATTCTTGCCCAGACAAAATGGACACTACAGACATCGTCTGCGGATTGGAGTTTGCATTGGTTGAGAAGGGGTCGGAACCGATATAGATGTGGAGACCGGCAAACGCAAGGACAAATCAGAAGTCTGTTCTCCCGCCTTCTTACGCTTTCGAGACTCAGTCAGTAGCGTTAAACTACCAAACTGAGACTCGACAGCTTTAAACTGTTGCGAGAGTTTAAGAAAACTGGCGGACAGACTCATAAGGTTATCGTTTGTTTGCCGCATAAAAAGTTCCATTTCATCTTTCACGATCCGGCATGACTCACAACCCCATTTGAGCCCCTTTTTTTATCTAACAGATCCTTTACCCTGCATGTAAAGCCGGCGCACTTAACATGTACTGTAGTTTTACACAACCAACAGTAAATAAAACTATTCAGGGGTGGGGCGGGATGTAAACAATTTTAAACCGGACAGACAGGCATTATGGGGTAATAAGAAGAATTAGTAACCAAACAAATAAAAATGAGAAATGTTTTGGTATTAAAATATATAAATCACTTTTAGGTCCAGAAATAAAAAGAAAGAGAGATATTGAGGTTGCACAAGTGTTAAAAGAAAAAGAGAGCACTGACTAAGAGATATAGACTCTATATTACAGACACACAACAGACTCCAATATGAGCGCAAATAACGGCGACGAGTAAAACGAAAACGAGAGAGAAAAAAAAATGGCCATAATATTTTTACATGTTCCAAACTCTTTTTATGTATCTCAATTCATTAATGCACAGAACCTTTCAAATATCATTTCAATTTCTTCTTCTTCTTCCCCATCCCCTTTTACAGGCATGACGCTATTGGCACGCATACACATATACATAGTTTATGTATCGTTGCGTCTGTGTGTGTGTAGGCGTGTGCTCTGATGATTCGAGCAATGACGTAGTAGGCAGCAGGCAGCGCTGCCGGCAGCGGCTGAGCAGAGACGATTTATATCGACTGTAACTTGTGTTCTATTTATCCGATTAGATTCAAATTGTGGGATCTGAGATTTTATATATAAATTTCATGGGGATACTCCAATTTTTGCAAAAATGTTTCTTCTAGAGCTATATGATATAGTGGTCCGATTCTGACAATTTTCATACTTTATTTTTCCCGGGTAATAAACAGCCCCAAAAAAAATTTCATCCCGATAGCTCTTAAGATGGCTGAGTAAAACGCATACGCACAGACGGGCGGACAGACGGACATGGCTATATTAACTTAGCTTCTCATGCTGATCAAGAACATATATACTTTATAGGGTCGGAAACGTCTCCTTCTGTGCGTTACAAACATCTGACCAACTTTATAATACCCTCTGCAAGGGTATAAAATATATATAATCAGTTAAAAACGCGGGAGCTTAAACAAAACACGTCCGTCTTCGTCGAGAGCGTTAATGGGTGACATAATGACAAGACGACCCTGGGATAATATTTCTCGACCTTTCACAATTTCGTGCTTCAAATATCCATCGCCCAAAACATCGAATAGCATTTTGACACAATGGTTGTAAATTTCTACATTGCTAAGTATTTGCAATGTTCAATAAAACTACATTGTTAATTCTTTTACCGACTAACTTTTATCTTTTGTTTAATTGAAGAACATTCCGCTCCAGAGTAAAATGTTGTCGTGAAAACAACGCAATTCAGCATAATTCGAGAGACAACCTCTGTCGGACGGGCTAGTTGACAACATTGTCAAAACCATAGCTGCTGGTGTTTCTACACCCAAAGCCATGACCAAAGCATTGCCTCGTATTTTATTTTCAGCCAAAATTATATTCACTGTGTTACATCACGCGGACGCGCCATGCGCCAACAATATCTTCGTTTAATTTTGGCAGCAATTCTGTACTTACATTAAATATATTTATTAAGTAATAGTAGAAATGAAAATACAATTTTTTTATGCTTTATCCAAATCAGCACTTACATACATTAAATATATTTACTAAGTAATAGTATGAATGAAGAAAAATTACTCTTTCTTCAAAGCAGCAATAAACATACATATTTTTATACAAAGAAATATTTAAATATTTCACAATTGCGTTTTCATATTTCCAAATGAATTGTCGGGTTGAGGAACCTAACTCATACCCGCCCGCACCCAACCCGAAAATAGATTTTTCAGCCCATACCCACGGGTATCCGCGGGTACCCACGGGTATCCGCGGGTACCCACGGGTACCCAATAAAAGCCCAGCCCATGCCCACCTCTACTTGTCATCCTGGAAACTCAACATTTCCAGCAACATTCCAAGTGTCAGTCTGCAGCCGCTGCAAAGGTAATGCCTGGGCTACAATTGACACACCTGTCAACTAACTAGTAGTCTTTGACATACATATTAGTCACTTAATCTACAATATATATATATAGATATGTAAATATAAACAGTAATTATTATTGTTATTTTATTTATTTTTCTCTTAAATTGATGCGTGTGTCTTATTCTATGTATCCTTTCAAATATGATATTCTTTTAACCTATCCTTATCAATTTTTGGTTCCTTATTATTATTATATTTATTTACAATGTTTCTTTTATCTTCTATCATTTCAGTGTACAGTGTGTGGACTTAAAAAAACTTGGTATAGTTTATACCCTGCTTCGTTTATTAGTAGTACTCTATCTCCTACACTGAATTTAAATTCTAGGTATTTTCGTCATATAATAATTTCCTGGGCTTTGTCTAACGTACTCTAGTCCTTTTTGTATCATTTTTTTAATCGAAACTATATTTTCTTAGAATAGTCATCTAAATTGTATATAGGATTCACTTTATATTATCAAAATCTATGAACTGCTTTCGTATGCTGCCAAATTCGAGTTAGTATGGACCATGATGAAATAAGTATGTACAAGGTGGTCCCGTCGGCAAATCGTACGGTCCTATGTACCTAACCAATAAAAACTTCACTTGTCCAAAGTCGAACGATAACTGCAATAAGACCTCGTCGTGAGCAGCGCTGCTGCCTTGTACTTATTTCATCATGGTATGGACAATATTCATGCGTTGCTGATGGTGTCGTGTTGAAACAATAAGTGATATATTGATTCCAAACGTCCCAGTCATTTTTATTTGCAGAAATGTAAATGTGATCGTTAAATGTTTGCCGGTCATATGCAGTAGTGGTGAGCAGAGCTGGGAATCCATCGATAGTCTCCCCCCTCGATGGTTTTTAAAACAATGGAAAAAGAAATCGATAGTATCGATGGTTTAGTCTTTTTCCATCGATGGATAAAACCATCGATATTATCGATGGTTCCATCGGAAATTTAAAAGGGTTTATTTATTTATTTAAACTATGATTAGTAGCAGAGCTGGGAATCCATCGATAGTCTCCCCCCTCGATGGTTTTTAAAACAATGGAAAAAGAAATCGATAGTATCGATGGTTTAGTCTTTTTCCATCGATGGATAAAACCATCGATATTATCGATGGTTCCATCGGAAATTTAAAAGGGTTTATTTATTTATTTAAACTATGATTAGTAGGTAATTATAAGTTACCTCTAATCTATGTGCTAGCTATAACTTGTATGGTCTTAAGCTAGTTGTAAAATATGTATATACAGTATAATTAATAATTATTTACATTTCTTTTGTTAACTTATATTTACATGAGTTTGGGTAATATTTTACAAAAGGTGGTATAGGTTTATTTCTTTAAAGAATTGGGAGATAGCGACGATATTGGGGTTACTTAGGGATAGGGATTCAATAGGGTTAGGGTGTAGGAATTTTTTTCTCGGCTCATTATATTCCTTGCATTCTGTGAGTATGTGCAGAATTGTAAATTTTTTGTTGCAATGTATACATTGTGGGGGGGGGTTGTTTTTTGAATATGAATTCGTGGGTCGTTTCGGAATGCAACAATCCATTCTCTAAGGGACATTTTGCGATGTGTTTCGTCCTTTTTTGCCTACAAGTTTTGTTATTCGGTGTATGTTGACTTTTTTCCTTGACTGTATATACACCATTTGTATTCCACCATTTATTTCTGAAGACTTTGAATCAAAATCTGGATAATAAACTATCAGGGTAAAATACTTACTGGTGGTGTGTAAAAACTTGTCCATTTAAATTGCCAAGATCAAAACGCAGCTCCTGAAAATCCTTGCAAAAAATCCACCTGCTCCGGCGACCACAACCAGCACTGCACTTTACCAAACACGTGACCACGCACAAAACAAGTTCGATAGATCGCCATCGAAAAATTTCCATCGATCTATCGCACTTTTTAATTTCCATCGATACTATCGATGGATCCATCGATGGATTTCCCAGCTCTAGTTGTGAGATTCTTGATCTGCATGTATTCGCATAAATTTGTTATTATCTGGTTTTTAAACTCTGTTCCCATGTCCGAAATGAACGTCTTCATTGCGCTTTATCTTTTGATTGGAATGGCTACTAAATATTTTGATACGTCACATATTAATCTGTCGAATGTATTTATTGGTGGCTCGGTAAGAGCTATAGGATTTTTTATGTGTGTCGTTGTTTTCAGCCATCTGGCAATTTTGACATCTACGTACGTACTTTTTTATATGACGTGTCATATTTTTCTAGTAGTTTGTCTTTTGATTTTCGCTAGCGTTCTTGCTATGCAGCTATGACATTCTTGAATTGCATCATCGTGATAGGTAGAAAATATTTTAATATCTCTTTTTCATCTTTTAATTGTGTCACCGGCTAGAGTAGCGCTACTTGTAATGATTTTAATAATTTACTGCCCATATATTTTTATTGATGTGTTATATCCCAAACATTCATTTTAGTAAATTTTATCTGAAAACTCCAATTTCACCCACATGATATTATGGTCCGATTCTGACAGTTTTCACACTTTATCTTACCAGGTTTATAGGTAGCTTAAATATCGAGTTTCATAGCTCTTAGATGGCTGAGGACAAGGCTATATCGACTCAGCTTCCCATGCTGATCCTTCTGTGCGTTACAAACATCTGACCAATTTTATAATACCTTCTGCAAGGGTTTAAAAATTTAACAAACAACTTTAAATAACATACAGAAAAATGCACTCTCTTCATGCACCAAGTAACCATTTTAGGCCACAGATCAAGACATCCTGTCTGATAATAAATAGTATGTCGTCATCGAAAAATATCCAGTCTAGTCCAGTCAGTTCAATTTGATGAAATCCAGACATTAGGTCTAAAGAAGGGAGGTATTTGACTCTTCCCAGCTGGTCAAGAAAATCATCTGTTCTTGAAAGCGGAAATTTATCGGACAATCATTTTTTATTTATTTACGGTAATCAATAACCTATCGGAATCTTTTGTTCTCAGACCGTGGGAGATCTTTTTTGGGTACAAGTAGCGTTGAACTATTGTACTACTTTGAAGTTGACGGTATTCTGTAGTTTTTATGAATACTGGGTAATTATCCTCTAATCTTAGTTCTTGTTTATACATAGATATTATTTGTTGTGATTGATTCGGTTTCGAGTCCGAATATGTCTGGGTACTATGTACATAAATCTGTTAGTTTTGTTTTTAATAGTGGCGCAAAGTTTTTATTAGTCTTTTACACCTATTTATGTCTATCGTTGCTTTCTTTTTGGACTATCTCGTAGTCCCTTACCATTTCGGTTTTTATTTTATTGAATTTTAATAGTTTGGTTGAATTTGTTGTATTCAACACGCGGACAAAAATGTTAATTTTATTAGAAGTTATACATACTATGTCCAATAAATATTTCTTCCTCAATTTCTTGATTCGGGACTAAGACAGTATATTCTATTGATGGTAATTTAATTTGTCGGAAATTTTCAGCACGAGTAGGAATATTATTTGGGAAGTTAAGATTGTCAGACCTAAGTATTAGAGTGTCAATGGTATGTGTACGATCAATTTAGTGAAGTCCATACCTATAATGCCATCGCTAGGGATTGGTAAGTTTATGTTAAACTAAATAATAATTATGTGGGATTACAAACTTTCTTGTAGATAATTCTAAAAATTTAACAAACTGATCCTTCGCCAACTCCTGATACTTTTGTTGATAAATTGGTATTAACATTGTCAAACATATCTGCACCAATATCAATTAAAATGGTAAATGTAGTAGGGGAGAGTGGGGCTAGTCGGCGCATTTTATTTTAATCCTTTATATATCCTGATCGGGAGCTCGTATCCTCTCATATGAGCACTTAATTCATTGTCTTACTTTTAGTAAATGATACGTTCGGATGTGATTTACCGTTAAAAAGTTATAACGTTTTATCGGAACACATCCAAAATTACCGATTTCAAAAATCGCGGGGTAATATAGCGCACTTAAGTTTGTAACTGTTTTTAGTACAATTAAGGAAATAATGCTAGCAAAATCCAATAGAAAATGTAGTTTTTTATTTATTTATGCTTTTTGTTCAAAATAATAAATTTTTTCAGCCAAAAATATAAACCCAGTTCCTAGAAACAAAATAAATACAAAAATTTATGTCAAGTAAGAAAAACATCTAAAAACTATGAAACAAATTGGATATTATCTGCTCAAGCATCGTTCCATCCATTTTTTTCATTTTCTTATATGCAATCTTTAATGACAGTAAAAAAATTTATTTTCTCTTGATTTTAGTTATTTGGCTGATATTTACATGTGTAAAATTACCGCGCCATATTACCCCATCACCAAATGCGCCATTTTGCCCCACCCTAGCTTCTAGGTTAAAACACTAAAATTTTAAAATTGTGTTACTTATATAAAATAATCGAATTACATAAGTTAATTCATTTCGGAATCTATTTTAGTTAACATCGAACGTATTTTAGTTGGCGAACCAAAATTTATTTTTGAGGTTAAAAATTACACACTACGAATCGGATACATCTAACTTTATTATCCAAATATAGCCTACCAAAATCCAATCTACACTTATCACTTTTTGGATCGTGCTATTATATTTTAAGATAATTTGACTGCGCCGGGTTGCCCCATGCGCCGATTAGCCCCACTTTCCCCTACCTGTTTTTGCATTTTTTAATTTAATATTCCTGAACTAAAATTGCCTTGTATAGTATCGCGCATTTAGAATTTCTTAAAGGATTTATTGGTTTTCGGAGCTACCATCGATAGCTCGTACATTGGTGGTGTTTATATTATTATTAGAATTGTGGCTTCTATTCCAATTGCCACGGCCTCTAGAGTTTCCCCTATTTTGGCCTTGTCTTCCACCACGGCGGGTTGTTTATTTTCGAGGTCAGATTCTTCGCTCATTTGTTCGGTTTATATCTGAGCTAGATAACCGTTAAATTTAGCATCTGTGTCTGTCCGAGATTGTTCCAAGTTGTATTCTTAATCAGTCTAAATTTTCTCTCGCTGGTAGCCAGTGAATGTTATTGAGCCGACTGAACACTTCTGCGAATAGTTTATTAATGGCATTGAATTTGTTAATAAAAATTTGCGCATGTTTTAGTTTGGTTTCGTTTTTTATATACATATATATGCTTTGTAAAGGCACTTAAACGATTTATCAAACTTTACACAATGTTCTTTTACCGATCAAAGTATTTCTGCCCATTATATTTATTGTGGTAGTTACAATGTTAATGATGAAGTCGCAGCATAACTATGGTTGTTTCACCAAGTGACTTTGGTGACTCTTTTCACCTGGAAATGGGGTAAGACGCTGGTGAAATCTGATCTCTATATTGTATGTCTCAATATAGCTATGTTCGATATATATATATATATTGGCTTAAAACTTGTGAAGAATACAAGCTAAAGTTCGGTTTCTATTGTAAAAATTGTCGATTCGTGCTTTTATTTTGAGAAAAAATATTTTTTCCGTAATACTATTTTTTTTAATACTTTGTCTAAATAATTAGCTCGACTAATGTATCTTTTCTTGAGTGTTCTTTTGTATAAGAGATAAAATTTAAATAGCAAATTGATTGCTGGTAGCTGTTAGAACGATCAGAATAAACGTTTTGTTTTCCAGATGTGGAGCCGGATTTTTAACTTTAACCATGTTCAAAACATTAGCGATATTACCCGCTGCGTTTGAGAGCGTTCTTATTTATTATTATTTGTCTCTATAGTTTTTGAAAAATAATTTGTTTCATCGTATTTTTACCTTTTTACTACTTCCTAAATAGGCCTGTTCGACCGAATCTTTACAAAGTTCGTAAAGACATTCAGACACGTATTTTCTTTCCAGGAAATTAAGGAAAGGTATGTAGTATGTATATCTCTATCCATTCCTTGCTCTACCTCGTTAAGGGGAAAAAAAATTCTGAAGAATTTCTCGTGTAGAATGTGAAAGTATTTGAATAGAATGTTTTTTTCTGTGATTATGATTACCTGCGTGAATTTAAAAATCTCCCGGATCGAACCATTGCTATTCGAAAAATAGGTGGATTAGTTGAGAAATTTACAAATTCGATAGTCTTGGATATAAAACATGAACTCCCAAAATTTCAAACATAGGATAAATAAAACAAAAATTACAGAACAAATAAATAAAAATATTATTTTCAACGACTGCAAGGGTATATAAACTTTAGCTTTGCAAAGTTAGCTTCGTTTATATTTACCTGGTAACAAGAGATCTTAGTTTGGTTTTTTTATTCTCACGTTTGAAAGATTTGACATATACATTGCACAATTCGTTTGAAGTGAATGTTAACCCAAAGACAATTCGAAATACCCTACATAAGGGTGGGTATGATGGCCGTTTGGAGGTCACGTGATGGTTTTGGCGTGTTTTGCGGCATCTAGTGTTGTAAATCTGGCGTTCGTAGATGAGACAATGGATAAGCATATATATAGAGACATTCTGAAAGAAAAATTAAGCCCAAACGTCGAAAAAATGGGCCCCATTAAGGCCCAACTAGGCAATTTTAACAAGATAATGACTCGAAACATGCATCTTATAAGAGTGGTTGATATACCATTGCAAACAGCTAAAAACACCCCCACAATCGCCGGATTTAAACCGATTAAGCATGTGTGGCATCTGCTAGAGCGTAGGATAAGATCTCACCACATAACGTCGAAGGATTCCCTAAAAAAGGCACTAATTGCGGAATGGAATAAAAAACCGCCTTCCGAAACTGCAGATCTGGTGAACAGCATAAAAAGACGTTTACAGACGTGTCAGTCCGAACTGATTTCGATACCTGTTCCAATACTTATTTGATGTAAATTTGTGCTTTTTTTACTTTTTAAGTTTAAGCTTATAAGAAAACGTTGAAACTTATATTTCGTGTTCTTTAAATATATAATAAAACCATGATTTTAGAAAATACTGTTTTAAATTTTTTAAACTTGTAATTGGATGAGAAATTATATCTCGAAAAACTTAAACTTTGTGAGTGTGCCAATACTTTTTTGACTTACTGTATGTATGTACAAGTAATATAAATGTTAATTTATATTTCATTAATTTGTTTATTGCATGCCACAGTTTTGTGCGCTTGGAGTCGAAATTATAACTAACTTATATGTGTCAAATACACTACCCAAGCGGTCAACGACTTGCAGGTCGGCTCATATTACCCAGACCGTGGGATCTCTGTTGTCTGCGAATGGCCAGATAAATGGCGAACCAAATTACGACTAACCTAATAGTGACACTGCTGCTCAATACAGGGTCCGATATTAGTTTTGAGCGTAGTCCGGTTATATGCCGGAGGTTGTTTATGCTTCATGAAGGAAAGGCTTAAGTTGATTTGTAACTCGGCTGCCACCATTGGTTTCTTTCTGAGCACATCATACTTGTTGACATACGTTGTTTGGTTGATGGTAATCTTGTCGCTGAATGTAAGCATGTAGGTGCCATTCACCCTTTTTTTGTTGCCGACTTCGTCTATGATGTCCATGGTGGCGTCGTTAATGATAACCATTCCCTCATCCACAACGATTAAGGGTTCCAGGTGACCTGGTCGGGAGCTACGATGGCTTGAGTTTCGGCTACTAATTGTTGCGTGCAGCCATTTGTGGACGATCTTTTGCAAAATTTTTTTGGCTACCGCCATTTGGCAACGCTCCGTACCACAATCAGCAAATACGTTTCTGTTATTGCAATCTAAAATTATGTTATCCCGTTCTACCAGGTAAAGGCTGATCTTCTTACAGACAGATTCTGGGTGAGGATATTCGATTAAAAAGTACAAAATGTTAAAATTTTGAAAAACCTTTATACTACCTACATCTAATATATCTGACACACTAATATTTGTGAGATTTTTGTTAGTCATTTCGTTGACATCCAAGTCATCGAGGATAATTGGGTTCAATAAATTCACTTTTGCCAAAGTTGTTGTTAGAATTAAATTTTCAAGGACTGAAATGACTATTCTGTTTTTTGCTAGGATGGTTTCATAAAAGTGTTCGTGCTTGACATTTTCTGTTTTACTTATTTGGTTTATGGAGTTTGCTATTGCATTCAGTTTTTCTTGTAATTTGCTGTTGATCTCGACTTGCTTATTTTCTGGCTCTATTAATTGCTTTTGTTTAAACATGATCTGTTCCCAGTCGTAAAAATCAGGAATTCGAGCCACTACTTTCAAGTCAGTGCCTAAAATATTTAAGGTTCTAGCGCCTCTATGATGAACCGTCGTCGTTTCTATTAGCGAGTCGATTTTTATACCATACGCCCATAGGGTGGAATGGTATATTAAAGTCGACAAAATGTATGTAACAGGCAGAAGGAAGCTTTTTCGACCCAATAAAGTATATATATTCTTGATCAGCATCAACAGCCGAGACGATCTAGCCATGTCCGTCTGTCCGTCCGTCCGTCTGTATGAACACCTAGATCTCGGAGACGATTGGCCGTTGGCTGGTGGGGGCGCTAGGGTGCTCGAATGCTTGAGTGAGCGAAATACTAAGATATGCTTGTAAAAAGCATGCAAACAGATTTTTTTCAAAATACGAAATTGCATTTGTTATTATAAATTTGGGATACTTGTTTTACTGGTGTATGGTATACCTAAGTCGGTTATGGACCTCTCTCCCCTTTATGAGAACTTTAGTTCCCAGGTCTGCCTCTAGAATTCCTTCCTTGTACAAAGGAGTAAGTTTGTTACCAAGCCGTTTGTTTGACTTTACCAAAACTTTGTCAACCCGCTGGTACTTTTTGTCTATTCGTGTTCTGTTTTACTGCTCCATTTGTTTGTTTTGGGCGTCTTTTATCCTTTTTACAATTTGCAATCCCTCTTCTACCGTAGTTTCTTGAACAGCTTCGATTGGTGTTTTGTTCAAGACTGAATGGATTGTTATACTTTACCGTTGGTAAGAGTATAACATCGACAGTGTCGCTAGCCTGGGCTGTTATTTTGTTGCATGTGCGATGTCAAGTAACGTGCTGTGGAATCTTTCTGCTTGACCATTAGATGTACTGAGAAGGGCATTGACAATTTGTATTTCAAACTCATATTATAGGAGGCACCTTATTGTTTCAGAATCTATCGACCTTTCATTATCGCAATATATTGTCTTAACATTAGCAAAGTAATTGACTAATGGCAGGCTTTACGTCAATTATGGCTTCTAATGCTATTTGTTGGACTATCGCAAATTTAGAAAATTTATCTATGCAAGTCAGAAAGAATCTTTTATCTGTGGAGAAAACGTAGATGTATAAAATTTCTTCTGCGTAAGCCGGTACTGGTGTGGTATCCAGCTTTTGTTTTTTTGGATGCCTGCTATATTTTGCGACAGATCAGATCTTGCAAATTAGGTGCAATTTCTGCGGTCAATTTTCCCATGTTTTGAAAAAAAAAAATCTTGCGAAATTTGTTTTTTTTTTCTGGGCTGCACGGTGCGCCCTGTTATGTTAGGTCACTACAATTTCTTTTTGTTCCGACTTGTCTGGTACATGTGTAAGGATGTGTTTTGCAATACCAGAATTTTGTTGCCGGATATAGTTCAACCCATTTGTGCTAAATGAGAGCAGTTCGCAATGTATTGCGTTACCACTCCAGCATTTATTACATCTTATAGAGTCTGTAAAAGTGAATCAGGGTTTGATGTGCCGGAGGGAACTCCGCTTCCTCAATCACGATTTGATTTCGAAAACAATTTAATGGCTTATCGGATACATCAATAGTGTAGGACAGAGACTCTTCACTATGGCAGTTTGCCCTATCGGACTCTGATTCTGAATCTGGTGCTTCGAGAGCGTTAATGTTCTGACGCGAAAGGGCGTCTGCTACCAAATTTTCCTTTCCTGGTTTGTAAATTATTTTTGCGCCATGTGCGTCAATATATGCTTTCAAGGTCGGTAAATATGTTTAAGTCTCTTACCGCATAGTTCTTTAGTGACCAGACTATGGCAAGATGCTCCCATTCGTTGGTCGCAAAATTTCTTTCGTTATTACACAATTTACCGGAAATCATGGTAATTGGTCTGCCTTTTTGTGAAAGAACAGCGCCTAGTCCATCACCAGGTGCGTCTGTCGTAAGATCGAATGGTTGTCGATAATCTGGGTAAGCTAAAAAAAACTTCTTCCGAAGCTAAAATATCTTTTAGCTTGGAGAATGTCTGCAGTTATTCTGAAATAAACTCGATGTTCTTTTCGGGGCAAGTTTTTGCAAACTTTTCCATTTTCGACCTTTAAAATATCTGGGCGATAATAGATGGCCAATCCAAGAAATGATCTGAGATCGAAAATGGTGCTTAGTGCTGGAAAATTTTTGATTGCCTGAACTTTTTTGGGTGAAGCTGTAATACCATCCCTGAATACGATAAATCCCAGACAGGGTTTGAAACCTGCGAAAACTGTCAACAGTTTTGCTGTGTGCTTATGCTTCTGCTTCGGAAACTATGAACAGTCGAAGCAAAAGCAACAGCAAAAAACCGAATTCAGAAAATCTGACAGCAAAAGCAGTAGCTAATAACCGAAATAGAAAATTTTGCCAGCAGCAGCAAACAGCAAAAATCCGTTTCATATTTGGTAAACAGTCACAGCAATGAATAGCACAAAATTTGCGACTTTTGCTAATTCGACTACAGCAATTTAAACACTGATCCCAGATACTTCACACTGTTTTTAAAAAATTTGGATTTATCCTGTGATACTCGCATCCCATGTGATACTCGCATCAATGTCCTTAACATGGTCTTTTTTTGTTTTGGAAAAAAAATTAACATCGCCTATGTAGACGTAACATGTTCTACTTTTTTTTCGCTAAGGGCGTCATCGATGGCCCTCTGGAAGATACTGGGAGCATTTTCGAGCCCGAAGGGGAGTCTGCAGAATTCATACTTCCCATTATTGACAGAAAAGCAGAAAATCCCGATTTAAAGTCCAAGGTTGTAAAATATTGGGCCTTTCCTATGTTCGACAGGATTGTTGAAATAATCGGAATAGGGTACTTCTCATCTGTAGTATTTTAATTAAGTTTTCTAAAAATTACTAACCTCTTGTTATGGAACACGTTTTCATCCATTCCTTTTTTGTCGACCACACAGGTCGGATTATTATAGGAAGATTTTGAAGGTCGAATTAAGCCGTGGACAAAGTCCGTAATGCCCATTGGGAGTGGGTATAGTTTAGAGTATACCGGTTCCCCATTTGTTCGTAGAGTTGCTCCAGTGTTTATGTTATATGAGAACGCTCCTACTTTTTCGTCTATCATCTTGTTGAAAGACTTAAGTACAGCAGACGTCCGGCTTGTGTATGTATTGGACATTTTTCCGTTACCTTTGAGGTCGCATGTATGGATCTGACCTTAAATGGTTTTTCTGCGGGGGTAATAAATTTTAGAATGGCCATTGGTCGAATATAATTTTTTGAAGCACCCGTATTGATACTGTTCTTGTGATGAACGGTAAAAGGGAGTGTTCCCTAAAAAAAAAACAAGTTTCTTCACCATCTGACAAGTCATCACTAGCTGCCAGCACGCTCGCCTCTGCTTTTGTATCATAACCTTTTTCCGCAAGGGAATCTTGAGACGGGAAATGATCTGCTAATTTCTTTTCGACCCGTTGGCAGATTTTATGGACTTGTTTCCCCAGTATCTGGTTGGTTGCCTTTACTTTGAAGATGAATAGACCTCCGTGGGATCTGGTGCTGGAATCGCCTGAGCCACGGGATTTTTGATGGCTTCACTTTATTGTTTGGTTTTTCGTGAACCCTAGTGTAATCGGTAGTTTTTCTATATGCCCCTTGGCTGTTTTCTGAGCCCCTATTCTGATTAGCATTATTTGGAAAATTTTGATTTTTTTGTTCAAAGGAGCCCTGAGCCTTTTCTTCAGTAGCCCGCGCAAAGCTTGCAGCGAAAGCTGCGTAGTTGTGACTAATTTCGGCTTCGTGCGCTTATGCTAGTGCAGTGAGTAAATCTTAGGGCTTTGCTGGCAAAACTACTGACCTGCGGGATTTTTTTAGTCCCGACACAAAGGACTGTAGCAGACCTAAACTGTTCACTGACGCTGTCTCATGTGTCATAATTGTCTTATTTGTGAGGAGGGTCAAGGTTTTTTTTACCTCGTCATAGTATTGAGACAGTGACTGCTCTCCCTGTCGTAGGGTTCCCAATTTCTGCTGTATAACGCGAATAGGAGTTTTATCTGCGTAGGTAAAGTCTAGTCAAGTTATAATCGCATCGACATTTTAAAAAGTGTTGTACGACGCTAGAGTGGAACTAGTGGCTCCTTTTACTTTATTTCTAATTATGCCAACTGCTTGGTAATGGGCGGAGCTGCCCCTATAAGGTGGAAATAACTCATATGCGAATGAAGATGCGGAGCGCCATGAAATATACTCGTTTTGATTGCCATCGAAATCTGGCAAGCCTGTAACGATAACTAACTTACATCCCTACACACTCTGTGCCTGATATGATTTCCTTCTAACTGAGTTCTTAAAGACTCCATTTCTTGGTTTAACTGTTGTATGAAAGTAGACTGCATCTGTGCAGCCACCGCGACGTTTTTGTTAACTAACCACCCCTACCGCCAAGCGATTTATTAAATTTTCGACAATCCACGATTAATTATATTTAAACAACAAAAATCTGACTTACACTTTTATTTTTCTGTTGATGAATTTCTCTGCCCTCTTGTTGTAGTATTTTGGTGGCTTTTTTTCGTTTGTTGTGGCTGCTTCTCGTCTTTAATTTGTTTCTTCGCCGCTGCCGTCACCAGTCCAGTGACGAGACTTTGTTGTTGTCTTTGGTTTTTATTTTTTTTTCTTTATTTTTGTAGTTATCATTTTTTCACTACAATGTTTAAAACTTTTGGGTTTTTATACCCTTGCAGAGGGTATTATAAAATTGGTCAGATGATTGTAACGCACAGAAGGAGACGTTTCCGACCATATAAAGTATATATATTCTTGATCAGCATGAGAAGCTGAGTTGATATAGCCATGTCCGTCTGTCCGCCCGTCTGTGCGTATGCGTTTTACTCAGCCTTCTTAAGAGCTATCGGGATTAAATTTTTTTGGGTCCTTTTTATACCATACACCCTTAGGGTGAAATGGTATATTAAAGTCGCCAAAATGTATGTAACAGGTAGAAGGAAGCTTTTCCGACCCCATAAAGTATATATATTCTTGATCAGCATCAACAGCCGAGACGATCTAGCCATATCCGTCCGTCCGTCCGTCCGTCCGTCTGTATGAACACCTAGAACTCGGAGACTCTAGAGACACAAAATTTGGTATGTATATTTGCTTAGTAAATGCGCACACTTTGTCTTAAATTTTGCCACGCCCCCTACCGCCTCCGCAAATTATATAAAACCGATTTTCTCAAACACTATAGCAACTAGAGACACAAAATTTGGTATGTATATTTGCTTAGTAAATGCGCACATTTTGTATTTGTAAAAATTTCTGCCACGCCCCCTACCGCCCCCGCAAATTAAATAAAACCGATTTTCTCAAAAACTATTCTAGCTAGAGACACCATAGTTGGTATGTATATTTGCTAGTAATTGCGCACATTTTTGATGTGTAAAGATTTTGCCACGCCCCTTTCCGCCCCCATAATTTGAAAAAACTCGATTATCTCCCGTAATTTTCTACCTTGTGCAATCAAATTTAGCACACTTAAATTTGATACTAATATCCAGCAAAACACCAAATTTGATCCAAATCGGAATAAAAATAGCCAGGCTATGCATATAAACGTTTTTCCATATGGCCGGAGTTGGCCGTTGGCTGGTGGGGGCGCTAGGGTGCTCGTATGCTTGAGTGAGCGAAATACTAAGATATGCTTGTAAAAAGCATGTGAACAGTTTTTTTTAAAATACGAAAATGCATTGGTTATTATAAATTTAAAATATTTGTATTACTGGTGTATGGTGTATCCAAGTCGGCGAGATGACTTACTTACTTCATTATTACCTGGGAAAAATAAAGTATGAAAATTGACAGAATCGGACCACTATATCATACATCTCTGGAGGAAACATTTTTGCAAAAATTTCAAAAATTGGAGTATCCCCATACCAATATGATAGTATTGTATATAAAATCTTAGATCCCAAACTTTGAATCTGATCGGATAAATAGAACACAAGTTACTGCCGATATAAATCAATTCGGCTTGCTGCCTACTACGTCATGATCAAATCAACAGAGCACACGCATGCACACATACAGACGCAACGCTACATAAAATATATGTGTATGCGTGCGAATCGCGGCATGCGTGTAAAAGGGGATGGGGAAGAAGATGAAGAAATTGAAATTATATTTAAAAGGTACTGTGCATTAATGAATTGAGAAACAGAAAAAGAGTTTGGAACATGTAAAAATATTATATTATTATATTTCATTAATTTGTTTATTGCAAGCCACAGTTTTGTGCGCTTGGAGTTGAAATTATATCTAACTTATATTTATCAAATAAATTATCTAAGACCCTAAGCATTGGCCATCAGAATGCTGACACGGCTAGCAGCGGTCAACGTCATAAGCCGGCTCATATTACCCATACCATTGCTGACCCAGTGACCGTGGACACTGCCAAATGCAGTATTAGCTATATTCTCCTGTCCATGTTAACTCCTCCCTCGCTTAAGTGGATTGCTTCGTTTCTTGAAACATTTTGTTTCGGGACTAACAGATAAAGAAAAATTTTTTTTGGACTATGAAAAACGCATGAATTTTCCAGATTGAGGACACAAATAGGCAACGATTGGCCCTGTGATTTGTTGATCGTCATGGCGAAGGCAAGACGAATCGGATATTGAATTCGTTTAAACTCAAAGAGCATATCCATTGGGATCTTCGGAAACATTGGAATAAGAACTTCCACATCTTTCAATTTTCCTCCGCTCAATTTGTCAGCAGGAACACGGCCTTTACCGATAGTCAGCAATTGCTTTATATATCGGCATTAATCAGTGTATCATAGACTTAGGATTTAGCAGTGGTTTATTATATTCACATTCATATTCCAATTCTCCATTAAACGCGTCATTCATTCCGCGATCTGGCGCTGGCAATTCTAACTTAACTAACAAATTGCCACACATAAGATAACACATATCGATCAAGAACAAAGCCTGGTTATGCATCTCCTTATTCATCTCAAGATCGGGATTTCTTGAGCTGACACGAACTCGATGTAAAATGTGTTCTGACATGTTATCTTTATTTATTCCACAGGTCACGTAGGTTCGATGGGAAGCATGTAGAAATGATGTTAGCAAATAATGTGCGTATACAGAGCACTACAATGACATAAAAATAACATTGAACTTAATTTAAAATGACTGTTAAAAAACGTTTGAATAGGAAAAGAAATAGGCTGTTTTAAGGGGTTTTCCGTCAATGATTTATTATTTTTAAGATGTGTTCTGCTATTCGGGGAGGAGACAAATCCATAGAATCGAAAACAATGAAAATTGGTTCAGCAGATCTCTAGGTATAAGTGATTGAACAAACACGTCTTACTTTTATGTAGAAGAAAGTGGGGCTAATCGGCGCATGGGGCAACCCGGCGCAGTCGAATTATATTAATATATAATAGCACGATCCAAAAAGTGATAAGTGTCCTAAGATCGCATTTTGGTAGGCTATATTTGGATAATAAACTTAGACGTATCCAATTCGTAGTATCCGAAATTTTTGGGATTTCAACCTCAAAAATAAATTTTGGTTCGCCAAGAAAACGTTTCAAAAACATTGATTAAATTTTTAATTTTGATCGATGTTAACTAAAATAGGTTCCGAAATGAATTAACTTATGATGTGTAATTTGATTATTTTATATAAGTAACACAATTTAAAAATTTTTAGTTTTTAAAGCTAGAAGCTAGGGTGGGGCAAAATGGCGCATTTGGTGGTGGGGTAATATGGCGCGGTAATTTTATCAGCCAAATAACTAAAATCAAGAGAAAATAAATTTTTTTACTGTCATTAAAGATTGCATATAAGAAAATGAAAAAAATGGATGGAACGATGCTTGAGCAGATAATATCCAATTTGTCTCATAGTTTTTAGATGTTTTTCTTACTTGACATAAATTTTTGTATTTATTTTGTTTCTAGGAACTGGGTTTATATTTTTGGCTGAAAAAATTTATTATTTTGAACAAAAAGCATAAATAAATAAAAAACTACATTTTCTATTGGATTTTGCTAGCATTATTTCCTTAATTGTACTAAAAACAGTTACAAACTTAAGTGCGCCACATTACCCCGCGATTTTTGAAATCGGCAATTTTGGATATATTTGGATAAAACGTTATAACTTTTTAACGGTAAATCACATCCGAACGTATCATTTTCCAAAAGTAAGACAATGAATTAACCTTTCATTTAAGTGCTCATATGAGAGGATACGAGCTCCCGATCAGGATATATAAAGGATTAAAGAAAAATGCGCCGATTAGCCCCACTCTCCCCTATATAGATTTAAGTTTAATTTAATCGCATATAGAATTATCTTATTTTCATTATTATCAGTATAGAATATAGTTGTAACGCGGATCCTCGATGTTCAGCAACTCATATACCGAGGTCTGCATTTTTTTTCTTTTAATCTTTTAATATTAGTAAGCCTTGTTGTGAAAACAAATCTGAAGATATGAACCCATTGTTGGGGAGCAAGACGTAGTGCTGTCTTGCTCGTCATCTGTTTGGCCTAGATGTCTGTTGGATTGATTCCACAGCCTTGTGTTTTTTTTAGTTCTTAGGGCTCTTCTTATGCATATGATTGCAGTTCCTTGCAGTTTCTTTAGAAATTTTTCATATGCAGACTTTTCCACAGTCATCCCATAAAATAAAATATGCTGTGGAAATGAATTCTTGATACTCTACTTGGTGTCGTCCAGAAAGTCCTTTTCGAGCACCTTCGAGCCTCCTACGAAGATTTTGCCATTATCAGAGTAAATGCGCTGTGGACATTGTCTCCGTGCGACAAACCGTGAAAAGGCTGCGAGAAATCTTTAAGTGGTGAGTTCGGAGGTAGCCTCGTGACGGATTGCCTTTGTACTGAAACACACAAAGACGCAGACATAACCCTTCGTAATGAGACACGCACGCCCGGTATAATTCTTGATCTCGAAGGGCCCTGCGAAGTCATTGCCCGTGTGAGTGAATGGTCGGGAATATGTGATCCGCTCTCGAGGGAGATTACCCATCATTTGAGTCTGCTGTCGTCGACGATGAACGATGCAAACTTTACACTCGTTGATGTGGGACATCACCAGATTCTTAGTCCGTGGAATCCAGAACTTGGTCCGCAGATACCGCACCATTAGCTGATTGCCGCCATGCAGGCGCGTAAAGTGGGTACTATAGGGAAGGAGAACAGGGTGACGCTCGTCGTACAGGAGGGATTCAGCGGCTCGGAGTCGTCCACATGAGGGGAGTATCCCATGTTGGTCGAGAAATGGGTTCAAATTGAGTAAAGTGCTGGATGGTGGGAGGGATCGCCTTTCGCCAAGGCTCGTATCTCCGAGGTATATTCTCGACGCTGTGAGATCCGAATCAAGGCCCGCTCAGCGCATAGCAATTCGTCATTGCTAAGGTGGAACGTAAAGGGCTTTGAAGTCCTTTTGGCAGCGATGCGTAGGATGTATGCGGTGACTTGCAGAGCCTTACAATAGTCCGAGAACCGCTCGCTAACGGCGCACAGTTATGCCTATGCTCCGATAGCGTTGCAAAAATCAGTTTTTTTATGATCGTGTTTATATATGCAATCAATAGGGAATACTTCAGAGATTATGAATCCAAAAAATTTTTGAAATTGGTTGAGATTCATGGGTCCTAGAGGCGCCCAAAGTTGAGACATTTTTAGTAAATAGGAAAAAAACGATAATTTAAAAAAAAATCGCAACTTTAAAACTGAATATTGGGCGATTTGAACAATCGATCTTGGATTTTTTCGTTTTATCTGAAAAGCATGTTCCTTATTAATAGCATGTTTCATAAATTTTAATAAGTACTTAAATCATTATTGAACTAGAAGCGTTTAAAAAATGTACTAAATATTGGCATTTTTTGAACTTTGGTGGAATACAACTAACAAGTATCATCTAGTATCACTATACACTATGTAGGTGAAATAATGCTAAGCTGCTAAGCTGAAGCTGGGACTGAAAGTTGACTGCCCAAAGTACGGATACGGAAACACGAATGATAGAAATACCTCAATGAGATTTTTTGAAAATGAAGAAATGACATCTTTAATAACAGCAAATGTTGGCTGTTATCTTGAATGTTATAAATTTCAAGGAAATGGTGAATGGTGTACATAAGATCTTGGCTCACGGAAAGTATTTAATAAAATTTAGTGTTTACCAATTAGAGAGTTATCCGAAGAAGCACAGGAATGTAAAAACAAGAACTACAAAAGGTTCCGATATACTAATACATTAAAAACTTCTCGTGTTAGACAAAATGAAGACCTTTTTAACATGCTGGCAGCCTTGTCGAACCAACTTGTTGCATCACTGAGACACGTGCGATCACGAAAGGATTAGGAAAATAGCATCTATAGTCCCGAAATGTTGAGTTTATTAGATACTGATGTAAATATTGAAAATTATTTTGAAGAAAATCAGCCATCAATAGCAAATTTTCAAAATTAACCTAAAATTATCAAAGAAGCTAACTTCGGCTGTGCCGAATTTTATATACCCTTGCAGTCCATGGCCCTAATATTTTTTCAAGATTAACCTGAAAAAAAGTTTAAAAAAATTCATTTTTTTTTTGTGTAATTATGTTAAAAAATCAAATTAAAACCTTAAAAAATGTTACATAGTCGTTTAAAACAATGAAAAATTCCATTTGTGATTGAAAAAAACCGGGTTTCGATCCATTTTTAAAGGAAAAACATGCTTGGAAATATTTTCTGACTTTGACCTTGAATATTACAGCATCACGAACACCCAGTACTTGACAAACATTTATTTAAGGTAGCTTAATGTATTCTTTATCATTTGCTTTTTAAAATCGCTTTATTGGTTTAGAAGCTATGACTTTTGCAATGTAAAATGCCAAAAGGCGTCGTTGAGCAGAGTGGTCGAGGCCGTGTGAAACTAGACTCGTTGCTCCATCTGAGTGTGAGGAAGTTCACTAATGAGAGTTGGCCAGAACTCGGGATCACGCCGAAGCCAGTCCGGCCCATGCCACCAGAGGCTACTGGCCGGAAGTTCGGGGGCGATCGATGCCTAACAGAACAGCTCCGCACAACTCCAGCCGAGGCAGCGAGTCTGTTTTGACCGGGGCCACACGGGTCTTAGCCGTTAATAAATGAACGCTTACTTGATCGCGATAACTGACCCGCACATATAGGGCAGCTCCGTACGCTTTCTTAATCCTGCAGGAATTCGTGCCATTGCTGCAGCAGGAGAGGCGGCAGAGCGTCATCCCAGCCCAGTTCGGTTAATCAGATTTGCTGCATGAATATCTTCGCTCGAATAACAAATGGGGCTAGCCAGCCGGCGGGGTCGGAGAGTTTAGCGATATGGGACAGAACCTGCCTCTTGGAGACCGACTCCTTCAATGGTGGGTTCGCTACGGTGAAGAAGAAGACGTCCTCGGCGGCTTGCCAGCGAATTCCCAAGGTTTTCGCAGTGCTCGCGTCTTCGAACTCGAGAAAGTCCTCTCGCAGTAGGTACTCTCTTGGGAAAGCCTGAAGTACTTCCTTCTTATTGGCAGTCCACTTCCGAAGCGGGAGGCCCGCAGATTGAAGGGCTGCTTAAAGCTCTTGTATGGCGAGACGGGCGCCGTCTTCAGTATGAGCGCCGGCTAGGACATCATCAACATACATGTAGTTCCGAAGGATTTCGCTCGCCTGAGGATGCATCGATTGCACATCTCGTGCCAATTGTAACAGGACTCGGATCGCCAGGAACGGCGCGAAGTTAACCCCAAACGTGACAGTTTGTAGCTCATGCTCCTGAATACTGCCGCAACGATCTCGGTAGAGGATCCGCTGAAAAGTGGTATGCCTGGGGTCGACTCGGATTTTTCGATACATCTGCGTGATGTCGGCATTAAAAACGAACTAAAAGAACCGCCATTTTAGTACTTGAAGCGTGAGATCGGCGTGGAGAGTAGGCCCGGTGTGCAAGACATCGTTAAGGCTGACCCCTCGTGTGGATGGGCACGATGTTTTAAGTACCACGCGTACCTTGGTGGTGGTGCTGTCGGGCTTAAACACCGCGTGATGGGGGAGATAAAAGTTTTTCCCATCATGAGGTGGCATCCCCCGAATCATATGTCCCAATTCCTCGTACTCCTGAATGATGGCATCTTACTGCGTTTTTAGGACGGGATCCTTGAGAAGACGTGCTTCATTTTGCAGGAATTGGGCTAGCGCGATCGGTCTTAAACAAGTCGACACTATTCGGACTTTTGAACGGTAGGAACACAACATATCGGCCGCCCTTCCTTCTTGGGGTGGTCGCCTGGAAATTCCGCTCGCAGAATACGTCATCCTCCTTTTCCTGCTTGGTGGGAAGGTCTTCCACCTCCCAAAACTTAATGAGGAGTACATCAAGTCTTGCTTCCGGACTGACTCGCGTCTGCGCAGCGAAACCTAATCGAGACGCGCGGGCTTGTTGTAGTACGGGTCAGCCAGGGGCGATCGAAACACTGCGTCGGAACCGTGTTAATGAATGGAGCCGCTGGGATGGCCCCCGACAATTTAATCACGACCAGAGCAGAGACCTCAATCTTGTTCAGCCTGTCACACAGAGGAGACAGCATCAGCAGACACACTTTGTCGGCACTAATGATGGCAAAATGAATCATATGATACACAATAATCGATTATTTTGTTTCAATTTGCGATTAAATATAACCGATTAATGACATTTGATTCATCTATTCAATAATCGATTATTCGATCAAATAATCGCTTAGGTGAGTGATTTTCAGCGCGAATTTTACAAGCCAAGCTCATACAGCAAACTATTTCATTACAAATTAAAAGCGAAAGAAATGGCGCCGACGCAAAGTAAAGTGTGGAAGTACTACAACAAAGTCAATAACAAAGAAGTGAAATGCAATTTTTGTGGGAAGCAATTAGAAGGAAAAGCATTAAAAGTAATTTTAGATGTCAAAACTAGATGGAACTCAACATTTTATATGCTGGAGCGTTTTTTAAAATTAATACACTACATTGGCCAAGTAGTATTAAACTTTGCGGAATCTCCAGAAATGATTTCAACCAAGGAAAAAAACGAAATAGTTGAAATGATTTCATTGCTTAAGCCAGTAGAGGCTATGACCACTCAAATAAGTAGTGAAAAATATGCTACATTGAGCCTGGTCATACCGATTGCTCATTGTGGACGCCAACAAATAATGAAGGTGATCTGCAATGCAACCACTGGCAATAAACTGAAAACAAATTTATTGGCTCAATTTGATCGTCGTTTTGGAGCAATGGAACAGTCGTTTTTGTTGGCTGCATCAACTTTGCTGGACCCCCGCTTCAAGAGAATCCATTTTCAAGATGCTCTTGCCTTGGCTTCAGTGATGAAAAATATACGGAGAGAAATGGCGACTATAGCACGTGCAAATGAAAGCCAAGACAGTGTTAGTGATGGCGCAGTTAGTAGTGAAGTGGAGTTCGACTTATGGGCCCACCATAAATCGTTGGAACATAAATGCCGCAAAAAAGAAGCGGAGTATTCCGATGTCCAAGACGAGCTGAGCTTTTTCCTCAACTCTCCTGTTTTGGAGCTGAAGCGCAACGTCATTGACGCCTGGGAGGAAATGAGATCGGTATACCCAAAATTGCATACAGTTGCACAGCGCTACTGTTTTCTGCTTGGCACATCTGTACCAGCTGAGCGCCTGTTTTCAAAAGCGGGAACTACCGAACATCTAAATAAACTTCTGTTCTTAAATTCTGTTTTAAATAAATAAAAATTATAATGTTTTACTACTTACAAAACAGTTTTGAGTATATATGATTAACATTTTCTGTTTTCTTTACTATTTTAGCCATAAAATATATAAGAAAATGTAAAAATCATAAAAAAGTAAAACTATGAAAATAATCGTTAAAATAATCGATTATTTTCACATTTTGCGATTAATCGCGATTAATAATCGCAAGGAAAAAAATAATCATATGATACAATAATCGATTAATTTATTTTTTTTGCCATCCCTAGTCGGCACATCCTCCATCACTCTGGCCCATGCCAGAAACTGCGGCGTCTACTGGATAGAAGGGGGGCTGGACCATGTTGAAGCCCCGTTCGGATAGGAAGGTGGAATCGGCCCCCGAGTCGATCAACGCCCGAATATGGTGCTCCACACCACGTTGGTGAAGAGTGACAATCGCAGTGCCTAAGAGCCCTCTGCCTGGGGTGTATGCAAAATAACTTCTAGCATTTGTGAGCTGGCCGCTCGCTCTGTGGCGCTGAATGGTGGGACTAGCACAGCGGACGATGAGGACACGGACACATTGCTAGGATGCAACAAGGTATGATGACGCTCCTTTTATGTAGGACAATTGTCCGCACTTGAGCAGCCCTTCACTTGATGGCCGCGAGCAAAACAGTTCAAATAGGGTCCCTGCTGTCTAATGGTTTCCAAACGCCTCTGAACAGGCATGTCAAGGAAACTTGGGCAAAGCCGTATTGGTTGATTTTCGAGGGGAACGCTTGGATCTTCGTAGTAGCGGAGGATTTGTGGGCCAGTCTTATTTGGCACATATTGTTCCCTCAGGAGGATTGTAGCCTTTGGCAACTTGCTCGTACAGATGTCGATGAGCAGAACATCCCAATTCTCTGTACTAACACCCGAGCGCTAAAAGCGGTTAAACCACCCTGAAACGCCGTCTGCAGCTCTCTCACTTTCCTCGTCTTTTTGAGCCGTCAAGGCCTTGTAACACCGGGAATATCCCGTCTCGACGGTTGACGAAATGGATTTAAGCTGCTCCAAGTGCATTTTAATAGAAAATAAGGGCACTTTGGAAGTTAGAGCTTCACTCTCACTAGTTTCAAATAAATCCAAGGTGTCGCACGTGCGGGAACAGGAGCCCGCTTAATGAAGGCTTAGGCGGAAAAATATACGAACGCACGAATACGGATCGAAATGTATATGTAGGCAAAGCGGATTGACTACAAAAAAATTTGATGGACCTAGAAGTATCGATGGAGAGACGTATAAAAATAAAAAATGGATATAAATATATGTGGAAAAAGAATATAAAATACTATAAATATGGATGGAAATATATATATATATATATAGGATAAAATTGGATAGAAATATATATGGGAAAACAATGGCTGTAAAAAAAGATATATATTTATTTATAAGTATGGGCGAATATATATATAGATGGGGGAAAAAAATATATATAGATATTTATTTAAGTATGAGCGGTACAAGTATATTTTTTCTGGATTAATTGTTTTATAATTTTATTTGCGGAAAACAAAAACAAACGTCTTCCAAACTTGGCGAGTGTTTTGTGCGAAAGGAACATAAAAACCAATTGTGTGAAAAAAATTAAGAAACGATCAGTGCGTCTGGACAAGTGTATTTACACTTATCTACATACGTAAAGTTAGATTCACTTTCACTTTGTATGCCCGCGTATGGTTGAAAAAAGTGTAAGTATATTGTTGTTAGCGAACTCAATCGTGTTAAATAATATTCAATTAATTTGTTGGTTTTTTTTTTTTTATATATGCGCGGCACCGAAATTAATTATGTGTATGTCCATACATACGTCAATATGTAATGATGTATGTAGGTATATGCATAAGTATGGCTTATTTTCGTCATTTATACTGACTTTAGCAAGGCCTTTGACTCTGTTAATTATACTCTGCTTTTATATAAGTTAAACGCAGTTGGCATCCCCAGCATTTTTCTTGATTGGATTCTTCAATATCTTTCTAAGCATATACAAAAGGTCCTCTATAAGTCTTCAGTTTCTAAGACCATCCAAGTGACCTCTGGAGTACTTCAGGTTATTCATTTGGGTCCATTGCTATTCACTCTTTTTATAAATGATCTTCCATCGGTAGTGACACATTCTGGTGTGCTTATGTACGCGGATGATGTTAAGTTTTATCTCAGTTTTAAAGACATCGTCTTTGCCTTCTTCAATACGATCTTAGTGATTTCCAGAGTTGGTGTGAAACCAACCTATTAAACCTTAACGGCTCTAAATGTAAAGTTATGTCTTTTTATAGATGCACTCCATACTTAGCAACTTATTATCTTAACGACACTGCCTTAGAGCGGTTAGATATTATCAATGACTTAGATGTTCTTATGTTCTTAAATTAACTTTTAATCCTCATATTTCTGCTACAGTTAGTAAACCTATGAATGTTCTTGGGTTTGTCAAACGATGGTCAAAAGAGTTTGACGATCCGTACACAACCAAAATTCTGTATACTTCATTAATCCGTCCTATCTTAGATTACGGATCTTGCATGTGGTCACCTTAATATGAGACGCACCAAAGTGAAATTGAATCTGTTCAAAAGCAATTTCTGCTTTTTGCTCTTCGTGGTCTAAATTGGGATCGCAATGTCAAGTTGCCATCATACTCCAGTAGGCTTTTTTTTTATTCATAAACTTTTAATAGGTGAAATAGACTCTCCTGAGCTATTGAACCAGTTAATCCTATCTAAACCTCGTAGACCTACTAGAAATTTTATTCCTGTATCCTTAAAACACTGTATTTCCAACTATTAATTGCATGAACCTTTTCGAGTCCTATGTTCTGATTACATCTTCTGTATTTTGTAATCAGATTAGAATCCTCTCTTTCTCTTGTGAAAACCTCTATTTTAGCACATTTAGCTCGTAATTAGCTGTAGTTATTTCATATTTTAATTATTTGTCCGTTTTATTTGTATTTGTCCACGCGATCGTGCCGTCCGATATACGGATGCGCCCCACGGTCAGTCGGAAGGGAAGTGGTTCTCTGCTTGGGCTCGCGCGAAACAGGCTCTGTATGTCCTGGTGTCGTATTGGGGTCAACGTCCAGAGAATATATGACTACGCGTGTATGTGGAAATCAATTGGATAATTTAAACTGTCTTAACACACAAGAATCTGAATTCCGGTGAACACTTTAATTTTTAATTGATTTAATTCCTTTTTTTATAACGCTTTATAAAAACCAGAAACTTTGCGGGTGTCAATTTGCTCTGGTATGCGTAAGTTGATGGGGGTGTGTGAAGGTGATTTTGTGATTTTATTTTCAGAAAAACGTCACACGGTCGTGGAAAATTCTCGGACTAGAATGATAATGGCGATTCCCATTTAAATTCTAGTCACCCTCCTTGCTGTGACCGTGTTCGCCAAGGATCAAAAAACCTTCCTCACTCCTGCCCACTGCTCTTCGCCGCTCACTGCTTTTCGCCGCTCACTGCTTTTCGCCGCTCACTGCTGTTCACCCGGTGGCGTGAGCAACGTCCTAGAGAATTAGAATTAGAGTTTAGAATAAGAATTACTTTTCTTAAGGCCAATGAATAAATTTCTTTAGCATTGTTTTTTTTTTCCAATGCTAATGAAAAACTAATTGTAATGCGTAAAGGCACAATTCTGGTAATTGGTTTGGTTTGATAATAGGTTACTAAATACTGCACACTGCAAACACGATATTAGAATTTGTATTATGTCACTGTGCAAAACAGAATATTCAAGTTTTTACTATGCCACTGCACAAAATCGGATAGTTTTTACAAATTACATAGTGTATTACAGAGCATTACAATAACGTTAAAACAACAGTGGACTTGATTCAAATTGACTATAGAAAACGTTTGTATAGAGAAAAAAAATGGGCTGTTTTAAGGTTTTCCGGCACTTATTTATTATTATATTTAAGATGTATTCTGCTATTCAGGGCGGAGACATTTTATATAGTATGTCCACCGCAGGAATGGGCCATGCCTGGCAGATGGCTGGCAGGTTCCAATGCTGCCATGATAATTACAAGTGCACCCATTGAGGCACCTGTGGATAAAACTAATGCCAAAGGGACTCCCAAAACGACTAGAAGCAGCGCGAGCACCGAACTGCTCCAAATGCAGTGCTGCAGCGCGAGCACCGATCTTCTCCAAATGCAGTGCTGCTTCGCGCCATCGGGCCAGTCGCTCGCAACAAACATCGCTGGCAGCTTAAAGTGTCCATTTAGATGGGAAAGAAGGATGAAGACGACCCAAAAAATGACGAAACTAAGGTTTATCCAGCTCAACATAAACCACTGTATCGCAGCTCAGGATTTGTTAAGCCAAACCGTGATAGAAAAGCTGATAGACGTCACATTTCTTAACAAACGCTACAAGCAACATGGACATTAGACTCCACCGGCAAGGCTGCGATTTGGTTACTTGGAGCCAACACACTGCGTATAAATGAGATCTAATCATCGGGCTTCGTTAGAGCAACTGTAGGTAACTACTGGCTGTATAGCTGTTACTTAGCTCCCAGCTTGCCTCTAGGCAGCTTCGGTCGCATTATAAACAACTTGGTTGGCGATGCCAGACATCGCCGGCAAATTGTCATCGGAGACGACTTTAATGCATGGCTCATAGAATGAGGCAGTAGTCGCACTGACTCGCGTGTCCGTATGCTTCTAGAGTGCTTCGCATCGCTGGAAATCGAGTTGCTTAGAGTAGGATCAGAACATACATTCAAAGGGGCCGGAGTGGGTCGATTGTTGACACCGCAAGCGACCATGAAGCGTTAGTCTATGAAGTGGGTGGTCCCGGTCACCATAAGAAAGGCACAAATTTTGCAGCGTCAACAACATTATGTCCACGCTTGAATGGGCGTGCGAGGCACCACCATGACCCAGTGTGGTGTTGGAACGATCAAATCGCCGAGTCACGGGTCGCCTGTACCAGCGGGCTAGAGGGTCAGCAGACTTCTTGCATACAAGTGGCAGAGAAATGATTTCAAGACGAGGATCAGATCCAGTAAGCGTGAATGCTTTCTGTCGCTATGAGATACCGCCAAACAGGACCCGTTGGGTAAACGAACCAGAACGCCTCACATTTGGGCCTTTGCCCGGATAGCGTTGCAAAAATCAATTTTTTCATGATCGCGTATATATATGCCTTTCTACAAGCTATTTCTGATGAAAATATATTCATGGCTTCTGTAGTTCCTTTGTGCCTAAGAGTTGTAAGTTCTCAAAATGGATTGATGGAAAAGTCTTAAACGAAATTACAAACACTTCCTCAAAAAGAATTTTACGACTTAGACGATTCAACGAGTGAGGAGAACTGTTACGACGCGTCGCGACGGCTGCAGTATCACAGGAACCGTTCCATTTTATAGAATGTAATGTACGATGACGGTTGACGACTAGAGTTTGACCTCGGTACGGTCCTTCTTGATGATTGGGGGCACCCAAATTAATTTTATCCTTCCTTCAGAATGTTCGCAAAAACTTCAGTAGAGTACTAATCTGATGGACCAAGCAATTGGCACAGTACTTATTGGCAAGCACTGCCCGCATCCTCCATTCCACGTTCATCGTGGGGAAGGATGGCTTTCGCGCGACACTCGGCGAACATATGCGCTCATCTTTTGATGCCTTCTTTTGATGAACGTGGCCTTGGAGCCACGAATTCGAGATGTGTTCGACGGATACCAGAAAAACAAATAACGAAGAAATCCGATTAATATTGGTATTTACAACTCACATAATAACTACTTGCAACTCGGCCCTTCTTTCTTGGGGCGAAGGACCAGCTGCTGGACGCTACTGCAGTTTCAAGTGGAGAGTTTGAGTTCTTTCTTCTAGAGGAAGAAATATCAGTTTCGCGACTAGTCCGCGAGCGAGCGGTGAGCAGTTTGACGATACGATAGGAAAAAGAAATCGCCATTTATTCCGCTTGTGTAATTCAGACAAGTCTCTATCTTAGCAACCATAGTTGAGAACTCCTCGAAAGTATACCTTTGTTTTTGCCGTTGTCGGACTGCTATTGCTGGTGATAACCGAGGGAATGCTGCAAGGAACTTCTCAGTACTTAATTCCGAAGTTGCTTTGGTGGCGAAACACACAAACACGCAAACATATTCCTTTGATATGCGACAGGCGCAGCGGGTGAAATTTTTAATGTCAAAGGGGACTGGGAAATCTATCCCGGTGGTCGAAAAGGGGTGTGAGACAGTTGTTCGCTGGGAAGGAAGAGTGCCCAGTAGATCACGCTCACCTTGCATAAATTATCAGCCGATTTAACTAGATTCCTCACACAGGCAAACTCTCCCTCTCGCTTGACCTATATGGGCATGACAATGTACATATAGGTCAAGCGAGAGAGTAATCTAATTGAGAGAGTAAACGCTAGAAGGCTTCACATAAGCAAATAATTATTTCATGCAACCATAGGGTGAAATGGTATATTAAAGTCGCCAAACTGTATGTAACAGGCAGAAGGAAGCTTTTCCAAACCCATAAAGTATATATAGAATCAACAGCCGAGTCGATCTATAAGCACCTTAGTCTCAGAGATTATAAAGGCTAGAGTCGCGAAATTTGGTACTTATGTAGACTCCTGTACCTATGGTAATTAAGTTTATTTTAAATTATTATTTTAACTTCTCCTTCCGCCACCGCCTTTTTAACAAACATTAAATTTTTAAAAACTAAACCAGCTGGTTTAGCTAAATTCGTTAAATTGGTATGTGTACTCGATTAGTAAGCACACGGAAGTTTCTTGTATCTATAAAATTATACTTCCATGCGGAAATAGTTATATTTTTTTTTGTTTTTATTTTTTAGTGAATTCTATGCCCCACACTGGTACAACCTCCTGAACAGTGTACCGACTATAATCTAATCAAGAAACGTTGGATAAAATTACAATATGTATATTAAAATTTTAAAAATTAAATTTGATATTTTGATAAAAATTCTTGAAAAAAAACAAATTTCATGAAAAATTTTCATTGGCATTAAAAAAAGTAGTTCTAATAAAATTGATATTCATTGCCACTGAAAAAAAAAATATTTTAATGAATATTTTTTCATTGGCTTTTCGTTTGGCATTGAATCATGCCAATGAAATTGCGTTTTCATTAGCATTTTATTAAAAAAATTTCAAATCAAGAAAAATTAAAATTTTTTTAAAAAGTGGGAAAAAGTTAGGTAAAATTAGGAAAATTTACAACAAATTAAGAACAATTAGGAAAATTAACCAAAATTTCCCCTAATTTTTAAAAATTTAAAAAAACATAGGAAAATTAACAAAAAATTAAGAAAAATTAGGAAAATTACCAAATAATGAACAACAATTAAGGGAAATCTTTAAAAAATTTATTAAATTTAAAAAAAAAATTTTAAATTAATCCTTTTTTTCTTAGTTTTTTTAAATAATGAAATTGATTTTCATTAGCATTGATTTTTTTCAATGCCAATGAAAAAATTTTCATTAAAATTATTTTTTTCCAATGCCAATGAAAATGAATTTCATTAGAATTACTTTTCTTAATGCCATTGAAAAAATTTCATAATCAATATTATTTTTCAATGCTTATGAAAAAATCAATGCATTATAAAAGTAATGCATTAGGAACGACTCTGATATATATGTAGATATGTATTCACATGTACATATGTAGGTATATATCTTATACTAATTTTTTATATTTTTTATATTCGATTATTTTTTTCTTATGATTTATTAAACTGAATAAACTGGTGTCCGAATCTGCTGTTTCGTTTCCCAGTATTCAAAGCAAAATTTAACGAAATAATTACTTATGACGTTATCTCGTGAAATCATATTTATATGCAGATTCTACAATCCATATGTATATTGAATCTTAAAACAAAAACACACTTCATACCAGCATTTACTGCTACATCTCTGGAAACAATAGCGCCAATTGTGTTTTCTGCAATACAGCGATAGGTCGACCCGTGCACATCCTGGCGAAACTCTTTTGTGGCAAATGGAGGAAAATACATCGAGTTGTTTGTAAAAATTTGCCGGATCTGTAAAACAATTGAATCACATTTTTAAAAATAAATTAGATTTGTTTGATTATTATTAATTTTTCAGGAAAATGCTGAAAATAATAGCAATTGCTTAATTCTTCAATAACACAGGCCGACATTTTCGAGGTCTTGAAAAAGTGTTTTAAGTTCAATAGGTCTCCTATAGTAATTGGAAGGTGCTGATCATGGCCCTGTACTTAGTTTTTGTCCATCACGTCAGGTTTTCGAAAAAAATGTGTTGAAAAGATTCAATATTACCTTATTTGCAATATTTTATTGAAAAATATAAACATAATATTATACTGAAAACAGTATTATTTTAACCTATTAATATAAAAGGTATAATTTAAAAGCAATTTACAGAATATCAACGAGGTTTTTCTTTGATATAATGCATAAAATCACACACTTTGGATATGGTTCTAAAATAAGTAAAATTTAAGCCATAAGGTATGCTATAGCGATTTGAAGAATTTGCTGCTTTTTAATTTTAAAGAATTAGAGGATTCCTATGCATCTAACAAATTATTTGTTAGTAATGTTTGCAAACGAGAGCTGTTTTTCTTAAATAAAATATTCTAATATTTGTTAAAAATGTAAACACAAAAGAATTGTAACTTTCTATGGTATACTTTTGGGTACCTATTTTCCAATCCCAAATCCCTTAATTTCTCAAGATCTGGACGTGATGGGCAAAAACCGAGTATGCAGTCAGAATCAGCGTACCCGAATTAGTTACGGACACATCTCAAATTAACGTCACCAAAAATCATGTCGGCCTGTGTAATTAGTTGTTCTACTGATCTGAGTATTGTAAGTCCATTGTATTGACAGTACGAATTTGAGTTGAGACCAAAACGAATACACACTGAAGGCTTCTAAAGTTAATAAATTTTTATTTCTCCTCTATTTGAGGTGGTTTTGCCACAACAGGTGACAAATTTTTCCACTCCATAAAATTAACAAATTTCTAAATGCTTCATAAATTTTTTTTTAATAGATCAATTTAGTTCCTTTACTGTCTTAATCCTGTAACTCGTTTACACATGTTGGCAAGATATGCATTAGGTCAAAAGTTATAAGGCAAAAACAAAACTGCGATGAAATATTTTTAAAAGACTTTCGAGTCTAAGAAACTCAAAACCCATAATAAATGTTGGTTATGAATAATTCATCAGCGGTTTCAATGACGCGTTCCGCTCTCGAATATTTAGGTTCCTTTATTTTTCTTTAGTTACACAGTTGCAATTAACCTTTTTTTGTTTGTGTTTGAATAATTTTTATTCTGTTTATTTTTTTATATTATGCATCCATATGGTGAAATGGTATATTAATGTCTCCAAAATGTATGAAAGGGCAGAAGGAGGCTCCCACATAGTATATAGGTATATTCTTGATCAGCATCAACAGCCGGGTCAATTTAGCCATGTCTGTCCGTTCGTCTGTCCGTTCGTTCGTCTGACTACCTACATAGATCTCCGAGACTATAAGATCTAGAGCCATCAAATTTGGTATGTAGACTCGTTTGGAATGTACAGTGATCGAGTTAATTAAAAATTTGGGCCTCTCTCACTTCCGCCCACGCAAATTAGATAAAATTCATTAGATTCAAATTCTGCACGTTATTAAGTCTTAACAATTCTTACCAACCCAATAAATGTTATGAAAATCGGATTAGAAACTTACATGATATAAAATAATATAAGGTTAAACGAGTTCTTCTATGCGGCCTATGAGGTCGGAGTTGCTTGTGTGTTTGTAAAGTTGTGTATCCACACTCAAATTTGTATGACAAACGCGTTTCTCAAACACAAATCAGTTTTCTCAAACACGTCGAAGATAGAACCATTTCTATTTTCGTCAAACGCGCACTTCAAACACGGAAATTACTACAAACAACACTATCCACGTTCAAATTTGCTTCAAACGCAACACGTGTGTGATTGTGGGAATAGGGGAAAAGACATCAATTACACTGTGATAGTCAAAAAAAAAGGACAAGATAAAATTCGATGGTTTCACCCTATTTCGGGTTCTGCGAATCGAACTGCATCATTAGTTTTTTAAGTTATCACGATGGTTTCATACAACATTTTTTGCGGAAGTTTTTCATCAAAGATGCCATTTTTTTGGAAAGGGGTCTTTTTTCATTTGCTCCTAACTTCTAAAATATTAATTTTTTTACAAACTTTCTTCAGCAAAGTTTCTTAGAATCGAAAGGGCTACATCTAGCCCATAAATCTGTCCGTTCCCGAGCTTTGGGACAAAATGTTAAATAAAAATCGAATCTTGACCCATTTTTTTTTAATGTTTTTTTCTCGCATTTTGCATTTTGAACATTTTCCATTCCAATCTTGATCATAATATGAGAATTTATTATGCTCAATGGCAGCAGAAGAGACACCAGACTTATCTAATTTACGACTTATAAAATAACCATTTAATCAAATTGAATTTTTTTTAGGTATGTTAATTAAATTCAACTAACTGTATTTGTGTAGTTTTTGAAAAATAAGTATTTACATATACAGTCATAGGCCCTGACGTGGTTACTGCATCATTCGAAATAGTCCACTATTGTAATAGTCGACTAGTCTAACCTTTTGATTAGTAAAAAGAAAATGGTCGACTAGTTGACTAAAAGTCAAATGGAATAACTCAAAAAGAAGGTCCCAAAATTGATCTTTTACTTTGTATTTTATTCTGTTATTCTGGAAATTTAGCACCGCCAGTCGCTCCAACCAATAGTATGTTGAATTCCATCTGCTTCCATCTTCCATCTTTACGTCCATTATCAATTTCAAAGTGTTCACTTTCGGGACTCCTGCTGCCATTTGGAGCTGCTGGAGGCTGTCTATCACCTTAAGTTGCCGGCACGCTTCTGAATGCCGCCGTACATTTCATAGAGAGTACTTCAGTTCATTAACTTCAAAAAACCCTTTACCCGAGAAAAAACCTTTTACAACTTATTTTGAAAAGAAAATTTCACAAATTAAACAAAAGGAAATTCATTGCTTAATTTGAAAGGCAAATAGTCGAATTAAAATGGGCGACGGGAAAATGGTTAAGAGAGTTTGAAGTTAGTTGCAATTTTTTTTCTTATTCGGCTCGTTTAAAAGTTTTACTTATATTGAAAAATTTTGCTTAGAATTGGCGAGGAAAAGCCATAAGTAGGAGAGCAATATCAAAGAAGAAGAATGATAATGGGCCTGAAGCGAGGAAAGGTCAGCTGTTGACGAAGCCGGAATCATTTGAGCAAAGGTTTGCAGGTAGAAGAAGAGAAACTATTAAGAGCTACAAGCCAATCAAAGTCACTAAATCTACAATACAGATGAAAATTATATTAGAATATGTTGAAGAAAGTATTATAATTTGTTTGTTTCAGTGTTGGACAATGAAAACGGCTAAAAAATCTGCTAAATTCCACTTTAGTGTTGGTTAACGCAGTGATTCTAGGTTTTGGCGTTGCCAGACTGTCCTGTTTTTTGGCGCGTATTTTGAACAGTTTTTTTTTTTAGCGGGCAATTTAAATTTCAATTTTTTTTCCCCAAACCCAATACTGCGAAAAAAAAATGAAAAATATTACTTAAAAATAAGATTTAAAATACTGGATAAAAGTAGATCTTAAAATATTAAGAACAAAAAAGGGTTAATTTCAAAATAAAATTAAAAATGAAAACAAAACCAAAAATAGAAAAAATTAAAAAAAAAAAAATCATATAAATGACGGATAATGAGTTGTATGAATTTTTGTTTTTTAATTTTGTGTAATCTCTTTCACGAAATTCTAAAATTCTTGCATTCAAGATATTCTAAAATATTTTTAACAGTACAACAAAATTTCCTTTACTTTCTATAGTATTAGTTAGAAGCACCTCTCAAATTAACATTGTCCCTTATTTTAAATACATACTTTTCCACTTTATTTTCACGTATATTCGATTAAAAAAATACACATGACATTAGTTTTTTACATAAAGCAAACTTTATCTCGAAATGTTTTTTTTTTATTTATACTGCTAAAACAGACAAACTGAATATAAATATCTCGTCTATTTTATTGCTGAAAAATATTACGAATAAGCTGACTTTGAAAAGAGAGATACATGTTTTGCATATGCGTTTATTCGACATCTGTACATCAGTAAAAATTAAAACTGCAACCCAGCATGGCAGGAATGTTTGAACGATGACATCAAAAGTGCAAGTGAAAAAAGCAACATGGCCCCTTTGTAAGGCACGAGATCCGATTTTGAAACGGTTGTTTTTATTTGATTCAAAAGTTGAAATAAAAAATACACTATTTTTTAATTTTCCAAATTTTGGATTTAGAACGTTTTTATGAGGAATTAAGGATTTGTTGCATGAATGCATTAAACATGTGTTGGGTGAAAAAGATGCCTACAATTATTTAGATGAATGTTTTAAGAACAATCGTTTTATTTATTATTTATTTCTGGCACATTACTTGTGAAAATCCTATGCAGTTTGGATACTTGTACCCTTTTCGCTTTTCTGCCCAGATAGGCCAATGTCCAACTTCATCCTGCCGCACCATTTGATTAGGTTTCAAGCTTCGTTAGTATCACAATGTCGACAATATTTAGCCGAAAGTCGGAAGAACCACAAAGTTTAATGCGTAATACATCCTTGCGAACGCGTTTATATAAAAGCAGGGCATTGCTGACAACCAATTCTAGTAGAAGGTAAAAACACATAAACAGGTAACACATGAATGAAAAAGTTTTATAGTTGCAGTGCAAGGATACCACGATCAAATTAATTAAAAATTTATGTATTTCAATTTCAATTTTCCGAAATAGTAAATATTAAATCCTTGAGTTTAAATTACTTGATATCAAAATAAATAATATTTAAAAAAATGTTTAATTATTTTGAATTTTAATGGCTGTCATTCCGACAAAGAAGGTTTAATAATAACGCGTTCAAAGTGTTATACACCAGAAGTTCACACTTTATAAATCCCTATAGTGATTAAAAGAACTTAACGATTTTCCAATTCTTTCGTGGCTTGTTTCCTATTCCCTATTTTTTCTTATTTAAATTCAATATTCCATTTAGGGAAATACATATGTAGGTAAACATCTTTAACCTTTAACTTTACGTCATTGCCCATTAAATTAACCTAATTGCACCGAAATATAACAATTATTATTATCACATTATTGTATAGATAAATTTCTGCCGATTGTATTTCGTAATAATAAACATTTTTTTTTTCAACTATATATTTGAATTTGCCGCAGAAATTTAAATATGGCGCCAATTTTTAACCAGAAAATTTGGTATCTGGCAACTCCATTCGGCGCGCTTTTCATTGTCGTAACATTTGGCCACACTACTTTAGCTGGAAACAGATAGATTCAGCTATTTTCAGCTTTAATCCCGCTAAAAATTCAATTTCCTTTTGTTAATTACACAAAAACTACTAAATAAATCGTCAAGGCGCACCTGAGGTCGTGCTCGTGGAATATTTCTCTTTCGTTTGATACCAAATTTATGTAGTTTAAGCGCGTTTTGGGCCCGAGTAACTATAGTAAATATTTACCTCGATACTATTGTTAGTCCCGATCGATGGATTTGCAGGTCTAGTATGCAGAAGGCATGCATAGGTTATGAATGGGCTGACCACTAGAGCTGCAAAGTGCATGCTCAGCGTTTCCAACGCGCTGCGGTCAGCTTATATATAAGCGGTACTCGCATTTCTTTTGCAGGGATGTTTATATAGTTCTATGTTGTCTTTTTTGACATAATGTCACAATAAACTAGTATGTTATGTAACACCTCCCTTTTTCAAGAAATGACGTAATGTACATACATATGTTGTAAGATTTCAATGAATTTTTTTTTTTTTGCTCAAGAAAAGGTAGATCAGACCTCTCTTTTAGTTTGTTTTCTTAGAACGTTTATGGAATAAATGTTTTTAGTTAAACAATTTTTTTTTTTTTTGTAAAAATCAACAGTATTTATGATTTATTTTTTTTTTTTTTAAATGGATGTTTTTGGCCTATTCTTTGTAACCTTTCAACCTATCTTTATGAACTTATTGTTCCTTATTATTATTATTTTAAATAATTATGTTTTTCTTATCTCCTTTTTTTCTACAGTGTATGGCCCTTAAATAAACTTCGTTTCTTATCAGTACTTTATCTCCAACACATAATTCAAATTCTTCGTTTTTTCATCGTATAATAAGTTCCTATAAGCCTTGGCTTTATCTAAAATAACTCTAGCTCAATCGTATGCTATTTCTAATCTAAAGTTTATTTTCTTATAATAGTCATATAAAATGTTAATAGGATCTACTTAATCTATTTTATTAAAATCGATGAACTGCTTTGGTAATCTGCCAAATACGAGTTCGTATGGACAATACTCATGCGTTGTTGATGGTGACGTGTTAAAACAATAAGTGAAAATTAAATCCAAACGTCCCAATCAGTTTTGTCTGCAGAGATATATGAACGAATGTATTCGTGAAATGTTCGTTGACTTCTTTCTATTGTTCCTAATGTTTGGTGGCGATATGCAGTAGAGGTGAGATTCTTGATTTTCAAGTACTTGCATAAATCTTTTATTATCTGGTTTTTATACTCTGTTCCCATGCAATGAACGTTTTCATTGGACCGTACTTGAGTCTTCAAAAATTGCTTTTGCGACATTGTTTGCGCTTTTGATTGGGATGGCTACTAAATACTTTGTTATGTCACATATTAGTTTGACTATTTATTCGTTGGACCAACTGTATACACTATCACTATGTTGAAAGCATTTACTGGTCTCTCGGTAAGGGTCATTGGAGTTTTTGTGTGTCTCGTTGTTTTAGACTTCTGGCATTTTTGACATCTACGTACGTACTTTTTTTTATGACATGTCATACTTTGAGTTGCCTGATTTTTAATATACCGACTTTTTTTCGAGCCTTTGAAAGAACTGACCTAAGTCGAGAATTCCATTAGTATATAAGTTAAGACCAGGCATACTATAAACCCTAAACATTTTATCACTACACACACACTCATCTTACACTCATCATAATAGTCAAGACTTGTCATAATGAGTGTTTATGCCCAACGGGCAAAACAAGGGTTAAAGAAGGCGAGAGCTTTCACCTCGCGCCGCTCTCTCGATGATGCCCACCGCTCTCCCCATGATAAGAACTCCCCACACCTCTCTCCAAGCGGGGCTTATTCACCGCTCTTAGATAAGTTAGTTTTTAGTTCAACTAGAAAAAGTGAATAAACCCCAAGTGAAAATAGAGTTTTGCGTGTCCCCATTTTTGTTCAAGGAAGATTAGAAGGAAAAATTCATTTAGCTGCCCCCATTAAAAGGAAGTTCTGCCCCCCCTACAAACAATTGGTCCATCGAGTTGGATACCAAGATCCTCTAGAACCTGCATCGGTGGAATTTCAAAATTTTAAGCTAAGTAATTTTTTCTTAATTATATGTATATGAGTACATGTACATGCCTCCAGCATCCGTACCCATACTCACATATGTACATATAATTGGCTTCCCTTGATTTTGGAATGTTTGAACGATGACATCAAAAGTGCAAGTGAAAAAAGCAACATGGCCCCTTTGTAAGGCACGAGATCCGATTTTGAAACGGTTGTTTTTATTTGATTCAAAAGTTGAAATAAAAAATACACTATTTTTTAATTTTCCAAATTTTGGATTTAGAACGTTTTTATGAGGAATTAAGGATTTGTTGCATGAATGCATTAAACATGTGTTGGGTGAAAAAGATGCCTACAATTATTTAGATGAATGTTTTAAGAACAATCGTTTTATTTATTATTTATTTCTGGCACATTACTTGTGAAAATCCTATGCAGTTTGGATACTTGTACCCTTTTCGCTTTTCTGCCCAGATAGGCCAATGTCCAACTTCATCCTGCCGCACCATTTGATTAGGTTTCAAGCTTCGTTAGTATCACAATGTCGACAATATTTAGCCGAAAGTCGGAAGAACCACAAAGTTTAATGCGTAATACATCCTTGCGAACGCGTTTATATAAAAGCAGGGCATTGCTGACAACCAATTCTAGTAGAAGGTAAAAACACATAAACAGGTAACACATGAATGAAAAAGTTTTATAGTTGCAGTGCAAGGATACCACGATCAAATTAATTAAAAATTTATGTATTTCAATTTCAATTTTCCGAAATAGTAAATATTAAATCCTTGAGTTTAAATTACTTGATATCAAAATAAATAATATTTAAAAAAATGTTTAATTATTTTGAATTTTAATGGCTGTCATTCCGACAAAGAAGGTTTAATAATAACGCGTTCAAAGTGTTATACACCAGAAGTTCACACTTTATAAATCCCTATAGTGATTAAAAGAACTTAACGATTTGTCAATTCTTTCGTGGCTTGTTTCCTATTTCCTATTTTTTCTTATTTAAATTCAATATTCCATTTAGGGAAATACATATGTAGGTAAACATCTTTAACCTTTAACTTTACGTCATTGCCCATTAAATTAACCTAATTGCACCGAAATATAACAATTATTATTATCACATTATTGTATAGATAAATTTCTGCCGATTGTATTTCGTAATAATAAACATTTTTTTTTTCAACTATATATTTGAATTTGCCGCAGAAATTTAAATATGGCGCCAATTTTTAACCAGAAAATTTGGTATCTGGCAACTCCATTCGGCGCGCTTTTCATTGTCGTAACATTTGGCCACACTACTTTAGCTGGAAACAGATAGATTCAGCTATTTTCAGCTTTAATCCCGCTAAAAATTCAATTTCCTTTTGTTAATTACACAAAAACTACTAAATAAATCGTCAAGGCGCACCTGAGGTCGTGCTCGTGGAATATTTCTCTTTCGTTTGATACCAAATTTATGTAGTTTAAGCGCGTTTTGGGCCCGAGTAACTATAGTAAATATTTACCTCGATACTATTGTTAGTCCCGATCGATGGATTTGCAGGTCTAGTATGCAGAAGGCATGCATAGGTTATGAATGGGCTGACCACTAGAGCTGCAAAGTGCATGCTCAGCGTTTCCAACGCGCTGCGGTCAGCTTATATATAAGCGGTACTCGCATTTCTTTTGCAGGGATGTTTATATAGTTCTATGTTGTCTTTTTTGACATAATGTCACAATAAACTAGTATGTTATGTAACACCTCCCTTTTTCAAGAAATGACGTAATGTACATACATATGTTGTAAGATTTCAATGAATTTTTTTTTTTTTGCTCAAGAAAAGGTAGATCAGACCTCTCTTTTAGTTTGTTTTCTTAGAACGTTTATGGAATAAATGTTTTTAGTTAAACAATTTTTTTTTTGTTTGTAAAAATCAACAGTATTTATGATTTATTTTTTTTTTTTTTTAAATGGATGTTTTTGGCCTATTCTTTGTAACCTTTCAACCTATCTTTATGAACTTATTGTTCCTTATTATTATTATTTTAAATAATTATGTTTTTCTTATCTCCTTTTTTTCTACAGTGTATGGCCCTTAAATAAACTTCGTTTCTTATCAGTACTTTATCTCCAACACATAATTCAAATTCTTCGTTTTTTCATCGTATAATAAGTTCCTATAAGCCTTGGCTTTATCTAAAATAACTCTAGCTCAATCGTATGCTATTTCTAATCTAAAGTTTATTTTCTTATAATAGTCATATAAAATGTTAATAGGATCTACTTAATCTATTTTATTAAAATCGATGAACTGCTTTGGTAATCTGCCAAATACGAGTTCGTATGGACAATACTCATGCGTTGTTGATGGTGACGTGTTAAAACAATAAGTGAAAATTAAATCCAAACGTCCCAATCAGTTTTGTCTGCAGAGATATATGAACGAATGTATTCGTGAAATGTTCGTTGACTTCTTTCTATTGTTCCTAATGTTTGGTGGCGATATGCAGTAGAGGTGAGATTCTTGATTTTCAAGTACTTGCATAAATCTTTTATTATCTGGTTTTTATACTCTGTTCCCATGCAATGAACGTTTTCATTGGACCGTACTTGAGTCTTCAAAAATTGCTTTTGCGACATTGTTTGCGCTTTTGATTGGGATGGCTACTAAATACTTTGTTATGTCACATATTAGTTTGACTATTTATTCGTTGGACCAACTGTATACACTATCACTATGTTGAAAGCATTTACTGGTCTCTCGGTAAGGGTCATTGGAGTTTTTGTGTGTCTCGTTGTTTTAGACTTCTGGCATTTTTGACATCTACGTACGTACTTTTTTTTTATGACATGTCATACTTTGAGTTGCCTGATTTTTAATATACCGACTTTTTTCGAGCCTTTGAAAGAACTGACCTAAGTCGAGAATTCCATTAGTATATAAGTTAAGACCAGGCATACTATAAACCCTAAACATTTTATCACTACACACACACTCATCTTACACTCATCATAATAGTCAAGACTTGTCATAATGAGTGTTTATGCCCAACGGGCAAAACAAGGGTTAAAGAAGGCGAGAGCTTTCACCTCGCGCCGCTCTCTCGATGATGCCCACCGCTCTCCCCATGATAAGAACTCCCCACACCTCTCTCCAAGCGGGGCTTATTCACCGCTCTTAGATAAGTTAGTTTTTAGTTCAACTAGAAAAAGTGAATAAACCCCAAGTGAAAATAGAGTTTTGCGTGTCCCCATTTTTGTTCAAGGAAGATTAGAAGGAAAAATTCATTTAGCTGCCCCCATTAAAAGGAAGTTCTGCCCCCCCTACAAACAATTGGTCCATCGAGTTGGATACCAAGATCCTCTAGAACCTGCATCGGTGGAATTTCAAAATTTTAAGCTAAGTAATTTTTTCTTAATTATATGTATATGAGTACATGTACATGCCTCCAGCATCCGTACCCATACTCACATATGTACATATAATTGGCTTCCCTTGATTTTCCTAATCGAAAAAATTACTTTCGCGCATAATTCCTGAACTTTATTCGTTTTTCCTCTTCAAAGGATAGAAAATTTTTTATACATATATATGTGTCTAGTATATAAGGCGCCATATTTGTTCTCCTTTTTCAAGATTTTTTTCTCGCAATTTCCAAAATTTTACACATATATATGTACTTTAAATAAATACATATACATATATATTCTCAGTATATAAGGCGCTATATTTATTCGCCTACTCCATTATATTTTTCCTCGCAATTAAATAAATCTACAAAATATAAAGTGTTTTCTTATCTGCACGCAGAGTGTGTAAATGTGACAAATATAAATTACAGAAATATATCCAGTGATAAATCAAAAAAAAATTACAGTCCACTCCTGTGAAAAGTGTGAGCGCTAAGTGAAAAGTGGTTCCAATAGAGAGAAAAGTTTCAGATTCAGATTTCAATTAAGATTAATAAAGATTTAAAAAAAAAAAAACAGACATTTCTTTTGTCCCGCGACACCCCATAAAGTTGTGGCATATCAGCCAGACACATCGAAAAAAATAAATTAAAATTATTAATTTTGTATACAGAAAATTATATTCATCCAATTCATTCACACCTCTGCATATTTCCATTCCATATTCCATATTTTTTTTTTTTTTTTTTTTAACGTTTAATATATATTTGTTGAATCTACTCTTAAATTAGAGCCTAACAACAAGTTTGAGATATTTTTCTTAGACTAGTACTTAAGATAAATCCTGGGGATATTGCAGGCGGCCCTAATCACTTGTTATTGGGTTGGTCTGTCATTTCTTTTAAGACGAGTTCTATTATTAGTTCGCGTAAGGGAATTGGCAAGAACATTTGGGTGTACATCCAGTTTCGCAGAATACTTTAGTTGTTGAGTACCTATTTCAGATTTTACGCTAGGTATATTTAGATCATTTTGAATGTTGTCGTTTCGTATATACCACGGGGCCCCCGTGATAGATCTTAAAATCTTCGACTGCGCTCTTTGTATAATATCGACATTGCTGGTACTTGCATTTCCCCATAGTACGGCTCCGTAAGTCCAGATGGGTTTCAGTACGGAGTTGTATAGGAGGACTTTATACTCCAGACGTAGAGGGGACCGAGCATTGATGATCCAATGTAGGCTACTCGCTTTCAGTTTAAGCTGTGACTTTTTTTGCTTCGATGTGCTTGCGCCAAGTTAGTCTTCTGTCTAGGTGGATGCCAAGGTAAGTGACATCCACGGCTTGAGGAACTGGTACGTTGTTTAGCATTAGAGCTGGACAGTTTCTTCTGTTAAGCGTAAATGTAACATGTTTACATTTCTGCTCGTTGACCCGGATACGCCAGGTTGCTAGCCATTCCTCTACCACCTTAAGGTGTTCCTCTAGTTTTGCAGAGGCTTGTATTGGGCATTTGGATCTGCTAAGGATTGCCGTGTCATCGGCAAAAGTGGACGTTGTAAGTCCTAAACTCGTTGGTAAGTCTGCAGTGTACAGCAGGTAGAGCAATGGCCCGAGTACACTGCCTTGCGGTACACCAGCTTTGATTTCAAAATCAGCGGAGACGGAGCCATTACATCTTACAGCGAATTTCCTATTGTAAAGGTAAGATTCCATGAGTTTGTGTGTGTACTGTGGCAGTTTTTGCCGGATTTTGAACATCAGACCCTCCAGCCAAACTCTATCGAAAGCCTGGGCAACGTCGAGAAAGACAGCCGCACAGTATTCTTTTAGTTCGAATGCTGTTCGTATTTCGGATGTTATGCGATTGACTTGTTCAATTGTACCATGTTTTTCGCGGAAGCCAAACTGGTGTGAAGGGATTGTGTTCTCCGATGCCAGAAATGAGTTTAGGCGGATCTGCAGGACCTTTTCAAAAAGCTTCGAAAGACATGGCAGCAAACTAATTGGCCTATAGGATGATGGCTGGGTTTTGTCCTTTCCCACTTTAGGAATCATGATGATAGTGGACTTTTTTCCATGTTCTTGGGAAGTAGCCAATTTTTATTATAGCGTTGAACAGTTTGCAGATATATTGTATTGCAATGATAGGGAGTTCTAGGATCATTTTCGGTGTGACTAGGTCATGGCCAGGGGCTTTTTTCGGCTTTATGTGGTTTTTAATAACTGCAGTGATCTCGTCCGATTGGAGTTCCGAGTACTCACTATCCGTTAATGTGTTCGAAGGGGGAAGTACAGATGAGTTTGATGTTGGATTTGGCTGGAAAACCATTTTAAGATGTGTGGCAAATACGGATGCCCTCTCTTCGTCACTGCGGGCCCATCCACTGGTTGGACTCCTTATCGGTGAAATTGTCTCTGTAGGAGCGCTTAAAGTTGGGTGGGCTTTCCACAGAGGATGTTTAGTGCTGGTTGGACTGAGCTTTTCTATGTATTTCCTTTGAGCCCAGCTTTCCTCTTGTCTTAACGCCTTGGAGAGGTTGCGATTAGCTTGCCTTAGGCGAAGTTTTGCTGCTGGTGATCGAGTAATCTGCCATTCTCTTCTTAGACGTCGTTTTTCCGTTACTAATTGTTCTATCCGCCGGTTCGTAGGCCTGTCAACAGGTTTGGTGTAAGAAGAGGCATGTGGAGTAGATACTCTTGCTGCAGCTCCCATCATCGACTCAAGTGCAGAGACGCACATATCAATGTCCTCTGCAGCATCCAGTTTCGGCGAACAGTCAATGTGGGCACTCATGTACATTTTAAATTTAAGCCAATTTGTTTTGTTGTTTGTAAGCCTATATGGGCGATCAAGTACTTGAGGTCTTGTTAATAATGTGAATAGCACTGGAGAGTGATCGGAAGTTAAATCTAGTAGTGTTTCCGCAGTGATCCGATTACGTGGAATCCTCTTGGTTACTGCGAAATCAATCAAGTCAGGCACTTTCTGTGGATCTGTGGGCCAATAAGTAGGCCTACCCGGTGAGACGCAATCCATCTTATTGAGAGGGTTGACTATTGTGTTGTACAACTGCTTTCCTTTAGGATTTACGAGGCGAGATCCCCAGTGCGTATGTTTGGCGTTATAGTCCCCTGCTGCAATGAAGCGATCTCCGAGTGTGTTAAAGAAATCGGAAAATTCCTTTTCAGAGATTGAGAAGCGTGGTGGGCAGTACAGGGCGACCAATGTAGTGTTGCCGCAGCTGGTTTGGACGGTTATAGCAGTTGCTTGTAGGTGCTGTGTTTCAAATCTGTTGAGGAACGAGTGTTTTATACGGTTTTTGATTAGGATACCGGTCCCGCCATGAG